>OZ020609.1:62044850-63380013 GCA_963971545.1 Philophylla caesio | reverse complement strand
GAAAAAAAAACTGAATTTCGTGTGCTGATTAAACATACTTTTCTTGCGTAAAAAAACATCATCCAAACCAAGGGAAGGCTTAATAAATACTATGTGGACACTGCACTATCAATTTAAATGATATTGTATGACCGGAGAATGAAAGTGCTTGAGGTGGTTGCGGTTGTAGGTATCTTTACTGAGCGGGTAAATACAAATTTGCACGAATATTTGGATATGAAAAATCAATACGCGCGATACGTGCCGCTATTGCTCACACTCGACCATAAGCGCAACAGTGTGACCACTTCAAAACCATATGAAAAGACCATGAACTGGGCCACGAACTATACTACCCCTACTGATTTAGCCCAATGCGACTATTTCCTATTTCCAAACCTTAAGAAATGGCTAGGTGGAAGGAAGTTTGGGTTAAACGAAGGGGTCATCACAGAAACAAAATCCTTTTTTGAGATTCTTGAGAGAAGCTATTAATTGGAAACAAAAAAAAATTTTAAAAACGCTGGACTAAGTGTATGGAGTTATAAATAGATTATGTCGAGAAATAAAACGCTTTTCCTTTCAAGATTTAAAATACGTTGTCTTACTCAAAATTATTATGAGAAGACTTTTATAATATAAGTAAGTCTTAAAATAAAAGTCCTTGAATACTTAAAAATATTTATCAATAACAAAAATGAAACTAAGAACCAAATTTTTGTATGAGTCGGTCAAATCTAATAATAAATATTATATTACGATTCCTTGACCCCAACGATAAAGAGAGTTTGTTTTTTTAAAAATGCTGGTTTCTGGACAAACCACGTAGAGAAAACCTAGGGGGATTTTTGAAATCTTAAATTTAGTTGTTGAAATTTTAAAAAAGTCATCAAAATTTTTGTAAGAGTTATAAAAGTCTTTTGACAGTTACACCGCGTTACACACATTCTGTCCTATGAACCAAATATACTTTTTCGGAAAGCGGAAAAAAATAAAAATAAACGTGTATCGGCGATTTTCATGTACACGTCAGAATTTTTTATTTTTATTTTTAACCCTTTTTACCCTTTTAACCGATTTTTAACCCTTTTTCCGTGATCCAATCGAGCTGAATTTTTGCAGGCAGACTCGTGTAAATGTCTGTATCAGGTCAAATTTTTATCAATTCTCAAAATTCCCTGAATATTTTGAAAAAAAAAAAAAAAATAATTCTGACGTGTACATGCAAATCGCCGGTACACGTGATTTTTATTTTCTCTCCCCTTTCCGAAAAAGTATATTTGGTTCATAGGACAGAACTAAAGCTCGTTTTTGTAACGCAGTGTTATGAGTCAGAAAAATATTTAAGGTCATCGATATGTATTCATTATTTGGAGACTTTTATTCCAAAAGTCTTTTCAGAGAGAACGAAAATTGACTTTAAAATTGACGGAAAATCGTTCCAACAAATATCAATCTTTTCATAATATTTACCGAGATATATGTATGAAGGCATGCATATAACTTACATTGGTATATATTTTTCAAGTCTTCAAAGAATTTTGTTTTGAGACTTATATCATAAATGTCTTCTCATAATATTTATGAAGGAGAAGCAATTTTTTTCAATTCCAACTAGTTCCGAATTAATCCCGAACTAGTCCCGAAATAAATACAAAAAATTTTTTCGCAAACATTTTATAGGACGTAATGCTATTATTTTGGGTTTTTTATTGTCAATTATATACACGTGTTTACCGCTTAAATCTCCACTGATCGAGTTATTTTTTATTCAGGAAAGATTAGGTAGTAATTTTAAAATTTGCCAAAATCGAGACGTTGTGCTTATGAAAAGGTTTAATAATCGACTCGCTTCTGTGTATCGAAACAAAACAAACTATACTGATTCAAACACAAATTTGTTATTTCTTTTATTTTGGTTAAACCCGTATTTTGCATTCAATACTTTAAAATGATTTTTATTATCACTGTTAGCAAATAAGCCACACACCACGATTACAATCACAGCCAACATATGTATGTTACCATTTATCGGAAGATGCACTGTACTAAAATGCACCAAATTATCGACCCTTCCTTCTCAGTTGTTCACATCTAAAATAGAACTATTTTATCTTGTCGCATATCAGTCACCCTGTGAGCAATGTCATTTGCTTATATCCATGACAACAACCAAATGTGGAACTTGGCACTGCATGGGTTTTTAAATGGTTTGAATACCACTGTAAGTATGCCGTTGTTAATTTAGTTGGCAATGCGCCATAATCTAAGTCTTACACCTAAGAAAACACTTGATGATAAGGCAGGTCGAAACGCAGGGTAACAAAAACAAAATAAAATAGCGTACAGAAAGAAACGGAATTTCCTTGTTAATTTAAATTTGCGTGAAAGTAGCTGCTCAACGCGTAAAGTTTATGATTTTAATCCAATTTCATTCATAATATATAATTTTATAAAAACCCAAGCACTATCACCTCTTATGAGACACATTAAGAAAGTAATAGCAGTATATATATAGTTCATAGATGATGTTTCCAACTATGATAAGGTTGAACTGCCTTACCGACCGCCATGATTTGTGTAGAAAAGTTTGATAGATCAATGGCCAAATAAATGCATAAAAATAAATAAAGAATAATCAAAACAGCTATTTGTTGGCCTTGAGTCAGGGGTTCGTTGTGATACCACAAGTGTTTTGCTCATTCCCCCTAACGGAACCATTTAAAACTCTTGACAATTCTCGTCAAGCAACTTAGGGTTATATCCACGACTTTTTCGAGGTCACCAAAAAGAGTCGCCTCAAGGAAGCGTAACTTGCTTCTCGATTTTGCAGGACGTTTGTACAGAAGATAAAGAACCGTTTTCCTCCCCCTCGAGACGCCACGCATGCTTATCTTTAAGGCACTGCCCAGTTAGAGCGACAATCACTTGAGATATATCATCCCTTCCTTAGTAGTATAGACAACAAGATCGCTTTCGATCCCAACTCAGCCAAATTTGCCTCATTTCCTATAGATCGTACTATGCATCCACCGGTTATTTGCACGAGAATAAACAAATTCTTTTGAAAAAAAAAGTTGCAAGTACCGAATGTCACTTGACCGTTCTTTATCGGGAAGAATCTGCTTGGTCTATGTATATCCCTGTGAACGGGAACCAAAATGATGTTATGACATTAAATCTGTTTCTTGTGCTTGGCCATCGTTTGTGTAGTCAAAGTATAGCAGAAAGGAGAACCAGAAAGGCATACAACACATCTGTTAGTGTTGTGCGTATCACTTCGCTTTGGCTGATCTTGCCAAGAAGATTTGGTATCTTACTTAATGCAGGCCACAACACGATAACACCAAAGAGGGGAATCGGTCTAACCACCGCTGTATAAATTCAGCAGGCAGAAAATACTTGGGTTCAAACCTCATCTCTTCCCGCTCTGTTCGAGTCCAGAGTAACGCCGAGAAACTTTACAATATTCTTAAGATTGAAGCGGACCCCACTTTGCTTCGGCGTAGTCAAGCGCAGTATCTTATACCTTTTAGTAAATATTTAAAGTTCGACATTTCACAGAGTTGATGCTGAGGCCACAGTGTCCCCTGCATCATATCACACAAAGTTTTCGGCAAGTTGCCGATATACTGTATGGCAATGTCAGTCGCATAGCCGATAACCCTGGCTCAACCCCATTTCGTATCTTGCAAGAGAGAGTTCGCGGTTAGATTTTAGAGGTGAAGTGAAAGCACACCACCTTGCAGCGTTCCTCTAGACACATCTTTTGAAATTCCTTCCCAAAAGCGCTTGCTCTATGAACTCTACCAGAGAGTATTTCACTTTAAGCTCTCTCAAGGCCGGCCCCTGTAATCACCTCCCGACTAATGTTGTTAAACTATACTTCCATGTCTAGAAAAGATACAAGACAGAACTCCTTTTATTTGAAGGATCTTTCAATGTATTTGTTGAGACGTCTCATCGTCTTCCAGACACATAGTCGATATTTTGTCTCAGTCGATAGATCAATCTGGTGCATGTGCGAACGCAGACGGTTGTGACCAGTGAAGTAACCTGCCGGTAGCCTCAAATCTGCCCTACTTAACTGGTTTGCGTCACTCCTTATAATTTGATTCCTAAAGAGTTTCGCTTGTCTAAGGCCATCAATGGCATTTCAGTACTTGGCTCGCTCTGAATCTGGTCAGTTCAGTATGATTTTTTTTTTGACATGGCCCAGTCGAGCCTACAAAACTGTTCCGGTTCTAAAGGAACGGTGGATGAACCACCTCTAGCCAGCTCGTCGGCGATCTCGCCCCCTCCTTTTCCGCTGTGACCAGGTACCCACAACAGCATTGCTGTGTTTTTCTTTACCAGCAACTGAAGAGTATCATAGCACTCTTTTAGCTGTTTCAACTTAAAAGTTTGGATAGATAACGCTTTAATAGCGATAAATGCACATTTTAGACCTTTGCTAAGGTTAATACTGTCACAAGTTTAGATTGTGTAGTGCGTTCCTGTAATAAAAATTCACAAAGTTGTTGAAACATCGATGCGAATCAAATTACTTTATCGTTTTCAACTAGAAACACAAACAAAAAGTGAGAGTGACGTTGTTACGACGTCAAAACGAGAGAGTTTGAATCGAAGCATCGAACGAGATGAGTTATCAAAACGCACTACTGATAAACTTAACCTATAATAGTCAGCTTATTATAAAGCTGAGCTGCGTTCGTTACCTCTTCACCAATAATGACAAATTAGATGACTGCGACATTTTTACGTCATAGCGGATCGAATATGAAAAGAAGGCAATATATTAGTGCCAATATGGCGTCGATATTTGCCACTGCAGGGTTCGTTTTTAAGAACCACTTTATTATTGGTTTACATTTTTTTGCTTGCAAATCGGAATTTCTGTCTTTTTATCTCTTTAGACTTATTTTTCCTCGTCCGTTATGACGTCACGAACTGTCACATCGAAACGAAAAAAAAAAATGGCGAGGCGAAAACGTCACAAATTTGTTATTTTTTTTTAAATTTTTGTCACTTCACTATATTGCAGATTTATTACGAAACTTTTAATATTAAAAAAAAAATACAGTTTACTAAATTACACACGCTTGTTATTTTCTTTACAGAAATGTCTTCCCGGATAATTTGTTTCAGGCTTCCTTTCAACAAGCGCACACTGTTTATCTTCCCAAACCGACCATTATACACACTTTCAATGAGACACTTAACGACACGGCAATCGGCACCGAACTGGAGCCCACCGAAGAGTTGCAATCAGCACAACAACAATTGAGCGATGTAGTCGAACCGGCACTAATACGAGTCGTACAATATCGCAGCGGCACTAACACACTCGGCATTGTGTTCTTTTGTCTAGTTTTCGGTACCATATTGGGCACAATCGGTGACAAAGGCCAAATTGTTGTGGATTTTTTTACAGCCGTTTTCGAAGTAATCATGAAGATGGTCACCTGTGTGATGTGGCTAACGCCGATCGGTATTAGTTCGGTGATAGCGGGTAAAATTTTGGGCGTTAACGACTTACATTTGGTGATGGAGCAGTTGATGTGGTTTATACTTACGAATCTGATCGGTGTGTGCCTTTATCAGTTCATTATAATGCAGGGGATTTATTTTGTGTTCGTGCGACGCAACCCGTTCAAGTTCTATGCCGGACTCATACAGCCAATGCTGACCGCTTTTGCGACAGCCTCAACGTAAGCGAAAATTCCTATGTAAATTGTTTTTGTATGTATGTACCATAAACGCATAACTACTTACATACATACATGCATACATATATATGTACAATTTGTATGTACATACTTATTGTAGCACCTCATAATGTATCTACTCAAAATCTATGATCTATGTATCTGTGATAATTGCATTTAATTGTATGTTTAAGCGTATTTGAATGTTAGAAATTGACTCATCAAAATGTATGAGCTCTTTCATATTTATTCTCACATTTGTGTCCTTTACGGTGGCTGCATTCATAAATATAATCGCATATACATACTTACATATGTATGTACATCTGCCTTGATAAGTGAATGCAGCATCGTTAGACTTAATTTTAATTGCTACAAATATTTTTTCCTTCTTTTTGGGTTCCAATTGTTTGATTTGTATTTTAATTTTCATTTTGAAAAAAAAAAAAAAAAAAAACACAAACGAAACGAATCGAAATGCGACTTTAAACAAATAACCAACCAAACACCATTAAATTGAAAAAATAATACCAAAAAAAAATAAAACAAACCAATAATCAAAACTTTACAAAACTGTGATAACGCACAACAACAACAACAACTACACAAACTGGTGGCGATTAACGCGTTTGCAAAAAAAAAAACAATTCTCTGATGAACAATCCAACACTCTGACTACACTATGCCACGGCAACTATTTCCCATTCCATTCCACTTCGTTCCATTTTGGTCTATGCGTTCGTCGGATGAATCGCAATTGCAGTGCCGCCGCTCTACCAATCACATTCCGTTGCATGAACGATAAGTTACGTGTGGATCAGCGCATCAGTCGTTTCGTCCTGCCGATCGGCTGTAACATCAACATGGATGGCACGGCATTATTCATAGCGATCGCCTCGATCTTCATTGCCCAGATGAGCGGCATTCCATTGGGCTTTGGTGAATTGGTGACAGTTTTACTAACTTCAACTGCTGCTTCCATGAGTTCGGCCAGTGTTCCCAGCGCTGCTTTGGTTCTATTGTTGGTTGTGTTGACTGCCATCGATGCACCCGTGCAGGATGTTACTCTACTCTTCGCTGTGGATTGGTTTGTGTGAGTATTGACTTTAAATATTTGTCTTGCTTAGATATAATTTGAAATATGTATATGTATGTAGATTGTAAGAAGCAGGTCCGAAGGTCTTTTAGGGTTGATCGTCAGCCAATTTTTGGGTCTTTTAAACTATCTTTGTATGGGTTTGTACGCCAGGTTTTGAATTTCATAAACCACATTCTTTCCTCACTTCTCTTCACAAATTATTGGACAAACACTTATTGACGCATTTGAAAAATTTTTTTGCCCTTCAAATTTATAAAATTATTTTTCAATTAAAAACCATTAAAAATAATTTTTTTAAATCCTATAAAAAATGTAGAAAAATTTTTGTAAAAAAATTCTAACTTAAACAAAAATTTTGAATTTTGTGGAGTATGCAGATATGTAGCTCATTCAATTTTAGTACAGAAAAGTGCAAGTTTTTAGTGGCTACGAATTACTACTAATTTTTGACAATTTTTACACTGACGCTTTTTCGCAACTCCTTTCATGTACATAAATAAAAAATAATCGCGGTTTTGCGTTGTCTGGATGAAACTGCTAGTAAATAAATTGTCCAAAATCAGTGATGACTTGTGGACACTTGAAACTTACACTTTCGAAAACTAAAATTGAATGCGCCAAATAAGTGCAAACTCAAAAAAGTTCTTAAAACTTTTTTTGAACAGTTAAATATTTTTAACGAAAAATTTGGTAAATAGTTGTACATTTTGTAAATAGTTTAAAAAGTTATAGTTTAGGGGTTTTCTTAAAGAATTAATCACATTTTACTTGAAACTTAATTTTTATAAATTAGTAGAAAAATTAAGTACCCAAATTTGTCAATATGTGGTTGTTCATTAATTTGTGAACAAAGTATATAAGAAAAGCTTAAAACAAGTATAAAACTGATTAACTTAAATTCAAGAACAATGTATTGTGTGAAATATTTCATTCATTAAAAACTACCTTGACTTTACAATACAGTTTTCTAAAGTTGATTAAAAGAGAGAATAAAGAAAACGCAATAGAACTCAAAACGAAAGGTTAAATTTAATTAATTCTGCCGAATCCGATAGAAAAATTAAAATAAAACCGAAATATCAAAAAAAAAAAAAAAAATGGAAAATGGCTACCAAATGCCTTTACCAAATGTGAAAAACGCTTTGCAGTTAATTTCCTGAAACAAAAATAAGGGAAGTTTCATTAAAACTACATTAAAAAAAATTCCAAAAATAAAATTTTTCAATATTTAATTAAAGTAGTGAACACTTTGGGGCAAATTAAGTTACTCAAATTTTTCCCAATTTGATTATATTTGCAGCATAATTTAGAGAACTATAGAAATTAAATATAATTTCGAGAAATATAAAAAATAAAAAATTTTGCGAAAAAAATGCGTAATGCATCATCAGTTGGCACGCATAGAGCAATTCCTTAAAATAAATGTGGGACAAGGGAGTTTTCAAACAGAAAACGGAATGATCCAAACGAAGTAAAAATATAAATAAAGCTCAAAAGTGCTTAAAAAAATATTTGCAAATAAGTTGTTTTTAATTTAAAGTAATTTTTTATTTACTCTTTATTTATAGTTTTGTACTTTTATACACTTTAGTCACATAGTTAATTAATCGATAATGCTGCCGCTTGTCAGACTCAATTTCAATCGTATCATTTGTGCACTTAATCGGTATAAACTTTGACGTCTGGCAATGCTTTTAGGAAATTTCTTGATATAAGCAAAAAAGTAGTTTACAAGCAGATTACAGACAAATAACTTCTTGAAGCTTAATCCTCAATTATAAGTGACAATTTGAAATTACTCAGACTTTAAAGAAATTTCTTAAGTATAAGAGCGCAGTTAACCACCGACCTGTACGTACACGTAGCATAAACGTCTATAGTGGCACACTCGGATTTCGTACGTAAATTTTACGTCAGCATTAAAATTGTGCGACAGTGATTTTTCATGTATTCGTAAAAGGCGCTCGCATAAGTTTGATCGTGTCAGCTCACACCTTCGGCCCTTTCTACGTCGGTGGGTAACTACGCTCTAAGGTTCTGTTTTTCAGTGCTGGTTTAAACTCAGTTTGAACTAAGTTTAGTTAAACTCAGTTAAAATATAATCGTAGTTTCCTTGCGCTCAATTAAATTTGTTGCAATCAAAACGAAGTAGTCAGCAAACTAAGTTTAACTGTGCGCGAACGGCCGTTTAAAGTAGACTGAAAAACTGCATCCTGAGTTTAAACTTAGTTTAAACGACAAACAGAGTTCAAATTGCACTGAAAAACTTGCCCTAAGAGATTTCAATGAATTCTGCGATCAACTTGTTTTACACTTTGCCTGCGATTTGCCACTGCAACTGCATATAAGTACAATCATATACATATGTACATACATTTATTTGTATTATTTGAAAATTACAATTTTGTTAGAATTTCACTTAATTACGAGTATTCTTCCAGTGATCGTATGCGCACCACCAACAACATGCTCGGCGATTGCTATGCAGCTGCTGTCGTTGAAGAACTGTCACGTAAAGAGCTAATGGCATTGGATGCCGCTATACTTTACCAGGTAATACAAACAATTGGTATCGACTATTAAAAAGAACAAAAAAAAAAACAAAAAATTAACAACAAAACAATTTTTCGCGACAAAATCGCGTTGGGAGTGTCGGTAATTGCATTAATCAGTTTCATTGAAAGCTTGCCAAAAATTATACGTAACTTCTTGCTACATTTTTGCTATGATCATTAAAAATTCGATTGCAGATTATATTGAGTTTTCCGAGTGTACATACGCACGACACGACATACATAGTACATGGCGAGCAGCCAGCCGACAACCAGCTCGTGCCAACCCCAACAAAGTGATAAACCATATACTCGTATACTAAGTTCAGCCGGCACTGCCAATTAAACCAGATATTTCTTAAATAAAAAAAAAAAAAAACAAGCACTTCGTCATTTACTTATACTAATAACTATTGCTAATAATTATTTTCCTAAACTCTTTACCATTTCATTGTAACAGGAAGTGCCACTAGGTACACCGAATGGGAATATTTTAATCGAGGGACAAACAGAGTTGGATAGCAAATGTTCCATGACCGATTCGGTGGTTATCGATATTAATAATGTGATCAACAGCAGTAATTTGCAGAAAGAGAATAATGGTTATCGCGCTTAAATTTAAGAATGTTGCAATTGATTTAAGACACTTACACACTTCATTTTATATTCCTATGCACTCCTAAGATCACATATACATACATACATACATACTCTTACCATAGCACTTGAATATTCATACTACTAATAAGTAGAGTTATAAAAATAATGTTTGCGAATATTAATGTTAAAGTGTAAAATATGGGGCGTGATCGCTACACTAATGGCGTTTTCTTTTCTCGAAATAATGTTGCCCCGTTTGTTTTTCACTTTATCGGACTCTGATTAATCAAAGTTGCAATAATTTTTACTAATATACCTATTTTACCCGAAGACGCATAGCTTAATGCAAAAGTTAAAAAGTGAGAGGCGACATTTTTTTCTAGAAAAGAAAAAGGCCATTCGATTTGAGTATAGAGCACAAAGCTGGTTCTTTTCAGAGAATAAATTAAAAACAAAAAATGAAAAATTTTAGTTGTTTTTGGGCTAAGATTAATTCGTTAATCTATTGTGTACTCGTACGAGAATAAATTAATATTAAAGTGTGTCCCCTGGTCTCTGCGCGCTGTGCAATTATTAAAATACATTAATACATATGAAAACATTTAGCACACACATATGTATTCGTATATTTACATAAATAGCTGTAGAAATTTGACAAAACAACTTATTTCGACTTAGTACTTTTTTGTTCTTTTTTTGCTATTCAGCTCTCAGTTCAATGTTTCATCTCTCAAGAAAACCGAAAAATTCATATAAAATGACACTCAATAAATGAAAAAAGAAACTTTCTTCTACAAAAATTTCTTAAATCAGTCTTAAGCTCTTAAGAAAAAAATGCACGTATTGTTGTTGAACGAAAAACGACACTGTAGATGGCACAACGTCGGGGCCGGCGTTCCGTAAGCTCGTATATTTATTTCTCCAAGTAAATTAAATTTTAAAAATTTATCAAATTAACTTATAATATTTAATTTATCTATAGTATTTTCACAAGCAACGGAGGTAAAGAAAAATATTTCTTGTGCATTTTCTTTGGTGCTGTATTCAAGGCCTTCTAATATAATTTCCAACCTATTAATTATAAATAATTGTCGTTTAGAAGCATTATTTAAAAACAAAAATCTATTTAAAATATTTAATTTATCTCTAAGAATGGTTTCAAGCAACAGAGGTAAAGAAAAATATTTTTTATGAATTTTCTGTATATAATTTTCAAATCTTTCATTTAAGAAACATTATTTCCAAAAACAAAACTACTGAAAACATTTAATTTATCTCAGAAAGAGCAAAATTGTTGCGTTCAAAGTAAGATTTGCTTAAGTTAAATAAGTCGTTTTCTCAAAAGTCGACTGTTATTTGCACATTTACACATACAAACATACATAAGTATGCATTCATAAACGGACATAAAATAAAACAATAGTACTTTCATTAGCCATTTTATTCGAAAAAAAAAATAAAATTAAAAATTTCCACAGTGTGATGTAATAAAAGTAGTAAAAATCAACAAGAATTTTAAAATGATGACTTTAACAATTAAATACAACAATAATGTAGAAGACCACAGAATAATCAAATAAAATTTAACGGATGTAGCGAAATGACAGATAATAAAAAAAATATTACAATTGTGTCACAGTGATTTGGCACTTTAAATAAAGAGACCTCTAGCACAAGTTTTAGTTATGGCGAAACTAAGAAAAATTGTGTGATATTGCCCATATAACCCCATAATTTCATTTTAGGATTAAAAATCAGTTTTTTGAAAATCGGGGGTTTAATGTAGCTTCATCTGTTAAAAACCGCACCACAGACCTTTGCGATTATTCATTAAATTTTAAAAATTTAACGTTGTTTCTATGACAACTTTTGATAGCTGGGAGTTCTTTAAATAAAATATTCTTTATGCAAAACGAAAAGTGTTACGTAGAAATTAAATTTAACGAATAATTCCTAAAATTGTAAAAGTCATTAACGAAACTCTGTAATAATTCTACGCGTCCCAAAATTTTACTCTGTGTATGCATTGTGTTTCAAAAAAATATACCTTCGTCTGCAGTTTCGAAAGTTTTCATTAAAAAAAAAAAAAACATTATACGATTGTAAAGCACTGCATTTACGCGGTCAACGAAAGGAAAATACGAAGAACGTTTTTTAAAAATTAGCGAATTTATAAGTCATTCTACACATGAAGCTACCCTAAAAGCAGTTTTTAACTCTAAAATAAGATGGAAAGAACTCCATGGGATGCTTTTACCAAAGCAGTTTTCTAAGTTTTACTAGATCAAAAAACTATGCTAGGTCTTTAAAAAATGCCAACAATTAAAAACATAATTTGTTTCATAATCATTACATAAATGTTTACAGCCATTCACGCTACCATTTATGTAACTACCTCTGTGTGTGTTTTTTTTGTACACACCCCGCAGCGAAACTAGGCGTTACATCCGTGAAAAATTAGAGACTGTAAATTTTGAAATAATTTTGAAATTTTTTAATATGTATGTATGTATTTGCATAAACAAATTGTAAGCCCACCAATTGATAACAGTAATTTTGTTTCTTAAAATATGAATGTACTAACCAACCAAAAAAAAAAAAAACAATTTGTATACAAATCAGAGTTACCAACATATACACAAATAATCTGTATTGATAATCCCAAGTAGCCACAAATATTTACAAAAGTAATCGTACATAAATGCAACCAAAGTAAAATAAAAAAAAACTAACAAGAAACAGTGCTATAAATATTAATAACTTCTTAATTAAGAAAACAAAAATGTTTTTTTGTTAATTTTAACTTTGGACGATTGGCAAACGAATTTTTTGTACGCCGCAAGGCTTGGCTTTATATCGCAGCTTATCCTTAAAATTTAATTTAAAAGTCGCATTGCTGCTTCTTAACGTCCAGCTGTAAGTGGTTAAAAGTAGAAAGTCGAATGAAGTTTTTTCTTTTTTCAAACGTCCATGAATTTGTTAATTTTAAGTACATATGTACTTGCAGAGATCGAATTCGTTGCTTAATTTTAAACAAGCACTAAATCGTACCTAAAATTCGAATGATTTTATATTTATGTACATATCTGTATGTCTACTAAATAAGTTATATTTTTTCACATATTCATGGAAGACATTAAAAACTGCATACGTTCGTAAATATGTATGTACATATATCTAAGTATTAAACGGAAATGGTGATGAAGCGCATAATTATAATACATATATTTAGAATATGATAAGGCAAGTGATGGAGCAGGTAAATCTCAGTAACGTTTGTGATGTTTTAAAATCAGAAATATGTACGTATAATATTCTTATTAAATCGGTTTGAATTAAAAGTAATTTTTTTTGCAAAATATATAGCGAAAGCAGTTCGCCGCTGCAATAATTGTATTAGTGCTATTAAAACAATAATCTAAATCAGTAGTGTTTGCGAATATACGGAATAAAACAACTCAACAAAAGAAAAAGAATAAAAAAACCAGAAAAAAAATACGATTGTCTCAAGTTTGAAATATGAACGCATATTAAGTTAAACTCCAAAAAAAGCGTGCATATAAACAGTAGACGACAAATTTTGTGTAACCAAAACAAACAAAAAGTTAACACCAACATATAAAAGTTATTCTTATTTTCATTTATGTAAATAAGCTGGTTGTTGAAGGTTGTATTTTTACTTGCGAAAATGGGAGCAGATTTGTTTTTTTTTTTAATTTTTAAATACTTTGAGGCTTTGAAAGTTCATTTGTACTAAAATTCAATTTCTTTTGATAAACTTTTTTTTGTCATCCTAAATGATTTTTATTTTGGCCAAATTCTTTAAAACTTTATGTAAAATCTTATTCATATTCCAACTCTACAATTTTTCATGTTACAAAGAAAACAAGGTTACTATTTGAAATCTACTAGTTGAAGCATAATAAACGACAAATATTAAAGTACACGTAAATGTTCGTAGATTAAAAAACAAAAATAAAAATATCTTAATTAACTTAACCCAATATCACACTCGTAGACTGATTAGTATTATACTTTCTTTAATGTTCATTTGTAAGCATTTTTTTGTAAAAAATGAGCAAATAAATATGAATATGGGAAAATGAAAATGATGTTTTATTTAAAACGAATAGAAGAGGGGAAGTAGCGCAAAGAATATATACATAAATATTAAGAATGTTTATTTATTATATTTATAAAAAAAAGTTTTTATACAAAAAGTAAAAAAATTGTGCGTAACGTTGGGCTGCAAGTGATATTAACGGATTAACACTTTTTTTTGCAAGATAAAAAATTTCTATCCAGAAATATCGGAACTGATAAATATGTTATGTGACAATAAAAATGGCAGGTAACATTCTGTGACTGTAGTGTAGCGGCGGTATTTTGGTTTCCGCGCCAGCTTTTATATACGAGAGCGGTCTGGGAAGACACTGTCAAATTTTGAGAAAGCTGAGTCATTTAGTTTATGCTTGACAGCCATTGAAATCAGAAAACTTCTTGACTTTTAAAAAATTAAGAAAAAAAAACTGAATTTCGTGTGCTGATTAAACATACTTTTCTTGCGTAAAAAAACATCATCCAAACCAAGGGAAGGCTTAATAAATACTATGTGGACACTGCACTATCAATTTAAATGATATTGTATGACCGGAGAATGAAAGTGCTTGAGGTGGTTGCGGTTGTAGGTATCTTTACTGAGCGGGTAAATACAAATTTGCACGAATATTTGGATATGAAAAATCAATACGCGCGATACGTGCCGCTATTGCTCACACTCGACCATAAGCGCAACAGTGTGACCACTTCAAAACCATATGAAAAGACCATGAACTGGGCCACGAACTATACTACCCCTACTGATTTAGCCCAATGCGACTATTTCCTATTTCCAAACCTTAAGAAATGGCTAGGTGGAAGGAAGTTTGGGTTAAACGAAGGGGTCATCACAGAAACAAAATCCTTTTTTGAGATTCTTGAGAGAAGCTATTAATTGGAAACAAAAAAAAATTTTAAAAACGCTGGACTAAGTGTATGGAGTTATAAATAGATTATGTCGAGAAATAAAACGCTTTTCCTTTCAAGATTTAAAATACGTTGTCTTACTCAAAATTATTATGAGAAGACTTTTATAATATAAGTAAGTCTTAAAATAAAAGTCCTTGAATACTTAAAAATATTTATCAATAACAAAAATGAAACTAAGAACCAAATTTTTGTATGAGTCGGTCAAATCTAATAATAAATATTATATTACGATTCCTTGACCCCAACGATAAAGAGAGTTTGTTTTTTTAAAAATGCTGGTTTCTGGACAAACCACGTAGAGAAAACCTAGGGGGATTTTTGAAATCTTAAATTTAGTTGTTGAAATTTTAAAAAAGTCATCAAAATTTTTGTAAGAGTTATAAAAGTCTTTTGACAGTTACACCGCGTTACACACATTCTGTCCTATGAACCAAATATACTTTTTCGGAAAGCGGAAAAAAATAAAAATAAACGTGTATCGGCGATTTTCATGTACACGTCAGAATTTTTTATTTTTATTTTTAACCCTTTTTACCCTTTTTCCGTGATCCAATCGAGCTGAATTTTTGCAGGCAGACTCGTGTAAATGTCTGTATCAGGTCAAATTTTTATCAATTCTCAAAATTCCCTGAATATTTTGAAAAAAAAAAAATAATTCTGACGTGTACATGCAAATCGCCGGTACACGTGATTTTTATTTTCTCTCCCCTTTCCGAAAAAGTATATTTGGTTCATAGGACAGAACTAAAGCTCGTTTTTGTAACGCAGTGTTATGAGTCAGAAAAATATTTAAGGTCATCGATATGTATTCATTATTTGGAGACTTTTATTCCAAAAGTCTTTTCAGAGAGAACGAAAATTGACTTTAAAATTGACGGAAAATCGTTCCAACAAATATCAATCTTTTCATAATATTTACCGAGATATATGTATGAAGGCATGCATATAACTTACATTGGTATATATTTTTCAAGTCTTCAAAGAATTTTGTTTTGAGACTTATATCATAAATGTCTTCTCATAATATTTATGAAGGAGAAGCAATTTTTTTCAATTCCAACTAGTTCCGAATTAATCCCGAACTAGTCCCGAAATAAATACAAAAAATTTTTTCGCAAACATTTTATAGGACGTAATGCTATTATTTTGGGTTTTTTATTGTCAATTATATACACGTGTTTACCGCTTAAATCTCCACTGATCGAGTTATTTTTTATTCAGGAAAGATTAGGTAGTAATTTTAAAATTTGCCAAAATCGAGACGTTGTGCTTATGAAAAGGTTTAATAATCGACTCGCTTCTGTGTATCGAAACAAAACAAACTATACTGATTCAAACACAAATTTGTTATTTCTTTTATTTTGGTTAAACCCGTATTTTGCATTCAATACTTTAAAATGATTTTTATTATCACTGTTAGCAAATAAGCCACACACCACGATTACAATCACAGCCAACATATGTATGTTACCATTTATCGGAAGATGCACTGTACTAAAATGCACCAAATTATCGACCCTTCCTTCTCAGTTGTTCACATCTAAAATAGAACTATTTTATCTTGTCGCATATCAGTCACCCTGTGAGCAATGTCATTTGCTTATATCCATGACAACAACCAAATGTGGAACTTGGCACTGCATGGGTTTTTAAATGGTTTGAATACCACTGTAAGTATGCCGTTGTTAATTTAGTTGGCAATGCGCCATAATCTAAGTCTTACACCTAAGAAAACACTTGATGATAAGGCAGGTCGAAACGCAGGGTAACAAAAACAAAATAAAATAGCGTACAGAAAGAAACGGAATTTCCTTGTTAATTTAAATTTGCGTGAAAGTAGCTGCTCAACGCGTAAAGTTTATGATTTTAATCCAATTTCATTCATAATATATAATTTTATAAAAACCCAAGCACTATCACCTCTTATGAGACACATTAAGAAAGTAATAGCAGTATATATATAGTTCATAGATGATGTTTCCAACTATGATAAGGTTGAACTGCCTTACCGACCGCCATGATTTGTGTAGAAAAGTTTGATAGATCAATGGCCAAATAAATGCATAAAAATAAATAAAGAATAATCAAAACAGCTATTTGTTGGCCTTGAGTCAGGGGTTCGTTGTGATACCACAAGTGTTTTGCTCATTCCCCCTAACGGAACCATTTAAAACTCTTGACAATTCTCGTCAAGCAACTTAGGGTTATATCCACGACTTTTTCGAGGTCACCAAAAAGAGTCGCCTCAAGGAAGCGTAACTTGCTTCTCGATTTTGCAGGACGTTTGTACAGAAGATAAAGAACCGTTTTCCTCCCCCTCGAGACGCCACGCATGCTTATCTTTAAGGCACTGCCCAGTTAGAGCGACAATCACTTGAGATATATCATCCCTTCCTTAGTAGTATAGACAACAAGATCGCTTTCGATCCCAACTCAGCCAAATTTGCCTCATTTCCTATAGATCGTACTATGCATCCACCGGTTATTTGCACGAGAATAAACAAATTCTTTTGAAAAAAAAAGTTGCAAGTACCGAATGTCACTTGACCGTTCTTTATCGGGAAGAATCTGCTTGGTCTATGTATATCCCTGTGAACGGGAACCAAAATGATGTTATGACATTAAATCTGTTTCTTGTGCTTGGCCATCGTTTGTGTAGTCAAAGTATAGCAGAAAGGAGAACCAGAAAGGCATACAACACATCTGTTAGTGTTGTGCGTATCACTTCGCTTTGGCTGATCTTGCCAAGAAGATTTGGTATCTTACTTAATGCAGGCCACAACACGATAACACCAAAGAGGGGAATCGGTCTAACCACCGCTGTATAAATTCAGCAGGCAGAAAATACTTGGGTTCAAACCTCATCTCTTCCCGCTCTGTTCGAGTCCAGAGTAACGCCGAGAAACTTTACAATATTCTTAAGATTGAAGCGGACCCCACTTTGCTTCGGCGTAGTCAAGCGCAGTATCTTATACCTTTTAGTAAATATTTAAAGTTCGACATTTCACAGAGTTGATGCTGAGGCCACAGTGTCCCCTGCATCATATCACACAAAGTTTTCGGCAAGTTGCCGATATACTGTATGGCAATGTCAGTCGCATAGCCGATAACCCTGGCTCAACCCCATTTCGTATCTTGCAAGAGAGAGTTCGCGGTTAGATTTTAGAGGTGAAGTGAAAGCACACCACCTTGCAGCGTTCCTCTAGACACATCTTTTGAAATTCCTTCCCAAAAGCGCTTGCTCTATGAACTCTACCAGAGAGTATTTCACTTTAAGCTCTCTCAAGGCCGGCCCCTGTAATCACCTCCCGACTAATGTTGTTAAACTATACTTCCATGTCTAGAAAAGATACAAGACAGAACTCCTTTTATTTGAAGGATCTTTCAATGTATTTGTTGAGACGTCTCATCGTCTTCCAGACACATAGTCGATATTTTGTCTCAGTCGATAGATCAATCTGGTGCATGTGCGAACGCAGACGGTTGTGACCAGTGAAGTAACCTGCCGGTAGCCTCAAATCTGCCCTACTTAACTGGTTTGCGTCACTCCTTATAATTTGATTCCTAAAGAGTTTCGCTTGTCTAAGGCCATCAATGGCATTTCAGTACTTGGCTCGCTCTGAATCTGGTCAGTTCAGTATGATTTTTTTTTTGACATGGCCCAGTCGAGCCTACAAAACTGTTCCGGTTCTAAAGGAACGGTGGATGAACCACCTCTAGCCAGCTCGTCGGCGATCTCGCCCCCTCCTTTTCCGCTGTGACCAGGTACCCACAACAGCATTGCTGTGTTTTTCTTTACCAGCAACTGAAGAGTATCATAGCACTCTTTTAGCTGTTTCAACTTAAAAGTTTGGATAGATAACGCTTTAATAGCGATAAATGCACATTTTAGACCTTTGCTAAGGTTAATACTGTCACAAGTTTAGATTGTGTAGTGCGTTCCTGTAATAAAAATTCACAAAGTTGTTGAAACATCGATGCGAATCAAATTACTTTATCGTTTTCAACTAGAAACACAAACAAAAAGTGAGAGTGACGTTGTTACGACGTCAAAACGAGAGAGTTTGAATCGAAGCATCGAACGAGATGAGTTATCAAAACGCACTACTGATAAACTTAACCTATAATAGTCAGCTTATTATAAAGCTGAGCTGCGTTCGTTACCTCTTCACCAATAATGACAAATTAGATGACTGCGACATTTTTACGTCATAGCGGATCGAATATGAAAAGAAGGCAATATATTAGTGCCAATATGGCGTCGATATTTGCCACTGCAGGGTTCGTTTTTAAGAACCACTTTATTATTGGTTTACATTTTTTTGCTTGCAAATCGGAATTTCTGTCTTTTTATCTCTTTAGACTTATTTTTCCTCGTCCGTTATGACGTCACGAACTGTCACATCGAAACGAAAAAAAAAAATGGCGAGGCGAAAACGTCACAAATTTGTTATTTTTTTTTAAATTTTTGTCACTTCACTATATTGCAGATTTATTACGAAACTTTTAATATTAAAAAAAAAATACAGTTTACTAAATTACACACGCTTGTTATTTTCTTTACAGAAATGTCTTCCCGGATAATTTGTTTCAGGCTTCCTTTCAACAAGCGCACACTGTTTATCTTCCCAAACCGACCATTATACACACTTTCAATGAGACACTTAACGACACGGCAATCGGCACCGAACTGGAGCCCACCGAAGAGTTGCAATCAGCACAACAACAATTGAGCGATGTAGTCGAACCGGCACTAATACGAGTCGTACAATATCGCAGCGGCACTAACACACTCGGCATTGTGTTCTTTTGTCTAGTTTTCGGTACCATATTGGGCACAATCGGTGACAAAGGCCAAATTGTTGTGGATTTTTTTACAGCCGTTTTCGAAGTAATCATGAAGATGGTCACCTGTGTGATGTGGCTAACGCCGATCGGTATTAGTTCGGTGATAGCGGGTAAAATTTTGGGCGTTAACGACTTACATTTGGTGATGGAGCAGTTGATGTGGTTTATACTTACGAATCTGATCGGTGTGTGCCTTTATCAGTTCATTATAATGCAGGGGATTTATTTTGTGTTCGTGCGACGCAACCCGTTCAAGTTCTATGCCGGACTCATACAGCCAATGCTGACCGCTTTTGCGACAGCCTCAACGTAAGCGAAAATTCCTATGTAAATTGTTTTTGTATGTATGTACCATAAACGCATAACTACTTACATACATACATGCATACATATATATGTACAATTTGTATGTACATACTTATTGTAGCACCTCATAATGTATCTACTCAAAATCTATGATCTATGTATCTGTGATAATTGCATTTAATTGTATGTTTAAGCGTATTTGAATGTTAGAAATTGACTCATCAAAATGTATGAGCTCTTTCATATTTATTCTCACATTTGTGTCCTTTACGGTGGCTGCATTCATAAATATAATCGCATATACATACTTACATATGTATGTACATCTGCCTTGATAAGTGAATGCAGCATCGTTAGACTTAATTTTAATTGCTACAAATATTTTTTCCTTCTTTTTGGGTTCCAATTGTTTGATTTGTATTTTAATTTTCATTTTGAAAAAAAAAAAAAAAAAAAACACAAACGAAACGAATCGAAATGCGACTTTAAACAAATAACCAACCAAACACCATTAAATTGAAAAAATAATACCAAAAAAAAATAAAACAAACCAATAATCAAAACTTTACAAAACTGTGATAACGCACAACAACAACAACAACTACACAAACTGGTGGCGATTAACGCGTTTGCAAAAAAAAAAACAATTCTCTGATGAACAATCCAACACTCTGACTACACTATGCCACGGCAACTATTTCCCATTCCATTCCACTTCGTTCCATTTTGGTCTATGCGTTCGTCGGATGAATCGCAATTGCAGTGCCGCCGCTCTACCAATCACATTCCGTTGCATGAACGATAAGTTACGTGTGGATCAGCGCATCAGTCGTTTCGTCCTGCCGATCGGCTGTAACATCAACATGGATGGCACGGCATTATTCATAGCGATCGCCTCGATCTTCATTGCCCAGATGAGCGGCATTCCATTGGGCTTTGGTGAATTGGTGACAGTTTTACTAACTTCAACTGCTGCTTCCATGAGTTCGGCCAGTGTTCCCAGCGCTGCTTTGGTTCTATTGTTGGTTGTGTTGACTGCCATCGATGCACCCGTGCAGGATGTTACTCTACTCTTCGCTGTGGATTGGTTTGTGTGAGTATTGACTTTAAATATTTGTCTTGCTTAGATATAATTTGAAATATGTATATGTATGTAGATTGTAAGAAGCAGGTCCGAAGGTCTTTTAGGGTTGATCGTCAGCCAATTTTTGGGTCTTTTAAACTATCTTTGTATGGGTTTGTACGCCAGGTTTTGAATTTCATAAACCACATTCTTTCCTCACTTCTCTTCACAAATTATTGGACAAACACTTATTGACGCATTTGAAAAATTTTTTTGCCCTTCAAATTTATAAAATTATTTTTCAATTAAAAACCATTAAAAATAATTTTTTTAAATCCTATAAAAAATGTAGAAAAATTTTTGTAAAAAAATTCTAACTTAAACAAAAATTTTGAATTTTGTGGAGTATGCAGATATGTAGCTCATTCAATTTTAGTACAGAAAAGTGCAAGTTTTTAGTGGCTACGAATTACTACTAATTTTTGACAATTTTTACACTGACGCTTTTTCGCAACTCCTTTCATGTACATAAATAAAAAATAATCGCGGTTTTGCGTTGTCTGGATGAAACTGCTAGTAAATAAATTGTCCAAAATCAGTGATGACTTGTGGACACTTGAAACTTACACTTTCGAAAACTAAAATTGAATGCGCCAAATAAGTGCAAACTCAAAAAAGTTCTTAAAACTTTTTTTGAACAGTTAAATATTTTTAACGAAAAATTTGGTAAATAGTTGTACATTTTGTAAATAGTTTAAAAAGTTATAGTTTAGGGGTTTTCTTAAAGAATTAATCACATTTTACTTGAAACTTAATTTTTATAAATTAGTAGAAAAATTAAGTACCCAAATTTGTCAATATGTGGTTGTTCATTAATTTGTGAACAAAGTATATAAGAAAAGCTTAAAACAAGTATAAAACTGATTAACTTAAATTCAAGAACAATGTATTGTGTGAAATATTTCATTCATTAAAAACTACCTTGACTTTACAATACAGTTTTCTAAAGTTGATTAAAAGAGAGAATAAAGAAAACGCAATAGAACTCAAAACGAAAGGTTAAATTTAATTAATTCTGCCGAATCCGATAGAAAAATTAAAATAAAACCGAAATATCAAAAAAAAAAAAAAAAATGGAAAATGGCTACCAAATGCCTTTACCAAATGTGAAAAACGCTTTGCAGTTAATTTCCTGAAACAAAAATAAGGGAAGTTTCATTAAAACTACATTAAAAAAAATTCCAAAAATAAAATTTTTCAATATTTAATTAAAGTAGTGAACACTTTGGGGCAAATTAAGTTACTCAAATTTTTCCCAATTTGATTATATTTGCAGCATAATTTAGAGAACTATAGAAATTAAATATAATTTCGAGAAATATAAAAAATAAAAAATTTTGCGAAAAAAATGCGTAATGCATCATCAGTTGGCACGCATAGAGCAATTCCTTAAAATAAATGTGGGACAAGGGAGTTTTCAAACAGAAAACGGAATGATCCAAACGAAGTAAAAATATAAATAAAGCTCAAAAGTGCTTAAAAAAATATTTGCAAATAAGTTGTTTTTAATTTAAAGTAATTTTTTATTTACTCTTTATTTATAGTTTTGTACTTTTATACACTTTAGTCACATAGTTAATTAATCGATAATGCTGCCGCTTGTCAGACTCAATTTCAATCGTATCATTTGTGCACTTAATCGGTATAAACTTTGACGTCTGGCAATGCTTTTAGGAAATTTCTTGATATAAGCAAAAAAGTAGTTTACAAGCAGATTACAGACAAATAACTTCTTGAAGCTTAATCCTCAATTATAAGTGACAATTTGAAATTACTCAGACTTTAAAGAAATTTCTTAAGTATAAGAGCGCAGTTAACCACCGACCTGTACGTACACGTAGCATAAACGTCTATAGTGGCACACTCGGATTTCGTACGTAAATTTTACGTCAGCATTAAAATTGTGCGACAGTGATTTTTCATGTATTCGTAAAAGGCGCTCGCATAAGTTTGATCGTGTCAGCTCACACCTTCGGCCCTTTCTACGTCGGTGGGTAACTTCGCTCTAAGGTTCTGTTTTTCAGTGCTGGTTTAAACTCAGTTTGAACTAAGTTTAGTTAAACTCAGTTAAAATATAATCGTAGTTTCCTTGCGCTCAATTAAATTTGTTGCAATCAAAACGAAGTAGTCAGCAAACTAAGTTTAACTGTGCGCGAACGGCCGTTTAAAGTAGACTGAAAAACTGCATCCTGAGTTTAAACTTAGTTTAAACGACAAACAGAGTTCAAATTGCACTGAAAAACTTGCCCTAAGAGATTTCAATGAATTCTGCGATCAACTTGTTTTACACTTTGCCTGCGATTTGCCACTGCAACTGCATATAAGTACAATCATATACATATGTACATACATTTATTTGTATTATTTGAAAATTACAATTTTGTTAGAATTTCACTTAATTACGAGTATTCTTCCAGTGATCGTATGCGCACCACCAACAACATGCTCGGCGATTGCTATGCAGCTGCTGTCGTTGAAGAACTGTCACGTAAAGAGCTAATGGCATTGGATGCCGCTATACTTTACCAGGTAATACAAACAATTGGTATCGACTATTAAAAAGAACAAAAAAAAAAACAAAAAATTAACAACAAAACAATTTTTCGCGACAAAATCGCGTTGGGAGTGTCGGTAATTGCATTAATCAGTTTCATTGAAAGCTTGCCAAAAATTATACGTAACTTCTTGCTACATTTTTGCTATGATCATTAAAAATTCGATTGCAGATTATATTGAGTTTTCCGAGTGTACATACGCACGACACGACATACATAGTACATGGCGAGCAGCCAGCCGACAACCAGCTCGTGCCAACCCCAACAAAGTGATAAACCATATACTCGTATACTAAGTTCAGCCGGCACTGCCAATTAAACCAGATATTTCTTAAATAAAAAAAAAAAAAAAACAAGCACTTCGTCATTTACTTATACTAATAACTATTGCTAATAATTATTTTCCTAAACTCTACCATTTCATTGTAACAGGAAGTGCCACTAGGTACACCGAATGGGAATATTTTAATCGAGGGACAAACAGAGTTGGATAGCAAATGTTCCATGACCGATTCGGTGGTTATCGATATTAATAATGTGATCAACAGCAGTAATTTGCAGAAAGAGAATAATGGTTATCGCGCTTAAATTTAAGAATGTTGCAATTGATTTAAGACACTTACACACTTCATTTTATATTCCTATGCACTCCTAAGATCACATATACATACATACATACATACTCTTACCATAGCACTTGAATATTCATACTACTAATAAGTAGAGTTATAAAAATAATGTTTGCGAATATTAATGTTAAAGTGTAAAATATGGGGCGTGATCGCTACACTAATGGCGTTTTCTTTTCTCGAAATAATGTTGCCCCGTTTGTTTTTCACTTTATCGGACTCTGATTAATCAAAGTTGCAATAATTTTTACTAATATACCTATTTTACCCGAAGACGCATAGCTTAATGCAAAAGTTAAAAAGTGAGAGGCGACATTTTTTTCTAGAAAAGAAAAAGGCCATTCGATTTGAGTATAGAGCACAAAGCTGGTTCTTTTCAGAGAATAAATTAAAAACAAAAAATGAAAAATTTTAGTTGTTTTTGGGCTAAGATTAATTCGTTAATCTATTGTGTACTCGTACGAGAATAAATTAATATTAAAGTGTGTCCCCTGGTCTCTGCGCGCTGTGCAATTATTAAAATACATTAATACATATGAAAACATTTAGCACACACATATGTATTCGTATATTTACATAAATAGCTGTAGAAATTTGACAAAACAACTTATTTCGACTTAGTACTTTTTTGTTCTTTTTTTGCTATTCAGCTCTCAGTTCAATGTTTCATCTCTCAAGAAAACCGAAAAATTCATATAAAATGACACTCAATAAATGAAAAAAGAAACTTTCTTCTACAAAAATTTCTTAAATCAGTCTTAAGCTCTTAAGAAAAAAATGCACGTATTGTTGTTGAACGAAAAACGACACTGTAGATGGCACAACGTCGGGGCCGGCGTTCCGTAAGCTCGTATATTTATTTCTCCAAGTAAATTAAATTTTAAAAATTTATCAAATTAACTTATAATATTTAATTTATCTATAGTATTTTCACAAGCAACGGAGGTAAAGAAAAATATTTCTTGTGCATTTTCTTTGGTGCTGTATTCAAGGCCTTCTAATATAATTTCCAACCTATTAATTATAAATAATTGTCGTTTAGAAGCATTATTTAAAAACAAAAATCTATTTAAAATATTTAATTTATCTCTAAGAATGGTTTCAAGCAACAGAGGTAAAGAAAAATATTTTTTATGAATTTTCTGTATATAATTTTCAAATCTTTCATTTAAGAAACATTATTTCCAAAAACAAAACTACTGAAAACATTTAATTTATCTCAGAAAGAGCAAAATTGTTGCGTTCAAAGTAAGATTTGCTTAAGTTAAATAAGTCGTTTTCTCAAAAGTCGACTGTTATTTGCACATTTACACATACAAACATACATAAGTATGCATTCATAAACGGACATAAAATAAAACAATAGTACTTTCATTAGCCATTTTATTCGAAAAAAAAAATAAAATTAAAAATTTCCACAGTGTGATGTAATAAAAGTAGTAAAAATCAACAAGAATTTTAAAATGATGACTTTAACAATTAAATACAACAATAATGTAGAAGACCACAGAATAATCAAATAAAATTTAACGGATGTAGCGAAATGACAGATAATAAAAAAAATATTACAATTGTGTCACAGTGATTTGGCACTTTAAATAAAGAGACCTCTAGCACAAGTTTTAGTTATGGCGAAACTAAGAAAAATTGTGTGATATTGCCCATATAACCCCATAATTTCATTTTAGGATTAAAAATCAGTTTTTTGAAAATCGGGGGTTTAATGTAGCTTCATCTGTTAAAAACCGCTCCACAGACCTTTGCGATTATTCATTAAATTTTAAAAATTTAACGTTGTTTCTATGACAACTTTTGATAGCTGGGAGTTCTTTAAATAAAATATTCTTTATGCAAAACGAAAAGTGTTACGTAGAAATTAAATTTAACGAATAATTCCTAAAATTGTAAAAGTCATTAACGAAACTCTGTAATAATTCTACGCGTCCCAAAATTTTACTCTGTGTATGCATTGTGTTTCAAAAAAATATACCTTCGTCTGCAGTTTCGAAAGTTTTCATTAAAAAAAAAAAAACATTATACGATTGTAAAGCACTGCATTTACGCGGTCAACGAAAGGAAAATACGAAGAACGTTTTTTAAAAATTAGCGAATTTATAAGTCATTCTACACATGAAGCTACCCTAAAAGCAGTTTTTAACTCTAAAATAAGATGGAAAGAACTCCATGGGATGCTTTTACCAAAGCAGTTTTCTAAGTTTTACTAGATCAAAAAACTATGCTAGGTCTTTAAAAAATGCCAACAATTAAAAACATAATTTGTTTCATAATCATTACATAAATGTTTACAGCCATTCACGCTACCATTTATGTAACTACCTCTGTGTGTGTTTTTTTTGTACACACCCCGCAGCGAAACTAAGCGTTACATCCGTGAAAAATTAGAGACTGTAAATTTTGAAATAATTTTGAAATTTTTTAATATGTATGTATGTATTTGCATAAACAAATTGTAAGCCCACCAATTGATAACAGTAATTTTGTTTCTTAAAATATGAATGTACTAACCAACCAAAAAAAAAAAACCAATTATACAAATCAGAGTTACCAACATATACACAAATAATCTGTATTAATAATCCCAAGTAGCCACAAATATTTACAAAAGTAATCGTACATAAATGCAACCAAAGTAAAATAAAAAAAAAAAACTAACAAGAAACAGTATTGCAGAAAACTGTGCTATAAATATTAATAACTTCTTAATTAAAAAAAAAAAATCTTTATTTGTTAATTTTAACTTTGGACGATTGGCAAACGAATTTTTTGTACGCCGCAAGTCTTGGCTTTATTTCGCAGCTTATCCTTAAAATTTAATTTAAAATTCGCATTGCTGCTTCTTAACGTCCAGCTGTAAGTGGTTAAAAGTAGAAAGTCGAATGAAGTTTTTTCTTTTTTCAAACGTCCATGAATTTGTTAATTTTAAGTACATATGTATGTACTTGCAGAGATCGAATTCGTTGCTTAATTTTAAACAAGCACTAAATCGTACCTAAACATCGAATGATTTTATATTTATGTACATATCTGTATGTCTACTAAATAAGTTATATTTTTTCACATATTCATCGAAGACATTAAAAACTGCATACGTTCGTAAATATGTATGTACATATATCTAAGTATTAAACGGAAATGGTGATGAAGCGCATAATTATAATACATATATTTAGAATATGATAAGGCAAGTGATGGAGCAGGTAAATCTCAGTAACGTTTGTGATGTTTTAAAATCAGAAATATGTACGTATAATATTTTTATTAAATCGGTTTGAATTAAAAGTAATTTTTTTTGCAAAATATATAGCGAAAGCAGTTCGCCGCTGCAATAATTGTATTAGTGCTATTAAAAGAATAATATAAATCAATAGTGTTTGCGAATATACGGAATAAAACAACTCAACAAAAGAAAAAGAATAAAAAACCAAAAAAAAAAATACGATTGTCTCAAGTTTGAAATATGAACGCATATTAAGTTCAACTCCAAAAAAAGCGTGCATATAAACAGTAGACGACAAATTTTGTGTAACCAAAACTAACAAAAAGTAAACACCAACATATAAAAGTTATTCTTATTTTCATTTATGTAAATAAGCTGGTTGTTGAAGGTTGTATTTTTACTTGCGAAAATGGGAGCAGATTTGTTTTTTTTTTTAATTTTTAAATACTTTGAGGCTTTGAAAGTTCATTTGTACTAAAATTGAATTTCTTTTGATAAACTTTTTTTTGTCATCCTAAATGATTTTTATTTTGGCCAAATTCTTTAAAACTTTATGTAAAATCTTATTCATATTCCAACTCTACAATTTTTCATGTTACAAAGAAAACAAGGTTACTATTTGAAATCTACTATTTGAAGCATAATAAACGACAAATATTAAAGTACACGTAAATGTTCGTAGATTAAAAAACAAAAATAAAAATATCTTAATTAACTTAACCCAATATCACACTCGTAGACTGATTAGTATTATACTTTCTTTAATGTTCATTTGTAAGCATTTTTTTGTAAAAAAATGAGCAAATAAATATGAATATGGGAAAATGAAAATGATGTTTTATTTAAAACGAATAGAATAGGGGAAGTAGCGCAAAGAATATATACATATGTATTAAGAATGTTTATTTATTATATTTATAAAAAAAAAAGTTTTTATACAAAAAGTAAAAAAATTTAGCGTAACGTTGAGCTGCAAGTGATATTAACGGATTACCACTTTTTTTTGCAAGATAAAAAATGTCTATCCAGAAATATCGGAGCTGATAAATATTTTATGTGACAATAAAAATGGCAGGTAACATTCTGTGACTGTAGTGTAGCGGCGGTATTTTGGTTTCTTCGCCAGATTTTATATACGAGAGCGGTCTGGGAAGACACTGTCAAATTTTGAGCAAGCTGAGTCATTTAGTTTATGCTTGACAGCCATTGAAATCAGAAAACCTCTTGACTTTTAAAAAATTAGGAAAAAAAAACTGAATTTCGTGTGCTGATTAAACATACTTTTTTGCGTAAAAAAACATCATCCAAACCAAGGGAAGGCTTCATTAATACTATGTCGACACTGCACTATCAATTTAAATGATATTGTATGACCGGAGAATGAAAGTGCTTGAGGTGGTTGCGGTTGTAGGTATCTTTACTGAGCGCGTAAATAAAACTTTACACGAATATTTGGATATGAAAAATCAATACGCGCGATAGGTGCCGCTATTGCTCACACTCGACCATAAGCGCAACAGTGTGACCACTTCAAAACCACATCAAAAATCCATGAACTGGGCCACGAATTTACTACCCTTTCTGATTTAGCCCAATGCGACTATTTCCTATTTCCAAACCTTAAGAAATGGCTAGGTGGAAGGAGGTTTGGATTCAACGAAGAGGTCATCACAGAAACAAAATCCTTTTTTGAGAGTCTTGAGAGAAGCTACTAATTGGAAACAAAAAAAAAATTTGAAAAACGCTGTACTAAGTGTATGGAGTTATAAATAGATTATGTCGAGAAATATAACGCTTTTTTGCCGAAAAAAATATATTTTATTCAAAAAATCACGGACTTATCAAATCGCCCTCGTATAAACCGCGTCTTAGCGTTAGGGGTAAAATTTTTATCATATTTCAGATTACTTTTTTTTACAATAAACTAAGTTTAATAACGAATATCAGCGAGATCGGATCACTTTAACTATTTAACACAGTTTTCTATTACACGAGACATGAAATTGCTAAATGAATACACATTTTTTTTGTACGCGCCAAATTTAAGAAGATCCATAAACAAAATGATCCAGCCTGCTCATAATGTTTTCGCAAATTCTCAACCGTAGGTATTATTTACTCCTAATGGTTATGGCGTAGTTGATTTTAGTGTAAATTTCAAAAAACTTCTCAGCATTCTCGTGTCAACTGATGCTAATTCGAAAATCGAATTGAAGTGACAATTCTCTCACTTGGTCTTTCTAAGGCAGATGAGGTTTCTCCGTTTCTCTGTTATCGATTCTTACAAAATGTATTTGATCTTTAAATGTTCTAGATGACAATATTTTGGCGAGCACTAAGGTTCAATGATCTATAAATAATTTGCAGAATCAATAATTCTTTGGATGTTATTGTCGTCTTCTCTCTTATACAATAAGACGGCCAAGATAGGAAACCTAATGTGAATTAAGCTTGCTGAGAGGTTACCTTAGTGTTACATAGCTTTCGCGGTCTAAATTGACACTCGGTTAAATTTTAAAACTGGCTCATTTATTATCTGTGTTTCTATTGGTATCAGTGAAATGTCATTGCAAACAAATTTTCGCATTTAAATTGATTCAACCTATCAAGTATTCTCCTGTTTTCAAATAAACAAGGCCCTAGGCCCTCAGAAAAAAAACTTTTCTAACTTCGAACCATAAGCCACTTAGGGCCGTTTGCACCATCTCCGGTTAAAATTTCCGGCGGTTAGCTACAACTCAGCTTACTATTCAGCTCTTGACGGATGGTCGTAACATGCGCTTTTAGTTCCAGTTAGCGCTTAACCGGAGATAGCGCAAACGACCATTAATTGACAGCATTTAAATGCAATGGGAAATTTATAATACCAACAAGTAAATTTTGCACCAAGTAAATAAATTGGAAATAATTATCTATGCAACTATTTAGTGAAAGATTTCAAACTTGTTTGTGACTCGCAAGAAGAACTAATTGAATGAAAGAAGCTTTGTAAGGGTTCAATGCTTATCGATTACCATTTTGTCAATTTGTATTTTGTTAATAAAAAAGCTTTCATTAACCATAACATATTGAGAAATGATACTAATTACTTAATATAAAAAAGAGCTTTTAAGTACAAGCAAATGTACATACATATGTACGAGTATGTGCGCTCAAATAAGAATTAAAATAAATCTTTTCGCAGTTTTCTGGCTTATTGGGTTTTTGTTTTCCTTGTTCCGTAAAATAATATGTACACATGTTAGTTCATATGTTTGTATGTATGTATGTATGTCTCTAAGTATTGATCTGAAAGCTATGCTTTTCAACTTCAATCCAAACGCTTGGTAGCCGTAACTGCCCCCTGAGTGCGGGTTGTCGAAATAGCAAATAATATTTTTTTTTTCACTGAACATAAAATACCACAAGAGCAACCTCATCTTGCATACATATCGCACCCTAAACCAAAAACCGTCACAACTCAAATTTTTTTAAATCGGTTTTATCTCATAAACCTATTCCCAGAATACTTCCCAACATGCTCCGAAAATTTCTTCATCGTAACTATCTTATTTACTGGAAAAGTACGTTTAAAATATTACAACCATTTTTACATACAATTTTTTACTTCTCTTGGCTATTAAAAAAAAAAAATTGTAAATCCTTTTTCCACATAAACTAATTCACGGAATACTTCCCCAACTGCTCCAGAAATTTTTTCGTAGTTAATACTATCTTCTTTTACTGGAAAAGTATGATTATAAAATTATCATCATTATTGTAGAGACTGTTTGTTTTGCCTCTCTTGAACATTTGAGATTTTTTGAGTTGTGACTGTTTTTGGTTTAGGGTGCGATATGTACATATGTATACAGTTACACATATTTATGTATACACGTGTGTTAAAATATGTGTTCATAAAACCTGCAGCAAAATTTTAAGCTCACGCTAATCATGATCTAGTTCCAAAACTGACTGGAAATTATTGCATATACTCGTAGTATACAAAAAATAATTTGAATAAATATATCATATATATTTAAGATGTCTTCTGTAGAGGTATTGCCATACAAATTGTTAGAATTTTGAATTCGCTAAGATTTTATGATTGTGAACTAAAATTTTTTATTAAAGATCGCCAGGAAATTAAAAACATTTTTTGTTTAAGTTATGCAACTTTAAAAATAAAAGGTGGCTCGGCGTATGCCATTGTTTTTCATTTTATAGCTCGAAAAATAAAAGTTTTTTTCAAAAAAATTATTAAGTACTTTTTAAGAGTCAGAGATTTAAAAAAAAATTTTTTTAAAGTAAATTTTGTTAATAAAAAAATCAATTTGGCTTTATTTTGCATTTACATACATCTTAGGACCTCCTCTGCAACATATCAAAAATTCGCTCAAAAGTAGTTTTTCGTAAAAAATCTCCTTCTTTGCAAGCATCGTCTTCGTCATTTAGTCCCAAACCATAAAAATATTTTTGCGAATTTAAAATTTTAAGCTTTCATAAAAAATTGAACACCCTGAAAAGAAGTGCGTTTTTAAACTAATGCTCACGTCAGTCCCTTCTTTGTAAAATATCAGCTGTCTTGAACCCATCCAGTCAGCAAGGAGATGTAGTGATCTCCAAAATAACTGCTATAAATTCTACCTGTTAAACTGTTGTTGTTTTTTTCAAAACAAAAAAATTTTCCATTAAACTGGGCTCGAGCTCAAGAAGAATTGATGATTATTCCAATAATTTCATAAATTACGAGATGACTTCATAGTTTGTGTGTTTATTTCGAAAATATTATTTTGTTGAACTGAATCTGCTTTTTAAGGCATAGTAAATTCATTTATACTGAAAGGCTATATATTCGTAAATGAAAATCAAATGCCATATGTTCGCTGTACTATTTGGAATTGCTATGACAAATCTCCTTAAAAGTATAAAGAGGTGCCACGCGTTTGAAAACTTTAACTTAACTTTTCAGTAAGGTTATTACGAGTATTACAACATTTGTATCAAACAACGAAAAAATTTATAAGAAAGCATATTTTTAAATACTAAGTAATGTTTCAATGCGTTCGGAAAATTTAATTAAAATATTTTAGAAAGCATAATATCCAAAATATGTTAAACAAGGCTTAATGAGGGTCAGTGGCGGATTTAGGGGGGGGTTTTGGGGGTTGAAACCCCCCCCCCCCCGAAATGTTTGGAGTGAATTTAAAAACATATGCAAATAAAATAAAGATTTTGATCTCTTAATGGTGTTACAACTTATAGAGTCTGTCAATACATTGTTTGTAGAGTGATTATACATATGTATGTTTATCTACCAATTGGTACACATTTTTTTAAATGAATCTTTTACTTTGTCTCAAAAGCATATGTATTTGTGTATAATCCGCTCATAAAATAATGTGTCTTGTGAGAGCAACAGTTTTATAAGAGCTTAAAATCATACACTGGCGTTGTTCGCTCTTTGTTATGCGTTCACAGTCACTAAATTCTTTGAAATTCGCGGTAATCAAAAAATAATGTATGCAATCTTGTATGTATATTAATATTTAAATAATACTTTGAGTGAAATTTTAACAGGATATTCCGTATGATGTAGCCAAATATTGCCGCCGTAAATTGAATGACGAAGAGAAATATGAGATGTTTACGAAAATGTGGATGCCGGATGAAAATTACAAGTTCCCACAATCAGGTGAACGTAATTTAAAATTTCAATTGTCGTGGCTGCGAGCTTATGTGTGGTTGGTATATTCTGCTGAAGAAGACGGCTGTTACTGCAAATATTGTGTTGCGTTTGGAGCTGATTCTGTTGGCAAAGGTGGCCATGAAAAAAACGCAGTTTTTGGTCCAACGCCCATTTGAAAATTGGAAAAAAGCTTTGGAAAAGTTTAAAGAACATCAATCAAAAGCCTTCCATGATAACGCCGTGTTGGATGGACAAAATTTCAAATTGGTATTTGAAAAGAAAAAAAACAATATTGCTTGTGAAATAGATCGTGGGTTAAAACTGACTAAACAAGAAAACAGAAATAAACTGGCACCAATTGTTCGGGCAATCCTATTTTGTGGTAGACAGGGACTCTCATTACGAGGCCATAGAGACGATGGAGCGTTGTCAAAAGAAATGCCTATAGAAAATGATGGAAATTTTCGAGCGCTTCTGCGCTTTGCAATTGCAAAAATTGCTGCAACGCTACCAGTTTCCGTTGCATCAAGCGAACGGTCATTTTCAACTCTGCGTCGGCTGAAAACGTATTTGCGGAGCAGTATTGGGCAGGATAGATTAGTTGGTTTGGCACTTCTTAATGTCCATCGGGATTTGGAGGTTGACCATACTAACGTTTTAGATGAACTTGCTAAAAGACCACGGAGAATGCCTTTCGCTTTATAAAAAATACATTTTAGAATGAATATAAGTCTTCACATAATTATAACTAAACAAATCTTTCAAATTAAAAAATGTTGTGCATATTAATACATTATTTTTTGTAAACCCCCCCCGAAATTTTTCCCTGGATCCGCCCCTGATGAGGGTCGATTAGTAAACAAAGGCGTATTTTTAGAACAAGAGCTAGAGCCAATTCAACTAAAATAATTTTTAGCTTGATAACATCCAAATCATATTGAACTAAATAAATATAAAAGGGTCCATCTAAAATTTGAAAAAGGATTTTGCTGAAAGTTTTTGTTGTTAACTCATGTTTCCTCAAATCATTTAAAATTGTGTACAAAACATTTATTCTAATAAAATTTCGAACTTAAAAAAAAAAATTGTTACAATTTCTTGGGGTATGCATTCAATTTTAGTACAACAATGTGCAAGTTTCTAGTGGCTTCGAATTAGCACTAATTTTTGAAATTCTTTTTACTGACGCTGTTTCCAAATTCCTTTCATATAAAAGATAATCGCGGTTTTGCGTTGTATGGCTGCTGCTAGTAAAAAAATTATCAAAAATCAGTGATAACTTATAGAAACTTGAAACTTGCGCTTTCTCAGACTAAAATTTAATCAGCCAAAAATCTGCATACTCAAATAAATTTCAAAAAAATTATTTTTAATAAAGTTCGAAATTTTGTTAAATCTTTGTACATTTTCTAAGTAGTTTAAAAAATGGATGTTTAGGGATTTTTTTAGATACTGGAACATATTTTACTTAAAAAATAATAAAAATGCCTAAATCTGCCAATATGTGGTTGCGCTATAATTTGTGAACAGAGTAAAGTTATATTATAAAGTTTCGCCAAATTCAGTATCGAGAAAAGGTCAGCATGTCAATGAACTTCAAATAAAAGTCTTATTGAAAAAGGAGGTAAACGACAAATTGTTCTATGTTAAACTCCGAACTTATGAGTAGTGTTTGATGTTAACCACTAGAGCGGCCCATAAACTCGAATTTATGACTCAACATGATTGTACCAAAAGGTAAGGACGTTGTAGGAAGTTTGAAAGAAATGCTTCTACCTGCTATGAGCCAATATCGACTAAAAGTGGACTAGTATCACGAAAGTCTGGAGACGACTCGATTTACCGCAAAATCCGTACATTGCACTCCACAAATGTTCTATGTCTTTTTTTTTTGTTGTTTTTGGCGTACATTGTTGTTAAGTGGCGAAAAAATGCGCGCTTGCACGAGCATACAAACTTCATACTTTAAGTTAAACTCGCTTTGCCTTTTGGTTTTGTTTTGGGGGTCTAATTTTTTTTCGCTGTTGCACATTTCGTACACGTGTGTGTGTGTGTGTGTGTGTGTGTGTGTATGGGTATATGTATGTCTGCCGTTCGATCTCTTGCTTGCATCGCGTTGTTGTTTTGTTGTTATTATTATTATTATTTTTATTTTTATTTTTTGTTTTCGCTGTTGCCTAAGATGCATAATAATTTATGATCGCGTCCAAGATGTGGGTTAATCGTGTACTAGGCTAAGTTTGACGTTTTTTGTAACTTTTCCTACATTGTAGTGTATTTTCTATTTTTTCCCACTTTGCCATGTGGAGATTTTTTCCATTGCACACACACACACACACATTGTCATCAGGAATTCTATGTGGTACACATACACACATACAACTTTAAGGCACATGCACTTATCTTTAAATACATAAATGTTATGCAGATGAATAATTTCCGGTTTCTTATTTATTTTATAACATATTTTTCACAAATGCACATAGCTAATATACTTTTTTTTTTGTTAATGTCCAACCTCATTTTTTGTACTACCACAATTAACATACTTATGTATCGACGTTGTTATTGCGGCACGTAAGAGGTTCCCTTTTTTTCCTGCCGCCCTATCATCATTTATTCCGAACGTAGCTACTGGATGTGAATTTCATTTCATAAATAGCCATTCGCAAACAAACGATAAAACTATAGCAAATACTCAGCTCGAATTGCAACGCAGCTCAACATTAGTCAAAGCAAACAACTTGTTGATTCGCTCCTATACATACTTACATAAGCATATGCAACTCCATATTTACACACACACACAGGGACGTACACATTTCCTCCTTGTAAGAAAAAAAAAAAAAAAAAAAAAAAAAAAAAACACATTTGGAAAATGTAAATAAAATGCAAGGAAGTGAGATGCTCCGGTGATTTTATGTTTATACTCGCTAAACAAACTCACTTTTGATAGTTCTGCCGGTGACTAAATCGTCCGTTTTTACGATCCAAATAATGCTACAACATTTCTGGTGCCTACAATGTTAATTGTTTCTAATGCATGCGACCAATTTCGCTCTCTTCCATTTTTTATTTTGATTTCCCTATGCATCTAAAGCACATTAGGGTGTCCCAGAGAGTACACAATTATGCTGCAATACACCTATTAAATCAGTACACGAATACATATACGAGTATAAACTGCTGAACGAGACTTGAAGTTTTAAGATTTTGCTGTATTTTATAACTTTGGCAGCGTGGAATCTTGGAAACACCATTTCGTGTATTATTTACCTTTTAGGTATTTGCTGATTCCAGAAAAATGTGTCCATGAGTTTTATAACACTCGAACAACACGAAGCTCTCCTAATTTGAAAAAAAAAATATGCCTTAGACATCGAGAGGACGATGTATTGATTCTGTCATCGACCCGCTGATCTGTTTATTTAGGGCCAGTTATTCTTGGGAATACTTGGAGGAAGGTATCCGTTGTGTTTATCCGTAAGACAGACAGTCGACCATCTAACTCACCTAAATCATACAGACCTATCAGTTTGACTTCCTTCATTCTTAAGACTGCTAGATCTACACGTAAGACACAATCTGAGGTTCTCAACTCCCATACACAATACTTAGTTTGCCTACGTCAAACGGAAATCGACGGATTCCGCTCTACAGTGTCTGGTCGGTAAGATCGAGAGGGCCTTTGAATTTAGGGAGATTGCTCTGTGCGCCTTCCTGGATGTCGAGGGAGCTTTTGATAATACTGCCTATGGATCCATCTCGAGGGCTTTGGTCCGAAGAGGTGTAGATCTATCAACTGTTGGGTGCATTGACGCTATGCTGCATGAGCGTGATATAACCTCATTCTTGGGCAAAAGTTCTTTAAATTTTAGAGGTAATAAAGAATGCCCACAAGGGGGCGTTCTTTTCCCCTAACTTTGGTCTCTAGTAGTGGACGACCGCTTAACTAAACCATAAGAGAAGGGGTTTGATGTTATCGGATATGCAGATGATCTAGTTATCATTGTCACGGGAAAATTCGGCAGCACGGTGTCGGTGTTGCACGAGGTTGTAGTGCAATAAAATAAGAAGAAGAAGAATAGTGAATTTTATTTTAGTATGGTATATTTCAAAATATTTTATTTATTCATTAAAAAAATTTTTTTCAACACTTTTGGGCTTTTAATAATGAAATTAAAGCTGGGTGGCTAGACCAAAAGACGGCAATAATAATCTCGGAGATTAGTAAAACTTTGACTGTGAGGAATTTGCGCTTTGGGCTCATGAATTTGTTAGAAAATATTTTTTAGAACAGGCTATTCTGACCGGAATTCTTGCAATGAGATTGACGTTACATCATTGACGACGTGATTGCTATGCTGGTGAGCACTTGAAAGTGAAAGTAAATTTTTTTTTTAACTTTGTCATCAGACTTTTTTCTTCTTTCTTGAAATAAAACTGGTAAAAAACAACAGAAAGTAAATTTAAATCAAAACGAATTTCAATGATATTTAATTCTTATTTTCTGACCGTTTTAAAATACATTAAAAAAATTTGATTATGTGTATCAAAAATAAATATTGGAGGTCCACCAGCTATTAAACGAGTCGCTATATATCTTGGTAAGTTATCTCTCCATGGTCTAGTATTTTCACCATCCGATTGCACAAATTAAGTCTGATTTATTGTGCTCCGTAGTGCTTTAAAATATTTTTTTATAGAAAGAACAGTTCGAACTCAATCGATCGGATGAAACAATGCTTTGGGATTTTCGTTCGTTTATGTGCACAGTTTACGACAGTGAAGACAACATTTTCAAGTGATTTAAGTGAATCAAAAGTAAAAAATACCAATGCTACACAAAAAAATTAGGACACCCTAATGTACATGTGCATTGTACAATATCAACACACATACATACAAACCAATATTGGCGTCGGCAGCTTCTGTTTGCCGTTTGATATTTGCTTACTGCGGAAAACTATTTGCTGTAAAAATTCACATCCTCTAGTCATTACGTTGCGCAATTGGCGGCGACCTTTTACTGGCTCAATCGTCAAATTCAAGTTTGCGGATGGTTGCTACCGTTCTTGGAAACCGAATTTCAAAGACCACCGGCTTCGTTTATTACTATACGAATTTTTGTGTTGAGAATCCGTCAGGTGAATTACGACTCCGTTTGGTCAATGTCTGATTAAAATTATTGGCGATTACCTGTTATTCAGAATATTATTCAGTGCTTACTTATTTGACTTATGGGCTTTATCGGCATTTATGCTTAGTTCGAAATAGATATAAGTCTGCAGGTTCCATATCGAAGCCAATAATTCCCTTGCACAAATATGTACTTATGCACATATGTATATGATTGAATTTATTTCTAAAAAATAAAATCAATTAAATGATTTTAATAAATTCACGCGAAATTCAATATATCCCTTAAAATTGTTCCAAATATAAATTACATATTATATTAAATTTATCTACAAACTTTGGATAACTAAGAAAATGCAGGTCGAAATATTTTAACTTTAGTCCTGCCACAGCTGGGCAGCTTAGTGGAGTTGTCTCCACCTTATCACCTTTCCGGCAAATTAAAAGCCTCAAAACTTTCAAATACCTCAGCTGGAAATGACCAACCTCTGAGTGTATCTCTGCATTGTTTCTCGTAGAAAGTCAAATGCCGTTTAGAGTCCAAGCTGGACAGTTGCGACCTGGTGACAGACATGCAGAACACACTGACATAATTATAGAGAAAGCATTTTGTAATCCTCTGAATTTTTTTTATCAGATGGAGAAGATGATGAGCCCCGAATGGTCAGTCAACATTGAAGGAATCCACACAATATAGTGGGTGATCGTGTTTCAAAATCCAAATAAAATTTTTAATTTAGGAAATTCGTTTATTTTAGTGCTATAGTATAAAAATATCACAAAAAAAAAATTAAAAAATTGAATTAAGCGGTACAGTGAGTCGAAACATAATTAAAAACGCTGCCAATTTATGTGTAAATTTTTTTCCTTGTAATGAAGAGCTGACACTAAATTGTTAACTAACAAATACCTACTTCGTATATTTCTATGAGAAGGGTTTGAGTTTTCCTTTGAAAGTAACTATTCGTTTCATCAAATATTTTCCTTAAAATTAAGATTTTTATGTAATTTTAAAATAGAATAACTTTTAATTTTTTTTATGTGATTAGTCTGTGATGTTGGTGGCAACATTTTTTTTGTAAAATATTTTTTCTAGCGAATATTCTTAAAAAAAAAATATAGATTAGTGTGTATGTAGTTAAAAAGATAGTATCGAACCGGCAAAAAGTAATTTTACAAATTTTTGATTTTGCGCGATGGTCGGAACTTCCATATTGCTTTTTTTCTTTTCGCATTTTGAAAATTTACCACGTAAAAGGCTTGTAGGACGAAAAAAAAATGAAATCGCCCCTTCGTCACTGACTCACATGATTGAATAAGCTTTGTACTAACTTCAAAATTTTTTAATATTTTAAAAACTTTTAATTTCTTACAGAAAAAATGCATTTCTTGCTCGTTCTAATCAAAAGCACACTCTACAAAGATTTGCGGCCAATTCGATTCTTCCTCAGTTTAAGTAGTTTTTTTTCTTCAAATAAGCGCATTGGAAAACTGTTTTATTTATGCACTCACAAATGCTTTTTCGCAGTTAAGAAAAAAAGAAAACAATTCTTTGTGTTAACATAAAATGCAGCTGTCGTAATTTGAATAAACGACCTATTGGAAACATGAAATATTCTAAATATTTCATAGATTTCAATAGAAAGATTAACAAAAATAAGCGCCGGTATATAAAAGTGGGAACTTATACTCTTATTTACTTGTTGTTTCTATTTGTAATATTTTTAAAAATTGTGTACTTTATTTAATATTTTGACCGTATCAGCTTGCGCATTTTTTGTGCGAATTTGGTTTCAAATGAAAATTAAAAAAAAAAAGTTTTCAACTAAGATAGCAAAACTGGATTCCAATTTAACGCTTAGTTGTGAATGAAATGAGAATTGCTTATTAGTTTTTAAAACCATTGCCTCGATTAGTTTTAGAACTTTAGCCATAATACTAATAAAAACGATATCTGCATTTCGAAACGGCTATAAACTACCAAAGTAATCTGCCGAATCGGCTGTTAAACAAGCCGGTAGACAAGCGAATGGGTGTATACCCTGCAGAGAAAACTGAACAGATGAAATAAATTTATTTCTGAAGTTGAAGTGAATTGATTGAATTGCTTAAAAGTAGCTTATTAAATTGTTTTGCGCCACGAAATTCAATTAAACTCGTTCGTAACTTTATTTCTGTTGACCTGATAAAAACAGGTTCTTTGTGAATTTATTTAAAAGTATAAATTGTCGCAAGCAGTAAAAAATCTTTTCTAAATGGCGTATAAAAGTTGCTTATCGGGTGAACACAAGTAAAGTAAAGTAATTATGTGCTTTAATCTATGTAGCAAAAATGGGGTTGTGGTCCCTAAGTTCAGATTTTTCAATCCAAAATTCGTGGTGTGCAGATTTTTTCTGCTTGATTTTGCCTACAACAGAAGATATACTTCGCAGAAGTTATATTTTCACTGTTATTAGAGATCGACCGAACTTTGTCTTCTCCTTTAGTTATGGTTTGCAATTCAATTTCGGCTGAATTTGGTTTGATATTTTGTTTCAATTTTATTTGATAAAAAAATTATCCTATATTGGTATTTTTTGCTATGTAAACTTGTGTTTCGATTGATATTTTAAAGCATTTAGTAGCTAAGATGATTTAATTGCCTAAAATAATGTTGAAATGAGCAAAAATTATCGGAAAAGTGTCTTTTCGAAGTTTCATTTTAGCAGCTGTTAAAGAAAATATTTATTTCTCTCCATCACCAATGTCTCGTTTGTGCTCGCTCCACAATTCCTTATTCAGTTAGATTTTCTGCGTGTGCCGTTTTGCAACACTTTTACTGTATATTACAATGTTTGTTGAAATATAAAACTACAATGCTTGCAGCTAGTGATAGTATTTCCAACTATTAAATTACTTCAGCTAATGGTTTTGTTAATGGCTTAACGTGCTATGTTATGATATATACAAAGGACTTTAAACATTATTATAATAGGAGAACTAGCTTAAATTAATAATATGGAATCTTTTTTATAGTCGTTAGGCTAGTATCATTTAGACAGTTAAACGTAAATTTGCCCGTTTTACCCTTCAGCCTCTTAATAATAATAATAATAATTTGGGGCTTACACTATATATGCGAGCTTCTCCTACCATTTGTGCTGTGCGTCGTTATATTTTACGACAAATGGAGGGACCTACAGTTTTGTGCCGACTCCGAACGGCAGATGTATTAAATGAGAAGCTTTTTCATGGCAGAAATGCCCTCGGAGGCTTGCCATTGACTGCCGAAACTTTTCTATGATTAAGATTTTACTTGCTTCGGTTGAGATTCGAACCTCGAACTCACCGGCATATCGAGTTATAGCACGCACCGCTACCAACTTAACTTTTCAAATTCGTTACAGCTTAACATATCTCATTTAAGCTTAAAAGTAATATTAACTAACTTAAACAGATAAATTTCAATGTTCCCAACAGAGTATTGCGTTGTCAGCTTCTTTGTTATCTATATTCATTCTACTTTACTTTTGCACCGATCTTTAGACCCTTCCATAAGAACGTATTATGTACCACTGAAACCATTGAAAGTTAAGCTGAGATGACTTTCAGGTCTATTCTCATTTTTACTGGTAGAGTAAATTTTGTGACGTATTTATAACACGCGAAATTGACTTTAGTATTTTAGAGCATTGATTACAAAGTTTTTAGAAATAGTGGCAACACCTCACATTTTGACGATGAGAGGTATCAAATTTGACATAAAAAAGATAAATAAATATACATACATAAAAAAATAGAACAAAAGATTTTTTTCCGAAAATTTATTATGAAGAAGTTACATCTTTGCTTTCGGGTTTATATTAAATAAAAACATTAAGCAGCTGATTTTTATTACCTTCTGAAATGATTAACAAAAATTTACTGAATGGTTAATTTTAATACGCCAGTAAATTTTATTATCTCGCTAGAATAGACCTATGTATTAGTGTCAATTAATTTACTATTACAAAGTATGCTCGTATAAATATATGAGTTTTTATAACTTCATAACAGGAAGAACGAGGTTCTGAAATTACTGCAAATTCCTTTTATCCGCAATTTTGATGTAACCTTATATCAAAGAAGCCTCCCAGAATACCAACAGATTTTTTCCATTTTTTACTCAATTATCTGTCGCAGTGTCCATTTAAGAGGTCCTAAACTGTCAGGACTGTCAGTATATCCCTAAGGTCAGCCATTATATATCGCAATAGTAGCAAAAAATAGTTAATATGTAGTTGGTATTTTCTTCAATTATTATGTAAATAGCCGCCGAATATTTTTTAACTACATTTTTAATTGAATTTTAAGAGAAAAGTAGACAAAAATACATTTTAAAAATGTGAGAGTAGAAGAAAAATTTCTGGCGGAGTATTTAACAATTCTTGAAAATTTTTGGTTTTCTCCCACTGCTGTTATACTTTTTTTTTTACTTTTTAAATTTTCTTTTTCGAATAAGAACTTCTTAGAGAAGTTGTTATTTTGTGATACATGTTACTTAAAAACATCTGTATATGTAAATTAAATTTTCCATAATTTTATATTCGGTCGGCTTTTCAATTCGTAGATTGTGCTTCTGCTTGACACCTGATTTGACTTAACAATATTTTTTTTTATCATACTAAATACTCATAAGACAGATAACGAGATAAAACATTTATTCATAAGGCAAATCACAGACGTTTGATAAAGTAGTAGATAATTGAAGATGTGACATTTAATAGACGGGAGAGTTCATAAACTCATCAGAATATTTTTTCCTTATTTATTTACTATGTTGCCTCATACTTTGGACCCTGAACTCGATGATGGTCTCTTATTAATTTGGGATCATTGGAGCATGGAAAACCAAATTCGGTCGATGTTTTTTTGTAAAAATGACTTTATGTACTAGAATTTCTCAAAAGCAGAATAAATGGTGATTAATAAATATTTTGAACGGAATGTCCTACAAGCCAACTTTCGCAAACAGCATGCTAAGGAGAGAAGCAATATATTTTTTCGTATAGGGTGTTATCGGCTAAACATACTCTTACATACTCTTACATACTCGTACACATACATACGAACTTGCATACATACATATACATATATACAATATAATTTAGTGTCGGCCAGCTTAGCCGCAACAGGTTTTTGTGTGGAAGCTATTCGCAGTTCTCCGGACCAACCATTTATACTCTGTGGTGCATACTTACTATTATTCGCCACTGTGTGCCGATAATAAAATAATTTTATGACTTTTTGCCTGCTCATCATGCCAATTTTAATGGGCCTCACTGTCAGTTCATCAAGAGGCGTGTTGAAGCGCATAGGTGCATGGATATTTGGCAGGCGGTAGACGGCATTCGGTATGCCAATGTATCATCCTTGCGCCGCGGAAATGTATGTACATATGTATCTATATACGAGTATTTCGATGTGTTCGCAAGCAAATGTGTTGTGAGCGTGAGGCAACATGTGGCGCGAATGTGGGGTTGAGTCGGCGTGGATCCACAGTTGCTACCCATTTGCGGTCGGGCTTTGTATACCTGCATCCTTGTAATTTGCTTTCAATTTTTCATTATTATTTCTAGGAAAACATAAGTCGGTGAGCTGTCGGCAGCATTGTTTGCGATGAACATGATTTGCTGAATTGAAATATAAACCGAATAAAGGGTGTTCCAAAAATTACGGTTGATTTTTGTTTTTAAGGTTTGTTATTTCGAAATTATGTAAATATATTCAATTTAGAAACTATAACCATTCGCTAAAAAAGTAGTGCCAATATTTTTGATTTCGAATTTTTTAACGCGAAGGTCTTACAATTGCGCTTCCAGCAACACCTGACATAACGTATAACACATTCTATGCTGGAGTATTTTTTCCATTTTATTTCTCTCAGAGAGATACTTTAAGGCTGATATTATTAATGAAGACTTCCTACAGGGTCACACTGCGTTATCGTGAGTTGACGAAGAGCTCGAGATACTAGCCAACACGAAAAGCATCCTAAAATACTTTTGGAAGGGGTGATACTTTACAGAAGGTTTCAAGACCGGGACGAATTCCTGCGGGAATGACAACCGCGACCTGGTAACTGATGTCCAAAGCATACTAAAATTAGAAACGGAACTCTTTTCCATAAGGCAACTACTTTGGAGACGTTGACGAACCCGAATCACAATTCAATGATGACGGATTCGACGTACCATAATGTAATGAAATTCCGAAAGCGGTAGCATGGCTGAAGAACAAAAATACTGTTGGGTTGGCAGCTGAGGTATTTAAGTATGGCGAATAGAAGCTAGTTAAGGTCGTGCCCGAGCTCATTTTCAGAAAATGCTTGGATGAATGCATGCCTGTTGATTGGAACTTAAGTGTACTCTGCCCAATCCATGGGAAGGGTATTTTCTTCTGTTTTCAAAACTGAACTTAACATGTACGATTAGGTTAGGCCAGGTAAGGTGATAGTCCGTGGTCTACCAATCGCCAAAAGGTGGTATTCCCAAGCAAGCGACCGAACCGCTAGCGATCCCATGGCTCTAACTGCAGCCTCGTTATACGAGTAGAAGTTTACCTCTCTATGTATTGTAGCACTATAACGTAAACAATCACCTGCTTCTCTAATTTCAACAACTTTTGCTTGAAAGACGCTACAGAGCTCTGTTAGCCTTAATACACCTCCTCACACTCTACCATCCAACTGCGAAAGATCCTCCTGGATCGCTCTTCGACACACACCGATCACCTTTTTTCGGAATGAATTCGAAGTGCATATTTAAAAGGAAGAAGAGTGTTAAAAAATGCGTATTTTTTCTCATAACTTGCAATTTATTTTATAACATAAAACATATAGTTACACACAGCTGCATCGTGATGACACACTGACCTATGATTCGTGTGGAATTTTACCAGAAGGATGATATAGAAGAAGATTGTCTCTTCCGGGGTACCGTAACTTAATGTTATTCTGATTTGACAGTTGAGTGACGTCAAGATAGTGACTGCGTTGCCACAAAGATTTTAGTTTAATACCAAAATTCTAAAAAAATTACCAAACACGGAAAAATATTACCAAAAGTCGTTTAACTCGTCAAAACCTTCAAATTTTACTTTTTTCGCAATATTTATCTCCATTAAGGTGCAACCACATATGCATGCTTTCCAATATGTGTATCCTTTTTTAATTCCAAAGAAACATAAACTACTTTAATTTGTCTCAGGAACCATCCATTGCGTCTGGAGAGTACGTTTTTTGTTAACATTTCGACATAGCTACTGCCCGACGAGCCATAATATACGAGTTTACGTCAGCATTGTTGGGAGAAAATTTATAAAACTTCGACAAAGAGAAAAAATAAGACAGTGTCAAAATTTAGTTTGCCCCTAGATTATCCACCAAGTCAATCTAATTTTGTTTAAATTAAATAAATATATTTCTGTAATATTTGATCTAGCAAATACTTCTTGAATTAACCGCACACAAATCTATATATATGAGTTATTTTCTATTTGAACAAAAACAAAGCAAATTATTGTGGTGCTACCATATTTCTGAATTAAATATTTTCCATACTTAAGTCTCCATTGTGAAACGCAAATGTGTGCAAAATCTTAAACTGGTCTTAACTAAGATTTGTATTAACTAGAACTTAAGTTATTCATAACTGTGGCAATGCTGTTCTGCGGTCGCTCATCCACTTTTACTCTTCTGTACACCCTCTTTCGCTCCCTCACTATGGTAACGTCACGCATTTTGGGAAGGCGCAATCTTCTTCTCTATCATTCTTTTTCGTTAAAAAAAAAACTTTGATTCTCGCTAAACCAAGCTCCGGAAATATGATTTTATATTAACTAAATATCTTTTTATTGAAAATACAAAATTGATTAAAAGTAATTTACTTTTGATGTTTTCTTCATTTCAAATCAACATGTTTTAATATATGTAAATATCATGATAATTAAACATGATTATCATACCAATAATACATTATGGTCATGGTAATTTTACGCGTTTCATCTCGATAAATTTCACATAAAAATGATAGTTTTGAAATGGTAAAATTTCAGCGGAGAATTTTAATGTTAATTAAAATGTTAATTTTATGGTGGTTTTGGGTATTTTTTTTGGTTCAGTGCAATAAAGTTTGGAATACAGTTAAAATAATCAGCAAATAAATAATGACTGAGCTTCGAGTAAGGCAACAACGGCGCCGCATAGAATGAGGATGTAGTCAACAAAATCTTAATAAAAATATTTGATTTCGACGTAAATGTATTCTTGTGTATTTCATAGAGAAACGTTCCGCGATTAGAGAATCACTACTGAACCACTTATCGCATACAAAGGTGCATGGGTGAATATGAAAATGCCTTTCTGGAGTGAAGCATTTTATAAGACTAGGTCCCTCGCTGATGTAATGTGAAAGGAGTCGGTCTCATTGGAGCTTGATAGGGGCCACTGTTCGTAAGCAGACAAATAAGCTTAATAAAACGAAATATATTTCGTGTTATCTGTGACGTAAGGTATAACAACGGTACATCTTTATTTGATGTCATTCGCGGTTGCTTTATTATTTGAAATTAAAATTTATTGATATTACTTTAAATGCTGGTTAGTCCGATAGAATTCCGCAAAAAATATGGGCCATACATTTAGAAGTGTCTAGTTAATTATCAATGGCTTTGAATATTCAAACGTAAAATGTTATCATTTTATACTTGCTACCTCAGCAAGACACATACATACATGTACGAAGGTGGTCTGAAAAGTTTTCGATCTTTTTGTGAAGATAGCAACACTCATCAATAAAACCTAGGGAATGAATTTGCGCATCATTTGACAATTACTCACCAAAGTTTCAGCCATTTTGGATTCGCATTTTTTAGTTGACAGTCGTTTGAGTGAGTCGGAGTGAGAGTTGTTGGTTTTGCGACAACGCAAATCCAAGATGAGTTGGACTCTCCAGATGACTTGGGCAGATGAATTTTAAGGTGGCCGTAAGAGCTTGGTATACAATGAACGTTCGGGACGACCGAAAACGGCAACTACTGACGATAACATCGCTAAAATTCAACAAATGGCATAAGGCGACCGTCGAATTAAAGTGAGAGAGATTCTAAAAATATTCAAGAAATATGTTTGTCACATATTAAATCAAGATTTAGTCATGAGAAAGCTGTGCGCGCACGTTGATCACGATTGACCAAAAACGCTGTCTCACACCTCTGCGTTTGCCATTCCAAAAATCCACAACCGATTTCTTTTCGTTCTCTTATATAAAAACTGCGCTCTGAGGACAGAGATATTCGTAAAATGAGGAGGCAAGCATCTTCGTAAAGAGATATTTTGCAGACAAAAAATAACGCAAAGCTCTATTTGGACGGGTTAGAGAATAGACATCATCGCTGGGAGAAGTGTTTAGAGTTACAAGGAGGCTATTAAAAGAAAAAAAATAACATTTTTAAGGAAAAATGTCTTGTATTACTGTTAGGTCGGATACTTTTTAGACCACCCTAGTACACACAAACAAACATGTCGAAGAAAATCAATATTTGCATTTTGTAATCAAACAAGTCAATTGACTGCTTTTCCCCTTTACCCATTTAATAGCAATTTGCATAGCATAAAAATGAACAGAAGTGCAAACAGACCAAAAATGCCAATAGACGCCAAAAAAGTAGCGACGCGATGCTATAACATCAACAGCAACAATTTAACGGATTGGTGTAACGCGATTTGTCACCTCAAAAACGCGATGTCTGTCAGTATTCGCCGTTTTCTTGGGTATGGCGTCAGAAAGTTGTTGCACGAAGAGTCATCGGCAATGTTTGAATGTATGCCGGTGTTGTTGTTAATGCAATCCATTGGTGGCAGCAGCAGCGGCGCCCTGCGGCGATCGAATATTCACATCGGCCAAATTATTTAAATTGAAATGTGCATGCGCGTTCGACCAGTCGACATGGTCAGGTGCTTGACTGGCCGATTGAATGGATATTCGCTGGCTTTGCGGATGGCTTGTTTGTTTTGACGCTTTCGAGCGGGTGTTGTATATATCGTCTAATTGGCATTATGAAATTAATACAGATGCAAACAAACAAAAAAAAAAAAACAAAGGTTTCGCATTAACAAGCAACCCTCCGAAAGCAATTGGAATGGCAATGGCTTGCCGAAAGTTGCACAGGTTGCGCATGCGCCGATAATGTCTACGTGTGGGAATTGAAAATTGGATTTTCATATTGCAAAACACTAATACTGCACTAAGTGCGATTACTGGTAGTGACAATGCGAGCGACAACCGACAGTGGTTACTTCAGCTAAAGCAAAATGCAAAATAAAGTAAAATAGGCGCAGCCGAAAGCGAGAGCCAAGAGCAACACCAACGGCTGCGGCTACAGTAGCTATTTATGTATGTACATATGTACGTGTACGCGTGTGGATTGCGGCGACGACTTGCAGTGGCACGCAAAATGTCTATTAGGCACCAAAATGCGCGTTTGTCACCGTTCAACTACCACTTATGGATATTCCTCTCGTTATTGCTGTTGCTGTCGGCGGTCGGCCGGTTTGTGGTGGTGGTGGTGGTGGTGGTGTCGGCGGTGCCGGTGCTGCTGCTGTGCGCACCGCATGCAGCCGTGGCAACAATTTTTACGAATTACCTGTTAATTTCTGACACTTCATAGATGCGCAGATAACATTTGATTGTCGCCGCTGGTGTTGTTAGTGTGTTGGTTTGGTTGTGTTAATGCTGCTGGCCCCTGCTGCAAAGTAGTTTGTGTAAGCTTCACATTTAACTGTTTAACTGCTGAGCTATTGGCAACCAATTGTAGTGGCTACTGCTATTTTCAGCAGTACAAGTAGACGCAATAACAACAAGTCGATTCGTTATTTTTTAGATTTTTTTTTACAAAGCAATTTCGACCTCTTTTCCAATAGAATATTCAAGGTATGGCCAATTAAATAAATTGATTCATTGGTTATCATTATTTGTAGTTGTTATTCTTCGTTTTCGGTTGACAACTAAATTTTAAATTTTTACATGGAACGGAAATCGCAAGCAGAGTATAACAACTTCGAACGGATTTTCAGTTGCATTTTATCTGATTTCAATTGGGACACAACTTACAACGTACCCGAATTAGGTTATAACATTCAAACTACGCTCAAACTCTACAGTAAGAGTATAAGAACATATTTGCAGCGAAAGGAAAAAAGTGTAGCCATTGGTCGCACTGCTCAAAAAAAAAAATATGTTAAATTTCTTTTGATTCTCGCCATACGCGTCAGAGCGCTAAGAAACCATTAATAGAAAAATAAAGTTACCAATTTCTTATTTACGCAGCGCTTCTGAATCGGCATTTCAGCTGCGAGTTTTGTATTACTCCACACACTTAGCATGCGCTCTTTGTCAGATTTTTGTGTAACTCCACGTACACCTAGGTTTAAATGAGGTTATTAATCATTAAATATTAATTTGTTGAAATTTCTTAATTACAATTACTCTTTTTAAACTATAAAAACTGTACATCTAGGCAATTTAAACTTGTTTTCGTCATTTATATGCTAATCGGATTATCGTTAGCTTCGACATGATCCAATGGTATAAGACCACTGCTGATATAACAGCTTTCCAATAAAGTAAAAGTTATTGAAATTAGTTTTATGGGTCAAAAATTGTGAGGTAAAATATAATAAAAACAGATAAAAGAAAAAAGGAAAGAAAAATTCGGACAAACATGAGAAGAAGCTATATGTATGCGGATATGCAAAATAACGGATTTAATCAAGTTTTTCAAGTGCGTATGTACGAGCTTTTTGAAATTCTGGAGAGCGCCAGAAAAAATTATTTAAAAACCGATAATTTGTACCAACTTGTAACTTTATTGTAGCAAAATGAAATGTGAAAAAGTTAAAAAAAAATTTGTTTAAGTTACAAATATTGACAAAATTTTGTTTAACAACCAACTGAACTTTAATTGAAAATATCGAGCCATAACCGCCAAATTGACGTAACCGACAAATAAAATATTTTATATAAGAAGGCTGATTCTCTTAAATTTGTCGACAGAAGCAAATCGCATTTTAATAAATATAGTTGCGTTTTGTAGAAAAAACAACGTAAATCTTGTATGCAAAACTGCTTTAAATGCGAAGCTTAAATGCGGAGAAAATTAGCTAAAAAGCACCTTTTCATTAAAAAAATGTATATGTTGCTTACGTCCTTTTGGCGTTTGTGGCTCAAACATATTGAATATCAAATAATTCGACTTTTTTTAAGCCGATTTTTTTACCTTAGTGTAAAGTAAAAGCCTTTGAGAAATAATAGAAATACGGCAGCACATCGACTAATTTTACATCCCATATATTTTTATTGAAACGGCAATCACAAAGTATTAACAATAAGATAATACCATTATATATATTCGAAATCCCATTAATATGCAGAAAAAACGCAGCAAATGTATTCAAAATATTTTATATATTTAGACAAATAAATGTTTGTTTATTTTTCTGTTGGCCTAGTAAATGTTAATTTTACAATTTTTTTTTATTGAGCTCAAGGCCAGTTTATGGAAGATTTTTGTGAAAAAACAACAACAGTTTTTTAATGGTAGAAATTATAGTACTATTTAGGTAATCACCACATTTCCTCATCAGACTTCTTTTTATTAAATTAATTAAATTAATTTTTTTATTTTTCATAACCACTTCCCCCAGGCTTTGAAGCCGGGAGATCAGAACTGCAGAGCCAATACGCTACGCTAGCCGAGTGGACTGTTACGTTTATTCCATCTTCCTTAAACAAACCAACTACAAACAAGAGCAACTGATCTGCCGCTATTTAACTTGTTTGTGTGGTTGTTGTTTGTGTTTTTATTTGCAAATTCTGTTTTTAAGTTATTTACTTTATATTAGAATGCATTTAAGGCGTGCTCATCCTTGCATATAAATGTTTGTTTATTTTTCTGTTGGCCTAGTATATGTTAATTTTACAATTTTTTTTTATTGAGCTCAAGGCCAGTTTATGGAAAAAACAACAACAGTTTTTTAATGGTAGAAATTATAGTACTATCTCTATTTAAAAAAAAATTTTATTAATTTAATAAAAAGAAGTCTGATGAGGAAATGTGGTGATTTCCGAAATAGTACTATAATTTCTACCATTAAAAAACTGTGGTTGTTTTTTCACAAAAATCTTCCATAAACTGGCTCAATAAAAATTGTAAAATTTAGCTCAATAAAAATTGTAAAATTTAGACAAATGTCATAAGGGGACGGCAAAACCTTGAAACATTGAAAAACGCTTTACTGACAGCAGGTTCTTTTAGCTCGCTCAATGTGCTCAATCGGGAATACAGTCATTTGGTATAATCTCAAGTTTTAAAATTTGCGAATATCAGCCGTGCTCAGAGTTTCACATTTACAAATTTCCCTGTGGATTCGGTTTGAAATCACATGTTTGGTGCTCCCAATTTCACATTCATATAAATTTTTGTGAATTAAATCCGAATGCTTAGTTGTATGTGCAATGAAAAGTAAATGACAGAAAGTGTGTGAATGTTTAATTATTTTTGATTGGAATAATTTTTTAAATATTCTTTGATGTTTGTAGAAGCCATTTATGACATTTCTGTCTTAGTTATTCATTGAAATGCGCGTATTTTTGAGTGTTTTGCTGATGACTCCACAAAAAAGCATACATAGCGGAATCCCAAAGGGAAATTACAACAACAGCTGTTTGTGAATGGCCACAACGATAACCGTTATGTGTGAAATTGGGAGCACACTAATTCACTTTCACAGGACATATTTAAAAAAAAATTGTGGAATTGAAATGTGAAACTGGGAGCACGGCTGTAAGTATGTGTTAATGATTATTACCTTTCCATGTTTTTACTTTTTAATTTTTTGCGTTTGTCTTAATTTTTGTGACCTGCTTATCACATGATCACAATTGAGTGATTCTGTTTTGAGAGCACTTGAAACCAATTAATGCCAACTGATCTTTAACTGTGAACTTTCTCTATTAGAGCCTGATACTGTTTACTGAATTCGGACATTAAACTACATTTTATTTTCAGATTTCTTATATAGAAATAATTATATTTATTGGATATATGTATGTACATTGATGGAGCTTTTTCTTACTTGAAACAAAAACCGGTTTACCGGTTTTAATTAAAATGTTATACTTATCAAATTTTCAATGAAATTGTGTCTAGAAATATGAGCAATGGACAGAAGAGAAAATTTTTAAAAAAGATAGCTGAAGATCGACGAATATAAAGCTTGAAAAAATTTAAACCGATTTTTTTAAGCGTATTTTTGCAGTTAAACTATATTTAAGAAACTTACGATAAGTTAAGAAATCACTTTCAGTAATATACAAGTTTTGATAACTATAAATCCTTTTTATTAACGTAGACCAATGCAAATCCTTTGCTACAATATTTTTTCCAAAGCGGGAATGCATCTTAATAAAAGAAGGCATATTTAGTATTATCAAAAAGCAACGCGAAGTGTGATCCATTTGAAATGTGCACTTTATTATACTAGAATTGAATGGATTATAAAACTGCACATTCAAAAATTTTTTGAACGCTCGTGTTAAAATCTGGTAAATTTTCATAAATTTTGCATAAAGTTTAAAACTTTAACCTTTATAACAGTTTATAAAAACATATTGAAAAAACTGTATCATGAAAAACATCGGTAATATCTCTAAAAAGCTAACATTCAATCGAATGAGTTTTGGACAAACATTTAAAATACGATGAATTTTAATAATATAATAATAAGAAATGCTTACCAATTCATCAAAATTAGTAAGGGTATAAAACTCTTTAAAATTTGTTCAATTGGTTACGCCTAACGTCAGGTTAGGTTAGGTTGAAGTGGCTGTCAGCGATCACACTAGCCTAATGTCAAAACTTCGCGATAATGAGCAAAATATGTAAATACCTTTTATTCGAAATTTCAAAGCAAATTTTCTTTAAAACTAATAACTTACACTTTTTTCGTAAAATTAGTAGGTCTTTCATGAAACTTATTTTTATTGTTTCATTTCATTTATTTCCAAAAAAAAAAAAATTGGACAATAAGATCTACGATCTTTTATAGTACAACAAATCATAGGTAAAATTAGAAAACCAAATAACAATAATAAATAAATAAAGGTATACGTAGGTAAAATTCCTTCTCGTGCGCCTTCGCAACACTACATGTGATTAGCTGTAATTAGATATTTTTATCGTAAAGTTTGGTATTTTTTGGCATAAACTTGCATATAACGTTTTCACTTACGAGTTTTATTTGTGTTTATTTATAGTGAGTTTAAAGATTCATATTGCCTAGAAATGGAATTAACCCGTGAACATTTTCGTGCGATGATTTACTACGATTTTCGACGTGAATTATCGAGACAGGAGTGCATCAATCAACTTGAATCACCACACTTAGCCACTGTGAAACGATGGTACAACGAGTTTCTACATGGCCGACAATCTTTGCAGGACGAATTTCGTGAAAGCCGTTTAAAAACTTTGGCTGTGCCAGAAACAGTCGATGCTGTGCGTCAATTGATAATACAAGATCGTCATGTGACATATCGCGAGATAGAGGCATCGTAAAGAAGATTTGTTTTCGTAGGATACCGCAAAATTTGAAAATTTCCCAAAAAATGACTCGTGTCGATTGGTGTAAAACAATGTTGAAGAAATTTAGCCGCGGTGGTTCCAAGCACGTCTATGACATCGTAACAGGTGACGAATCTTGGATCTATGCATATGAGCCGGAAACTAAGCAGGTGTTCTAAGAAGAGCCTAATCCAACAAAAGTTGTTCGCACAAGAAGCACCTCAAGCAAATGGTCGTGTCGCAACTGTTCCTATAGATAAACTTAAAACGGTCAATTCTGAGTAGTATACAACCATTTGTTTGCCAAAAGTTTTTGGAGAATTAAGGAAAACCAACCGCCGAAGACAAATCATTCTTCACTAAGACAATGCGAGCTCTCACGTATCGATTCACACAAGAGAGTTTTTGAGCACTCAAAAGGTCGAATTGATGGGTCATCCGACTTACAGCCCTGATTTGGCACCTAATGATTTCTTTTTATTCCCGAACATCAAAAAAAAAATGCGTGGTCAACGGCTTTTAACGCCTGAAGGAGCTGTTTTAGATGTATCCTCTTCTGAGTGGCAAAAGTGGTTTGAAAATTGGTTCAAATGAATGCAGAAGTGTATTGACTTGGAAGAAGAATATTTTGAAAAACAATAAAACTATTTTCCTTAATATTTGACTGTAGTTTCATTATTAGGATCAAAATATAAAATACAACCTACTTAATAGTTATTAAAGCTAAGTTTTTAAAAGAAACTACAGAAAAATATAAATGAAGCAGTGGATAACATATGGAGCAAAAAGCAGGAATTAGATAGCGAAACTCATAATAATTCAAAATATATATTTATTTTTATTTTAACGAAAGTACATATGTATGTACATATATGAGACATTTTTGAAGTTGCTTTTATTCAGACTACTGCGAATATGCATTGGAATAGAGTTCCACGTACGTATGGCATTGACAAAGAATAGCCGTGTGGACGATAGATAATTATAATTCGATACTATCAAGTCATTAATTCGAGCTGACTTAGGAAAAATGAGCTTATCGTAAAGATAGCTCGGTTCCTATGACCCTTACAACACGAAGGCTCTGTTCACAACGTTAGTGAGGCCCATACTGGTATATGGATCTGTTGTTGCCATTTCGAAATTCGAAATTTGGATACGAGATTTCTTATAAGCGAGAATTCCAAGAACTAAGGAATGAATTAAGCGAAGCATTAGTTTTAAAGCGCTTCCTGTTTTGTTTTAGTGCTTTAAGCGAAACTTTTCCCCCAATTTAGGGGGGTTTGGTACAAGGAGTATAACAAACATTACAGGGTCAATAAGTTCAATATTTTATATGCACATTTTAATGTAACTCCCATACGATTAAATATTTTGCTCACTGTTCACTATGAATGCTGTTCGATGACTGCTGATCTAAATAGAGTTTGCTTGTAAAAACCACATTCCTTTGTCCTCCTCGTACAATTGTCGGACGCATCTTTTAATCAAGTTTGATTCACCACTCAGCAAGATTAACTTCGAAACTCTTCTACATTGTTCCCTTTGGGTTTTATAACGCCAACTACAGCAGCAACAAGACATCAAGAAATATGTGGCATTGTTGCTTGTTTCGTAATTGTTGTTGTGTTGCCTGCACTGTCTTTGCTGGAGCAGGATGAACGCGCTTGCGATATTTCAAAAAGCATTTTAAACGAAAAGCCAGAAAATTACGATGTAATTTTTGTAATTTCTGTAATTGCCTAATTCTGATTAATTTGAATGGGCTTCAGCAAGAATAACAAAAACACGAGAAATGCTCACAACTTAACCAATAAAGCCAACAAAAAATAAGTGGATGATGCTAAATAAGCAGCGGAGTAAAACAATGCAAAGAGGTAAAAGAACGAAAAGAACGCGTACACAGATCAACCTGAGAATAAGAAGTTTTACACGCACACATGTGTACCATATAACTTTCCGATTCCAGGCAGGAAATGTGCTGGCACTAAAGTAGTGTAACTTAAATAACAAAATTATATTTGAAGTGGATGAAGTATTAGGGATTTAGTTCTTTGTCTAATTTTAAAAAGAATTGTCGTTATTTCCACCATAACTAATACGAATAATGTGGTACGAATCTGGCAAATAAGCTTAGACAGATTTTTGCTACAGGGTGTGGAGTCACACACACACATACGCAAGTTGGTGTAAGTGCAGGAGCACCGTCTGACTAGTGGAGGATGCCGAACAAGAACGATTGAACGTCGCGACGCGCTTGAATGAACTACAACTACTTGCTTGTGGCCGAATTGAGAGGTCAAAATTAACAATAATGGCTAGAACACAATGCCGACGTACGACCGAAATTTCGCCCAACAAACCGACATCCTCAGCGACGTTCGCCCGGAAATTACTAAAACATAATTCCGGCTACAACGAAATCAGCTGATTATGTCAAGTTATATGCCGGCTGATAGAGTGCCCATATTGAGCAGATACAACTTTTAGAACATAAAATGAATACAGCGAGAAAAAGGATATTTAACAAAAACCAAAAATATTAAAAATAGCTTTTACTAAAGTTAAATTTTTACAAATAACAGAATTAATACTTTTTATCAAAAACTAAACCATTTTTTGTTTTATTTCAATTTAAAGACCTTAGAATATTTTAGCCATAAGCGGCTTAAATGCGGTAGCTATCGAGGGTAACGTTGCCACTGAAGGACCTTCTTTTCTAACTAGAACTGCTTCGAAAATCTACCAAAACGACAGGCAAGATCCATATTAATAAAATAAAGAAAGGTTATTGCTTACAACTGGAAGTTTTTGCTTTTAAGCCGAGAATACAGCGTTCAAGAAATATTTTATATTATGTCTGTTGCTTGAAAAAGTACTTTGCAGTAAATTTTATTGACGAACTAAATATTCGAGCATTTCTTTTAGAAAAAAGTTTCATAATTTTTTTACGGTTTTTTTGAAATCTTAATTTTTTCGAATACCAAAAAAAAAACGGTTTTTGTAATCTCCAAAACCGTTTTTTTTTCAAGCTAAAGTCTTTGAGTTACTTAAATTCTAAATCAAAGTTCACTTAATCATACTTGTTTATGTTGTTAAACATAGATGAAACTTAATGCCAAAAATAATTACGCAGTTTTTATGCTTCATGAAGCCGGTGTTCCCCAAGGAAGTGTTCGTCGAACACTTATTTCAACATTTGCTGACGACACCGCCATCACTAGTCGCTCTAAATGCCCAAATCAAGCCATCTTGCAACTAGCAAACCATCTGGTTACTCTAGAAAAATGGCTCGCAAACTGGCGCCAAAAGTGTAAACATATAACATTTACCTTAAATAAGAAAAGCAGTCCCGCATTGACCTTAAATAACACAATCATTCCTCAAGTAAATGAAGTTACATACCTTGGCGTCCACCTTGACAAGCGCCTCACCTGGCGCAGGCACATCGAAGCTAAAAAAACCCAACTAAAAATAAAAGCCAGTAATCTGCATTGGCTAATAAATGCCCGTTCTCCCCTTTTTCCGGAATACAAAGTTCTGCTATACAACTCAGTCTTAAAACCAATTTGGAAATATGGTTACAGAGAGCGCAATCAAAGATCCTTAGAACCATTACTGGGGCCCCATGGTACCTTCGGAATGACAACATCCAAAGAGATCTAAATATGAATCCAGTAAATATGAATTAGAGCAACAGAGAGCAAAATATCAGACAAAGTTATCCGCGCACCCAAATCAAGTTTCCAGATCGCTTTTACGACTAAGCAGCCGTACCCGTCTCCAGCGCAACGGGCTACCAGCCCAGCTTTGAGTTTTTAGGGCCATAGTAAATACATAATTTATAACTAATGTGTTTAGACTAAGATTTGTAAAACTTATTGTTATTCTTTTTAGAAAAGAGAGATCAAATAAATAATAAAAAGTAAAAAAAAAAAAAATGTTTCAATGACACTATATATACATATAATATAATTTTGGCGCGTACACTATATAGCTCAGTGTTTGGCCGAGCTTCTCCTACCATTTATGGTGCGCGTCTTTATATTCTACCACCAAATGGAGGGACCTACAGTTTTGTGCCGACTCCGAACGGCAGATGTATTTAATGAGAAGATTTTTCATGGCAGAAATACCCTCGGAGGTTTGCCATTGCCTGCCGAGGGGTGACCGCTGTTAGAAAAAACTTTTTCTATAATTAAGATTTTGTTTGCCCTGACTGAGGTTCGAACCTCAAACTCACCGGCGTATCGAGTTACAGCACGCACCGCTATTAACTCGACCACAGCGGCCATGACACTATTGTGGATTTAAATCTCAAACTCTCAGAGAAGTTGATAAGGTGCTAATGGATCTCAATAATGTTATAAACCCTTTAGAAATTGCAAATAAAAAAATTATCAAAAAATTCCATTACATTAGTTGAAGCAAAAGGAATTTAAAATTTTTTTTTAATAATGGTTCAAAATCGCAAAAATACTGGACAATTTCTAACTAGTAAATCATTTTAACAATATAGATATTATTTTTGATATATTATATAAAATTAAATATATTCAAAAAAATAAAATTTGCAGAAAACAGAGGTACGAATATTTTAAAAGATTTTATATATTTAGACAAATGTCATATAAGTACGGATTTTCTTGAAAAATTTTATAACGCCGTACTGACAATAAGTCCTACTAGCACAATGAGCGAACGAGCATTTTCAATATCAAGTTTTACGAAAACTAAAAAAAAAACTAAAATAGATTTACTCCAATGTTTTTTATTACTTGATACCAATTTTTAAACTTTTCTTAATTTATATTTTCGCTTTTTATTTTTAGCCGACCGTATATATCCTTATTCATATAAAAATTACTGAAAAATCCAGTTTACAACGTTTTTCTTGATTTAAAAATTTTGAACCGGTTTTTTTTTCAAATTGCCATTTTTCGAATAATGCGAAAACTGGTTTTATAAAAAAGTCGAGTAATCGAACACCCTAGTAAATACAGTCACCTTAAATGCAAAAGGGCATAACTTCCAAAAAGTCAAAAATTCGCACAATTTTATTAGCTTATTCAAAAGGGGTTTAAACTAAAAGTACTTTAAATTACAATATACTTAAAACTTTTCTTTTAAATATAAGTAGCGCATTTTTGCATTTCGGTTGACGATAAGTACTTATGCATTAATGTAAATCATTTAGAAATTTTCTTAACAATTCAAACAGTTTTCAATCTCCAATATTTCACACGTTCCATTCGACTTTTGTTGCTTTGTTTAAGTGTTAACAATCAATTAGTAAGACTCCATTGCGAACCCCAAATATTATAGCCATCATACTTTGCAGAGATCGAATTATCCACTAGTATTTGATCGCGATGCGTTATTTCGATGCTATGCCAGTAATTCTTTTTAGCAAAAATCTATGAACAATGTTTCATCGGCAGTAGAAAATTAAATTTAAACTGAGTACACCAAAACATTCGGTCTTATTTTTGAACAGCTAGACATTTTTCCTGCATATGCTTTTTGATAAATTTATGGTGCTTAATTTGAGTTTAATGTAATCATAGCAAATGCATCCACTTAGATTGTTAACGTTACAACGAATTAGAAATATTTTCGATTTATGGACAAGCAGAGAAGAACTTTGCAAAGCCTGGAACGTCGTACCATTCTAGAAAAAGAAAAATACCTTTTAGAGTTGTTAGGTAAGATTCAAGACTCAGTGATTTCAAAGCGTCTTCATTGTCATAAATTTTTTTTCCTTATCAATATCAATGGCATACAGGTTTTTTTTATATATGTTTTTGTGGTGTTGTAAGGCAACATATTTGAAGGGCTTCCGCTTGAACCTGCTCTTTTAGCACACAAAAAAACAGGATAATTTCTTTTCATTATTTAATTTTGATTTCTCAAATACGTGTGTCAACTTACATATTGTTTCGTTAATTTAAAAGGTTCAATCTCCCATTTTTGTTTCTTCGAATACGCTTTTAGAATTTAGCCAAAAATAAAGCTTAAAGTTTCCAATTTCCTAAAACTGTGCATCTAAGAAACGTTGATTTTATTAAACATAATATTTTCTTAATGTACTGTATTATTTGTTTTTAATTTTTTTAATATTTGTTTCACAGATTCTCTATACATCTGGTTTCAAAATAAAAATGTGACGATTTATTTTTATGTTCATTTCTTTTGTAATTGGTTGGGCGAATACTAAAATAAGTATTCAAAGGAAGTTTTACCAGTTCGAAGGCAGATATACGATAAACATTTTATTAAAATTATACAAGTAATAAACTCCATTTTCGAATTTCAAAACTGCATAATTTAGATATGACTGACTTATCTAAATAGATTTTCTTAAGATTTTAGACAAACTGAGAATTTGTTTCTGGACCTCAACTATTTTTAAATTAAATTTTTAACCGCCTTTTAATTATAGCAAAAAATTATGTGTATTAAAAATATCAAAATATTACAAAAAGTAAGCCGATCTTATTTGTTTAATTTTACTTTTAATATAATCAAAATAAACAGTTATTTTTATTAAGGTATTAAATATTCGCGGTTTAAAACATTTTTCCCGATAAGTTATATATTTAAAATATAGTTTCCACAGAAAAAAATTCAAAATTATGTAAAATAAAATAACGCACATTTTAGATATTTTACAGATCTTCCGGCTTAGCTAAAAACGCATAATTTTTTAAATTTTACCAAACTTCTCTGACCCTCGAACATTTTCGGACTACCACATCCGAATCTTTTTATTTTTCGTACAAAATGTATTCAACTACTAACAACCGCAGTGTGTTTGGCATTGAGTTTGAATTTTATTCTTTTATTATTATTTTTTTTTCTTGTTGTGATTGTTTCTTTTTTCCCAAATCCTCAAAACGTACAAAGTTATTTATTCAAGTTCATCTCACACTTCATATTGCCAACATAAGAACTGATTCATAATTTGTTTGAATTTATAAAAGAAAAATTTGCGAAATACATGCGCACAATTGTATCGGATGATACATATGTATGTATGAATGCGTGTACTCTGTTCACAAATTATAGTACATCCACTTTTTGACTGATTTTAGCAATTTATTTTTGTTCTAATTAATTAAAATTATTTTTTTAACAAAATATGGTAAATTCTCTATGAAAAACCATGTTTTAAACTATTTTTAAACTTATTACAACGATTTAACAAAATTTCATCAAAATTTCGAGCTTTCAAAAAAAAAAATGTGTTTAGATTTTTTTTGAATATGCAGTTTTTTGGCTCATTCAATTTTAGTCTGAGAAAGTGCAAGTTTCAATTGTCTATAAGTTATCACAAATTTTTCAAATTTTTTTTACTGTAGTAACTTTTAACAACACAACTTGACGTGTTGTTAGCTAAAAAGACCAGAGAACGTACAATAATGAGAAGGTGCATTTCGTATACGATAAAAATAAATTTGTGAAACGCGCGCGCTAGGGAATCCAGAATGTTATTGCACAGAGATTTAGCAGAAGAATTTCACTAAATTTCTGTAAACTGGCATTTTTCTGCTCAAATTTACATATGTTGCACAAAAATGTTTACAAAAATTTGTGGTTTTGCCGACGGCATTACGCCTGCGTGTTATGAATAAATATTGACAATTTCTAATTAAAGGCAATTGATATTATTTTATATAGATTTTTAAGAGTAATGAACCTCATTGGTACTTTTAAGGTATTGAAAAAAAATTACTAAGAGATTGAATTTATTTAATTTGTATTTGGCTAGTCACAATGCAAATTCGTAAATTCGTGCTCATGCTCGTTTCCCTATTTTACTTTTAAATATGAATTATGTAATAATTTAGTCTAAAATTATTGTTCTTGCACACACTTGTTACACGATTACAATTTTAAGATGTTTTGTGAGAATTTGTATTCGGTTTGTCAAAATGCAAATTAGCGAAAAGTTTCCATAGAATGCCCTTTTATTTATTTTCAAATAAATTACTGAAGTTTTTGAGACAGTATTTAAGTTCAACTTTTTCAAATTTTTAAATAAGATTTTAATTTCATATTTTAATTGATTTGTCGCGTTTGTCTCCGCAAAAAATAATATTTATGTATGTACTTTGTTCTCTACAATACATATCTGTGTTTACAGTATATCCTTCTTACAAGCGTCATAAAAATATGTCTCCACGCACTTCTAATCGAGAAATTGACTTATAAATTAATACTTTGGTATAAAAACATAACCATCTGCTGTTAAGCGCCAATTGCATATAGGGCGCATTTAATAACAATACAAATTGAACTATTAATTAAAAAGAAATTCTCATCAGGAATAAAATTGATGCGAAGAAGTGTTGAACGCATTTAAACAAGCAATACTGTATACGAATTGGCAAAATTCAAATTTTCTCAGCAAACTGCTTAAAACCGCAATTAAGATCAATCGACAGTTAGAAGCTCTGTGGTGCGATGAATAGAGTTGAAGCAATAATCGAACGTTTTTGTTTTGGCACGAGTTCGATGCCAGCAGCCACCGAATTTGCAAATTTGGTGGTTGATTTATATTTGTCTTTTTCAATTTTTGTCATCATGCAAAAGAAGAAGAAGAATGATTATTGAGCAAGGGCGGGTAGAAGCGCAAGTGAAACTATTTGCTTGATTCGAGCTGCGCATTTTTGTTCAACTCGCGCAAATTTACTTTTTGCTTGCGACGATAGACAAGACAACTTGAAGGGAAAGGGTTTTATGCACTTTGTTGTCGATCTTCAACTAGCGAAGAGAATTTCAGACTTCATAATTTTTGTGTAGACAATGCAAGTGTGGGAAGGGAAAGAAGTTTCAGCACTTTAGTGCCAATTTTCATTTCGACATCAGCGGATGGTCAAATTGAAGATTTTATAATTTTTGTCATCGTCGCGAACAAGAATGGTTTGTGGACGGCACATGCGCGTAGCGGGGAAAGTGTGCAAGATGCGCACAAATTATGAATGAAGCCAATTTATGAGAATGAATGAGTTAGAAGCGCATGTGCAAATGATGACATATGTATGCACATATGTATATTATTATTATGCATATTTTTGAATTGTATGTACATATGTATGATGTATATAGAACTTGTATATACATAGATTTATATGTAATAAATGTTGTTTAGATATGTATACATATACATACATATATCTAAATTTACATTATTTTATATATAAATGCATAATCATATATACGAGTATTTTCTCAATCAAAATATGAATTAACGAGCATTTATTCAATCAAAATTATTGCAACAAAAGAAATTAATTTTCTGAATGTTATATTCACTGGCATAAAATGAAGATGCATAAAGAAAATCTAAATAATTTCGCATTTCGTCTTTTATCGATGCAAATAACGGAAAATATAAAAGAGCAAGCGTCCTGTTAAAAGAATTATGCTACTCAAGTACTTAATTGTCCACCCGGTTTTTGATTTATTCTGTGGCATTACCGTGTGAAATGACGGCGACAAATTTATTGCTTACTCTATTTTTTCCGAGTTCAACTCCCAGCCGCTTATGTACATTTAACAACTTTTTAAAATTTTTCCTTTTTTTTTTTGTTTTAAATATACATAAATTATTTTAATTATACAATATATATATGTATGTATATTACGTATTCGCTACAATTTTTTTACAGTAGAAGGAAGAAATTACATTCTTCATTATCTTTTGCAAAATTCCTACAGAAAAGTTTCTGGTCTTCCCAAAATAAAGGAGATTTTTATTTTTTTACGATTTAAATATGTAGGTTTTTGCATTATTAAAATAAGGGAAAGTGAGAAAATCATTGGTCAAAAAGCTAGAAAAGTATAAAAGTAAACTCGCAACAAATGTCTCTATCAACATTTAGTTGACGCGTTTCTTAACATACATTTTTACATTTTTCCGCCTTTAAAATTTCTCTGGTAATCAAAATGTTAAATTCCTCTGCCTAATTCTTTCAAATCTGTTAGCATTCTTCAGCGAATAGTTTCCAAATACGAAATGCACCTTCTCATTATTAAACGTTCTCTGACAACACTGAACAGCTAATTTGTCCTATTTATTCTAATTTACAAAAAGTAGCATCTCAGGTAACAAAGTGTCAAAATTTACGAAAAACACAAAAAGGAATGCAAAAAAAAAATTGCAGTTTATCCGGCCAATAGTTGGAGCATTGGAGCGCAAATAAAACAAACCAAAGGCAAGTTTACTTAATTAAAGTTATGATTGATTTCTTTCAAGAAAATCTGGGGCTAGCCAGCGGAAAGTTTCATCGGCCCCAATGCAGGCAGGAGCTAGAAAAAATGTGGGAGGAGATGGCTGCCAAGCTAAACGCCATCGGAGGTGTAGAAAATTCTGACGAACAATGACGCACGGTAAGTAATAACCCCATTTTGTTTGAATGTACCCACAATAACTGGTGCTGTACGGGCAGAATGGGAATTGTGAAAAACTGAACCTCGAGTGTGTTAATGAGAGTATCACTTTATTAAGAATGTGTTATGTATATTGTTTGTGAAAATAAATATTGTTTTTCTTGCATATATACAAGCGCATATTGCGAACACAATCCCATATATTGCCACTGCCCACAGACGATCTTTGTGTGTACATATGTACATATGTATATTGATTCTACCTGTCGATTTCTAATTATGCTTTTTTGTCTTATATATGTATGTAGGTCTGGTGCAATTTAAAAGCAACAGGCCCTTAAAGCAGTCACCCTTAATGCAGCTGGAGGAGCGGGTGCTGGAATTGATAAGAAGCCACTATGTAGAGGGCCTCTCTGTGGCAGAAAGCTTGCCAATGGCCTATAAATAATAATAAATAAGGTATATAAAATGTTTCTGTTTATGGTACAAATGCTTTTATTGCACTAATTTACTTAAATATATGTATGTACATTTAACATTCATTGGTTTAAATAGTAAATCTTAGGTTAAATAAAATATATACGTTTTTAATAAAACAGTCATGTTAATTTAAACGGTTTAGTTCAAAGAACTACAAATTTATAAAAAAAAAATAAAAAAAACATAGGTAAGTATGATTTTGCGATCCGCATGTTGTCAAAAATGAGTCACTCAATAGCAATATTGTTAACATCTGTTCTTTAGCTGAGTTGGCAACTCTAAGTGTTGTTAAAAAAGTTTCCGAATCGCGCTACTGTGATAGTTTGCTCCATACAACGCAAATCCGCGACGAATTTTTATAAGGAAGGAATCTGCATAGCGTCAATAAAAAAATTTTCAAAAACCAGTGGTAACTTGTAGGCGCTTGAAACTTGCAGTTTTTGGCCTAAAATTTACTGATATACATATCTGCATACCCTAAAAAATTTTAATATTTTTTTATTTAAATTTTTTCTCTCTTTGTTTTCTACATTCTTTATAAAATAAAAAAAAAAATGTTTTTAAATGCGTTTGTTAGATTATTAACGATGTTTTAATTGAAAAATAATTGGAGCATAAATAAATTGTCCGAATATATCCCTCTGTGTTTGTGCTATAATTTGTGAACAGAGCGTATACATACGGGTTTAATTGTCTTTTGGAAGCGCGCTTAGCAAAGTTGCTATGCAAGTGAATTATTCTTTACTAGTGCTTTTCTATTCATCCCAGCTTTAGCTAGTTTACCGACTTGTTGGAATCGGCTTAAATTTGTGCTCAACGAGCGCAGACAATTGGTTCTTGGCCGCGGCAAATTAACGCGCTGTCAGTTGCGGCAATTCTACTGCTTTCTACTGCGTTGTTGTTGTAAATATGCTGGCTGGCTTATTTTCGATTTGCGGTTGATTGTAGAATTGCTTATGTTTCTTAGGTTTTTTTTGTTTTTTTATGGTACTTGTGGGTTCACTTGGTTTTGAAGACTTCCGCTGCTCTTCAAATGTTTCGATATATAATGCTTTGCTATAGTGCTATAGACATAATTGCTACTGACCAGAAATACGTGAAGATAATGTGACTTCGACACTTCCCCTTTCAAAAGCATTAATGGTACATCTAATACTGGGCTGCACAAAGGGGTTAAGGTCATCAGAAGATATTCTTTTTTGATGGTTTGCGGTTTTTGATTTTCGTATTGTGTGTTATAACAAAGTTGCGTTACCGGCTAATAAATGATATTTCATTAGGATTTCGCAACTCTTTTCCAAAAATAATTCGCTGAATGTCACTGTAAATATTTATTATTTGTAATTACCAATGTCTTGATTAGGGACCTAGAATCAGGATTGGGCATTTTTGCGCTACCACTGTCTGTTTAGTGGTAGTTAAATAAAAGCAAAATCCATTATCACTAAATATTTAGGGATAGTGAAAAAAAAATTTCACTGTCACGAATGCATGTGAATTTATATTTTATGTCCGATATAAGTTAATAATTAATTTGTTGAAACATGCTTTTTGGTGTATAGGCGTTGTAATTAAACGATGCTGTTGGGTCACTCATTGCCCACCGCAGCATTCGTCGATAATATGTTATTATTCATTTGTCACCTATTTACTAATTATATGATTAAAATATTCTAAGCCAAGTGTCTAAAGTCATTCACCTCAATGCAGCAATTATTTGTAGTAACATTTTTTACCTGCATTTTCTATGTACACCGGCGAGCAAAAACGGTTGAATGTTTGTTTTTTAAAGATATTAGCAATGTTTTTTTCATAACGCATTTTTTTCAATAGTTTTTTTTTTATAAAAATATAGTTCATTTTTAAAACATTCCATATACATAAATTAAAGTTTGAAAAATTATACAAAGTTTATGACAATTTATCAAATTTTCGTCCAAATTTTTAAGATTTTATTAAGAGCGTTCAGATAATATTTGGGTAAGCAGTTTTATAGCCGAAAAAATTCGAGTATAATAAAAATCACATTTAAAGTGGCTCACACTTCGCGTAATTTTTGCTAATTTTTTGAAGTTTTAGAGTTTTTTACGCAAATATTTATATGACATTTTTTAAAGAATGAAATTTTTTTATATAACCTTATCGGAAAATTGTGTCATGAAAAATTGTGCTAATATCTCAAAAAGGCAAACATTCATAAAAAACATTGCTTATATCCCGAAAGGACGCTTACATGGTGGAAGTAGAGCAACTGAAGTAATTTTGTACTTGAATGGCGATGATACCCTTTTCCTTTGTTGGAATTGTCGTGTATATGTATATGTCTCTACTCAAAAATATGGCTTATTTTGAACAAAATTCCCCCCTACATACATATGATTGTATGCAGTTTTGATCTAACTCCTTGACAAACAGTGTTATATTATTGAAAAATGTTATTTATCACTAAAGGATTTCACTATCACTATTTTTTTCACGGTCACTAAATATTTAGTAATTGTTAAATTCTGTTTCGGCTATCACAAAATCTTAGTTTAATTCGTTTTTTAACTATCAGTGAAGATGTAGTGATAGTGAAACGCATAATGCTGTTCTGGATGCTGTACTTCTATTAAATCTTAGTGGAATTTATAGTCAGACGTAACTATTATATACATTCATATGTACATATGTATTAGAGATGTAAATTTAAGGCATTTTATTCACCCCGGATTTTCGAGACCTGAAAACCAAATCGCGGAACAATCCCGGGTTCCGGAATTTCAGGTAGTTTTGATTCGTAATTAGTAATTTAAAAAAAAAAATTAACACGTCTGTAGTCGTCCTGTGGTAGTAGTATTCAAAAGAACATTAATAAAAGTATAACAAAGAAGAAAACTACGTTATAAGTCATGTTCATGTAATTGTTAAAAAAAAAAAAGGAACGTAAAATTTGACCAACATACAAAGTATTTATTCTTCATGTACAAATATACGAAAACATATTTGGCACCGCAGCAAATGCATATTCAGTAAAATTATTTTAACATCCCGATTCTGGTTCTTGATAAATCATCATTTATTTTCACATATTCAAAATTGAAATTTTACCAAGTTTTATGTATTCTAATCAAAAATAGAAAGCTTTTTTCTTTGCTTAATTATTTGTATAAAAAATTGTAGTGACAAATTATAAACCTTTGAATATTTGTATATGTTTGATAATCTAAATCGGATAGTTAATATAAAAATTAAGTGAAAATCAAATACATTGTCAATTAAATTTTGAGCGAGGCAGAATTATTACTTCTGAACTCAATGCCTTGCCGTGGTCGTCGTCTAAAAAGGGGTGCCTTGGCTTCTCTTTAATTTTTGGATTTTATTTTTAAGTAGCGGGACCCAAGCACTGCGCACAACTATATTTTTATATTTATATCTATTACGAGTATATTCCGGCATTTAAAATTTGCACATTTATAGACAGACGCCTACTCGCCGCCGCACCAACTGGTGAACAGACGCTGTAGGCCATGGATAGTAATTCATCCGAATATGTCGGTGTGGTTCGCATTTTCACTTTAGGTCACTCCCAATGGATGTTCAGGAGCTGCCCAGAGGACACTCAGATGAAGTTACCTGGAAGTGGTGAGCTGGTTTCCCCATCCGTACCATTTTTGCGGCCAATGTGTAAAAGGGCACCTTCAAAGTTTCGTTAGAACTGTCTCTGGAAAGACTTCATTTATTTGGCTGGTATTGTAAAAAAAAGTCGGTTTTGCACCAGCGGCTATTTTGCATATTCTTTTGGGAACTCTAGATCCCTTATAAAATCGTTTAAATTCTCTTTGGCGAAAAGCTATGAAATTTTAAGCATTTTTTCTTCTGATACACTGTCTTTCCCACTTCATTGAATATTTTATCGGATGATGTGCCACGGATGGAGCAAACTGTGGGAATAGGCGCTTACGATGCATGTCAGGCCTTGTATTCGATTCTAGTACTGTGTAAGTGACATTTAAACGGCTATGCCACGTAAATTAACACAGCAGAAAAAACAGTCATCAAAGTGGTTTTCAGTTTTTTTACATAATAAAGGCACTCCAAACCCCATACGGTTTCATTGACAATTGACGAACTGTATCAAGTGTTAACAACAGAGTTTACTAAACTTGTATTTTGTTTTCCGTATTTTTTACCAAAAAAAAATTGGCTGCATGATCAAAACTTTACTTAATAATTATAACTTCACGCAAATTGATATAAAATATTTTCGAAAGTCCATTTCTGATATATTTTTACAATAAAAATTGATATTTAATTTTTTTAAGCAAAAAACGGTTTAGAATATTTCATTCAGAGCTTTTCTTTTTCAAAAAACAAATAATATTGATTATGTGGAGCCAATGTATTCACTAGGGTGTTCGATTATTCGACTTTTTTATAAAACCGGGTTTCGAACTATTCGATAAATGGCAATTTGAAAAAAACCAGTACCTAAATTTCTAAAACAAGAAAAAACAGGATAAACCGAATTTTTCAGTAATTTTCATATGAATAAAAATATATGTGGCCGGCTTAAAATAAGAAGCGAAAATATCAGAATAGAAGTCTTTATTTAAAAACAATAAAAGAAATACAAAATTAATTTGAATTAAGTTTAAAACAAGAAAAAAATGTGATTGTAATTAATAACTTATTTTTATTTTTTAAAAGAATTTAATTTTTTGAATATTCTCATATATGAATGAAAAATTTATTTAAGTATATTTTCAAAAATGATATATACAAATTTTCTTTTTATTTAATATTACAGAAATTACTTAAATCTAATTGAACAAAGTACAAAGTACCATTAAGGAATCCAAGGCGGAAGCAATACTCTGCCCCCTGGAAGTCATGAAGAGGGAACTACATTTGTAGATTGTGCGAATAGCATGATTGAGATGGAGCAGGTTAACGACGTTCAGAATCGCGAGAGAAATTTGGCCTACTTATGATCGATCAAAAACGGTAGACCTCCTCAACAGATCAAGGAAAGAAATATTCCGCCTAACAGCTACAATGACGGGCCAAGACAGCAGAGAAACCATTCTTCACTAGCTGTGTGAGTGCCCAGCTCTGGCACGCCTCAGACAAGAAACACTGGGGTTTCTTCCAAAAGATTTAAGTGACATCTCTAAGTGTAATATAAACTGTTTAAGTAGCTTCATCCACAAATCAAAGTGGTTCGAAAATTAAAGACCGCAGGACATACCAGAGGGTGCGCGAAAATAGCGTAACAAAATGGTGCTTCCAGCGCTAATTGGGCCATTGTCACTCCAGGACTAGGTAACGCTTCAACCAACCAATCAACGAAGTAAGAAAACTAACTACTTGTAAATGTAATTAAGAGAAATTATTGTATTTCTCTGAAGGAAATCTTTTAAAAATAAAATGCAACTTAAATGTTTTGGAGTAAATTTTTTTTTCTTAAGTTTTTATAAAACTTGATATTGAAAATGCTCGTTCACTCAATGTGCTAGTAGGACTTATTTTCAGTACCGCGTTACACAATTTTTTCTATTATTTCTAAAACTGAAAAAAAAAAAACGGTTTCGGAGAATAAAATATACGATTTATTCGATATTCGAAAAGTCAATAATAAAAAAAAAACAGTACAAAAATTATGAAAAAATCGGAGAAATCCGGTTTGAAAAAACCGAGTCAAACACCCTAATATTCACCCTTATCGTGAGTTTCGCCCGAAAAAAACTCACCCGAAATTTATACTAAACCCACAGTAAAAAGTAAACGATTTCGGGCAAAAACGAAACTCACGATGAGGGTGATTGTGTTGGCCTTAGTTAATAGCATTTTGTATTATAGATCGAGATATTGCATTTGGACTTATTTATTTCGAAAGGAAAATCTCTTCGGAGTATGCTTTCACGCAACATCAATTTATTGTGTGAGAAATCCTAAAAAAAGCTCACACTCGAATAATCCAGCTTTGTATTTAAATGAAAATAGAAGATAACATTACCTAGTTTTTTAATTCAACACATGATTTTAAGAGTAAATCTAGACGCATTGCACGCATGCACATGAATAGCTACATAAAAGGTGCGAAATTCTTACCGTAAGCACACTGATTCATCTTATCATCCTGTCCACTCTTCTCCATGAGCACTAAGAATTCAATTAAATGCCTCCAATTAATCATCCATAAGTCCACGGAATTTTGTGGAAACATGGATCGCCGTTACATGCAGCACATAATTTCGTTTGTTGTTGCCAACACGATGCTCATCGCCGGCATTTGTTAAAATGTGCGCGTGTTCAGCGCAATGTGCGAGTACATACTCGTATAACATACTCACAAGTGCAAGTGTACTCGTGAACGCATCTGCGACTTAAATGTGCGAAAATTACCTGCGGTGTTGAAAAATTAAACGTAAGCTTAAGAATGCGTAGATCATCTATGAAATTTAATACGCCAATTCCTACATTTACGGCTCGTGCAAGTGTGAGTACGAATGATGTGAGTGAGGAAGTGGGGCGCCGGTGTCGCATTGAATAAGGCAAGACCAGTTTGCCGACAGCGAAATGCTCAGCACTGGATAACTAAATATTTACTTTGTTGCACTCTAGAGCCAATTGACTGTGTAGTTGGCAGTGGTGGAGCGAGTATTATATCTATGATATTAATAGCAACAACAACAATGGCAGCAGGTAACTAAATAACAACAATAATAACAACTACATAATTATTGTATAATGATTGCCGCTGACTAGACGAATATGCAACATAACATAAAATAGGGTGTGCCTGAAAGCGCAGAGTTTTAAAAAGGATGCGGTTGACCAACCTACTTCTTTCTTTCGCTGAGTTGAATAAATTCTTCAAAAGAGCCTCGAAGTTCTAAAATTTTGCTTTATTTTTACAATGTCGAAGTGTGTAATCTGTAAACGATTGTTTTGAAACCATTCCGAGCGCTTCGAAGCACGTCGACACTTCTGTCATCGAGGTATGCCACAATGATGAGCACCTGAAACAGAAAACCATTTAATTTTAATAGGCAGTTCAGCAGCAATATAACTATACTATTTTTTTATAGGTTTTAATAATTTTTTTTAGTAAGTAAAATTCAAAAATATAACAAAGTGAAAGGTATAAAATGAGATGACAGTCGGCCGCTCCTTGAGAAGGCGATCATCTTCATAGGTCATCTTATTTTCAACACACGGTTGCTGAAATTTTTTTTTATTTTTATCTCCTTTTTATACCTGAGCGTACTTGTTCACAAGGGTATTATAACTTTGTTCACATAACGGTTGCTTGAAATAGCATAACGGAATCAAGATAGATATAGACATATATATACCAAAATGCTCAGAATGAAAAGAGAAGTCGATTTAGCGATGTCTGTCTGTCCGTCCGCCCGTCCGTCCGTCCGTGCTTGAGTAAAAATTGAGATATCTCAATGAAATTTGGTACGTAGATTGCCCTTTGGACAGGGTAGGTTGGTATTGACAATTGTCAAGATCGGTCAATAACCACGCCCACCTCCCATATAGCGGAAGTTTTGGAAAATGCAAAAACTTAATTTTTTCGGTATCTATTAAAACAAACCGAGTGAAATTCGGTATTTGGGCGATTTTGAACTAAGAAATTAGGTATTTATGTAATTTTGCAAAATGGGTGTTGCCACGCCCACTTAGGATAAAAAGTCTGTATCTCAAAATTTGGTGAACATATTGTCCTAGATATCACTATCATCTACCGTCAAATGCAATTAAATCTAAAAATTGACACTGATGCATAAGTTGCAATTTGTCCATTAAATATATTAAAGGTATTTTAAAGTTTAAGATTTGTACTCTATGTAACAATCCGCTTAGTTTGGTATTATAATTTACAACGTAATTAGTGTACTTAAACTTAAGATCTCAATGGTAAATCTAGGGAATGCAGCCTTTGCAGTCGGCGAGTCTCGGCGCTGCTGTCCAATAACTTTATGACGTGTATGTTAGGGTGGCAGATTAATCGGTTAACCTTCATACAACAACACTATTTTTACATACGTATTAAACAACTGGGGTGATGCGTCACCCCACTACTTTTATTTTTAAATAAAAAAATTTTGTGTACAGATTTCATTCATGTTTATTTCTTAACAAGTTACTTTCTTCATTAAGAATCGTTAAAAAAATTAATTTTGTTCATATAACGGTTATTATTATTATATATTTGCAATTAAATGCACGTAAGGCACAGATTTTTCCGGTGTTCGGGACATGCTGGCAAATGGCATTTTTCGCAAACAACTTTAACTTTTTTGTCCCGATTTCTTGTGGACAGGGTACATCTCGCCTGCTTTTGTAACTTTTTCGGCGGTTCGTTTGCACAAACTTCCTTTGTGATGCCCAGAATATCCCGAATACTGCAGGCTAGTTATCTAGACAAAATTGTTTCCAAACGGCGTTCCATATGCGGTCTGGCTAATTGTAACGTCACCTTTTTTAAGTATTCACTACGCTGCTGAAATATTCGGATGTTTGGTGTCAAAATACAGAACCATCGAGTTTATACCAGCTTGGTCAATCATGGCATAAAAGTAATGTTTTCATTTTTAGCTAAAAAAATAACATTTATTAAAGTTCCACAAAAAATTTGAACAATCACAAAGAGCAACATGGGGTGACTGATTACCCCAGCAGAAAATACATGAAGACTATTTGCTAATTACCTCTTATTAAATTCTGTTTGTACGCCGCTTAAGATAATTTTTATAAAAGTTGTTAATTGCATCAAAATATTTTAAGTAAATCACAATTACCAGTGTGTCGCACAGGAATATATTAAAATAAGGGATTTCGAGGTTAAGAGTCACCCTAATGGAATTCTACAAAAATATATACCAAATGTTCATACACATGTATGTATGTATATAAATGTTGCCATTATCTTTGAGTGTATGTCCGATTATGTTCGAATGCAACACAAAATTAAAAACGCGAGCGAATCGTTGAAACAATTAGCAGCAACAACAATCAACACGACTGTGGAAATACACACAAGAACTTAATTAAGTAAAGGGTTTTTCAATAGGGACGCCACAATAGTAGACCGATAGGGACAGCAAACGACGCCATATTTTTTCCCAGTCTCTTGACATTTCTCTTCAGTAAGGTTTGCACAGGACGACGCCACAAGCCACACAGCGAATGCCACAATTGATTTATTGAAAACCAAGTTTGGTGAACGTGTTATCTCACGAAATGACCCAGTCAATTGGCCGCCTCGGTCGCGCGACTTAATGCCGTTCGACTATTTCCTGTGGGGCTACGTCAAGTCTATGATCGATGCCAACAAGCCAGCGATGATTGATGAACTTCGTACGAATATTGAACGTGAAATTACAGCAATATCGGCCGATTTATGCTTGAAAACTGTCGAAAATTGGGTTCAGCGTCTGGACTTCTGCAAGCGTGCCCGTGGTGGCCATGCAAAAGAAATCGACTTCCATATAAAATGGCATCGAATATACTTACGCAGGAATAAAGAGTTTCACTGATATCCAAAACCGTTTTTGTTTTATTAAAAAAAAAAAACTTTTGTAGCGTCCCTATTTGAAAACCATTTACATTGAGCCGCGGCCATGATAACTTACGCACATATACATAATCATATGCGAACATTCCCAATCGGAAATTTTACTTCACGTGATAACGCCACTTCTAAGCCCAAAAAAATGAAATCAGATGTTAAGACAACAAATTGCTAAACATAAAAAAGAAATGGTATAAAGTTAATACACAATAATCAGCTGACAATCCAATCCAATGCTTTGGCAGATTTTAAAATGTTTTTTTGAGTAGGCAATATAAAGCTCTTCGGATCTGTGAGAGCATCGCTGACGTATGCTTAAAGCTCATTATCAAAAGAAGTGCATCCAAAGTGCATTGAAAGAAGCAGCTAATTTACATTCAACGCTGCTGGAAATTAATTGGATTAGCTATATTATTTAATTTTCGCCAAATTTTTAACATTTTTTTTTTAGTTCTTTGCATTTTCTTAGGTAAGCATTAATTAAATTTTAATATAATAACACTGGTAAAATGTCAGGATCTCTGATTCCAAGGCTTTTAAATTTGTACTGCGATTTTTTGCGAAATTTTCAAATTTTTTTACAGTTAACACTTCTTCAGTTTTCATCACCACTGATAACAACTAAACAACAGTTGTAGTTTCATATACTCGTACTAAAGAAAAAAAATGGAATGAATGAAAAAGTCACTTTGATGACTTTTACTTCTGCTTTGGTTATTTTCGTGGCGTGAAAGTTAAAAGAGTGACTTTTAAGGACTTGGGGTGGGATACAAGACTCAAACTGCATTCAGCGGAAGTACCTATTCCGACAGTTTGCTCCATACGTAGCCCATCATCCGACGAAATCTTCAATCTCATAGCTTTTCACCCAAAAGGAATTGAATAATTTGATATGCAATCTCGATATGCCGAAAGAATCCGTAGAAATATTTCTTTCAATTATCTATGTCATCTCGAGATTTCATATTATTTACTTGACCATGGCCCGAAGCTGTAGAGCGATCCTTCCTATTTAAAAGCTTGTATAGCTAATGTCGAATTTATGAACAATATCTAACGTTAATAGCTACTCCCTATCGACTCTGTGTGGATACCAAAAAGCTCTAGTAAGTAAATTGAGAATAAATTTCTATTTGAGCCAGGTATATTTTATACTATTTTAAAGAACAAATAATGTTTTTGTGTGAGTGTTTCAGTACTTTTATTTTATACAATGAAGGTTGTCACAATTTTGCATTTAAAGAAAAAATTTTGGAACTTAGAGTTGATAGCATTTAGTAATTAAACGTCTCTATAAGGAATGGTTTCAACCAAGGATGCATTTTAACGTTAAATTTAACCGTTCGGAAATGTTTTCTCTTGTTTCGGTTGAAACATTTCAAAATATTATCGTTAAAGCAATTATCATAATACATTTCATTACGTTTTTAACCGAAACGAAATGCTGGCGTTAACGTTAAAACGTTAAGAAAAACGCTGGAGATTCACTCGTCGCAAACAGAAGCGCTAACAGGCGCAAACAGAAGCGCTGCATACTTTTAGGCGCATTAAAATTAACGAAAACGGAAATTTTATAATGTTGCAACATTAACGATTTGATTTCGTTTTGATAACATGGCGCCGAAACGCAACAAACTCATTTCGTTAAGTTAATTTCGCTCGTTAACAAAACAAAATGGTATCGTTTCGTTTGTTGAGCAGCCCTGGTTTGAACCGTTTGATAAACCTAATAATTTCCGAAAAACTGTGCATAGCATTTCCCAGAGTCTGATTTACTTTGTGATATTTGTTATAAAATGGTTTTAAAAATATATAAATAATTTGATTAGTGAGTAGTTTTATAAATGTACGAGTATGTGACACTGAAAATGGTATGGTTGTTACCAGATGTTATCGCAGGTTTTGGGAAGAAAAGAGGCTCGAGCACCTCGGGTTATGGGATCACTAATCACGTTGCCTGAATCGCAGTGCATTGGAACGTCCGAGTTGCCTTTATTTATGTTTCTGTTGATAAAATGCAAATCGAGCCGCAGATTGAAGCATGCCGCATGAAGTTCCAGCTCAATGGCGCACAGCTGTGATGTACACATGTGGTTCTCATTACTCAATGCTACATTAATTAAATCACTTCTTGTTTGGTTTTTTTTTTCTGAAACTTTCACTAAAAATGCACTAGCTGGCGATTGATGGTTTAGCTTATTTTGCATTGTTGTTACTATGTTTACCCTGCGTTTGATAAGTAGTCATTAGTGTTTGAGGCAGTTGGTTATTTAAATTTCTATTTACATTTCACTTTTTCGTTTAAAAATCATTCATTTTCATTTCTAATTTTCGTAATTTTCATTTCACCACACAATTGTTTGTTGATTATTTTATTTCGGGTGAAACCACAGCGGGACGTGCGAAATCAGCGCATGCGCAGCCACGTTTTTGCTACGAAATATCACTTTGTTGAGAGCTCGCTAGCGTTTGGGTGGAGATGAATGTGTGCAACATGCAACTAAAGTTGCGGCTGCTGCTGCTGTTGCTGCTGCGTCGCTGGCAAATGCCACACTTGTGAAGCCCGTATGCTCAACTCCTACAACAATTTGTTGCAAGCAATATCAGTCGCATGTCGAACTTTGCAAATGTGCTATGGGCATGTGTACTATTATTTTGTTTTGTTCGAGCAACGCCAACAACTGTTTGTGTGTATGTATGCTCATACATGCTCGTATGTATATGTGTGTGTGTGTGTGTTTATTGAAAGGCGCATGTTGCATGTGATTTGTGTTGTCTTTGTTTTTTCTGTACATTTCCTTGCCACCGAGATTGTATCGCAAGGCTTTGTTGTTGCAGCTGGTGTATTGTTGTTGTCACATATTATGGCTGCGTGGCCGCAAAGCACTCACCATCATACTACGGCCTCACCTGCCTATCCATCGTCTGTCTGCTTACCTCACCTGCTTATTTCGCCAACTCGATTTCAATATCTTTTTTTTTTTTTGTTTTTTGTGTGTTTTATTTGTTACCTTTATTTTCAATTTCATTTACGATTTGCAATTCCATTTCAATTTTCATTCCCATTGCCGCTTCGATATCAATTTAAGAGTGTTTTTTTTTTTTTTTTTTCAAGCTTTCTGTTTGACTTTCCTATACTTCGGTGTCAGGGTGTAATTTCGGGTTTCTCTCAAGGCTTGTTTGCATTTACTTTTATAGTTACAGCGTGTTTATAAATGTTTATGTACACACATATGTATGTGTGCATTTTCTCTCAACTCTGCATTACAAGTTGTTTTGATTATTTTACTTAAAGCCTTGCTTGCTTTTCATTCGGTTGTTGGACGCCTTGCATTTTTATGGCATCGTAAAATCAACGCATACCGTCCGCTCCGACCATCCGACCCGCCCTTAACTCCCTCGGCTTTGTCTAAAATTTCCATAAGACTCCGTAATATTCGCTACGACTTACAATGCAGTAAAACTGTAAAAGTGCAGTTCAGTTGTGTAGGCCAATGTTTAGGCAACAGTTGGCTTGGGAAAAAAAAAGTGAAAATGCTCATAAAATGTGTTGGCATTTCTGCACTTATTCTCTTGACGACAAAGTATCGGTTGCCCTTATTTCCATTTGACCAGCACTGACCTATTGGGGGAGTAAAGTTTTTGCTAATAAAAGTGAGAATTTCACTTTCGCTATTGCAATTCTGAGGAGGACTTCGAATGTACGTACACATGTCTTTGGGTAGTGCACCAACACAGATGCATTTTTACGTATTTATGTAAATGATTTCGGATTGAATAACATTGAATAAAAGGGCATACTTTTCTTTGCAAACAAGATTGTGGAAACCTTTATAGTTTTATGATAATTTTGTAAAATAATGTAAATTTACACGATTTGCAACTTGACAGCAAACTTTATAGTTGAAGTAAAACCGGCGTAAAAAATTTCAAAACACTTCTCTCACATTTTTATTCTTTAAAGTTTTATTATAATTTTGTAAAATAAAGTAAATTTACACAATTTGCAACTTGACAGCAAACTTTGTACTTGTAAAAGTAACCGAATTATTAGAATAAGGCCAAAAATAACATAAGGATTCTATAAAAAAGAATAAAATAAATAAAGCAATTCATTATATCAGTCAAGGCGAATTTATCAAGGTGTTGATAAGCGTATATACTCATAAGTAAAAAGCCTCCATGTATTTTGTTTTTGCTTTGCCGGACTGAATGTCAAATTTCTGTAGGTGATTTACATCGCCCGCCATTCGGCAGCCAATCAGAACGAAGCCCTTTGACGTACAGTCCAGAAAAGCAAAAAAATCAGCTAGCTCCTAAACACTACCTTGTTAAATTCGCCTTGATATTAGTCGTCATCTTTTGTAAGCGGCTAGCAAAAGAGCGTCCAACTCGCTTATAATCAACTCTCTTATATTTTGAATACACTTTACAACACTAGTCTGTCAAAATTAAAATTTGCTACCAAAACAGAACGAGTTATTCTTATAAGATGCGATTTTACTTTGTTTTTTTTTTTATATATTTTAATGTTTAGCGAATATTTTGCATTTCCCTTGGCACTTTCCAATGATTTTTCACAACACTTTCAATGAGGTCGGCTATTTTTTAAGCGAGTTTATTTTAACCCGCTTATTTCAAGTCAACTCGCTTAGGTTTGTTGAAGTAACATCATAACGTTTTAGAAGAACCTTGCTGTTGCTCATCATCAAAGTTAAGGACTGAAAGAGAAGTTCTAAAGCAGACAAACGTAGAACAATAGCACACAGTTATTTGACGGATGAATGATTTTGTACGGAATGACTGTCTTCTGTCAGTGGACTATGAGAATACCTTGCTGTCCTAAGAAACTAAGCCACAACCATCGTCGAATACTGAATTTACATCCAAATATTCCAAAGTGTTCAAAAAGCAACATTAAAAAAGTTGTCCGGCAATTATAAAAAAGATACACCAAGGGTGCCGCTGACAGTTGCCAACGTCACTAATGATATTAAATTGGCCAAGTTTGGTGAAGCAAACTCTAAATTGAAAGCATACACGGTAAACCAGGTGCTCTATTGGTCAACTTCTGCTCTCCGCCCGAAAATGCATGTATTTAATTTTCTGCTACAAGGATTGACAAAAAAAAGCTCCTTGGCATCCTTATCGAGCGAAATTGTGGAATACATACAGGGCTAACGATAAAATGGCAGTAAGCTTTTAACGATCGGGATATACGACGGGACACTGGACCTACCAAACAGGAATATCCCTGTCAGGAGGATATTAGTCTACCTGCAACCAAATCGTGCAAGAATGAAAAATAATGACGGTGATAACCAGCACTAACATTTTTTTTTTTACCTTGACCCAAACAGAGTAGCGACGAAAAAAAAGGAAGAAGACTCTGAGCCAAGCGCGTTACTTCGACTATGCGATAAGAAAACCCTCAGATATAAACTGGAAAGAGGGATTTCTTCTTATGCAGAGAACATCAGGTGCAGAAATAATTAATAATTTATATTAAAAACTAGTAATTTAAAAGTTATTTGTCTGTCAGATTTCCCGTTCAAGACTACAGGGGTGGTTCCAGTTCTGGTCAATATCTACAGGATAACGGGGAATGTTGTTATTAAGTTCTTCTACATGCCAGATGATGGCGGAAAGATTTAAATGTCCTTCTCGCTGACGGCTATAAGGGAAATTGAACGTTTTTGTAGGTATATAACTTAGTAAAACTTTAACTATCATTTCGAAACTATTTAACCAAGAAAAAACCTAACTAAAAGGCGATTTGTTCAGAACGTGTATGTAGGTAAACATTGAATACTTTTCAACAACTGTAATTACCTAGGTTTTATAGAATCATCCAAGCAATGCTTCACAAGGTGAAATACCCTTCCGTGAACTGAAATCGAAAATGATTAAAAGCAGCACTGCACTGGGTAACAAAATTATTCGAAACGTATAGGAGCACAGATATCTGTATTTGAAAAATTAAAGATGTTGGATAATCTCTGGTTCCTGAAAATACGAGGATGAAAATCTGGTAACAGACGTCTTGGCTTGAAGACGACGGTAAACCTACTGAACTGATGCGAAAAGTTGGTGGGTTGAATGCACCAGCTGTAAAGAGCAATTTTCCAGATCACTGGAATCTGAGGATATTTTGGCAGTCAATAAGGAGAGTGACCCCGCTCTTTGCGTCGATTATGCTTCGCATATCATAAAAGGTCCTTTGGACTTAAATCGGCGAAATATTGATAGAAGGCTTGTTTCAATAACACGAAGAGAATCTGCTTACCTACATGATGTCATCGCTAAATTTGGGATTCCTTGCAAAACTAATATGTTTATGTGCAGCACATCTTTTTGGTCCGTCCAATCTGAGGCACATTGGCATCATTTAAATATATAATGTACATGATATTTGAAATCGTTGACCGTCAGTGCAGAAAATTCCAGAATAGAGAAGCAAGCAGAAGAAATTTGTATAGCCGTGAATGAGGACAATGCAAAAAATGAAATTCCCCGCTTATTGAAATGTAATAAAGACGAAAGTACCAAAAAAATCAAAAATCAATTTTTTTAAGATAAAGATACAATAAATCGAATAATAGGGTTTCAAAGCGTTTTATACATTTTTATTCAAGGCACATTCAATAGGGAGCAGCAGTACAAAAATTGAAAAAAAAATATTTGAGCTCTGTATATTTTGTTTTTGCTTTTAAAAGCTAAAATTTCAAAAATATATTATCAACTATGTACCTTGAATTGTACTGAAAGCATTCTTTTCACCATGATGAAATAATGAAAGGTGTTGTACGTTGTGACAGCGCCAGTTTGAACGCCCTTAGCTCAATGCTGTATTTTGGAAGTATTAGAGAAACGGGAATAAAATAAGGCCGTTCTTAGGAAAAAGTACAAATGTTTGAAGATATTTACATAAAATTTAACTAAAATATTTGGAATATTATAAATTTTGTATGAAAACTGACAAAAAAATTAATAACATAATTTGTATTTAATAATTTTACATAATTTTACAGTACGAATTTTTAGTGTTTTTGGATGCCAAAATTAAAAAAGACAAACTTCTTCGATAATGATTATTTTTTAGTAATTAATGTAAAATGTTCAAATATGACGCAAATGCATTAAAAACGTACCAACAACATAACAACGTTGGTCCAGCGATTAACTTTTTTTCGGAAAACTTTTTCCACATTAATATAGTTTATTTGTTTAATGAAGAAAGGGAAGCTAATCCTCAATGGTTATGAGCATAAAAAACTGAAGGCTTGATTTTAAGGAAAGAAATACTATTTGATAACTGAAAAAGCATAAATATACAGGTTCATGATGTTCCTTTAGCCTTTATGGTATAATTATTAGAATACAACATCCATAAGTTAAATTGAATATAAAATTAGACGAGACGATCGGGTTGGTTGAAGTCGGGAGAGAAATGGGAGTTCTTTTATGACGAAGATTTTATGGAGAACTATTTTTGATACTTTATCACAAAACGGACGTTTTTTTCTTGCCAATAAAATATTGTATTGTCAATGCCAATAAAATTGTTTATCCAGTTTTCCGAAATGAACCCCATAGCTTTATTCCACTTAATAATTTAACAAATAATGTTTCATTATACAAATACTTGACAATTTTTACAAGAACATATTCAAATTCTCGCTTTTAGAAAACCAATTATCAACAAATGAGAAAAATTATCTAAAATGTCAAAACAATCGATAAAACATATTATAAGTTCCACATGAATAACTTAATTTTCTGCTAAAATTCAAAATTTTTTGTTTACAAAAGTGGTAACCAAATTTTGCTAAGGAACAACACAGTTTCTAAGGGCGTTCAAGATGGCTGATTTAGATCGAGAAGTTGCCAACGTAGTACAACACCTTTCATTATTGCATCATGTTATATCACAACGAAATTCAAAATTAGACAATTCAAATTAAAATAAAATATGAAAACAGTGCAAAAAAAAGTTTGCTGCGGCTACCTATTTGCTGTGCCTTGATTTTTATTACAAAAAAAAATTTTAATTTTAGGCTTTCATTTTGCGTCGCCTTTCAAGCCACATAAAATAAGCTTTTTTTTAATATGTATGTATATTTTGTGAAGAATTGTCAAAATGAAGGCAAACCAAATTCGTTTACCGCTCTAAATTTACGTTAGGACGCTTACACTGTTTCCATATAGCAGCAGCATTCAGATTCCAGCTTTCGCTATAGCTAATCTGACATAAAAAAGTGTCTCTGAAAATCTCCAAAACAAACCGGGCAAAATCAGTGAACTATTTTTGACAGCTCATACAGCTAAAATGTCAATTCCGGCGTATCTTTCATTGCTAAAATCCTTATTGTTCGCTTTAAAAATTGTAAATTTAGCGACAAGGAAAAGTTGATGCTAAAAAGATCAGACAACAAATAAGAGGTGAAATTTTTATTACTGTTTATTTAGAATGCTTGATAGCATAGAAATAATTTGTAATTAATAAAACATAATGGAAAACTAAAATAGTAAAAGGGTGACAAATGGTCCAAAATATATGCAAGTTCGCAAAGCTACAAGAAGCCTTAAAATTTTCGAAAAATCACAACTTGATTTTCTTTGCAACATAAAGGGTCGTATTTCATTTAAAATAAGTCTGCATTTTTTTTTCGGAAGTCGAAAAATTGCAGTAAACCAATGCTCTGAAATAGAGAAAGCGTTCGTGGATTATTTTCTTTGCTTCCTTATAGTTCGTGGAAAATTCTTTTAGATAATATTTTTTTTCACAACCATGTTTTTAAATATTTTTTCGAAAAATATTCATAAATTGTGGCAAATATAAACTAAATAAAAGTAGTAGAGTTTTTCTTGGACATTTTTGGCGATGAAAAAGAACGAATCGCATTTAAGAAAAATCACCAAAAGTTCGGATAACTTTGAGGTATAGAATTTTTGAGTTGTTTACAGGTTTAACGATAGCGAAACTGGAATTCGACTGATGGTTTGAAAAAAAAATTTAAGTTAATTTGCGTAAATTAAGTCTTGACTTACTGAGCTCTAATGCAAATGTCGAATTAACGCAGGAAACGAATTGTTTCACATGCAAGCGTTTATGTAGCGTCATGGGAGTTACACATACATACATGCGAGACATAGAACAAATACGCACACATATACACATACATATATATGTATGTACATTTTCATATTTATGTATTTCAAATCGACGTATGAGTTATGCTTGGCATTCGTCTAGTTGACAGTAAATATGGGAAATCACTACAGCTGACAAAAAGAAGCCAACACAGACAAGCGGAAGGAGAAGTGAAAATGGTGTTAGCGAAAAGCTCTGTTTCAAACGAGAAAAGTATGCGATTAAAGTAGACAAGACGCAAGTCATACATACATAGCTTCAATATTAGAGGACAGACACAATAGCACTTTCATGTGTGTAGATATGTATATAAGTATGAAAGTAAGTATACATAAGTTGCTGCTTGAACTTCGCAGAATTGCGCGCAGCAGGAGTGAAGATTTCAAGCTATAGATACAAATGAACGGAGAGTGGACTCACCGCAGTGTGCAACGTACAATTCACAGCAAGTTAAGAAACGAACAGATGGACGTCTATGTCGCAACGCTCGAGCAAACTCGGCTTGGTTGGCTGTACGCTGGGGTGGATGGATTGCTTGGCCGGTTGGTTGGTTGGTTGGTTGGTTGGTTGGTTAGTTGGCTGCTTGGTTGCTCTATCGCAAAGCCTACACACACTGACCAAGTATATTTATTAAAGCTGAAATGTTGAACCATGTAGCTTCTTTACAGCGCTTAGGATTGAATGGAATCAGATGGCCACGAATTGCTTGTGATGCAATTGGATGGGATGGGATGGGATGGGATTGGATGGCATGGGCTTGCGATTGATGTGTATGAGTGCTTGCGCGTGTGCACATGCCGGATGGATAGATGGATGAATGGGTGGTTTGAACAAATGGACATTTAGTTGGTTTGCCTGCCATGCTCGAACGCTTGGATGAACGCATCACTAGTTTGAATGGTGGGTCTTATGGTTAAGGCTGTTGTGGAATGGATATATGTATGAATAATTTGAAGTGCGTTCCGCATATGCGCATGTGCGCACGCGCATTTGCATTGATGCTTAATATCTTCGTACACGTTGCTGGCTTATGAGCATTATTTCCCTGCTGATATTTGACGTTGACATTGAAAATATTGGCTTTCAGATTTAAGAGAAAAGCGGAAATTGCGTGATTCGTGTTTTTTTGCATGTTCTTAAGTTTTGCTTTCTTTGGTGTTTTTTTTTTTCTTTCTCTGCTTTATGTAAATATTTGAAGAGGCAGCCACTTGTACCTGTTTCACATTTAAACATTACTTCTCATGTAAAAATATACACATGTTTGATAAGAGCAATGAATAGGAATTTTGTTTGTTGGGTATAGTAGATACCTAGCAGAGAATACCATGCAAAATTTGTCGATTATTGAATGCTTATTTAGATAAAAAAATTGCGTCGCTCTTTACTAAAAAAAAATAAGCAGAACAAAAAGAACTACTTCATAGTAAAATGAAATTTGTTTGCAGCTCGTATCATTGAACGGTCTTCACACGGGTCGCGTTTTGTCGAGTAGAAAATCGACTGCGAAATCGACCAAAACATTGAATAGCTGAAGTATTTGCACAAGTCAACAAAAGTCGCATGTTTTAAATGTAATTTTTAACCATATAAGTTTAAAAATTAATTAATTATTTTTATTAATATAATTCTTATCGTAAAGCAAATCGTCAATTTTTATGTACCCAATCAAAAAATGTATATTCCCACAGTAGCCTCATTCGCTAACCGATAGTAAGTCAGTCACTCATTCGCATCTTGCACTCAAATTCAAAGCCGAGGAACGTAATTCGCCGCAAACAAATTTCGAGAGCGAATTAACTCGGTCGTAGATAATTCTGATTGTGTTACTTTGCGAATTACGAACATAACTTTTCGGAAATATAACAAAAAATGTTCTCAGACCAAAACGAAAAAAAAAATCAAAACAAAGTAACATAGCGAACAACAAACTTTGAATACAAACCACAAAAAAAAGTTATTTTACGCCCGAAACATCAGCGCACTAAAACAATGAAGAAGTTAGAAGAACTACTGTCAAAGCGAATTACGAATGCGCCGTGGGGATTATCTAGCGAATAACTTAGAGAAGGAATTGCGTAATTCGCCGGTCGTGTATTATATTCGTACGGTTTGCTATAGGAGAAAGGTTCAATAGTTTTTTAATAGATACATAAAGGGCTTGATTTAATTGAGCGACGAAAATCGACTATAAAATCAATCAGTGTAGTCTAAGACCAAAATTATGTCCGAATTCAGCAACTTTGTATAATCTCAAGTCTGAAAATGTGCTAGATATTATTGGTTTTACTCGCTTTCACGTTTTTTCTTTTGTTTTTATTTGAATTTTTTGTGACCAGCCCAACACCAGGTCACAATTTAGAAACTTAATTTTGAAACTAATGAATGCCAACTGTTCTAAAATTGTGATTTTTATCTCTATTAGATATTGTGACTGCTAACAGAATTTGGGCATTAGTTGTGGTTCGGTTCAGAATGCTATTATTTACTTGTTTCCTTTGCTCCTCATTTCATATTTATATTATTTTCAGATGAGTCGCTCACACCCGCGTTCTGCTTATCGTTAAGTTATCTAATAAGCTGGATACTACTCATTGCAAACATCTTTTCTGATGGAATATCTTCAGTAAAAAGATATTTAAGCATTTATCTTGAGCCTTACTCAACTGCATAACCTCGACCTGGATCCAGAACCTAATATTAGGGCACAACAGGCTTATTATAATAGTCTTAAATTTAACATACTTACATAGAAAAATCTAGAAACTAATTAGGTTTTTTTTGTAAAAATTTTTGTAAAGTACATTCATTCTGCTGCATTAAATTTTTAATTTCCCAGATTGATAGTTATTACTGACATTTTAATGACATAAATTGTGAGTTCGAAACAACTTATGTAGGTACTCGTATATAACCAACCTATTGAGAAAATACTTTATAAGTGTCTGCGAATTGTACATTTACATTATGAGGCATTCCATACTATTTCAATTGAGTTTTTTTTTTTTTAGATTTTCATTTAAATTAAGATATGACAGAATTATTCTTTTAATAAGACGCTTGATTTTATTAGACAATGCATTACGAAAAAAATAATATCTCATGTCCTATAAGGCGACACCTTTTCAAAATTGGTCAGTTTATTCTTTGATATACGTTCTATCACATATATTTTTTTAAATTCTTAAAATTGTGCAAACATGATTTTTTAGCAAATTGATTTTCTTTATTAACAAAGGTATGAAAAATATTATTATAAAAAAAAAAATTATATAAATCTCTGACTCTTTGTCTTAATATCCAAACTTCGTGCAAATTAAGATTTTGACCAATTGAATTTGTGTGGAATGACTCTTATATAATGACCAGCTAATATACAATTTTTTTTTTAAATTCTCTTTTTTATTTTCTTGCAGTCCTTATACAACGAACATTTTAAATCTTTTAATTCTTTTTTTTATTATGCAACAAGTTAATTTGATATTGTCACAAATTTGTATTTACTTTACTTATAAGTTCGATATATAATATTAGTGGGTACAAGTTTTTCTCAAACTGAATGAATGAAATAAATTAGTACTTCCTCTCTATTATAATTTTTCGATTCATAAAGTCTGAGGGTTCTAAAGATGTATGAAATTGATTGTGCCCCTTTTATAAATTATAGAGGAACTTTTAATTCAACAACTGAGAGAAATTTTAATATCAAGTCTAAATATGGGAGTTCATTAAAGTGCTGCTCGTTCCAGCCTCCGTTATTAGTGAGTTAACTAGTTGCTACAAAATTGACACCAGTCTTGCGAGTAAATTCGCTGTTTGGTTAAGACTGAAATGTTCAGTAAGAATTTCCGTTAATAAACTGAGTCGTTTTAGGCCTCAGAATCGATATTAAAATCGCTTTGGAATAATATCCTAATTTAATTGTCTGTTCGTTTATTTCCTCTTTTTTCTTATTCGTGGTAGACTATGCCACATTTTCTATAAGGCAAAACCTCCGGGTCTGTTAGCCGATATTTTATCTTATCCGCAAAATACCTGCTTTGAAAATCTATTAATGTTTTATCTCCCCTTACAATAAAATACTATGAAAAATGTTAATTATTTTTTTTTAAAGAAAAGTAGTAAAACTTTTGCGACGGTAGTGAATAAAATTGTGAATATCTATATCAAAGCCTGCTAAACTCTTTTGTTACTTCATGGTGAAAAAAATAATTAAGTCCATTTAGAAGTAATTTTAGACCAGTTATGATCAATAACCGGCCGCTGTAGTCAAGTGAGTTGCGGCGCGTGCTATTATTCGATATGCCGCTGGGTTCGAGGTTCGAATATCAGCCAGGGCAAGTCAAATCTTAATAATAGAAAAGTTTTTTCTAATAGAGGTCACTTCTCGGCAGGCAATGGCAAACCTTCGAGAGTATTTCTGCCCTAAAAAAGCTTCTCATTAAATACAACTGCCATTCGGAATCGGTACAAAATAGTAGGCCCCTCCATTTGTATATGAATATAAAAACGCACACCACAAATGCAAGGAGATGCTCGGCTAAACACTGAGCTTTATAGTGTAAGCGCCAAATTATTATTATTGTTATAATCAATAACAGTGACTAAAAAGTTTTCAGAGTTTTTATATACTTAGTAAGTAATATATATTTCCTATATACATACATATGTATCCCTTCTTAGATTCGTGCAGAAATAATATCCGCATTAAAGATCCTCTTATTTAAATAATAAACATTCTTATATATACATACATATATTATGTACCTATGTATGAGCGCATATTGTTTTTTGTTGCTTTCCACCTGGGTCGCTTTTACGTGAAATGTGCAACATGTTGCACGTGTTTGTTGGAATGTGTTCACAGCAGCTTGCATTTTTTTTTTACTAGGAAATTGTTATTTGTTATGTCAAACAAGCGTTGATAATTGAATTCTCTAATTCAGCGAAACATGTAAGTCTCATCGCGAATTTTCAAGAAATGCTGTAACATTGAACATTGCATGCTGTTTGTAAGTATTTGCATTTCTCATTGTTTCAAAGAATGACAATTTTACAACTACATAATTGCGGATGTGTTTTTTCTTTTTATATTTTAATTGCATGAGTAAAACGTTTTTTTTACTTCTTATAGAAAATTACACGCAAATCATTTATAATACATAAATATACTTTCCAAAAGATTTTAGTTTGTTCTCATAAATTCTAATGGCTTTTCTTTCAACGAAGTAAATTGATTTTTAATCGCTTTTTTATAGCGACATTTAGAATAACGTCGAATTTGTGCGATGCCAACTATTGTACTCAAATAGTGGCCATTGACTTCGCTGCTTCCATACAAGTTTTTAGTTCGTCAAGTCGCGATGGCTAAGCAAAGAGAAGCGCGGCTTAAAAGCTGATAGGCGGTGCTAGCTACGCTCAGTTAGTTGATTAAAAAACGTTCAGTAAGGTTAATTAAGCTTTCTGCTTTCCAAAAAAAAAAACAAAAAAAACCAAAAAGAAAGTTAAAAGTGCAAATTTATTTTTGAATTTTTATGTTTATCTAAATGAAGAGCGCATAGAATATGGAATTTTGTATTACGTAATTTCGATGCGAAGCTCTTAGGTAGTTGTCATAATTTTTAAGTTGGTGAAAAATGTCAAATTGTTGAACAAATTTTATGTAAATAGGTTGTGCCACCCAGGTTGTGTGGTTACAGTGGCAAATGTGTTGGACATTCAACTAGAAGTGCATATAAGGAAATGTCTTTCTATGAGAATTCATTGGCGAAATTGTTTTTTTTTTCAATATTAACTCAACCAGCAGCAAGCAGTAATCAAAACAACGGTTCTTTGCTAATTGCTAGTTGCTATTGAATTCACATAATTTGTGGAATTAATGAACATAAATACATTCCGATCGATCGCGCGCACAGTGGCTTCATACCTTTTGTTTTTAACAAAAATTAGAAAAAACCAAAAATAGTTAATATTTCAGTTATAGTTAAATTCGGTGATTATTTAGGTATCTCGTTCTGGGATTCATAGTAAAAACTTCAAAACATATATTTTAGTTTAAGCATAAAAAAAGATATCGGAACGAAATTTAGTATATAAGTTATTTTACTGAGAAGCACCAACGGTATTAACATTTTGTGTAATCGAACAAAAGCGGTATTTTTCACAAATACAAAAATCAGATTAGAAAATTAAAAATATCAAAATACCATTATTGGATTGACTTACGAGGTCTTTATAAGGCTGAATTATAAAAAAATGTTTTGAAAATGTGAATGCATGGATAGTAGATTTTTCCTTCTTTAAAGCTATACGACTCTCAAGAAAAACTAAAAAATTCATATAAAATTCAACTCAAGAAATATAAAAGAACTTTTCTTCTATACAAATTCCCGAAATCAGTTTAAAGCTTCCAAGAAAAATATTTTCAATCATTTATTTCTTTAAGAAAGTACGTTTTCAACCAACAGAAATAACACTGCGTTACAAAAACTAGCTTTAGCTCTGTCCTATGAACCAAATATACTTTTTCGGAAAGGGGAGAAAAAATAAATATACACGTGTATCGGCGATTTTCATGTACACGTCAGAATTTTTTTTTTATGTGTAAAAGTATATATAGAATATATAGAAAAAATACGTAATACTTAAAAAAAAAAATTCTGACGTGTACATCAAAATCGCTGATACACGTGTATTTTTATTTTTTTTCCCCTTTCCGAAAAAGTATATTTGATTCATAGGACAGAATGTGTGTAACGCGGTGTTTGTAACGCAGTGTAATTAGAAATATTTCTTGTTATTTTTCTTAAGAGTTGTAAGCCTTTAAAAATCTAAGCAAAGTTTCAAAATATTTTTGTTTGCAAATAGGTAAATAAAAATGTTTCACAATCTAGAATATTCATGTTACTTCAAAAATTGTTTAGTTTCATTCCAACTAAATGTATAATTTGTCGTAAGGCAATTCAGTTGTTTTAAGAAGAAAGATTGTGGTCTTGATAAAATCAAATATTTAACTTTGACATTGCTTATTTAGAAATAGCAACTTTGATGTTCGAAGAATACATTTTTTGCCACTAATATACCACAGTGCGACGCTACAATGCCAACAACAAACTGGTTAAAAGCGATGGTCGGCGCGCTTTTCACTTGATTAGCATGTCTTTTTGGCCGTTTTGTCAACGCAATGTTTCGGTAGCTTGAAAAGTCGTAAAGTTATGAATTTATGAAGGTATGAGTAGAGCAAATTGACAGGATGGTGATTTTACTGGCCATTCGATAAAAGCATGCGGCCTATTCGAATGAGACTTATAGCAAATGCACGCATAAACATACATAAATACACGTTCGTATGAACGAGTATACTTACAAATATATTTACACATATTAAATTACACAAACTATTTTCATTAATAAATTTGTTAAGTATGTTGTGCAAGATTAAGAATAAGTAGTTTTTGTTATTAAATCATTTGGTATAAAACCGGCCAAATTTCAGTTTTGTTAAATGCCATTTTTTGTGTTTATTGTTTAGAGCTTATTTAAATATTTGGTGGGAATTTTATCAACTAATTTTTTAAAAACCCTTGTAATAGAATGCTCAAATTAATCTGTATTCTTACAGACAGTGTCTTCATTTATGATCCTTTGTAAAAATCATGTCCGATTAAAATTTATACCTTTAGACCTCATAACCATCTAGAGAAGCTTTTAATACTTATAAGGCTATTGCGAACCCAGCATCCGGCTGGCTCGATATCACATCTATAACGACTTCCTCTGTAAGACGAAGTCAATCAAACTACGAAATCTCGTCTTTTCAGGTCACCTGTTCACCACGATTTGGAGAGATCATTGATTCTGCATGCTTTGAGAATTAGTGTTTCAGAGTATATCCAAGATATATTGAAATATAAAAAGTCATAATTTGCAAGATAGAATGTAAGAAGATTCCCACCGAGCAACAAACGGCCGTCCAAAGCGTAGGTATTAGCACAAAATAGCCTACCAGGGGACGAATCTAAGTTGAGTTTACATTTTACAAACTGCAATAAACGTGGAGCGTATTTCTGACTAAATACTTGACGGTAGTGCCGAAGGATCGGTATTAAGAGAGCAGGACGTTTGGATATTATCTGTTTCATATTATTTTCGTCATTTGTTCAAATTGTAAGTTAAATTATTTACTTATCCTTCCAAGCGGCCATCGAATGAGGTCAGCCTAATATTTGTCGAGAACATCCTATAGTTGGAAGGAGCCACCTTCTCAATAGAGCATCTGGACATTGCAGGTGGATATCTGTAAGTCTAAATCCTTGTTTCGTTTGCGGGGTTTTAACCTCAGGGAGATCAATAGCCGAGCCGTTGTGAGTAGTTTCATTGGACTATAGTTTTAAGTGGCAGATCCCAAGCCTAATGCTAGGAGTTAGAAAATAGATTAAGTTGATGTTTTTATTTAGCGAGTCGATTGAATCAAGGCAGACAGTCGCTTGCAACCACGCCTCATGGCGAACAGACGCGTGGGCCCTTAAACTGAACATGTGGGAGAGGCCCCACTAAAGCTCCCTCTCTATTAGCGGTGACCCAAGACTCCACACGGGTTGGTTACCGTATCTCGCACATGGGTTGCTCACGTTGCCCAGGGTGCACGAACGTGGACGTATGAGTCGGAATGAGCCTTGCACCCGCATACCCAAAAGCACTGTACTCCATAGCGCTCATAGATGTTATACAATTTATATTGTCTATTTATGAACAACATTTTTACTCTTACGCTTTTATACTCAACATAACATATTTGAACAAAAAAAGTTGTGGAGCAAATGGCTGCTCAAAAAATCTGAAAATGTGTTTTTGTGATAACAGCTATCGGTTGCAGAAATGTTTCAACGATTATTTTTTCGTTTTTTATAATACTCCTTAATAAGTAAAAATCCGTCCTCTAGAAAGCTTCCCTAAAAGAGTAGTTGACCTCTCAATGCGTACACAGTATTTTATTTCGATTTTGATGAAATTTAGTGGAATCAAAAATTAGCAACGGCCTGATTATTATGTTCTTAAGCGGTACGAATGCTTTGCTCTTCTGTGATGTGACTTTGACATTTTTTTCTTTATAATACGTAACAATTGTGTAAATGTTATAGTTTGAAAGCATAGCTATGTACATTCGGACGTATATATTTACTTAAGCATGTACAAACATTTTTCTGAATGCAAGAATTTTTTGTAATACAACTTGTCCATGTAGGCGTAAAGCAACTATAATTGCAAATCAATAAGTCAAATAGAGAACAAAGAACATTAAGAACAACTGCTGATGCAGATAACCGAGAACATCGATTCAAACAGAGACATATACAAATGCCTCTCGTAGACAGTGTTGCCACTGTTGGTAGAGAAGTACCAAAATGGGTAATATGCAAAGCATTTGGTAGATTAGTGGGCAAATGCTGCAAATTTGTAAGTTTTCGTCTATGCCGACAAATATTTGAACGAAATTTTCTGATTTCTGAAAAAGTTTTTTCTAATAGCAGTCACTCCTCGTCAGGCAATGGCAAACCTCCGAAAGCATCTCTGCCATTAAAAAGCTTCTCATAAAAATACATCTGCCATTCAGAGTCGGCCCAAAACTCTAGGTACCTCCATTTGTAGTATAAAATAAAAATGCACACCACAAATGGTAGGAGAAGCTCGGCCGAACACTGAGCTATATGTATAGTGTCAGCGCAAAATTATTTTTATTATTCTGATTTCGAACGGTGTAACTTAAAAGTATTAAAAACCATAACTCCGACATAAAGTTTTTTTAAATTTACATCTTCAATTCATATATCCTAATTACTTTGAGTGATTAATTAAATCCCAGACCGAAAAAATTGTAAATAGTATTTTTTGTCAACAAAAAGCAAAATTGTTAAGTGAAATTCATACTAAATTACTTTCGGCTGATCACCTCAATTGAATCAATCAGTTAAAACGAATAATCACCCTTATCGTGAGTTTCGTTTTCACCCGCAATCGTTCACTTTTCACTGTTCGTTTTGTATAAATTTCGGGCGAAAATTTTCCACTATTGAAAGTTGTTTCCCTTATCGACAACACTAATTTCTGGCGAAAATAGTTGGCGGATTAATTGAATTTGTTCACTATCTTTTGAGTGGCGAAAAATATACACGAATTCAAACAAAAACCAAAGTGAGATACTATTAAGTAGAATACAGGAAAAGCCGGATATTGCAAGAGGATTTGTCAAAGAAAACAAGGAAAATGTAGCTGAGTTCTGAAAACAGCTAAGGATGGAGCTGAATAGCTCAGGACCTGCAAAGAAAAATCAGTCCGAATGGAAAAGCTTAAAAAATTTATAACTTTAATGTGCGCAGAAATAAATTTTTTTTTAACCAAAACAGGCTTGGACTAGCCAAAAGCGATATGTCTTCCAGCGTAGGCCGTTTTACCTATTCCGGGAACTAATGGACTCGCAAATTTCGACAATTTTTCACAGGATCTGGCAAAAAAAAAAAAAAAACGAGACAGCCCAATTTTAAAACCCTACACCTTTATAGTTTCTACCTTCAGTTTAATTGGTTAGCATATTTAATAACGATTCCAATTTGGCAGTTTTTCAACTGAAATTTCGAGTAGCAACACTGCTCATATGCCCACAGCTTGTGTGTGCTGAGATGCACGTTGCGTAAAAAAGGAGAGAGTAACGCAGCATAGCAAGAAAAATGATTTGTGAATTGCTGACATTGTCGGATGACGTTCTCGAAACAAAACGAAATATTGACAGAGCAAATGAAAAAAAAAAAACAATAAAAAAATAATGAAACATTAGCTGCAGCAACAAAAGCAACAACCATTCAAATTTTATAAGCAACAAAATATCAATATGATGACCGCGACGACGACGACGAGTAAACAATAGGCAAATGCGATGAATGCGGCAAGACACAGAATAAATACAACAACAAGCCATTGCATAAACGAGTACAAATAAAAAGATAACAACAACAAACAAAGTAACAAACACAATAAAAGTAATCAAATGTGGCATAAAGAATATGCAACGCCCAACCAGGCGATTTGTTGTATGTGGCGAATGAGCGAAGCGGCTGATGGCTGATGGCTGACGGCCCTTGGTGAGAGTGAGTGTAAACAAAGGGAAAATGCAAAGATGCTGCCATGAAGGGGTAACTGCAAACGAGCAATAACAACAACAATGCGAAAAAAGAAGCGTACAAGCAACCACTGGCGTGGCATAACAGCAGGCCGTGCAACAACATGCCACAAAGCGAAAATACTTATATATCAGCAACAACAAATCAACAAACAACATGTTGCAATAACAATTTATGATGTTGTCGAAAGACAGGCGAGGACGTCGCAACAACAACAACAACAAAAGCAACGACAGCACAACAACAACCTCAAAAAGCAGCAAATGCAAAGTACATATTGCCTTTTTACTTGCATGCGATGTATCACACATATATACAAACATACATACATCCATTCATATTCGTATGTACACGTGTGAGTGTGTGTGATTAGCTGCGAAACATTTGCAGGATGTTGCTGTCAAGGACAAACCAACTGAGCGCGGTGTGGTGCGGTCGAGCGAAGCAGGGCAGCGCACTCGTATGACGCAATGTTGCGGCTACAATTTGCCTGATTTGAATCGAAACACATTTTTTGGCAACACAACTGTGAAGCTGCAACATGTCAATTTTTTTTTTTACGATTTTCTGTTCATGATTGATTTCGCTGAGTTGGCGATCGTTTAAACTGTTCCAACAAACAATATTTATGCAATCACCGTATGACATTTCTAATTAAATATGCAACATTGCAATAACAACAACCACAAAAAAAAAACAAGTAGATTGAATAATTCACTGCACAGCTGGTAGTACAGACTTCCAAGACTTTGCTTACTTAGCGTTGATGGTGGGCGTCTCCAGTGAACAACAACCAAACAACCAAAGAAAAAAAAAACGAAAGCCAACCATCTACAATATTTCTTGTTGCTTCGCTTAAACAAACGAGTATGCTTGCTAAAAGCAACAAAACTAAACCCCCGAACATATCTAAAAGCAGAACCATAAATTTATTTTTGCAGCATTGGTAATTTTCGGCGAGGCGGTCATGGTCACCATGCCGCCACACAGCGTTGTATTGTTGGCGGTTGAGGTGGTAGCAATGGTGGCAATTACTTGTATTTCAACAACAATTGCTTGTTGCGCCCTGATCCATCAAATTGCTGCAAAATTATGTCAGCATTTTGGAAATATTTTCCATCAGAGACACACACTGACACACGCGTGCACGCCGTTTAAAGCGGAAGGTTTACAGCCTTGCATTCTCATTTTTACAACGCGCATGTGTGTGTGTGAACAATTTTTTTTTTTGGCGTGTTGGGCGTTACATTTGATTTTATTTTCTATCCGTCCAGTGTGTTGATCGGTTATTTAGCCGTCGAATGTCGAATGCGTGTGGGTGGTTGCTATTCTTTGCTTGCAGCCAAAGTGACGACGTGCAGTGTTACAAATCGTCACATGCAACGATTAAAATATTTGATTGAAATATGTAAAAATTTATTTTGTGTGAGTATGGACTAGACGTGGCAAAGTGTATTGCTTTAGTTAAATTTGTTTGATCTGAAGTAAATGTGGTATGCAAATAATAAAAATAAAAATAAGCAAAATAGAATAAAACTTTTAAATATCGAATATGCACGATTTCAATATCAAATTAAGACTTTTTTTACGAAAAAGTAAAACAAGTGAGCAGTTAACTTTCAACATGTTACTGCTTTTGCCTTACCATTTATAATTTATGTATGTATATCCTTTCACTTAAGTTTTTGTCTTCTTTAGACTTGTTTTCAAAATTTTACATTCCTGCCACCACCGAATTATGTTAAGCATATCCGATACTTTGGATAATTGGGCAACCTGTCAAATTGCTGTGAATTTTTATGCTTAGACAATATTTTAACTGCTTCCGAATCTGTTTGCTTAATAAATTATCAATTGACAAATATTCAATATCAAAGATTTATTAAGTTTTATGTACTCTAATATAAAATAAAAATCGTTTATCTTTGCTTATGTTATTTATAAATATTAAAAAATAATTAAAACAAATTTTAAACTTTTGAGCATTTGTAAATATTTAAAAATGTATCAAGAACATAGAATCGGGAAATAAATTTCTGCATATTAAGTATAAAATGAAGTGGCTTAAAGCGCTTGTTTGCATTTTTTTAATTTACTACGGTTTTCATCAATGGAATGTAGGATTCATGAAGATGGTCTTAGTAGTGGCACTACAAACAATTTTTTTAAAAGAAAATACAAGATTTTATTTGACAGCGAAATCGTACAATTTTCAAAGTCAAAATATGTTCTCTTTTTTTAGAAGTTATAATTTTTAGACCAAAGAATTATTACCAGAAAATTCTGGCAAATCAATCAAACCATCAGCTGTATAGTGTTCAATAGAAAAGTTTGTCAAGAAAAGAAAATCACATTTGTGACTACATATTGAAAATTAAAAAATAAATTATGTGAAATGTGTGCTTAATTTATTTGCAGATTTTTTAGATGGTAGCTACAACTGTCAGAAATTAAAATTGTTTAAGGAAACGATTCCGTACTTTTCAATTTTTCTCTCTGAAAGAATTTTAAATTTTCGAGGGTTTTACTAAATTTAATTCACGAAATAAGGGATACTAACTAGTATGTACATACATATATGTATATAATTAATTTAGGTTTTATATTAATTAATTGAAATATACAAATTCATTATTAGATTTCAAAATAAAAGAGCTGCCACCCACATAAAAAAATAAAATTAATTTAATGTGTTCTGATTTCAAACATTAACTCATTTTCTAGCCCCTTCCAAAAATGGATACATTTTAACTTATGTACCTATAAGTTTGTAAACCTCGAGATTTATACGATTAGGAGGCATTCTGATAGAGCATTTTTGGAATGTTTTAATGCAGTATAAATTTTGGGTAAAATTAATAAATTTTTTTTATAGAAAAAAATCAAAATAAAGACTTAGTTATCTATAGTGTGAGTTTGTACCGCCGAAATTGTGGATGATAGATACACTTAGGCTAAACTTCGAAAGTTCAGTTTTATTTATACATTTAAAAAAATCTCATGTTCTTACGCTTTTTGTGGCCGCTGTGGTCGAATTGGTAGCGGTGCGTGCTATAACTCGATATGCCGATGGGTTCGAGGTTCGAATCTCAGTCAGGGCAAGCAAAATCTTAATAATAGAAAATTTTTTTTCTAATATCTGTCACCCCTCGGCAGGCAATGGCAAACTTCCGAGGGTATTTCTGCCATGAAAAAGCTTCTCATTAAATACATCTGCCGTTCGGAGTCGGCACAAAACTGTAGGTCCCTCCATTTTGTGGTATAATATAAAGACGCACACCACAAATGGTAGGAGAAGCTCGGCCAAACACTGAGCTATATAGTGCAAGCGCCAGACTCGAATTATCATCTTCATAATCGCAAGCTGTAGTCTTCAGCCGACGCCCCTCTTAATTGAAGATTTTTGTTTTAAATTTCCCGTATATTTGAAGTTTTAAAAGTGAAGAAATACATACATACATAAAATTGATGTTAAATTTTATAAAACATATGAAAATTTGAACTTATAACATTAAACATTTCCTCAAACGATTTTTTTGAAACGGGTTTCTTATGTGTAGGAAGTTGGCTTTTCAGAGTGTCCCATATAAAATTATGATGTTTAGGAAATAATATAAAGAATTTGATTTATCCAAAATGTATTTAATATATGTTCTACTTCACAACGACAATAAATATGCTTCAATGCCTCTCACACAACCAACAAATATGAAGAGAATTATAGAAAGAAATTGGAGCAATTTTCTTTGGTTCTATGCGAGTTGGACAGCCGCGCACGAGATAAGTAAAAAGTTAGCCAAGAACACCGAGTTAGATACTTGCTGTCAATCTAGGTGCGATAACCAATAAAAAATACTAAATAACATAGATTGGATCCCATTCTTTGATGAGGATCATGGCAAAAATCCATGTGATTCGGATCGAACCACTTTAATGAAATTTGAACCGATGCAAGAACCGGCTCCCAAGTACCACTGATCCACCTATTCGGTTCGGTTGTAAAGGTTCTATAATGTTTAATTATGGTTTTGCAGATCAAAAACCAATCTGTTTCACAATAGAGCTTACTTAATATCGCGCTTATTTGTACCCACCCCCAAACCGAATTTTTCCACTCCACTCTCATTATTAGTATATGGAAACAACAATCAACTCGATGTTATTGAGGAGTGGTCGTGTCATATTTTCTCTGCCGTACGTATACGATGCACAAAAATTGATTGTAGGATGAGAATAAGAAAGTAACAAAAACGACGTCCGACACTTTTGTCAAAAGGTTAGGTGAATTGCAGAAGGTTTCAAGACTGGTTCGTTTAGGGCTGGTAACTGAAAATATTATTCATTTGAGAAATCGATGGAGCACTTATACCCTGTGTTTAACGGTGAAAAAAGTACGATTTTGAAAAAAAATATGTCTTTAGCAAGGCGGCTGAAGCTGACTGCTTGCCAATTCCGTTATTTAAACGTGATATATCGAAACGAAGAGTAATACATTCCCATATTCACGTTGAAGAGTAGCAAAATTTAATTAACCGCGTCGAAGAGTAGCACATTTCATATTTACGTCACGAAAATGAGCAAATCTGAAAATATGTCAGAACTAACGTAAATCAAAAACTAATTTATAAAAGTCTAAAACATTTCGTCCAGATATGGTGAAGCGTTCAAGTCTTTCATGGTATATTAAAGGAAGATCCATTTAATAGGAACAGAAAAGATAAAGGTTTCGTAAGCAAAACAAAAAAAAAAGTTTACACAACGGAAAATAAAACACAAGCATCCTTTAATTATATGACCAAACAGTATTCACTAATTTAAGCTGCAAGCTTTAAAATAATCTAATATTTTGAACACAAAGAAAATTTAGCGAGTATAATAATTGTCTTTGTCCACTAAGTGCATACAATTCCGCTTAAGGATTACTAAAATTTCTGCGTCTAAACACTGCACAATCGTCACACTGTTCTTCATTTCAAAGGCATTTGCGTGGCGGTCTCCAAAGTAATTTTTCGTGAATTTTGACATATTCTGATTTTCGATTCTAACAATTTTTTAGACACATTCAATCTTATTCTAATAGCGCATTGGCTTGAGAACATTTCGTTGTCAATACTCGTATGAGATTTCTTTGTAATTGCTTTTGTTGTTTTGAGCAGTTTTGTCTACTTTGCATACGACCGCCACCAATGGCCAAAAATGCAAATTATAGTTGACAAGATAAATGGCCGACGTGGCGCATTGCTGGCTAATGCCAATGTAATAAGATAAACCACGTCTTAAGCGACGTTTAATGCAAAGCAAGGCTCAAGTTAACACTGACATGCCATATGCCCATATGGATTTTGCCCAGTGCATATGGATACTATGTTTGTATATACATATACATTTATATGTACATACGCATTCGCATATGTAAGAATTTAAATATGTAAGTATATTGCATGAATAGTTTATGAGAGAATTTCCTTACAAATAACATCAAAATAGTCATAGTTTACAATATTATTGACAGTAAGTGGATTCACACAGTGCTATAATGGAATACGATTTTCCGTAAACTTAAAAATTTTTAAAACTTGCATTTTATACTATTTGAATTTATTTTTCTTTGAAATTTAGTAAAATAATCTTGAATTTACTCGTACCTTGAAAGGGTATGATTTCAAAACTTTGTTAAATCGTGAATACCACAAGTGAGTTTATTTTCTTGTAGCAAAATTCTCCGTCAATATATTAGCGACTTTGTCGTTCTGTGCGTATGCGCAGACAGTTTTTATTGTACTTCTTTCCTTTTGGCATACATTTACGAACGTTCAAGCGCAGCTGTCATTTCTTACTAATTTCGCTACAAATTTTGAAAAATTAGCTACACTAACAAGAGTAGCTGCAGAGAACGTACAATACGTACAAATTTATTGCTTACTCTATTTTTTCCGAGTTCAACTCCCAGCCGCTTATGTACATTTAAAAACTTTTTAAATTTTTCTTTTTTTTTTAGTTTTAAATATGCATAAATTATTTTAATTATACAATATACATACATATGTATACTACGTATTCGCTACAATTTTTTTACAGTAGAAGGAAGAAATTACATTCTTCATTATCTTTTGCAAAATTCCTACAGAAAAGTTTCTGGTCTTCCCAAAATAAAGGAGATTTTTATTTTTTTACGATTTAAATATGTAGGTTTTTGCATTATTAAAATAAGGGAAAGTGAGAAAATCATTGGTCAAAAAGCTAGAAAAGTATAAGTTTTCTTAAAAGTAAACTCGCAACAAATGTCTCTATCAACATTTAGTTGACGCGTATTTTTCTGTTTCTTAACATACATTTTTACATTTTTCCGCCTTTAAAATTTCTCTGGTAATGAAAATGTTAAATTCCTCTGCCTAATTCTTTCAAATCTGTTAGCATTCTTCAGCGAATAGTTTCCAAATACGAAATGCACCTTCTCATTATTGTACGTTCTCTGGAAGTACTCCATTCCTTTCACACTGGTGCTATGGTTGCCTTATAGTTGGTGACAGCAAACATAGTTTGTATGTACTCGTATTAACTAAAATACACGAGTCCCGCATACGCATGTTGCATGCACCATTTGGACATGCTCTGCTGTACAAATTTATTAAGAAATGCCAGCTTGCCACCGTTCGTTGTAAAGACATTTCGCTTAACAAAGGAACCGAGTGATTTCATAGATAGTTTGGTTAAATATTTTATATTTTAATCGTGTAAATATTGTATAATATACTTGTTCATCGTATATATTAGCCTGATAACGAACGTTCGACCAATAAGTCAATTAATTTGTTATCGTCAGGAAAAAGTTCTGAAAACTTTCCTTATTATATACAATTTTTAACTCAATTTCCCTCAAATTTGGTTATGAGATAAATCATTGCTCGTTTTGTCATTTATTGTCTCGTTTTTCGTTTTGATAAGCGCTACGTATGTATTTTGGAATTAATTTTTGTCATCCTAAGTAAAATTTGTTTTCTAAACAAATTGACTTTCGAAGTTGTGTCATTTTTGGCGGCGTTTTCGATTAAACGGTCTGCATTTTTAATTATTCCGAATATAGGATTTTCAATGACATGTGATTTAAGCTGTCACTGAGTGTTGTGCAGATCGCATTCAGACCGGCGCAGAAATCATACTTTTGTGCCTCTATATAAAATCTGCAAAACGAAAACTACTTTTCACTAATACTTCTTGAAAACTTAATCTCCATTTATACCAATCGGTGCGTTCAGTACTTCATTTAAAATATCTATTTTCTAATTTTATATTTTTCATGTAAAATGTGGATTATTCTCTGAGAAAACCCATAAACAACAATTCACACAATTTCATCAGTCGCTGTGGGGGACCGAATGTGTGGTTTGGGCCGTTGAGGCCTTTTCGGCACCGTCGATGCGGTTCCCGAAGGTTTTATGGACTTTTCTTCGCCTTGTCCAGTGGCGGCACTACCCGTGCAGGGTTCCGAGGCTTCTCGATAAGGGTTCATTTTCATACTGGTTCTTTGGCCACCTAATGAGCCGAGACCGTTCGGTGGCCGGAATAAAAGGAAAGGGGAATGAAACGGTCGGCTACGGCAGAGCCCCATGCCGCAGTAAGTCCACCGTTACTCCCGGAGGCGGACCGGTATCCGGGAGGCGCCGTTCGAATACAGTCGGAAAAGCCCCCTGACTGCAAACCATCCATGGGCACGGTGACGCATGACACCCTGGATTAGGGGGGAAGGGTTGTTTCGATACCCTCCGGATCTAGATCCATAGTGTTCAGTGAAAACAGGGTCACCTCTTGAAGGGTACGATTCCGCATCGTGCACTACGGTCTTGATGTGGGATAGGCTAGGTGCACCGGATGTCCTATGCACTGTGTTACGCTTCATCCACACCCTGCTTCCGCTCGACCCCTCTACATATACTTAACAGTACTTAAAACTGAGGTGCTGAGCGTGCACGAAATATATTGAAGATATTAATCTTCTGCCTGAAGTTCAAAAAATGCGTCTGTGTAAGACATTGATGAACTTTCGCTAGATATGCCTAATCGATATGTTGCCTAAATAGCCATGTTCTGCACTGAAAAGATTTCACAGTATATCGTTTTGAAGTTAATTCGTTTTTACATACAATAACTACATATGTGACATGCTGTTGTGCTTTAGAATTCATATTTTCGTACAAGTACAAATTAATACTCGTATTTATGCAGTAAATTTTTATTTGCAAACATGCTGACCATCGTCGCTACTTATTTGCTTTGGTCGTCTAGTTCAATGCCTTTGCTCTTGTGAATTTTTAATTAGTTTGTGACCCTTTTGCCAACTCCGCGTCGCTGACCCTGTTCTTTGCTTTGTTTTTTTGATGTCCACGTTTGTTGTTGCTCTGTAGCCGCTCTACTGTATTTTAAAGCACTTTTTGATTATCTTTTAGTACACCATTGAATTAACCCACTTCACTGTTTACCATCAGTATTTAATTAGTTCAGAATACGATTTTATACTCCAGATGTGACTTCTCTGCACTTTCACAAATTTATTACATTAAGGTAATTTAATTTTAAAATCGATTTAATTTACCAATAAATAGCACAAACATATATTGAAATGCTTGGGCAATTAATTTTTTTTCTTGTTAATTTCAATTGCAATTCCTTCTGGAACGAAAACATTGACTGCATCTTCAAAAAAATGTTAACTTTGATAAGCCAACGAATTTTGATAGGTGTTGGTGCATTTTAGAATTCTTTATAAATAAAATAAAATTTGTATATTTGTATAATGCATATTAACAAATACATACTATATGTTACATTTTATATCATACCCAATTTGTCAATTAGAGAAATTGATTGAAGAAATATGATATTTTCTCAATTTGTGTCCAATTGCAATAGCTCTTAAACAACTTGTATGTTTTTGTTAAATCGAAGAGACTTAACGAACGGAAGTCCTTTGAATAACATTTAATTAATAGAGAACTAGTTGAGAAGTAAACATGGACACTTGAGCTCAAAAAAAAAAAGGTTTGCATTTGGGTGAAATTCATGATAGCTGCTTTAGTTTTGGTCGTTGGTGGCAGAACGAGTGCATAGGACTGGTTTAAATCTTCAATGAGGGACATGTAGCCTTCCATTCAGCAATCGCCAATGGGCAAATAAAGGCAACGTCCATATATTGCTACAATTTAAGTATTACTTCCTTTTCAAACGACTGACATTTATTACAAAGAACAAAATTGGTCACAATAGGTTGAACATCACAGTAACGGATATTTTCTTTATGGTTTTTATAATCATTTCAAAAATATGTTGTATCTATGCGAAGTATAATTGTACATAATCGTATAAGTACTATGTGCATTGTCATTAAAAAAAAGAAATTAAAATTTGTAATGATTTAAAGAAGAATATCAATATAATGAAGATATGTACAGAATTTATATACTTTTCACATTAAGAATTTTAGGACTCTAAGACAATTTTAGAGGTGATAATATTTAATAAAAGGTTTTTACTTTCACTTATTTTATTTTCCTTGAATTACAGAATACCAGTAACACATTGAGGACAACATTTTACTCTAGCACTTTTGAGTTTTTATTTAAAACGCCGGGTGGTGGCACAAGTGCAAAAACCTGAACCTTTGCTGCGTAAATAAATAACATTTCATATAGAAAGTTACACATTTTATACGCTTGGACTCCTTACTTCCGCTATAAATCGTGAATTTAGTCAATTTTCCTAAAAGTGGCAACGCTAAATAAAATATTAGCGACAAGTTAATATTGCCCGGCTAATACAAAATGGGCGAGTTACAAAATTTCAGTAAAAGTTTTAGTCTACAAGTTCTACTAAATTTTTGTTGAATATATACTAGAATGCATACAAAAAAAAAACTGCCGTTGTATAATACCAGAAATTTTTTTTAATAAATATAATGAAGGCCACTTGCCAAAGTTTTGTTTGAACTGCGTAATTAATTGAATCTCTAAAAAAATTCGGAAGAAGAATTATAATGCAAAAAATAATAATATGTATATATAATTTTGGCGCTTACACTATACAGCGCAGTATTCGGCCAAACTTCTTCTACCATTTGTGGTGTGAGTCTTTATGTTATACCGGCATATCGAGTTATAGCACGCACCGCTACTAACTCGACCACAGCGGCTACAAAAAATAATAGTAATAAATAAAGTACCAAAAAATAAAAATTAAGTGTGTTTTATGACAAAGATGTTGCTTCTATTTTATAAAAATAAAAAAGTTTGCAAGTTATTGTATAAAAAAAATTACTTGATAGAACAGAACTGAGAACGCTGTTTATCTACATTTGAATACTACTTCTTGGCCTTATACAAATGCAAGTATACATTTGTTTTTATTTTTAACGTTACTGCATTGTAATTCGGTTATAAGCTGATATTTAAATATGAAACAAAATAAATAAGCTTTAGAAAAATGACAGATTGAAAAGAGCAAAAACTAACATAAGTTATGTACATCATAAAGTATGTTTTTGAGAAACATTTGACAGAAAATTCTGGCATTTGTTAGTATTAAGCATAGAATGAGCTATGTTCCCATCAGCTAATTGCTTCTTCTATCTTGAAAGTGAAAGCGTCAAAATGATTATTTTGTTAAAATTTTCAATTTCTATATATGTAAGTTCGTGATGGAAAATTCCTTATGTTAGTCGTCTTGGTATAACATTACAAAGGAATTTAATTGATTAATTTACTTTATATCCTCAGTGCGTTTGTTTTTTGTGCTAAATTTGTATTTCCACTCTTTCGTTAATTTTTGTTTTTCAAAAATTCTCTAACATTGAACCTTCCCACTTGGAACTTGCTTATTTTCGAAACAATCTGCCTTACCTCCTTAGTCCTGCGGATACATTTTATCTTTCATGCTTGACTTTTTTACGTTTCCCAGGGCTTCACAATGAGAGACCTGCGGCAGATTGCTACTGCTTTCAAACTGATCGTTATATATTGGGTTTCGAGACGTACCTCATTAGGGGGGAGGACATACCCCATTTTTACTTGTGTCAAGGAAAAAATAGGAAAAATAGCAACAGCTCACACAGCGTAAGCTTAGCTCAGTGCGTTTAGATGCCGGCTTAAGTATTACGCACGATGTTGTGGGTTCGAGTTCCGCAGAAGCAAAGAAGTCTGATGAGGAAATGTGGTGATTTCCGAAATAAATAGTACTACAACTTCCACCGTTTTGAGTATTATTGTTTTTCCCATTAATTTTTCTAAAAAACCGATGGGCCTTAAGCTCAAAAATAATTAAATAAAAATATAAATAGTTATATGGCCAAACAATAACAAAATAAAAGTATGAGTATCTATGAGTGTTACTACAATTTCATTCATGCTCAAGATCACATTTCACTGATTTGATTTCATTTGATCCAATGTATGTATTTGTCCCCTTTTTACACGATTTTAATGTGAGCACATGCTTGTGTGATTATCTGTGCATGTGTGCGAAGGAATTTGAATTTCACACATGTCAATTTTTCGGCTCTGTGCCTCAACGTCTCATACAATCAATCAAGTGCAAAACAAAGCATGCTAAGCGAAAAGTGTTGGTTGGGGAGCGGGACGTCCAAACTTGGATATGAAAGGAGCCAAATTTTGTTGATGTTGCAATCAGCAGAGCGATCGCATTTCCAACCAATACTTTTGCCTACAACGCTGCTGCTGCAAAGTTTTTTGGTGTTCGTTGTGTGTGTGTTATTGGAATGGTTGTTGCATTTGCTTGCGTAGTGAGTGAATCAGTGGTAAACTGGTTGGTTATTTGTATTGCCACCAACCTTTTTGTATGTGTCCGATTCCACTGCGTCGTTTCGTTTTAACCAAATGCGCATATCGTCATATAAAAGGTGCGCAAAAAATCCCCTAACATACATCTGTAAATATGTACACATTAGGGCTATTCAAAATATGCAATTGTAGTTTTTATTTGTATAGAGAAATAAAAAAAAAAAATTACACATAAAAGTGGCTGTTTAGCTGTCCGTTTGTGCACACGATGACTTGAGTTAATATTAGTCTTGCGAAAAATCGTGTACTTTTGAGATCGGTAATTTTTGAAAGAGCCGCGAGCTTCATTTAACTAAAGTTGTACGAACATGGAATTTCTGTTTTCGGTGGTTTCAATGTTATTGACAGAAGTCTCGAAAAAAAATTCTTTGGTTAAGTAAATGTATGTATACAAAAGTTGTGCTCAGCAACCACAAATTAGTCTAATATTTATCACTCAAAAATTTGCGAAGTAAGACCTTATCTCGTCGGAGCACATCTAATCAAACGCTGAAGAAAATAATGTTTTTTTTTTACTTTATTTCAGGCCTACAAAGGCAATTTTATCCAGGTAGACAAACGAAGTTTTCAAAAAACTTTCCATTTTAATGTGTGCCAAAACACTTCAGGAACGGTTTCACATTCTGAACGCCTAAAGGTGAATTTCTGATCAGCATAAACATTTAAGTTTTTTTTGTTTAATTTTTCTGCTAACCTAAACCAACAGAGTTTGAAAGAAAATGTATAAAGTCGGATACGTAAGTCTATTACATCTTTCTGAGCATGTGACTTTTGTATTTAAGATTTATTTATTTTTTTTTTCAAAAGTATCCAAACTAGTCTGCTATTTCCCTGCCGGAAATCAAAGTACTTTAAAAGTAATTTAAAAAGTACTTTTTTTCTAATCACAAGTGGTTTAAATTCATTCTATTTTCTTGTCATCAACTAACTTTTTTAGCATGGCGATGTCCTAGGAGCAAGTCAATTATCCGACTCTGCATTTGATTTCAACCAGTTTTAAATTTATTTGAAAGAAAGAACATTAAAACTACTCTTTTTGCAACTGCAATAAAATGTATTTATTTCCAGCTACTTTAAAACTGCTTTTTTTACAACTATTTTTAACTCGATTTGTTTTTGAACTTCTTTATTTTATACCTACTCTTTTCTAACTTTTTAAAAACGCATTTTAGTCTTGTTTTTATAAAATTTATTTACGTATGTATTTTTGTTTAAACAAAGCAGGAATTCAGTTCATTTTTAATGTAAGTTTACACGTTTTAAATAAAATTTAATTTAGTTTCTTCTGCATACATACTTCGGGAAAACATTGTTTTTTTACCGCCTGAAAGGCTTTGCGAGTAACTTCCTCGGGGTCACGATTTTCGATACAAAAGGCATCTAAGTATGTACATATATTAAAAATGAGAAAGAAAAAATTTAAATATTTTAAGAATCACGCATTTTATGGGCTCGCCCACTGTCTTACCTTTCAAAAGCGGCTAGAAATTAGCAAATTAGCAAAAGCTTTTAATCTTTTTTTCCGTGAGTTCCATCGAGATTGCAATTCATTACAACGCCCTTGGATGAAAGACCCAAAAGCATCTTTTTCGGTTTTCCTTCCATTAGGGACTTCATTCCATCAAGCTATGGAATATATGGAAAAAAGCTTTAGATACATATTTAGAATTTTTTGAATATATTACCTTCTCACGTTAATTGTTTTGTTTTCTTCGTAAATATTTTCGACAAGGGCTGTCATTTCGTCATCTGTTTTTATTGGAAATTGTAAGTGAATGACACCACAGCCTTCTGCTGTGCTGGTTGACTCCGAACGGCAGATGTATTTTATGAGTAGACTTTTCAGGATGACATCGCAATTTTGCCATTGCCTGCTGAGGGGTGACCGCTATTAGTAAAAAAAACTGTTTCTATTATTCAGATTTTGTTTGCCCTGGCTGAAATTCGAACCTCAAATTCAGCGGCATATCGAGTTGAAGAACTCACCGAACCTCACACAACCGACCACAGCAGTTTTCGCAATTTGAGAAAGTAATATTCGAAGCAAAGTAAACTAAAATTGATATGTCAACATTTTGATTTTAACAAATTCATGTTTCTGGCATGAGCTTGACGCATTACGAGGGTGGTCTGAAAAGTTTCCTAACAATGGAACAATACATTTTTTCTTATCTTACTTATCTTACTCTATACACTTCTTCCAGTGATGCTTCCATCTCTCTAACGCATCCAAATAGTACTTAGCGTTTTATTCCTGCGAAATAACCGAGATCAGTTTTCGGATGAGATCTGGTGAGTAAGGCAGATGGTTCAGCAGTTCAAACCGTAATTCGTGGATATTCGCAATGGCAACCGCTGAGTTGTTACACGGCGTTTTTGAGCTAACGTGAGCAAACGCGACACCCATCGCGCGGACAGCTTTCTCTTGCGTAAATCTTAAGTTAATGTGTGAACAACAGGTTATTTGGATATCTTTATATTCTCTGTTATCTCTCTCGCTTTAATTGGACGGTGATCTAGCACCATGTTGTGAACTTTAGCGATGTTAGAATTTGACGTTTTTGAACGTCCTCAACATTCATCATCTCCCAAGCGCTCAGCTGCCCAAAATTTCACTGTGATAAATGATAGTGCAGAGTCCTCAAACACCGAACCCAACTCATCTTTGATTTACGTAGTCCTATTGCCTTTTAGAAACAAAAAATTTTATGACAGCTTGATACTTAATTTTTTTCATTTTCACAAAAACACTCACTCTAACTACTGTCAACTAAAAACTGCGAGTCCAAATTAGCTAAAATATTGGTGAGTATCTTTACACTGCACAACTACACTCACTAGCTTTTTTGACGAATCCTTGAGGTCGGAAACTTTTCAGACCACCCTAGTACACCAAATTATTTTCAATTCATTTCATCCTATTCTCTCTATTAGTTGCATAGCTTTCCACTCTGTGACAGTCAATTTGAATGCAAGAGAAAAATATTCGTAGCTGATTTTATTCAAAGTTTTTTAACTACCTAAAGACTGTTCACAACAGCTAATCCTTTTGCGCATATTTCTTAATATGCAGATGTACGTTTTAAGCGTTAATTTTCGAGATTGTGTTTTTTTTTAAATGCAATTAGATCAATACATTAATATGTACATATCTGTGACCACAAGCAATAACAACTAAATTCAATTTAATAAGTATTATATAGAAAAATAAATGAGAATGTGAATTGCTTATGTTATTATGTTTATTGAAAAAAAAAATTTTTAGTGAAACTATTATAGAATTTTCTAAAAATAATAAACAAATATAAATTTCATCTTAAGCTAACAATTTTAGTTAAATAATTAACATTTAAATTGGTATTTTAAAAATACTTACAATCGAGATTTGTTGTTACTCTTTGTGGCCACAGATATATAAACATACATATACAGTTCAAAATTATATAGTTTGCCACTTACATATATACATTTTTTCTTTTTAACAATTTTCAATTAAAATTCAGTTAATTCTCTGACATAAACTCTGTGAATTCGAGTTAAAAAATTTGTAGAAAACGATATAACTGATATATATTTTAAATTAAATTTTGAACTATTTTCGCAGAATTGTTAGAAATTTTTTGAGTATGCAGTTTTGCAGCTCATTAAGTTTTATAAAAGTTTCAATTGTCTAGGAGTTATCCTTGGTTTTTTTACAATTTTTTATTAAGGGTGTTGGGATTTAAAAAAATATTTTTTTGGAAGCAAATGCGACGGGCTATAAACTGTATACTTAAAAAAATTTTAACACTTCTGATAACGCAATTCAATATCTTTATCAAAGTCTGTTGAATTTTTTTTTTTAGTTTTCTAAAAAGTCTTAAAATTGGTTTCATAAATTTTATATTAGAGAAGGAACTGAAAATTTTGTATATGCATGTAAATATGTACTTTAACACACACATATATGTACATATACTCACATTTAAGTCAGTCTAAATTACTTTATTTTGTAGATGAATATGTACAAACAAATATATGGCATACATATGTACATTGGCGAATACTACACGTATGTACATATACATATATGTGTCTGTGTGTTACTCAAGCCACTGGTAAGCAAACGAAATTATTTATTCCTTCAGACGAGTAAATATTTTGTTGTTGTTCTGTCTTCTTTATGTGTCCTTTTAACTTTATACTCGAACATACAAGTATACTACTATCCGCTTGATTGGTATTGTTGTTGTTGTCATTGTTTTGTTGCACATCAACGCAGCAGTTGGAGGTGCACAAAAAACGAAAGGCATAAAACAAAAGTAATTTTTGGGCAGGCATTCTTATACGCTTGATAACACACCTCAAGCACACGGCGAAATACCACAAGACATCGCTCGTCCGTCCACATACCAACACCGCCATGAGAATGCAGCAGCGACTCTCTGCAATATGCCAGCGTTGTGTACTTACAAGAGTCGAAGGGGGATGCAAAATTATAGAGAGAGAGAGAGAGCAGCGTAAATGATATTGACCACACTTTTTGCTGAGCCAAGTGGTAAGAAAATTGGTAGAAAAATGCGCAAACGCAACATGGCTGTAATTGTTGGAATGTTGTTGCTGTGCTTGCATGCCACAAGTAATGATAGTATTTCTCTTTGCTCATTGCTTTTGCTACCGCCAATGGACTGGCAGCTAAATTGGAGAATGGTCGTTGCTCAGCGACGTGCACTCACTTGCCACATGCGTGCCGCCGTCTTACCAACCCAACTGCTTGATCAGCTTTATTCGCGTTCGACGATGGCAAACGTCGCTGTTCAGTCAGTGTCTTGCACACATCTTGTAGCATGCTGGCATCATCCAGCTTCCACCAACAACAAGCCACCATAGCGGCAGTACTCGAATGTGCTTCATTGCATGCATACCAATAACGATGAGTGCGAGTACTTTTATACAGACAACGCCGGGAGAGAGCTTGCTTTGCTTGTTTTACTATTTACAGTGCTTATTGTTGCTGGTATTCTGATGCTGCTGGTGTTGTTGTTTTGGCTTTGCTACTGCCACTGCCAGTGAGTGCTCTTGTTACCTTTGCTATTGCTGGCACTATGGTGAGGTGTTTGCTTGGTCAGATTAAAAGGCCAAAAACCAGTTTTCGTGTTGTAATTCTTTTCATGATATTAATTTTTTTCTCTAATTCTCTTTCGTTCTATTTGTCCAAACGCTCTCATTCGAGGCCTCGTGTTTCTACTTAGTTGCCCTCTACCTCGAGTTGGAGCTGTGGTGTTTTAAGTAGTATTTCGTTTGCAAAAAATATATGTTCAAATGATTAACAGTAGCATCCGTCGGTAAAATATTTATTTGTTAAAAAAAAAAAAAACATGCGTTTAGAATCTTTATTTTATGATTATTGCAGGCACGTTCAATGTGTTCCTTTACCTTATAATTGTTTATTTATCACAAAAATAAAAATAAAATTTCAAGTGAGTGTGCCTTGAAATTCAGTATTTTGCCCGATAATAATATTAAACATCAATGTCGCTAAGCAATTAATTCTTTATTGTTTCTTTATTAAAAATTAAATAAGACATTTTATTTGCTTTTTTTTGGCCTTATAACTATTTCATTTTTAAACTGTTTTTGAACTTTAAAGCCGATTGGTTTTTTGAGTATGGTTGTTTTTCCTTATGATTTTTTCCAAAAACTAATCGGTTTTAAAGCTCAAAAACAATTTAATAATTAAACAAGAAATCTTTATTATACTCGTTATAATACTTTATATATGATATAAAAATGACAAATGTATTTTGCAAAATATTCTTTAATTTTAATTAAAGTACGTCTATATTTTGATTTTGTATAAAGTTTTGAATATCGTATATTTCAACAACAAATTTTCATGGGTTGTTCGTATTGTCAAACTCAGATATATTTTAAGATGGAAACAAGTGAACAATTTTTTCCATAGCCATTGCAATATCTTAGTAATATCGTAGAAGATTTTATATAGATCTATCCAAATAAAGTTGGTGAAGGCTTTTAATTAAATATTATAGAATTAAACTTTGTTGACTACAACCCAATAGCTCAGATTTCCAGTGAATTAACATGAACCGCATGTTTATTTTCGATCAACCAAACAATCTCGGCATTCACAAAAACATAAAATTTGTCATATTTGAACAATTTATTTCTCTTCTGATTATTAAAAAAATCATTTTTCAATTTATATCCGATGAGCTCAGCAGCTAGCGCTAATTCACTCTTTAAATTTATAATTTAATTATAAGTTTAAGCGATTAAATAAAAAAAAATTTAATTTAAATAACCTTCATTCTCTTAGAAAATTTTTAAAACCCATTCTTAAATTTTAAACAAAATATACTATGATGGTTTAATAAAACAAAAAAATGTTAAACATTTTTCGAGTATGCACTTTTGTAACTCAGTCAATTGAAAAAAAAATCAAGCGTCTAGAAATAACTAATGATTTTTCACAATTTTTTTTTTTTTTTTACCTTTCATATAAGAAAATATGTTGGTAAAAAAATTTAGTCGTACATTTTTATGTTGTACAAGCGATTACCGAAGAATAAGTTCTCTAGTTTTCAAACTGGAGGGAATAAAATGGCGATGCTTTGATGAAGTTAAAATCGATGAAGATCAGTTGTGGGTAAACCTGATCTGTGAATTATGACTTAAGGTCATTCTGGGTAAGCTGTTTTCTTTGATTTACTTAGCCATTGCAAGAGCTATTAGTCGCTATTCGAGTTATGCTATTAGTGTGATCACAAGCAGGGGGTAACAGACTAAATTATTTTACATTCATTTCTAATCATAAATACATCGTTTTAGTATCTTCGTCGAAATATTATATTAAAAACTAAGTTATTTAAAACTTTATATTAAAAAAATTGTGGGTAAATTTTAAAAATATTTTGGAATTTAAGAAGGTATCATAATGTACATATTTTCATAAAGCATTTTATGTTTGTTAATACTTAATTATTATTTTTTTTAATAATTAATATTACTTACAGAATTGAACATTTTCTATGTACCCAATTTTATCAAAGTGGTTGAGTCACTTTTAAAATTGCCCTACATCTTATATAAATAAATATATAAAACTCGTTTAAAAATATAAAAATGGGATACTTGTTATCAAATGTTTGCACATTTAATTTATTAGTTATAAAAATATTTTCTAGAGTGCTTATTTATTTCGTATTTCAGTAAAGCAATATTTATAGTAACGGAATTACGAGTATTGCATTTTTAATTTTTAAAATTAAACGATAACTAAATGTTGATCGTATTTTATGTGCGATTTCACAACAAATCTTCCTTTCAACGAGTTTCGCTTCCATTATTCATTTTCCATTTGAGTTACGAGTAAAGCCTAACTTTCAGCTCTTAAGGAAATCGAAAAATTAATATAAAATGACACTGAAGAAATGTAAAAGAAATTTTCTTCTATACAAATTTCTCAAATCAGTTTCAAGTATAAAATTCTTATTTATTTATTTTCTCAAGAAAATTTACAGGAACGGCAAAGTTTCACGTTTTCAAGCAACAGAAATTATGTAAACAAATTCTTGTGATTTTTCTTGAGAACTGCAATCAAGTCTTATCTTGTGAATGGACAAAGTTAAGTTTAGGAAGTAAGTTTTTGTTTTTAAGTTCCAGTTTCATAGAAAACTTTAAGTTCTAACCAAACTTCTATAGAGTTCGAATGTTTGGATCCTCAGTTAGTTTTTAATAAGTTTTTGTGCGGTTGGACTTATTTTTCTTTACTGATGAAAAAAAAATAAATTTTCTGCGAAATATTAAATTCATGTTTGGAACTATTGCAGCAGTAGCATTTAATTGGAGTCATTACAAGAAAAATTAACATAAAATGAGAAATAACTTTATTAAATATTAAAGCCTTAATAGGAACCTTTGCTCATTTTCAATTGTTTGAATTATTGAGTTTGTAAATGATATTGAGCGCTAAATAATTTAAAGCTAGTAACTATTTTTCATAAAATGACTATAGACGAACAACTTAGAAAGCATCAGGAATAAGTTTTTCGAAAAAAATTTCGACAATGTTGCTTTGAAAAAAAAAAAAATTATAATTTTTTGTGATTAGCAATCAATAATTTAGCTTAGAAAGCACTTTATTTCTTCGGCTTACTAGAAAAATTTGTCGAGTAGTTCATTGTTACAAGAAGCGATTTATTTGTGGCTAACTCTAAAATTTTCTAAACTAATTTTCACCACAGTGGCCGCTGTGGTCGAGTTGGTAGCGGTGCGTGCTATGACTTGATATGCCGGTGAGTTCGAGGTTCGAATCTCAGTCAGGGCAAAAAAAATCTTAATCAAAGAAAAAGTTTTTTCTAATAGCGGTCACCCCTCGGCAGGCAATGGCAAACCTCCGAGGGTATTTCTGCCATGAAAAAGCTTCTCACTAAATACATCTGCCGTTCGGAGTCGGCACAAAATTGTAGGTCCCTCCATTTGTGTTAGAATATAAAGACGCACACCACAAATGGTAGGAGAAGCTCGGCCAAACACTGAGCTATATAGTGTACGCGCCAAAATAATAATAATAAAAATTTTCACCACAGTAATCAATACTTTTACACTGTGCCAAAGTACGCTACTAAATAAGTATGTAATGTTGACTGTTGGAATGTGTGCTGCATTGAATGAGCGCAATGCAGGTGAAGGAGCTTTTTGGTAGCATTTAGACACTAAACAAACGTGATAGTAGACAATATTTTCCAAAAATTAAATTAATTACTATACAAAGTAGATGTGAGGTAAGCACTGCGACCGATGGGTCTATTGTGCCCCGTACTATACAAAGTAACCATACACATAAAAATATACAACAAACATTCAAGCGATATCTGTGCGCATTTTATCAAAACCAAAAGATAATTAAATGCACCACCAGCAGCACTTGCAAAGAAATTCATTGCATTTTTGTGCTCAACTTTAATGAGTATTCGCAACCAAATTAGATAGTCAGCATGCGTCGTCGACTGTTTGCTTGGCTAGCGCATGCGATATGCGAGTATGTATGTGTGTGTGTGTGTGTGTGTGTGTGCGGTTGTATCTGCTAACAAAAGCACACTCTTTGCAATATTAGCCAAAAACGACTTTCCAGTTGTAACTTGCAAGCTGGCATTTTATAAAGCATTGCTTAGCACAGCATAGTTTAGCTTGCGCTCTAATCAACTGAGTAACATACATATTCCACCCCCACCAACCAACCGCACACTTTCAAAGAATCATACACACACACACACACAGGCATATGTATGTATGTATGTATGTATGTACATGCACGGCGACCTTTGCGAGTCATCATTCTTTGGCTGCTTGACTGCTGTGGGGCTCCGGTGGCCACTGAGGAGTGCTATCAACCAAAACCAAAATGAAACCGCATTAAAAACTTCGGCACAGTTAGTAGGTAATCATTAAAATACCACAACAACAACAACAACTAGCACATGTGTGTGGGTGCCCCAATGCACTAACACACACACTGCCACTTGCACAAACACACACACACACTAACTATCTAGGGCGAGCATTTGCTTTCGCGTATCATTTGCGCTTTAACACTGCAAGTTAAATTAAAAAAAAAAAATTGCATAGTTTGCTTGTGCAGAAACATTTTTTTTTCTTTTTCATTTCTACAAATTTCCATACGACGTGATATTGCGTACACACACACACACGCACACACAAGCGTACCTTCGTTTATTTGGCAGCATGCAGTAGGCAAATAAAATCAACCAGCAGCAACCCACCATGCACCATTCACCAGTTAATATTTACCATTCACCACAATTTTGTTGTGCGATAGTGAGCATTTTAGATTCTTGCTACAGCATCGTTGCTGCTGCTGCTGCTGCTGCTGCTATGCGCCTGCGCAATGAAGCCTATTTTTCATTTTGTTATTGTTGGTGCGGATGCCAGAAAACAGCTTGCTCACAACTCGTGCTTATGTGAGTACGTTCGCAACGTGCGTATGTATATATGTAAATTCGTTGATATCTTCGGCTGTATCGCGCTTTAAGAATATGCTACATATTTGTGTACGAGTGTATGTGTGTGTGTGTGTGTGGCTAATTGTGGACCTGTCGTCAGTTCTTTTTGTGTTTTTAAAGCACTTTTTGTACATTTTAAAATTCTTATTATGCTTATGTGCTCGTGTGTATTCGTCCGGCTCGATGGATGGTCGTATGGTTAGCTAGATTGTTGGCTCCTTTGGCCGTTTGATTGTTCGATTGTATGTTTGTTTGTTTGTTTGTTTGTTTGTTGGTGTGCTGCTTTGGTTGTTTGACTGGCTGACTAACTCGCTGAATGCCCGGTTGACTGGCTGGCTTGGCTTTGGCTTTATGCTTTGTGAGATTTCGGTGCCCATTTTGTTTGAATGCAACCTGACAATAAGATGAGCAGCAGGAACATTGGCATCACGCTGGGTTGGTTTGCGTACATGGCGAAAAAAATGTTGCAAGAAAAAATATGTAAAATTTTAGAAAAATAACATAAATACTCAGACATTTTATCAATAGTTCTGAATAAAATTAATTCAGATACAGTAGCTCTGTTAAACAATTCACGTTGCACGAAAAGGTTCAAACTCTTGTAATATTAGATATCATTTTATCTATAGCCTATGACGGTGACGGTTAAAAACGATAAAAGTTAGAATAACACAATTATATTAAAATTATAATTATTCAGTATTGTATTAAATAGCTTTGAGAATTTTTTAAACTCAGTGAGAACTCTTAAAATTGGTAAAACCGTAAAATAATTGCCTTTACTGGAAGTACAAAAAAAAAATAAAATAAAATTCTCTACTCGAAACATTAAAATTTACATGCTTAAGAAGTCAGTGAAATCAATTTATCTACTAAGCAGATCAATAAAAACATAATTAACTTAGTGGTTCTTCAATTTATATCAATGAGCTAACAAAGTTGTGGTTCAGAAAAGTTAAACGCCTGTGGAACAAACCCAATAAATTTTGGTTGAACTCTTTTTAGTCTACTAGCATAAGAGCTACTAAATTCTGATCATATTTGACAAAACAACCACTTTCAAATTTGCTCATTTTCCAGGAGAGCCAAAAAACAGATTAAATGCTTGCCACTAAAAAAAATTTCTAACAATGAAAAAAAACAAGACTTTGTTCAATCAATCGTTTTAATTGAAATATCATAATTTTTAAAATAACTAAAATATAATTGAAGAAGAAATTTTGTAAAATGCTTTTTCATACAAAAACCATCTTAGCTCATCTTGCTTTGTCAAATTCAGTTTGAGTATCATAGTAAATTGTTTTTTTTTTGCCTGGGTTTAATACAAGTTTATTTGATGAATCGAAATAACAAAATATCATTTGAAATAACTACATTTAATCGAAAAGGGTTGCTCTGTCAAATGCAAATCGCAAAAATTGCACAGACGATAAATAGAGACATTTTTTTTATAAGAGTATGTCACTATTATTTTGTTTGAAATTTCTTTAAATTTCAACTTATTCGAAAGAATCCATTTTGTCAAATGCAGTTTTACAAATTATATATTATAAGACTGATATAATTTTTCTTTAAAGGATCATTTATATATACTACATTATAGAAAACTTGAAAAATAGGCTTATCTCGAGAGAAGTAGCCATGTCAAATGTCCACAGAATTGGATTTTGGATGGTATGGGAATTTTCTCATTTAAAACGAACGCATTCAAAGTAACTTTTTTGGTAAAAATATACTTAAAATCCTTTAAATATCTACACAAAAAAGCCAAGTTTCTATAAGCCTTCGATATGGAAAATTAACGTGACTTGAAAAAATGAATTCAAAGTCTAATATAACTTAAATATTTAGCAAATCAATCATTGAGATTAATTATTGAGAAGGAACTCTAAATTTTTAAATGAGCCCCCCAATATATTTTATAAATAAAGCAAATGACAGGACACCAAAGAAACTAGCTGTGTGTACACCATGTCCATGAGATGTAGTATTTTAAAAAGTGAAAAAAAAATTCCAAATCCAAATTTTGTTTAACAAGCTGTTATCTTTGAAATTGGTCCGTAATCCTCATACCTACATGCAGGCTCAAAAACTGGTCAATTGAAAGAATCTACAAACGATAGAGCACGCATGGATGATCATCATCAATGGAAGATTGAAGCCACGAAATACCATTATAAATATCTATGTAACTCAATTCAAACTCAATGCGTAACAAAATTTGATTTGTCAAAAATCCACAGGCGACTGAAAACTCTTTCCATTACAAAGCATACAAAAAGGAATGTTGGAGAACGAATATAGTTTCAGAAACCCTTAAATATTTTCAGAGAGCTCAGTTTAAAATTTTCTTGTGTATACATTAAATATAAATTTATATAAGAATGTTTATTGTTTTATGTTGTAGTAATATTTTTCTTTAAAGCAAATTATTCTATTACAACATGTGCTCATCAATTAAATATACCACGACAGCTTATTAAATCAGAAACGGTAGAAGGGAAAGCTTAAAAGTTAAAAATGTTTAACCCATTTTGATTGATTGATTTCCCTAATAAGTCAACTCTGCTCTTCATTTTGAGCTCATAATTGTCATCGATTAGAATGAGAGTAAAAATTTACGCTCAGAGGATTTTCTTTTTATATTTCAAAGAATATCGAAGAATCTTCGCACTATATTTGCGCGGATACAGTAAAACGAAGGAGTTCGCGATTGTAATTAATTTTTTACCATCTTCTCTTGTTTATGTGTGATGTGTTCTGATAGGACAAAATTTTGCTACCGATCTTTCAAAATATTATTTGTATCACTAACTTTTATCTATTCTTATACCAAACTTTTTTTTATTGCTCTTCTCGCTAAACTACGATTTTTAAAAATACTAATATTTAGAGCGTCGCTGTAACTCATACAATAAATATTTTAGCAAATCCTATTTTAAAATCATTTAAAGAATGTATGTGCCACTAGTCTGCTTTAAAATGCAGGACGACACTGTGCGGCGTTTTTTCGCAAATGACAGAAACTAATGCCATAGAGCTACACAAGAACAATTTAAAACGTTAAAAAAAACCACCAAACTCTTAAATAAATTAATTTTAGTGTTTTTTTTTTCAAGTTCTTTAAAACCCCAAGCAATTGTAAAGATAGTCAAAAATTTCGCGCGGTGCAGCATCGCAGTTGTTGTCAGCATTGTTGCATTGGGAGATTTCTTTACAATTCTAAATTCTTTTCTTCAACTACAAAAACATATACTCGTATGTACTCGTGTGTACGAGTATGTATGATTTCTCTCACCGCCTCACGTTCCTTCCTTCCGCAAGTATTATATGTTTGTATGTATCTACGAATGTCTTAAGGAACTCTCCGCGGTACAACTCCGTGCACAAGTTTACTCGTATCATTGCTGTTTTCGTGATAAACTAGAAGAGTAAAATAGCAGTTAACTCAGTTTGCGGCAATAAAACTCGGCAGCAAATTCAACACCACCACAACAACTCAGGCCACATGGAAGTGAGCTTAGCTTATAGTTAGTGCCACAACGTTTGGACTCGTTGCGCAAATGATCACAGGTAAAATATTACTCTCCTCTGAGGCCACTTGTTATGCTCTTCTGCTATGGTAGTTCGTATACAACGACGTTACAAAGAGTAGCACATACAACAAGAACAATCACACACCTTCGTAAGTTGTGCTGCGACTTGTGGTACACCGGCTGTGTTGTTTGGCGCTTGAAGTTTTAGCCTTTTATTGCTGCTGCTGCTGCTGCTTGGACTAGGCTTAGGCTGGTACATATATTTGTTTGTGTCTGCCACTTTGTGTCTTCATCTTGATATTTGTTGTCTTCTGCTCCACGATGTGTGAATGTGGTGAGTTGCTCTTTTACTTTGTATTTTTTTGTTTTTTTTTATTTGCTACGATCTGCGTTTAGTTGTTGCTGGCGCTGTGGCAACAACAGCAACGTTTACCTTTAGTGCCGTTGTTGTTGAATGCCACCACACTTGCTCGAAGCATTTTGTCCAGGTATGGTATGCTCAGGTAGAAAAGAAAAACACCAATTCAGTTCTTCGTGTGTTTTCGCTGTAAAATCAGTGAACGTTTTTCGTGCGCGGAAGATTTTTTTGCGCGTAGCTCGTTGATTCGCTATAAATTCATATTAGTTACATACATACATACATACATACGTACGTACATGCATATGTGTACATTCAAATTGGCTCGCATACATAGTACCATAGTAAGTGCTTAAGTGCAGTTCAACAATATTTATTTTTATAAATCGAAATAAAGTACCACACCGCTGCGGGCATAGGTGAAAATGTTAACAAAATATTACTGAACGAAAAATCGAATTTGTAATGAAAATGCGTGGTTTTGCCACTATCGTTAAATGGCGTGAAGTTGGAAATTGTGTGAGTTAAATTGTGTGTGTGCCTTCATAGGCGTGCAGTGCTTCGCAGGGATACAAGTGAAGAAATATTTTTTGTTTGATATTATTTTTTGTGAAATTGTGCAATTTTAAGAAGTTCTTTTGAATCGCTTCGCATCAGTTGATGTCTGCGAGAAAATTCCTCACATTACATTCATTGTGTTTTCTTTAAAGAATTCGCGTGTTTAAAGCCCAAGTTTCGCAAAATGTTGTGTAAAGATAAATAAATAACAAATACAAGCTTTCAAAATTGCTTATCACATTTGCCAGTTGTCTGTGTGTGCGTGTGTGTGCCTTTTTGCGCTAGAGAAATCACACAAAAAGTTGCATTATGAAGTTAACACAAATTTTGTGTGCTTTCAAGTGTTGCGGCAGCAAGTGTTAAAGCAAATTGCGGCAAATATTTGTGACTCCACTGAGATATATACATATAATATTATTATTTTTTTTTTTGCTGAAGCACTGAAAATGGAATATACTCCGCCGTTTTTTGGAAAAGTAAGCCACAACACTGTTCTCTCTATCATAACCATTCGTAGTGTTTGTATTTAATACAAATAAATGCATAAGTCAATAAATACTAAGTTTATTCAAACCTCCACACATTCGATTTTCCATATGGATTATATATTGTGTATACTCGTATTGGCCAAGTAAAGCCAACATACGTACCACATGCTTTGCTGTTGGAACTTGAGCAGCCAGCGGCTAGCAGCCAGCAACAACAACTACCACTAATAAAATACAATAGTACCAAAACATAAGAAACTAAAAGCAAAAAAAAAAAAAAAAAAAAAAATAAATAAATAAAAAACTAAAAACAAAAGAAAATAAAAAAAACAAGAAAAGAAATATTTTTCAACAAGTCAAACGGGTTCTTTGCGCTCAAACAGATAGTTGTTGGTGTTGTTGTTATTGTGAACGTTACCGCCGTCGCTGCTGTTACTGCTGCTGCTTTTGCTGTTATGGCTGCCGTTGGTGTTGCTCTCTGGCAAGTTTTGCGCGTTTGCGGTGTCGAGCAGTAGCAGCGGCAGCGGCAGCAACAGCGTGTGGCAGCGTATACAGCAGAAATGCTATTATGGCCAATCTTTTATTGAAAAAAAAAAAAAAATTTTATTTGCTAGCTTAACGTACCTGCACATACATACAAATTTGTTTGTATGTACAATGTGCTTTAAAAAAAAAATCGTTTTCCAATCATTCATAATGTGGCCATTTTCCGGCCAGCTTGTTTATTTATAGCAGATTTTGCGAACATTTTTGATTTGAAGATTGTTGTAAATGATCCAAACGATTTGTTTAAGTCGAAAAGTATTTTCTTTGTGAAACATGCGCGTGTGTGTGTGATTTTCGATAGTGCATTTGATTTTAATATGCTCTTGTAAAAAACAGGTGATGTGTTTTTCAATAAAATCACCTCTATTTGCCGCCTACACAAACCCAACAGTAGTTAAACAGAGTTGCTGAAAAAACAAATCGACAACAAAAGCAAAAAATAAAGAAGCTACTAACCTTTTTTAATTAACAACTTTTTTTTTCTGTTAAATCTAAATTTATGTTAAAATTTCAAAAACAAGAAGAAGAAAATCTTTTGCAGCACATTGGTTTTAAATGCAGTATAGTATCAGTCTACATCTGTGTGAAATGTGTGATGTACTTTAATTTTTATAATCTAATTTGCACGCGGTGCCAGGAGCAGCATACAAAGTTGCTCTGAGATTTTAGTGTCAAATATTATAAGCGAAGTGTATCGGTGAGCATGAAATTGTGCTAGAAAGCGTAAAGGTTTGGCAACAAAAACAATAACGGTGCTTATGGCAAGTTGGTTTCAAAAATTATAGAAAAAAGAACACACCACAGCTCAAAAATGACAAAAATGACAAAAAATTAAAAATTTTTTTTTTTAATTTGAAAACCTACAAACAAAATCCTTCAAACATCTTACAAATGGATTGTTCCAAAATTCAAATATTATATACAAATAAATACTTTAATATGCTATAGTTCTTGACCTAAAATACTACTTAATGTCTTCCCTAAAAATATATACAAAAAAGCATGTGTTTTCTTTACAACATTCTTGAACCACCCGAACGAACAAATTTATCCTTGTATACAAAACATTTCAGTTACTCACTAAGCTAGTATAAAAGAGTAAAGCAGAGGTCACTCCACTGCCGCAAATTCACCAAACTAGCAAAATAAAAATATTCTCCGAAACAAATTCTGTGCATTTTACACAATTTTGATGGCCGCCAGTTGGCTCTAGAAAACATAAAATAACAATTATTTGTTCAAGAGTGGCGTATCCGTAGGAAGAGAAAATCGCAACGGCTGCGCGTAACATTCGTACATTTAATAAAAAATAAAAATTATATGAGAACAAAAATAAATTTAAAAAACATTAAGAGAATGCCGGGAAATAAAAAGATAAAGATTAATGCTTCCTTTTTAAAATAATTCATTATAATGTCTCTCGAAACTTTTTAAATATTATTGAAGCTATATATAAGGAAATCACAAACCAATTTAGATTTGAGCAGTTTTTCTGTTGCGGGGATATTTAAGAAAACCAAAAAAAACTTAGCGCTTCACATATGGTACTTGTGTATCTCAGTATTCGACCGAGAGTTTCTTACCATTTTTGGAGTGCTTCTTTTATGTTCTTCCACAAATGTTGAGACGTTTATTCCAACTTCGTACGACAGTTTTATTTTTCATGCTAGAAATACACTCAGCCGAGCAGCCACAGCGTTTAGAAAATAACTTTTTCTATGACCAAAAAAGAAATCCAAAATGGCATTCCTAAGGAGGTACTTAATTCTCTTGATACGTGTTGAATTTCATGTGATATGATACACACAATAGACTGTTGCTAATTAAGACTAAAAAAAAAATACTTTATCCAAATGCATAAACAGTCAACAAGACCAACAAGACGTTTTGAATATTTATGTTGTGTGCCACTAGTCAAGATTTGAGCAAATATATTCACTTCTTGACAATAAAAGTGACAGTTATATTTAAAATTGTCTTAAATTGTGGTAAAAATTTAATTGAAAATAACGCGAATATTAAAATGTTCCTTCGGTTTTATAACCAAAGCCGTATTTCGAGAAAAAGTGCTTTCAAGGATTTCACTTGCGGTCTAAACGTATATAAAACGACGTTGCGTTCGCGGTTTTCAAACGAAATTTCAGTGGAAAAAAGGTTTTATGTGTACAAAATTTCTTCCTTGGTCTATAAAGTTCCACAGTGTTTTCGAAACAATGAAAGAACAATCAATTTCTCAAACAATCAAGTACATTAGATAATGTTACTCCATAATTTTTTAGGGCAAACAACAAAAGACTTAAGCAACGAACCTGATCTAAATGTTATAAAATCTGATTTGAATTTTATCGTAAATGAACAACAAATAGTATTAAAGTCTGCAAATTCAAAAGCATTTTCATACAAAAAAGAATAGGTAGTTTAATGAATAATAGTTTTGGAATATGCGAGTTTTGAGTAATTTTATTCAAACTTGTGCAATTGTGGAAAACGCCATACGCAAATAAAGAAAAGTAATACTGTAACGTTTAGTTTTTAGTTTGCAAGACAATAATACAAATTAGCTTTGTTTTATTGGGGCGGTACAAAAAAATACCATTGTTTGCTAAGGTTGTCAATTTAAATCGCTAATCCGCGTGATATTGCAAGCCAGAAATTGTTGTTTTCAAATTGCTTTTAGACGCCAGCTGCATAATTGTAATATGATAGCACGTTACACAAAAGTTTTCGCAACTCAACAATATATCTACGAAATTTCTAACTTTCAAAAACAAAAATTAATTAAAAAAAAAAAACAAATATACATTTTTCTATATTTTTGTGTATGCAAAAACATCGTAAGCCACTAGAATGTGCTACAAAACTGCATTCGCAATTTTGATGAACATTTTTTTAATTAAAAGTGTGACGTGTGAAGCTCGTATTAATTGGCTTACATAAAAAATTAATTGTATTTTATTGGAAATATATTTGCAGAAAAAACTTAAAAATAATAAATTGGCAAAAATGAACAAAATATTTAGGAGTGGTTTAGTCTTTAAAAACTCTGCATAAAGTCTATGCGAGTATATTTAAGGGTAAATTTGTGTTCGATTAATTTATTTAAAAACTTTTTTTTTTACTAAATTAATTTCTAACGTACACCGACTTTTAATTACTTTTGTATTATAATTGATTATAATATCTTTTTTTCAAAAGGAATAATTTTTTCTATATTAATATTGAACAGGCTTCTTAAATTTAGCCCAAATTTAGTAGAGGAATAAAAATAATGTATTCAAATATGTTTGACCTATCCACCGTAAGGGAATACTAATAATATTCAGATTTAATAGACGCCGAACATGATGTACTTGTATTAACTTACATATTATCTTTATAGACACGCATAGAAGTATTTTACAAAACGTTTCTGAACAGTATCTTATTCTAACTAAAGATGGAAGACAGCTTTGCCAAATCCCCAAATACACATTTACAATTTCATATGGGGAATATGCGTATTAAAGAAGAGTGAAAAGATGATAGAAAGGTATTCCTAAAATAGTGGAACATTGTTTTTGAAAAGCTAACTGCCTAGAAAAGAACTGATGACAAATTAATGCTTTTTACGATAATTGGAAAGAAAAACTTCTATATCTTTTTATTTTGCTTATCAAATATCTATTGATCGGAATTTTTTGTTCAGTTAATCGAATATTTGGATATCCAGATTTTCAGACGACAAAAATATATGAAAAAATAACATTTTTCTATAGACACTTGAAACTTGCACGTTATTTAACTATAATTGAAAGTGCCATAAAACGCCACCACCAAAATTATTTTTAGGATCCTCATAGAAAAACTTGAAATTAAGACCATTCTTTGAAAATTCTTTTTAAGTTTTGTGCATAATTACTTAGAACATTTAATTTATTTAGTTCCAGTCAAAACAAACAATATACACATATTTTATAATTTAAAAAAAATATCACCAATTCATTTTTGCTTTATAAAACACAAATACTCGTATGTATGCATATATGAAATACTTAAAAAAAAAGTATATTTTTAAATACAGATTAACCGAAATAGTAGCATCAAACAAACTGTTTAACTCACGGATAAAATTATCTAAGTTAAGATTTAATAATTATTAAACATTTTGATTTTTGAATACAAATTCTGCCATTACTACAAAAAGACGTTTTCATAAACGACGCTCCTACATTCTTAACTTGCTTATTATTTACTTTTATAAGAGTGATTTATTAACATGTTTCCCTGCCTAACTGTCAAACTTATAGATGGCCATCCAATAAAATGTTTAGAATACTTTTGCTTACAACATATTTTAAAACCTTCTAAGTGAACACGTAGAGAAAATAAACCAAGAAAAAGGGAAAAACTAGAAAATAGTTTACTCCAACCACGATTATTTGTGTGTGTATCTGTGTGTTTACAGTTGCGCATGCGTGCATTGTGATTTATTTTCGTGTGTCTGCCTGCTCTTTTACCTCGTTTTCTTTCTAATGAAAAAAAAAAACATTATATAAAAACTAGATAATTTTAGCGTGTTTCGAGGTGAATGAATGCAACCAGAAAAACTACATAACGTATATAAAACATTTGTGTGTATGTATGTATATGCGTATGTGTATTGTTTCAGTTTTTGTGAAAGGAAGAAACCTTCGTGCATTGTATTTTGATGCAGTTCATGGAATTGATCGTATAATGTTTTTGGGTATTTTAATCGACATTTACAATGCATTTATGTCAGTATTACGAGTCGCACACAGACTTACTTTTTAGATATGTATAAATGTTTAACTCTACATATGTATTTGTGTACGAGTACAATGGGTATATTTTTAATCGCGCGATCGTGACGTGCTTGCCGCAATATGTTGAACCAAATGCATTTTCCACAGAAATGTCTTATTTTTTAAGGATTTTCCATTTATTGCTGGTGACGTGTTTGAAATATTAAAAAAAAAAAGTAAAGACTTCATAGGTCTCCTGGAGGTTTGTTGCCATTATCGGCACATATGTACTTTGGTGTAATGATAATCCTGGTAGTCAGGTTTCGTATTTACAATCATTTTAAAGAATTTTTTTAATGAATGAAAATTAATTAGAAGTCGTCGCTTAAGTCTTTAGTTATTGTATATACATACATACATATATATGAATAATTAATATGTATAGTTTTCGCTGCCAGAATTGTATGCATATGTTTGTTTTTTTAACTTGGTTTCAAAATTTATATCAATATATTAAGATATTTCAATTGGTCAAAAACTACTTTTTCGCGAATTTTGAATATGTCGTATGGGAGGTCCTAAAATGTCTGTAAATGCAATATTGGGCAAAAAATATTTTTTTTTCAAAAGTAATGCAACTTTAAAAAAGTAAGGTGTCTTGACGTAAACCATTGTTTATCATTTGATAGCTCGCAAAATATTAGTTTTATCAAAAAAAATATTGAGTACTTTTTTAGAGACAAAAAGTCAGAGATTTATAAAAAAAATGTTTTTTTTTAATATAAAATTTCGGAAATCAATTTTTTTATTATTTCTTAGTACTAAGAAGTAAAAGAAATCTGTACGAGGTAGAAAAATATTCAATATGAGTGTGCTTGAAGTTTGTGAACATAGTACATATGGCACTAAAAAGTAACTCAAAATCGCTTTAAAAACTTTCCCCGAAAGTCATTTAAAATTTGAAAAATAATGCATCTTGTGAAACAAATAATAAACCAACTAGTTAATAGCTATTGAGATTGTGGGACTAGAAAGCAAATTTCATAGTTTGAAATCAAATTTATATTGTAACCAATTTTCAATTGCTTGAAATTTTATGTACATAAGTATATTGTTATATTCCTAACCGGTTTTGGCGTTGTGCCATCTTATATGTCGTTTTCGTTCTCAAAAAATTACAAGAAAATCAAGATACGCTTGAAATTTCTTCATCATATCTTTAAATAAAATAGACTTATATAATTTTCACAGTATTAACGCAAATTCATATAAAATTATATAATTTTTCTTTTTTTCTCGCTATTTATATATTCAAAACACCATTTCTTTAAAGACTTAAGGATATGTTAAAAAAAATAGTGTAAAGTTGCAAATTTGAAACTTTTTTTTAATAAATTAAATAGCCTAGTGCCACAAGTACCTTTTCAAACATTTTGGCGGAACCTCTGCAAATATTCGTTAACTTCTTGAATGTTGTTTGCAAGAGAAGCTTTAAAATAAAAGTTTTTACAAAATAATTTGAGTACGCACTTTTGAAGTTCACTCACTTCTAGAATAAGAAAGAGCGTTTACAACTTCCTCAAAAATATTGTTGGTTTTTGAGATTTTTTTTAACCGGGGCAGTTTGTGTCCTTATAACCAATTTGTTATTTCGACATTTTCACAAAATATAGAACTTTATTTTAAATTTCCAATTTTATTGAGCTAGTGGCCTGCTTATGAAAGACTTTACTGGAAAAAAGAACAACAGTTTCTTTTTTTAATTTAATTTAAATTATTTTTCAAATACGACTACTTGTAATTTTTCCGGCCGCAAGCGTAGATTTGTCCAATTGAAGAATGGCGACGTCGTAGAAGTACTTGCGCTGCAGAGCTAAATTTTATTTAAATGAAATATGACAACAAGTTTATTCTAAATGTTATTAGAACGAGTTAATTTTTTTTTAGTTATTTTTATTAAAAATTCAAATGGTCTTGAATGTATTTCTTAAGCTCTGGGATGATTTTATTATTATTAAACAAACAAATTAATTTATATTTTTTTAAATTTATATGTAGACACCTTCTACCATCAGAATAACTATATGTTGACTCGACAAATAATTTTAGAAGCATATTTAGTCTGTACAAATGGTAAACTGCAGTTTTTATAATCAAAAGACTTATGCAACGAACCTGATGGGATTAAGGAATAGGACAAAGGTTTAACAAATTCATGATTTTAAAAATTAAACCTTCATCTGAGTTAGTTTTGATGTATGTACGTTCTAAGGAGTAAGTTTTTTTTTTATATAATTTACACTTAAAAGTAGCTTTTCGTATTTTTCGCTGATGTTCCTTTGGGTCATTACATTTACGTTAAATGCTCAGCTTAAATAAAAAAATATGTGCTGAACTGTCTGCAAAAGGTATATTTTAACACATTTTTTTGCTAGATCAAATATTCTAAAATTTTGATGAAGTTATTAATTTTAGTTTTTTCGTTTTAATTACCAAAACTCTGTTACGATATAAACTAGAAAATTTTAAAGTGTTGAGCATCTTTTGGGTCGATATTTTTGTAAACTTACTATTTTTTAACATTAACATATAGTCATACGACCTTTATTAACCTTTTTGGAGTAGAAATTAATAAAACAACCAGATGCGTGCGAACAAATTTCGGATATATGTTTTCCTTCAACTGTTTACTAGCGTCTACCATAAATGGGAGTGCGCACTCTATGCCAAAATAAATTTATGGCTAAAATACTTAGTTTTATTACTTTTAATTAACACTTGACATTAGCAAAAGTGCTTGCTACAATATGATTACTACAATCACAACTGCGGTCATTCACCCGCTTTAGTTCGCTCGCTTGTCGTCGCACCGACGGCTACTCCTATAAATAGAGGAATTATGAATGTAGTTCGTTCGTTTTAAGCAGCCAAATAATACAGGGAATAAAACAAAAGCTTAGCAATACTAAAGCAGTAGTTGATTATTTATGTGAATGAGTGTAAATGTTTTTATATAATTTTGTATTGTTCTCTAATTTCAACTTTTGACTTTTGTGCTTGAAATGGTTTTGGTGTAATCATAAAAATTATATGTTGCCAGGTTGGTTTGTGGCCTCACTCGATGTGTCCGATGGCGTTGATATAGTTAATTAGAAAAAATTACAAACACACGTGAATTTGTCTATAAAGGCTGCAAACTGTTTGTACTGAAATAAATACAAAAAAAAAAAACTGTAAGTGTATCTGTATTTGAGACATTAACTTTTTTATAGTTTTAATTCAAGCTTTTTTGGTTCATGAGTAAGATATGTATGGTGAACGGAAATATTTCAAATGAAATGAAGAGAAATCGAGGGCATTCATTACTGTATAGATTAATTTTGAATTTGAATTTTTTGTGTATTTTTTTGAATAGATTAATAGTGTGCGGTAAATTAGTTGATTTTGTCGTTGTTTAAGAAAATAAATTAAGGAGATGTGGACTTGCAATTAATATTTCTGAGCTGCTTTTTGTAGACTTTTTATTTCCACAGAGGGCGGAAACTTCATGTTCAATCCCTCAAGTTTTTTAAAATTTTTTTTTTTATATTTTGAGAAAATAATATTGAGCTGACCCAATTAACAAAGAAGTTTGCCCCAAAACCAAATTTAACAAAAAATCGTTCGTTATAGCACAAGAAGAAGTCAGTGTTTTTAATGAACATAAAATGCCAAATAATATTTGGAATCTTATGTATTTTAATTTTTTAATTTTACACACTCTGTTCACAATTTTTAGCACGAACATATTTTAATAGTTTATTTATTCTCCAATTATCTAAAACTATTTTACAATTAAAATATCGTTAATTATCTTACAAGCACCTTCGAAAACAATTTTTTTAATTATAAAAATTATGTAGAATATATTTATTAAACTTTCATAACAAATTTCGAACTCCCTTAAAAAAAAATTTAGAATTTGTTGGGGTATGCAGATATGTACCTCATTCAACTTTAGTAAATCAAAGTGCAAGTTTATAAAGCTACGAATGACCACTGATTTTTGAAAATTTGTTTACTGTCGTTATTTTGTTTCACCGCATAAAAAATACTCGCGGTTTTGCGTTGTCTGGAGGAAACTGCTAGTAAATAAATTGTCCAAAATCAGTGATGACTTCTAGACACTTTAAACCTGCGCTTTCTTAGACTAAAATTAAATGAGCCAAAAAATTTTGATGAAATTTCTATACATTTTTTTTACATATTTTACTTAGTTAAACAAATTTTTATTATAATAATGGGTAATTAAATTTAAAAAAATTGGAATGTATAAGTTTTCTTAGTGAATGAACCATATTTTAATTAAAAAATAATTTAAATAATTTAAAAAAAAATTAAGTGCCTTAATCTACCAATATGAGGTGGTGCTATAATTTATGAACTCAGTATACACAATTAAATATTCCTACGATGCTTCCACCACAATTACAATCACAGTTTGTTACGCTCTGCGTCTGTTAAATGCCTTGTTTGATCTGTTGAACGCGCCTAATGGCATTTGTTTGTAAATTACCCCGTACATTGTATGTCTGCAGTCGGGTGGAAAAAACAATCATTGAAGCCATGAAAGTTTTCTACGTTGTAATTAAGATTAACAAAAAAAACTAAAATAAATAAGCTACACACCAATTTTAAACTGAAATACAAACACATACATATGAATAATATATTATCATTATTGTATGCTCTAAGCAGCCACTGATGGCGCTTGCACGACTTCAGCTATTCTTCAGCTCTTCCGTACCGCTGCTCTTCCTTGTCTCTAGGCTGTACCAAGTTGCTCGTCAGTTGTTATGGCCATGGCGAAGTCGAACAATTTTCCCTTTTTTTTTATTTTTTGTTGGACCCCACACATGCAATGTGCAACAGATTACGCGTTAAATCAAACACACTAACAAATGTGTTATTCAGTGCAAAATAATTCCTTATGAGTAGCAAAAGCAAACCCTTTTTGGGGCTCATGAGTAAATCGCTGATTGCAACTTATCCAATTGCTTCTTTTCTGCCGAGTTTTTTCTGCGCTTTAACAGCTGTGAATATAAAATTGAATATTTCGCATTAATATTCACTTTCATTAAATTTTAATGAAATTAGTGTGTATGTATGTGTGTGTGTGTGTGTACATCAGTTGCTTGTAAAAGTTACGTAACTTAATTGGCATTTGATTGAATCGTGAGTGGCGACTGCGCTGTAACAAAGCCATAAGACACACTTTTATCTCTTAAAGTACCTTCCAAGTGCGTATTAGTATATAGTATGTATGTATTAGGGATGTCAATTTTGAGCATTTTATTGATCAAGGGATTTTCGGGATCTGAAAACAAAATCCCGGGACAATGCCGGGATCCCGAATATCACGAAGTTTTGATTTCTAATTTTAAATTTATCAGAAAATTTAACACGTTTGTAATGGTTGTATTAATTGTGTTCTTCTCCAACCTGGACTTAAATTTGTTGCATTTAAAATATGCAGAATATGGAGAAGCAATGCTGCGCCTCAACATTTGTTGGTTTAATTGGTATTTTTATTCGAAAAAAGGCCGGGATCCCGGGGTTCCGGGATTCGGGATTTCGGGATCCCAGTATTGACATGCGTAGTACATATGTATGTACATATTCATTTTACATAAACATTTTTTTCTTCATGCTATTTATATATGTACATATGTATATACAATGAAGTATTATCAAATTTCGCACATAAAGTCTGATTTAATTACTAAATAAAAGGAAGGCGAGTTCACTTGAGAGATTTGTACTCGTCATATATGTAAGTGATTTATGTATATGCCGGCAAACTTTAATATCTGCCACTAAGTGTAAAATAATATCCTAAATACGAATATAAATTCTCACAACACAAAATCTCTTTGCGATTCATGCCACTTGAAATGCATAAATTCAGGCACTACGTGATTTTTTGAAACGCACGAAAATGTAAATGTGCACATTTAAACGCCCATAAGGACACTGAGAAAAATTACAGTAACAAAAAAATCTTTTTTTTCAAGAATCTCAAGTTAAAAGCTGTTGACAATTGTAGACGAGGAACCAGTAGATATTAATTTTATAATAAAGGGTTTCACCAATAATTTTTCTTTACCAAAATTTCTTAAAACTGATTTTAAGCATTTTTTTCACTATTCAAGCAAAAATGCTACAAATCATTTCAATACCAAACTGAGTTTTATAAGTGCAACTATTCGGTGGAAATAAATGTTTGAGTCACGACCAATCATACAGGCAGCAGCGCTGAATAAACAATTTTTTAATTTCTTATAAATTTTAATTTTAAAAGTTTGCAATTTTGTATAGATAAAGTCATTTTATGTATTTAGAATGTAAGGCAGCTGATCATAAATATTTTATTTAATGTAATATTTTACAATTTTTGTTTCCCCTTTGTCACTGCCTGCCCGTTTTAGGTGAATTGTTGCGTTGATTTTTTTTAGTGAAAAAAATAGAATTTACACAGTTTATATCAAACCAAAATACATAAGTTAATAACACTAGACTACACATTTTATGTTCACCGACACGAAGCGACACGAATGGAATTATCAAAACTTATGAAAAATATTGATTTATACACAGTGTTCCATAATACTTACAGTTTTTACCAATTTTTTTTTAATATGATTAATTTGTGATTTGCATTGAATTTTGAAAATAAACAAAAAAAAATTAAAAACTCGGCTAGCGTAGCACAATAGGTAGCGTATTGGCTCTGCAACTCCGAGCTCTGAGAGAAGTGGTTATGAAAATTAAATTAAAAATAATTTAAATTAATAATCAAAAAGAAGTCTGATGAGGAAATGTGGTGATTTCCGAAATAGTACTATAACTTCAACCATTAAAAACTCTTGTTGTTTTTTCACAAAGCAAATCTTCCATAAACTGGCCTTGAGCTCATTAAAATTATAAAATATTAAAATTAAATCACCAGTAATCATTTTAAGGAATGTAATTACCAAAGACGATTGTAAATTAAATTATTTTAAACTTGGTCGCTTGTAACATTAAAAACTATGATTTAAATCATCATAAATTCGACACTATTTTAAATGTCTGCTTTGCGAGTTCAAAGATAAAAATGTAGGAAATATGCGCATTTTGAAGCCAGCCTTCACTAAGTTGTAATATATGTACTATACGTTTTCTTTTTATTAAACATTATATTGATATGATCTTTATAGAAATAAAACTAAATATTTTTAATTGACTGTTGAGCATTTTTCTTGTTTGGAACTATCCAAAGTAACTATTTATAAAATATTAATTTTCATTCGCAAAACGTCCAACTTTCCTTTTTTGTTACGTATAAACCATTTTTACCAAATCAAAGAAATCAATTAATTTGAACATAGCTTTTTGAAAAAGGTATGATTACTGGAATTTTTAATATGTCAATGTCTATTTTCGCTTTAACTATGAATTTTTCATGTACAATAATATATTAATAAAGACTTTTTTCTGAGAGCACTTCAAAGGTTCTATTAGAAAAGAATATCGAATAAAAGAAGCATGTTAGGAATTATTAAAAATGTTCATTTTTTATAACACTGCATCCCAAATATGTAAAAAACTTTTATTAACAGTTTTTATCCTTCAATAAAAATTTGCATTTATCTACCCATACAAATTTGAAATACACCTCTTTTAAAGATTTGTAAGAAAAAAGTGTATTTTGAAATCATCCTGAAATTATTATTTAGTCAATGCACAAAAAAAACAAAATCACTTTTGCTGAAAAGTGCGTATGCAACGAGTGTGTGTGTTGTGGCTATAACAACTATGCAGAACGCTGCGGTGTGGTGTGGTTTGCTGGCGTGACTTTTAAGCGCTTCTCCGCTTCGTTGCATGTCTGCTTGCATTTCACATTGAATCTTTATCAACAGCAGCCCCTACCACGGACCAATTCAGGAAATGCAACAAGTGAATTGGTAAGCGCCCGTGGCTGTTGATACTATTTTACTCAATGTTGTAATCGCAATCACCACATATTCCTACCAGTTTGCGGCAGCAAATTACATCTCATCCCGGACGCCAAGCGGCTATCTCTTCGGCATTACGACTCTGTATATTGGTAAGATAGTTAAATTCGATTTTCGATTTTTGCGCATTTGTATAAGCACGAGCATGCAAACTTATGCATGTAAATACAGGCGTATTGGTGTTCATTTATATTTATATGCAAATGTTTGGATTTTCAATGTAAGCGTGATTCACAATTTTGATTCAACACCTCGTCAACAGTTTGTGTGCGTGTACAAATAAGGTAGATCGGCAGCGAGGGGTTCTTTTAAGCTGCGCAAGCGTATAAACAAAACTAAAATGTAGCCGACAAGTTTTAAAGTATTTTTGTTACTTTTGGGCATGTAAAGCGAGCTGTAATGTTCAACAAAAGTTCCCTCACTGTTCAGGACGCCATGCTCCCTACGTCAGTTCCTGTCTACTAATAGTCCGTAGAAGGGTGTATTGCCTTGGAACGAACCCCGTTAAAGCAAACTATTCCAACTTTGCCGAGTTCTTTTCACCTGCCCAAAATAGAGAAAGTAGTCGGAATGGCAGACATTCTAAGTAATTCACCCCGGCTGATGACCCTTCTACACTTTTTGACTGTAGAGTGTAGTTACCATTTCCGCTTTCATACTTCGATTGTCTGATTTTATTTTGGAACTTCGGAAAAAAAATTCTACTTATGGAGCCACTACCATTCAGGTACTTACTGACGTTTAATAATTATCCTGGTTGTAGTGCTTGCCGAGTGGTCGGTCCGAAGTCAAGGGACGCCTTTTGTTGCACATCTTGTGTTTGGTATTATGGGTTGCATTGTAAATATAGTAAGTGAAACCATTACGATCTCCTTGTGGGAGCTCATGTAAAAGACCTTGTTTCGTTTGAAAGTAAGACCTGACCGCTATCACAAACAAATTATGTACTGTTTCATCGCTGCCATCCAAGCAGCAGCTGCGACATATGCAGTTATAGGGTAGCGCCAATGAAGAAGTTTGCTATCTTCATACACATTGTCTACTAATATTTTCCTCAAGTCTAAATACATAAGTTCTTGGCATATTAAAGAAATTAATTTCCTTTTATATACTTTAATCTAGCCAGAATGTGCTTTCCATTATTGTCTTTCTTAAGTATCCGAAAACCCACAGGCTGCTAGTTTCACCAAGCTTCCCGGATTGATACAGATACAATTCAGAACTGCCAGATCTCTAATATTCATATCCTTTCATATTATTTTTCCTGCCAAGTTCTTCATAATTTAATTGAATTCCTCTCCAAACTACTCCAAGAGTCACCGCAACAGAAATGTTCAAACACTCTCCTGACTTGGCCAATTTAAACGCCTTCTCATTGCTTTCACTATTGTTATGGCCGGGAACCTCGACGAGAGCAATGTTCACTAATCGAGCCACATATTTAAAATACACATCAGTTCACAAGCTTAGATTTGATTACAGGAACCGAAGTTGCTTAAAGCGCCGGATGAATTATTAAATAAATCGTAATTTTTCACGTTATGCCCCATGATTTTGTCATTCCTGGCGAATGGCTCTTAGATTAAGCTAATATTAATGTCCTCGTAACATTTTTCGAGTGTCACAGTCATTGGCCGATCTGCTAGTCTTATTCCTATGAGGAGATTTCTTGGTGATCGACCTTTGGCTCTCTTTCTACTGCCTGGAAACATATTTACCCTGAGCCCTCAATTTGTTAGAGAGGAGACTTTTGGTGCTACTGATAATCTAGTACAGTCGTCTATGAAAGCCATGGGTAGATTATCTCTAACGACGCCACTATAGAGTCGATGGTTTGAGCTTGTCACGGGCTTCGCCTGATCTGCTTGTTACCATCTCTTTGGCGCGTTACCTCTCTTCCTCTGAGAGCAATTGTGTTTGCTGCTTACCTTACGCTCTATAGTGGGATTATGTTCCGTCTGGTATTTCCATACTCTTTCACTAATGCCAAGTACCCTATTACGGTATCCCAATCACCATTTTGACAATTCAGGGTTCGTCACTCGTCGGCAGACCCGGTATACGTAGAGAAGGCGCCATGCTTGGCTATCGGAGGGAATCCGTTCTCGGCTAGTTATCCAGCTGGATATACATCCCTCGGCGCGGGCAGATGAACAGCGTGGCTTAGGTAAATTTACTGTAGTGATTCTTACATTAGGCATCCAAGAGAATTATAACTCTCCTGCTTGGAGTGTCAGACACTCTAACAAATCCTTTAATGCTGATAAAGAATTAAATCAATATATTGTCCGAGTTTCTCCTATCATTTTAAAGTGTGATACAAAAGGATATACCTGCTTAATGAGAAGCTTTTACATGGCAGAAATATTATAAGGAAAAACTTTATAAATATGACAGATTTTAGTCTGAGCTTTAGACCTATGTAGGTTCTCAAAGGCATACCACGATTATAGCCCGCACCACAACATACTCGATCAAATCGCCACAGAACCGCATACAAATATATATTTTAAAATTTGCAATTTATTTTTAAGTTAAATTGAACTTTTTTGAAAGATGTTATTCCGCGGCGTTGTCGTCATTTCACAACCAACTACATCTCATGCACGGACAAAACCAATGCTAAAGTTGTCGTGTTGTCTTGCTGTCATTTATGTACGAGTAAGTATATTGCTCGAGTTGTCTTGGGGTTTTGTTTTGCTTCTTTTTCTGTTTGGAAAGTTGCTGTTGCAAGTTGGTAGAGTGATAAGATATGAGAATACTGTCAGTTGGTGTTCCTGCAAAACCTGTGGCTTGCTAGAGCGCTGCTTGGATGGCTGTCTTGCCAGCTGGCTGGAATTGGTTTTTGTTTACCACTCATCATTCCGATTCGTTTGCTCGCAATACGCTTCATTTCTTATGCAAAACTAAGAACGAAGCGAACAACAGCAGCCAAGCCAGCGAGATATGACAGACATTGCAATTATGACGCGCAGAAATTGAACTAATTAAGATTATTAAAAGACGATTTTTGTATTTGAGATATCTAACTTTAAAGGCTTTCCTGTTTTATTATTGTTGTTGCACTGCTATGCCATTGGTTGTTTTTGATTTGGTTGTGAACGAACGTTGAAGACCAGTTTCCTTTTGCGAGAAGCAATTCAATCGTTGGTGTTTGGATGTAAAACACTTGAATCAAATGCATATTTATATGCATACACGTGTATGTAAATGTATATATGTGTATTTTAAATGTATAAATGTATGTGTATATATATTTTATGTATAAATGCACATATACACAGTTATAGTAACTATCAAGTATGGTTAAAAAATTATGAATTAAAATGAAAAAGTTTACTTAGTTTTATTGCATACATTTTTTTTCTATATTACAAAGACAGGACATTGTTTTTTTGGTAGTTGAAGCTTGTAATATCGAACAAAAATTCACATCGTTTGGTAGTTCTTCACGCTAAATTTGTGATAAAATTTTAAAATTGAACTTAGTCACTCTCAAATAATAAATACATACATATTTAATTTTTTTAATGACAACAAAATATGTAAATACCAACGGCGATATGTTAGTTAGTTAGTTAGTTAATTTATAGGGTAAAGTGGGATCAAGGGACACTGCGACCTAAAAGATCTTTTGTATCCCTGCAATTAGTTCCTAGCCCTGACAGCCCAAGATACTGTCAGCTTCTCTAATAAAAGCTAATAATAACCTGGTACACGAGTTCCTGATGTTGAGAGACTCGACTATTGCTGAGTTGAAGTATCTAACTCTCAGTCTAGCCAAAGCCGGACAAACGCACAGAATGTGCTCCGATGTCTCCTCCTCCTCGAGACATAGACGGCAGTCCGTTTCGGTGGCGAGTCCAATCTGGTGCATATGGATGCATATGGACGCGTGACCGGTCAGATAACCGGCAAGCAACCTTATATTGCCCCTATTTAGGTTAATTATGTCCTTTCTGGAAAAAGGATACCCAAATAATTTGGCCTGTCTGAGGCCTCCTGTCTCAGCCCAATACCTAGTGCGTTCAGAGCCCACCCACTTGGTGATTAAAGATTTTGAAGAGGACCAACTAAGTCCGCAAAAAGGTTCCGGTTCCATAAAGACAGACAAAGATCCTTTTCTGGCCAGTTCATCAGTGGCGATATAACTATTGTGATTTTTTAATTTAAAGTATTGTTATTTTGGCAGGACAGTTAATTGCAAATTTTTTTTTTTCAAATTTCTTTCTTTCTATCCTCAAAAACATGGCAATGCAAATTACGAAAACCATTTTAAGTTAAAAGATAAAAATTAACATTAAAATCATATTTATTATTATTTGATTTTAATGTCTTCGTTTGACTGATTACTCTTCATGACTTCAATTACGTATATACATATAATTGAGAGCAATGAATATATATCAATTTTTGTTTGCCAATGATAAATAATTAACTTGTGATTTTTCTTTATTTGGGATTTGAAATTTATTTCATTAATGCATATCGAAAATGCATGAAATTTTTTGCCTCAAATACACCAAGTAATACTGTGTACAAATATGAGTAAGACTTTTCAAAAATCAGAACAAATTGGAACGCATAGTAACTGGAGATGAGACTTGGGTCTACGCTAACGATACAAAAACCACCGATCAATCGAGCGAATATCGTGCCATAGGAGAGCCGAGGCCAAAAAATCACGCCAAAGTCGCTCAAAAATCAAGGTCATGTTGACCGCTCTCTTCGACAATCGTGGTGTTGTGCATTACGAATTCATTCCAACCGGCCAAACTGTTAACAAAGAATATTATTTAAGTGTTATGCGTAATTAGCTTGAAGCTATTCGCAATAAGAAGCCGGACTTGTGGAAAGACAACTCTTGGTTTTTGCACTACGATAATGCACCATCGCATACTGCACTCGTTATTCGTGACCATTTCGCCAAAAACTCAACACATATCGTTTCACAACCACTCTTTTCACCTGATTTGGTTCCGTGTGACTTCTGGCTGTTCAGTAAACTCAAAATACAACTTCGGGGATACTGATTTGATTTATATGAAGAGATAAAAGCCGAATCGAAGAAGAAACTGATGGCCATTCCAGAAGACGAATAAAACATGTTTTGAAAATTGTAAAAAGCGTTTGCATAGTTGTATTGCATCCGGGGAGATTATTTTTACGGGGATGAATTAGATGTAGAAGAATAAATAAAAATTTCAAAAGTTATAGATAAAGTCTTACTCCTCTTTGTATGCGGTATATCTGTTAATCCCAATTTCATGAATTTTCAAATACATTTTTAATAAAATGTCATTACACTGAATACACAAAAGAGTCAATACCTAGAATTTTTTATAAAAATTAAAAGCAGTTGATAATATGTTTTTTAAAACTTGAAAAAGAGAATGCATAGAATTTTTTCTGTTAGCTTGCCTTGGATTAAATGTACAATTACTCGTGGAGTGCAATATTTCAAACATTCATTTGCCACGGGAAGGAAACACTTGATACAAAGGAATGTTCATATAAAATATCAACCAATAGTTTATACGTCCAAGTTCAAGATTTTTAATATTCCATTGGGATATTAAATAATAAGTAACTATAGATAATCATCAGGCCTGAGCGAAAAGTAAATATCACAAAAATTTTGTATGTTTGTTATTCAATAAAAAAAAGTAAAAATTAACAAGCTGAACAATATTCTAGAGAATAAAATAAAAATCAAATAAAAATATGCAAGTACATACATATATTTGCAAAAAAATAATATTTAAGTTTCAATTATTATTTGTAACTAGAAGGGCCGGCGAACTTCGTCCCGCCCAAATTTGTATTAGAAGTAAATCAAAAATTTTTTGAACTCTGTGGGCCTATAACTTAAAAAATGGCCTCCGCAGGGACCTTCTGCAGGAATAAACGAATAACTGCAAATTTTCACGTCTTTCCGTGCGGAACGTTTTATCAAAATTGGAAATCGTATATAAGAAGGATATTTTCAAAATATTCTGAATTTAAAAAAGAAAGAAATCTGCGCATGTTAACAAGGAAATTTCATAACGATGTCCGCCTGGCTTAGCAAAAACGTTAAGTTTTAATTCCATTCCCAAGTTTTCAAAAATATCACAAATAATTATGCATCTATAGTAGATTTCTTTGGTTTCAGCGGCAAATAATACAATTTGATTTTATTAACTTTATTTATTTAATCTATTTAACTTATAATAAAATTATAAATTTAAGTAGTGACTTAGTGCTAGCTTAGGCCATCGGCTAGGAAGTCAACTGTAAAATCCTTTTGTTATATTAAGGAGTCTTAAGACAATTTCATTTTAGTTTGTCAATCAAGTATGAGATATTTGTATTTAAGCTATGACGAATTATTATTATTAAAATAAATTAATGTTTGTTCATTTTTCTGTTGGCCTAGTAAATGTTAATGTTTTATAATTTGAGATCAAGGCCAGTTTATGGAAGATTTGTTAGTGAAAAAACAACAACAAAAACACAAACAACAACCACACAAACAAGTTAAATAGCGGCAGATCAGTTGCTCTTATTTGTAGTTGGTTTGTTTAAGGAAGATGAAATAAACATAACAACCAACTCGGCTAGCGTAGCACAATAGGTAGCGTATTGGCTCTGCAACTCCGAGCTCCCGGCTTCAAAGCCTGAGAGAAGTGGTTATGAAAATTAAATTAAAAATAATTTAATTTAATAATCAAAAAGAAGTCTGATGAGGAAATGTGGTGATTTCCGAAATAGTACTATAACTTCAACCATTAAAAACTGTTGTTGTTTTTTCACAAACAAATGTTCCATTAACTGGCCTTGAGCTCAATAAAATTATAAAATAAAATAAATTAAAATAAAGTCAATATATGTAATACAATATGACCAGCAATCGAACAAAGATACTTTTTATTTTAGTGCAAAGGGATATAATGATTTTATTTTAATAGACATGGGAACCCCTGCTTTAACTTATGAACTATAAGTCCCATAAATTGGGAATTTTGTGTGAATATTAACTAAATATTCGGGAAAAATTTTTAATAAAAAGGAAACAAATAGTTCTTAATTAAAAAAGATGAAGCTAAATTTATAAAAATTCCAAAAAATTTCAGGTAACCTAACACTCGAGGCGATTTTGCCTAGTATTATTGTAATCGAAACACTCTCTCTACCAACATATCATTAACAAACCGAAACAAAATGTATTTGCATACATACATATGTATGTAAGTATGGTATATTGGCAATTCATGCAAACAAATTTAAATTCAATTTTTTGTATCAAGTAATTTTGTTTTTATAAAAAAGTAAGTTTTTTCCTTTTAATCTGTTTTTAATTGGTTAACGTTTCTCGACTCTTTGGAACATAAAAACTTACACGGAGGAGTGTAAGGCAAGAAGAAAAAAATGCCAAACCAATTAAATCGTAATTAAAAAAATAAAATACATTCATACAAGACTAAAATTTTGTTGAAAACGCTTGAAGTTCATAACGAAAATAAATCAATTTTAGCATACACTTGTGTATGTGCATATGCACCTTAATATATTAATATGTAATAAATTATATAGTATGTTCTCAAATTATAGCACAACCACATATTGACAGATTTGGGCACTTTATTTTATTTATAATTAATAAAAATTATTTCTCAAGTAAAATATGGTTAAATATCTAATAAAAACCATAAACAGCCATTTCTTAAATTTCTTGCAAAATGTTTGAATGGTTTTTTTATAATTTCATCAAAATTTTGAAATAAAAAAAAACATTTTTTTTTGTATTTTGTTGAGTATGCATTTTTTTGGCTCATTCAATTTTAGTTCGAGAAAGTGCAAGTTTAAAATGTCTACAAATTATCACTGATTTTTGACAATTTTTTTAACTTACATACAACGCAAAACTGCCATTATTTTTTATATTGAACAAATCGTGAAAGAGCGTCAGTAAAAAAATTGTCAAAAATCAATGGTTTATTATACTAAAATTGAACATATCTGGATACCCAATAACAAATTCTAAAAATTCTAAAAATTTTTTTTTAGAAATTCGAAGTTTTGAAAACTACCATCCATACTCTTTATAAAATTAAAAAAAAAATATTTTTAATGATGTTTATTAGAGAATTAACGATGTTTTAATTGAAATGTGTCAATATGTGTTTGTGCTATAATATGTGAACAGTGTGTGTGTGTGTGTGTGTATGCAAGCAAATATTTATTTAATATAAAAACTAATCACTCAGACAACTTGAATTTGTGACTGCCGCTCTTCCACCACCAACATTTTCCTGTCGAAAAAGTTGATAAAAATAATTAGCCAATATGTTGACATCGAAAAGTGTCCGCCGCTGCAAAACCCTGCAATGACAAATAAGAGTAAAGTTAAAAATCCCACCACTTTACCTCGCCACCTCTGTTAAAATGATGGTGAATTGTTTTTTTTTCTTTCTTTTTTTGTGTTTTCCAAATAATTAGTTGAGGCTTTCTAAAATTATGATGCGATTCAGAAAACATGTTTGACAGCTTCTGCTAGCGCTACCATTCCATTCAGACTGATTTTGTTGCTGCTACGTTTACATACGACATTGCTATCACACCGTCGTCACTGTCGCTGTAGCTGCCGTTGTTGTTTTTGGTTGTCATTGACTTCTGCAAAGGTGTTGTTGTTGGCATTGTTTATGTTTGGTTTTAATTGACAGTGACTCTGTTTCTGGATTTCAGTTGCCTGCTACCTAGTATATTGAACACATTTACATTTTTGTCGTTATTGCAAAATGATAAGAGTAACATATCGATATGTATGTATGTACGAGTAAATATGTACGAGTATGTTTGTACGTCTGTTGCCTTGCCTTGACTGTGGCTGTGGATGAGTGGCTGAGTGAATGCCTCCTGACGGAATGTACATACGCATTCCCACCTCATGCAGTGGTGCAGAAAGTAACACGCTTATTAATGTCTGTCAAAGTAGCCACATTTTCCGTCTGAAATATTTTATATGCAGCATCAGCAACTGTTGAAGTTGTATCTGTCAACTGTCTTTGGGCTACGGCAATTTGTGTAGGACGATTTTGATGGGCGGCAGCACTGGCAGAAAAAGTTAAAATGATGTATATATAAGCAAATAAATATTCATACAATCGTTTAAATGTTATTGATACTAATATTTTATCGCAGATCTTTTTGAAGTCGGACATATGAAGGAGAAATATGATTAAAGACCATTCGTACATAGATAGCTAATAAGAATTAAATTACACCCACATATTGACGAGTTTTTATTATTCTTTTTTCATTAATATATCTCAATTTTTACTCAAGTTATTGTAACCACGGACAGACGGACGGAATGACTGATAGACAGTCAGGGCTAAATCGATTTTTCTTTTACTTCTGATCATTTTAGTATATAGTATATGTCTATATCTATCTCGATTATTTTATGCTGTTACAAACAACCGTTATGCGAACAAAGTTATGATACCCGTGCGTACAAGTACGCTCGGCTATAAAAACACAAATGAAATTCAGAAATGGCCAAAGGTATTTAAAAAAAAAAACACAAATGCATATCAGAAAAATACAAAAGGTATTTCAGAATTGACCAAATGTTTGTCGAAAAAACACAATTTTTTTTTAGAAATACACAAATGTATGTCATTTCGTTTCTTTCTGAAATACAATTATGTTTTATTCTGAAAAGCATTTGTGATTTTTTGAAATACCTTTGGCCATTTCCCTATTACATTTGTGGTTTTTGAAATGCATTTGGGGCTTTCTGTAACACAATTGTGTTTTTCTGAATAAGTTGGAAAAGGAATAGATCAAAAAATTAAATATATAACATAAGTAAATAATTGAAGTGGTCTTCTGCAGAAACTTTTGAATTTTCACATTTACAAGCTGACTTACTTATAATTTTTTTTTAAGCCACGTAATGTACACTTTTTAAGAACAACTTTCTATTTTCTACACATTTAATTAAATTTAATCCATTTTTGGAAAATTGTAGGAAAACCAAGGACTTCAAGTTTCTTGAAGAGAACGGAAAGATACACTTTATCAAAGGTTTTGCAAAAATCGGTGTAAATGGTATTGTGATTAATATGCAGTCACAAGTTTTTGACTGATTTCAAAATTTTTCACAAGTTTCTTATGGCTCTAAAAATAAAAAAAAAGACTGTCAAATAATTTACAAATTAAAAATCTTTAGAAATTACGACAATATGCCTTTTTTATGACAGGAGCACCAGACAAGGTTTGAGTTTGCTTCTCGAGAGATAGTTAATAAAATCGTGGCTTTGTATGCCAGCTGATTATAAGAAAAGACATTTGCTATTAATTACATTAATATGATTCTTTCAATTGGATAACAACCAGGAAAATATATTATATTTGAAAGCTTCGTAAATGAACATTGCGATGCACATAAGCACACTCATATAATCGTTTTGAAAATAAAAATAAAACCTTATATTGCCACACATTTGGCCAGGCTTCTCCTGTAGAGTTATGGATTTGTGTATGTGGCGTACAATTAAATCTTAAGTTGAGTTTTAATTATTTTTGTTATCCAAACCAAATGTGATTTACCTTAACATTTTGAGTTATATTCATTTCAAGTATCGCAAATTGTGCACACACACTTATGCCTATGAAGCTATAAGTTGAGTTCTTCTTGTGCTTATCTGCCGTACAAAAAAAAATACTTTAATGGTTTTGCTATTAGCAAACAATTTGCGCAATTTGTTAAATTTTCACTTTCTACTTTGGAAATTAATTGAAATCGCGTTCGCCTTTGTTACGCTACAAATATTTTCACAACACACAGAAATAGAGATACGTACGTGTGTGTGCATTAAAACATATGAAGGAAAACAATCTCTTCATACTTGTGCTTTCGGTACAATATGAGTGCCTGTGCATGTTTGTATGAACAGCATAACTAATTATTAGAACGTAACACATGTGTTAATATGTTTTATTTGTATATTTGCATGTAACTGAGTAGTAAAAGATAGTAATTTAGCAAATGAAAGTGAGTTTAAGTGGTTTTTTTTTTTACCAAAATCGCGAAAAATTTATTTTTAATGGGGATTTAAATAACATTAAACTGGCTTATTGCTTCGCCAAACAGTAAAGCAAAATCTTCATAAACGAATCCAAACAAAAGACTTAAGCAACAAACTTCGTACAAAAATTTATTGCGTGTTCACATCGAATTGTGCTTGTTTAAATGTTTTCGCAATTTTATTGCAGCACTTAAGCACTGCATCATACTATGTAGTTACATATAATGCGGCATATTTCTACAATATTTTTTTTATGCACATTACCGACACGAGCATTGCATAGAAATTAGCGCAGTTGCTTGTTTATTATTATTAACGAGTACATACATACATGTTGTTGTTGTGCCTTATAAGTTTGATATACAATAGATGACTTATGTGTAATTAAACACTTTGTATGCGAATATTTAGTCGTAATTAGTTATTTATGTATGGACGAGTGCACAGCTGTTGCGCGTGTGCAGCTTTCATGGTAATTGTTGTTTCGTTTAATGCGATCAAGCCAACATCTAAATAACTATTAGACTGACTGTCTTTGTGAACCGTTGCTTGGCATAAAATTTGCATCGCATTTATGATGTAAATTGCCGGCTACTGTCACTTGAATTGGTGTGAATGTTCAACGGTATTCAGCAAAGTTTATTACTAAGATAAAGAGAGAGAGAGAGGGAGATAGTAACGTTTTTGCGTTGGTTCTAGAGCGACTGCACAGTAGTAGAATAAAAAAAATAATTATATCAAATGCGGCTTGGCAACAAAGGAATTCATAATTGTTATCATATTATGATTGTTATGGTTGCTATTGAGAATGAAGAAAATAATAATGGTTTTTATACAAACGTACATTTATTCCGAGGAAAACGGGTCGTCATTTCCATACCTAAACTTTCATAGCTTAAGCCACTACTTATATACACTCTCTTCACAAATTTAAGCACGAACACAATTGAAAACTCTATTTATCCTTCAATTACTTAAATTAATTTTTTCATTAAAACATCTCTAACAAAAACCATTACAACTTATTTTTTTAATTTAATAAAAATGTAAATCGCTCTTTCGCGATTCCTTCCATATAAAAATAGTCGCGGGTTTCGCGTTGTATGAAGGAAGTTGCCAGTAAAAGATAATTTGAAAACATTTGAAACTTGCGCTCAGACTAAAATTTAATGAGCCCAGAAACTGCATACTGAAAAAAATTCTATAAACATTTTTTTAAAAAATTCGAAATTTTTATGAAATTTTGTTAACTCATTATACATTTTGTAAATCGTTCAAAAAACAGGTCTTTACGGTTTTGTGAATGCATGTTTTTAATTAAATTTTAATGGAAAATGTTCTCTTTTGCAATAGAAAAAATTAAATTGTTCGTACAAATAATATTTTGTTTTTTTCGATTAGAGACATGAACAATACATTTTTTCAACCAATACAAAAAAGGTTTGTTCCAAACGGAAATTTGTACCTTCTGCACATTGTTGCTGTAGAAGAGGTAACATATGATGGATAACATTTGGTCGATAAATGATACTAAAATAGTCGCTATGCAACCTTAAATCTCACACTCTTGAAGAAAATAATCTCAAAAAAAAAAAAAAAAACTAGCGTACAGCTTCTAAGGCGGAAATTTTCTAAATTTTTAAAACCAGTTCAATACTTTAATTGTAAGGCGCGTTTGAAGTTAAAACTGTTAAAATAAAGTAGAGCAAAAAGTATTAAATATTTATTCGCCGAAATAATTGAGGAATGTGCCGATGATTCGGACCGCTATACGTTTTTATCCTCAACAGAGTTCGAGAGACGACTAAACTTATTATTTCGATATTCTTGATACCTGAAAAAAATGTTCTTTCAATCGGAATTAGAAGAGTGTTTCCGCAGCATACGGATTGAAAATTTCTTTCAGATTTTTTGTCAGAAACTAAATGTATCTGAAATGCTTTGAAATTAATATTGTAGTTGAATTGATTCTTGCGGCCATTCCCTGAATTAAGTTGCTAAATACGGTGATAGCGATTGCGCGTAGAGCTCCGTACCTTTCATTGCATTGATCTGAAGAACAAATATTTATTGATGAAATTAGTTGTTTGTTATGCTTTGACTGCTTCTAAGCACAGAGCAAATTTTATAGAAAATTCAAAACAAAATTATCAAAAATAAATGTAAAAATCGAAATAATGCATTTCGGCATTTTTCTCTCATAGTTTTCAAGTACAATGCTATCCAGACACGAGGCAATCGTTGAAGCAACAAGAGTATAGTAGTGCAACTATGGTATGTCTCGTGTGTCACAGTTTTTGCTGTTATTTATTAATTAAGTTGCCTCTACAGTTCTACAGTTGCGCCATGTGCCATGGAAATATAAATAGAGATCGTTTCAACGCGTTACTTTAATGGTTGTATCGTGTGTAGTCAGTATAAAAGCGACGCATTTCGGTACTCATACAATAGCAAATTGATAAATGAAAAAAAATTTTTTTTTAATTTTGTCGCTATTAAAAGTCAGTGTCTTATCGCTCTTTTTGTCGCCGCACTATATTATTTTTTTTGGAAGAAATAGAAAAGAAAACCAATATTAAATCATAACGATTCAAATAACTCAGTCTAGATGACATTTTTTTTTTCAAAGTGTGTGTGTGTAGACACTTAAAAGGTTACAATAGCATTGTACAATATTTTTTGTATTCATTGTATTTATTGTCATACGAGCTAAAGCTGTATTTTTTATTTCACGCAGTACACAAAAGAGTGTATAAAGCTCAAGTTAAGCTAAAAAAAAGGGAATATACTCACAAGCTTATAATATTTTCTTCAATGCGAAAACTTTGCTCGTGTTTAGGAGATTTGAGAAAAGCGTTTGCCAACATTCCGATACAACACAAAAACTAAGACTGAATCAGTATTTTTTAAAAGAAGTTTTACATATCTCTTTCAAGTTATCGCATATTAAATTTTGGGCAGCTCTAATCCACTGTTCTTAACCTCGCCACGATAGCCAGGTACATACACATGTCATTAAAATTGTTGTATTCGTTGTGCATACAAATGCAAATGTAACTATTAATTATTGCTTATGTCTAGCTGACATAATTTACATACGATTTAATACATACATACATATCTACTCATATATATACTCTTGCCCACAAGACTTTTCCATGCGGAGTAAATTTGTTGTTTGCGTAGACTTTGTTATTCATTGGCTTCTTAATGCGGCACTGAAAGTACAGTGATTACAGAATTAATTTTAAAACACATATGTATGCTTGGCTTTTATATATAAATAAAAATATGTATGTGTTGTTAAATAGACACTTCGGAAAAATTACTAATTAGCAAATATGCAAAAAGTGTAAAATAAGTTTCTTGCGGAAGACAGTATTACACAGCAAAGCAACATACAAAAGCAAATGAAATGAAAAAAAGAGAAGCCAAGTGAAAAAAGTAAATCATTTAGAATAAATTGATTTTGTTGTTTGCCACCAATTTTCGCTATTACTTCTTCATAATTCCTCCACTTGTTTATCTTCTCCACTAACTGGCTAACTGCAACAATTGAACGGGAAGTGGCATTGAACATTTGTGCCACACTGTAAGTGGCAGCACACAATTGTTTGCATCAACATACACGTAATTATTTTCTATCGCTAAGCGTTGGCTACGTGTCTGATATTCTACTCGTTACTTTAACTCGCAGCTAATTTCCTGCCTCAACAGCGGTTTTATTTCAAATGTTCTACGTTTTTAACAACTTTGCAGCCATCGTCAACCGCCGTTCGAGTGTAGCTGCATTACCAATTCAATTTTTGTTCTTGCCGCAATTCTTTTGCAAATAAAGAAAAATATTGCCTACATGGAAACACACACACACACACACACTCGTGCAGACACATTTTTTGCACATTTACAGTCGTCTTAAAACTGATGCTGCTGTTGACCCTTCGGCTGTTGAGTTTTTGGCGAAAACGGCAAAAATTTTGTGAGTAAAAATCATTAGCAGGCAGTGAAACCAACTGTGATGTGATTTGTGTTACGCTGACCAACTAACAGCCGAATGGTTGGGAAAGGAGTAAAAGACGCCAGTCGACGTGCGCTTTTGCGCATACTCCATAGCGAAGATTTATGTGCTTGAACGCAGGGAAAAAGGAAAAAAAAAATACTCGTATGAGTATGTACTAGGGTGTTTGATTATTCGACTTTTTTGTAAAACCCGTTTTGCGAGATATTCGAAAAATGGCAATTTGAAAGAAAACAGCTCTTAACTTTTAAATCCAGAAAACACTGAGTAAACCGGATCTTGTTCCAAGTAAAAAAAAGGTACATCAATCAGCATACACGTTACTAAATGCTATTATTTCTATGAAAGAAATCATTTGAAAATAAAATGTAGTGTAATGCTCGAATTCAGTAAACAGTCTCAGGCTCTAATAGATAAAAGTAACAATTTTAGACCAGTTGGCATTAATTGATCTCTAAATAAAGCCTCTATGCCGGGATTCAGTAAACAGTCCCTAATAAAGACAAAAGTCACAATTTTTGACCAGTTGGAATTTATTAGATTCAAAATAAAGTCTTAAAATTGTGATGATGCGCAGGTCCCAAAAACTTATAGTAAACGATAAAGAAAAAAAAAAACGCGAAATCGAGGAAAAGTAATAATTTCTAGCTCGTTTTGAGACTTGAGATGAGTCTGAGTTACTGAATTCGGGTACTAGTCTCATAATAGAGTAGCTCAACTGTGACCAGGTAATTAAGACTAAACAAAAAAAAAAATAAAAATGTAAAAGCGAGGAGAGGCAACAATCTGTAACTCATACATATTTTCAAATTTTAAAACTTGAGATTATACTAAATTGCTTAATTTCACAATTGAGCAACCTGAGCAAGATAAAAGGACTTGTTGTCAAAAAGGCGTTGTACAATTTTTCAATGTTTAGTTAGTATATGTTTTGCCATATTTCTATCAAAGTCTATACACACATACAAAAAAAATACGGTTTTGGAGAATAAAAGATTTAAAAAAAACCGTACAATAATTTATGAAAAAAACCGGGGAAAACCGGTTTGAAAAAACCGAGTCAAACACCCTAGTATGTACGTGCGGCGATTCCATCGGCCGAGCTAGTCGGTCGGTCGTTCAGTGAGTAAATTTGATGTTAGTTAATGTTGGTTAGGTGGTTGTTGTTGTTGTTGTTGTTGTTGGGTCCGTTGTTGCTGCTGCCGCTGCTGTTGCTGCTGCTACTGCTAAGCAGTTTCATATTTCCTTAACAATTGTGTGATAAGCATGTACTTAGCATTGTAATTAAGAGTTTGCTCGTAAATTTTGTTTGTGAAATGAAATATTTTCATCTAATGAATTTGACTGGGCGATTGGCGTAAAGTTCGCCAGTCGGCCGTCAGCCAGGAAGCTGTGCATTAGCAGCTGTTCGCCAAGATTTGAATTGTGGCAGTCGATGCGGCAGCATCCTTTTTAGCATCAGCCTACGTGCAACCCAGCAGTCATTCGATGTTGATTTTTAACTATTATACCGGCGTATAGACTCTTCAGCTTTCTTTAATTTTGCAGAAAAAGGCAACTTAAATTTGTAGTAAAATTGGTGCTTGGAGGAGGGAATGAAGAGACACATTGGATTACCTGAGCCGTCGCGAATTTCTAATTTGTTTTCAAAATATATTTTTTTACCAACTTGTAGATTAAACAACTGCAAAATACCCTAAAACAATTTAATTTAACAAGGTCCAGCAGGCATTTATATTTGAATATTTCTAGATATAAACACTTATATTTGCCTGTTGGCTGTTCTTCATTAACGTTCTGAGGCTCTAGAACTCCATTCTAGAATCTGCTAAGGCTTCTGTAAATAAGAATTTCAATTCGTGTAATTAAATTGGTTTTAATTAAAATTATTTTATTCTCTCTACCTTCTGTTATTTACTAATTTTTATGTATCAAATTTAGCACTTTCTTTTAGTCTTAAATATAAATAAAAGTATCTAGATTGAAACAAATTACTCTTACTTGCTTAACTGTGAATTTTGAGTTTCCATTTCACTCCACTAGAATTGAGTTTTAAATTTAAATGTTTGGTACTCCCATTGTGTTGTAGCGAGTGTTGCTTTATTGGCGACAAACACCTTAAAAAGCACTTGAAAAAGTGCAAATTGGCTTATAGAGGAGTTGAGCTTTAACAGGCAGACCAGAAAAAAGCCTTACATATTGTATATATCCATTCGCATACCTTCAAAAACAATTAAAATAAATGTTATAAAAGTACAGAAGAAAGAAAATGTGAGCCCAGTTTTTTAATTAGTACATTTTGAAGCTCTTCCCTGTCGGCAGATATGGTTTCTATACTCTTATTATTGTTCGATAATAATATTTATAAATGAAATTGATCGTCTGTACTCGAAAATAATGTCTCTGAACTTCTGTTCCTTGTGCGCTTCAAAAGACATCTGCTGAAAACTGTGCAAAGTCGCATATGCGAAACCATTTTCAAAATACTGCTAATATGTTTTAATTTCGCTAAAAGTGTTACTTCTCAAATCATCAACTAAAGTGTGGAAATGTTAGTTTTTGGGTCTCACATGGAATGCGGTAATAATTTCACTATTACTTCACCAATCAAAGACCTGTTTCTGCACCCGACACACTAAAGAGGTTTTGAACGTTCGCATGTGCACAAAAGATTTTTTCTGTAAATATTCAATCATTTTTGGGATTTCTATTCGGGCACGAGATCACATAAATAATCAAATTCGTCTTGCGATATACCAAATTGTAGAGTAAAGCAACATATGCGATTGTCACAACAAAAAATTGAATTTAACTTAAAAACGTATTTATGCCATTTTGCTGTTATTATTGAGACAAGGTTCACGCGATAGTACTCCCAAATAAGACCAAATACTGGGCACAATGATAATCGTGTGAGTCGATTTTTTAAAATAATTTTTCTTTCTTTTTTCTTTCTTTTTTCTTTCTTATATGTAAGAATTTTAACAAAATGTATTGGAAATGAAACTCAAACAAAGTTTGGTGCTATTTGGATGAATGCGTATTTATGCAGAGCGATTTGAACATTTATAGAATTTTATAATCGTAATGCCCAACTGAGCCTAACACTGTGTCATAAAACCAGCGTAAAAGCTTTATTTTTAATTTTTGTGTGTCAACATTTGATTCTGATTTAAAATTCCAAATTGATAATAAAGACTGACATTTGGTTCTAGTAACACTGTAGGCGTATGTGCATTGGGTATTAGTGCACTCCAACTTCGCTTAAAAATACATTTTTTATTTTGACTTTGCCACTCTTTGCATGCTGATTAGATGCTTCAAGCATAGGTTTTAAGTGTTTGAAATGTTTGAAATGCAAATCATCTCATTGCTTGCTGCAGTGCCTTTCAACTGTTGCTGTTGTACATTAAAATTTTAATGCAAATTCGAGATGTGTAACGAAATGAAGTTATTATGAAATGTGTTCATGTATTCTAATGCTACTTAGTTAATTTTTATCTTCTGTTTCATAATTTTATTATTTCTTTGAAAAGTTTAGTACTTCTTTACATATTCAAATTTAAAATTGCTTTTTATATGAATTTCTAACAAAGCCGAGCCTGCGGTTTTGTTCTAAGGAGGTACTCCGGATTAATAGCAATTGATATTTATATGCAGAAAGTTGCCGTAAATCTTGCAGGACATTTAATACGTCTGTAAAGTTAAAAAACTTATTGCTTTACAAAAATCTCTAAAGTATCATCTACCGTAAAGGCTAAATGTTTGTCGTAAGAATTCAAAAAAAAAATTAAATGAAATGGAAATAATAACAAACGTATCCCAAGAGACGGGCAGCACTGCTGTAATATAAAGTAATCTATTTATGTATACATTCCGTGCTTTAAGGTTTTTCCATTATTCGATTAAGTATATTTCGCTCAGTGTACACAAGTGTTTCCAAAAAGTTCTTCCTGCTTGAGGTGCGGTTATTGGTAAACATACTACTGAAAGGCGAATGTAGGCCATTTCGAATAAATTTTTCAACATTTTTAAACTTTTAAGTAACATATTAAATACGTAATATTTACTGGCTAGTACTAGGTACCGAGACTAATTGATTTTTGTGTTAACCGAAGAAAAATATATCCAGAAAGCATAACAGTTCTTGAATGTGAATCACAAAGTCCGCAGGTATATTATATTTGTAAACACTTCTGGGCTTAATAGATGCTTTTTCTTAAGTAGTTTTAACAATTTAGAAACAAATATACGGCTTATTAAGGACAATGGGAATATACCCATTTAAGGAGAGAAGACAAAGTTTTGTTTTACAGAAAATAATCAGCGACTAATTGAGCAGAATTCAATCATCCATATAATCAATCAGATATACAAAAATTTCAGTTGCAAAGTTTTGGTACATTTGTGCAATGGTTCAAAGACAAGGCAAATCTAACAGAACTTCCGCTGAATTTTTAATAAAATTGGCAGGAAACTACGTTTATTCAATGAATAATATGTTGTGCTACGGATCAGCAAACTTCTCAGTTTAACTATTTCGTTGGACGTTTTCTAATTGTAAATCTGTTGAAATAACTTTTTATGCCATTTAAATTTTAATAGCTGACATTTAAAAAAAAGTCGATTCATCTCTTAACCGCAGACGACTTTTGAGAGTCAAAGGTGCGTTCATAAACTTGGCCTCGTTTGCTTAGTGGCCATCGCAGTGATAGTGTGCGGAACAGTGTTGCCATATTTGTACTTTACACTGAAAATTATAGATAGATATTTTGGGCAACATGAAAAAATTTGAAAAATAATTTACGAAAAAAATTTAATTGAATTTGAAAACTAAATAAGATTTAAAAGTTCTATTTCATAAATATTGTTTTTGTTTTAGTTAGTATTTATGTACGTAAATTCCATGTGCTATTTCATATTTTTTGTCTCTTAATTGATGTTTTATAAAATAGAAAGAGTTTTGATTTTTCAAAAAATTTCTTCTTTAAAATTTTACATTTTTGTATTGTACAATTTTCGAAAAATGCTACATTCAATTATATCGGCCTTTGCAAGTTCGCTGACAAAATTAAGACACACTGCAGTACCTCTGAGATTTCTCGCAACCAAAGCGACGACCCAATTCACCCTGAATAGATACTCAAAAAACTGAAACAGTAACTATTTAAACATTTTTCGCTATGCAAAACCAAAAAATTTCATAGCTCACGCCACTTCTGTCGACGTGATTGCTGATAGGTAAGAGCAGTGAGCTAGTGAGTTCGCGTCTTGACACAGTAAACAATATTTGTATTTTCCTAAAACGAAAAAGTAAAATATATTAACGTGTAATACTTTATTCATCTCATTTAATTTATAATTTAATAATAAAAATAATAATTAGGCGCCTAAAATAACATTTGTGAGGTGCGTCTCTTATGTTGTACCACAAATGCAGGGACCTACAGTTTTGTGCCGACTCCGAACGGCAGATGTATTTTAAGAGAAGCTTTTTCAAGGCAGAAATACTCTCGGAGGTTTGTCGTTGCCTGCTGAGGGGTGGCCGATATTAAAAAATAACTTTTCTATGAATAAGATTTTACTTGCCCTGGCTGCGATTCGAACCTCGAACTCAGCGGCATTCGTGTTATAACAATAATCTAAGCAATCGACGTTAGTATAATATTTGAGGTATTTGACATCTGCAACGCACTTATTGTTGGTACAAAAAAGTAAGAACTCGAAATATTTAAAAGTTTTCTATTATTCTTCTTTTAAAGCACTACGACCATGCGTCGATTTGGGCCGCAACCCATAAACTGCTGCCAATCTCACTCGCCTTTAAAATAATATTACGAGTATTTCAACAATACATAAAAAATAGATGTATACAAATTGATAAAAAAATAGATGTTAACTTATTTTCAACATTTCATACATACACACATACATACACACATTGGTTGAGTACGTACATGCAACGGATTAATATTTGTCACGGAAATGCACGCTCATATTTGTCTTAGCTTCCCTTGGCTACGTCTCAACCAAACGACTAGCGCCTATTTGGTTGTTTGTTGTTCAGTTGTTCTGGCCACAGTTGGCTTCAATCATAGCCAAGACTACGCTCGCTGTACGGTGGAGATGCAAGATTACTAACAATGTACTTTCTTTAATGATTAGAACACGTTGTGCGTGCGTGTGTACTTAAAGCGAAGAAAAAAAAAACTACGCAGATGATACATTACATATATTTGGTTGTTGGTTAACTTTTGTTTTTGCAATTTACTTGTAAATGCTGCCATTAGCGCGCTAGTTGAGCGCATGGGAAACACAAATTCATATGCAGAGAAAAAAAAAAAGAAAATGTATACTCGTACAGTTCAAAGGGAAGAATAGTTCCACTGTAAATACATACCTACATACATATATCCTGACTATTTCCAAAACTAGAACTAAGCGCTTGGCGAATTGTATGTACAGAGCTGTCAGTCGGCATTGATATTAGTCATTGCTAAGGATTATGATGGCATCAATTGTAGCTGGTTAGTTAGTTAGAAACGACAGACAGCAAAAAAAAAAAAAACACCGCACTTTCATTCGTGTGCCGATTTCTATCTTTTTACTGTGAGTTGTTATTCTTATGACTACAATTCCCTTCCACTTAAACAAACTCTATGTGGTCAAAGATTTGCATGTTGGCGCTTCAAATGCGGTTATTTCATATCAATTACTTTGCCGTCATTCATGCAAATGGATGTAGAAAAGCAGCTGCAGTATTTCGTAGTTGACTGATGAGCAAAATTATGCACATTTCCGCACTCTTTCATATCTAAGGACACCCAACGAACACCAAAAATATATTTTTCTCTTTCTTTTGAAAATATATATTCCCCAAATCGGTTGATATCCTTGTATTGGAAGCGTGGGAAAAGCGTTCGCATTCGGTAAAATATATTCGAGTTTAAGTGAAAGATAATTTAATTTTTAATACCAAATGAAAATCTATATTAAAAACTACAAACAGATTAGCTGAAAGTTAAAAACCAAAAAGGAATGGTTACTTAGCAAAAAAATAAATAAATAATTCAAATATGAAGATATGTTTGGTGACAACTAAATAATCATATTCGAGCTAAATAACTAATTTTTTTTCCTCTTGAGAATCAGTATAGTATTATTCAATTGAGAACGGCTAGAAGTAAACACTTCAGTTTCTATTTAAAAACAATATTGGATATTTAAGAAATAACTTTTTGCTCAACTTAACCTCAATTTGAGCGGAAACGGAAAAGTTTGTTGGCGATAAAGATAATTGAGCTATTTGAGCTTTTGAAGAGATTTACACATGCTTGTTTATATTTTTTTTATTAATTTAGTAATTATTTAATACGTATATAATGTATATCTGTATATTTCATCACTATTGCATTAAATTAAAATTTCTTACTTCCCTCCTTAACACACTTTCTACCATCTTTGCTTTTTGCACTGTTTCGTTTTAATCATATTTTTTTTTCTTCTCCAAAAATACGTTCTCTTCTCAGTTAAAAAAAAAAATTGCGCGCATGCGAACGTATGCCGCCTTCTTGTTCATAACAGTCATAAGAAATGCTTCTAGCGGTCCTTTTTTAATTATGCATTTTCTCTTGAAACGGAAATAAACAAAAATGTTTTGCAGATATTACAATCAGTTTTTTGAAATTTTGGTTTACCACTGGAAAAAAGATGTACATTTTTTTTTCGAAACATTTTAATACGGGTGCGATACCTCTGGATAATCGATTCGAAGTGCTTAATATTCGCCGTATTTTTTAATATCGAATTTTTAAAATCACTGAAGAAACTTCAGTTTTACACACACAAAATTGTGAAAATCAGTAAAGCCATACGAGCACTATTTTGCTTAAAAGAATTATACAACATCCATATTGGCAAGTTTTGACCAGTTATATTTCTACCCGACTATAATTCTTCCTGGTTCTTTAACACCTTTTCTAAGGACCGAACCAAGGTTGTCAAAGTACTGGTGGAAAACTATACAACGGCTAAAAATAAAATAATAAAATAGCTATTTTCATCATTATTCGCTTTTTTATTAAGAGTCAGTTTTATGAGAAATATAGTAAGAAAATAAAAACAGCAATGCTTAAAGCTTAAAGCAGTATAAGTTGTAGCAGCTATTTCAGAAATCACCACATCTTCTTATCAGACGTCTTCCTACAAGACCGTACGCCTTAAACTTACGCCTCCACGTAACACTTAGCTAACTCTTAATGACTCTGAGCTTAGTGTAAGTCGTGTGAGCTGTTGTTATTTTCCTTTTTCCCTTGACAACTCACTCCAATAAATTTGCTGAAACACTGCAACAGCTAGTCTACCGTTTTTAAATTTGAATAAATTTTCATACAGCCATGCTTCCATTTTGAGAATCTCAAAGATATTTCGATTCCCTTTTTAAAATCGTTAATCGTAAAGATTTCGCGTTTTAAATCTGCAGATTTCATGGCAGTTTGGATCATATCGATAAACGAAAAAGCAAGTGAAAACAGGAGCATAGCTGAAAGTGTGGTAAATATGTAAATATGTACATTCCTAAATTATTACATTCAAAAAGAAAGTTCATTCTATAACAAAAACTTTATAAACTCACGTTTATAACTTAAAAAAAAAGAGTAAAAAAAAAACATTCTTCTGCTATTCCGAAGGCTTCATACCTTTCATGAATGGAATAATTGTATGGGAACCATATTAAATATTTATTCGATATTAATGATTTTGACTGCTATTATAATGCCAATAATAATTAATATTTGTGGCAAATTTCAAGTCTTCAAGTTAAAATTAAATATCTGAACTATCGGTTGTATATTTATCCGATCTTAATGATTTTCACTGTTTAAATTACGAACTATTATTGAGGGATTTTCGTGCTAAATGAAATATCTGAACAATCAGTTGTATGGCAGCTATATGTTATACTATATCTTTGATCAATATGATTTTCTTCTATAGAGCTTAAAATAGCGGACCTTCTTGCAAAATTTCAAGCTTCTTGCTGCTTAAATAAAAAAGTTATGAAACAAAATATAATATCTAAGCAATCGGCTCCTATATATGTTATAGTCAACCGATCTGGGCAAATGTCTAATAAATTACAAAAAGGCACTTGACTGCCAAATTTCATTTAAATAGCTCAAAAACTGAGGGACTAGTTTGCGATCAAACAGATGGACAGACGGACGGACAAGCTAAATCGACTCAGCTCATCGCCCTGATCATACCGGTATACTTTTTGATGGGTCTAACATTCATCGTTCTGGTACTTACAAACAACGGACCACAGTTAATATACCAGTTCTGTTCGAGCGGGGATCTAATATACGTAGAAGCCGGAGTTTCTCTTCAATTCCCAAAACGGGGATTACTGGGGGGAGCCGATCCTTGAGATGATCACTTTTTACTTACTTGATAAATTATTTAGTAACTATTCTTTGTAAGGTAAAGTAAAGTGCTTGGTTAATATCGTATGTATGCATATAAGTTTATTTATTTTAATAAAAAAGTATATGAAAAATAAATAAGTAATATGTATAGCATAAAAGTAAGTGAAATATACATAAGTAGAAATACCAGCACTCATCGTTCGTTGTTGTCTTGGAAAAAAAAGCCCGATTTTTTCTTGTGTTGCCGCTTTTATAGAGTCTGCAAAGGGCAGAGTCTGGCAACAGTTAACTGAATAACAGCAGCCGGATTCCAGCATTCGCTAACGCTAAAACTCTAAAAATCGCTTAAATTCCAAACGTTAAAAATTATCCGAACTTTGCCGATTTTTTTTAAATGCGATTCTCCCTTTTTCATCGCCAAGGAAATTTATTATACTTTTATCCGCCGCAGGCGTCGCTGGAGTAGTTGCAAGAAAGTGTCAGATTTTATTTACATTTAAGGCACACAAGTGTATAGTTATTTTGTAAAGATTATAAATACTTGCATAAGTTTGCACAATGTTATGATATTAAATAATGTTAATTATGATGTTGAGGATGTTGATAGCATAAGTTTTAACGATGACCTTAATTATGGTAACGAAATAACTAGTAAGCATCAAAGCAGTGCTGCAAGACAACAATTTGTAAACAACTGTATTTAATAAGATCTATGTATATAATTGCCAAATAAGATTAAGATTTCTTACAATTGAGAATAAAAATATCATTCAAGTATTATTAAATATTTGAATTTGGTTAAAGCCTAGAACAGAATTTATAGTAAATCAACAAAGGTTTCGCACGAGGAATGTGTAAGAAACCAATTTAATATTTCACTCGGCATTGTATATATTTAAGTAAGTTTAGGAATTATTTTTTACAATAATTCAATTAATTAAAAGTTCAAATTAAAAGAAAAACCAATAGGTGTATTAATTTTTTTTTATATAAATAAAGTTATTTCAATATAAATTTCAGTAAAAAATTCTTTGTGAAATTGCCCGTCATTGGATATATAAGTAATTCATTGACAAGAATAGTACGTAAAAATTAAAATGCTGTCCTACAGCTTTAGGAACTTAACCTTCAGCTTAAATACTAATTTATTTACATAAAATCCTGTTCTACAGCTCAAATACTAACTCATTTATTAAAAATGCTTTTCTACCGCTTTAGTTTTCCATTTTGTTGTATTAATTAAAAATGTTTCTTTAATATCAAGCATTTTAAACAAACAATAATAAAAATATTACCTCTTATTTATTGTCTCTGATATTTTTAATATCAACTTTTTCTCGTCGCTAATTCAACATTTATTTTAGCGAAAAATGAAGATTTTTAGCGATAGAAAATACGCTAGAATCGGCATTTTAGCTGTACGAGCTGTCAAAAAGGGTTCATTCATTTTATCCGGCTCATTTTGTTCATCGCTAAAATCTGCCAAAAATGTAGCTAAAAATGGAGAATTTTGCAGATTTTCAGGGATGCTTTTTTAGGCCAGAACCGCGAAAATAGCTAAAAATTGTTAAAATTCATTTAGCGATTTTTGGCAATGGAGTTTTAGCGATAGCGAATGCTGGAATCCGGGTGCAGGACTCGTATATTAAGAAAAGAACGAGTCTTGCTAGCGAGTATGCGCAACAGTGACACCTATCAGTGATGTTTACCCGACACTTCTACTTACAATAACCTGCAGGCGCAAACAATTTCCATGAAAGGTATAATTAGTAATATTTAAAAAAAATCATCAATTGATGTTCGAATATCTTCTTTTCTGGCACTCTTTCAAACAACAAAACATCGCAGTCATTCAGACAGTTGTCAAAAATGCACGGTTTTACTTAACTACAAGGAACATACACACTATTATAGTAAAATTATATACATATACATATATATTAAACAATAAAATTATAGTTTGAAATAAAAACGAAGATTAATTCATAAAATAGTTGCTTAATATTCTCAGCCAGCTTTTCGATTACACACACGCACTATAATTAGAGTTTGTATAAAAAACAATTTTCTTAGGATTGAACATGTATTTTCAGCACCAAACTTTCTCTGATGTTATCAATCAAGACACAGTGTGATTGTTTGAATACAAAAAACAAATCTAATTTTCTCATAATAATTTTACAAACATCCGATTAAATCGAACAACCAACATAAATACACACACAAACCTGCAATTTAGTAACATAGTGAAATGGAAAGAGTAATTTGTTCTTATTTTGCCAGTTGGCTGACCGAGTAACTACAAATGTACGTACATACTCGTACAAAAATAATTGCGCATCCGTCTGAGCTCATACAACGCCTGTGGTGAGGAAAAACTCATTTATCAATTATAGGAATTAACAGACGGACAGTTGGACACCTGTGCAGGGGCAGGAGTGATGGTGAAGGTGATGGTGACTGTGACGTTGGAATTGCATTTGTATTCTAATATTTTTAATTCGTTTTTAATTTGTACAAACAAAGAAACACACACCAGCCATGACCACATATGACTAGTCGTTTTTTTTTTTTTTTTAATTTTTAAGCTCTATTTTGGTTCTGGCTTTTGTCGGCAGTTTGTGGTGCAACGCCTGCATTATTAAATACAAATTTGCTTTCGGCATTATGATGCGCCAACACACGAACATTAATGATTTTACACACTGTAGTTCATGCGCATTCATATTTATGTATGTTATGTATTGAATGTACGTATGTATGTATGTGTCTACTTGAGAAATCCAATAGCAATAGTCATCATCATCACATTTGTTTTACACGCACACTCTATTCGGTTGATCCTTATCAGCACACTAGCGCCAATGCCAACGGAAAGTCATCAAAATCATCATCAAAAATTTATCAACAAAAACTAAGCGTATATAATTTTTTTTATTTTTTTATTTTAAGCTGCGCTAACAAATGTGTGTACAAGTGTAAGTATTTGATTAGATCCCCAGTGACTGTGTTTGTATGAGCATTTTGGTTGTGGTATTACAAAGTGTTTACACTCGGTTTAAATTATATCTAAGTGTGTGGATATGAATGTATCTGTATTTAGGAAGGCAAACATACGTTTCTTTATAAATATTTGTACTTATTCAAAAAAAAAAAAAAAAACTGTGTTTGACATCTAAATTGACATGTTCGTAGATCTATGTGGGAGAACTGAATCATTCTTCGGGCGTTTGCTTTCACCTTTTCTTCTTTTCTTTTCTTTCTCTTACACTCGATATACGAGCTCGTGAACATTAAAAATTAAAATTAAAATAAAAAAAAACTTAATGCTTAATGTTTTTCTGCATTTTTTTTTGTTTATTTGATTGCAGCGCAGTGAATGAAAATTTTTCACACAATTACGCACAAAAAGTCTTACAGTTGGCTGTTAAGAGGGTGGACGGTAATTATATTTGACGAACAAAAAATGAATATAAAAATAAATCTAACGGTACTTTTAGAAATATGAGAGGCGATTAGGAAAACAATGTTAAAATACAGTTAAAATTATATATCTGACAGCCTTGTAAAATTACTTTCCCTGAGTCTGGTTCAGAGAGGCGATAATCGCTTGTTTAAATACTCGTTAGTCGCAATTTTTATTTGAAACTCACAATGGAAATACCAATTTAAAAAAGACTCGTACCAGTTACTTACTTTTCAAGTTATAAGTGTGTTTCTAGCGGGTTTTAAAATGTCCCAAAATATTTCATCAAAAATATTAACACGTTTTTTTGGAGGCGCCACTCTATTTAATTGCCGGGATAGCATATTTTCGTTTAGAAAAATAAACTTGCTATATCTGAAACACAGAATGTTACAAATAAAAGTTTAAAAATTATAATAATTTTATTTTAAAACTATACGCAGATATTTTCTTTTTGTCATATACATACGAGTATCTGCAATGGTTTTTTTCTTTTTTACGTAAAAACCCGAATACCAGCAGATTAATATCAATACGAATACCATGTCAAACTCATTCCTAATACTTCTCTTTTCTTAAAACCCAAATATATTTAATATCTCTCCATTATTATTCCGCTTCTTTTTTTTTAACACGCACTCTTTTTGCTATTCCCTTTCGTGACCTCGCCGCTACGCTTTCATAATAGCTTAGTGATTGCTGGTTTGCTATTGTTGCCTTATTTATTCATCATTCAGGTAGATTTGGTTTTTATTAATTCTATACATTTCTACGTCGGTGCGCTCTGCAGTTAGCTTTGTTCTGTAAAGAGGATAGGGGTATGTACATATGTATGAATGTATGTACGCCATAGTAATAGTTTCAAAAGGAACAAAAAAAAAATAATCATCAACTGCTTTTATTAAACAGCAGTCTTTATTCAGCATTTTATTTTTATTTTATTCGATAGTTGGTTTATCCAATTTGAAGCAGTTCACTTTCAGGTTATGTGCGAAAAATCAATATAAATAAATATGACTTATAAATTGTCTATAACAAAAATGTTAGTTCAGTTCTTGGGGAATATATAAAAACTTTTCTAATACATATTTTTTATCTCATTGTAAGAAATGTCGCCCTGATTTTATAAACATTATTTTTCAAGGATTTAATTTGTTTCCGACGGTTTTATGTTACTTTTGAATAAATTCTCGAATAAGTGTTAAAAGCTTGATTAATGAATTTTTATAATATTGTACTGAGCGCATTATTTTCTTGTTAAATGTTTATCCAGAAGTGAAAATGACTGTTTCATTGACCATTTCAGAAGATATGAAAAATATTTTTTACAGATTCGCTTTCTAGGCCATTGAAAGTTTAGGGTGGACTGGAATGGATAATGGAAAAAATTCGGCTTTGTCTGCTAATTTTGTGATTTTGCAAAATACGAAATTTGTTCCAACATATAAAATTAAGATAATTTCAATTGACAAACATATATAAATCCAATTAATGAGCAATGACTTTCCCGATTTCTACTTGGTTGTCGCTTTTCACCTTGCTTACATCACAATAATTCTTGACTCGACTCAATGTTGTGGCGGAATCTCCTCGGTGTCCTTTTATTCGTTCTCTTCTGCACTTTGGCCCAAGACGATGTTGAAACCCGACCATATAATTTGTTGATTTTCATTTTGATACTGTTGATTTATACTTTTTGATACCGCAAGTGTAGGGGTCACATGAAAATTCGGTCAATCTAAAAAATTACATGTGTGTTAAATTTCAAATCTAATTTTTAAGTTCGTCCCTACATACGAAAATTTCAGTACAAATTATATGGCCTAATTTAGTAATCTACAGAAGCTGTCTGTACTTGCGATAAAGAGTTGAAGTTTTAATTAAATTTTTGTATACAATATTTAGAACTCATTTGGAGCGCAACTCTAATGTATAATATTTATAATACTTTTTCGATTTAAGAGTATATATACAAGAATATTACAAGTCAAAGAAAGATAACCATCTGTGGTGCTAGATATAAAGTTTAAAATCAAACGAAATAAGCTTATATTCCAATGCTTCGGTTTGGTAATTGAAACGCATTGCAGTTAATGCCAGCGAAGAAATTTTTCTAAAGTGTTACTACACGGTTGCTTTTGAATTCTATACTTAAGAATTTATTGAAAACTCTTTTCATTCCATTTATCTATTATATCTGATTTTACTTGTAACAATCGATTTATAGGTTAACTTCTTGCGATTAATTGTAATTGGTATACGAATTGTCGGTTATGAAGTTTATTTTTTTTGGCATCACTAAGCCCGAGGAGCGTACTGGAGGTACGCGGGATTCACTGTAAAGGGGAACATGAGATTTCCTGAAGCCCATATCATATTTCACTATTTATTTTATATTGGATTTTATTTTGTTGTCTCTCCATAAGCTGTCGTCTAATCAAAGCTTTTGAATAAAAATAGTATACAGAAGATTATTTTATTGTTCTTTTGTAAGAGTTTCTTTTATCATAATTTTCAGTGCCGCATTTTCGATGTCATTGCTGACCATTTAGTTCATATTAGCACATTCTAGTGTAGCTCATATAAGACGAGCAATATACTAAATACATAAATAATATTTTGAGACATTCATTTGTCAATACATACAAATTTCTTAGTTTCAATTCGGCGTTTTACCACACTATGCCTTGTACTTAGTCAACCAACAGTGAAGGCTAGCATTTAATTTCGGTTGCTAATATTCTCATATTTTTCGCGCGTCGAAATTAATATACATTTTGCCTATTTTGAACTTTAGTTTTACTTATTTGGTTAAGGTGATGACATTGATTATTATTTTTATTTGGATTTTGGCCATTACTCATACTTGCTTTATGTTTGTATGGTAATAATATAATAAAGTGGCTTTTTGATTGACAATAAGTGCTGAAAATAATGCAGGTGTTGAAAAGCTTTAGGCAACTTAATATTTAAAAATAAAAAATAACAAACAGCTAACGCAGAAATTGCCTGATTTAAGAATGAACGTGCGTAGATTTAAACATGTTTTCTATTGCTCCTTCCTTATTCTGCTTTATTAAATTTTGGCAATTTTCCCAATACCTTAATATTTATTTTTTATTTATTAATTTAATATATTAAACTTATAAATTAATTATAAATTTAAAGAGTGAAATTAGCGCTAGCTGCTGAGGCCATCGGCTATAATATTTATTTATATTTAATAGTATATATATTTTTAAAAACTTCGATCGATGCATCGATCTTAACATATTTTTTTCGTTTAAAGTTTTATGTTGTTTAAAGTTTTAAAGAGAACAACATTCGTATTAAATACCTGAAAAATCCATTGAACTTTTCATGTTTCATTTAATTTACTCGTATCGCAGATCTGCGAATAAATCAAAGTATATTGTTTGGGGTTAAAGAGCTTTGCTGTCTCAAATAATCATTTTTTAATTTAAAATCCATGTTCATATACATTTCAGGTGTGGTACTATTCGACTCTACCCAGTTGGAAACTAAGCCATGTCTTACCTTTTTCCAATAAGAAATAACTAATTCAAACTATTGAATGAAACGATATATTTCAAAATTAGCAAATACGCAATGTTTGGCTGAAATTTGTTAGCTCAAATAAAAAAATTAATTTAGAAATGTGAAGTGCTTTCGTCGATCAATATTTATATCCATGTATGAAAAGGCCGTAGACGAGTTGTTTGATGCTCCGCTGATCCTTGGTTTGATTTCCGGTTGAATTAAATTATTATTTTTTTTTAAATTTTTATTTTAAAAATACAGCGACACATTACATTTGACATTTATGTAAGATATCGCCGTGGCGGAAAAATTAAGTCTAAAATGGACAGCGTCTAAGGCCGATACATTTATTTCTTTACTGACCGTTCCATACATGAATTGGGAAAAATGATCTATATAAAATCGTTATGCTTCTGATTTAAATTTTATTTTTAAGCCACAATATTTGAAGTATACATTCATTTAACTGTTATTATTAATTATTTTGTATTAATAAAAGTATTGCATGACTTTCTCACATTGAGTTTTCCACATATTAAAATGTTCGGGCAGCCTAGTTGAGATATGGGTTTTGCACTCGCTAGATACCGATATAACAATATTTTATTTAGAAAAAACAATCGCTAATTCGACAATATCTTACTTATAATTCCAGATAAATTAATGAAGGATGCATAAATGAATCACGCTTCACGGAGTTTCCAGCATAATGACGACACAGGAAATATAAAAAAAATTGGCGATTATTAGAGTTTTACTAGTCGCCACCAAAAGTTTTGATCCCAAACAAGTTCAAAATGGTCAAATACAAATACGATTCCAAAATGCGAAATGCACAAAAGCCTGACGTAAAAGTAACGGCAAGTAGTGCATTGCAACGACACTCTCCAACGCTCAGGCACGCTGAAGTGCACTTAGGTCACAGCAAGTGCACAGTAATAGCTGCAACTTGTCCAAGCGTTAATACTCAGAACAAAACCCGCGCTCAAACACAGTCCTCTTATAGCCGTCCACAAACGAGTAAACGTCTCTTTCGTACGTTCGCTTTTCTATCGTCGATGTGGTATATATTCTCGTTAGGCGCCATAACGGCCGAACATGTTCGCGAACTAGAAGTATCCGAGGGTGTGCCTATTGGACATCAAATTGGCTTCATCGGTGAATTCTCTCATGGCGTGGACAGCGGTCCACCATATCTGATCGTACCGGTACCGGGTAGTGGTGTAGATACCGATCTTGCCATCGATCACACAACTGGCGAGATACGGACTAAAGTTTATTTGGATCGTGAGACACGTGCGTCGTATAGCTTGGTCGCAATACCGTTAAGTGGTGAAAATGTGCGCGTAGTGGTGCGTGTATTGGACGAGAATGACAATGCGCCGACATTTCCGCAACCGGTAATGAATATCGTATTTCCTGAAAATACGCCGCGTGATGTTAAAAGAACGTTGAATCCGGCACGTGATCTAGACTTAGGTCAATACAACACACAACTTTACAATATCGTCTCGGGTAATGTGAATAATGCGTTCCGTTTGTCACCTCATCGCGAGCTTGATGGCGTGCTGTATTTGGATTTGCAGATTAACGGATTTCTTGACCGCGAAACGATACCGGCTTACAGTTTGGTTATTGAGGCATTGGACGGTGGTAGTCCACCTTTGCGCGGACAAATGACCGTAAATATTACCATACAAGATGTGAATGACAATCAGCCAATATTTAATCAGAGTCGCTATTTCGCCACTGTGCCTGAAAATGCAACAGTTGGTACGAGTGTGTTGCAAGTCTACGCTACGGACACGGATGCCGATGAAAATGGACTCGTGAAATATTCGATAAATCGGCGGCAGAGCGACAAAGAGCAAATGTTCCGCATCGACGCACAAACTGGTTTGATTTCGGTCAATAAGCCGTTAGATTTTGAGACCAAGGAATTGCATGAACTTGTAGTGGTGGCGAAAGATCAAGGCGAACAACCGCTGGAGACAACAGCATTTGTTTCCATAAGCGTCACAGATGTCAATGATAATCTGCCCACAATCAATGTTATATTCCTTAGTGACGATGCAACGCCCAAGATCTCCGAGTCTGCGAAGCCTGGCGAGATAGTGGCGCGCATTTCCGTAAATGATCCCGATTCGAAGGCTGAATATTCGAACGTTAATGTGTCACTGAATGGTGGCGATGGACATTTTGGCCTCAATACACGTGACAACATAATTTACTTGGTGATCGTATCACAGCCACTTGATCGTGAGTCACAGTCAAACTACACGCTAAGCGTTGTAGCTACAGACAATGGCACGCCACCATTGCATGCATCAAAAACTATTTACCTACGCGTCACAGATATCAATGATAATGCGCCAGAGTTTGAGCTTGAAGTGTATAATGCGAATGTAATGGAAGTTGCCGATCCTGGTACGTCTGTGTTACAAGTGGCTGCTCATGATCGTGACGAGGGTAACAATTCGGCGGTGATTTACGCACTTGCCGATACACCGGAAACACATGCCGAATGGTTTCAAATCGATCCATATACGGGTTTGATAACAACGCGCGCGCATATCGATTGCGAAACCGAACCGGTGCCACAACTAACGGTCATCGCTAAGGATAATGGCCATCCACCACTCTCATCGATAGCCACGGTGCTCGTGACCATACATGATGTCAACGATAATGAACCAATTTTCGACCAGAGCTTTTACAATGTTTCGGTAGCTGAAAACGAGCCCGTTGGACGTTGCATTCTAAAGGTAAGTGCAAATTGTATAATTTACCTTGCCGAGATTTTTCATGTAGAATTTTGTAAAAAAAAAATGTTGTACTAAAAAAATGTTTTACATTAGCGGACTTTATACACGAGTATGTGTATATATTGTAAGCAGAAGGCAGGATATGTATCGAAATCGAAGGGTCTAAACCAGCAAAGTAAACATTTTTATTGACTCCTCCTTCAACGCCGGAATTTTCATTAAAACCTAAAAGAAGTAGCTTTTTATGAAGTATATTTATAGTTTTCTGAGTACAACAGGGGTTGCAGAGCTTCCAAGTTACTTCGTAGGTTTCAATTAGAGCAGTTGGCGCCATGTTGTGGTGGTATAGTGCATATTAAGATTTCTCAGTCAAACCCTCTAGATTCCCCAATGAATGCACCGATGTGGCCTACAGTGGACCATGAAAAATCTGCCAGTTTTCATTGTATGCTTCTTCCAAATGCCTTTTTCTTTATAGCAACTTAACCGGGGCATTGACAATGGAAGTACTGGCCATTTTCTTGTTGACTGCTAAGGAAGGTCCTATCAAATGGAGAAGCACCATTCTCGCAGCTTGTAATGGTAGCCACAATTTTAAAAATCCCTATCTTTGATCTTTTAATTAGGTTTAGCGTCTCCGTCTTGCTATATTTTAGCCTGAGTTCCTGCATATCCGCTTGCCGTTTCAATAAAGAGCAACCTGATTCGGCAAGTTTAACCTCGTAAAACATTCTCTTTTATCTCATTGTCTTCTATGTTAATATGACCGGGAACTCAAACAAAAGAGACGTTAATTTTTTTAGTTACTGACACCAATTGAGTTTTACACCTCTGGACTAGTTGAAATTTACTGCCCGATGATCGCAATGCCAACAGAGCCGCTTGGCTGTCAAAGTAAATATATGTATTGTTGTTTCTACATATATTCTGGCGATGTCTTTGTCTAGAGTAGAACGTAGCTTGTGTTAAAAATGCATAAGTAAAATACGACTATTGGCATCATTCCCAAGATGGAAGGTTAATTAGGCATCGAGTTCTTTGAAGTGCAAAGCCGGCCCTTTTGTCGCATTTTGTCTTTGAACCATCGTTGTAGGGAGGAATATCTTTCTCCTCTAATCCCTCCTGTATGATAACTTAACTATCATACGCCTTTTAAGATGGCGTTTGTTGTGATTGTATTTCGTTTATGCATTATAATAATATAGCTCAGTGTTTGGCTGAGCTTCTCCTACCATCTGCGATGTGCGTCTTTATATTTTACCACAAATGGGTGCACCTGCAATTTTGTGCCGACCCCGAACCGCAGTTGTATTTTATGAAAAGCTTTTTCATGGCAAAAATACCCTCGGAGGTTTGACGTTGCCTAGCGAGGGGTGACCGCTATCAGAAAAAAAAACGTTTCCTTTGATTAAGATTTTACTTGCCCTTGCTGAGATTCAAACCTCGAACTCAGCGGCGTATCGAGTTATTGCACGCACCACTACACACTCACCCACATACATTATACAAACATACTCTAAATTCTGCAAAACATGAAACAATTGTGTACAGTTCAGCGAGTAAGTCAAACTGTTGATAAAGCAAAATATTTAAGGGAAAGCCATAATTTATTGTGAGTATTAAGCAAAATTCATTCGGCGAATTTTATTAATTCAAGGTTGAGCCAAATCAATAAAAACTCACACTGCCGATATAAACATATTAACTTAAGTTAACCTTTCAAAATTACTTAAAGGCAGCAATCAAATTTGTATTTTTTGTATTGTAAAAGGAGTACAAAGAGCTATCCTTTTGAAATATTGATTAAAATACGAATAGCAAATTTTTTGCGATAACCACAACGTCTGGCTAAATATGATGATAGCTTTATATTTAGTACTTTTCTGATATATTATCATCCCAGTTTTAATTTAAAGAAAAGGAAAACAAAATTTTTTGCTATTTTTTACATAAAATGAAGCTTGTTCAATAATGTTCGCAAATGGCTGACGTTTGCTTATTTTATTTATTTAACAGCTCCAAGCAATTTACGAATATTTAAATCCAGTTTGTTTGTCAAAAAATGCTTTATACTCATATCAGTTTTGACTTATTTTGTTCCAAATTTGGTTTCGAGCACAAAAATTGGCACGAAAGATGGCACAACGCCGAAGTGGATTGTCTTCAAACCAACTTGACAAAGGATGAAGCAACAAACATTGACTTCTCTCCTCATCTCGATCATTTTGGTACACGCATACATACATACGTGCATAACCATCGTGATTTGTTAAAGCTGCAACAAACAACAGAGTTATGCGCACAACAGACTTATATTATCAAGGCGCGCAAGTGCGCTCGCGCCTAAAAAGCAAAGAAAATTTAGCTGTTTGCGTTAGTTTTTTAGAACAGATTGAAATTAAAAAATGAATTTTCGGCATAACCTTCGATCAAACTCTTTTTAAACTTATTTTCCGCTAGAACTTTGTTCTACAATGAACGAATTCATAAACTCACCCACATATTCAGCAATGTCTTCTAAAAGTTAGATTTTATTATTATTATAAGTTAGATTGATTCTCATGATCACGCTCGAGAACTCGATGAATAAACTTATATTTTCCTTTATCATGCTTAATTGGAAACAATAACCTTAAAGTATAACAATGATATGATTGAGAACACAAAAAGCATAATTGGCTCACGCAAAAGGCGGATGATTGGCCAAGTAGCAGTCCATAAATACGAATTTTAAACAGAACAAAAGCTCCCGTGATCACACTGGTTCACCCTTGGTCTGAACACCAATTGTAACATGTGGAAAAATTAAAAAAAAATATAAAAAAAATCTCAAACAATAAGACAATCAAAATAACTGAGCCAAGTTTGGTTTATACACCCCGCTGCGGTCGTGCAAACAATAAAAAATTACTATGCTAGTAAGAATTTTGTATAAAATTTCATATTTAAAACTGAAGCAAGTATGTATGTATGAATGTAAGCAGCAAATCTGCGTTTACAGTCACACTCTAATTAAGTTGTTCTATTTCATTTTCGGTAATAAGCGTGAATTGTGCTTATTCTGTTTGGATTCTCAATTTTTTTTTTTTTTTGTGCTGACATAACTGAAGTGAATATTTACAAAGTATTGAAGATCGATACAAAAGAGCTGGAGACTGGCAAAGATATAATATGGTTAACCGAGCAGAAATGCCTGCTTACATAAAACATATCGCTATACCTTTGAAAAGTTTTTAATTTCATATAAAAGTTACTTGCTGAGTCGATTTCTGATATTTGTTAGAATAAGCACATGATAACGACAGCGTCCAGTGAAAATACTCACATAGTCATACTCATTAAAAAGGAGGCTTGTCGGAGCGCTCTAAGACTGCCGATTTATAGTAGCCTGAAAAGTGAAGACTTCAGAGGGCGTTTGAGTGTTTTACAACCACTCAATGTTGATACAGTTGTCAAACTTAAAGGCTCTATGATTCCAATACCAACATGTACCAAAACATACAAGGTTATAAAACCTGAAAGGGACACCTGTAAAGCGATAATGAAAGCAATCATTGAAGAATCTCAAGTATGGAACACTGACGGATTCAAACTTGTCAACGGGAGCACTGAGGGTGGGGTATTCGAACTTAGATTTAAAATAAAAGTGAAGAAGGACTAATGGGTCCACAATTAACATCGTGTCAGACAGCCAGGCAGCCAGGCAGCCCTAAGGGCACTATACTACTTCAAAGACAGACTCAAAGCTAGTATACACTTGCAAAACGGTACAGGAATACAACAACAGAGTTACTTTGTTGTGGGTGGATTTTCTTGCTAAAAGAAGCAATCAACGGCGTTTTATGGCCTTCTGCCGTACTGTGATCCTTTCAAAGGAATTTATGGCAGAGCTTATAAGAACGGGATAAGACTCAAGAATCTCAGACCAATGGCGATCATCAAAGTTAAATAGACAGTGCACGATATTTATATGTTCATCCCGTGAAGCCTCTAAAAGGCTACTCGACTACTCAATTTCAGAAGAGAGGGTCTAAGAACACTCACCGGCTACTTGAAAGGCACTGTAGGCTGAGATAATATCTTTAGAAAATGGTACTCTTGGAGGTTGCCAGCGTATAGGTGGACTCAGGCTTATTCACTTTGGGGAGAGACTATCATCTCCATCCAGAATATGGACAACGACACCCTTCAAAGTGCTTAATTTCATAAACAGCCTAAATTTGGGTTGACAACTTAAAGGGTATACCATAATAACAATAATAGTCGGGATCAATTCGGTACACATATTGTTAACCTTCCGAATGACAGTAGATAGATAGATAAGTAAAATTAGGTATACACTTCGACCATATGGTACCTTTTGCCCTCGAGCTAAATTTTTTTTGTTATAAAACTTCGTTAACCCTATCATCCTAAGGAATTGGAGGGTGATTTTTGATGTCAGCGACCGTTCCTTTATTTCCCCTAGTTCCCGAAGGGGTATACATTTTTCTCGTCTCCTCGAAATGGCATATCATTTGAGAAGCAGATGCAGTCACAGAAACGATACGACCATATTTCCAACCTGTGAAGTCTGCAGCGACTCGTAAGAAATCCCTTGAGCATTCGAGAGCACAATTAGCTGCCTAAACCAAAAGACAGTACTTTTAAAAACTCTGTATTCTGTATTACTTGTTACCTGCCATACAAATTGAAATTCATCCTTATTCGAATTCAACTTGCTTTACTAGCTTTTAATTGTAAAGAGAATTTACTTTGCTAAGATTACCAGAATACCCTAAAAGTTTTGTAATATTATAATAATAATAATTTTGGCGCTTACACTATATAGCTCAGTGTTTGGCCGAGCTTCTCCTACCATCTGCGGTCTGCGTCTTTATATTTTACCACAAATGGGGGGACCTACAATTTTGTGCCGACTCCGAACGCCAGTTGTATTTTATGAGAAGCTTTTTTTTGGCATATTTAGCCGTGGAGGTTTGCCATTCCCTACCGAGAGGTGACCGCTATTAATAGTGTAATATTACACTAATTATTAAGTTGATATTTTCCCAATGCTGACTTGTAGGTGCAAAATTATGTATTTGTAAATAGTTTCAAGTGGATTACGAATTGGATGTGATGGATGCTCCCCTATCTCTGAACGTCTTGTTATTGTAGCGCGAAGAAGAATTCCAGTTTATTTATATCATTCATATGTTATTTTTATTCGAGACCAAGTTTGCAAATATATTGTGAAATTCCAATGAATTGTGATAGAGGGAAGTGCGATTAAATCCTTACGATTTATAAAACACATTGTACAAACTAAACCTTCCGTGCCAAATTATAGATATTTTAAAGAAGGCAATATAAAAGCACAACGTAGACGAAGTAAAAACTAAATACTTTCAGCCGAGTGAGAATGAAATACATATTTCGACTGCTTGTCATTGCCGAAGATTTTCTGCAGTTTTTTTTACATGCTCTTTGTACCCTAGTTGATTGGTTTGTGGACTGTTGCCATCAAATAACACATTGCTGAGAGTATTTTCAAATGAAAAAAAAAAGTATAAAAAAAACTCAAATTTTTTTATTTACAAAAATTCGAATTCTACAAACCAAGGAAGCGCTACCGTTTATGCTCAATTCGTTTTGTTGTTGTTGTTGTTCTTGTTGTTGCTGTGTTACGAGCATACTATATGTATTTGTATTTGTTGCTACTGTTGATTGTAGTTGTGATTGTCGTTGCTACCACAGCGGTGCATCACTGCGCTGATATGACCTGATGAGTTGGCAACAGACATCACGTTTTCTAAGGGCCACTGTCGTCCATTTACCGTCCGATTACCGTTGCAGCTTGGTGATGATGAGCCGTTTGCTGCTACTTAAAGGTGGAGAGACGCGGAAATAACACTCACCTCTTGCGCAGCTGCGAATGGAATTTTGGCGAACGCGGATAATTGCGTTGGCATCAAGTGCTGTTATTCCATTTTGATTCTTGTGCAATTTTTTATTTTTTTCGATTACTTTTGTGTGGTGTTTGTATTGTTGTTGTTGGTGTTGCTGTTGCGCTGTTACGTGCAGACATTGCTTATTTTCATTGGAAGATCTCTGCAGGCAGGCAGGCAGCTTGTTGATTTCTTTCGTTGCAAATTCATTTGTTTTCTCCTTGGACGTCTGTCTTTTGCGTTAATTTCAACAAATTCAAAGGATAATTGATCCCGTTGATTATGGTTTCCGCCATATATTTTTTAAAGGTTTTCTTTTTTACCTTTAAATTGTATTTTTGTATTTAATGTGAACGAATAAGTGTATATTTATTTCATATTTGTCTGGCAGCTGATTGCTGTTTATTATTATACTTATTATATTTGTGTATTTGTTTCTTATTGCTACTCCGTATTTGCGATTCATAGATGTATGTGTAATGCAGACTTCAGACGAAATGTGTTATTAGAATTAAAATTGAATTAAAATTATTGTAAATTTGAAGCCAGAATATGAAAAAAAAAAACTGAATATAAAAGTTGTTTTCATACATATCTTCTTTTTAGTGTATGTAGGTATACCAACGCTTAGAACAGATTTAATATAATATTTGGCATTCGGAGATTTGTGTTTGTCTACTATTGAATTATTTCTTTCATTTTATTTATTCTTTAATTTCGAGTTATTCACCATCAGCAATATAAGTTTTGATAATGCGAAAACTTACCATCATTAAATATTAACATATAAATATATATAGTTAACAAAAGCGTAAAACATCCGAAGTACAGTCAACGATGTTTAATAATTATTTGCAAACCATAAAATGCATTGTTTAAACAACTTTAATGACTTACGAACTTATGACTGCTTTGTGGAACATGCAACTATTTTGCATATAAAACCGTTTGCTATTGGAGTTTTTCTAAAAGCTTCTGTGATATTTGAGACAAATGTAAGGCCGTCTAAAGTAAAATTGAAATAATTGCATCTATTGAGTCAATAATTCACATATATTGTTTTTTATTATAGCGTAGATTGCGCCTTAAAAAAAGTTAAAAATTTACACTTTGCAATTTTTTTGTTCCAAAATGTACATATTAGTTTTGTATACTTTATTATAAAATTAAATAATAATTGATATTTTTATTGAGCTCCAATTAGGTTTATGAAAGATTTTACTTAAAAAAAAAAACAAAAGTTTCAGTTTACAGATCATCACATCTCTTCACCAGATTTCTTTTTCGTTTAAAGGCCATTAAAAACTTTAAAACTTATTAAAATTTAATATTTAATAAAATTTTGCAAAAAAAAAAAAAAACTTGGGTCTTAAATGTAAAACGCCAATTAGAAAAGACTTATAAAACCAAATCCTCTGTTTTTTTTTCGTCAGTGAAGAATGAACTCTATTTTTTTAACTACCCTGCAAGAACATGCTGACAGAATTACAAATACACTCTCATTCTTAAAATCAGCACTGACTGTCAGCTTACCGGTAAAATGACTGCCATGGTGATTGTCAAAAAGAGACACTCCCGACTAGCTACGCTTACTATGGTTGCATATACATATGCGAGAATGAAACAACGAAGTTTTCGAGTTTATCTTTACTAACCGTAAGATGACCGGTAAAATAGTTGTCATTTGTAGTTGCACAAAAGAGACAATGAACATTTAGGCTAATTTCGCATATGAGCGAAAAAGAAACATATTATAAATTCGAAGGAGTTTTGCAAATGGCGCGCAGTATTCGAAAAACTCTGAAGTGTAAAGTTGCGAAAACTTTAAAATCGTCGTGTTTTTATAAACGATAAGTTTTAAATGAAGAAAAAGCTTTTCTAAATGCTAATTATAAATAAAATAGGATTTCTGGATTCAATATTATATATGAACGGAGCTCTGCGCAAAAGTACTGATGGAATACCCGGAGTTTGTCCGGCTAGCGATATTTTTTTCAAGGATGACTGAAGGACGCTTATGCAGAAAGGAGTTCTGCGCAAAAATTATTATATATTTTTCATTTATTTACCATGATTTTGGTATTAGCTTGTAAAAAATAAAAAAAAGACGTATTTAGAAAATCAAACCATCAAAGGATATATCATTTGATGTAGGTATAACTGAATATTTTCATTACTGATGGTTTTATAGGGAGCACTGACCCAGTAAAACGAACGAGAGTGAGCAGTCGAGCTATATGGTTGTCTATTCGGTAATATTAATGTGTTAGAATGAAATACAATATCACACGTAGACATTTGTTGACATCTGTTTTTACATAGTGGCCCTAAGAAACTGATAGCAACTTTGTTCTAAATGCTGACCAAATTTTTTCAGCCACTGACCATCAGTTGTACGGTAAATTGACAGGCACTGTTCTTGTAGGGTAATTATAACTATTTTCAAATTGGCTGTTTACATTATATGAATCATATTTATTTCACGGATCGATACGTTTTTAATTTACTTTTATCTATATTATTAAAATTAAATAACTCACACTCTTAAAAAATACGTTTTTCAAATTAATTTTCTCAAGATATTCTTTCCACATATATTCTTTTAACATCGAAACAACGCAACTATTTAAGAGTAATTTGGTGGCACACTAATCATACGAAGTTTGACGCAGTTCAAAACCCTTAGCAATTTTAAAACTTGTGAGTTTACAGTTAAAAAAAAATTAATTTTTCGCAAACCTTTTTATATTTTTGCCGCTCTTTATTTACATAGCGTGTTGTTGGCAAAATTGTTGTTCTTACACCAAAGTTTAAAAATTTTTATAATAATTTCGGACTTAAAATGTATTGGTTTCTTTGTCAGATTTTGCAAATTTCCTTTTTTTTTTTAAATAAATTTTGTGTTCACTTTAAAAAGGTTTAACAAACCAGTATTACCACGTTTATTTTGATTAAAATAAAATATTTGTACTACAGTTTTAAGCCACAGTAAATATCTTTCATTTGATATGCATGTTCGAATAAGCGAATATCTTCAAAAATCGGCTGCTTTATCCGCACTCAGATATTTGGCTGCTTCTGTTTTTGCTCCTGTGAGAAAGTGAATTCATTTCGGTCTAAAATTGTGTTTTGAGTCTGCGATACAACTTCTCTGAACTCAAATATTTTTATTTTTAAATATTTTCTGCAGAAGGTATTTCAGCTTATGATCCCAGGTAAAATTTGTTGACAAACTATTTGCATTGAAGAAAGACTCTTGCGGACTTACAACTAATGTTGCCGTCGTCCATACTTTGTGCCATACAATTAGGCGAAAATAATGAGAGACTTATACAACGTGGTTTTTCTTTGTCGAAAGAGGATTTTACTGCCCATTTGCCTACTCAGTCCGATTTTAAATTCATTATTCTTTCAATGATAAAGCCCAATCAGTTAATTAATGGTGGGCTTCGCTTTTTCACACAAAAAGCTTGCTAGAACTGTACTCAGATGTGATCCCTTTGCTGAGAAACTTAAGTAATGAATTTTACTATATGAAGACAGCCGATAAGCTTAGTATATCTTCTTATACTGGAATTTTTTACTAAAAACTTATAAATTTTGGGGCCCGTCAAAGTCGATTAGCAGCAACAATATGTTTTTGGAAGTTTCCTCGTGCATGACTAAATTTTCGTTTTGTGTGGTCGAATATAGTACGTTTCTTGCCCACCTTGTCACGAAAATTACGAAACACGATTGTTATATCGTGGCGGAGGGAGCGCTCGAGAAAACCGCTTAAAATTGACTAAAAAGTGTTCTTTGGCCATAATGCACTTCTCTACCATCTGAGAGTGGTGGCATTTTAATGAAATATGGAAAAATCTCGATTTAGTGAAAGTTGGGGCAAGAAGTTCACCTACCGGGGAAAACAACAGTACTTGATGACGAAGTTTCTCTGCCCCCCATAAGTCCAACAGTAAATTTGCGCACGACAACTGTCGTAAACGTTGCAAGGTTCGATAGTTTTCTAGGGATGGCAGTTAAGTCAACCTTTGCTTTAACGAGAGCATCAATCTTCCGGGCAGAGATCCATTTCTAATAAAACATTTGGATATTTTGCGACGCTTGAGCGCTTAATTGGAACTAAAAGCGCCGGTTAAAACGATCCATCAGATAAGTAAGCTCTGAGTAGTAAGCTAAATTGTTGCTAACCGCCGGTAATTTTAACCGCTGATGGTACGAAAGGTCCTAAATTATTTAAAAGGAAGCCACCAAACTTATTTCAAGTTTTTGGTATTTTAATTTCGATTTCCCGTTGATTTTTTAGAATTTTTTTCGTCAAGGGTGTTACGACTTTTTTGCATATAAAACTAAATGTTGCTTATTCGTTATATGGAAAAAAGCCGCAACACTCTTGACAAAAAAATATTCTAAATAATCAATGGTAGTTCCAAACCACTTGAAACTTTTACATTGTGATACTAAAATTGAATGAGCTATGAAATTGCAAACTCAAGAAAAGTTTAACATTTCTGAGAAAAACTTCAAAATCTATATACAAATTTGTTTGCATTTTTTTTTTCTACAAAGTTAAAAACTTTTATATGCTAACATATAGCAAATGAACTGGGTTTTATTTGACACTATTTAAAAATAAATAAATAAATACAACTGGCAAGCTTGGTAATTTTGAATGCTGTTGCCATTTATATGCTCAACACGGTAAGTGCAAAAAAGTTGCCATTGAAGGAGAACACTAAGTTGAAACTAGCTAAGATTAATAAGAAAAGGATATTTTTGTTTTCATGGCAAGGCTGTACTTCACGAATCATAAAATCGTATAGAATGTACGTGAAAGTGAATTGCTTCTTATTGCTTCTCATTGCACGATATTGCTGTGCATATTATAGTCAATTAAAATTATTTTCGAACGCGCTTGAATGATTGACAAACTGAGTGCTGGTATTTATTTACCTTATCCTGCATTTGATATTTTACTGCGCAAGTATTTCGCACGAATGCCAACGATTATGTTCTTAACTTTTCATCGTAATTGTAGCGCAAATCAAACAAAAGACTTAAACGCGCTACTTGCTATGCACTTACTTACTTGCATATACCATACTTAATGCTTAAAAAATGAAATGGGTAATTCCCCAAGCTAGAATTAAAACAAATCATTATGCAAATTTCGAATAAAAAAGGAGTTCTATTTGTTGTGAAACATTTCCATCAACAGCAACAACAATAACAGCAAACAAAAACAACAAATGCATAACATGAATACTACATCAATTTCATTGTCTTGTGCGCTGCTATGCAATTTCGCTTAGAACACAGTTCATTTCAATTTAGTTTGGTGTAGTTTACAAAATTGCATAGAATTGCATGTTGCGGCACTTGGCGCTGTGAAATGCGTCACCCCACCGTACATCGCTGGAGCCAGCTATGCATAGTCGTGCTAGCTAATAAAATGTGCGAGTATGTATGCAAATATTGTTGCTGTCATTCAGCTGAGTTGCTGGAATTGCTAACAGTTGATGTTGTTGCTCGTTGTTGCTCGCCGTAGCCGCTACTAACATACTACGTTACAATTCAGGCATTTACTGTTCTTATTGTTCTTTAAATTGTTCTGTTGTTGTTGTTGTTGTTAGCGTTTTTGTTGTTGTTGTTGTTGCATTTAAGTTAACCTATTGTAAAAAAATTGTGGGAAGCACTCATCTGCGGAAGTTAAGTGCGTTTGTGTTTGTGTGTGCGTGAGCCGGAAAAAAAAATGTTGCTGCTGCTGCCGTTGATGTTGCGGCGCGCATTGTTTGAGTAATTTGTAATTTACTCCCACAACGTTGAGTGGAAAATAGTAGAGATTTAATTCTCACTTACAGATTACATGGCAATGCCATTACAAACCACACATACACGCATGTATATGTATCTGAGTGTTCTAGGTGTATGCGATTTGTCTTTGTGTGCGTGTGTGTGTGTGAGTTTTATTAAACGCGCTTAAAGGGCAATACGAAACTTGCATGCTGATATACGACTAACGGCTGCCGTTTGCCAATTGGCTTGTGTTGTTATTGCTTGAAAGAAATTCCAGACGCACATTGATTTCATAATGAAAAGGAAAATATTTTTGGGTTTTTCCTTTTTTTCCAATCTTCGCTAACATACACTATGCACATGCATCGCATTCGTGAATACTTTCAACTGCATACAAAGCGAAGTACGAACGAGAAAAAAACAAAAAAAGAAAAACCAACGGACCCGCGAGCGAACTGGCGAGTAGCCAAGTGGCCGATTCAATTCGAGCGCTATGTACGGCCATTGCGGCAAGTTGATCAGCGTTGCCATAGTAGTGAACTCCTTGCTTTTATTTGGATATTTTCAACATTAAAGGTAGGAAAAAAAATATGTTTAAAAAAAATGAAAATAAAAATTTAAATGATTACATTAAATAAATAATAAACATGCGCATGATTACGATTTGGTCGTTTCTGGAATTGATGCTGGAAAAACTAAACATAAAAAAGTGCTAAAGTAGGTTTTTATTGATTACAAATCCTCGTAATTTTTCGTTGAGACGAAAAACTCTATTAAAAACCGTGGCCGTTCTGTAGCTGTACTTCAGTTATTGTAGCACCACAACTCAGAAAATCAACTAAACAGATCTTCTTTTTTAATCTACGAAAACAGTAAAACAAATAAAATATTTCTTCGAAAAAGCATTTTAATTAATGCTTTTTTGACTATTTTAATTACATTCCAGGGACGCAAAATAGCAGATAATTTTTTTTTGATGTTATAAAAGTCCGGAGCAAAATATTGTTGTAGAAGAAAGTTATCAATGTTTCTTTGATCACAAGACCTTCTGGACAATAATACTGGATTCTTTTTATTTTTTTAATTTCTTGGAAAAAAGTCCGATAAAAACTGAACAAGTCTGGATTGTTTTATTTCTTTTGTTTGTCCAGTCATAACAGTTAAACTTGGTCAAATATTTCTTAAGACCGAAATAAAACTCCGTTTCTATTAAATAAAGAATAATCCAAAAAATGATACCAAATTCGTTTATTACTGGGTAAGAACTTTTATTTCGGCCTTAAAAAATATTTGGTCAAGTTAAACTATTATTACTGGACTTTAAAAATGAAACTTCAAATAATATAAAAGTCCAAAAAAACTTTTTTTCTAACGATTTTTTTTTTAAGACTCAGTCTAAGTGCGAATAAGTGCTTCTCAATTTTTGTCATACAATTTTCAAGGCATTTATCGTGTTTTGAAGGTTATATTACAAACCATGAACCTCGAAAAAATTGTAGGTTACTGCAAAAATATATTTGTGGTAAGAAATTGTCAGCATTTAAAGAACCAAACGGTGGATGTTCCACCCGTCACAGTGAAGTATGTTTTTTCGTCCTAACCTGCAAATGTAAAGCCAATTATTTTTCAGCTTTCAATCACTTTTTGGAGCTTTATTGTTAAGGAAGCAAACATATACATTATTTAAAGTCAAATATTTAATTAATATTGGTTCGTAACTGCGATTTGTCCGACCTAGCACCATCTGAAACAGTTTAGGTGTTAAATATTTTAAATTCAATAAAACCATCAATGTATGTATAAATTGTACTAAAGTAGGTATATTATTATTTGCTATTCAAAGCAAGTCGGTCTGAAAAGATTGTTTATAGCTTGTCTAAAATTGGGAGACAAATAAATTAACTCAGGTGGGGTCCATTGTCCGTTTTGAAAAATGCCATTTTTTTCTGTAAATAATAAATCAAAATTTTATAACTTATAAGTTTTATATTTATCTGTTATATGATTTCAAGATTAAAATTTTGAAACTCGTTAAACTGAAATTTAAAAGTAATTAATAAAAATTTGCGTAGAAACGAGTTAAAATGTAAAAAGATTTTGGTCTTCTTCTTCATTTGGACTGTTGTCCAAATTTTTCACTTGTTTCCCAAATTGTTTCGCAACTAACTAGGTTTGTGATGTAACTAGTTTGAAATGCTGAAACTGATACAGGCACAATGCCGAAGAAAAGTTGAATTGTTTGTTTGAATGTGAATGAACAAATTTATTAAAAATTTATTGCATTCCGATTTTCTTGCTTTTGATAAAATTTTCTGACAAGAAGCACACGCTTTATTTTAACAATTGTATTCAGTTCGCCTTAGCATTGAAACTCACCACACCATCGCACCAAAATCATATGCAAACACAGAGAGAGCACATACATTTCCTGCCTCTCCAACTCATGTCATTCTCATTTTTTTTTCTCTTCCATTACGAATACGTGAGCAACTCCTTTTGGGCTAGGTGCCTTTTACCAAATTCAGCAACGAACAGGTTGGTCGCTGCGCCGCTACGTTTACAATTCCTTGTACATACACCTCACACCGATCCTCAACATCGTTTATCGAATTTTGCTTGTATACAACGACGACGTGTTGTTGGTGTGCGTGAGTTTTGTTATTTTTCTCATTTATCTTTTCTTCGTTTCCCTTTTACTTTTTCTATCGTATCAATATTTTAAATGTGTATGTGTGTGTGTAGCTTTACAATTCTCCACTTACCATCCATCCCTTCCTGCATTTATCTCAGTAAATTCAACTCATATCGAACTCCAAGTTACGAGTAAACTTGTTGTATTTGCTATTCAAAGCAAAACGTCAGCAAAAATTACGACTAAGTGGCCGCTTTGGCTCGCTGCTAGCTCACTAGCAAATAAGCCGGTTTTACTTACGACTTTGTTGTTGTTTCGCTTATTTTGTCCACCAGTTGCGCCCAGGCGACAGTTGCTGCTGCTGCCGCTGCTCATGCTGCTGCGTCGGCTGAAGTTGGTGGAATCGGCAGAAAATGCTGCAGCGCCTACTAAGTATATATTCGAATATGTGTGTGTGTATTGTGTATCTCCATACGTATGTTTGTATGCGCACACGCTGATTACGGCGGTGTCAGCACTCGAAAAGTTAGGTCTGCCATAGAAGGTATGACGATATCAAAACAAACAGTTCTAAGCTGCAAACTAGGCACTGGCGGGGCAAGTTACCCGCCGTAAACTCAAATAAATTTTTAAGCTAGAAAATATTTAAAGCTACAAGTACGCATATGTGCAAGTTTTCTAAATAGTACAACAGCTGACAACGTTCGGTGGCCCTAGACTATTTTTGAAGCGAAACGAACTCGGACTGTTGAATTTCGCTTTACATATAATCGAGGAATGCATTATTTTAATGCAGTTGTTGCCCTCGTTGTGTTAAATAATGGATTTTCAATACTTCGAAACTTTGTGGAAAGTTTATTAAATTTAATTTCATAATAGTTCCTGTTGAGCTCAACCAGCAACTGCTATTTTTTTTATAACCCACATAAATCATGCGACGACGACCTTGCAAGCTGTACAAGTAGGTTAGTTTATAGATATTTGATAATAATCATTTATTGATTTACTACTTATCCGCATTTTTAGCCCGTTTTATTATTTCTTGATTCAACTTCGGTGACGATCAACATTCATTAACATCACCCCTAAACCGAATGAGCGAACAGAGTGCATTTTCGGCAGTGAATTTCTTTGGTAATGCCCAGCTATTTTTTTTCTGTCCTTTCCGTCTTTGATTATCTAATAAGTGGCAACGAACCTTGTATACATTTTTAAAACTCCATAAGAACTTGCCCTTTGTTTGTAAATTGATCCACCTGTTTTGGGCCTCAGTTGATATTTTCGGTTAAGAACGAACTTTTTCTTGTTCTAAAGAAGAATATGCAATCACAACTGTGAACTTTCTTTCACTTCTTACTGCAATGTGGAAATAACATCCTTTTCTTGTGATATTGAGTTTAAATATCAAACGAAAAGGACTCACCCGGTGCAAATCTCTCTTAGTATCAAATGGTTCGGAAGGACCTTCTAAGTTCTGGCGATGTTGGTGGCATCGCTCTTTTTTTACACTTGAAAAGTTATTTTCTGAAAATATTACAAAACCTAGGTAATGCATTTTCATTGGCCGAACTTTTATTTGGGAATATTTTGTGAAATGTTAGCTCTGTTCAGTTACTATTCAACAAGATTCAACAAGATTCATTGGGCTTATTTTCACATTAATTTGTGTATAAATGTTATTATTATGTTTTTAAACATAAGTTAGAAATTCTAATATAAATCAGGGATCAATAAATCCAAAATTTATGCACATCTTTAGTTTTCACATTTTCCATTCATTAGCCTCACGCCAAATGCACCAGTCCACACCTCTCCAATTTGTAGGACGACAATTCACGGTTAATTCGGCCTATTTGGAATATTTGTATTACAAGTTTTAAGCAAATATACGAGTATTTCTATATGAAATATCTATTAATTTTAATGGCAGTTTATTCTAAATCCTACGAGTGCGAATAAGCTTTCAAATATCACCGTAATTGTTTTTTTTTGTTGTTGATTTGGTTAATTTATCACGTCCATTTCAGAATTTTTAACATTAACCTATTGCCAGCATGTTGTCAGTTTCCAAAAACTGGTCTGATTTTCGAATCAACTTTTATATTTTCTAAATGAAAATTAAAAAAAAAACAATACTTTACATTTAATTGAGCTCAACAGTTGTTGTTTTTCCACTAAAAATCTTCCATAAATTGGCCTTGAGCTCAATAAAATTGTAAAGTATTAACATTTACTAGGCCAACAGAAAAATAAACAAACATTAAAAAAAAAACAAAATTTTTATTTTAATATTTCCATTTCTTAGACCTTTTGAGCAAAATAATTGCTTTAACTGGAGTTGATTGCAAACAAGAATATACAAAATTAAAAAAATCGATATAGATTCTTAAACTCTATTCCCTTTTTTTATAAAAGATTTTGGTTAAAAAAATTCACTATTAAAAAATGTGCGATATATCTTAAAAATTTCACGAACTCAAATGTACGATGTATCGCACATAAATCAATTTGGTCGATATATCGCAGAAATGCTGAAAACGGTGATAAGCTAGCTAAGGTGTTGCACATAAATACATACATACATATATGAGGTGAAATTACTGCAATAATGTGTGTTCACTTATATAGCTGGTCGTACGCATTTCATTTTATAGAGAAATTTTAAAAAAATATTTGTATTTATATATTAAATATTATATTACATTTCACAAGGATATTTTTTGATAAAATAGTATCACCATAAAAGAGTAAACAAAAAAAGTAAAAAATCAAAAGTTTTACTATAAAAAATAAGCAAAAAAAAAGTCGAAAACGAAAAGAAAACAAAAAATAAACAGCTTGAAGTAATGTTTTTGAAACAACTTTCAAATTTAATTTGTTGTTTAAAGTAAAAAATAATAGAGAATTGGCATAAATGACAAAACCAAAAGAAAAAAATAAAAGCAAATTAAATAAATAAAAACAAAATGCTCCAAAAATATATGAAAACAGTAAAAAAGCAATGGATAAAAAATTTAAAAAATATGCATGCGGATGCCTAAATTAGAAAATTGTGGTATAGCGTTTAAAGTTCATTACGCTATGTGTTCTAAATATTGATAATATTTACACGTATATAGTTCGCGTCAAATTTTAATTTAGTTATGTTTGAGTAACTTTAAAATTGATATTAGCTTACTAGAGACATTTAAAAATATCAATTTTATTCTTTTTTTTTATATTTACTAATATAACTCGCCGTATGTTTTCAAGCACAGATAAGTCTTTAATTATGTGCTGAATGGGTTTGTTGCAAGAAGGGCATCAGTCTGCCTCGCTGTTTTCGAATATCTGTTTGTGCGAAATTCTGGAATGTTCCAAGCGAAAAAGTGTATACCATGTTCTGTCTTCTATTTCGTTTTACTATTTTGTATAAATAAAAATATTAAGCTCATTTTCAAATTTCCTATATTATTGATGTGCTAATTTCTTTGCCACTTTTTTTCATATAGGGTGCACTAATTTTTAAGAGAATTAAGGCAACAGCTTAGCAACAGAATCAGCTTGTTTATTACCACAAATTGGGATAAGGCCAGTAACCGACAGCAGCACAACATTGTTGGGTCGACGAAATTTTTATGACAGCTTTTTGAGCTGCGCAACTTCAACGCTGTTCCCTAAATTTAATTGGTCGTCTACTAAAAAATTTCGTAGCGCCAGTTATTGTAATTAAATGTCCTTTCTGCTTCCAGAGCTACTCTTTTTTTAATATAAAAATTTACATACGTTCATTTATGTCACACTCGTTTGGATTTACCCACATATTTCTTTTGCATGTTAGCCTGCTTGCCCCAGTGGCGTTGCAAACAACAAAATTACAACAATAATTTATGCAAAAAAAAAAAGTGCATTCTTTGCACATTTGTTTGGCTGTACGTGTGTGCACGTCCATGAACACACCTTACCGTATTGTTAGGCTTGCTGTTTAAGCAATGGAGTCTTACGTACACGTACGTGTCTGTCGGTTTTCGGGAAAGCCGCAATAGCCACAGGCATTGATTTCAATCAAAACATCAATAAACTTAACTGATATCAACAGCAGCAGCAGCAACAACAACAACAATAATAACAACAACAACAACAGCTATGCAAAATGTAGTCACAACAAACAGCAGCAGCTATGTGTGTACGAGTATAAATCAACTGCGCCCGTTGCCACAAACCATTGCGCCACAAGCCACGTCACGGTTATGTGCAACCTACATACACATACGCAAGTTGACTGTTGTAAATCATACATGCACATGCACTTTTGCACCTACATACCAACAAATGTGTTGTGTATTTGTGTTTGTATGTACGTAAAAGAAAAAAAAAACAGAACGCATAGAAGTAACACACTATTCTTGTGTGAACGGCATTTGGTTGATGTTTGCATTGCAACGGGAGCGCAAATGGAGCTTCTGCTGCCACTGAGACTGCCACCACAACAACACCTCCATAGAGAGACAACAATATGCCTAATGAAAATAATTCTAACGCATTAGTAGCAACAGGAAAAATGGCATTGTACCAAAGAAAGCTGCCACTTCGGCGGCTAAAACCAGTCGGTGTGCATTTATGCATTTGTATACAAGTTTGTGTGTAGGTAAATAAAAAAAAAAAAAATTAAATAAAACACGTACGTATATAGCTATCGATATTCATCGCACACACACACACACACACACATACGAGTATGTAAATAAACTAGCAATGCCGCTGTGGTCATTACGTGCAGTCATTTCTCTTCGCCGCGTTTATTGCATTGGCGCGGCAGCTTTAACAGATAAATGGATACGCGTGCGCGCGTGGTTGGCATTCTAGACTGTCGAATCGTCCAAACTGAAAAACTGAGAAAACCGACCGTGCCGAACTGAACCGGATCGGATCGATACGCACATGCAACGGTGCAATGGTGCAATCGGTGTTGCCAACTTGGCGCATTTTATGCTGAGTCTCAAGTTCATGTTTTTAAAAAGACTTTTTCTGTTTATACTTTTGCAATATTTTTCCAAATTTATAGTAGCAAAAAACTGCAGAGCTCATATACATTTTCTTTAAATAAAATTTAAAATTTCGTTTTTAAAGGTTTTGAGCATTTTCTTCAAAATTAAATTATATGTTCAGTTTACTCAACCGTTACTTGGAACAAAATAGTCCAACACTCTTGCCAAAATAATAATAATAAATCAACGGTATTTTTAAGACAACTAAAACTTGCACTTTGTTTTACTGTAATTGATAAGACTACGAAACTGCTTAACCAGAATTTTCTTGAAAAGTCATGAATAAAAATATTGGTCTTCAAAAAATTCTTTTAGAAATTTGTCTAATTTTTGCGGGATTCGTATAAGCTTTATAAATTATATTAATAATTTTTCGTTTATAGTATTTAAATAAATTTGTTAAGATTTTCAGTGGTCTTTAATTGAATAATAGTTCACAATTTTTGTGAGCTCGAGTCCAGTGTGTGATAGATTTTATTTGAATAAAAAGAACAACAGTTTTTAATGGTAGAATATATCGCCGATATTTCGGAGATGACCATTTAAATAGCGGCATTTTAGCTTCTCTTGTTTGTTTCAACTTGTAACTTTTCAAATTTTATGATTTATGGCAATAAAACATTTTAAAACATTTTGTAAATCACCTAAAAAATGTTATTCTTAATTTATGGACTGCTTATGCTTTTTTTATATATAAAAAAGTGAGTTCTTCCAAACTCATATTTTTAAATTTAAATGCTTTTTTAATTCTAAAAGTTGGCAACTTTGGGTCAGTAGCTACATTGTTTATATATTCGCATACATACATGTTTGTGCATCTTACATCGCATTGCACTATTTGCATCTGTGTGTGTGTGTGTATGTGTGTGTGTGAGTGAAAGAGTAAAATTGTTACTCATCACAACAACCGCAGGGCATTCGCTACCGCATTTGCATACCAGTTGAAGGAAAATGAACAAAAAGTTATGCAAGAAGAAAAAGCTTTGTGGCATGCGCGCAGGTTTGTAGCAATACTAGCCTTAAAACATACCAACGACAGTATGGAATTACCACCTTACATTAGTTCTGTGCCCGATCTATTTCATTCTCAAGCTATTGAGAGGTAGTTTTAAAGAGCATTCTCACTATACCGCGATTGGAAAGAAGATTGAAGACGGAAATGTTAGAACCTCGTTCAGCTTGTAGCTATTAAGGTGCAGAGCAATCGAAAATTAAAAAAATAAGACAATAATTTCGTAAATGCCTCGTTTCTACATAAACCTCATTATTTCGAGAAAAGAAAATGTCATAAGTACCTATTAATAACATACGCTGAGACGGCAACTTTCTTTAAACGAAAGACTTAAGCTGCGAACTCGCCTAATGATTCTAATAAAATGTTTTATTTCACAAAGGTTTTAAATATCTGGTTAAAACAATATATATGTATATGAAAATGTACACATATTTAAATTTGAAATCATTTACCATACGTGTACATATTTGTGGCAGATTTTCGATTTCATATTTAATTTGGTACCATTGAAAAGCTCCGGCCTTGTGGTCAATTAATAGTTTATAGAAATTTTGCATAGTTTCTTTCAATATCGGCAAAAGAAGTTTTTGTTCACTTCTATACCAAAACTAATTTGAATTTTTACCCGCTATGCATAACACAATTATCCACTTAAAATACCAAATCTAATACTAAGTACCAACAAACTCCTTGCTAGCGAAGTAATAGACACAGATGCTAGCAAAAAAACTCAAAACTTTGAAACTATTATCACTACACTAAAAAAAAAAATTCCTGCAATCCTTAAAAAAAACAAGGCAAGTGTCTACCGCTCATAACATAGCAGAGGGGATCGATTTTAAGCGGTGGCAGTAAACATTTTTTTTTTGGTTTTTTCTTAAAGCACATATTGTACATACATAAAATAGAGTAATTAAAATATTGAATCTTATCCACTAACAACAAAAATATCCACAAATGAGAGAACTGCAAAATCAGTAAATGCTTTTTATTCTTTGCGCAGGTCGAAGCAGGGAGTCTAGCCGTGAATGTTTGCATTGTTATACATAAACATACAAATGAATGTATATTAAGGAATAAAAAAAAGTAGAAGTCTTCAAATCAAGTTTCCGTTAAAATTGACTGTTAACTAAAGGTTGTTTTTTTTAGACGTGCGGTTTTTAATGAGGCAATACTTTTTCCGGAGTTGATCTTTGTGACAGCTGTAACTTGATTTATGCTTAGTTTAGTTTGCCATTTCAAGACGTCTTGGAAGATAATATTCGGCGCGTTATTGCTGAGATACGGCCCCAATTGCTGCAAACAGTGGTCGAAAATTAAGCCCAAATGAGTCCCAATATTGTGACTTACGCTCGATTCGAGCATATCCGGACTGTGTATCGTTTTTTTGGTTTTTTTTTGACTCAACAGCTGCATTTTGCAAACCGCATTACTGCAGGTAAAATTTAATATAAATTTGTTATTTAAATAAAACACTTAGCAACGTTATTTTTACACATGAGAAATTCTACACCTACAAAATACCAGAACTCAAAGGTAGTAAATCTGTGTGATAAGTTGTTCACTCGCACGTCACAATTTTTTCTAAACATTCTTAAAGCTTCAGCAAAGTACCACTAATATAAACCAATAAAATTTTTGTAGTTCATATTCACAGATTCTATCAGACGTTTTCATGCAAACTTAAATAAATACGTTACTAATTTTTTATATCCAGTGTTGGGCTATTCGATAATCAAATAACCGAATAAAGGATTTGATATATTTTAATCGACACTTTATTATAATATTTTCGTTTAAAATAAGATTTTGCAGCTAAATAAAATTAAAACTAACGATTGTTATTGATGTTGATTCTGAGTGATATACAAAAAAAAAATACAAGAAATTAAAAAGAAGTCTGATGAGCAGACGTTCTGATCTCCGCAGCTATAAACTCTTAATCACAAATTTAACAAACTAACCAAACTTAAATAAAATCATTTGTGTTGAATTAAATTTGTAAAGTTAAATCTTTAAAATCTTCTCAAACAAATTACAAAAAACTATTTTGCTTTTATTCAATTCCACACAATAATAATTATTTCCTCAAAAAAAAAAACAACATTATTTGTTTACTCTTCCTGTTAGCAGTTATTGCACTTTTTCTACCGTCATATTATTTTAATCCTCATTATTTTCCTGCTGGGTTTGTTTTTCAATTGCATTCACTCATAGCATCTACTGTCACTCTCCAGCTGCTTGCCACTTTAATTGTTGTTGTTTGTGCAACTCCATCTATTTTCTGCACTTGGTTGGGTGAACTTTTTAATTAGTTAATTATTCCTTTATACTCCATTTATACTTCACAATCCTAACTGGCATTAACACACGCATAAACATGTACATATAAACAAACATAGAAGACACTTGTCTTGTGTCTTTTTTGTGGAAATCCTTCATTACCAACTATTTTACATCTTTCTTTGGCTTTATCATTGGTAGTCGCACAACTTTCTGTGGATGTTGTCGTCACTACGTTGGTTAGTTTAGTTTGCAGAAGTCGTAGTTTGTTGTTGTTTCATTTTATTTATTTATTGCTCCAGCAGAATTTCGGCTTTGAACGCAAAAGTCTCAGTCTATTGCGCTGGATTGTTAAGCCGCCTTTGGCTTCATACCAACAACCAACATACCAAATCAACATACGTGCATCTTTGAATTGCGGTTGGCTTATTTGTCGTTTTTGTACAGAAATTTTGTAGTTGGTGGTAACTGCAGCAGCAGCAGCTAGCGTACATTGTGGGCTGGTTGAATAAATACTTGTATCTCAAAATTTCTCGCTACATATGTTACACACATACATACATATGTACACAAATATTTGCATGAACGTTGCTCTGATTGGCTTTTGTAAGATTTCTTTAATACAAATTTCGTCGAATTTCGAAAAATATTTTTATTTTGCTACATATTAAAAGGCAAAGCAGGCATTATTTGATCGCATATATTCATACATTTTAATACTTTGAGATATCAACATTTCTCTTCTTTGCACTGATTGATGTAATTTTTCATTTTCCACAAACATAGTGATAGTTTATCACTGCTACGTAACCCCCGAAAATAGGGTTTGCTTGACTCAATAATTTAAAATTTTTTTTAAGAATAACACAGTGCTACAAAAAAGTATGAAGTCGAAATACCTGGGAAGTGATGTTATTTTTTTTTGTAGGTCTTATCGAGTAGAACGAGTTGAATTGACTGGGTTAATTTTTGGCCAATCTTTGAATCAAACCAAAAATAAACTGGATTATTTTTGGTTTGATTCAAAGATTGGCCAAAAACTAACCCAGTCAATTCAACTTTTTATAAAAGCGAAATTTTTGCAAAAATTTACAACGAACTTTATATACCAATAAATATTATTAAATCAAAAGAAATAGATCAACAGCGCTTTTTCGATCGTTTTTTCCGCAGGTCAGCATCGTCAGTTTCGCGTTGTACTGACCAGCAATATTCTGCCATCATATTTATTTTGTTTTTTCCTTGGAAACGTTTTTCGATCGTAGCCATTGCTTGGTGGAAGTCGTCGCCTTGTCCATCACTGAACTGGCCCAGATTATGTGGGAAGAAGTTCAAATGCGAATGCAAGAAATGAATTTTAATCGACATACGAGTATTGCAACCCATTTCACCATATGCACTTAAAAATTCGTTTACAATGTTGCTTATGTTGTTCCCAAGGAATTTATCAAAAAACTCTTCCATTCACGTTTCTCAACACAGCTTAACTTGTTCATAAAGTTAACGTCGCTCATAATTTTGCGAATTTGAGGTCCAATGAAAATACCTACAGATATACATATTTTATAAAAAAATAAAAAATAACTAGGTATGAAAACAAATGAATAAATACCAGCTTTACTTATTATTCTTCTTAATATATTTCAAAAGTACAAAAAATCGGTTTTTTAAGCTTTACTCAAGATTTTGGGGGTGTTTGACAAATTCAAAAATTGAGTTCTCGTTCTACTCGATAAGACCACTTCCCATCACTTCAACATCACTTCCCAGGGTATTTTGGAGTGTCACACTGTGTAATTATTACTTTCCACGTAAATATCTCAGAAACTAACAGACCGACTTTCAATTTGATAATTTTGTGCACATGAAGACATCAAGGCCTTTCTTTTTATATATTAAATTTCATGTAGCTATCGTGGTTGAGAAAATAAATATATATCATTGTAATGGTCGTTATATATTCCATTTTTTTAGGGCGCCCCTAAAAAGTTTTTTTTTTTTATAAAAAAAAACGCTGGGTAATTTTTTTTTTCATTATTACAAACCAAACGTGCCTTGAGACGATTAAAGTAAAATTTTGGGTTTATTCGTGGTTTTGGGAAGTTTTAGTTAAAATATAATTTTATGCCAAATGTAATCAATTATGGAAACCAAATTTATTTAAAAAAAAAACCAATTATTTATCAAAATAAAAATAGATACAAATTTAAATTCAAAACTTTTTCTTGTTTATAAATTGATATTTTTATTTTACAACAAAATTAGTAGAAATGTAACTTTAATAACTAAATTTCTTCAATTCATGGCATCACCAAACTTTCTTTCGTATTTTTAATGTCTTTACTTCCATAATCATCTAAGAGTGGAATGAGGAATTGCTTCCGTTCATCATCTTTTGTGAACCAATCGTTATACTCTGACATTAGTTTAGATCAAAGCGAGAGAAGTGTTTTTAAATTTAAAAAAATATAATATTTTAACCAGTATTTTGATAGTTTGGTGCAAATCTACACATCAAGACCTTTCATTTCATAAATATTTCATCTCTATAGCTATTGAAGTTTAGTCAAGCTAAGCGTCGTTGTTCAGAATATTTGTGTATATAATACGTAGACAGAAGATAGATAATGACTTTGCATAAAAATGAATTTATGTCAATCAATTGTTTTCGACGCGTTTAAAATGTATTTGTGGGACGTTTACAGTAAGCAAGTGAATTAAATACAAATAAAAGACATTAATTTAAGAAAGAAAAAAACAGCAAACCACTTTGTTTGCAAATACGCTTAATCGTAACACCTATAAACGATCTTAGGCCGCCCACAATCTAGCAAGCTTACACTTTTAGCGCTGCTTTGTATTTCCCACATTTAACATGAAAAGAAATTAGTGCCTGAATGTACATGTGTATGTTAATAGCTAACCACATCAACAATGATAATAAAAAAAGAAAAAAATCTCTTTTTTATACACAATTTGATGTTAAATGTTATTTTTTCTCGTTGTTCGCTTAATTTTGCTATCGTCATTTGCTGTTAATTTTTTTTGTATTTACATTTTGCATCTTTGATTTGCATTAGATGCTTCAAATATTAGATTTTAAGCTGGGATTTGCATAAACATACATATATATACATATATTTTGCTGGCAAATTATAGTTCGGTTTGATTTTCTTATTCCGTCGGCATTTTATTTTGTAGAGTTGCTTTGCATATTTGCTTAAAAATAAATTTTCAATCAAATTTGACATGCTGAGTATACATACATATATATTTATTTAATTTTTATACTATCAATCAAGTTTAGTATGTTAAATTTTTTTTTTTAAATAATTGTTAGGCAAATTTTTAAGTTTTTTTTAAGTTATACGAATGCAAGAAACTACATTTAGTTTGATTTTATTTACTGTGTCTAGAGCGTCAAATTATTTCAAAAACTTACATCCGAATGATTATTAGTAGGCATCGCAATCCTTTGAAATTGCTAATTTTTGTTTAGCATCCAAGTGATCATGGACTAAGAAAGAAATGCGTTGTATTGAAAAAGAATAGTTTTTGCATACTCTTGCATATTTTTTTGTAAGTAAATTTTTAATTTATTTTTATTTTTTGAGGCTTTGAATGCAACTTCTCAATAAGCAACTTATGCAAAATGTGTGTAAAAATAATTAATGATCGATATCAATCACATAACCTTCTTTCCATATTTATATTCTAAGGTTACTCTATGCCACACGATTTGGTTTTAGTCTGATCGATGCTTTAGATGGTTGAGGAGAGTAGTTTGATGGCTGGCTCCTGGTACAAACATATTTTTTTTTTTTAAGTTTTTAGTACATTATCTGCATGATTATTGTGGTTCTTCACAATAAAACTGTTTACTTACGTTTTTTTTTTCAATTAAATATTTGCTTTTCGGGTTGTAAAAAAATGTTCAACAGAAGTAGATTATGTAAAAAATGCGCAGGACACAGTTCAAGGTCCTCAAATTTCGCGTTCTCTTCTTATTATCAAAACTTATTTTGCTGAAATCCCAGAGAGAGCAAAGAAAAAGTAGAAGCAATGAGAATTCGGCTGATGGAGTGTATAGGGATAATTTGAAAATGATCCTGGGGAATATAGCAAAACTATAAGGGAGCAACTCATTGAGGTTTAAACAAAAAACTATTTTCGTTTTAAGCTTCGAAAACTTTTTAATTAATTTTTAAACAATCCTGAAGGTCACTGTTTTTCAATATCATTGTTTCAACAATTTTGTTAATTATAGCTCCAATCACTTTAAACTGATTTGAAATGATAAAATGCAAAGATTTAATATAGAAAATTTAAAAAGTAATCTAGTAGTACTACAATGTGAAATATAATTTTTGCTTTATTGTACACTCTTTATATTACAAGCTTTTTGAGATGATGGCGATTTCTGCGTGTTACGTTAGGTGTAATTTATTTCAATAAAACTAAAAAAAGATACTTGAAATTAGTCGGAAACATAGGGACTTTTCAGTTTGTTTTTCTTTATTTCTTACCTTCCGCAAAATACGTTCAAACAAAATAGTTCCTGAGCTCTTTCATCTGAGATCCATATATGTAGATTGTGATTAATATTTCAATTACCTGTTTCCCTTATTTAAAACTGAATTTGATTCAAATGTTTATATGTACATACTTACATATACACATAAATATAGATGCAGTAGATTAGCTACTACATACAAAATGAATTGATGTACTAAATAAAAAGCAAGGTGTTAGCTGTATTTTTGTACAAAATGATTCTGCAGGAACTCACTTTAATTTAATAAAAAGCGTTGTTAACATAAGTATTGATTGCATATTATTTTCATATATTTTGCATATTTTTTCATGTTTTCTGTATATAATTTTTAATAGTATTTAATTATTAGTATTTGACGTTCTATTCAAAATTCTAAAACAAACAGTGAAATCTTCTATTATACTGCTTTTTTTCCACTGTTCTGCATTCGGAGAGGAATTAATGAAGTCAAGCTTTTCCGAAAATCTGCCGTGTACGTAAATAAAAGTACTTTCTCTGTCCTCCTAGGTTTTTAATTTGAAATGTTTCCTTACTTTGAAGTGTGTGTTCGCAGATTAACATTTAGAAACAATTCAAATGGCAAGAAATTCAATTATGTTTGACTATTAAAATACTTTTTATATATTTGTTTAAACAAAAAAGGACTGTTTGTATGTATTTTGGTTAAATATAGAAATAATTTGCGATTAAACCAATTTTAATGTGCAAGGTATTCATTGCGTTTATTCTTTTTATTAAAATATACAACATATTATTTACATATAAGCAACCCCAGAAAGACTTGCAGTATTAAAAATCATATTTTTCTGGTTCTTTCCATGCTTTTCAAGCACAAGTAGAGATTGGAAACCCCGAGCTTATTTTTCTTCTGAATTAAAATTTAATCTTTTCCAACCAGAGCGTTTTAAAACTATATTACTACCACATATTGACACATTTTACAATTTTATTTTTAGTTATTTTATTCATTTATTTATTAAAAATATAATTATAAATAATTTCAGAAAATCCTAAATGGTACTAGAAACCACACTTTTTATTATATCCACGATCAGAATTGAGATCCAGAGCAGGTTTTGTTAGCGGAAAATTTGTATATGGAAAAACAACGAATTTTAGTTATAATAGTTATAATAATATAATATAATTTTGGCGCGTACACTATATAGCTCAGTGTTTGGCCGAGCTTCTCCTACCATTTGTGGTGTGCGTCTTTATATTAAATCACAAATGGAGAGACCCACAATTGTGTGCCGACTCCGAACGGCAGATGTATTAATGAGAAGCTTTTTTAGTGGCAGAAATACCCACGGAGGTTTGCCATTGCCTGCCGAGGGGTGACCGCTATTAGAAAAAACTTTTTCTATTATTAAGATTTTGCTTGCCCTGACAGAGATTCGAACCTCGAACCCACCGGTTAGTTATAAAAGTTATAGCAGCTATAACGCGTCTGCTCATCAGCCTTATTTTTAATTTCCATTCAACATTATTTTAATGGACTGAACAATTTTATATTATTTTTTAATTAATATTGAGCTCATTCACTAACAACAACAGCATAAGCTCAAGTTTTTAGTTAAATTTTTTATCCAAATTTCCAAACTTTAACTCAGCTCTGAAAGAATGTTTTAATTTTGAAATTTAATTGCTCTTTAAAATTATGGAATAACAATGAATAAATATGTTTGAAGTTACTAGTGTTTATTGAAATCGGTTGAATTGCGTTCTAATTTAAAAATAGTGGAAGCAAAATTAAATTAAAGAATTTCAGAAATTTGTCAGTAGGTGTGTGTGTGCTATAGTTCCAAAACTGTTTTTTATACAAAAAAAAAACGATTTTAATCTTCCTATGCAAGCTTCAATTGACTAAAACTTTAATTTTATAAACCTTGATTTCCTTAGCATATATTTGTTTGTTTTAAATAAAACGGCGTTGTTGTTGACGCTATAGTAATACAGGCCCGCTAACTAAACTTTTATTTATCTTCAAGCTTAAATATTATCAATCAAAGACAACTTTCATCTACACAGTAAGTTATGAATTTAAACTTTTTGTGCATAAGTTTCTTCCAAAAATTTGCTGCATTTGAGTAAAAGTTTTTTTTTTTTTGGATTTTAATAAGTAACTACATAACTCAAAAATCAAGCAACACTCGCTAATTAGCAACAAATGTTCAATCAATCGATGTAACCTCCTAATGAACTTTCAAAAATTTTCATTAGAAACCCATTGGACCAAGACTCTACTTCACAGTTTTTGAGCACAGCAGAAGCTAACCGTGCGCTTCCACATACAAACATAAATTCATACATATATACATTTAAGCATACATACAATACTCGTATTAGCTAATGAATAGCATAAAAGGAACAGCGCAAAACAACACTTTTGAATTTATTGCTTGCAGGAAATTTTTTTTAATTAAAAGGTTTCAGTTTGCTCATTCTGAAATGAAGTAGAAAGAAATAAAAAATAAAAACAAATCATTTGAAACAAATAATTTCTCTAGGAATTTACTAATACTTTTACATAAATACTTTACGGTATGTAAACCAAATTTTTGTAATTATTTATGTAAATACCGCCACAATTGAATCCGGGAAATAAGTTACTATTTGATTTGCCTACTCACATCATATCGGGTACGCCCATACATGTTCTTCGCTTACGGGCAAGGAGTAACGCCTCTCTGACACAAATCAATTAATAAGAAAGCTGTAAGTTTTTACGGTTAATCCATCAATCGTCTTACAAATAATGACTCGTGAGCTATTGCGCGCCACCGAAAGTTCGCCGAATTTAGAAGACATTAAGGCATACAATTTGAGAGACAAATGTATTTGAGATACTGTTGACCTGTGTACATACAAAATGTGTATATGTACGAGTATATGTTAACGAGTAAGAGTTTGTATGACAAACACACATACATAGATATGTCTGTATAAATGTATGTACAATGGTGGGCGTCTATAAGCACCAGTGTGGGTCAGCCTTCTTGACATTGACTGGTTAAGTTCTTTTCGCTAGCATGAAAGTGCGCTCATGTGGGTCCATTGTGAACACAAAAACAACACGGCGACAAGAATTTTTCTGAACATAAAAAAGCACTTACGCTAAGCTTTTTGTTGATTTCAAATTTCTCTAAAACACATTCTTTTTACTCCAATTAGCTTTACGAATAAATAGCTTTTGAATCTATCTACACCTTATCATTAATGACATTATATAATGCTGTCACTATGTTTTAGATTTACGACTGATGTTGCTATTTTATTTAAAAAGCTGTAATGTAATCTGCGTCGACTACAAAAAGCCTCAAGTTGCCACACGCCAGTCTACTTTCGAAGCAATAACATTTACGTGAGAGGTTTGATAAGTCAGTGACTTTTGAATAAAATTCATTTTTTTTTTTCGGCAAAAGAGCGTTCTACTATTTCTTAACATAATCTGCTTTAAATTGTACTATACACTTAGTCTAGCGTTTTTCCAAATTTTGTAATCCTTTCAAATAATAGATTTTCTTATGACTCTCAAAAAAGGATTTTGTTTCTGTGATGACCTCTTCATTTGACCAAAACCTCTTACCACCCAGTCATTTCTTTAGGTTTGGAAATAAGAAACAGTCGCGTGGGGCTAAATCTGGAGAATATGCTGGAAGCATATTGATCGAAGCCAATTGATCGATTTTTTCCGTTGTTTTGTAGTGATCACACAGTTACGCTTATTGTCGAGTGTAAGCAATCGCGGCACCAATCGCACGGAAAGTTTTTTATATCCAAATAATCATGTAAAATAAGATGTAATCACTCAATTGAAACGTCGACAGCCTCCGCCACCTCACGCACTTCCATTCTCCATCTAATGGGTTTTTTAACCGAATTCTGGTGCAAGGACCTCTTTTGGGCGTCACTTGTGCTGATACAACCACAATGGAACGCAATTAACCACTTCTTAATCATTGAAATTGATAGTGCAACACGCCAATAGTATTTAACAACACTTGGTTTTGATAAAGTAAAAGGGTAAAATTTCTAAAGAATAGAGCTTTGGTTTCTGAAATTTATTGCTTTTCTTTAACTTATGAACCAAAACCCTTCGGCAAAAAAAAATCGCCGTTGACATGAAACTCAAATTCAACAAAACTGCTGACGCAAAATAAATCATAAAAAGTAAAAAAAAATGTGTTATTTTAAAGAAAATTTGTTTAGTTATTACATAACTTGCATTTAGTTTGAAATTTAAATAGATATGTTTATATAGGTTTTTGTTTGATAATTCTCTATATTTTAACTGAAAAATAAAGAAATTATAATTTTATATAGTGAACATTTTTTCAATATAAGCGTGTGACGTATTTTAACGAACATTGACAAAATCAGACACAGTCCGACGCTTTAGTTTCGTAAATTCACGTTCCAAAAACGTTTTTCACAATTACTTCAACATAATCTTTTCGGGTGGTCTTCCCATCTTCGATAAGGAAGTATTAAACACAAAAGAAAACGGAAAATATTAGCAACTTTTTTGAAACTGATTAATTTTGCTTAAAAATAGTTACTCGAGGTTTTTGAAGTCGTCTTTAACAAACCTGCGACCACTTCATAACCAGCCTATTGAAAACTCCTTGATTTTTTCTTGATAGATTTTTTCTTTTCAAATTTCGTTACCCATATTCGAACCGCCATTTTTAATTTAAATTTCTTATTCCAATATAAAGTGTGTATCGAACTGTGATAGAATTTATATTAAAAGAGAAAAAATGACGACGGAAAATAAATAAAGTAGGAATATATTTTTTACTAACAATAAATTCGATTGATTCTTTTTCAGCTTCCGAAATGATTATATTCAAGTCCCGGAGAGTCACTAGTTATGTATATATCACAATCTATAGAGATTGCGAAGAAACACAACTGATGGGTTAAAATGATCGCAACACAACAGTATTAGACGGCTACTATGCTTCTTGGATACTTCATTGTGATCTGCAATTAAGGATAATTTCAAAGAATTCTGTAGCGTGGATCACATTTGTTCATAAATGAGAAGAACCGATTTGGCCCCATGTGTTTACTGTTTTTTCTCTAAAACGTGTCTTTCGATGACATAGTGTTAAAATATAGTGGTTTCAGGATATTTTGAAAAAAAAATAAGACTATTTTTAAGAGAACCAAATTCTTAGCGAAGTGCATGTGAAAACTTCGGAAATTTTATGAAGTATTTGTAAAAATTGAAAAATTGCCGGAATGTTGTACTTAAAGAATTCACACAAATAATCTATTTGAAAAATAGTATAAAATTATAAATTTTTTTATACTTTATACTCGAATAGCATTATTTTCCGGACAACTTTACAAAATGTTCTTTATTAAGGTTTCTAGAGGGTTGCCCAATGTAAAGCAAATTTGTTTGCGGGTCGTTGAAAATTTGAATATGGCACTAATGTACCTAAGATTGCCCAAATGAACTCACATTTTTATATTTCGTAACAAAATTTGTCACAGCCAGCCTGATATACTCGAAATCAATCTAAAGTGAAGGGCGAGCGTGGCAAAGTTAATACAATTTTGAATCAGATATCAAATTGATATGCATATACATATGTATGCCCATTAATGTGTGCCTTATTTGCTCGAAAAAAATACTGACAAGTTTAATTAATTCATAAAAATGTGTTCTGCGGAACATTTTAGAAGTCGTTTAATGAATAGATGTGCCTTAAACGAGCGAGAGTTGTGCAAAACGTAAGAGATAGACGGCATATAAGTAAAAATTATTTAGCATTTCCATATCTGCTCAAGTTTCGAGTTTTTAACGCTTTTTCCCTCTGTTAAAATTCCAACTTTGTCAGTTTCAAAAATTTAATTTTTGAGCAGAGTATATCCGACGCTTTTTTGTATAGCTAAGTTTTAACAAGCAACAAGCAGCAGAAACACTTGACTTTTTCAGAAAATGCTTCACGAAAAAATAACATCTCAGGCTATATAAGGAAACACTATTTAAAAATTGGCCAGTTTACTCTTTTGTATATGTTCTATCAGATAAATTAAAAAAAAAACATGATTTTATAGCAAATTGATTTTTTTTTATTAACAAAGGCAGAAAAAAGTTTACTTTAAATAATAAAAAAATATTTTATAAATCTATGACTCTTTTTTCCTTAAAAAAAAAATTACTTAATATTTTTTTTGAAAGCACTAATATTTTGCAAGCTATTAAGTGATAAACAATGGCTTACGCCGAGACACTTTGCATTTATAAAGTTGAATAACTTTTAAGACAAAATTTTTTTTTTTTAATTTTTTATAAGAGTTTTCAACATGAAAATCTAAAAAAAAATGTCGATATTTCATTGAAAAGCATGAATGCCTCATATACGTTTAAGTTGTAAAAAGGAAAGCACCCATATATGTATGTATGTATATATACTAACTAAGCATGTCAATCCTGGGATTCCGGGATCCCGGCCTTTTTTAACTCCCGAATTGTAGAAAGCAATGAATTAAATAGCCATTTAGTTTTTAAATTTTGTATCATTCTTAAAAATTCCCCTTCCAAGGCAAAACAAAACCTTTAGAAAGTTCTCAATCGACAAATAACAAGCCTTTGCTTTGTCCTTGTCATTATAAATGAGAATATCCTTATTGATGTAAAAAATTTACATTTCTATAAAAGCGATGTAAATAGAACTAACAACGTGGTGCCTGAAGTGAATAAGGCAGAAAGTCTCAAAGATAAATTGCATCAAGTTTTAACCAGCAGTTCGCAATTGTCCAATAATTGCAAGACTTTAAATTTATCAGAAGGCTGGACAACGTTTAACTTTTTGTCGACAATCCCATAAACAAATGTTGGGGCGCAGCAGTGCTTCTCCATTGCAAATTTTAAATGCAATAAATTTAACTCTAGGCTGAAGGATAACACACTTTAGGCTTTTATTTCTTTGCTATTGCATTTTGATATTAATAAGGAATAATTCTGCCTCGCTCAAAATGGAATGGGTGATGTATTTAATTTTTACTTGATGTATTTCTTTTTTTACTGAATGGTAAAACATTAATTTAATTAATTAATATTGGTCTCAAATAGTAATTTTTTTTTTTAAAATACCAATAGACACATGCATTATTTACAACAAATCGTTCTTCTTTGTTATATTAAAGTTATTTTGTTTACTTCTATAATGAAACGATTACAGACGTCTTAAATTTTTTGGTAAAATAAAAATTACTAATCAAAATTTCGTAAAATTCGGGATTTCGGGATTGTCCCGCGATTTCGTTTTCAGATCTCGAAAATCCCAGGATCAACAAAATGCCCAAGATTGACATCCCTAATATTAATACATACGTACATATAGAGGAGAAATTCATTTTTAATGTTTTATTTTTTCATCTCGTTTTTTGTTAGATTTTTCCTATTGTGCAAATATGTACGTCATTTGTCTCTGACACATTCATTTACATACATATACATACAAATATGTTTATCATCTACCTCGCATACATTCAAAATGCTATATATACATACATATACACCTACAAATGCGTGTTGTTCATATACATACACACATACATACAAACACATTAATGCAGTACGAAGGAAATATTCGAAATAATCCGTAAAACAATTAGGCTTACAAATATTATACGCTTGCCGTGCCGTGCACACCTTATTTCATATCGCCTATTTTGTATTTGTTGTAATGTTAGCTTTTTACTGTTGTCGCTTATGATGGCGTTGTTGCCCTCTTCAACACAGCTTGACTTTGAAGTGTTTTGTCGCTGCATAACAACAACAACATAAACTTAACATCAAAATTTAATTGTTACACGAGCTTACTTCATATTGCTGAGTTGACAATAACTTAATTTCTTGTGTTTTTTTTTTGAATTTTTTAAATAATAAAACAAGAAACATACAGCGCTTAACTAACGTAAGTTGTTTGTTGTGTTGGTTGCTGTTAAGTGTATGTTGTCCACTTAAGCATTAATTGCTAGGTATTTCAACACTCAAGTTTTATTATGACGACTCGCAATAGTTCGATTCACTTGTTCAATAATTTTAACAATATTCGCATTATTAATACAGTTTAACAAGAGTTTTCCTTCTGGAATATTTTTTGACAAGATTCATTATCGTAAAGTCAACCATTGTTAAGGAATCGCACAAACGTTATTGCCAAACACATCGATGCTTAATAATGCCGTTCACGCAGACGACCGGCATCTCACTAGAACTCAAAGCTACATTCTTCAAAAATTCACCCACGTTTCTACCAAAGACACAAAGGATGTACACAAATAGCGTTGGGAAGAGGTTTTTTCTCCGCTTATAGACTGCGACTGATCAAGTTTGCCTGGCACTGATTATGGTGTGCAAGGCTGGGGCCTAGCAACGTAGCTCTCTATTGCCTATATGCTTCCCGGGTCTCGGACGCGTCCTAGGCGAGAATACACACTTACATATGTACAACAAAAAGTGTCCAACTGCATCACTTAATTCCCGCTGTTGCCCTATGGGAGAAAGGTTTAATGAAATTATTTAATTTTTAAATTAGGAGAGCGTTGCAAAGTTGGGCGATATTTCTCAAAATTTTTATTAAAAAATAAAAATAACGATTTTTAAAATGGTAGATCAAGAAATTTTTGAATGTAAATATCTCATATTGTACTTTATGGTATCCGTCTTTATATATATTCAGAAAACAGGCGCTTAGCTTGACTAAACTGCAATAGCTATAGAGATTAAATATATATATTAAAAGGTCTTGATGTGTAAATTTGCACAAACTTATCAAATTGGAAGCCGATATGTTAGTTCCTGAGATATTTGCGTGGAAAGATATACAAATTTTAATTTTTTTTTTCTGTAAAAAAATACAGTGCAAAAAAATTCGAAACAATGTTTTCCTCTGAGTCCTCACAATATTTCATGTATTTAAAAAAATGTATACCTGTATTTTATCGGTGTTTCTCAAAGTTGACAGTTCTCCTTTTTTGTTTATAAGTAACTTCGATTTTTGAGAATCTTTTTTCCCGACGGTGTTGCGAATTTTCTTTCATACAAAATTTTATTTGGTTAAATGGAAAAAATGCGCAGCACCGTTTTCGATAAAAATTCTCAAAGATTAACCATTTTATTTAATTTACCTAATATTTCCAACGTTTGTTGAAAACTAATTTAACTACAAAATTTTATATCCAAAGTTTAGTGGTATTAAGTGGAATAATACCATTATACAAATGTTTTGTCAAACACTTGCCCTCTTATTTAGTTTCCATAAACTTTCCGAAAAATATTTTTGTTTGTACAAGTTCTTTTGAAAATATTTATTTAATTAAACAAAGTTGATAACATCATAATACTAAATACTAAACCAAAGTGGCTGATTTTAGAGTTTGTACTTTATTTTTATTTAATGTAAAATGAATATTCTTTGTTTGGAAAAACAAACACCAAAATTTAGATTGAGTGATTTTCGATGATAAGTTTCAGGAATTCGGACGCTTTATTAAAATAATATATCTCAACACTGACAATGAGTTCGGGTGCAACTTGAAGGAAAAGAGCCACACGTAATATCGTGAGACAAGCTGAAATTTTCTAGATTGGAAAAAATGCATATAGAAGTCATTTAGATAATAATGCATATCAAAGCATAGAGCGGGTTTCAAGACCGCCAGACACAGGTGATGATAAAATAAATAGCGCTTTTTAAAATTATGGAAAAAAAATTATTGGTAGTTGCAACAAATTTGATGATGAGAGGGAACCCTTTCGAGCATATTATGAAAAGACTGAAAAAAGCTTATTGAACCATATATGAGACTATGAGAATTACCCTCATACTTTGAGAAATCTAACATTGACTGTTGCACTTATTTTTCACAATTATTAATTGACTGCATGCTGTGGTGCTTCAATTTATATTTCCGCAAAATTTATAAAATAGAAATGATGTCTGATGTGTAGGAACTACTAAAGCTGTTTTAATTAAGAGTAATATCTTGTCATGCAAGTTATTTAATCTGATGATAGAGAACATTTAGACTTTGACTGAAAATTGCTCTCCTGTGGACTAAATATGTATGTATGCTAAAAAAAATTGTGTTGGATAGACTTTTTTGAGGCATTTAATAAAAAAAATTTATTGCTTACACGATTTGGTAGGTATCTTTTAACAATTGAAAATTTAACTTAATTCAAATGTCAAACTAGTGATGATACGATTAATCAAAATGCAATAATAATCGGTTATCTGCTTTCGTTCAACAGATTATTTAAAAAAATCTAAAACGAATATCCAAAATTCTACCTCAGGAAAAAAGTTCGAGTCTGAACGATATTAATAACCATCAAATAAGCTATCTACTCGATCTATAAAAAGAAGTTTGCATGAGGCGATTTGACAGTTAAAATTTAGTTGAATGTTATAATTGAGCTTTGAATTATATCCCACTTATTTCATTTATGCGAAACTCTAATTCCATAATTGTAAATATTTTTTCGAACAATTCGCAAACATTGATCACAAATATAGAGAAAAAAACAATGATGGAAGAGTACGAAGACTTGTAACTTTTATAGATACGATAATCGTTCATAATGGAAAAGATCCAAACATATTTTTATGCAATATTTTATTTTTTCAGTGCAGTAAATTTAGAAAAAAAATGTAACATACTCGTACTTGTATGGACACTCAAAGATTTTTCTTGTTTCTGAAAAAGTATGCTTCGATTATTTTTAAACTACGAAAGATGAAAAGATACGTTTACGCTATATAGCTTAGAGTTTCGCCGAGCTTCCGCTACCATTTTTAGTGTGCGTCTTTATATTCTACCACAAATGGAGGGACCTACAGGTTTCTGCCGAATCCGAACGGCAGATGTATTTTAGGAGAAGCTTTTTCATAGTAGAAATACCCTCCGAGGTTTGTCATTGCCTTCCGAAGTGTGATCGCTATTAGAAAAAAACTTTTCTATGATTTACATTTTAATTGCTCCGGCCGAGATTCGAACCTAGAACTCAGCAGCATATCGAGTTATATCACGCATCGCTACTCACTCGGCCACAGCGACCACACTCGACCACAGCATTGGTATATATCTATGTAAAAAAGACGTTTCTATTCATTATTTTTCACGATCTGCTGCTGTAATGTATTTAGGTCAACTTTTCTGTTTACAAGTACAATTTTTTAATTTTTTGTTCCTACAATTTTAACACACACTCAACATTGCTAGCAAGATTTTCAATATTGTCGATGGCTACAAAAAGCATTTAGGTTTTTATTCATACCACCCAGTTAGTAAGTAAATCGAATGTATTTGTATTTTTTCTAATTTGAACTATTTTATATAAGTTTTAAGGCGGCAAGATTTTTTATTTTAATCAAAGACCTACAGATAGGTACGAGTAATAAAAAGAGGCTTGCATATATTTTTTTGGTATAAAAATAGTACATGCCATCGATTTTGTCTTACTGACCTCCATAATCCATACATTATACATAGTTTTCACTTGCATTTCAACACAACATCTTATTACAAGCATAACTTTTTTGCATGAAAAATCGGTTACATTCGTAAAATTATATGAAATTATTAGAAGCTCACCTTTCGCCCACTTGCTTCTCAACCAAAGGCAGAGGGCATACATTCGCACATACATATGTGTAAGTACACTAACATTCAGCCACAAAGAAAGAAAAAAACGCCTCGGTGCTCTTGACTCGAGGGTCCCTTTTGTGCTGCACATTTTGTTTGGGGTGTACCAGAAGAAGGAATCTTTTATGTGGTGGATATTTTTTTTATTTTTTTCGTTGCCTTATTTCACTGTATTTACCTCTTTAGTTTTTTTTTTTGTTTACAAATTAACGCTAATACATTGTTTCCATTGAACTTTATTTCGTCTTTGGTTTTTCGTACTTTGAAAGTAATTTCTCAACTACTGCACACATAATTATGTACTGTGTGATGGCAGCAATGTTTGGTTGCAATTGTTGCTGTACATATATGTTGGCACTTATTTCTGTTGAAATGTGTTGTTGTTGCTATATCGTTGGTGTTATTATTGGCGTAGTTTGATGGTTGATGTTGTTGCGTTCCATGTAATTTTTGCACTTTCTGATTATTTGCCGTGTTATTGACCTTAATCGGCAACTTTGTAGCATACCATTATCGTTGTTGTTGTATGTATTACCAATGCTGCTTACTTTCTGAATTTCGATTTGTTTTTGGAATTAATTTGTAGTTTGTGTTGTCTCTTTTCTTAGTTTCTTCGGTTTTCTTTTGTATGATTATTATTTCGGTAGAATTTTGAAAATGCACACAAAAAAATATGTATACGCGTACATACAAACCTATGTATATATTGACCCAGAAATCATACTATTCTTTTAAATTGTCCCCACTTCTTATTGAGTTCTTAGTAAACAATTTGATTTCTGTGAGTTTAGATGATCAATAATTTTGATTTGTCGCGATTTCGAAATATTTCGCCGTTACAGTTCAATTTGTTTTTACCGAAAGCTGTTGATTTTTCGTTTCCTAATCGTTTGTTGTTTACATACAATGTATTTACTCATTGTTAAAAAAATCTGCAAATGTATATGGTAGGTGCACTAGGATGATCCAAAAAAAAAAAAGTCAGAATTTTTATGCTTTCGCGAACAAGAAATGTTCTACATAAAAAATACACTTCCCATTTTCCTTATATAACTTCCAATAACGTAAATTATAGTGATCAAATCTTTTAGAGAAGAAAAAAATTAAAAAAATATTCGAAAATTTGAGAAAAAAATTTAATATAAATAATTAAAATGAGATCCTTGAGGAGCCTTCAAAGAACAATAACCAATTGTTCATTTAACATGTTTTTAACAATACATTTTTAAGAAAAAAAACACAAATATTCATTAGTATCAAATAAATTGTAATAATTAATAAGAATAAATATTAATAATAAAAATAAATTAATGGGCTTCAATTAAAAAATTGTTAAACACACAATTAGTTATTAAGTTTTTAGTATCTTCAAGTGAAACTGAGTTTTCCAGTTGAAAAATATTAAATATTTTTTTCTAATTCAACGATTTTTGTTTTTCTACAATAAATTTGACTGTTATATATTTTTTGATGTCAAAATAAAAAAAGTGTATATATAGTTCAATAAAGGACAATAAAAAGAGATGAGAAGATGCAAAGAACGAATTTTTTTTGTACCTATTTGGAACAACAGTTCAAATGGAATTTAAATTTATATTCTGCGGAATATTTATATTTCTAATTGACAATTTTATTTGGAAAAAACAACCACAGTTTTATTGGAAAAGTTATATATTTTACAGATAACCACACATACTTCTTTTGATTTAATTTTATTTATTCTTCATCACCGCTCCCCGCTGCGCTACGCTTGCTGAGTGGTCTTTTGTTTTTTTTCCATTTTCCTTAAAGAATTATAAAACATTTCAAGGCCAATAAACAAGTTAACAAGATTTATATTTCTTTAAAAAAATTTAATTTATTTTTCATTGAATTGCCTTCGATAGTACGATCAGAAAAATTAAATTTTGTTTAAAATATATTTGTTTTTGCTTATTTTCTTGATACATTTATTAATCGATCATCGCTTTGACTTCAGCGCTATCTGGCGGGATTTTTTTAACGAACCATTTTTCCACTTTCTTGTTAAATATTTCGAATATCAATCAAAGCGGTTCATAAAGAGGATTTAGCTATCTGATACATATGTGGTATCTGCAGCGTCACAATTGGATCCAGATGTAAATTCAAAGCAGTTAGAAAGAGTTCAGCGACATACACATGCTAGGATATTGTATTTATATATATATGTATGTATGTAGCTGTTCATATCCGACGTTGTCCGATTAAGTTTCAGTATTTTTGAATATACAAGTAAATATGTACATTTATATTCTGCACCTGATTAAAATATAAATATGATTTTTAATAATAATTTAACTCCAGCGACCCCTGGCGATTAATTTATTTGCATTAGTATTTAACTTCATTTCGTTAGAATATAGTACGAATGTGTATGAGGAAAATCGGACCATAACTATTATTTTTGCAAATAATAAATCTGGCGACTTTTTGCTATAAACTTTTCTTGGTGTTCTAAATACATGCTCAGTATCAAAGCTTTCATGTTAGTGAGTATCTTTCTCTGTTTGTTGCCTTCATTCAGTCTTGAGCCTTTTGTTTTTATACAAATTTAATCAAGACAATTTTTCACCGTCACTGCCACCAATTGGAACACCTACTTTTAAAAGAGGCGGACAAGCTCTTAAATGTTTCGAATTTAAATTAAATTTGTCGAGTGGATAGCGGTGCGTGCTATAACTCGTTATGCCATTGAGTTCGGTGATCGAATTTCAGACAGAACAAGCAACATTTTTATCATAAAAAAGTGTTTTCTAAAGATGGTGAGCCCGTCAGCAGGCAATGGCAAATGTCCGAGTGTATTTCTACCGTGAAAAAGCTTCTTATAAAATACATCTGCCGTTTGTAGTCTGCACAAATTTGTAGGTCCAAATGGTAGAAGAAGCTCGCCAAAGCGCAAAATTAGTAAAAATAAAAATAATAATAATAAAAATTATAATATTTTTATAATTTTATTGAGCTCAAGGCCAGTTTATGGAAGATTTGTTTGTGAAAAAACAACAACAGTTTTTAATAGTTGAAGTTATAGTACTATTTCCGAAATCACCACATTTCCTCATCAGACTTCTTTTTGATTATTAACAAATCTTCCATAAACTGGCCTTGAGCTCAATAAAATTATAAAAATATTAACATTTTACTAGGCCAACAGAAAAATAAAAATTATAGTAACAATAATAAGTAATAATAATTTGGCAGGTTCGCAACAATATTGATCTTGACAGAAAATTTTTTATATGTATATCTATGCACGATTTAAAAAAAAATCTTATTGAAAAGTAATTTAAGTATACTATTTTATTAACTTTACTTTACTAAAGAATGATTTATTTGAACAAAAAAAAGACGTTATCCGCGTCGCAGCCGCCTGATGCCCTTTCGTAAAAACAAGCGGCGAAAACCTCGACTTGTAAGCAGTGCTCGGAGTAAACTTGGTTTCTGCGCAGTAGAACCTGAAAAAATGTAATAGATAATAAAAAATGTGGTAGATATTTAGTTGATTATTTATTTTTTATTATTTATGTTAAGCGTAAAAAAACTGAAACTGTTTTTTTTTAATCATTTTGTTTCAGTTATGCAATTACCATTACAGAGCTGACCCTTTAATTAGTAGATTTATTTGGAATTCAGCTTTTTATAAAATTGTACGAACTTTTTCGTTGAAATGTATAATTCAAGTTTTTTGTAAATTTTTTAATTTAAATAACTCGCAAAGTTATCGCTCTACAGTCGCACTAATTTGTAAAAAATTGTAAGTGCTCTTCTTGCCTAAGTTAATCTAATTGGCAATATTTTGAACATAACTTGAAAATTTCCATTTTTAAATGATTTTTGCTTTTTTTTTCTTTTTGAAAATCGATAAATTTCTAGATGCATCATTTAACACTGCATCCGCTGTATCAGACAATTAAATTCCTTTAGAGCGAATAGCCGAAAATTCGCCTTTTTGAATTTTATTTCCCGTAACATATTCTAATTACCGCAATTTGATTCTATTAAATGCAAATCCTTCCTTAGCAAGTGTTTTACAATTTTTAGCTTTTAAAATCAAAAAAAAATTTACAAAATTACTCGTATGCGAAAATTAACCCATCCAGACCTCGTTTAAACGTTGTGGTAGCTGCTCCGAAAAGTGGTAGATTGGCCACAATGTGGTAGAAGTGCGTTCCACTGCGTGTAAGTGCGTGCGTTTACTGAGGCGGCACCTCTTCTGCGCTGGGTGCAATAAACAATCAGCCAGCCTGTATTGCAGTTGATTACTAATTTGTGAACTGATATCGACGGGCGGCACAGCAGTCGAGCAGACAATTCGCACATTTGACCGCAACACACTCTCACACATGCAACGCCATTTAATGCGTGTACGATGGCATTTTATGGAATCGAGGCGAATTCGATGTCACACGCAAAGAGGCGTTGCGCACAAACAAATAGTATATTGCAGTAAAACGCACAAAACCCAAAACAAATGCTTAGTGTTGCTGCATATTTCTGCAAAATTTAAAAATATGACTGCAAGCGCGTCAGTGTAACATAAATTCTGCGGCTGTGAAAACTTTTTTTTTTTTTTTTTTTAATATATTTTAGGTGAAATGCTGAATTACGTGCATGTGCCACCATCAAACTGACGCAGCTTGTTGTTGTGCGCACCAGATGGGTAAGTGAGTAAAAAATATTTGTTGCTGCAGCAACACCTCGTTTGACCTAACCAAGTTCGCGCGGCCATTCTTTGCGTACTTTCTTGTAACCTTGTATGAGTATAAGTATGTATATATAAGTGGGTTGAGTTGCTGTATTTAAAAAGTGTTGCCTCAAATGACATGACAAATGTGCCTGGCCAGCAGCGTTACAACAACACATCAGCAGCAGCAGTAGCAGTGTGCCGAGCAGTGACGTGATTTTGGTTTGAGGTAAAAACTCTTCTTTCCACACAACACTTGCTGCAACTGCTCACCCTGGCTATTGTAAAAATTTCTTCGTCGTTGCCATGCTGCCATGCTGCCTGTTCAATCGTTAGCACAGCTTTGCGGCAGAGGCTTCCGCAAGTATTCTTGTTTAGTGTTTTCACATTTTAAATTTCTGCCCGCCGCTGACTTTGCTGCTTTGCTGCTTTGTGAGCATTGAGTTATTTTTTTTGTATTCAATTTATTGCCGAAAGTTCGTAGTTGAAAGAACATTTTAATTTGGAGTTTTTTATTGGCCACAAAGAATCGGATTGTATGAGCGAGCGAACGAACGCCCCAAAAGGCGCAAAAGCATAAAATCATAAACATACTGGACCCAGAAGCTTACCTGCCATTTGTTTTTTTTTTTTGCTTTAGCAACTGCAGCCAGCCAAAAAGGGCTTTCTTCCAGCCTTCAAGTACGAGTAAGTGGTCAAACTGCCAGCCATTCTAGCAGCTGCACAGTTGAAGGAAGGAGCAATTTTTGGCAATTATTTTTGTCAAAAGAGGGTAAGGCAGGCAAAAGCCGATTAAAAGATAACTGTTTCACTTTCCGCCAAAAAAAAAACAAAAAGAAAATGCTATAAAAACAAGTCACTCTGCCTCAGCCTGCAAGACTCATAAAATTTTATGAGAATTTTTGAGTTTTACAAAAATTTATGAATATCGTTTTTGCATTCGGATTTGGTTTGGCTTTTGGTTTATGTAAATATAAATATTTCCTTGTATGTATTCCATTTTGTTGCTCTGTGCTTGTAGCTCAAGTTGTGTTGTTAACTGAGATATTGTTGTTGTTATTTTTGAGCAGTTGCCATTTAATTTTTGGTAGGCGCAACATTTGTATTCGTTTGTAAGAGTAAAATGCATTTTGAATACATTTTTTTTCGCCTGCAATGTGCACATATGTATATGTAAATCTCGGTTCAATATCTGCCGTATTGCCTCTCTCGAGATTTACTTACCCTTCTTCTGATTTTTATGTAAATTCAAAATCGGCCTTCCTGACGCCAATACAACGCCACTCACAAAATACTCAAAGTATATGGCCGCGTTCTTAACTTCTTGCATAAATAAATGTGTCGATATTTATAAGTAGGTACATCCTATCCTACACATACATACATTAGTATATACTTCTGCACATATTTATGAAATTTTTTTTTTTGTAAATAAAGTGTAAATGCATACCAGTCTTCAAACTCTGAAACTACTCGTCCCTCTTCAGTTGTGCAAGACGCCTTATTGTTGCTGTTATAATTTCATTTGTTGTTGTTGTAGCTGCCTTTGCCAGCGCAGTAATTAATACATGTTAACAAAACTGCGCCTGCTCACAAGTTAGTAAATTTGTGCACATGTTTCATTAAGCACGAAAAATATCAAATTTCAACAGCGAAATAAACGCAACACAGCAGAGAGTTTCTTGCAAATGCAGGCATACATATAAAAATATGTATGTATGTATACAAATTTGCATATATGTATGTTTATTCACATAGAAATTTATACAAATATATAATCCAAAATACAGAGGTTTTTGCTAAAGAAAAGACATAACATACATTTCTTTGTTGCTGTGTATTTTTGTTTGCAGCCACTTTGCTGGCAAGAATATTTACTCAAATTGTGTTTTATGTGGAAACGGAAAAACGGTCATGATTTTTTTTTTTTTTTTGGCAGTAAAGCTTTGCATAAACTTGATGGACATGAAATCATATTAAGCTTGACATTGTGAATATTTTGTGTATACCGATAAAATTTCATGAATTTTATTTTTTAACGAGTCGGAACGTTCTATAGTTTGTTTTAATCAGTGTGGGACTCTAACCTCAATCTAAGAACGCACATTGACAGCGTTTAATTGAATCAATTAGTAAATTTTGGCCATTTAAACTAAATTTAGATAATTTTCTTATTACCTCAATTAGAGTGAGTTCATCCGTAGCAGAACTCGCACGAGCATGTCTATTTAGTAATAGTCGACTGACAGAGATCTATAGACTTTTTGTGCATAATAAATAAAATTATATCGAGTATTTTCAATTAATGTTTCTTGTATTTTTTTTTAAATCAAAGCATGAGTTAAAAAAATTTACAAAATGTATATAGAAACCAATTTTTTTTGGACGAATAATGTGCTTTTATTTTTTGTCCTTGCTTTAAAAAGCCAAAAGAATATACTAATTCAAGGCATAAACAGGTCTCACATCTAATGAAAAAGTAATATTTTGCTTTTTAAAACGAAATCTTTAGGTAATATAAGAACAAAATAATATAGATTACGCAGGTTTATCAAAGCATAAACTTATGTATAAGTATGTACTTAGATCAATTAAATCTGGAAATAACTAAATTATTTCAAATAATTTTGGATCTACAGTGCCCTTTAAACTACTGTCACCTCAACATTTTGACAATTTGACTTATTTTTCTTTTGTTTGTTTAATGCCAATAAGTTTTTTTTTTATAAAATACACTTCATTCTAAAGGGTTTTTCAATAGGAACGCTACAAAAAGGGGACCGATAATGTCCGAAATTCGTAGTCAGCCATGGCCTCAACTTTAAGAGCGCTACGTGCAATTTATGATGAGCCTAATTTATGGCTGAATGGCTTCGTCAATAAGCAAAATATGCGTTATTGGTCACTTAGCAACGCACACGTACTCAATGAGTTACCATTGCATCCCGAAAAAATTACGTTGGTTTGGTGCGGTTTATGGGCCGGCGGCGTCATTGGGCCGTACTTCTTCCGTGATGATCAAGACCGGCACGTTACTGCGAATGGGAATCGCTACCGCTCAATGATAACCGAATATTTTTTGACTGAATTGGATGATATGGACTTGGACAATATGTGGTTTCAACAGGACGGCGCCACAAGCCACACAGCGAATGCCACAATTGATTTATTGAAAACCAAGTTTGGTAAACGTGTTATCTCACGAAATGGCCCAGTCAATTGGCCGCCTCGGTCGTGCGACTTAACGCCGTTAGACTATTTCCTGTGGGGCTACGTCAAGTCTATGATCGATGCCAACAAGCCAGTGACGATTGATGAACTTCGTACGAATATCGAAAGTGAAATTACAGCGGTATCGGCCGATTTATGCTTGAAAACTGTCGAAAGGGTTCAGCAAGCGTACCCGTGGTGGCCATGCAAAAGATATCGAGTTCCATACATAATGGCATCGAATATACTTTCGCAGGAATAAAGAATTTCACTGATGTACAAAACCGTTTTTGTTTTATTAAAATCAATTAAATCAAATTTCCAAACTGTTTCAAAATTAATAATTTTTCAGTATGCATTTTTGTAGTCCATTAAGTGATGAATAACCGTTGAATTTTGAAATTTTTGACGCTCTTCGGCATTTTCTTCCATACAATGCAATAGAAAATGCGCAACACAGTTAACAAGCAAATTTCCAGAAATCAACGATAATTTGTAGCCACTTCAAAATTGCACTTCATTACTAAAATAAAGCCAAGATTCGAAACTTTCTAGAAAATCCGACTTATTGCAGTACAAAGTTTGATTTCAAAAATGCGCCGATTTGATTTCCATTAATCGCTCAGAAAAAATATATCAATTATCAAATATGTATGAACATTGTACGTACTACTATTACGAGTATACTTATTTTATTAACATGTGACTTATATTTTATTTTATTTGCATACTCGTTGTTTATTTTCTTTCTAACCATTTTTTACGTATTTGCTTGTCTTTGCAGGTAAAACTCATATTGCAGTTAATTTGTGGTAAAAATTTTAAGGACAATTTCACATTGGTATGTAAACTGTGCGTGGATCTTTTGAGAAACTAAAGGAATCAACCGAATTTTTATTGTGGTTCATTGTAAAAGAGATTGCATTTTTTTTTTTACATTTTAACAACTGTAACTTAGCTCAGCGTGTAATTAGCGCGCGTTCTTGTTAAAATGGGACGACGACTCAACTCAATTTAAATTTAGAACAAGTCTGAGATAAACCTCAAAATTTATCCTCTTCTTATTCGTATGCTTAAATTTTTTTTTTTAAATATAACAAAAAATTTATATTTCTGCTTAGTTTAAGGAAGATGTTTCCTGTGTGAATAAACTTTGTAGGTCGCGAAACATTCCTCTAAAATTGACAGTTATCGTTAGATATGAAAATACTAGGAGATTCACAAGGTGTCGTAAAGTGACGTTATGTCGTAAAATTATAAAATTCGAGAAAATTGATTATGCGTTATTTTACTTCGTTTTTCAGTGCAATGTAATCGAACAACAAAACTATAATAAATTTAAGGCACTCGAAATTTTTTATGACTTTACTTTGTGACTATCCTAACATTTACATATATACATATAAGGGTATTCTATTTTATTTAATGAGTTTTTTCTACATCGTTCCTGCAAAATCGGATTCTCTATATAGTTCTAAGGAAAAGCTCAAATACAGCAAGGTAAATCATTAATAGCAAAAAGTTATAATTGTATTTTTACGGAAAAAATTAAGAATTCATCTTGATATTCCATCCAAAATAAAGAGAAGGTAACCCAATTAAAAATCACCATTTTGGTACATAAAAATACAAAAAATTAAAAAAAAACACTTTCAATATAATTCTTAAAAGGAAAATTCGAGGATTGTATTTGCATTGAGACTGTAAAGAGTTTGTTTGCAGATATACGAATGTATTAAAAGAAAGAAAAATATTATTTATAAATCTGTCTGCCGTAATTTCATATACTTACGCAATGCCTCGGTTATTAAAATACTGCCTAAAAGGAGAAGTCGGAATATATATTTTTTTAGATGTCAACCGATTCGAGTAATCTTTGTCTTATCGGAAGGGTGGAATATCAGGGTGGTTCCATATAAGTTTGGTTCAGTTACCAATTTTTACCATGAAGAAACTACAAATATATAAAAAAGTTGTGGTTTTGTTTTTTTGTTTAAATTTACTTCTCTTGTTTGTAACATTCGCGTCTCGGCTATGTTCTTTACAGCGAAATTACTTATTCGGGCGGCTCAAATTCAAATCAGACATTCATACCTGTAGTGCTGTGCATAGCAATAGAAACACCATTAAAATGCCATAGCTTGCCACTTATAATTATTATATATGTATATTTTTTTTTAAATTTGCAAATCAAAATTCAGTTCATTTTAAAACATAAATCATATAAAAGTTTAAAACTTTATAGAAAACTTAAAAAAAATTTTAAAAATTTGTATACAGATTTTCAACTTTTTTCTCAAAAGTATTACATTTTTTCTCAAAAGTATTACATTTTTATACCCGAGCGTACTTGTACACAAGGGTATTATAACTTTGTTCACATAACGGTTGCTTGTAACAGCAAAAAATAATCAAGATTGATATAGACAAATATATATATACCAAAATGCTCCGAATGAAAAGAGAAGTCGATTTAGCGATGTCTGTCTGTCCGTCCGTCCGTCCGTCCGTCTGCCCGTGGTAACAATAACTTGAGTAAAAATTTAGATATCTCAATGAAATTTGGTACATAGATTGCTCTTTGGGCAGGGTAGGTTAATATTGAAAATGGTCAAGATCGGTCAATAACCACGCCCACCTCCCATATAAGGGAAGTTTTTGAAAAATGCAAAAACCCCGTCTTTTCGGTATCCATTAAAGCTAATTGGTATTTGGAGCGATTTTGAACTAAGAAATTTGGTATTTATGAAATTTTGAAAAATGGGCGTTGCCACGCCCACTTAGGAACAATTTTCTGTATCTCGATAACGGTGTAAGGTATCGTCACAAAATTTGGGGACATATTTTCCTTTATATCGCCATTATTATCGTAGAAAATGTTTGAAATCGGTTCATAGCCACGCCCACCTCCCATATAACGGAAATTTTTAAAAATGCAAAAAACTTCGTTTTTCAGTATTTATTGGAAGAAATTGAGTAAAGTTTAATACTAGCAGCGATTTGGGTATATAAAAATCGGTTTCGTCCGAATTTAACATTTGGTACTTGTTTGATTATGCAGTTTTATAGCTCATTTAATTTTAGTACAAGAATGTGAGAGTTTTAAGTTGTTAGGACTTGCCGTTGATTTTTTCGAATTTTTTTTTTGTAATGTGGCTTATACGTTACATGCAAGAAATTGGTCGCGAATTGAAAAAAAAAAATTTTTAAATCAACTATAACGCCTAGAACCCTGAAATTTTCACATTTCTATACTAAAATTAAATGGGCAATAAAAATGAATACTCAAAATGTTAAAATAATTTTTTTAGTTGTCAAAATTTTATTATGTTTTCTTACTGTTTTCGATTCTGTTCTATTCGAAAGATGGTACATCAGGGTAATCCTAAATATTAATGCGGTTCATTTATCAATATTTTACTATGAAGAAATTTGCGGTTCTTCTAAATGATTATGACTATACAAGTTAGTTGTAGAAGGATTTATATTTTTTAAAATTTTATTTTATTTTCTTTACAAGAGTAATACTTATTAAATAACTACGAGTATTACACTTAAGAACTAAGCACTGGCTGCCAGGGCCTTCGGCTTATGATAATCTTAATTAAATATGTAGCTGAACAAGCATATGTGTACATGTGTGAAATGGAGAAGGTGCGGTGGAGGATGTTAGTGGCGAGAGTTAAGGGGTTAGTTGTTTTAGAATGTATGACTTGATCGATGCTATTTCAGTTATATATTTAAACTAGTTTGCGAGATGAAAGTACAAATTAAGCGTATATTATAAATATCTGTGTCTCTTAATAAATCGGTCGGCTTGCAATTAGGAAACGTGGCAGCTCTATAGTCATCCCACTTCTGGCAGGAGTCGAGAATACGCATAATTGAGTAGTGGGCAGAGTTGCAGTGAGGACAGACCGGTTTAGCTGAACCTTTTAGTAATGTAGAAGGATTTATTTCTTAGTTAACATTTGCTTGTCTTGTTTTATAACTATCAAATCTCGGTTGTGTTCTTCACAGCGGAATTAGTTATTCGGAGCACTCAAATTCAAATTATACATTTATAGTGGTGTTAATATATATATGTAGATATATTTGTATCGCTCGTTTACCTTAATAGTGTTTTAACTCAAAAAAAGGAACATAAGTTTGTACTGTTTTTTGTCAACAAATGAAATTGATTATCGGAATTGCAAGACGTCGCCGCTATTATCACCTCTTCGCCGTTTTTATTAACATTGCGTACAAATGTAATTTAACTTATAACCATTTTAATAGTTCAGTATATCAATAGCAAACTAGTAGGCAGAACGATAAGACTAAGAAAGAAAGAAAAAGCTGGTCAACAAAACGATCGAACACAAGCCTTAATGCAAGTGTCACAGATGAAACAGAATAAGTAAGTTACCTAGCGACAACAACAATGCGCCAGCAAGCAATTTAAACTGCATTCACCCGCATCGCGGTGCATTGTTGCTGTTGTTGCTGCCCCACCAGCACGAGTGCTCCGGGGAATTGAATTGGTCGCAATGTATGCAATGCATTTATTGTCTTTACTTTCGATTTCGTTCATTCGTTCGTTCATTCGTTCGCTCATTCAAAGCTCATAAAAAATGCGGCACATCAACAACGCAACGCATGGCGCACGGCACGGCAACGTAACTAACGAATGCTTGTCGTCGTTACTACATATTATTGTTTAGTGTTGTTGGTGTGTTTGTCGGTAATGTCGTTGTCAACTTTGTCGCTGGCAATTTCTGCTGCATGTTGCAGGCCACAAATGCGACCTAAAAATAACCTTGCCACAGAGACTGATCGGCCCAGCAGTTGTTGCGCGTGTTGTTTGGTCAGTCGATTGCATCGATTGGGTGTTACAAAGTCGTACTACGAACGCTGCAAACGCTGCAAACGATGAAACGACCTACCGACCGGCTGAACGATCTCGATCCTTTTTCAGCATTGCTGACAACTCTCAAAACGCTATTGCTGCGTTTCGGTCTGTGTTTTTGTTTATTTAACATTTGAACATTTGCTTTGTAGTCGGCTTGTTTAAGGACGTTAATTCGCTCAATTCTTTTCTTTTTAATTGCTGCCAATGTTTGTTGCAATTTAATGAAATTCATTTCATTTCGTTTGTGGTCGGCTCGATGGATAATTCAGCGCGCATTGCAACAATGTAACAACAATGCGCCCTTCGAAGCTCTCAACTCTCAGTCGGCCGGTGGCTACTAATATGTTGACTTCAGTTGCATTCATGCAACACGGTGTGCATTTGTACACACATACACACACACACACATACATACATACAAGTGTTTGTAGAATAGTATTTGTTTTGTTTTTATTTTCGCAGACATTGCGACGTGTCCTCGAAATAATTCATTAACACTTTGTCTTTGTGATTTTCTGTCGGAATGCATTGCTGTTGTTAAGGTACGAGTTTATACGTATGTATGTATGTATGTATGTATATATCTTCTGTTGCTATATATTATTATTTACACTGCATCAGACTTGGTTTTTTTTTTTTTGCTGTTTTTCATTATATCAATACTGTATTTGTCATTACTGAGTGGTTGTTGAAGTTGTCGTTGTCGTTGTCGTTTGACTTGTTGCTCGTTGTAGCGTGTTGGTGGCACTAAATGTTACATTGCATAGTAATTCAGCAAAAGTGCAAAAGTGACAGGTAACATACAACACACTCAATTTGAACAATACAAGCACATAACGGAAGTAATTACAAAAAAATTCAAATAGCAGCATTAAGAATTAAAACTATATATGAATGTATAAATATAGATATACCAGAAGGCACGGCCAATATGGCAATATTTCGTCGTCCTTGTTAAGATGTATATTTTTTCATAGATCTCGACTCCAGCGCTACCAAGCAACATGATTTTTCGTAAACCCATTTTTCATCATGCAAGTAGAATACAACATGATCGGTTCAGAGATTCGACTTTTATAAATAGCTCGCATCCAGCGCCACCTATCTGATAAATTTTTCGCATTAAAATTAAAAAATGCGCAGATTTTTATCGGGCACTTGAGCACCGATCGAATACACCAATCAACACGCAATATTTCTCTTTTTTTAATCAGTGGGGAAATTAGCTGCAGTAACTCATTAAAATTGTTTTCGTTCATTCGCACGTAATTTTTAAAAATATGCTTTTGATTATCGACTTCTCGAAATTCACGTAAAGTCGTTTCATATACACCTTTACTATTTCTTCTTTCCAGCCAATTTCGTTGTTTAGGATTTCTTTTACGTTTTTGATTTTTCTTTTTTAGCTTTAATGTTGCAATGATAAGCAGAGCAACTGCAACTTTTTTTTCTTCAAATAATCCATATTTAAAAATAAATAAGAAATTTTACTGCAAACAGCTGATTGAGCAGAACAGTGTGACCGCGTTGCGCCGATTATCGTAGCAGAATATTTAACGTCGATATACGCCGATAAAAAATGTCACAATATAATGTGACTGCTAAAAATTGACTCAAAATTTTTTTTTGCATTTTGCGCCGATGTAGAACAATAAAGAGATGTATATAATAGGATTATTCGTTTTTTTTTAATATGTCAGTATTCGTAAAAGCTCGAAAAAATTCGAATATTAATACTTAATTGTTCTTGCCATTTTATGCTTTTAAATTAAACGTTTTATGCTGAATTTAAGAACAATTCAAAGATTTGATTTTTGTTGGAACTAAACCGTTTCTATCTGCCATACTCCCATTTTCGGAATCGCAAAAATATTTCGTTTTCCATTTTAAATCGCTCTAACATTCGTTAATCGCAAAGATTTCGCGTTCTAAATTCTAATTATTTCAAGGCAGTAGAATCAAAATTAAATGACAAAATTCTTAAAATTTTCTTTGTTGCTATATCCACTGAAATAATAAAAACACATTTTTCATGTTGACATAAAACATAGCGTAAAGTGGAAAGTATCCATAACATAAAATAAAAGTTGAGTTTACAGGAGCGCGTAAAATGAAAACGTACGATTTTTATCATATCGCAAAACGCAAAAGTAAGTGAAAACAGTAGCATTGCTGTATGTCAATTTTTGGATTGTTCGGTTTCGGGATTTTCGGGATCTCGTTACAATAATCCTGACATAGTCCTTGACTTAGTATATTCATTGCATTTTATTAGGTTTACTCTAAAAATTTCATCAATATTCTTTTAAAAGCTCTTTACCAAAAAAAAAAAAAATTTTAAATAATTGGAAATGCGGAGAGCATTCTACAATCTTTACAAAAAATACTTTTTCCTAATGAAAACAAAGTTAACACATAAAGGTCGTCGTCATTAGGACTTTCCTTGTTTGTTGCTTCCCATTTAAATTTACTATTGGGTTATTTTGAGTGGAGAAAATTTACTAATTGACTCAATTAAGCGTTGTCTAAACGCCGTATAAGCCACAGATGGTTTTGGAGATAAGAAAAATTGTTTTCAGGCGAACTGCAAATAGTGGTATTGAATGTACATAAACACTCGAAATATTTTTATTTAATTTTTATTTTGACTAAAACCGAAATTTAAATTAAATGACATTAAATGTTTATACTATGTTCAAACAGGTCAATTAGCTGTAAATTGACCCATCGTGTTTTGATAAATGTCTTATAAGAGTTTCAATATTGTTTGGGAGAATTTCAGCGGATAGAAAATGGATAAGAACTTCACTTTTAAACGCATTTTAGAACCGGCAATCTCTTTTCTGGGAGGTCAATTGCACCTGCAATCATGACTCGTTCGACAAATGATAACGGAAATTCGAGTTTCCACTATATCTATACGTTCTTGAAAAGACACTTTAATAACTTTCGCAGATCCAACGCAAAAGATATTTAACAAAAAAAAAAAATTCGAGTCTTATAAACATTAATACAACATATTTTAATGTCGTACGATTGATAAATATATGTAAGCGTTATTTTTCGTGTTGCGAAAACGAGCAAGAGCTCTATTACGTGTTTCCAAAAAATGTCAATTTTTATTACAACATCAGTTAACATCTTCAACTTTGCATAATGTGAGCTGATACATCTGAAATGTTTAGAAGAAAGCTGAGGCAGTACTGTCAACGATGCAGATGTTCGAGCAACAATTACTGCGACATTACTGCAAATAAAAAGCGTCGATTATCCCTAAACTAAAGAAGATGAAAATGTCTGTTTTTAATAATTAAGTATCAAATGAACTTTTGAATATATTTATGCAAACCCGATAATTCAATTCATTATTGATTCGGCAAAAAAGACACTTTTTATGTGTTTTAATGCGGCAGTGATTGACGCTCGAACATGGCCGCTGTGGTGGATTGTGTAGCGGTGCGTGATAATACTCGATATGTCGCTGAGCATGGGGTTCGAATCTTAATCATAAAAAAAGTTTTTTTCTAAAGCAGTCACCGAGGGTATTTCTGCCATGAAAAAGCTTATCATTAAACACCTCTGCCGTTCGGAGTCGGCACAAAATTGTAGGTCCCTCCGTTTGTGGTAGAATATAAAGACGCACACCATAAATGGTAGGAGAAGCTCAACCAAACACTGAGCTATGTAGTGTAAGCGCCAAATTATTATTGTGTTATATTATATTATACCATTGGGATACATTTTTTTAACGTTTTAGTCTAAATGAAAAAAAAAACTCTTTATTTACCGATAGGACGGTTCTCAATTTTACGCAGGAATTTCTAACAGAAGCAGAACTTTTATTCAATCCCAAAACGCTATTAATTCAGTGTAGGGCATAAATATTTACTCTACTTTAAAACACACTTCAGGAATATAGCTATTTACGCAAATTAAAAAACTCCGAAAACAAAAAAATGCAAACAATCCAATTCACACGATCCACCTCCACCTCTTGCACACCACTCGATCGACGACGACCGCAATGGGCGATTGTCGTTGACATACGCTGAATTGGATTTGTATTGACATGTACGCATGCGCAGTGCATTCAAGTTTGTTCCTCAATGCCTTGTTGTTGCGTTTCGAATTATTTTGTTATTGCGCCAACGCATTACGTTGAACGTACATACATATATTGACGCAATCTCGTTAACATTTTGCGTCCGCTGAGCGCATTCAAGCAACAGCAACACAAACAGCATCAGCAACTACTAAGTATGTTGTGGAGCAGCAGTAAAAACAACAACACAGCAATGTTGACAACATACTCTTACATCCATATACATACGTATGTATACGCAACGGCGACAAGATTTTGAAATGGCTTCAACAACGACATTCATACTGGCGTTGGCAATGGGATTTCATCAACTGGCAGGCGGCATTATTGGTACATCCTCATCATCAGCATCCTCATCAGTGGCAAATAAAACTAAAAACAACAATAACATATATGTTCATGTACTATGTATGTATGTACATATATGCCAGCAGTGTGCGGCACGCTAAGTAGAATCAGAGTATCTTCCTATTTTTTTTCTTCATCTTCACTTCACCTTCGCTTTTCATCCACCGTCTGTTTGTATGTGCTGCTCTACCTTTTCATTGCTTGAGTTTTTTTTTTTTTTTCTTGTAGCTGAGAATGCATTTTCGTTTCTAATTAAGCTGATTTGCCAAAGGTACCAACCGCGCCACAGCAGCAAACTCTCCTCGTGTCAACCAAGCCATCCTCAACTGACTGGTTTGCCGCAGACTTCGAGCTTACTTACTGACATACCCGTCTACTGGTGTGGCTGGTATGAAATGCTTGGAACACACATACATATATACATACATACATACACACGTAAATACATATGACTGTCTTGCAAGTATTCCGCCACGTTGTGTATACTTATTTTTCACATAAACATATGTTTGTAATTACGAACGAGCAAGCAAGCGCCTTTGTCATTGGAATTCACATGCAGAACTACTCGTCCACCAATACTCGGTGGCTAGCGCAACGCGTGTAAATTTTTTAATTAATTGCAATTCCTCAACTACTCTGATTATCCACATACATACATTTGTACATACAAAAGCAGTGAGCTTGTCTAGTCTACTCATCAACAAAAAGAGGTATGTATGTGTGTATGCGCATATTTCACTTTGTTGTGCATTTCAAGTACGCGTTGCACTTGATCTTTTATGGAGTTATTCAAAAATATAGTTCTTATGTGTTATTAATAAGCATTATACGCAACAATTTTTCGGATTTTTGTTCACGCATACGTGCATCCATATTAGGTTTTGGATTATTCCTTTGGGAGGTTGTGTTTAATGTATGTACATACCATACATACATGCATACACACATTGCTCGTAGCAGCATAAGCCAGCTTGTATGATTGAGTTCAACGAGTTAATTGTATTTAATATATTTTAATTGAGCTTCGTGTGCAGTCCATTAAAATATTTGTGATATGTGCGTATTGAAAAAAAAACAAAAAAATATGATCGTTGCTATATTGGTCTGGCGAATTTCATAACTTCAAACCGGGTCTGTTATTTCAGAAATGTCAAGTAGGCAAACAATAGGAATGCAATTTCGTTAATGAACATATCGATGCTGGTGATAATGCTATCAACTTAAAAATAACGACTGATCAATTACACTGAGCTACACGGAATTTGGTGCCTAAGATATAAGATCTAACTTTAGTTAGGTTTTGTTAGTTGATACAAAACATCCAGTCGCATTTTTTATATCAGCTCTAGTTTATAAGATAGTAGAAAAAAACTAATTTTTACAAAAATACAATTTTTTTTTGGAATCATACCTTAAAAAAAAACTTCTCTTTTAATTTGCTTTCTTGACTGAGATTATTTTGGCAATCACGCATAAGTTCCCAACAATAGTCAGGCATCATATGGGTGTCCTGTGCATCGGCTTTGTTACCTGTAATTCATTTTTTTTATTTTAAAGGAAGAGTCCTCCTTGTTCTTTTCAAAAATCTTCAAAATTATGTCGAAAGGGACTTAATTTTACTCTCATATTACGCCTAAATTTTCAAATTAATGAAGTATTCCCTCGATTTACTTTTTGTAGTTTAAAAGGAAGTTTTGTGTAATCGCGACAAACGATTTCTACGCAAGTCGTGCTCCTTTCGAAGTTATTTACATTTCCAAAATTTTTGAAGGCAAGGATGTTAAAGTTTCTACGCAAGTTGTTCTCCTTCAATCTTTGAAGCTGCAAAATACGTGAAGCATTTATTTAGTTTGTGTGTCTGAAGCCCATCAAAACCCAAGATATATGACACAAAGATACTTTCTGATAGACCAATTTTTTTTTTTGGGTCCAGTGACTTGATTAAGCTCGACTGTCCCAGAAATAAATAAAACTAGGTAATTTTATATATGCACCCTGTTAGCACAACAAAAATTTAACTTCTTCAAGTCGACACAAATCACCCAAATATGTTCAAAACACTTGAAATTATCTCATATTTTCCCTTAATTAAGCTAGCAAGGACAAGTGGAATCGAAGCATATTTATTGCCAGTATGTAAAAATAATACTTAGAGACTTCTTTTACTACTGTCAATATAAAGATTACATTCATTTTCATGATAAATCTTAAAACTAAGTTTCGTCAGCGAAAAAAAAAATGCAAAAATCTTTGCTCGAATGCGCGATAGGGAGTAATTCGTACTCTAGAGGAGATGAAATTTTTTTTCTTTTTAATCGTGACGCCAGCAACTTAGCACGCTCTTTTGAAAACTCGAAATCTTTGATAAGATCATGAAGCTCCCCATTTGAAAATTTTTTGTATTTGATGTTTCTTTACAGTTTTCAACATCATCACATTCTTCATAAACTTCCATTTGATTCGTCTTAGATTCATGTACTACCTGATGATGTTGTTAATGATGCAATCGAATCAAGAAGTTTATCAGAACGTTTTTACAGTAACTAAAAGGTTTTAAATGCAACCCTGAAATTCAGTTGTCTATAACGGCTCTCTCAGAACCATTCATGTTAACGTTTCATTCTGCTTTTTCTCTAAAATTTCTTTTGCCACAGATGCTCGCGCTATGTTTACTCTTCGACATATACATTTGCAAGTGCGATCGTGTAGAAGACGTAATTTTTATTATAAAATGATTAAAAATATATTGATATCAATTTCAATTATTGCTTGAAATTAGTTTCAGTGCTGTTTCGTTTCTATAACGTCAATTGAAATTGTTCTCATTTTGCATTCAAAGTGTCAAAGATATTTTTCGCAATACAATAAAAATTAATATAATAAAATAAATTAAATAGAATAGTTTTACTGTCTATTGCAACATCTGAGCCACCTAGAAGAGAACAGATACAATTTCGTACAATTTCTTTATTGCCAACTATGACTACGAAATCATGTCAGCGACAACTCTTTCGAAGCTTTGCATTTTATTCTTTGCTGCTTACAAAGCGAATATGAAACCGCAAATGTCAACTACGATTTCTCTAGCAGTTACAGATATGCATTCGCTACGTACGAGTGGTTCCTAAGAGTGTCGGGTGTGTTAACTTACCAGTACCTATTGAAATCAACTATTGTAAGATTGACAAATACAATTAAATTTTCGCAGACACTAAACTTAATGCGGTTAAGTGCTGACACTTGAAGTTATCAACACCTGCGTTTAGATTACTTAAGTATGTGATTGAGTGAGCGAATCACTTTCAGATATTGCTTGAATGTCTGCAATTCTACAAAAAAAAAAAACTAAAAGCCGTATCAAATGAAAATAATATATATCCGAGTACACTTATTGTGTTGATATTTGGTTGTAAGGCTTCCTTCTTATAAGTTTCAAGGTTGTCAAGTTCAAGGTCGAAATCAGTGGCGTAGATAAATTCTTGTAATGGGAGTGGAGTGGATTGAGTTTGAAAAGAAGGCTTACATGGATTTTGTAAGAGAATAATATTGACGTATATTGAGAAATAAAAATAAAAATTAAATAAAAGAGAAATGAGATTTATGTAAATTTTTTTACATGCAAATGCAGATAATATTAAACACGCAAACCTCTTAATTCATACAAAAACTAATCTGGTTTTAAATGTGTTGTAGCTATTTTGAAAAATTTTATGAAATTTTTAATTTTATCTTTTTTAAATGTATATTTTTTGGTGAAAGCTCATTTGCGCCTATGTGTTGCCGTTAAGAAGGTCCAAAAAAAATTTCCACTTAAATAATGTTAAACTTATAAAAATTTTAATGAAATTTTAATTACCAAACTTTTGTTGAAAACGTTTACCAACTATCTTAAATGCAAACCTTTTTATACATTTTTTGGCTCTTTGAGGTAAGGTGCAACACTAGCTTATATGTTGCTATCTCGGAAGGGGCTCTAACGAACTTGAAAAATTTTTGAATGTTGAAAATAACTATTCAAACCTTTTAGCTTTTCTAGCTAGATTAGCTTTTGAGAAGTTACGATTACGGTTGCCATCTATTTTAAATTATCAAACAAATAAATGAAATTTGCAATTAAATACCTAATATTTTTGGGAATTTATACTAATTTATTAAAAAAAGCCATTAAAGACAACCTCAGTCCTGTTACATATTTGAAAATAGTTGCTACTAGGTTTTAAAAAAAAAATATGCAATTAGGTTTATTATTAATAAAGAGAATTTTTAATATTGGTGTCAAACAAAATGAAAACAAAAAATTATAAATGTCATTTTATCAAAATTTCTTGCGGAGGGGTCAAATTTCAATTAGTTATACATAAATACTAAGTCAAAAACAAAACAACGGCAAGCAAGATTCGGTCATACAGCTTCGGCTTTTTCACAGTTTTTAATTTTTTGTAGTTTTAAAATAATAGATAGGGCGGCATTTTCGTCACCCTGCTCTCTTACAAGAACTGACTCAAATCATGTTTCACTGAATAATTCCACGAAAGATGGCGATGGAATCCAGCTGCCTAATCACCAATCCGATCAATCCAATGATCAATGACAACGCCTCTGGCAAAAATACGATATAACTTTTTCTTAAAATATTAATCTAAGTATCTGACTACTTATGCAGCTTAAAAAAAAAATATGAGGACTTAAAATAACTGCCGGTTAAAAGAGTTTCAGAACTTAACAATATTTTATTTATTTTTATTTATTTATTTAGACTAAACTTATAATTACAAACTACAAGCTAGTTCAGATTTTGAACGATAGCAACGTAGGCCTTACGTTCTTTTAATGTTAATACATACATACATGTATTTCTATAGTGCATACTTACATATGTTCATGTACAGGTTAACAAGAATATTACTTATGTAGTTATATGCTTATATTTACATATATCTTTATATATATTAATTTCTTATCTACTTATATGTATTTACATTTGTTTCAGATGAGATAATAAAGCTTCGAACGTTTCAAAAATGATGTTATTTTATTGACGTTGTTTTCATTAACAGTGGCAAGAAGTGATGTGGGTTCAATATTTTTAAAAATTAATGTTCTTAGATAACTAAAACGTATACAATGATTTAAAATATGTTCTATGTCTATAAATATGCCAGTGTCACAATAGGGACAGTGAAGTTGAGGAGTTTGGGATATGTAATGTTGGTGCGTTAATTTTGTATGACCCAACCTTAAGCGCTCGAATTTTGTTATGTCTAATCTTGTTTTAGGTGTGATAAACTTCATTGGAAAGGATTTGAGTACGTTAATATTCTGATACCACGTAGATGTGTTTGTGAAGGAATTTTTTTGAATAAAAGAAAAATGTGTTTTAATGTATTTGTGTATGTCTTTGTAGCTAATGTTTTGGGATAAAATAAGCGGAGTAGAAGCAGCACATTTAGCTGTTTCATCAGCAAATTCATTTCCGGGAATTAAAACATGCCCTGGTACCCATATAAGTACTATTTTGGGGTAATAATTAACTAATTGATTTCTGATGGTGGAGGCATAGTAATTATTATTGTTTATATTTTTTATAGCTTCAATTGCAGAAAGGGAATCAGTGCAGATTACGTGTTTACCACGTTGTTTAATTAGGATAGTTATCGCTTGGAATATGGCAATAATTTCTGAAGTAAAAACAGAAGTGTAGTTAGGTAAAAGGAATGTTGAAATAATGGTGTTTAAAGTTGTTACGCTGTAAGATGTTGTGTGGCTACTTTTGGATCCATCTGTGTATGTGAACGAATAACCAGTAAACTTGCCAGTTAAATCGTTGAATAGTCTTCGGAAGACATCAGGAGAAGTAGTTTGCTTATTGAATTTATGCAGGCTAGTATCAATGCACATGTTGTTAAGGAGCCACGGTGGATTTGGGGAATTTATTTTTTTAATAGCAAATATAGGGAGGTCAATTTGCTCACAGGCTTCAAAAGCTCTGCATAATACCGGGACATATTTATGGTATGGTCTTTTGTGTTTCACAAGTTTTTTAATTATTTTGAAAAGTGGAGAGTCGCGGCTGTTTAAAACTAGCTTGGAGAGTTTTAGTATTGCCATATCACGTTGCATCTCCATGGACTTTATGTTGGCTTCAAAAAGTAAGTTGGAAACAGGAGTAGAGCGTAAAGCGCCAAAGGATAGACGAACCGCAGAATTAAGAATTGTTTTAATTTTATATAGCTGGGCTTTAGGTGCAAAACCATACAGAAATATAGCATAATTAATTTTTGATATAATTAAAGCATGTATTGTTGATAAAAGTGAAGATATATTACAATTGTATTTTACACATGAGAGACATTTTATGACATTTAGTTTGCTTAGTAATGAATTTCGTAAATAGGAAACATGGTCATTCCAGTTATACCTTTGGTTAAAAATTACTCCTAGTATTTTTAATTGTGTCGATTGAGAGATGATTAAGTTGTCTATAAGGAGACCGCAAGTGCAATCGCGTTTTCGACATATATGTAAATGCTTGCATTTGTCGGGGGATAATCGGGCCCCAGAATATTCACACCATTCCGATATATCACTTATTATATTACGAAGATCGACTGAAACATTTTTGTTTTTTCCAAATTTTTTAATTAAATTAAAATCATCAGCATATGCAATATATTCAAAGTTTTTGTATGTGGAAATAATGTCGCTAACTTTATTAAAGGCAATTAGAAAAAGAACTACAGAAAGTGGTGAACCCTGAGGTATACCATTTGAAAGCGGACGGACAGAAGAATAGCAGAATGTATTTTTGATTATTATTTTGCGGTTTATCATGAAATTTTTAACGTAATTAATTATTTTGGGGCCTATTTTCCATTTAGCCAACTGTTCAATAATAACGTGAATACCTATTTTATCAAATGCGCTTGCAAAATCTAAAGAAATGATCGATAAATGATTTTTACGAGAGAGGGATTCCGCTATCAGAAAGTCCAGATAAACTAGACAATCTGACACGGATCTACCTTTTCGGAATCCCAGTTGATGGCTATTGATGAGTTTATCCTCAGAGATAAACCACCATAGCCTTTGTGCAACAATTTTGTCAAGTATTTTTGCTAAACAAGGATTGAGGGATATTGGTCTGTATGAGGTTTTGAAAATTTTATTTTTTTTTGGTTTTAGAATAGGAATTATGGTACTAGTTTTGAATGATTGCGGAATGTATGTGTCGAAAGTCAAGTTGTATAACTTTAACAGCCTAAGTTGGCAAGTGTATGGTAAATTTTTAATCATTGGATACGTAATCCTGTCCATACCAGGAGTTCTACCTCTTAGACTTCCAACAGCATAATTCAGCTCCATCAACGTAATTGGATTTTCCAAGTGTTTGGCTTTTTTACATGCAAGGTAAGTTGGATTTGAAGATAAATATTGATTCTTAGCATATTGGAACGTTGTTGGAAAGCTAGAGTCAGCCGAATTTTCAGACCAGTATTTACAAAATTCCTCTGCGATAGCATTAGGATTTATAATATTTGGAAGAGCTGGGTTGGAAGAATTCAGACAATGAATTGTTTTTGGCTTGTAAAGACCATTAAGAAGCTTTATGTTCGTCCAAATTATATGTATAGGCGTACTAGGAGTAATTTCTGATGTGAATTTGAAAAGCGAATTTCTTTTGGCTAATTTTAGCTCCCGTTTGAATTTAGAGTTTGCACGTTTGTAATTAATGACGTTTTGAGTAGTAATTAAGCGATTTAGTAGTCGCCAGCAATGAATTTTGTTGTTTTTTAGTTGCTGTAGTTCATGATTCCACCATGGCACTTTATTATGTGGCTTATTCTTAGATTGCGGGATGGACAAGTTTGCACTCCTGAGAATAATTCTCTTCATTACTGCAGCTTCTTTATTTACATTGGAACTAAAAGGTAATGACTCATTGTGTTCTGAGCAAATGTTGGCATATTGAACCCAATTAGCGTGTGTTGTTAAAAAATTGGGTTTAGCTTTTAAAAGAGGAGAGTAAGGAGTATGAAAAAGAGTAATGACGATAGGATAGTGATCACTGCTGTGTGTGTCATTTACAGTTTTCCATGTGCAGTTGAGACTTAAAGTTGGAGAGCAAAAAGTAAGATCTATATGCGTGTGGGAGTTGTGAGTGCTCAGGTGAGTCGGAGAGCCGTCATTTAGCAATATATAATTTGAGCTGTTGATAAAGTTGGAGAGTATTGAACCTCTACTATTATTTCTCGCAGAGCCCCAATCAGAATGCCAAGCATTGAAATCGCCTGTTATCAGAGAGGAGTGACTAACTGATGAGAAAACATTATCAAGGTTGTTGGTGTGGAAATGTTTGTTGGGAGATATATATGCAGACACTATTTCAAAAACATGTTTGGATACAATTGTTGCTGCAATAGCTTCAAAGTCGGTGTTAATGTTCGTATGTGTGTGTTGTACCGTTGAGTGGATTAGCAAGGCTACCCCCCCATGCGAAGATGAGGATGAGTTAAAATTGTAAATGTTGTAATTTGGTGGAATTGGAATAGTATTGGTTGAAGAAAGGTGCGTTTCTTGGAGTGAAATAACGTGGGGATTATGAGCGCGTATTAAAGTTTGTAATTCATTATAATTGTTTATGTATCCATTAATGTTCCATTGTATAACTTTAAGCATATTATAAAAAGTTCAAAATCAGCTGAGTACTTGGTTATTACTTTACCCACTACAATTAAAACTAATATATAACAATGTAAACAAATCAATAAGAATACAAACAGCAAAATACGAGTATGTAGGGTAATATAAATAGTAGTAGATATTGAAAGATCAATATATAGCAAAGTATTTAAATGCATGTGGTATAGCATAGTTCTTATGTTTGTTTGGATGTTAATGTTAAAAAATAATATATACATATTAGTAATAACGTATATATGTAAATTCGAAGTTGATGTAAAAATAATAGCAGTGTACTTAAATATTTTTGTTGAGCAAATCATCGTCAGTGCATGATGGTGGAGACGAACGTCGTGGTTTCTTTTTTGCTCTTGTTGTTGTGAGCTTTTTAACCATATGTTTGGGAGTATTTCTTGGAAGAAGTTTAATTGTAGGAACAACCTTACGGGTAGAAGAGCATGGTTCATCTGCATCAGAATTGCCGTTGCTGTGCGTGGAGTTGGGACAATTTGTAATTGTCTGGAACAACCTATTTTGTTGTTGTGGTTTTGTAGCAGTGGAGGGACAGTCTGAGTTAGTTTGAGTATTTGATTGCTTGAAGTTTTCGCTGTCTCATTTGTGGATCGTAAAATCTCGGCACAGGTAACAACATCATTACTATGGCGCTCTTTGTATATTTTTGTTGCTGTGCGGTGGTCAACTTTCTCAATAGTTTTAATTGCCTGCAATTCTTTTTGTTGTATAAATATAACGCATTTTTTGTCTAAAACGTTGTGAGCACAATCGTCTAATTTATTGTTGGTGCAATTAATGCACACTGGAGATTTTTTGCACTTTTCATCATCACACAACAGATGATATGCTTCGCCACAGTTTTGGCAAGCTTTTTCACTTCTGCACCATTTCGCAGTGTGATTATATTTCCAACAATTTTTACATCTCATTGGTAGAGGAATGTAAGGTCGGACAAACGTTTTTTCATAGCCAATGTTTATTTTTTCTGGAAGTGTCATTAATTGGAATGTCAAAATTATTAATCCAGTTTCTTTTAAAATGTCATTTTCTCTTTTCAGTATTTTTTTAACCTCTATTATGCCTTGATCACGCAATTCAATAAGAATTTCTTCTTCTTGTATTCCTCTCAAATCATTTGAATAAATTATACCTTTGGAGAAATTTAAAGTTTGGTGCTCAGTTACTTCAACTTGAATAGAGGAACTGAGTGCGGTGAGAGTAATTAACTTTTGCGCTTGGGTAAGGTTTTTTGTGAGAATTAAACGAGTACCGTTTTGAAGTTTTTTGCATTCTTTTATTTCACCACAAACTGCATCGATGGTTTTTCTTATTAGAAATGGGGAGACATCATTTAAATTTTTTTCACTATTAACACGTCTCATTACAAGGTATTTCGGTCCAGGGCTAATTAATAAAAGGGTTTTATCTTTATTAAGTTTAAACCCATCAGTATTTCGTATTACGAAAGTATCGGGTGGGTCACCCATTGTCAACATTTTACCCAGCTGTAATTATTAATAAATTGTTTTCTGCAGTAAATGTATTTGAAAGTAAATTTATCACAATTTACAAAACTTTAACCAAACTGTTCTTTTTAACTATATAAAAAAAGAAAAAAAACTGTTTTATTAGTTATAATCCACAAATCAGCACTCAAGAGAACAGAAACTCTGTTTTAATTCACAAGCCACTGCCAAGTACGATTTTTAACGTGTGCACTGCACGAAGGATCGAGAGAGACTGAACTTAACAATATTTTAAAGTACAGTAAAGGAAAATGCTTCTTACAAATTAATAATTAATTTTTTTGATATTCAAATATGGTGTTAGTTTATTTCAGTTACTTTTTATTCTCATCGCGACTGAGCATAACGCGTTTTAGTAAAAGTTTGTAATTGCAACTAAGGTACACGCCATTCTTCAATGCAATAATTCCAAAAAGCCAAAATTCTTCGATTATATAATTACAACATTCCATTGAATGCAGTTTCAATATTTGGATACGCTGATAATATAATACAATGCAATTACAACCAAATAATGGTCTGTTTATATCTTAAGTCTAGATTCAAAAAATGGCATTCAATGTAATGGTAATAAATAAGGAAGCTTGTATCAGCATTGTTAAAAATAAATTTTATTTTATATTATCAAACTCACTTTGAGTATTATTAAATCATATTTCAATATCATTCGACTCTTGTGACATAGCTAAAATTCTATCAACCGTTAACTAACCAAAATAAATATAGTTAATTATCATAATGCCTTGGTGTTTCACAATATCTCACTTTTAATTATAATGATACCTAGTTCAAGACATTCCTACAAACTATGAACAGAGCTTAAAACTATTAAGAACAAAAAAAAAAACACGAATCTATCATAAGTAACTGGGAAGTCTTACAACGGTCAAAATACCACATCAAGGCCATATTCGTGCAGCGACGAACCAGAGTATAAATCCATAAAATAGTGTTTTATTTCTAACATCGAATGCTAATGAACTTAGTGCAAATATTTATGTATATTTAGTTGCTTATCTTAATTGCTTTAGCTATTAAAAAACAATAAAATGCTGAAGAACTCTATTATTCGTTCAAAAATGGTGTGTCGAGTGAATGAGTGTGATGCTGTTGAAAGATTGTTTCTAAAATTTTATTAATCAGTTTGAATATTTTGGCTATTTCCATTCGAGTTAATTCGTATGTATATGGGCAAATTGAGCTGCTAAATTAAAAATGCAATTATAGATAAAATAATAATTTAATTCAGTTCAACTAATTTAAATTAGATATGTGTATATGTATATGTATGTACATATGTGTAATAGAAAACTCGATTGGTGAATTAATTTTCATTTTCAAATATAAATTTAAATGAGTTGAAATTGAGCTCACGAATTTGTGCGCCTTTGGATGCAAGGCTGTGGTCATATTGGCTTTGTATTAAAATTCACATTTAACATCTTAATTTCTTATCTTAGTTTTAAATTTATTATTGTTTTCACAAATAAATAGATTTATGTACATATACTTATACTCGTTTGTGTATATAGTATAAAGCTTGAGCAAAAATTACTTTCGGGCACACGTGTTGGGCTTTGATGTTTCAGCGAAGATTAGATCATGCCGCTAATTTATATATTTTATTAAAAATCCTATCAATTTTGTTAACAATACACAAATTTATGCACACATGTTGTACAGAAGTATGCGCATTAGGGTGGTCAAAAAAAAATTTACGAACTTTAATGCAGCCACGTGCAGCACTATTGTATATCAAGAAAATGTACCCTTATTGTTAATTTTAAAATTAAAAAATGTTAAGAAGGTTCCCATAGCAAAAAAACATATATAAAATATAATTTTATAGAAATTTCTTATATGGTAATTTTTGAAAATCAATATTTTCTAATTTTTCAATCATCCTTGTCTTCACGAGACCTTAAGGCCTTAATTTAGAAGATGGAAACCTATTATATTTTCTTAATATTTTCAGTTTTTGTTCCGAGGTCATGAAAGCTTAACGATATACGATTGAAACTAAAGCTTGAGTTAACCTTTAAACTGCTTGCGCGTACTCATTTTACGATGAAAAACTTTCGTAGACAAGGAAGTTGAGAAAATGTTCAACAATGTCACGTTTTTGGTTATCGTATTCCCAGTAAGCTCATTAAATATTTATGTGCGTGCGTGCCTCCTTCAATATTTTAAACATCCATGATTTTAGATTTTTTTCCCTTGTTATATTATTCAATTTATCCGGAACACCTTGCCAAACTCTAAAAATAGTTTTATTATAAATCCGCATCTCATCAAACTAGTCATGCTTAGGCATTTTAAAAAAGCGTATGGGCCAGAATACTGACTAGTGACACTTTTAAAATGAGTTTATAAACACCATTTGTAAAATTAATTTAGTTTTCATTATTTGTTTTAAATGAGCTAAAAGTTAATTTTTATTTGCAATTTTTTAGAGAAAAAACAACCACACCCAAAGCCCATACATGAGCCACTCCGTAGTTTGTGTCAGGATTTTAACAATCACTCCGGTTCTTTTGATATTTCAGACTCACTTTTTTACGTAAAGAAAACTATACTCAATGCTCTCAATAATTGACACATACATATATACATATTTATTACTTTCGATCTGTTCTGTAGCTGAACAGTTTTAGATCTTTACACTTAACAAACTTCTGCCTTCCATGACTCGGCGCAGCATATATGAAAAAAACAATTTTTTTGTATGTATCCGTGCGTCATGCGTAAGGCACCCCTCGTGACGGTCGGGCGGGTATGGAGGAATAAAACAGTTGGCATTATTATTGTACACCGACACAAATTGACAAAACGGCTAAGATGTTACACGTACAACATAAAGGACGTCGCCTCAATATACTGGACAACATGGAAATATACAAACAAAAAAACTTCAACGGCAATATAATAAACGAGCAAATAAACACCGGATCAGACGTAATATTCGAACTGTTGAAAATACTATAGGGACGAAAAACCAAAAGGCAAGAAATAACCGTCGAAACAACAAACAAACAATACACAATAAATATCGACGATACAAAATTCAAAAAAAGGGAAAATTACCATAACGGCTTAACAAATGGGAATCTTAAGACAACAAAACATGAATAAATAAGCACAATTCAAGTACCTGAAATAAACAAAGTAACACAACTGACCTGACCTACACGAACATAGACTATGAATTCCACCGGAACGTAACTATAAATACGGACGAAAAAATGAAATTAACCAGAACGAAAAATGACACTGAAGATGGCACAACGCCGAAACCGGTTTGTCTTAAAACCAAACTTGACAAGGGATGACGAAAATTCGTTTAAAAACCAATCATTATTATTATTATTATTTAAAAAAAACGGTAGAAGTTATAGTACTATTTCGGAGATCACCACATCTCCTCATCAGACTTCCTTCTCTACGGCTTCAGCAGGAGTCGAACTAGCGCCACCATGTAACGCTTAACTAAGCCAGCATTTAAACAAACTCTGTTTCTTTGAATTTAAATGAAAGCTAATTTGCTTTGAATTGTATAAAAGTCTGAATGTTGGTAATATAAGCATATCTAGAATATACCTAGAATATATAGATACAATATTTATTATTTAAAGAAATACCATCGAATAATAATAATAATAATTTGGGGCTTACACTATATAGTTTGGCCGAGCTTATCCTACCATTTGTAGTGTGCGTCTCTATATTCTATGAGAAACTTTTCCATGACAGAAATACCCTCTGAGGTTTGTCATTGGCTATCGAGAAGTCACCGCTATTAGAAAAAAACTTTTGTATGATTAATATTTTTGTTGCCTTGGCTTAGGTTCGAACCTCGAACTCAGTGGCATATCGAGTTATAGCACGCACCGCTACCCACTCGACCACAGCGGCCACCAATAATATCCAAACCAAACACGAAAGTTATTTATAGATAATTCTAGTCCAATATATGTATTTTTTTCATTGGAGGTATGGTTTTACGTGGCGGGTTCCCAGCTCTGCGCACAACCCATTGCTGGGGTGAAAATAATAAATATGTTTATATAGCGAGCCGCTTGCTCCAAGACAGACGCCTGCTTGCAGCCGCAACTCCTTGTGAACGGACGGCGCGGACTATATTGGACCCTTAATTCGAATATAAAGGAGTGGCTCAACTAAAGATCCATCTCTTTTAGCCGTGCCGCAAGACTCCACACGGGTTGGTTATTTTAAAAAAAAGTTGCCACTTAATTTTCAATATAAAAATTTCAATTAGTTTAGTGTAATGCAATACTTATTCAATATATCAAATAAAATATGTTAAATGAAAAAGATTTATATATAGATATATATCACTTACTAAGCTTATAAATACTGAAATCATTCATAGTCATTATTATTTACTTTTATGTAAAAAATAGAAATCATAATAAAATTTATATGAAAATATCCTCTTATAAACTTTTTTTGAGGAGGTGAGCTTTCGAAAACTGTACTTTACACCAAAGCTTAAACACAATTCTTCAACATTAGTTAAAATAAGACGTTTTTGAAATGACAATTAAATGTTAAAGGTGCAGTGAAACGTGCAAATTTTGCCATTTGAAGTCCATAGTGGGGTTATCCTCTTCTTCACTCAAGTGCAGCACAAACTTAGTGACACAAAATTAAATCCACAATAAAAATCCATTTGGAAAATTGAAACGTCCATTCCTAGAAAAATGATTGCGTAGCACATTTAGAGGAAACTGCTAGTAAAAAATTGTCAAAAACCAGTGATAATTTGCAGATACTTCAAACTTGCACTTTATCACACCAGAATTGAATAAGCCAAATAACTGCAAACTCATAAAATACTAATAATTTTTTTCTTAAAAAGTTAGAAACTTGACTGAAATAAATAATTTAAATTAAAAAAAAAATGAACTGCCAAATGTTGTGCTATAATTTGAGAAAAGAGTATACATAATAGTGTGCAAGTTTCTGGCGGCTATGGATTATCCTTGCTTCAAAAACCAAAAATTTAATGTATGGAAAGGCTTCAAGGACGAATGTATATGTACGTAAGTGCGTATGTTCCAAAATAGTCTAAAAGGCATCAACTTTAGACATTACTGCACTACAAAGTTTCGACCCGGTCTCCTTCTTATGCAATATGCTATTTGATTTCGGCGTCACACTTTCACCTTTTTTGAGTTTACCAAGCACTTTTGTTGAAATATTATTGCTGCAATACAGTTTGCCCTGCAGCAATTATTTCTATTCAAAAAAAACTTGACTTATTGCGGCATCATCGACGATACGGCCACAATGACAAATGGTAAGCCATATAAAAATGCATATGATTATCACTGAACACATTTATTACGTATTTAATTTCGAATAAAATATACATATAAACATAAATTAAATGCCAGGCAACTCACGAATGCCGCGCAGAGTTTAGGCGGCCTCGAAAAATTAGTCGGTACTTGTTTCAAAACCTCAAATCTGCCGGCCACCAAGTGCGTTAATTTATTCCAACCGTCAGCAATAATTTAGGCAAAAGTTGCTGATTTAATTTCTAGTACCACGCAAGCAAATTGTTGTTGCTCATGCTGACAACTTAATTAATCATTTATTTATACTTCAATTTCATAAATTTTTTAAAGCTTATACATATATTTTCTGTTTTTTTTTTCGAAGTAATAATTGCGATTTTCATTTGCTCAGCGAACATAAACAACATTCGTACAGCAGCCTCACTTTTTGTCTTTAAATATTCGATTGTCGTTAAGTAGTCAATTTCTACTTTTGCTTTGTTAAGAAGCACGAAAGACAACAACTTCTACGTAATGTTTTCTAGATTCAAACGATTTGAAGATATTAAATAAGAATTTTTTTTCGTTTAAGAAAAAAAAAATAGCAACAATTACATATTGTATGATTCAAATATGAATCAAATATTGTATGAATGTTAATAACGAGTTATGAGACCTCTACTATCATTACAGAAATCGGAAATGTCAAAAAAAAAATTCAAGTCTAAAAAAAAAACCCCTTATTATATTTTATTTTTCGTTTAAATAGGGACACATCACCAACTAATATTGCCATACTTAAAAAGCTCATAAGACTATCTCTAAACAATATCTTATTTATCTGACCAGCAGCGCCACCTGGCGGGTTGCTTTTTATATTATCGAAATATGCTTTATAAATGAACCAAATCTGAATAAGTACCGCGTCAGAGTGAGCTCTCGCAGTGGTAAGGTATATATGTACCTGCATTTGACATAGGCAACGTTTTCGTGATTAATTCGATATTATCAATTTAATGATATTATTCCAAGCATTATTGAAATAAAATCAGTCGTGAAAATCTTTCTCATCGTATAATTGAAATTACTGTAGTCTTCTCCATACTTCAAAAATTGTATAGATTTTTTCAATTAATTGTTTTTAGGTCTTTACAATTTTATTTGACAAGCAATAATCAGCTGTTCCCAGAGATAAGTTTAAGACAAGAAATTCGGCGAATTAAGTTCAACTTAAGTCAAGCTTAATATTTTATATTTCTTTGGTGAAACACAAAATCTTAAACCAGATTTAAGTTCGACTTAAAAATGCATTGCAATACCGATACGTTTAAACTTCGTTGCGTTTTGAAGAATTTATTCTCTTCTTATTAACTTAAATCGTTTTTTAATTAAAATAAATTAAATATTTTAAGAAATATCATGGGCATCCATTTTTAAACTTTATATAAAATTTACAATTATTTAAAAAAAATGTATAAAAATTTCAAAATTTATAAAACGAATTTTTGAAAATAAATTTCAAATTTATAAAACGAATTTTTGAAAACTTTCAAGTATGTAGTTTGTAGTGCACTCAATTTTAGTATAAAAAAGAGCTGGTTTTAAGTAGTTGTAAATTACAGCTGGACAATTTCTTTACTGACGCTCTTTCGTAAGATTAATCTAGGGTTTTCGTAGACATCTTGAACCTGCATTTTATGGTATCTACATATGTATGTATGTATATTGATCGAGCTACAAACTGCATACAACTTCCAATTTTTATTAAATTCCAAATATCTTTCAAATTGAAATTGAATTTCCAAATATGAAAGTTATTAAAAGAAAAAAAAAATTCTCAAAATTTTCAAAATTTGCTCTCTAACAATTGTAGAAGTTATTTGCTAATTGGCATCCGGTGTAAAATGTGAAGCCACACCCGTTTTTATTTTAATTTTAATTATATTGAGAGATATCCAAGCGATTCTGTAAATTGTAAAAATATATATATTTTAACCCGCATCTGTCTCTGAAAATATTAATGAATACTAAAAATGCAATGAATTACGAAAAATTGTTCTAAATTGTATTTCACTAATTAGCCAACAAAATTGGTCAAGTTGAATTACTGCGTTTCGTTATAATCTTCACCTATTTTTTCAATAAAAATAAATCAACAGATCATACTATCCAAAAAAATTTTTCAAAGGAAAGAAAATTTAAACTCAAATTGATTATGTACGTAAGCCATCCGACTAGCAAATTCTGATTTACTAAGTTTGCTGATAGTAATGCTAACAATTATCACTGTTTATTGCGCAGATAAAAAAATGTGCAACAAAGTCAAAACTATTAACAGGCGGCTTTTCACCTTGAATTATGCATTGCAACACTCAGCTTCCGAGTGCCAATTCCCATAAATAAATACTTATATAGTTACTTGTATACGAGTATACTCTGCTCGCAAATTATAGCACAGCCACATATTGACAGATTTGGGCACTTAATTTTACTTCTAATTAGTTTATTTTATTTTTCAAGTAAAATATTGTTCTTTCGCTAAACACCATAAACTCACATTTTTCAAACTTTAACAAAAAGGTGTTTTTTTAGACGTGTGGTTTTCAATGAGGCAATACTTTTTTCGGAGTTGGTTTTTTTGACAGCTGTTACTTGATTTATACTTAGTTTGGTTTGCCATTTCACAATGAACACAGTTACTCTGGAACAACTGGTGCAAACGTTCGGTAAATGTGCTCAAAACGAGATGGCCACCGATCCCGATTTTCACAAGAAAATTAGCGATAAAGCTCACTTTTGGTTGAATAAGTACGTTAATAAACAAAATAGTCACATTTGGAGTGATGATAATCCACACGCCATTGTTGAGACGCCGTTATATTCTCAAAAATTCACTGTTTGGTGTGCTCTATAGGCAGAATCATTGGTCCATATTTCTTCCAAACTGAAGCCGGCCATAAAGTTACAGTCAATGGGGAACACTATAGAGCCATGATTAATGACTTTTTCGTGCCTGAATTGGAGGATGTTGATGGGGACGACCTTTGGTTCCAACAAGACAACGGCTACATGCCATACAGCCAACGAAACAATACATTTTTTGAAGGAAACTTTTGGTGAGCCGCTATGCTACTTTTTGTGGGGTTATGTGAAGTCGCTTATCTACGCAGATAAGCCCGATACAATTGACGTCTTGGAAGATAATATTCGGTGCGTTATTGCTGACATACGGCCCCAATTGCAGCAAAAAGTGATCGAAAATTGGGCCTCTCGGCTGGAATTTACTAGAGCCAGCCACGGCGTCGCTTGCCCAAAATCATTTTCAAAACATAATGGCAAACTCATATCTTTATAAACAAGCGAAATTCTTGGCCAAAGCGTTAAATTATTTCTTCTTAAAACAAAAAAAAAAGTTTGTTTAAGTATGCAATTTTTGGATCATTTAATTTTATTGTAAGAAAGTGCAAGTTTCATGTGTCTGCAAGTTCTCACTGATTTTTGACATTTTTTTACAAACAGTTTCAGAAGGACATTGTGAAAGAGCGTCAATAAAAAATTGTCAAAAATCAGTGGTAATTCGTAGCCCCTAGAAACTTGCGCTTTGTTATACAAATATTGAATGAGCTACATATCTGCGTAGCCCAAAAAATTCTAAAACTTTTTTTTAGGAATTCGATATTTAAATGAGTTTTTCAATTTTTTTTTACATATTTTATAAAATTAAAAACGTAAGTCCGTGCCTCTTATTTATGCACTAATTACTGCAAACATAATTAGCTAGTTAGCCTGAATTTTGTTGGTCAAATTTTTTATTAAAATAAGAATTTTAAACGCCTTACCTGTTTATTTCAAATGAGAGAAACTATTGCGTGAAATTATTGGCAATGAAAAAGCTTGGCTAGTTCAAATCATTTTTTTTTTTAATCTTCTAAATATGAGATAAAGCTTAAGAAGAGGTTTTAAAATACGTTCAACATCAAACCAGTCTAGTACAAAGTTTCACTTAATGCCCCTTCATAAGCGACATATTGATTTTATGGATGACTTTAAAAACATTTTATGTTCACTGCAACGTAGCCAGGATGCCAGCAATTTTTTAAACGGATGCCACCGACAACGCACAACTAGTGCGAACGATTTAATGACTATTTCTTGATTGAACTTTTAAATGCTTTTGTGGAAGCAATATTTTGTGGTTGTAAATATGAATGTGAATTTGTGACTTTGATGCTATTTTATGCAACATGCAACATACAGACGTAGATACGTAAATATGTAGTTTGCTGATTTGCACAATTAAATGTTAAGGGAAATTATGACATGTTTATTAAGATATCGCTGGAAGAAGTTAAACTTTCCGAAAATTCCGATTTTTTTAAAAATATTTTATTTCTTTATTTTTATACTAATAAAAACTTTAAAGTAGCCGCTGTGGTCAAGTTGTTAGCGGTGCGTGCTATAACTTGATATGCCGGTGAGTTCGAGGTTCGAATCTCAGTCAGGGCAAACAAAGTCTTATTCATTGGAAAGGTTTTTCTAATAGCGGTCAACCCTCGGCAGGCAATGGCAAACCTCCGAGGGTATTTCTGCCATGAAAAAGCTTCTCATTAAATACATCTGCCGTTCGGAGTTGGCACTAAACTGTAGTTCCTCCACACCACCAATGATAGGAGAAGCTCGGCCAAACACTGAGCTATGTAGTGTAGCGCCAAAAAATTAAAAGAAACTTAATTTTAAATTTCACCATGAAAATATTTAAACAAAAATGTAGCACATGTACTACGGTGATGTATGGTCTTTGGTATAAATGCAGCAAAGTAGCAACACAGCAAGTTGCAAGCAATGAAGGTTGAATTTACTTAATTTAGTTGCAATGTTGCCACTCAATGCTACATAGTTGTATCCACAGTTAAGTCGTAATTTTTAAGATTAAAATTGTACTTACGATTTATTGGGATGTCGCTGCAATAACCACTGAGTTCCAGCATATGCCGCGTCCAAAGTTAATGTTGCAACTTGACGTTAGTTGTTATCGTTGTACTTCCAATTGATCGAACAAAGTCGTTGGGAAGCACGCTAAGTGCATTTGATGTGCTTGATGATATAATTTTTTATAATTAACTTTTCTCTTTACTTTTTTTTTCATTTCCACTTTTGACTCTGAAAGTCGCTGGGTTCGGAAAGTACCGCAACAACAGCCATTACAACCACTTTGCCAAAGTCTATACCAGCTGATGAACTGCGAATAAAATTGACTACAGGTTTCTCTAGCATTCGCACACATACATACATATTTGTACTTACACGCTAACACACACTCACACACACACACACATACACATACACACGCTCGTGTGGTCATCATGCAAATGTGCGCCCATAAAAACTGTTTATGTACGAACAAGTAGTCTGCAAATTACAAGTAGAATCGTTATTTGTTGCCTTGTCTTTATCGTTTTTCCGCTTAAAGCGCCAATATTTACAATTTTCTAAGCCGAATGAAATGTACACTCATACGTATTTATGTATGTATGTAGCAATGAGTTGTTGTAATAGAAAAAATTTCCATTATTGTATACTTTTTATAGCTTAGGGAAATAATTTGCAGCTTTGCTAAAGCGGTTCCGCTTTTGCGAAAACAAAATATTCAACATTTTACTTGATGTACAAATGTACATACGTATGTATGTACATAAGTGTGTACGTTTCTGCAAACATACAAAGAAATATAATGGCAATTTTATGTATTTGCTTGCTAAGAGTTATTATGGAAATAATGTAATGCCAAAAAATTTATCGTTAATTGCTTGCGTTATTAACGACTAAACGATTAGTGACTAATGTTTATAAATGAACGAATAAAATTGTTGTTAGTTGTTTGAATTTTCTACCTCCTGGCAAAATGCGAGAAAATAGCTAGCGTTTGACAAAATGAAATATTATCACATGATTTTAATATTTGTAAGTTAATATGAACAAGTGCTTATAACACGGGGTATATGTTTGCACAAATTTTAACACAATCACACAATGACACATTAGCAGAAATTATTTTTCTTCTTATTTTAATATAACAAAATGCAAGTTTTAAACGCCCAAATGTTACCACTGATTTTTTACAATTTTCTTACTCACGCTTTTTCGAAATTCCTTTAATATAATTATGTTTTTTTTTTTGATCTGGAAAAAAATAATATTAATAAAATTGTGATTCTAATACTATGTTCTGACTGCGCCGTTAACTCGAGTTTATGAGCAATTTTGGAGTTTAACGTCAAACACTTCTCATAAACTCGGAGTTTACCATACAAAAATTTTTTGTCTAACTCGCTTTAATACTATGTTCTGACTGCGCCGTTAACTCGAGTTTATGAGCAATTTTGGAGTTTAACGTCAAACACTTCTCATAAACTCGGAGTTTACCATACAAAAATTTTTTGTCTAACTCGCTTTAAACACCACTTTTTTTTGGTGTTTATGGACGTGCAACCCTTATTTGAACAAATATTAGGCCGCACTGTTGACAAATTTTGGCATTATTGTTTAAAAGTTTTGCTGCACTGTTTACTGGTTTGACAGTACATAATTTCAAACACGAGGGCGGTTTGATAGGTCATCGACTTTTGGAATTTCCCGCACAGAAACTTTAATTTCATCATTGCTGCTTTTAACCGCCATCTTATAATAAACTACTAAGTATGCTGATAAAGCAATATTTTTGCGTAAAAAAAACCATCACCTAAATCAAGCAAAAGCTTGACAAATACTATAAGGACCTTGCACAAACAATTTCAATAGTTTAAAATTGAATTACTAAGTTCCGTTGTTGTCGAGGCATCACAAGTGGCACCGAAAGTTCAGGTCGCCCAAAAGTGGTCGTTACACCAGAAATCGTCGTTAGAATCCATGGAATGATATTGGAAGACCGGAGAACGAAAGTGTGTGAGGTGGCTAAGGTTATAGGTAACCAACTGAGCGGGAACCTCACAACTAAAACGAATATTTGTATGTATATAAAAAAGCTATCCGCGCGATGGGTGCCGCGATTGCTTACACTCGACCACGAATTGCTGCCCCATCCAGCATATTCTCCAGATTTAGCCCAATGCGACTATTTCCTATTTCTAAACTTGAAGATATGGCTGGGTGGTAAGTGGTTTGGGTCAAACGAAGAGAATATCACAAAAACAAACGCTTATTTTAAAAGCCTTGAGAAAAGCTATAATAAAGGAATAAAAAATGGTGTATAGAGTTGAAAGGAGAATATGTTAAGGTATATAACACTTTTTTGCCGAAAAAAAATGTTTTATTCAAAAGTCAATGATTTATCAAACCGCCTTCGTTAATAATTTGTAAACAAAAGGAATCAAATTTCACAAACAAAAATTTCAAATAATGATGCAAAACCACCGTCACCACAAATCGCCGTCTACTATGGAGTTGCCTTCGCATTCAACATTGCTCAGTGTTCCATGCCATCGCAAGCATTATCCAATTATTTGCACTTTTTTTAAACATTTGTAAATAAAGGTACAAATGTATTTTCATAAGCAAAACAAAATTTGTATTTGAAAGTAAATAAACAAATGTCAATTAAACTCAAAGTTTCTTAAACACCTCAATGAGAACGCTTGACAGTTGTTCATAAACTCAAAACCACAAACTCGAGTTTACTGCGCAGTCAGAACATAGTATAAACAAATATTGTTCTGGAACTTTGCTCCGTTGGATACAAATTTATGCAAAGTTTGCTTTTGCGTCCTTTAATTAGTGGCTGAGTGATATCTTTTGCATAAAATTTAGCCATTGATAATTGTCAAATGACAAATGTAATAGAATAACCGTTTTTTTTTTTTCATTTACGTGACTTTATACGAATATGACTTCGTCCAATTGAGAAATCTAAAAGATCAAAAAGTAAAAGATACCACGACTTTCGCAAACGAACCCAAATTGGAATCGTTTTTCTGATGATGATTGTCGGCGCCAGAATAAATTGAAATTAAATCATAACAAAAATAAAAGCACTTTATTTCATACTCGCTTAATTTCGAATTCTTAGTGTCTGACGGTTCCGAAAAAACACCAAATAAACATTTGAAAAATTATTATAGCAAGCTTTCAGTCACTTCTAGACACTATGGCGATTACGATAATATTTTTTTGAGTTTTAATTTGGATGAATTAATCACAATAAAAACTTAACGAAAATACACAATTTCACAAAACTAATTTCTTTCGAGTTTGATGCGCACTTCTACACAAACCGCTTTCAAATGAAAAATATTCCAATTGGTATTCTGCGCAAAAGATAGCGCTTGTGCCACTACACATTCCTTTAGTCGTAATGGAATACTTAACAGAAATTAATTCATATAAAGAAGGTTTGATTTTGACCAGTTGGTTCCTGATGATACCAATGGACAAGTTAATGGCCTTATTCTTTAATTAGAAACGAGCGTTCGTCTCGTCCGAAGTGTCGTTTGTTCGTGGAGTTACAGTCTCTAATGCGAATTCTGGTCCCTATCGACAACTATTCGATAACAACGAACGAAAACGTAACAAATGTGCATTTTCTATAACGAACACCACTCAATATACAGAAAAGAACTGTCAAAATCCAACTAAAAATTTGTTGTTATCGTTTAAGCCGCTAACATCGATAGGTTCAAACAAATAAGGCAAGAAATAATGGAACAAATATATTAAATTAAATTGTTTACTATATTTTACAGTGATGATTTGTTGAAAAATTGCTCCTTCACTTCGTTTTCTTTTTCCTCAGTCCTCCACATGCTTACACAAACATGCTTCACAAAAATGTTTAGGTATTCCGGTATGACTTTTCCAACCGTCGACTGTCCCACTGCTGAGACACTTTTGGTAGTAGACAGTTTCAATTGTGGTGGCAGGAGAGTATTTCGGTAGCTGTCCTTCAGATGGATTCTCACTTCGTTTAAAATTTGTCCGAATACTTCTTTGTTGACTCGACAGTTTTTAACAAACCTTAAACAAAATGAAAACATATACTTACTCTGCGCATGGCAATTCCAAAACATAAATGCAATCTCGCAACCTCCGCCTTTGAATCCGCAATTCCTCTTCATCGGAACGTTTGCTTGCGAGAAAATTCTATTGCTTGATACATTTCTTTCAATCGTTTTTTAAGTTTCCTTCTTTTTTAAACTTTTATACAGTGTAAAAAAAAAACAATTTTGACAGGTTCGTTCTACACGATAACGTCAGAACGTATGAATGGACGATAATTTTCAATCGAAATAGTGACTTCCAAATTTAGATGATTCCGTTTGGACCCAAATCGTTCGTCTGGCCTTTCGTTCGAGTTAGGCTATAAAAGTTATTCGCAGTTTTGCGTAATATGAAAGAAATTACCATTACTTTTAGTATAACAATGTGAAAATTTCACGTGTGTAGGAATTAAGCTTAATTTTTAAAATTTTCCTAAAAAGAATTCTTATAAAATTCCTAGCCACTTAGAACTTTCACAAAAATTGAAATGGCTATAAAACTGCATACAAAAATTCTAAAACTCTTGCGAAAAAGGTCAAAACTATAAACAAATTTTGCGTAAACTTGGATTCATAGAGTTTATGTGAGAGAATGAAACTAAATTTTAATTGCAATTTCTTAAAAATTAATAAATAAATACTAGTGGCAAACTATGTGATTTTGAATTCGGTTGCTAATGATACGAACCGTATGAGCAAATGTGGCTAAATTGCTTACTTTCGTCGATCAAAACATCTAATTAGGAAGACATTCATATCAAAATTTTACTACTAATTTAAAGGAGTGTCATTGTTTACATTCTCATATTTAAAAGTTAGTGTAAACGTAAAATATTTCATAAAATTATCTTTCTCTCTTCTCCTTTCATGTATGTTGTACATTTAAGATGATAATACACAAATTACTTTCCCGGAAAGCCACAATCGCTTCTTTGTAAGTACAAGTACACAGTAACGACCACAAAAACTATGCAAGTTTCATGTTAAACGTCAGTGGCATGTCACACGAAAAGTATTCACTCTTTGTACTGTCACTTTGGCTGTGACATAAATATTCTGCACTTTTGCCGCTTCATTCATGTTCGCAGCTCAAATGAACGAATGAACGAACGAACGAATCGGCAAACGAAAGAGCACCCACCTGCCAGTCAATTCGACCGCCTTCACATCCGTCGGCATCGGCAAGGAAATACTTACACACTCGTAGACTAGTTGCTGTTACGCTTCGACGAGAGCGTTTATTACCCAGAAGGCTTACCCACAAAATTCCATACATACTCGTACATATGTTAAAAGCAAATTCTAATTGTTACGTTTGTGAGCAAATTTCCTTTTCTTATGCTGCGCCTTCTTGGGCTCCAGTGCACCCACAGCTTGTCTTACAGTGTTGCCACGGAAAATTTTTGTTTAATTGAGTGATCCAGTCCTAGTAACAATAAAAAAATTGTAGCTTAATATTTTTTATATATCGAAAAAAGCTAATACTGTCGCCAAAACTGCTACTGGCACACCAACTCGCCAAATAAAAAAAAAATACACTTATGTACCTGCATTTGGCAACATTGTTCTCTTCCTCAATCACTCTTTGTATTTCGTTTTGCTTATTTTCTTTTGTTGTCGTCATCTTTGTTCTGGGCGTGTTTGAATGTAGTAAGTATGGAGCACCGCCAAAGCCATCCGCTGTCATTTTGCATTTCATTTACCAATTGTACGCTTTGTGCATTTGCTGTATTAGCTATAATAATGTCATGTTCGGTTTGTGTATCGGATTTTGTGTGCTCACCACGAATGCTCGCCACATTGCTGCTTACCAGGCCAAACGCTCACCAGCATCTCATGTCTTGAGCTTAGATTTACTATGGCGTTCGCCTTCTCTACATACTACACCACATTCGGGTGGTGCCGAGGGTATTGTGCAATGAAAATATTCAGCAGATAAATATCAATTTAATTGCAACTTAAGATAGCCACAGTTTATCAGTTAAACTAGAATTTTTTATAGAAACACACATGCATGCTATGCTCACACACGAGTATACATTTTTTTTTGTTGCTCCAATCAAAGTCCTTGGTTTGGTGCGCAAGAGTTTATGAGTCATTTGCAAGTTATGTTTGCTGCAGAATATTAATGGTTGGTGATACTAGTATTATTTTAAATTCTTGCGGGTCATTGTTATTTTAGAGCGATAAAATCAAAAATCAAGTGATGGTGCTAAAAGTTGTATTTAATCGCTATTAGTAATTAAATGAAAATCTTAGATTTGATTTTAAAATGTTCCAAATATATCTAAACAGAAATCAATAGAACTCATGTGATATCTACCCTGCAGTGAAAAACCAAATTAGTCAGAAAAAGTACTAGTTTACAACTATAATTTCCTGGTTGAAATCGAAAAAGTCCAAAAAAGCCCAGACTTTAATCAAATACAAAATGAATAATAATAATGAATATTTGTATTTTTATTTAAGTTCATGCAATAATGAACTATATTTATTTTACGTTTCCTGCTTTTGTTTGGCCATATAACTATTTAATTTGTTTATTGTTTATGAACTTTAAGGTCGGCTGGTTTTTTTCGGAAAAATTATCAGGAAAAACCACAATACTTAAAGAGTTAGAAGGTATAGTAAAATTTTTTTAAGTTAATAACATTTAATAAAAATGCTTTAACTTAATTTTTCCTTTCTTTAAATGCTTAAAACATTTAAAACTAATTATGAACAAATCAATTGGTCTAGTGTTCCTTTGCTTTTTTTTTTTTGAACAAGTAGGAGATTGGTATCTTTGGTCCATAATTGTACTAGTATTTCTATATCTATTTTGTACTAGTATGACACTGCTACATTTCTGATCCAAATCTGTCAACTGTCATCTCGTTGGACATACCCATGCTAAAAATACCATTTGCTTGTATGGAAAAACGACAGTTGGCTGACTAGTTGGGCTTGCGATGCTCTTACTCGTTGTGATTTAGTTTAAACTAGTACATTTGACTATGGGGTAAATACTTCCATAAAATGATCTTGCATTAAAATAACTGTAAAAGTATCTTTGTTTGCACATACACACATAAATAAATATGAACATATTATGGAGCAAAAATGAGTGTACCGTAATTTTGGTCAAAATTTCTGAATTTGTTCATGTTAAGTAGTTTTCGTATTTTTTTTTTATAAAAAAACTTTCTGATTGTTAATGAAATAATGCGTACCATTTATAAGATTTTTTCAAATTATAATCTAAAATACAATCTTTTCAATTAGAGTCTGAAAAAAAATGTGAGTAAATTTTAATTTAAGCATAATAATGTTCATATTCCAAGTGGGCAGAAATTGCACCAGGTTTTTGAAAATTTTTTGAAATTTTTTCTATAATATACTCGCCTATGTACATTGCATATATTTATTTAAAGTATAAAATGCGCAAGAAAAACTGCATACAAAATTATTTAAAGTCAACGATTGTTTTTTTTAAATTGTACGCATTACAAGAAAGGGAGTATATGTAAGAAAAATTAAAAAAAAAAAAAATGTTACACATCATTGGTTGTTTCTATACTATTGCTTACTCAAAATTGTTTCAAATGCTTGCAATATCAAAGTTGTATAATTATGGACCCGAATTCGAAAATTAGTTAAGAAATTTTGTGCAATGTGTGCAGAGAGGCTTAGTTATAGTACGGATTGTGTTTTTAAGTTGCTTTTCAGGAAAGCCAAATGCGTTTTTTTAGTACAGCGATTACAAAAAACATCAGTCTAGCGCCTTTGTTTTGTGGGTTTCGGTTTCAGCTTCGATTTCAGTTTCAGTTTCGGTTACAGATTCAGTTTCGATTTCTGTTTCGATTTCGGTTCAGTTGCGACTTCGATTTCGGTTTGCATTTCGATTTGGATTTGGGTTTCAGTTTTTGTTTCGACTTCGTTTTTGGTTTCATTTTCAATTAGGTTTTGTTTCGTTTCATTGCGGTTTCGGTTTTGGTTAAATTTGATTTTAATTGAATTAATAGATATACCCAACAAGAGAATATTCATAACTTTAGTTTTTTTACTAAAAAATAAAAATGCAAACAATCGGAGCGGTTTTCGAATAATTTCTTTTAAAAAATTAACCAATTTAGTCAGCAATGTTTTGTGTTAAAATGTTCGATTTTCGACAAATTTATAATAAACTTGTTTAGAAGAATAATTCTTTAACTTTTGAAAATGCTAAATACCATAACTGAGAATTATATGCATAACTTAACTTTAGAGAACTTTATAAACTCAAATTTTACTTCACAATGAGACACAAATGAAAATGGTAAATTTGAAACTTTTTCAACAAAATGGCGTACTTTTGTCCAAAAATCACTTCACTACTTCCCGTTCTATAGGCGATGCAGCACACAACTATATCAATCACAAGTACAAAAATCTGAGAATGCCTACCACACCGAAATCTAAGGATTATTTTAAGGCAAAAAATGGGAAATGTGGGAAAGAGATACAAAATTTGCAAATATGACATATCTCACTAAGAATTAAATTTATTCAAACAACCGTAATTTACTTATATAGATTTAGTGGCCAATGTAAGGCAGATCTATTAGGTAACCGCAGTAGAGAATTGCAACACTGCTAGATTTGTTCATATATCTTTATTGTCAATAAAAACTATCAAATCATTCTAATGAAAACAAAAGTTGACAATTCACAACTTAAATTTACCCAAAATAAATAAATACCAAATGTTTATTTCAGAACTTAATGATTGAGCTTGGGACAGAGTTCAGCATCCAGTGTACGCGTTTTGCGCCAGCAACCGATTCACAGCTCGCGAAATGATCTATGGACACCACATTGTTTCCTTTAACGTGATGCCACAAGCTCTCTGCCTAACAATTATTAGGCGTGGCTATTGCGGCACTTTTTTTACAAACTCCGCCTTTTATTAGCTGTCCTTACTGATAAAGCACTTTCCCAATTATGTACAAATTGGGCACAAACTACGCAACTCAAAATATTCAAATATTTCATTAGCAAAATGCAGAATATATTTTTTCACTACAAAGCACGAATCAGATGTAAACGAAATTTTTTCTTTTTATCAAATGAAAACAAACTTTGACAATTAAACTCTACTGAGGTTACCTGTTGAATCTGCCTTGGGCAAATGTAAAATTTTTCTTGACATTTCAACATGTTACTCATACGCCCTGTTAAACATTTTTTTTTTTTCTGAAATTATACGCTGAATCTTAAGAACGGTTATTTATATCACTAAAGATAACAATTTTACTGTGAAATTTTATTTTTTCTCATTTGATTGGGATATTATTCTGATAAACGGAATGATGCTGATTTTTAATAATTTCCGTAGCAGCTGAATATATGTACATATATATATATATATGCTTCAAAAATGATTATTACTTAAAATGATCAACAGGTGCACATGTTTTAGTTTCAAATTTTTTTAGCTTACAAATTGGTTTATGCTAGTTAAATCGTAGAGAGTTTCCTATATTCTGGAAGACCTGAAACTCAACTTCTCTTAGTTAAATTCGCTCTATATATTTCTTTCACCTTCTAAATTATTTTTTAAATATATTCTGGCATAAAATTATCCCTATTTTTTCTAGTTAGTGATGTATAACAGCCTTTTGTATCTTTAGTATTAATATTTCTGTTAATATTTTCCATCCAAACTTTTTGTGTTTGGCTCATATTCACTTTTTGCGATTCACGACTTTTATCACAGTCATAGTCGTATATTGCTTTTATCAAGAATTGTATATATTGGAATAAATATTTTGTCACTGAAAGTATACACCAGATACTTATAAAGTACTATTGAAATGAAATGTTTCATTTAAGTATAAAAAAATATATAGTTACTATTAATTTTTATGAGATTTAAGACCGTTAAGCTTTTGGTGAAAAAATGTTTGTTGTTTTTGTCTTATAACTTTTTCCTAAAAACTAATTGGCCTTTAAGCTCATAAGCAATTAAAAATGAAATAGTTATATGACCAAACAATTACAAAAAACTATAAAAAATAACTTACTATTTACTAACAATAAAGAAATAAATAAAAGGAAAAAATTTAAGACGTTGTTGAAACTGTCAATCACATCCACACAGTAGCCAAAATGGACAATGTCACATAAAAGGGATAAATTATTACTATGCATACATATGCATAAATATTTAAAAAAATATTTTTTAAGAAATATATCTCAGATTTTATATTTCCATGAACCACCTGTAATAAACCATTTACTTAAATAATCTTCGTTGTCATTATAAGCCACAAGTTCTTAGGTAACTATGGTTTTTGCTGATTTTCTGTGAGAAAAGCAATGCTCTTCCATACAAATTTTGTATACCTACTATTTAATATTATCCATGCAAAATAAAGAAGATATATTTTTCAGACAGTTTATATGAAGTGAGAAGGAGCGAAAATAGCACAAAAAAGAAATAAAACGTAGAAAGTTAGAAATGAGTAAAACAAGTAGACATTTTTTTTCTTTCACATAAATACAATGTAAGCATTTTTGTCTTTGCTTTTGCTTTGCCATTCTACGCTCGCCCATTAACGCTCTTTATTTCAAATTATCACACTATTTACTTAGGCTTAATAGTTGTGAAAGCAATCACTCTACATACATATTAATTATTGGCTTATTAGGTTAAGTCGTGGCTTAAGTCTACTCAGCACACGAGAAAGGTTGTCGCATCAAGTTGTCGCACATCACCGCTGACACGCTGTACATACTCGTTTGTAAGTATACATGAATTTTCTTTGTTCAAACGCTTGCATACTTACGCTCATCAAATTTCGTTCGCATGGAAAACTTATGAATGACTTTTGTGAAAGAATGAAAATCCTAGAAGATGCGTGCGCACAAACGAAGGTTGAAAATGTGAACACATTCCCTCATTCATGTGTTTGTACATAAGTTTGTACACGTAATGTAATGGAAAATATAAAACGACGGATTGAGCATCAAATTACCATGTCACAACAAAGCAGAATGCATTCAACAATCAGGCCACAACAACCCAGTCAGCCATGCAATGCAGCCGGCCAAATAGCAAAACGAGATTTGTAAGTAGCCACAGATCAGCGTTGGTATGTGCATGTGTATGTGGCTATGCAAGCAGACAGCTGACAGCACAATGGCCTATACAAAAATACAAATACCAAGAAATGACACAAATTAAAGTAGCAAAATAAAATATGATCGTTCACATTCAAAACCGCACATGTAAAACAAAACGCATGCGCCCGCCAGCTAGCGAGAGCGCACAAAATAATAGTAGGCAACTTGTCGAATAATTGCAGTGTTGCAAATAGCAACAAAAGAAATATGATTGCTTGGCATTCTCCCCCGCTGTCATGCAAAAATTGTACAACAAAAAAATTAGCAAACATAAAGGAGGTTTGTATGTATGTATGTATGTAAATAATCAACATGTATTAACAGCGATCAAAGCGCCTGCTGACAAATTAGAAACCACCATTGCGATTCGGTTACGTTTGTGTCTGGCCGACAACGCCATCATACATACATACATATGTACGAGTGTGTACAACAACAAATACGCACAACCGCACAATTTCGTTACTCAAGCGTGTACCTCAAATTACTACGTGCCGCCTCAATGCGCGCCAGACAACTTGCCAAATGTAGCGTTGAAAGCGAGTTTGTACGCTTTTGTTGAGTGCAAAATAATTTGATACCCACAACCAAATATGACAAATCAATCAAAATCCAAATACAAATCTATTAAAATCCAAAAATTTGAAATTCTACCACAGGCTTGTCCAAAGTAATTGCTTCTTACTACTTTTTTCTACTGCAAACATACACATTTCAAACTTGCAGCAAGTTTTTTGATTTCGCAAAATATATTTGTGACGGCTAGTGAAGTGTAAATCCGTTTTATCCATTGACTGTTGTTCGTATTTAGCACTTTAATTACTGTGATTTCATTAATCTTTTCAGCATTGCAGCAATGTATGCGTTGGCATGTTGCTTGATCTAAAATGGGAAGCTTTAAGAAAAATTGAGTGTAAGAATTTTAAAAAGTGTGTTGCTTCATAAATAGCAGAAAGCTAAATCGTGGCACTAGTCGCTTGGAAAAGAATAAAAATTGGAATTGCACATCGCATTTAAAGCTGCCCAAAAGCAGATAATTTGTACCAGTTCTTCTGGAATTTTTTCGTTCAAAGAACATCGCTAAACATGCAATAATTACACTTGAAATACATTGCGCAACACTAAGTAAGATCTAAGCTAAAAAACACGGTGTTTGATAGTTTTGAAGACAGCATTTCATTAAAAATTCTTGTCACACGAATAATACTTTTATTGTATTCATAACATGATTATTGTGTCTTAATGCAAAAATTAAGATAATACACGAGGATTGTTGTGAAAATAGAGCCCATAAAAAGCCAACACAAATGCTCTATTAGTCACTAATTCAAACTTTTAGGCAAGTTTAGGGACTAAAATTACTAATAACAACTCGATTAATAACAAAGTGTTTGCGATTGATCGGCATTATCGATAATTATTTTTAAGTTTAAATATAAACTTAGAAGCTTGTCCAATTTTTGTTTGATTTATTTTGAATGGCGAGCTCTATTTGCGATTGTATCGTAAGTGCAACTACTCGTCGTTACGTTACTATATATAATGGTAGAAAATCCAAAAAAATATGTATCGTCTGTATTATCTGAAAACAAATTTAATGAAATCCATTATCTGTCATTTAAATATAATTTAAATATTTTTACAATTTTATTGAGCTCAAGGCCAGTTTATGGAAGATTTTTTTTTTTGTTAAAGGAACAGCCAACTCGGCTAGCGTAGCGTAGCACAATAGGCGTATTGGCTCTGCAACTCCGAGCTCCCGGGTTCATTAAAAACTGTTGGTGGTTTTTCACAAAAAAAAAAAAAACAAAAAAAAAAATTAATTTAATTTAATAATCAAAAAGAAGTCTGATCAGGAAATGTGGTGATTTCCGAAATAGTACTATAACCTCACCCATTAAAAACTGTTGTTGGTTTTTACAAAAAAAAAAAAAAAATAAAAAATAAAAAAAAACCTCCTCCATAAACTGGCCTTGAGCTCAATAAAATTGTAAAAATATTAACATTTACTAGGCTAACAGAAAAATGAACAAACATTTGTATAATTTAAATAGAAATATTAGTATCTTATCTGTCCATATCGTCAATTTTATCTCTTATTTTACCCGATATTGACAATGCCTTTTTAGGATTACTTAAGTCTACAAATACGCCAGTATTGATTTTTTTAGTTTTACAGTACTCTTGTTGCTTCCCTGTCATGAAATTCATTTTAGTAGCCGCAAGTTTATGTATTCAATCGGGGTCGTTCTCCACTGATCGGCAAATCTCGCGAAGATCGTTCGAAATCGGCTTTTGTACCAATACTGATAGAATACAATGTTGCGCCGGTCAAACATAGGTGTGCGACGCCAGAGCTCACAAAGTAAACAGAGAAAAAACTAACAAATATTTATGGTTGCTAGAATGAAATGAAAATGGTAGGGTATATATAAAAACAAGTAAAACAAGTAAGTAAAGCAAAATTCGGGCGAAACCGATTTTAATATACCCTCGCGATTTATTTTTGTATGGGCAGTGCCCATAATTTCATAAAATTCCCGATTATTTATTTCAAATCGCTGCTAGTATTAAACTTCACTCAATTTGTTCCAATAAATACTGAAAAAAGAACTTTTTTGCATTTTTTTTAATTTCCGGTATATGGAAGTTGGGCGTGGTTATGGTCCGATTTCAAAAATTATTGACGGTGATGATAGTGATACCAAGGACAATATGGCCCCGAAATTTTGTGGCAATACCTTGCATCGTTGTTGAGATACCTACAGACTTTTTATAAGTGGACATGGTGAACCCCATTTCTCAAAATTTCATAAAAATTAAGTTTCATAATTAACTATCTCTCTAAATATCAAATTTTAATTAATATGTTCCAATAGATAAAGATAAAACAAAATTTTTGCATTTTCAAAATTTCTGTTATATGGGGGGGGCGAGGTTATGTTCCGATTTCAAACATTTTTAACAACGATAACAGTGATATTGAGGAAAATTTGTTCACCAAATTTTGTGACAATAACTTACAACGTCGTTGAGATTTAGAAATTTGTTCCTAAGTGGGCGTTGCATTTTTCAAAAACTTCTGTTATATGAGAGGTGGGCGTGATTATTGACCGATCATGATCATTTTCAATACCAACCTACCCTGCCCAAAGAGCAATCTATGTACCAGTCATTGTTCATTGAGATATCTCAATTTTTACTCAAGTTATTGTAACCACGGACAGACGGACGGACGGACAGACAGTCAGGCCTAAATCGATTTATCCTTTCATTCTGATCATTTTAGTATATATATGTCTATATCTATCTCGATTATTTTTTGCTGTTACAAACAACCGTTATGCGAACAAAGGTAATATATCCTTGTGTACAAGGACGCTCCGGTATAAAAAAAACTCAAAGGAAATTTAAAAAAAAATTCCGAAATATAATTTCTAGTACTTGAATAATGTAAATCGAGAGCCATGGTTTATTTGCTTTCCGTGCTGAAAGTAGCTGTACCGTGGTTGTAGATACCTTCTGTGAGTTGAGTGGTAATTCAAGTACAAGTTTGTCCGATCGCAACTAAGCCCAACGGGCCTTTCTTTCTCTTTCTCTGCCATAACCAGCAGATATTGCATAAAAATCAGGGCTGCTCAACAAACGAAATGATACCATTTTGTTTTGTTAACGAACAAAATTAACTTAACGAAATGAGTTTGTTGCGTTTCGGCGCCATGTTATCAAAACGAAATCAAAGCGTTAATGTAGCAACGTTATAAAATTTCCGTTTTCGTTAATTTTAATGTGCCTAAAAGTATGCAGCGCTTCTGTTTGCGCCTGTTTGCGCTTCTGTTTGCGACGAGTGAATGTCCAGCGTTTTTCTTAAGGTTTTTCTTAACGTTTTAACGTTAACGTCAGCATTTCGTTTCGGTTAAAAACGTAATGAAATTTATTATGATAATTGCTTTAACGATAATATTTTTAAATGTTTCAACCGAAACAAGAGAAAACATTTCGGAACGGTTAAATTTAACGTTAAAATGCATCCTTGATAAAAACTTTCTATGGTATAGAATTTGCACTATTTCGCACGATATGACCCAGCCATTAAGGAGCTTCATACGTTATGTAGGTATGTATCGCACATCTGATGCTGCTAGCGAACACTTTTATTGTACTTACGTGTTATTTTTGGATGCGCGAGATGATTCTATTCAATTTGGAAAATGTTAAACAAATCCCACGCCAGTATGAATAAATGTTATCGATATCATCGTTATAATTACGAGTATATTACTTATAAGAGAAGGTGACATGCTAAAACTATAATCTTTAACACCTCGTCTGAAACCTAGTTGAGTATCAAACGACTATAAATTTTGTATTTACATCAGATTTCTGTGGATAAGTTAAAAAAAAAACTTAAGATTAAAAAGATTACAAAGAAAATTGTACGTTTAAAGTCAAAAGCATATTTTTAATAATATGAAATATCCCACCATTTTGGTGGTTATTATTTCCAATGTAGTGGTAAAAATTTAATACTACTACCTCTTACTCAATAAAATTCAAACAATTTTGTAAAACAAAACTGAGAATGCAGACTACTACTACTTTTGAATCTTTTTTTTGGAAATTTGAAAAGTTAAAAAAAAAACCGTACAGTTTTGGAGACAGTTAATGCTGATACATTTCAGTTCTGTGGTATTTTGTTGTAGAGCAAAGTTATAAATTTTCCTATTGGCCAAGAATCCAGGATTGTTTTTATTTCTCTAAATTTTTTGGAAAAAATCCAATAATATTTAAAAAATCCGGACTTTTATTTTGTTAGTCCCGTAATAACAGTTCAACCAAATAAGTTTTAAGGCTGAAATAAAAGTGATTTGATAATTTAACAAATTTGGTATCATTGTTTATTATTAAGAAAGCACTTTTATTTCGTCCGTAAAACATATTTGTTCAAGTTTAACTGTTATTACTTACTGGATCAAAATAAAAGAATTCCGAGTTGACCGATTATTTTATCTCACATATCATAAAAGTCCAAAGACTACTTTTTTAAAACGAGTTTTATCATAAAAGTTATACAAGTCCGCGTTCTCGCATTATTCTATTTAAAAATAATATTTTAAAGAAGCAAAGTTAATTTTGGATTAAACATTGATTTGAGTGTCTCAAACTGGAGTTGAATTTTTTCTATTGCCAAATTTTTATTTATTAGAGAAAAGAAAAACTCTCATGAGAGGCAGGTTGACGTAAACTAAACAATTAAATTGAATACATTTGCAAATCCAATGTGACTCTTAATGAAATGTTTTATTATTAAATCTTCTCATAATTGTTTCAAAGAAAATCAGGAGCGTATACTCGGATTATATGATCAGTGATGATGCCATATTTGTCCAAATCTCGGACTTTAGCACAGAGCACACTGTAATCTTTATTAAATAACCTAAGCAAACACTAAAAAGTCGGATCTAATCAGTTGCAATTATAACAAATCAGAATTTTTATGCTTTTCGACTTAAAAAAATATTCAGCGGGGTATTTTTCGCAAGATTGGTAACATGTGACCAAAATCAGCGCGAATGGTCACTGTATAAGTACATATTGAAGTTCTTTTTTAGTGCTCTCGAAGGAAGCTTTGAAATAGACAAAGGGATGATGTATGTATGTATGTATGTTGATTATCTTTGCTAGGTTACCAGAAATTGTATATCTGCCCATGGCAGATATACTTGGTTTATAATCACATTAGCAAGAAACAGTCAGTAACGCTCTCTCCATAATTTCAATATGGTATGTGTCTAAGGGACTTAAGTCTGTTTAGAACAGAGCTATGCAAACCTGCGAAAGTTCACTTTCGGAACCTTTCCTGTGGACCTTTGGATATAAAGGGCTTGTTCGCAATATCATCATCCCTTCTTTTTCTTTGGACGATCATCGAAACAACACGCTTCTCATCGAAGCCAACTCGGAATAAACATCTATCTTTCATCATACACCTACCTTTTTGAATTAATACCATGTTCATATATTTTTTCTTGTATATCAATTTCAATTAACTACATAATGTTAAATAAATCATAAAGATCAATATAAATATTATTGAAGTCAAATCGTCTTAGATAAACTTAATCGTAATCAAAACCTCAGTATATCGTGTTCACTATGTAGGAAAAAGCTTTTGTTAAATAGCTCTGAACTCTAGATATGCCTTTGTTATACAATACTCTAATAAAATAGATTTTCCCTTGTGAACAGCAAAAGACAAATATTAACATTTTGTTTACAGCGATAGTTGGTGGTCATCCAGTTCAATGAAAAAAGTTCGGAAGACTTCACCACACGCAGAAATTTATGTATTGCTGTATGTATATAAATACATGCATATGTAAATGTTCACTCCGATAACCGTTTGTGTGTAAAACTTTCGGAAATCATCATTGTCATATAGCGGTAGCGCATAGGCGCCATAAACATTTACCGAACTGACATGAGAACAAAAAAAAAAAAATAAAATAAATAAATAAAACAAATGCCCATACTTACTTACAACAAACAAAACGAACTGAAGCGAACCGTTAAGCTGTCACCTCAAACTAACTGTCTATTATGAGTATGCAGCTGCATGTTGCAAGCTTCGTTCAAACAATTTAACTATTGACATTTAGAAGAACATAAATAACAACTAGAATAAATATGACACAAACAAAAGAAGCAAATATTTAGAAGCGCATACAGCGTCATAGTGCAATTAAGTTATGGCATTGGCCGGTTAGACACCGTGAACGATTTCCGGTAACATTACTGTTGGGAAGGGCAAAGTATTTAAATGGCTGGAAGTGTGTGTGGCAGTGAAATGTTTGGTTTAAATAAACATACATACATACATACAGTGCCAATGGAACATATGTATGTATGTATGTACATTTGTGTGTAGTATATAGAGCTGGTCAAATCGAATGGCGTAATATAGACAAGAGGGCGTATATTTAAAACCTATTCGAATTGTGTTCAAAGAAATTCCCATGACGTTGCAGACATTTTTTGATCTAAAATGAGAGAATACTACGAGTATAAAGAACGTTTATGTACACAGTTTGTAGTGAACTTATAAATATGTATGTATGTATGTATGTATGTGTAACCTACGCCTACATTAATACATATACATACATGCACATGTACATACATACATGTTTGTATAACTGTATGCGCCGGCAAATGTTGTCCCACACAATCATTTCTGGTGGGCGGACATTTATGCTCGCTTTGCCAGCTTGCGGGAATCGTATAATCAACTAAAAGTCCAAATAACTTCAAATGGCCATTACTACAACTTGTTGCTTACTGTTGTTTTTGTACACAGTGAATGGCAGCCCGTAAACAGTTGCAACAACTGGGCAAACATAAAGCTGGCAAACCAACTAAAGCTCACGCTGCCGCTGGTTTTATTACATTGGGCTGTTCGTACATACATACATACACACATACACACACATATACGTATATATATATTTTTTGTGTGTTGAGGTAACTCACAGTGAATAGTAGCTCGTGAATTTTTGTACAATGCACTTCTTGATACATTTTTTTTTCATTAAACTTCAATAAAACTATAGCTCATTCTAGAACTAAAACCAGACATTTTCAAACGTTCTATAGAAAAGGCAATCCCTTGCTAACGAGAATAATTTATTTTAAAAACTCGTCACCGATATTTTTAGCAAAAAAATCTTTAAAAAGTTGTGGATATGGATTTTTAAAAACTTATTTCGTCGAAGGTCTTTAGAATATAAATGATACTTAATCGAACAAAAGTCAAAATCAACAACATTTCTTAGCCTCTAAACATATTTTTTTTATATTAGACGTGTTTTATTTGACCATCACAAGCTAATAGCTAAGTCCTTAACAAATAATACGTTACGCTTAATTCATATTTTCGCTTAAGTATAAATTGTGTTGGCAACGCAGGCAAGAACAAATTCAATTTATTTCAACAAATTATTGGAAATAAAAAAAGAAGGAGGCTGTGTCAGAGACACGGCCATTAAGTTTAACGTAGAATACGCCATCCGATAAGACAGAAAACATATGTATAATGATAATTTATAATGATAAATAATGCAAGCAAATGCATTTCTTTATTTGATAGTTACTTTTGATGATATACATAAGCTTATGATAGGAAAATAGGATAAAAATGTTTTTAAATTATCAATTAAATTTCTCGCAAAAACGAAGTCAATGGTAGTTATCAATAGTAAAGATAAATGATAAATAACAGACCCAAATCTATTTGATTATTTGAAAGTTACTTTTGAGAATATAGGCTTATGATGGGAAAAATAGGATAAATATGTTTTTAAATTAACATTTAAATTTCTCGCAAAAACTAAGTCAATGGTTGTGTTATCAATAGTTGTGGGAGCATCATTTCGAATATAATCCAAATTAAACGTATCGCTCATAAATTTCGACAATCTAGTATTTGAAGTGATTGCTGTGTTAAAATCACCACCAAAAAGCAGTAGTTGGCAGCGCTTTCTCTGCCTTTACTCTACTCAAATTTTCCCGCCTAAAATTATGCAATAAAATGAAGTCTATTCACGCTACAAACCCACCACTACTACACACTCAACCAAACACCACACACATATTTGTTTGGATGTGTTTATAAAATTTTAATTTGAGAAATTTAAATATTATAAAGATATCAACCAATATGAAATGTATGTCAAACGAAAGCTAACATCTTCATTTGACTACAAAAAAATTTAAAAAAAAATGTATCTCGCCGTTTCCTTATAATTAAAGAAGTAGGGATTACAACAATAACAATCTGACATGGGTGCCCATACCGTAAGGTTGTTTAGTTTAAATTTAGTTTTAATTTTAACTCAAAATCCATAATTAACGCTTCTTTTCTTTAATATCCATTTCATACATTAACAGCTCTATTCTGTGCACTTGACAAATTCAACATCTTGCTTATTTATCAAGATTGACAATTTATCAAGATTTTTCTATTCTATGTCAAAAACAGAAAGCTCTTTTCTTGATAAACTGTCAAAATGTCAAATGCTCTTGACAAATAAAACATCTGTTTTACTCTTTAAATTAATTTATTAGAAGGAAGAAGATAATTTACTTTTATTGTTATTGTTTGACGAAGAGGAAAATTGCGAAAATAGAGATCGCACACGTTACTTAAGAAGTTTACGAGATGCTAGTGATCCATTATCGTTGAGTGATAACACGTTTATGCAAAATTTTCGTTGGACACGTGACACGTTTGGTCGTGTTTAACATATTATTTTACAAATTAATAAATAATATGTGAAATACTTACGATGTAGAAGAATATATTTCGTGAATAATATAAAGTAAACAGAAATCAGCTTTTTCTGCTTCATTATATTGTTCACCACACATATGGAGAAAAACCCTGCAGTCTGAAGCTTTACATTTTATCAAGGTTGCCACAGAATAACAAAGAGCTTCTTGCTTAATAAAAATCATGATAAATTATCCATATTTTGTTAATTTGTCAAGTGCACATAATAGAGCTGTTAGTAGCATTTGTTTGTATTTTTGGTTTGTTTACAATTCATCTGTCAAAAGAGAGTTTATTGGCATTGCCAACTACTCTTTTTTTTGCAATAACCAAACTATTGTAAATGAAAAAAAGCATTGAACTGGCAAAGCCTCTAGATGAATATACAAGCCTAGCTAATTTTCAAAAGTCAATATAATTATGTTGGCTACGTCTCTGATACGAAATTATTATAACCCAACGGAAAGCTAATAAGCTAATAGCTTAAATTGCAGGTCAAATAAATTCCATAAACAATTTTCTAAAAGCGCTGAAACGAAAGTTAGCCGAGTTTTGAATATTTGAGATAAGTTCGCATGTAATGTACATACATACATATGTAGGTTTAGTTGAAGAATCAGCTATACATAAATATTAGAAAGATTCTTCATGACCCAAAGCCTTATTGTGGACCGTCCAAGATATAAACGACAGAGAGAGGAGGGAAGCATCACAAGTTGCAGCCGAACGACGCTCGTAAAAGGGGTAATTTAAAAGTGTTTTAAACCTTATAAGAGACAGTCTAAGACCTCTCTTAGAAACCCTGACAGGAAACTGAGATATCATTTTCAAAAAGTGTAATTGAGGAGACGAACTGCAGATTTTGTACACTAGAGGAGCATAACTGTGAGCACATATTCTTCGCTTACAAAAGGTTCTAGACTTACACAATTTGAAGAAAAACTTTTATTTCCCTCCAGAATGTGGAACAAGACATCTTCCAAGGAGCATAACTGGAGTGATTATACTAGTTAATTCGCAGAGAGTGTATAAAATAGTTAGAAGCTTTTCAATGTGAGTTACTTTATATTCGTGTGTAAATATACAAAGTAGATATGTTTTTAACTTAGAAAGTGATGGAGAAAACGTTAATAATTGGAGATTGTTAATATTATTCAATTTAAATTAACTAATTAATTTAATTTATTTTTAAACCCACACAAAAGAGTAAAACAGAAAAACAATTGAACAAATATTGAGATATACAAACAACAAAGTTAATTTAAATGAACAATATTACAAAAAAAAAACTATTGTATCCAAATTATCTTCACCAGTACGGTCTCACCTCGATAAAAAGCAGTTGTAGCTTTGCAAAGCTTTCTTCTTAATACTCGTAATGTAAAAATATCATGAAACGCTGAAATATCAGCTCGCTTAACTGCTCCAACATGCTGATTTGTAAAAGATTAATATTTTTATTGATTTTTAATGTCAAAGAGAATTTGTAATGTGCCTTTGGAACGGGGTTATTCGCGATTTACTAAGAGATATTATATTATATAATAAGATAAAGAAAGTATACGACATTTTCTTTATAAACTTAGTGATATATTTATGTTTAACTGCTGAACTTTAATTTTGAATGAATGCCTCTAAATTTGTCTTTGTTTGAGTAGAATGTTCTTCTGATATACATATGTATGCATATGTAAATAAATTTTCCTTAAGCCCTTGATATCTCTTAACTTATTCTTGTATTACAACATAAAGCAGTAGTTGTCGAACAAAATTAATATTTAATGACAAACATACTGATATCGATACATTTTTATCCAATCTTGCACTGCGTATATTTTTGCCATTATTTCACAGACTGCACTAAATTTCAGTTTCCTCACACACAGATATATGTACATAATTATGTATACGCTTGTACATATGTTTGTATGCACATCACTTAAACTCCTTCCGGGAATATTAAGAAAAAAAATGCTGCGATTAAATAAAAACAGCCTTGTACATCTACTTCGATAGCTGAATATTTGACAGTTTGATTGCAAAGCAATTTAATTTTATTTCTTTTCTTCACTTATGTATATACTTATACCATACATATTTATGTGTGTATAAGCCTACATTAGGGTGTAAAAATTGATACATATGTTATTTTTATATACATTTATTTCTGGCTTAGTTGTGTGGGTATGTGTAATGCGTACAATCGATGGATAACTAAGTCAACCTTTCAATTAAAGGCACTTTTGAAAATTGCAAAAAACTTTGTTTTTTCAATATCTCTTGGAACAAAACGGGTGACAAATTATATCTGGAACCATTTAAATAAAAAAAAATGTATTTTAAACACTACTACGTTCTTTTTGTAATAACTAGATCATAATTGATAAATAGTCGTATCTAAAGCATTATTTCAGCCTAATAGTTAACAATACATTTTTTTAATTTTTTCCTGTCATGCTCTATAGTTGTGGAGTGCTTTATCTCAGCAATTGTCTCATTAATTCTTACCAAACTCGGAAAACACAATAACTATGATGTTATTTGTTAAAAAAAAAATAGTAAAAATTATTTCGGTATGCAGTTGGCACTTCCATTTCTTGAGGAAAGTTTTGAAAAATATAATAAAAGCGCATTTTAAAAAATTAAATTTTGAATATTTGGTGCATTTTTTGATTATTGTTAAACCAAAAAAAAAATACACTTGTATTTAATAGAATAGATAATTACAAACATTCGAAATTGCTTAAATCAGTAGATATTTGCCCAAGTTATGCGTGTTTGAAAAAAAAGTTCGTCAAACGATTTGCGAAAAAATTACAAAAAAATATTTTGGGCAAAAGGAAAAAATACGTGTCTACCCAAAAACAACGTATTAAAGTTTCGTTTCAATATAAAATCATGACACGAAACGACCGGACCTTTTGAAATGGAAAGAGCCAGTAGTTTTGTTGATCATTTTGGAATTTCAATGAAATTAAGTGCAAGATTTAGTTTTTAAAAAGAAACTGAAATCATTGAAAATTTTAAGTGACTTGAAACTTCTAAGCTCAAAAATTTCTATATTTTTTAACTCCAAATTTCGCTAAATTATTATACTCTTTTTATAGAAAAATTTGATTTAAAAAAAATTTTGAAAATTTTCGAAATCAGGCTATAACCACGCCTACCATTCTCTGATTTTCAAAAAAAAAAACTATCGCATGCCAAACGCAAAAGTTTGAAGTGACTATAACTCTCCGATTGCTTTCTAACAATTTCGTTTACTGACGCTCTCCCACAATTTTTTATTTTTTTTTAATTAAACCCTGCTCGAAATGTATTTTTATCTAAAATTCCGCAAATAACGGTAGTAAAAAAACAATGTATATCCAAAATAAATATATATTTTTAGTTATAAAAATCATAAAAAAAAGGTATTATTTTTAATTCTTAATTGCTTTTTTAACTAGTTAAAAGTTTTTAGTATGTCTAAGAGCTATAAAATGAGGTGTGGCAAAAACTATATTGGTCAAACATAAAATAAACACTCTAATGTACATATGTACATACATTTATATGCGCATGTACCCAGCGGGACTAATATGAAGTGCATGAAAAATTTACTCATCAAAATTGCAGCCCAAAGTATTGGCGCTCAGTTATGTAAAGTTAGCGATTAAATTAGAGGCAGCTATTTGATAAAAATTTCTTGAGAATATCTCTAAAAAAAAACTGTTTCTATTTTTTAAGGCGACTTTATCTTGACTGCCACAGTGGGCCATAAAGTTGACTATCTTTATTTGTTGTAAAATTTTAATTACAACACTAAACAAGCAATAACAAAAACGAGTTTTGAAGGTCATCACACTCTAGGATTGTGTTTCGAGCGTTGGGAATGTTAGTGAAAGTTTCAATCAGACAAAAATGCTAATTCTCAGTGTTGCCTTCCCTGACTTAAAATACATTCTTAAGACAATGTCATGCAATTCAAAAAGCGCTTTGCCTTTAGCGATTTTGTCCCGCTGGGTATGAACACAACACACGTACTCGTATTATTTCATACCTCAGTTACCTCTAGGCTATCGTATATTTGAAGTTGGCATTTGAAATCTTAATAAACGGTTTTAACGAGAGGGTGTTTCTACGTGACATACACATACACTACTTTTGCTAGCTACATACTTATACTATTCCATATGTGTCAATTTGACTGCAATCGTTTGAGTGTCTAGGCCTCGCAAAGGGTTTACACACAGTGTGCGACTGCGAAACAATTGCTTTTTCGTTTATGTTACCACTTGACATCCTGCTTGAAAACTTAATTACAGGTCTATGTTTGAAAACAATTTTTGTTCAATAGTTACTTCGATTTCCAAAGCAATTTTAACTAAATGCGTACAATAGACGCGTACGTCGTACTTGGGTCTTTTCTATTATTTCTTGGCTTGTCTTGCTTGGTTGCGTGTATTTCGTAGATTAATACATTTGAAGTAAGTACTAGTACACTTTAGAATTTTCAAACAATATAAATTTTTTTTCGCATTTTTTAATTCTTTATAGCTTCAAAAAAAAAGTTACTAAAATATTTTGCTGAAATTCGAAATTTAAAGTTGTCCATATCGCAGCTGCCGGAGAGAAAGCGTAAACTTTATCATAAACGCGTTTTTCCCGAAATGCCATTTTCTCAACTTGCGGGCAGTTATTCACCGGATTGGCTGGACCGATTTTAATAAATCTTGGTGCATTTTATTTGTTATTATATTTTGTGTGAGAATTTACTGAAATTTGAGCAAAAATTAAAAAATAAATATTTTTTAAATATGAAAAACAGAAGAAAATAAGGTTTTTTTTCACAACTGTTTTTCAAATTTCCGCCGTTTGTTTTTTTTTTTTGATGAATTTTTCACTAACGGAGGTAAATTGTCACGTGGGTAACCTTCCTTTTTTCAAATGCCGTTCGATTTTTTTTGTTTCAGAGATCCCAATCCTGAGATTAACTGTTCGCATTCGGAACAACTTTTTTCGAAGACTCGACTTTGGCGCAATCTATAACATGACTGTAAATGTATAAATGAGAAGAAAAAATTTCTTTGTACTCTCTAAAAATTTAGATATTAATGTGTAAAAAGTTTCATGTTCATATTTAATAAAGGGGCTGAGAAAAAAATTCTTGAAAATATGCCTATTTTTGGCCATTTAAAGTGTACCAGTACCTTAAACTGAAAAGCTTATTTATTTGTTTATAAACGGCTTTTGCATAATTGAGCCGCAAATAAATCGCCATGCATGCAGGAAGAAGATAAAAAAAGTTGTAATGCAGAAGTTTATTAGAAGTTTATTAAATATTTTTATTTTTTGTAAGTAAATTGTATTTTATTAGCAGTATTACCATTTAATTACAAATATGTAAGTTTGAAAAAATCTATTGAAAATTAAAGAGTGTTGAATAAATAAAATTTGTTTTAAATTAAATTTTCTTAACCCCTTCGGTTATTCTAAGCCATATGGCATGGTCGCTTTTCAATGCCTGTTTTAAATCAAAAAACTTATGAATACATATATTTTATAATTTTGTATTTTATCTTGAAGTGTTTTGTATAAATTTATAAGAATAATATTTTTATTGGTGTACCCAGTAAATTGTTAGCGTTTAAAAAGCGAGCGTTCTAATCGAGTTTTATATTTTGAATAAATCGCTTAATACATTTGTATGTTTTATAAAAAAAATTAGTTGTTTGCTTACACTGTGTAAATAATTTGGTCGATATTTCTTATTACTATTTAAAAATAAGTATAAATGTCTTCTCATTTTCAAATTTTATGCCATAAGGCATGATGCCCAAAAATTACTTTTGCATAAAAAATATTTTTTTGTTTTGATTTTTCATTACTTACCTTGATGGTAAGAAAATATAGTTTTTAAAGTCAAAAACAAAAAATAAATTCCCAAAAGATTAATTTTCAATATATACATCGTTCTAAGCCTTAGAATACCCTCATAAGAGGTAAATACTTGAAGCTATCAAAAATGGGATATTCGGGTGCTTTAGATATATACCTTCGCAAACCTTCAAACTAAAATGTCCAAGAATGTTTCGAGGCTGTTTGCTTGAAAACAGGAAGCTTTGCAATTACGTTAAAAATATCTGATTACCAGATAATTTTTGCTTATATAGCAGGTGTGTTAAAAAAGTGAGGTGACTTTATATTTTTATGACAAAACATATAATTATTCATCAATATTTATGTTTATCAGCCGAAAGCCTTTGTAGCTAGCACTGCGTTTACTTGTAGGTTATATTACATTATATTGTTATATAAGCTTGTAAAAATAAAATAAATAAAATTTATGTTTATTGTCTCCTTGAAAGTAATTCCCCTCTGATACAATGCACTTGTGCCAACACTTTTTTTAATTCTCAAAGCTTTTTTAGTATAGCCTTGAGCTCCTCCAGCGATGTAACGCTGTTTTCGGTCTTGGGTCTCCTGGGTGCTTCCATTGAAACGATTGGGCTTTGGTTTCGACGTCTTTACCATAAAGTCATGATTCGTCAGCAGTTATGATCCTTTTGAACAAATCAGGATCATTACAAACGTCATTCAAGTGCTCCTGAGCGATGCTCATGCGTCGTTTCTTCTGTTCAAAATTCAGAAGTTTCATGACACGAGCGGACTTCTTTTCTTATGATAATTCGACGATTTTCGAAATCAAATTTTTTCACAGCGTCGACGATAATTTCTGTAGTTTATGAGCTGGTGCACCCAGAGCGAGGTTCGTCATCGGCTTCTTCTTAGCCATCGTAGAAGAGTTTGTACCACTTGTAAACATTTTTTTTTACCTAATGCAATTTTTTTTTAAATTATAGAAAACTGCCGAGTCTTTTTATCTGTCAAAAACAAGCTTAGTATGCTTGGGCCATGTGTGCCAACACAACAACAAAAGAAGATCGATAATCGAACCCTTTCGATAACCGGCTCCTTAGAAACCGGTTAAACTCTAATCGCGCTATAAGGGCCGGTTAATGTCATATATCTTCCAATGTCAATTAAGTAAACGCTGAATATAAAGCTGACTGAAGCTAACCGCCGATAATTAGATCCAGAAACCAGCTTTTGAAATAGCAATGTATTAAAATGAAATTTTTATTTTGACAGAAAAAGTTTTTTTTTTTTTTTTTTTAAGATTTTGAATATATTGACCGCCCCCAAAATGATTTTTTCCATATTTTCAATACAACTGCCTTTATTAAATATGGATACTTATGTGCATAATTGTATTTGCTAATGATAATTCAATGATTAGTCTGCGGTTGGATCTTTGCATAAATTTACCATTAAATCCGATGATATATGGCGAACGGTATAAATCAATGTTGAAATCGTTTCCGTAAATCAAATTAAATTGATATTAAAACTCATAATACCTTTTCGCGCGCATGTTCATTAACACAAAAAAATTAACATAACCAATCTGATTAGTTATGTGCACTTGGACACAATAAATTAAATAAAGTTGCTCTACAAATATGTGTAATGTGTACGTACTCGTATGTATATGCGATTGTAGCGTAAAGTGGAGAACCCTGTTCAAGTAAATTTTTTTTTGTAAATATATTTACATATGGTAATATATTTTTTTTGGGATTATTAATTTTGTGTTGAAGAAGAAGTGTGTAGTGGTTAGATAAAAAGAATTTGAAAAAAATGTCCACAGAACATTTGTAGAATTTTTGAAGTTGTTGGAATCACAAATAAATGCAAAGCGTTAAAGACAAATTGTATGTTAATTTTCTTGCCTTTGCGTTATGAAAAATTGTATTCTAATGAAAACTTAAGTATATTTTCATTCCCATAAATAGCGGCAAGCAGCAGTAACCAGCACCAGTTTATATTTGTTGAAAGCACCAACGCTAGTAGATAAAATTCGTGGAAATCGCGTGAACTTAAAAAAAAAAATGTTTCCTAAGATAATTTTTTGGTCGCTGATCATGAACGCAATCCCCTTTTTTTGAAGAAGCGATTTGGAGATTTTTCGAAAAACTTGAGTTTTAGAAATTTTTGAAGTAATTCGTAAATAAACCGGAAAAAGATCATGCAATCATAAAAAATTGCATAAAAATCGTGACTTTTATATATTTCTCTTTACCACACATTTTGAATGGATAATAGCCAGTAACGAAGACAACCAGCAGTTATATTGTCACTTATGAAAATTAAGTGGCATTAACCGCAGTTTTTAGGAAATGTAGAAGACAAATAGACGGATATCCTGCAGGTGTACATCTTCACAATTTTGATCGATTGTTGTTGATTACCAGCTCTATGTCAGGAGTGGCTACCATATAAAAAGGGTACCCAACTCGTCTTAAATTTAAGACCGTACAAGGCAATTAAAAGACTATTGCGTGACACTCGTGATGGGGTAAGGTTTTACGCTGGAATGTTTTCTTTTGTGTCTTCATACCACTTGTCAGTTATTGGAATGAAACATGGAAATTCATAAAACCACGAAAAAACGTATAGAATATAGAGGGAGGTAATAAAGCCTTTTTTATTTGCTTAGATTCCGTCAAGGTTACTGAATTACACTTTCGTCACATCAAGTGTTAAATAATTTCCATTACTACTATTTTCATTCATTATTGCGCATGCGCAATTTGCATACAAGCAAGTACAAATGTACGCCAAAGCTGAACTGAAGGTGGGCGAGTGGGCTGTACCACGCGCACAGTGTAAAATTTTGTCAATTTAGGGGGACTAAGCGCTTAAACAAATTTTTTTTTTTAATTCTATAATATTTTAATATGTGTTAGAGAAATATCTAAATAGAGCACGAAATGTATTTTTAAAATATTATCAGCAGCATTATTAAGATTATCAAACAAATATTATTGAAATTCACGCAAAAATAACACAAAACGAAAGTGACTTAAATTGATACATCCGTAATTTGCTTTCAATATTTTCTTTTAATTAAAGCTTAGTTTTTTAATTTTATTTCTTGCAAAAAAATAATTTAAATTGAGCACTGAAAACTTTTATTTCAAGTACTTCAGCAAATAAAATTAAGACTATAAAGAATGCCTGAATAATTCATAGACCATAGTTTTGAAATTCTATAGGAATTCACGTTGACACCACATGAAAACGAAAAGTGCAATATGACGTCAGGAACCTTTTCATTTGAAAAAATGTCCGATATTGAAATGAAACTTTGAATCAGCAAACAAAAAATTTCATGTTTACTCTGTTAACAAATTATAACAAAACAACATATTGACATATTTGTTTGCGTTGATAACAAATGAGTTTTTCATGCGAAATGTAGAAACGAGTACATTTTGTTTACGTTTAGAATTATCAAACTCGTCAAATTTGATATATGTATATACCCCAGGGTTGCATTTTCTTTAATGCCTTTTACCTCTTTAAGGTGCCTTGTATTTAATTAAAATTATTTTTCAAATAAAATATGATTAATTCTCTAAGAAAAACCATAAATACCAATTTTTTTAAATATTTACAAAATTCCGACAAAATTTCGAACTTTAAAAAAAAAATTTTTTTTTTAATTTTTTGGGTATGTAGTTTTTTGCTTATTTTAATTTTATGCTAAGAAAGTGCTAGTCTCAAGTGTCTACGATTTATCATAGATTTTTGAAAATTTTTTTTATTGACAGGAAGTGTGAAGGAACGTCAGTTGAAAAATGGTCAAAAATCAGTGGTAATTCGTAGCCACTAAATACTTGCACTTTGTTGTACTAAAATTGAATAAGCTACATATTGATACCCTAAAAAATTCATAAAGATTTTTTTAAAGTTCAAAATTTCGTCGAAATTTTGACAAACATTTTCTAAATTTTTAATAAAATATATATATCGGTTATATCGATATTTCTGATTACTATTTAAAAATAAAAAAATAAAAATGTTTCTAAAAATTCAAATGTGTATTTTATTATTTTACTTTAAGTGAAATTCTGTGCATGCTGCTCAAAAGTAATTTTGCAAATGAAATAATTTTTTTTCTTTTGCATAAATGGTAAGAAATTGGAAAAAAAAGGCCTTAAAGTCAAAAACAAAAACGGAGGAGGGTCGATGTTTTAAACGAAAATTAATTTTTAATAATTAGAGGATAAATATATTGTGCAAATGTTACAATATGTGTTGGTGCTTTAATTTTTGAACAGAATGTAATACGTTTTCAATGAAAATTAAGAAAAGTTATTGCTTTATAATATTTTTTGAGCTACTAAATCCAAACTAGCATAATAAAAATTTAACCACCACAAAAATAATAAAAGCAAAAAAAAGCTTACCTCAAAAATTGTATTCCAAGTAAGGCAACAATGGAATTAATGCACATTGGATACACAAAATTTTACACCGTGCGACAGACAGACGGTTGTCTACAACCCTCAACACTTGCATCACATTACAATAAATTCAAAAGAAGTATTTATTGACTGCCGCATATTTTAAAGTGCGAAGTTGAACATTAATATGGCGTAGTTAATAATATTTATGCATCTATGTATTTTTTATACTGCTCATATTTAATTGCTATTGAATTGGCGTCTGAAGGTCTTCCACTTGCTTACCACTATTGACTTGTATATGTAAAATCAACTTAAGTGTTGGTGGCTTGATTTGCAAATGTTAGTGTGACTCATTTTTGTTTTCAACGCATTGTGTGGACGAGTATTTATCTCCATCTGTATCTTTTGGTTGGTTGGTATGTACGATTATGTACATATGATCATGGATTTTCATTTTAATTAATCACATGTAAGCAAAAGTTTCAATCAAATTGATCGACTTAATAATGAGCTCGTAAAAAAGGCATGAAACGTACTGACATTATAGATAGTAACTATAAGCATAGTCGATGTCTTACGTATAAGTACATAGTCGTACATATTTTGTTTGCCAATCGTTGCTGTTATATTGTTGTGCTGCGCTGAAATGTGCAAACTCCTTTCATAGCAATCGATAATGCTAAGTGCCAATGTGGCAAGCATTACAAAAACGATTTAGCGAGCGCTGCTATCGTTGATATTGTCTTGCCGCTCTTATTGATACTGCGGTGGCTAGTTCGTGGCTACTCGGTACCGTCATGCCTACATACACACATATGAACCAGGGTTCCGACGCTTGATGAGTCAAAGTGCAGCAGATTTGATTAAAAATTCATTGTAGTAAATCTGAAAATTGCGCGTCAAAAATTTTACAATGATCAAATATTGATTAATCACCAACAAAATTAAAAAAAAAACATTTCAGAATAAAAAACTTAGCGCAACAAAATTTTATTTTTTTGTTTTTTTTTCGTGATTAAAATGTGGTTTGTGCTTATAATTCTATTGGACTGTGTTATAAATTTTTGTGTTTTCGGTTTATAACTCGTTTGCGAACACTAAATGGCTCAATGTTATTAAACGAAATCTCTTGATGTTTATTAACTTAATCGTTTAAAATTTTCGTTCAGTCAATGCGCTGCTAAGGAGTTCTTGGACTTCAGAAATTGTGAACGAAATGATTTTCTCTTGTTTTCATGTTCACATTTTTTTAAATGTATTTTCAAGGGTTCTATTATGTTCTATGCAATCAAATAAATCAGAAACGATTCAAATAGTAATATTTTTACGTAAATAGAACAAATTTAAAATACACCGTAAAATGCGAAAATGACAAACTCATGTACATCCCGAAAAAAATTATTTCAGAAAATTATGACTGCAATTGTAAACAAGAAATTTATTTTATGTAGAATCTTGCCTTTAATCTGTTATTTGAATACTTTCCAGGTTCGATTTTGTAAAATGTTTCTCGTGAATATCTGGGGTTTAAATTCCTTTCTTCTGATAGGACAATACAAAAATTAAGGTAATTTAAGGGAGACCTGTCCTTAGCTTTAGGAATAATAACAGGTCATATACTGATCGGTAGACACGCTGAGAGACTAGGTGTCCCCTGCAATGACGCCTGCAGAGCGGCAGAAATGAGGAAGAGGTTGAAACATAAAGGCACCTTCTTTGAAGAAGAAAATTCTTAGTATCAGAGATCTTCGGTGACCTAATCAATCTGGCCAGGGCAGAGATATGCAAGTTATTAAAATTCGTAGATTACACACGTTGGTTCGAGTAGGGGGATTTTTCAATCCGCGTGGTACCACTTATGGACCTAACAAAGGCCTAGGTGTGCTCGCGGGATTTCCGAAATTTGACACTGAAGATGACCAAACTTGACAAGGGATGAAGGAAACCCGTTCCAACAAATACCATAATTAATATAAATTTTTTATTTTCATTTAAGTCATCGTCATATTAAATGTAAATTGGAAAAAAATCTTTATTAATTCTACGTTTTTCCTTTCAGATAGTGAAAGATACAAAATAACAAAAAGGGTTGCCGTAGATCATCCGGAAAATTCCAATTAATGCATAAAATTACTACGAACGCAATAAATAGTACTTTTTTTTGTTAAATGCGCAGTAAATTTTCTGCAACAAAAGATGACAACACTGCTATTTACTTGCTGCGTATTGAAGCTGCTTCGGTGGCACTCACTGTCGTCGCCATTTGCCGTGGCAATATTGCTCAAACGTAATGAATTTTCCATCATTTTATGTGACAACATTAAAACTCCGCCGCACTCAATGCACATAAAAGCGTATTCGTTCGCGTACACATTTTCGTAATTTTTCGAAAAACAATTTTTTTAAATTGCAAACAACATTTATACACAGTAAGACACAGTGGCGAACGCCACCATCGGTAAGGCAACAGCGCCCCAACTTGTTTTGTTTTATGCAATTTTGCAGCATATTTGGCTATAAAAGTTGATTTGCCATTAAATGTTCAGCGTTGCCGTCGCTATAGCCGCGTTAACCACACACACACACAGGCACACTTGTGCGTCTAATTTTCATTCATAAACTTTAAGTGAAAATCAATTGAATGGTTGGCCAGACAAAGGCGTTCACAGAATCAAAGCCCCTTGCACTGTATGACCATTGGAAAGGCTGTGCTGGCAATTGCCGCTTGACTAACAACTCGCCTACCCAACTTACCAACATTTAGCTTCTGTCTAATTAGTAGCCATTTTAGCAACAGTTATTCGTTTTTTTTGTTTTTTTTTTTGTACATTTTACAGCCATTTTAGTAAGTCATAAGGCACTGCGATAATGAAAAAAAAATTGGTGTTAATTTAAATACAATTTTTTTTCTTAGCTTTGTTCTTGTACTAAGTCTTATACGAGTATTTACTCAATAGTTGATAAAAAAAACACTGAAATTAAATTTTTTTGCTAGCTTTTTAAAACAAATATATATCTTTTTGTATGTATGGTAAATATACATTTCTTCAGGCAGAGGAAATTATTGACCTCTTTTCTTCATCTAGGAAAAATTGGAGATATTTTCTTCCCGCCAAGGGCTGAATATGTTAGATAGTTCAGACACATACTTTCTTAATCAAAATCCAGGAATTTGCATTGGAATTTTTCAAAACAACTGAAATTGTCTATTTTCATTTTGCCTTTTAAATAATCCACTTACGAATAAAAGCTTAATTCACAATTAAATATAATTCACAATAATTATAAATCAGGAAACTCATATACATAGCCTCCGTCTGTCAGTTCTTTGATCAAATCATTTCTTTTGGATAATCCTCCAAAGGCAGAGTATCACGGTAATTAACTTTCAATATGAATTTTTCATTTCTAAGAGTGACGAAGGGAATAACTAATTCACTCAATGATTGACTAAGTGCAAAGAATAGTCCATACTATTGAAGAAGCTTTGGAAAATACCAATTGTGTTCCTGAAATTTTTAGATATCGAACAAGCGTTTCAAAAAGACTGGAACGAGCGTTTGATCTCCAAGCGCTAAACATTACTTTTAATTCAATTTACTGATCTATTGCAATCATGCATTCAGGTTCATAATTTTTGCATTTTGCGAGTACAAGGAAATTAATGCAAAATTCTTGCATAAATTAAGAAATTCTGCAAAAGGTCCAATTGAGTGAAACAATCGGTGGTTGACAAAAAAAAAAGGCTCAGTGCAGAAGATCTTATCCTAAAATTCTCAAAACTCTCGGTGCATCGCTTTGTTATATTAAATTATTTTTTTCAAACATTTGTCTTTACTAGCTTATTGATCCAATAATTTTCCATTTCAGGTCGTTAGACATAAAAAAGTTTTTTTTTTTTTCAAAAGAAAAAAAATAGAGGTAGAATAGCGTGATTGGGAAGGCTTTGAGATGCTGTGGAGCTAGAACACGATCCGCAAATTCCTTCAGAAATTTAGACCAACAATAAAAATATTTTTTTTTCTTTTTTAAAAAGCTAGACTTTTCTAATCTTCGTGTGTCTTTTATTGGCCCAATAAATCCGATAAAAATTTTAATAACATAAATATATAAAATGAACGTGATGTTGGAGTTTACTGTAATCTTATAAGCATCGCTACTGTAATTGAGTTGCTCATAAAAGTATTAGTAAACAAAATTCTACGCAATAATGACAAAATTAATAACTGTTAGCAACTTACCACATTACACTCGTTTAAGAATTTAAACTTTGTCGTTTTTTTAATCAGTTAGCCCGGAGTAAATTATATAATGGTTGGACTACAAAGTTATGTACTCAGAAAATATCTAAAAAAAATTTTAAGTTCTAAATTTTGATAAATAATTTCTACATTATTTATAAAATTAAAAAAAAAAAATGTTTTCAATTGTGTTCGTTGGAGAATTTATAATGTTTAAATTACCCACTTTTTTTAAATAATTAGAGTTATTATTTTGTTTAAGAACAGGGTGTAGATGTTCTGGTAAATGACCACTTATAAGTCAATAATGTTAAAAAAAATTAATTTATCGAAATATTTCAAATAAATACATACATTTGTCAATAAATAAATGTACATCGTACCTCCATTAAAAAAGCTGTAAATAGGTTTTCAGCATGTCTCCAGGGAGCAAAAAACGTTATATCTTTTCAAAGTACTTTCGATGCTTGATTTTTATTACTTTTAACCCATAATAGATATGGAAAATACAGAACTGGGTGGTCAGCAAATACTGGAAAAAAAATTCTCAAACGTTTTAGAAACTACTTATTAAATCTCTATTTGATTTTACGCATTGTTTATCACTTGAAAGTTAACATGTCCCGAAACTAACCTTAAACAATATTTTTCTTTTTAAACGAATAATCGATTTTTTTTACAAGAATAAAATGGTTTCAATTAAATTTTAAAAAAGAACCCGTCCAATGTATTTTAAGTTTTTTATTTTTAATTCAATGAATCTAGAAAATTTGGGTGGAAGCAAAGTATCAGAGCTATTCGTGAACTCATTGCAGTATTTATTACCAAATGTCGTTCAATTTATCGTTTAAGGTTTCAGTATAACATAAATATAATTGAAAATTAAAACATTTTTCTTATCAAATAAAATCAAATAAAAAAACAAACAAACGGCATGTACACATTTGGATTTTAGCTTGCGCAAACTTACCTACGGGTTTTTATGCTGCACAATCTATAATAATTGTTTTTTATAAATTATTAATATACAACATTTTATAACCAGCAATTTCTTTTGACCGAAAACGATCCTGAAGATGGCCCAACGCCGATAACAAATTTGTAAAGGGAATGAAAAATCATAAAATTTCCACTCTGTTGGAAAATCAGTAAAAAATTACGACATTTTGTTATATATTGCTTTTGAGCTTTAAGGCCGATTGGTTTTTGAGATAATTATTATCTTTTATTGCTATACTTTCATTATCATACAATCACAATTATTAAATAGTGAATATTTTGATCTCCAGATTCATAGACACGAGTGCATATGAATATATGTACGTACTCGAACATAGTAGCTGGTCACAACGCTTTCCTAGAACGAGCACTCTTACATAGACAAAATATTATTTTAGTTTCTTAATAATTTACAGACTTCATATTTAAGTAGTTGTAAAAATCAACACCCACAGTCAGTTTTTGTTGCTTTGCGGGAATTCTCGTGTTTTACTATCTAAATTTTTTTATTTTTTATTATCGTTGCCGTATGTTTTTTTTATCTTTGCGTTTCTATAGCTGCTTCGAACAGGTAGCATAAGCGTTTCATATTTTGCAACTGCATTCCAGGCTTTAGAGTAAATATATATGTATACTTCCATGTACACATCCTCGTTTGGCTATGTAAATATGTGTGTGTAAGTAAAAATGGGCGCCAGCATACTGAGCTTGCGCGAAAGCGCGCAGATTTAGTCTAAGCCACGTTTTTAGCTGACTAGCTAGCTACTACTATTTATTGTTGCTGCTGGTGCATATTTTTGGTGCGTTCGTTAGTTGATTAATTGCGCGTTAGAGGAAGTCTTTAATGAAATGTCGGAAAGTTAATTAAATTTCAAAAACGTAAGCACTATTAACTGCCAATACAGCGGCGTCAACAGCTAATGCCAAGCAACAAAGCTGGCGCACAATGCAGCAACTAAAGGAGCAATGTGCTGCAAAATAAAAAAAAAAAAATGGGACACAAAGTGTGCACAACATATAGATTTTAAAGATATATAGTTAAGTATTTGAGTACATTTCTGGGGTGGTAAAAAATGATAACTCCAATTTAAAGAGTTTTGTGTTTAAATATTTTAAATAAGTTATAAAAAAAATTGTTTACTGAGTTCGTTGCAACTTTTTTTGAGAGAGTAGATAGTAGTGCATTTTAGAATGTATTCTCGTCATCCCTTATTAATTTAACTTCTTGGTCACAACCGGTTTCGGCGTGTTACCTTCTGCCGTGCAAAGAATGAAAAATAACAACGAAGTGCCGACAGCGCCGAAACCGTTTTGTAGCTAAGCAAACTTTGACAAGTTGCGAAGGAATCTCTTTTCACAGGAATTATTTCTATAATTATCGTATAAACGCCCATAACTCGATAATAGATTGTCCGATTAAAGTAGTTGTGTTACGAAGACAAATACGCGATAGGTGGCGCTGTTGTCAAGTTATAACTAAAACTCATATTTATAGTCTGATTTCAGTCATATTTTACATACAAATGTATTGATAAGGGGAAGATAAACATCTCGGCGTACAATTGATCAGATAGGTAGCGCTGAAGTCGCGTTGTTATAAAAGTCGTATTTCTCAACCGATTTTGATGAAATTAATGTTGTATTCTACGTCCATGATGAAAAATAGATTTGTGAAAAACGATGTTGCTTGGTAGCGCTGGAGTCGAGAAAACTATACGTCTTAAGTGGGACGATGAAATATTGCTTTTTTATTCAGAAAATTTGCATTTTTAACTTGGAAAATCTGCCATAAATATAAAGAAACTTAGGAAGCTACGAAAATGCATGCGAAATTTAGGTGGCGAAATTTTGGGACGAAGTTCGCCTGGTCTTCTAGTTTAAAATATATATCGATATTTATAAATTATGCTTCTCGCGTTTCCAAGTTTCCAAAGTGTTTCGTTTTGTAATTTACCTTACTTTGCGTTTGAATAATTTTTATATTTTCTCATATTTTTCAATAGTAATTTTTTAAAACAATTAAAATGGAGTTATCATCTTTATACCTAACACTACAGATATATTTATATTTGCATTAGTATATGTGTATCTACATACATATATCTGCCAATCAACTCTGTGAGGTATGACAGTATGCCTATCCTCTTTTATGTACTTTTCTTGTTAAGGAGTAACTGATTTTATCCAATTTTGAAGTTTAGAAAGTTATTATAGAAATTCCATGTCTTAACGGTTTATTTTGTTAACAACTTTAATATACAGGTAGTCGCTATACCGCTATTTATTTGCTACAAACTGCAAGACAATTACTTGAGACATGTTTTTTAATGCATTTTGAGGAATAATTTTTTCATAGTCTTTGTTGAACTTCGGAAGGCATAAAAATATCACAGGTATAAGTTCAAAAACGATGATTGGACACTTGATATTTGTGCAAAAAAATGAGATTTGATCACTAACTACACGATGCTAGCGGCATTCAAAAATTTGGCAAAAATCCACGTCAATTTTTAGTCACTTTAAAGTAACACATTATATAAACAATAAAAATTAATAAATTATAAATATTATATATGTACATTTGTATAAACTTTTTGATGTGCTTGGATTAGGAAAGAATATAAACGACACTATTAAAAAATAATAAATTACTTATATGAAATCATGTTAACCATCACGTTTAATATTTTGGAAAACACTGAAACGTTTAAAAACTGGGATTTTTATCCTTTGAAGTAAAAATTTGTATCGATAGTATTTTTTCTGTATATTTTGTATACATACATATGTCAAAAAGCCAGTGCTGATTAGTACTAGTAGTAGTAAAAAGTAAATTTATTTTCTATAATAAGCATTTATCTACATTTCCATTTAACTGTATCTCATATCTAATGTTTACTCTCAGAGACAGAATATTTACCCAATTAATACAATTTACTAAATTTATCCTTTAAAGTAAAAAAAAAAAAAAAGAAATACAATTCTTGATAAAAGCAATAAACGACTATGTCGTAAAAAGTCGTGAGCCGGAAAAATTAATAAAGCCTAGGGTGTTATGCATCACTTTAAGTGAATTCACAAAATATAAGATCCCTGTACTAAAGGCTATCAGAGAGATTCTTGTACAGCTTGAAATCGTTGGAGCCTCTTAAAAAGCTTAATACTTTTTCCATTTCTAAAACTCCATCACTTAGTATATTTTCAGTCAGAGCCAGGTTGCAGATTGTACAAGTAACAGAGGCAATACTTTTGTAAGACCTGGTAGCAATTTTTTTTTCTCAAGAATCATGATTATCATAATGATTATTTACTTACATAGTTGTTAACACAAGAAAAATGATTGAATATAAATAAGTAATATATAATTTTAATATTTTAAGTGCTTCATTATTAAAAAGAGGTAAACCATGATGAAAAAAAAACGTACATACATGTAAAATACCAAGCCAATAGTTCAATCGGTCTAGGTTGTCTAAGATTTTAAGAATTATTCTCTGTCTCTTGCTGACTGGCGTCAATTGCAAATATCAAGCGTCTTTTGCCACTTGGTTTAACCAATGCAGAGAAGGCCTTCCTTTTCTTCTGTTATCGCGTCGAAAACTTTTTAAGTCGAAGCCTGTATTCAATGCACTAAATACTCGTATAAGTCCTTGTTAAGTTCGTACAGCACATCGTTCCATCGTCTGTGGTATTCGCCATCGCAAAGGCGTAACGGCTCATAAATCTTTCGAATAATCGTTTTCTCGAACACACTAAGGGTCCTCTCATCTGAAATTGTAATCGTGTAATGAGAGACTTTAAAAGTGAGATGTTTATGCTTCAAAAGAGTTATTTACTGCTCAATGCAAGGGAGACACTTCATTGAAACTGAAAGCTGACGTTGTAATTGGTGTTTATGCTGGTTTTTCAAATTTAAAGCTGTCAACAGTGACATGAGTGCAAATTATAAATCTTTCCAGCCATGATTTTAAACTCAAATTGTCGTTATAAAAGCAATAAGTTTGTATCTAGTTTCATCTAAAGCAGCATCGCTGATTAAATGTTTTTTTTTGTTTTAAACCGAGCTTCTTACGACGTAGCAGCCGAAAAAGAAATTTTGTTTTGGCACGGTTGTCACTTGTTAATGAAAAATTCTAGAGTCAAAAGCTATGTTTCAAAAAAAGGAAGGCAAATGCAGCAATTTAAAGCACGCCAGCACTTTGGGTGAATGCCATCATGTCCTTTCTTATACCATTTATACTATACATAAATGAGAGAATATGTAGATTGAAAACCCACTTCATCTTTATAATTTTGCATGGATATACCAAGTGTGCTCTGTTTACAAACCACTTTCGAAAGAAAACGATTACAATATGCATTTTTTCATTTATACTTCTTTCTATATTTACCCAGCCTCCGCATATGACCACCGTACTCTCGTACTCTCGTACCCTTTATTGTTTCCGCTTATTTTCGTTTACGCTGAGCGTGAATTGAGGGGGCGTTACAACATGGCTGCGATACACGGTAGATTATTATAAATGTCTTGCTTGTCCTTTTCATTAACTGTTGGCCCTTTTAAACGCAAAAAACATGCAGATATCAACAACTCGATCGATATGTGGCTACAAGTTTACATACATATTTATGTATATGTGTATGTATCTATGTAAGCAAGTGTGGCATGGCGCAGCAACACTTGAGGGCTAAAACAGCAGACGTTTAAGTGCCAGGTTATCGATGTAAAACTTCATAATATATTTTTTTGCAAAATGACGTTGCCATCAGAAGCTGGCAAATAAGCAACGAAAAATTCGTAAGAGCAAAAATATAAAAATGAGGCGGGCAGCAGCGGCAAACACAACTGCAGGCGCATGTTTTTCAACACTTTCTGCACATTTAGCTGCGCGCTTACGCACGCACCACTGGCAGCCGGTCGGTCAAGCACTTCCAGGACAAGTCGGCCGCACTTGACTATAAACGCTCAACGAGTGCAACATACGCTTCACGCTGTTCTTGCACTACTCAAACCATTCGTGCTACATACATACTTCATTTTCATATTCGCATCGATAGCATTTGCTCTTAATGAAATTCTTCAACGGTCAATCGCGATTGTGGAAATTTCATTATTTCATTTTTTTTTTTCTTCCTACATTTATGTATGTGCACTAATTTTTAACGCATTTGCTCATTTCTCTTTTTTGGTTTTGTGTTATGCGCAAATTAACCAGTAACATTAATTATCGTTGCTCCTAATCAATTATCTTTACCATCTTTAATTAATTTTATATAATTCGCGTATGTATGTACATATATTTCTCTGTATTCTACTACTACTGGTTAGCATTTCCTTTGTGTATGGTTGAGGTTGTTGATGATATATTTTTATTGGTGGTGCTGTCTTTACCTTGTTGGCACCCCTGTTGATTCATCAATGAGTGAAGAAATATTACAACACGTAGTGATAGCAAGCAAATAAGCTGCAGCTGCTTTCATACTCGTATATCGATTCTTGATTAAAAGTGAATCAAACAAGAAAAAAAAAATAAAAATAAAAAAACTCAGAGCTGAGGAGATTTTGTTGTTGGACAACATTAAAGCTTCAATATATTTACACTAAGTGCTGCGCAGCTTTGACGTAAATGAAGAAATCTAAAACAACATCCGCACTCTTGGTTCATAAGAACGAAATTACAAATTAATTAAAATATTTTACGAGATCATATTGATTGGTAGAGGTCATGTCCATAAAAATTGTGCTGTAATCAACTTAATTTTTTAAGTTGTTTTCGCATTTGTTAGATCTTGCTCGTACTGAGTTGGAATTAACGAATTGCAATTATGGTTTTTATTATCGCTGGCATTAAATGATCAAAATGGCTAAATACTGAAAGTAGTTTATATATTTCTGTTTATCCAGCAGGTATTGTGGGAAAGACTAAAGTTTGAAAATATTAAAGTTTGCATTGTAATGAGGTAAATTATAAATGGATCATGTTGAAGTTTTTTTTTTCAAAATCGAGCTTCAATGACGCTAGGACTGCAATAAGTCTTGCGCTGCATTTGCCAAATGTGATACTTTTGTTCCCTTATAAACATGGTTTTCACGGCAAGTTCAATACCAAAAAAGATTTTAATTTTAATTTGTTTTTTAGTTATGCAATTTTATCATAAATTGATCAATAACTTTGACACTTCGATTTATCATATTTCAAGAACCGATCACAAATGCCGAAGATATGACGAAATATGTTTAAAAATGTGACGCTTAAAGTGGCCCGTAAAGGGCACAAATTCCTTCGAAATTTTCCGCAATATTTTCAACATTTTTCGCTTTAGATATTTTTTGAATGGAAGAAAAGGCGGAGGAGCTTAGGTAAAAAATAATCGAAAATCAGGGTTTATTTGTAATCATTTTATTATGTTTCTCACCGGCAACAAAAAAAATTCAAAAAAATTAACTTCCAAATTTTTATTCTAAAATTTAATGTACATACTCATAAAAGGTATAATTAAAAAAAATGTCAGCACAAAGCTTAAAATATATTTTTAAATTTTTTTTTAAATATTGAAATCTTACGCTTATTCATAAAGATAAAAAACATAAGAAAAAAATAAAAATAAAATATAAGAAAAGCAAATTATAAAAATATGTTTATTGTTTTCTTCTTTTTCTTGCCCGACAGGGTGAATTGTTGATATTTGTTGGAACGATTTTCCGTCAACCCTTGTCAAGTTTGGTTTGGAGACAAACCGGTTTCGGCGTTGTGCCATCTTCAGTGTCAATTTTCGTTGTGAACGGTTGTCTCCAAATCGTTCCAACAAATATCAAAATATTTATGTTTATGTAAGATAATTTGTGGAAAAAAATTTAACATACGCAAGTGATTTCTTTATTAAAAGTAATACTTTTCGCAAGTTTTTCGCTCACAATTTGTCAAAGAAGGTGCCACACCCTTCTTATTAAGATTGTTGAAATAGTCAATTCCTAGTTTTTACTAGTTTTGCATTCAATAACTTTTGCTGCTAATTCTATTTTACTGTCTATTTTACTTCCTATTCCTTTTCGCTTCTGAATTTTATTTAAATTATTTCACCTCTCTATATTGCTAAAATGTATTTCACAAGTAAAACTAAAATCGGATGCGCATGATTGTTTAAATCTTTGTACTTGTACTGGAAAAATTTATTTGGAAGGTAGCCTTTTATTGTATGAAAAAGTCTTTAAGTTTACAGTACGAATGCAAACCATTCGAATGATCTCTACCGATTAAATTGTGCAAATCAAGTAAAGTGTTTAAAATTTTGAAATAGATTTTAAATAGACTTTCCAAACCGTTACTGGGACCATAAAACAAAAATGTTCGTTAACATAAATTCCGTAAAACTACAAAAGGATTTTGGTAGCCCATTCATTAAATTTCAAGTTAGGTAAACAATTTGAGCATTTAATTTTTTTATAACAAAATTTTGAAGTACTGTAATAGATACTTTACTTGACAAGTTTTCTTGCTTTAAAAATTAAGAGACTTCAGAAAAATTAAAGGAATGGAAGAACTTAGAAAAAGCTGAGGTAAATAAATAGTTTGAAATATTTAAGCATTTTCAATATATGTAATTATTCTATACCCTTTAAAATTTGTTGAATTTCATTGCGTTTGTCAGGCTCAAATGCCCCAACCGAAAGAGGCTCTTCAACCTTAAACAAACGATGAAAAACCGCAGATAAAAGTCGAAGCTATCAAAGCAATATTTATAAGAAAATGAAACTATCATCTTAACTGCCTAGAATATTGAGATTATTCACAAAATAAAAATTACTAACTAAAAAAAAAATTTATAGTTCAGAAATATATTGCCTGTTGTCAAAAAAAGCAACTTGACGTTTTGATAATTTTCTCTTTTTTTGCTTAATGTTCAACACTTTTGTATAAATGTTTAGCTACCATAAAAATCCACATTTCAAACCTTGTACAAAAATTATTAAAAAATTTACAAACTTGCACATTATTATATGAAAATTTAATGGAATAAAAACTGCATTTCGAACTTTTTTCTAAATATTCTGATTAATATTTGATTTATTTGGTTTTTTTTTCATAAAACGAGCTTGACTTTATACAAAATTAATAAGCATTAAGAAAAATGGTCAAAACTGGTCGACATGTTTTTAGGTGATGTTGTTTTGGCAAGCACTTTATATTTTAAATATAATAACGTTTTGTTTATTTATTTGGAAAAATATTAATAAAAATTAGATAAATGTGATTTACGTTTTAATTTTAAAAAGAGATGTAGAAATATATAATTTTTGTTTATTATTTGAATGCTGCATAAATAAACATATATCATTCGAAAAATTTTACTGCATTTTCGATTCGTATTGATGATCACCCTAACTACGAGTACTATAGCGTATGTGCAAGTAAATAAATGTTGTTCATACAAAAACGTATAGTTGCCTTAAACTTTTGCACATCGTAGGTACTACTTAGAATTCACACAACCCACAAGTAAGGATATTTCTTCATATTTGCTTTTATTGTTTTTTTTTTGTTTTGTTTTTTTTGTTTTCAATGCAGACTCGTTTTTTTACATTTCAACGTAAGTATTTAATTTTTTCCTCCTCGCTTCACGGCATATCTAGTTTTGGGCTAATTTACTGGCGAGCGTATGGTCCTCCACGCAACTCATTAACAAACCATTAAATAATCAGCCATGACCATAAAAACAGGAAGTTGTTGTTGAACGTTGGCCGCATGGACTTTCTGCAGCCGCCATGAATTGCCACGCACACAACTGCACATTTACAACAAACCAACATACACACACACAAACATCAGCGCATTAGGTTGAATAAAAATATATAAAAAAAAAACAAAAAGGTAGCATCACTTGTCGCGTATGCAAAAAGCCGGTAGCGAATGATTTGCCTCTCATTTGCACTGACTCTTTTGGTGGCGGCGACATCAGCTTGGGTTGCGAGTACACCAGCAAGATGGTTGGCATTTTGCGTCAGCCATTACGCAAAAATCATAAAATAGACTAAATTATTTGCAATTTTGCTAAAATGATATTTCAACAGATAATACCAAAGTAACTTATTTACAATGACAGCGGAGACGGTCTACAAACATTCAGCCATCAGCACAATGTTCCAATGTGCCACTGCGGTGCCGCTGTACTCGTTGTACACTTGTTGCATGATCAGTTGTGGCAAGTTTGGTGCGGCAAAAGCCGAAGAATTGCTACTCATTTTCCTTGCAATGGCACTTGTATGCGTGTGTGTGTGCGTGTGTGTGTGTATGTTGAGCAATACATTTGCTAAAGCAGTTAATTTTTATGCTCTTCTGCGCTCTTTTTACTTATTTTTAATGCATGCAATTTCTGCGCCTTTGCCACATGGGTGGCAACTAATTAAAAGCGAATAGGCGCTATAATGCTAAGCTCAAAGCAATGCGAGTTAGTGGCCAAAGATGTTGCTGATTACGTTCAAAGTTGCATTTTAAGCATCCCACAATGGACATTGAACTTAGCCACAGCATGTGCCACACGACATTGCAACAAAGTACATCAACCAAAAGTGATTGCACTGCCGCATAGAGTACAACTGGCTGTCATAAAGCTGCCAGTCAATTGTCACAAATAACTTTTTACACCCACTGCAACGACAAACAGCTTAGAAAAAATTAAAAAAAAAAAACATAAGTAAACAAAATTAAGAAGCCTGAAAACTCTAAACTCTTTTATTTGTTGGCATTAGAAAGAAAAATAATTTTAAATTCCAATATAGTAACTACGAATGTGATTTATTTCTACATTTTAACAACTCTTTTACGTCTTTTGTTTTCATTATTTCACATTTTTTGTATTTACATTTGCATGAAAATTCATTAAATTTAAGTGCATTGTGACATAACCGTTAAGCTGCGCATTGAATTACACACACGCATAAATTATATATACTTAAGCAGCACTAATTCACATACACTCACACAACTCACACACACTGTTGCACATGCAACCAGAAACACTTCTACATACCCTGTCGGAAAATAGCAGAAAGTGTTAAAATTTACAAATTTAAATGTGCGAATCTTTGAGTTTAAATTTTCTAACTCAGCGTAGTAAAAATTGTTTAAAAAAAATATTTAATGAAGAAAGCTGAAAATAAACTCATTTAATTGCAGTTGGAAAAAAAGTCATTTTCATGTTGTTTCAGTCAAATATATTTAAAAGTTGTTGAAATCAAATGCAGTGTCAGATAATTTACTTGCTTCTAGTTGATTACAACAAAAAAGACGGAAGAATTTAAACCACTTGTAGTTGGGAAAAAAGTACTTTTTAAATTGATTTTAAAGTGCTCTTAATTTCCGACAGGGTATGTACATACACACACACACACATATACGCTCAACCAACCAATTCCAGCGCATTGACCAACAAAAACCACTCAAACACAAATTCCTCTTCTCAGCCGCCAGCGTTTTTTATTGAGTCGCTCATAAAGTTTCTTTGAATTGATTTGTTATTGAATTCTTATGCGCCATAAGCAATAAAATCAGCTCATTCTGGTTCGCGCTTGGCCTCTTCATACCCGCCGTACTCTTTTGACTCGTCTTCTCTGCTCGTCCTGCCAAGTGCAGTGCACGTTTTGTTACGCTTTATAGTCTCGCATTTCTTTTGCTCTATTAAGGCAGTCTTCATTATTGTAAGAGACTTTTACGAGGTTTTGAGTTGTCATAAAGTTTTCTATCGTTATTTGTCTATAATTTATTGCTATCTTTTAGAAGGTAAATATTACACATAGATAACATATAAAGACCGACAATGAAAACCAATAATACCAATAGATATTATGCATCGTTTTCATTTCTGATTGGTTTTTTTTTTCGTTTCGATTAATAGTTATTGAATAAGCTACTTTTCAGCTTGTTCTTTTAGTGAATGTTACTTTTTCGGAATTTAAGGCATATCTACAAATAAATAAACATACAATGTGTAATGATAAAGTTATTAACAATACTATCAAGCAAATTTGTATTGAAATTAACGCAGATAGAAACATATATAAGCGCAAAAATGTTAAATAAATGTAAATGAGAATTTTATGAGAGTACATTAGCTTGAATATTCTTTTAAGTATTGGTTACTAACATCGGCACTTTTTTATGAGTTTTATTTAATCGAAATAAGGCGTGGGAAACTTGGTGCAATGACTTCAAATATTTGTTTTTTTAAAAAATATTTACTGAAAATGCCAGGCATCTTGCTTAACTTGATTCGAGTATATACAGCTATGTAATACTGTCAATATTTTAATATTCGAGACAAAGAATATATTTTTTAAAATATTGATTGCGCTACTCTAATGATGAGGTACCTAATACATTGACTTTACTATCGGCAGCATGATTCAATTATTAAAGGTTTGGTAACCAAGCAGCCAGCTCCCTCAGTTTTTGTGTCAAACGGCTCCCTTAGCATCAAAACCGTGTTGCCTTTTAAAAATAATAATAGTAGTAACCTTAAAAACTTTTTAATACCAAAAACTAACAGGCAACACTTTTTGTTTCTTATGTGCGCGGAAACATTAAATTTAAATCCACTTTTTAATGACAGCATTTTTTCAGATTACAAGATTGACCCCGTCTCGTAAATATTTCATGTATGTAAGTGTGTAAAAATGAAGTGCTTTTTCTTTGAATGTTTTTGTGACAAAGTGGAAAGTTTTGTAATTTCTAGTAGGAATAGCTTTAAAGAAATTAAAAATAATGTGACATAGTAATCATATAAATGCCAAAAACAAGAATTTGTAAGAATTAAATTATTGAGTTATGAAGTTTGATTTATTTTTCTTTCAATATATAAAGATTCTCTTTCTAAAATTTTGAATTATTGTGGTTTTCTTACAACTCCATTAGCTCCATAAAGTCACTTACTATTTATCGAAATAAAATGTTTGGTCCTTTCACCCTCCAGGGGTTTATCACAATATTAAGAATAACCCTGCTACCAATGGTATATAAATAAAAGGAATAAACCGAATAAATAACTTATATTTGCCTTATACCATAAAGTCGTTTAGTTTATTGGCCAAATAGATTGAACATTTATACGCTGATTTAAAATTAAAAATAAATATCTACCAAGAAGTACATAACTATTTAAATTTTGTAAGCGTTGCTATTGTATATCTTAATTTGAATGAAATGTTTTCAAAATTTTTAATTACAAAATCACAAAATCAATTAAATCATGTATCGGCAGTATCAACTATTCGTGTGACATGAAGGATGGTTTTGATTTATATTCCCTAAATCTGATTTACACTATTCTAGTATTGAAATGACAATTTTCTTTCATTTTCTTTTGAGATTTCTGTAACATTAATTTTGTAAAATTTTTCGTGGTATTTAAGTTCAATAATCGTTTTCTTTTTAAGGAGCTCAAGGCCAGTTTTATGGAAGATTTTGTTTGGAAAAACAACAATACTAACTTCTAACAGTAAAACCGTATTTATTTTTCAAACCAAATCTTCCATTAAACTGGCCCTAAGTTCAATAAATAAAAATACTAAGTTTGCTGTTTCTTCTTATTATTTATTTAATTGCACTTTTAATATATTGAAAATAATAGCAGAAAAATCAAAAGCAATCAAAGAAGGCGCCAGATGAAACCTTGTCGATGCAAGAGCTATCTAAGTTCACTATTCTATCAGGTTCCATGATTGTTCTGCCACTTCTTTTGTTTAGTTTCTATCGCGATGTATTATAAAATTCTGGGCAAAAATGCCTAGTAATCTTAATAAAAAAAAGGGTAAGCCTCGGAATCTAATAGAAGAAGCAGAATTTTTATACAAACCTTTGTTTAAGCGTAACAAATTTTGTATCAAAAGTGTGTGAGCGTTCTTAGATATATTTACAAGGTTAAGGGTCGCAAAAATCAGTAGTTTGAAAATATCTTATTTTATCTGCTTTCTATCACAGTTTCATTTAGCATTCAAGTTGTAGAGAATAAAGTTTTATACAAATTTTGCTTGAAATCGCTCAACAATATTAAAAAAAAAGTATGAGAGCTGTGCGCTCCATACTCTGCGCCCTTTATCAAAAAAAAAATGCTCGGCGTATAAAAAAACTGTTCAAACAAAATTTGTAGAACATTTTATGTGACTTTTGAGACAACATTTCTTTGAGACAATATTTCAAAACGACATACTGAGATCACATAGCACATTAGTACTGTAAGAAAAATTAAAGAAATAATTACTAAGGCTTGCCTCCTAGAAATCACTCCATTAGCAAAAGCACTTTCAGGATAATAGGTGTGACTATCGTGATTCTAAAATGGACTTAGCTAAGCTCGCATTCGGAAAGCTATGCACTTATTGTGAATCCCTTGAAGATCAAACTTAATTAACCTCTAATAAATTAATTTAAAATTGCTGCATATAATATTATCACTACGGTGAATTGGTCACGTCCGATATATGCTTTCAACGTTATTCGACGTTTGCGACCGATAGATTACCATATTAATATATTCATTAGGGAATTTTCATCTCCGATTGCACTCAGCTCTTCAGCGAACCCGCAATTAGGTGGAGCAAGAAACATGTCACCCAGGGATCTCAACAAAAATGAAGTAAGGAAAGCATTTTACTCGAATAGACAAAAGTCTAAGACTTTCACAGCTTGTGATGCGATATCATTATTAAAGTATTAAGTATCTACTTGGCATCACATCACACAACAAAAAGTGGTGCATTTCAGCGAAGTGTGTTTTGAAAAAGATGGAAATTTTTTTAAGCATGAATTATTAAATCCCAGATTAAAAATTAATGGAGATACATAAGTAGAACTGAATAAAACAAATTTTAAAGAACTCTACTCTGACCATTTAATGATAATAAAATCTTTTTGATTTTTAATATATGTAGAATAAAATTTGAAAAATATTCACATCAGTTGAAATAGGCAACACAAAAACCTAAAAACTATAGCTAATTCCGCTCAGTTTTACCATTCACAGAAATGGCTCCTGTACGACGCTATGTTTATGTCGCAAATAATTTATGTAAATGCGATTTGGCATCGATACTCCACCCATATAATGAACTAAATAATTGAAAAAACTTCCGAAAAAAATGATTACAAATGTTTTACTTCTTCCAAAGTAGATTCGTATATTAATCGTTTTTGTGCCTTGCAAACACTTATCACAATTTATAAAATTAAAAATAACTTAGCCAAACATAATATCGATAATAATTACACAGAAATTTCCGTCTATAATTTTCGAAACCAACTTGACATGAAGACCAAGTCTTTTTAGAACTGAAAGAAGAAGTAGTAAATCAATAAGGAACTGCGGCGTAAAAACAATTAACAAGCTCCCAGGACAAATACGAAGCGATAAACAAAATTAAAGAAGAAGGTTTTATCAGATTGAAATCGATCTGTGTCAAAACAATAACATTTGCTTGCTAGTGTATAGTAGTTTCAAACCATTTCTGACGCTACCCCAAACGTTCTATTTGTGTATCCTTAATGAATTTTGAACATCCAGCTTTAATGCTGCTTTACAGATAAATTCATTCCACAATATTAAATTTTTATTGGTTTTCATTAAATTATTTTCTAGATGAACGTGCGTTCAATTCCTTGTTTGGACTTATGTATATTAACAAACAATATGATATACTATAAATACATACATAAGAAAACTGGTACAGCCCAATAGCAACTGGAATTGTTAGCAACTTATCACTAACACGATCTCTTGTGACCTTAAAAAATGCTTGTCAACCTCAATAACAATCCGATATTAAAATGAAACGTTTTTACGAAACTCTTTTCCCTCCAATATAACGTAAATTAAAAAAAAAAAAATTATAAATAAATAAATAAAACTCTAGCAAACCATTCATTTGTAATTCAAATTGGAAAACAGCGGGAGGCATGACAACTCGAATCAAATGTACAACAATTTTATTTGCACCACAAACACATACATACATACATACATGTACATAAATATGTATGCATAACTAACGGTGTGTAACAAGTTACTCTTACACTCATAACAACATACATACATAGGTGCATTGCAATGTTGAATGTTGAATGGCTGGGAAATGGGGGGGGGGGGGGGGGTTGAATTCTTGTGTAAATTATTATATGTCAAACAAGCAAGGTTATGAGACATGTGTACAAATTAAAAATTGGAATTTCAGTATATGAATGTATACACCAATAAATATAGATAAAAGCTTTTATTTATTTCCTTTTATGAGTGTTTAACTCACAAGAATTTCAATAGGTGCTGACACTTGTCTATAGCTGAATGTGTGCAAATGCTTGTGTTCTAAAGTTGTTATGATTGAGTTATCAACAGTGATTAATCGAATTTGTAATACTAGTTCTTGAGGTTTTTTTTTTATGCAAAAATACATTATTTGCTATGCAAACTACATCTCAGCAACTATTCGATTAGAGAAAGAAGTCGCATTCTTATACATTACTTTAAAGTAGAATATTAGAAAACTATTGAAGGAAATCTATATCGTGAAAAATTAATCTTATTCGAACGTTGAACCCTAACAAGCTAATTAGATGAAGTTTCAATTGATTCATTACTAATACTAATATCTCATCTAGTTTTCAAATTGAGAAACTGTATGAAACAATATTAGGTTATAGAGAACATATGTGCTGGACTACATCCTATGTATAACCTAAGGAAAAATCATAACAAAATCTTTAAGTAAATAAATTTTAAAAATAATTAAGTCCTCTTATGATCAACACTTTTATTATTTATTTTTATCATATAAAGTTGAATATAACGAGCAAAATAAGTTTTGAATTGGATGTAAGAGAAAACGCGAAACAAGTTTTTGGCTTCACATTAAATCTAAAAGAAAATATTCAAGCATAGTGTTTGTTTCTTTCTAGGAATTCACTGTGCCAATTTATTTGTCGATTTTTTTTCCTCTAATTTCGCATCTGATGATGTACTAGATGAATTATATGATTTTTGGCGGGGCATTTGTTCTAGCCGTCATTGGGGGGTTAAAATTTTTTTTTTTAAATTCAACTCATACTTGTGCTGATGGTCTTTCGGCTAGTTTGTTTAAGAATTGTAATGCATTGGAGTAACCGTTGAAATTTGTATTATTTAGTAAATCTTTATACTCTGGTGTTTTCATAGATGAATGCAAGTGAACTTCGTTTACTCCAATATTTAAAAGTGGTAGTTTGAGTAATATTACTAACAAAAGGCTGATTTCGAAATTGCCAACCGTTGCTAAACTTTTCGAAGCGATTGTTAATGACAAATTTTATTTTAATATCAAACATATGATTTCTCATATTCAACATGGTTTTGTTGCAGCAAGATCAGCGCTAACCAAACTGTTCGTATACTTCGAAGATTATTTTGCAGCATTTCGCCGAGGCCGACGGGTTGATCCACAGCCATTATTCCCATAATATTCTTTCAACTAAGTAAGCGTGTTTTGGTTTTCAATTCACTATTTTATGATGGATTAAATCATATTTACACAATAGAATTAATTCGGTTGTCACCGATGGCTTGACTTCCAATCCCTTTATTGCTATCTCAGTTGTTCCTAAGTGTATTGTTGTACTAAGTTCTAGTTTGCTATGCACAACAATTTTACAATATCCAACTCGCTTGCTATGCTTTCATTTGTAAGCAGGAACTCTTCTAATTTTTCAGAACCTTACAGACTAAAGATGCTATTTTCGGTTTTTGCTTTTGCACGTTCTAAATAAGAATATACGGTGGTATCTGGAGACCTTACTACGTTAATCATATAAATAAGTTGGAGCGAGTTCAAAAGATTTTCCTCCGTTACGCTTTGTATTCTCTGTATACGTATTCGTCACATACAAATGTCGTTGCGGTCTGAACAGCCTACTTTTCTAAAACAATTGCCTAAAGAACTCCCTTTTTCATATCTTTTATATCAAATATTGCAGCTGTTATAAGAATTTCCCTTTGAGCATTTATTTTCAATAATTTTTATAATTTTTTCAAATCATTTTTGACATTCGTAATAAAAGTTGGAAACAATTCAGCTTAAATTTTCACAATAATTTTAGTTTTTATATTATAATTTTTTTTATGAAAAAAGTAATTTTCAAACTAAAAATATTATAAAATAAGTTCGTTAAAGGCTAGTTTTACTTAGTTATTATTATCAAGGTGTAAAATTTTTGTATCCATTTTTTCGATTTTTAACTGTGATAAACAGTTATATTTATAGTCCATTACCAACTGATACGAAACTCCCACTAAATACAAGTTTACGAAGAAAAATTTCTAGCTATTTGTACACTTTTGTCTTCGCATAGCTGGTATATTTTAAGGCCATGATTAACTGGTATAAATTCCCTATTAAATAGTAGTTAATTAGCATTTGGTATAAACCAAGTAGTTTAATTTTTCATGCGATAATCTGGTGACATGACTGCCCATTAAATATCAGTCTCCTAACAGGATTTTTTTAGTGCTAGGTAACTTTACTCTTCGCAGAACTGGTATAATTACAGTATATGATGAACTGGTTTAAAGTTCCTATTAAAAATAGTTCATGAACTTTAATTTCTTATTTTTCTATTAGCGGAACTGGTATAATGCCACTCCATGAAAAGCGGGAAAAATTAAATATTAGTTCTTCAACTGGAAATGCTGATACTAGTTCCATTTCGAATTATTGTCTATAATGAGCTATTAAGAATTTCTTATTAAAAAGCATTTCATAAACTTGGATTTCCAATTACTAGTTTACTCTTTGTTTCGCAAAACTGGTATAATTTTAAACTGGTATGAATTCCCTATTGAATACCAGTTCATGAACTGAAATTTTTACATGCTAGTTCTCCACTGTTGGGTTTATGCTAACGCACACGAAACTCAAATGCGTATTCTTAAATATACAAATGTAGGTACGAATATGCGAGTTTGTATTTGTTAGGCAGACTTGATTTGTGCTATCGTTGCTGCTGGTCTTTTTCTCCGTATTAGCTATTTAGCTACGATATCAATAACGACGCCCATGTTAGCGGCGACTTTCTTCATGCATCTTTACTTAAAGAATGCGCGCACACGCATTTTATTATTAATTGGAATTTCAAATGTCGGTTATACATTAAAGCAAATGGAATTTGTCTATTTCGTTGCTCTCAAATACTACGAGTACTGCAACAGCCGGAAATGTATTAAAGCAAAAGAGATTATGCAGAGAGCATAAGGAAGACTGTATGATTGCAAGCAGGCAGCGAATGTATGTATCTTTCCTCGTTAATGTACCTAAAACTGACATTTATTCTCGAATTCAGTAAGCAGTCGCAGCCTCTAATAGAAAAAAAAGTCACAATGTTAGACCAGTTAACATCCATTAGACTCAAAATAAAACCTCTAATCTCAAAATAAAGTCTCAAAATTGTGGCCTGGTGATGAGCAGGTCACAAAAAATTTTAATAAAAGCAAAAGAAAAAAACGTGAAAGTGAGAAAAAGCAATAACCGCCAGCTCATTTTGAGACTTGAGATGAGTCTGAGTTACTGAATTCGGGTATTAGTACCATTGGTCGCTGTTAGTGCTGCTGCTTTTTCCTAGAGGCTTTTTACACTACTTATAAAATTCTTGTCAATCTTGTTTTAAGTGCGTTTCGGTTCGAAAATTAATAGTTGTTTTTATTGAAAATTTATTTAAAATAATGAGATGGAAAATGAATGGTCCAAATGTGTCAAAATGTGGTTGTGCTATAATTTATTAGCTGATTGTACAACAATTAAACCGAGCTCGTATTCCACTCAATTCTTATCGATATTATCTTAGCTTGTCAATAGTCGGCGCTCAGTTCATTTTATTCTGAAAAATATCTTTCTATAAATATTTAGATATCATTTGCAAGCGAAAATGTATTATAATTAACTCCATTTGTTGGACAAAGTCAACGCTTGGGTGATTATTTGATGTCTTGCTCGAGAAGTATTTTTCATAATACATTCTAATGGAATAATGTCGTTTCAGTGGTAAAAATATATTTCAGTAATTTTTTGATATAATAAAAAAGTAATTTATTTTAGCCAAAATCGATAGTGTTGATGACCGAACATTTCAAATAGAAAATTAAGTTATTATTTGATATAAAATAACCGATTTCACAAAGCAAAGTTCTAATTAAAAACAGAAGTGATTTTTTTTCCATATAAACGTCCATGCTTCATGTTTAGTAGCTTTACCTACAGTTCTTAAATAATTGTATGATTTTTTAATAAATAACCAACTTTAAATTTAAACATTAATTTTAAATTCTATTTTGTTTATATAATTGCTTTATTTATAATAACTATACGTAAGAAATAACTAAATAACAAAAATTGCAGAAGTCCACGATATTAATTCTTTAAAATAAGATAAGAAGCCGTGATCCATCTATTAGTACACTCTGTTTTCAAATTTTAGCAAAAACATATATTGGCAAATGTATTTGGACAATTAATTTATCCTCCAATTATTTAAAATTAGTTTTAATTAACACATCGTTAAATTTCATAAAAAAATTTAAAACGCTTTTAAAAATTTCATCAAAATAATAAATTTAAAAAAAAAATTCTTTGTATGCAGATATGTAGTTAATTCAATTAGTAAAATAAAGTGCAACTCTCAAGTGTCTACTAATTATCACTGATTTTTGACAATTTTTATACTGACACTCTTTCGCTATTCCTTTCATATAAAAAATAATCGCGGTTTGGTGTTCTATGGAGGAAAACAAATGTGAAAAATCTGTGATAACTTGTAGATACTTGATAGTTGCACTTTCTTACTCTAAAATTGCATGAGCCCAAAAACTGCATACTCAAAAAAAATCTAAAACTTTTTTTTAAATTCGAAATTTTTATGTACATTTTATAAATAGTTTAAAAATGGGTGTTTATGGTTTTTCTTAGAGAATTAATAGTATTTTACTTGAAGAATAGCTTCAGTTAACTAGAAGAAAATTATATTGCTGAAATCTGGCAATTTTTAGTTGTTCTATAATTTGTGAGAATAGTTTATATGCTTAAAATCTGTATTAAATTTGTATTCATTTTTATTTTTATTTTTTTTATTTCTTTCAGGTAACCGCATATTGCTATATTTCCGCTTGGCGAATGAACGAACTTAAGGCTAAGTAAAATTAAATGCATGCAAAATATCTATTACAGCTGCCAGTGCCCATTATATCTTTTTTTCTTACCATTTTCTTACTACGAACTACCTGCATTCATACAGCAAGTTTTTTATTAGATATAAATTCAGAAATAAATATATTAATGTGGCATTGCCTGGAAAACTTGCGGCAGACGAGAAAGCGATTCGTCAGCAGCATTCATTTTAGGCCCAGCCCTTTCTTAATGCAAAATGGGGATTCTCAGCAGAGATGTTTTTTTTTCTTCTTATTTTTTTACATGTTATGGGGTACATACGAGTATATATATATATATTAATATACACTTCATGATTGTCGTGCCAACGCTTAATTCGCACATGTTAATATGGCTGACAAAATGCCGTCCACAGCAACTAAGGCTTAAAATACGCCAGCCAAGTGCTTGGAAAGCTCACATACTTATAAACAAAGGTATTTACATATACAAATATGCTATTGCTCGTGTGCGTGTGTGTGTGTAAGTACAGGCGTTTGTCTTTCGTATGGCTTAAGATAAGGTGGCAGCTAATTTGCTGTAATACTTGAGAAAAACAATTTTTTTTTTCCAACCACACACAAAACACACCGAAAAAGGAAACAATCGACAACAGCAGCAGAAACGTACGATCGACAATATTAAAAAAAAAACAACAACAACAACAACATAATCAACAATAACCAAACGAACATGATCGACGAAAGACACCGGGGAGCGAGACAGGCGGCTGCTCGTAGTGAGCAAACTGACAAAAGATATGGCCGCATACATTATATCACCACAAATCATAATTACCCAACGACATGCCACCAACTGCAGACGAATACTGGACACACATACTATATACATACATACATACATATACGTATATATTTACACACACACACTTACTTAGATGCATGTGCTAGTGAATAGGTGGAGTGCTGTCTGTCGAAAAAACCCCTAAAAAACTAAATAGCTGCTGCGAGCGCTACTTAATGGCAACGACAACAAAATGTGGTAAAATAAAACAACTACAACTACAACAATAAAAGCAGGGAAATCATTATTAGCAGCAGCAGTGGTGGCAATATACGAAAAGCAAAAAAAAAGGAAAAACAAAAAAAAAACCAGCCAGTTCTAGCAGCAAAATGGGAAGCCATTTTAACTTTGTATTATTAAGACGCTTCTCAAGTTCGTCGCTTGAGTCTTTCATTTTGACTGTCGTTCGCCGGCTGCCTCTGTTGCTGTTGCTGTTGCTCTTGCTGTCTTTTTTGCTTGCGCCATCTGTCCGTCCACATTTACTTCATTCTATATTCATTTTGTTGCTTTTGCTATATGGTCTTAGTTGTTGTTATTGTTGTTTTATAATATTCAGTATGACTTGTGGATTTATTCGGTTTTTATATAAACAATGCTGCCATTGCCGTTGGTGGCGTTGCTCGTTGATGTACCGCCTTATTGTTGCTCTAAAACCGTTGAGTAGTTCTTGTTTTATTTTGTTTGTATTTTCAATATTTTGTTTGTCTTCTTTAGCCTTTTTTGTTTCTTTACTGCGTTTGTTGAGTTGTTGTTTTATTATTGTTTCCCCTCATGCGCCTTTTATCAAGTTGGCCATTTTGGTGAAAGAAACTTGACTGAAATTTGACATAGTGCTGCCAATTTGACAGTTGATGCCATTGGCATAGTTGGTCGTCACTTAAGTGCATTACACTACTGAATGAATAAAACTTGTATGCGTTTCAGTGTTTAATGTGATTTTATTAACAGATTTAAATGAAACATAGCATAAAAAAAAATGAAATGTATTATATCTGTAACTTGAAAGCGTACTAGCTCTAATATTACAAACGAAGTACAAAACTTCTTTAAATTGAACATACATTCGCATTTAAAAAATAAAAAATATTGTTGCGCTATTATTTTTTCTCTTGTAATTGATAAGATCGGAAAAAATTATCTTTATGGCAATCGCTCCTCGAAAAGCAACGAAAAGCAACAACAAAAGTACCTTAATTTTTAGACCAACTTACTAATGCGGACGTTAGTTAACAATGTTTGCTGTTTGCAATAACGAATGTGCTATTCACTAACTTATGCTTAACCACGCTGAACAGCTGATTTTTCTTATTTATTCAAATTCATCAAAAGTGGCACCTCTGCTTTACGAAATGTCAAAATACGCGAAAAGCACAAAGAGGAATGAGAAAAAAAACAAACTAATTTCATCGCGCCAATAATCTTCGAACACATATTTCAACAAAAGGAAAGTATTTTGGATATATTTATTTAATTTAAACAAAATACTGCTTATAAATAGTTTGCTTTTGTTTTAGAATGGCATCAACGAGTGCAGCTGTGGCCAAACGGAGTCGGGCGTCGACAGAGCAACTCCTTGCGTTGCTCGACTTTTTGACGGAGCACCAGGGGCTAGCTATCGGCAAATTCCAGCGTCTCCATTGGAAATTTCCTGAATGAAAGGACGTGGGCCATCGGACGTGTAGAAAAGTCCGACGAATAATGGCGCACGTTAAGTAATAACCCCATTGTGTTTGAATGTACTAACCGGTGCTGTACGGGCAGAATGGGAATTGTGAAAAACTGAACAGCGAGTCTATAAAGGAGTGTATCGCTTTATTAAGAATGTGTTATGTATATTGTTTGTGAAAATAAATATTATTTTCTTGTATATATAAAAGCGCATATTGCGAACACAATCCCATATATTGCCACCGCCCACAGACGATCTTTGTGTGAACGTATATATGTATGTATGTATATTGATTCTACCTGTCGATTTCTAATTATGCTTTTTTGTCTAATATATGTACTTAGGTCTGGTGCAATTTAAAAGCAACAGGCCCTTAAAGCAGTCACCCTTAACGCAGCTCAAGGAGCGGGTGCTGGAATTGATAGGAAGCCACTATGTAGAGGGCCTCTCTGTGGCAGAAAGCTTGCCAATTGCGTATAAATAATAATAAATAAGGTTTATAAAATGTTTCTGTTTATGTTGCAAATGTGTTTATTTCACTAATATACTTATATATATTTATGTACATTTAACATTTATTGGTTTAAATAGTAAATCATAGGCTAAATAAATAAATATATACATTTTTAGTAAAACAGTCATGTTAATTTAAACGGTTTAGTTAAAAGTTGGAACTACCAATTTATAAAAAAAAGAATAGAACACATAAGTAAGTGTATGCACATAAATTAATTATCGCGTTTCTAACAACACAAAACTAAATGTCGACCGCTTAACAACACAGCTGATTTTAAAATAACGTATGTTTTCAAAAAAAGAGCTACTGAATAGCAATAATATGATTTGGCAACTTTGAGTGTTGTTAAAAAAGTTACTGAATCGCGCTACTGTGCTCAGGACTATTTCAGAATCATTGTGAGATTGAATTTGGATAATTTGGGAAATATCTCTAAACCATGAACTGATAAGACTATTTAAAATATGCTAAACTCGACACTAGTTTCAAAACTTTTGGACCATGTGCAGCACGATTTCGGGACTAGTTCGCTTTCATTTCGGTACTGGTCCACGGAACTCTTACAGTACTATTTCCGGATTAATTCACAACTTTTTAAAACCATTTCGGGGCTGGTGTGAGACCATTCACAAACTATCTAGCCATTGTTTCTAAAATATTTCAGGTTTAGTTTGAAATTATTTCGGGACCGTTACTATTACAGGAACAAGTTGTGTATGAGTTTAAGACTTTTATAGTAGACATCTGCCAAAGCTTATTTCTGAGATCGTTTAGAGAAAAGTTTCTGAAACAATTTTGAATTATTCCCTAAATGGCATTAAAAGTCCGTCAATATTAGTAAAATAAATTGATTTCTAACCTAGAATTATATGTATATAACTTAATTGACATATGCTTTCCAGAGCCTTACTCAGCAAATTACAACCTGGCATTCAAGCCATTTTTGTGCATCAACTAACGAAAGTATATACATATCTATATAATTTAATAAATTGAGTTTATTTAAATATCTTTAATATTATATTTTGGGTTCCTTGCTAGAAATCATGAAAAACCACCAGGTTACAAATAATTTAAGTCTTAAACTATTTTTTTTTAAATTAATTTACAAAAGGATATATATGTATTGCTGTTTTACACTTCCTGTAAGAGCTTAAATAGCAAAACTGGTTTTAAGACGAATTATTGGAAAAAAAAAACAATATCCAAAGCGGTAAAAGACATAGTACTATTTCGGAAATTGCACATGATGTTGTGGGTTCGACTCCCGCAGAAGCCAAGAAGAAGTAGCTCAAAAGTAATTAAATAAAATATTTAAATGGCCAAACATTAACAAAAATCTATGTCCTTCGGTCTTTGCGAGATAAATGCTGATACGTTAAGAAATTTGAAAATGTATTTATGAATTAGGAGATACTTTGCAAATGCTTTCTGATTATAATCTCACGTCACTTTACAAAAAACAAACGCATTGTGTTTTATTGAAAGCGACGTTTTATTAAGGAATATCTTGATTAAAGTGTTTTCTGAAATACGAGTAAAATCATTAAAATTTAAGGCGAATAAACAACTCAACTGTAAAACTCATTTCATTAATTTGAAAACGTAAGTAAACGCAATGCCATTTTTTTAAGTATCATAATACTCTTATACCCTTTCAGTAGTATATCAATTATTAAAATTGCAAATATCGTATTCGAAATATTGTCCATATTAAGCCAATACCAACAAATTTTTCTCAACATCACATTCAATCAAAAGTTGAGATGAAAATTGTTTATTTAAACTATTATTCATTAAAGGCATTTTCAACGCATATATATTTTGGCAAATGGTTTTATGTAGTGCCAGTCACTCAGTTAAAAAATTCATCAATTTTTTAGTTAATCAAAAACCTTTGACCTTTGCAGTAACGACTATGCAATTCAGATATCATCAAAGATGCTATATATATCTTGTTTGTTCTTTAATTACTCAGCTTAAAGGAAACTAACATTTTTCTATCTGGATTGATTTGTTAAAAATTATTTTAGCTATTCGATTAACGTTGAAATATGTATGTTCAACCGACTTTCACTTTATTTTCACTACTTAGAGTTCGTTTAAAAGATTATTCTTTTATGTAAACGAAGTTAAAATCGACAATCAAATTTAGTCACAAATCTTCAAAGCTTAGTCTTTTAGTAGGAAAACCATTCATAAACTACTCAAAACACTATTTTTATCTATCTCGTTTGGAAGAAACAACAAATTTATGTGCATTTCGACATTGCCTGGATTTCGTCTTTGCATTCCTATTCGCCCGAATATTTGACCTTCAAGGAATTGATTTTAAGGAATAGAATCAAAAAAAGATGCATAGTGAAAAACTTCAAAGTACTGTTTCTATGCAGAATATTGTATTTAAGGCAAAAATTTTAATTTCTGTGGCATTGTATGTAAGTATTCGTTTTAATTATGAAAAATATTCCATATAATCATATAAACTTTATGACAATTTTATCTTTCTATTAACGATGAGCATTTGTGCAGCTCTGTTAGCATTACACAAATTTGCAGTTACGGATTTGTGTGAATAAGCCAAAGGCTCTAGAAGTCCTTTAGAGGATGAGCTGTTAAAAAGCGAAAGCCGATGGCAAGAAGTGTTACCGAAAAGCATTGAAAATTAAAGTTGTTTCAGTTGTTTTGGACCTTCATTTTCAAAATCAACTGGATCCGGCGTATAGCAACTTGTAATGCTGTATTAAATGAAGGAAACTAAAGCAGAAATTAGACCACTGTGCACATGCTTTCTTTATTAGATGATAGTGATTGTGTGAACGTAACCTCTTTCAAGTAACAAAATTCAAATTATTTGCACTTCCTTTTTTAGTTTTTTATGGTGGAGTGTTAAGTTATTTTTTTACATTTACAGCTATGTATGTATGTAATTTGCGTTCCTCCAACAAAACGCTAGTTCTGTTAGTCAGTAGAACGGCCTGTAAATTCTCATAAAAACTTGCATAATTTAAGATTGGCTACTTTTATATGCAATTGCATTTACTATAATCATACAAAATAGGGGTAATCAAAAACGAATTATTCGTACAACTTTTTTGCTCAGCACACAGCGGCGTAGTAAAATAATTAAGCCTGTAATAAAATTCCTCAATTATTAACTCATTCAATTTTTTATTTAACAATGAATTAGGGAAGTAACAAAAGCAAAGAAACCTGGGAGCAGCATGAGAAGATGTAAACGAGCAAAATTTGCTTGTAAAGTGCTATCAGATAATGCAATTCTGTTTACAGGGGAGAGGTAATGAAATTTTCTATCGGAATTTCAGGGGACAGAGCAGCCAGCAGCCGGCCCCAGTCTGTTAACAGTTATATTTGCCATTAAACTAGCGATTGAGTCTCAGTGCGAGTCCCACCTGCCGCCTACTTTAGACAGCTCAACTGGTACTCCGTCGGCTTTGTTCGCTTTGCTATACCTAAGCCTTCTTACTGCTATCCTCACCTCACAAGCGTTGAGAAGTGCTCGCCTCTAGCTTTGGACGTTGTTGCCAGAATTGCATCCTCGTTTTTGGAGAAATGAACATAGCTTTTGAAACCTTTTGCTTGATGCTTTACTTTTTAATTAAATTTTCTGCAAAACATATCGACAAACTTCACATCGTCGATATATCTTTAAACTTTGCATGCTTAGTATTTTTTAATCAGAACTAATTTATATAGAAATCGCATCAACCACAGAACAACAAACAGAATGTATTAACCAAAGCTTTATCGCATAATACTAAACTGTTCTACTTGTATAATATTTGACTTTTATATTAATCAAAAACTAAGGTGACTTTCGAAATTTAGCCGGCAACGTACATTCGATAATAGATTGTTTGTTATTCTTGTACACATGTCCTGAATAAAAGTTCAAAGTTTCAAGTAAATAACTAGCATATTTAGTTTATTTTTTTATAGAAAAAAAGTTAGACGTGGTTTGTTGTGCTCGGCTAATTTCTATTATTATAAAAAATGGAGCATAGAATTAGCATTTAATTTTGTGCGAAAAAAGGAATCAAGTGCTCTAAAACACTTGAAATTTTGCCTATTCCAAAATGGTCGAGAAGATGCCAACGACGAACCTCGCTCTGGACGTCCCAACACATCAACAATAGAAGATTTCGTCGAAGCTGTGAAGAAATTTTTTTTTAAAAATCGTCGAATTACCATAAGTGCAAGTTGCTGAGGATGTTGATATATCAGTCGGCTCGTGTTATGCAATTTTTTCGGATGTTTTGGGCATGCGACGTGTGTGTCAGCTACGTTTGTTCCGAAAATTTGGAACTTTGATCAGAAGAACCGTCGCATAAGCATTGCTTAGGATCACTTGAATGACGTCAGTGATGATACTAATTTCCTCAAACGTGTGACGAATCATGGATTTATAGTTCTGACATTGAAACCAAAGCCCAATCGTTCCAACGGAAGCACTCAGGAGAGCCAAGACCAAGTGCTCTGAGGGGAATTTTTTTTAATATTGATAAATAAATAAAAAAAATTTTTTATATTCTGAGCTTTTGTTATTGTTGCTTCCGACATGGTGTGAAAAGATTGGTAAATGACACTGCAGATGGATCAACGCCGAAACCGGTTTGTCTTAAAACCAAACTTAACAAGGGATGACGAAAATTCGTTCCAAATACCAACTATTTTTCAATAAAAATACAAAGTCACCTTCTCTTTTGAGCACACCTCGTATATTGATTCTCTAAATTCCTTTTTTATTTTTTTTTTTTCGCCTTGTTTTGTGCACCTGTAAATTGTCATTTGGTACATTTCTAACTTAAAGTACACTGAAATATACAAAATACAAATTTTCCAATTACTATTGAGAGAGCGTGAAATACCAACCTTTGCGAATATGTATCCCATTTGTATCGACGCAGTTACTTAGACCAAGTTTGGTTACAACTAACACGAGAAGTTCGTTCTGGACAAACCAAGAGCTAAAATTTTAAAATATCAAACAAAAAAATTATGTTCATGCGTAACTAAATATATTTGTATGTACGTGTATGTATGTAGATATGTAGCTACTCCTATTCGCTTAGTAGTTGTAGTTGTTGCTGTTGGTGCTATTTTAATGACGTTATACAGATATTCGTGTTAACTGCAACCGTGGTTGCCGTATGATTGATGACTTTTTGGCGTGTTGAAGTGCAAAGCTCTTCAGAGTGCACAAATACTATCAAACAAAACCGATAAAAAGCGTAATCAACGGTTAATTTTTTACCGGCGCTTACTTAGTAATTTAGCTGTGTGTGGCATTTGCGGACGCTGAATCGTCTACAGTTAGCACATCACTAGAATAATATTAGTCGTTTGTTTAATTGTTTAAAGGTTCGTTGAAAAACAAAAAAAAAACGAAAAAACAATTACAACTATTTGCAAGAATTTACAAGAATAGCGTTCAATGAACATAAATATTTGCTATAGCGGTAGAAAATTATGTAAACCCGAAGAGTTGTAAATTTTGGTAATGCAAAATTTCCTTCGAAGTAATTGCAGCTGTCAATAACAGGAGAGTTGTCGAACTCAAACGTAAACAGAATATTTTGGTATAAACAAAGTATGATTCAAAAGAAAAGTTTGCTCCATTTAATAACATTCGTTGTTGTTGTCATAATAACATATTTACATATCATCAAATTAATGTAAATGCTTGCAGTTTGTTGAAATTATTTAACATAAATTTCAAGTTAATAGCAAAAATAAGAAAAAGAAAAAGTACGTCTTTCCAATATATGGAAATTCGTCACAAAAATGCATATAAAGAATTTGGAGCATACTTTTTTTCTTCAGTTTGAATGCCGATTCTTTAAGAGACGTTTTTTTAAAGGGGAGAAATATTTTCAAAGCTTGAAGGGCGATTGAAAAACCCTCGGATGAACTTCTTGTTAAAATACTACGGTTTATTTTTCAATTATTATCTAAATTTCTTGAAAATTTTTCCGGTTGTTAAATTTTGTAAATCGGGTTGACATAATTATATTTCAAACGCACAGAACAGCGATCAAAATTATAAGTAAATATTTTAATTTCTAAACTGAGAGCACCTGTAATTCAATTTTTATATGTTCCTTATCATTTAGGACTACAGACAGTTTCTTCAATATCCAGCGATTGAACTGAACCATTGGAATCGTTGAGTTTAAACGCTTTCGTGGTCTAAAGTTTCAAGGCCACAATAACAAATGCTCCGAAGAATTTTTGAAGTCCTCTTCCATTTTGAAAGTCTTCTTCCATTTTTTAAAATCATTTACCAAGTTTTTATTTGAAAATACCAATCATTATTTAGAATAATACCTTCAAATGGTAAGAATAAATAAACCAAAATTGTTTATGAAAAAAAGTAAAAGAACAATTATGACGAAGGCTCTTTTACTGTTTACACTTATTTTATTTTTTATCAAAAATGCGTGACTAGCGCAAGTGTAATAATAATAGTTAATTTTGATTTATAATATTATTATTTATTGTAATTACGAAAAAAAAAAAAATCTTCAACGCATTGCATTCACATTTTCACTGTTGCAAGGACGATTATGGTTAGATTAGGTTAGTGGCTGTTAGTAATACCAAGAGTACACTTATGTGCAACCTTCCATCGTGTTAGTTATAGAAATTGACGTACCTCTACCCCGGCTATCTCTCCTAAATTTTTGATAAACTCTAATTACTTTTGACGTTTGCTTCCTCAAGAGATATATCCCTTATAATAAGCTTGCAGTTAGTGAGCGTTATGAAGCTCTCTTTGTTCCAGGAACACCATTAGACGACGAGTTCTTGTCTGGAATTTAAATACTAAACTATTTAGTGTGGTTTTGGATTGTAACGCAGTACTCCGCACCATTGGTACCGAATTAGTTTTAGACAGTTTCATGGTCTGACTGGCCGATTATCCATTTCGACAGTTCCCGTAGTCTTATGGCAAAGCGTGCCGCGAACTATTTACCAACGATATAGATTGTTAGGATGGTCAATAGAGTATCCATTGCCTACGCAGGAATTGTGCATAGTTCCCCCACATAAGTATGTATCTCTTTTTTTCTTTTACAAATATAGACAACTAGTGTTGCCTGTTCGTTGCGCTACACTAGGGTCACACCTAGATAATTGATGAATTCCACTAACACTAGCATCGTGCTCCATCGGAGTTAAAATGGGGAGATTTTATATTTCCTTGTTGAAAGAACTAGTTCTGTATTGCTTGGACACTAAAGAAATTATCCGAGCATTGCTTCCACTAGCTCAACCCCCCCTAGCTGTGAATTAAATTCCAGATGAGCCAAAGCCCCTGAACGAAGTTATTTGTTGTAGCTGTCAGTGTATACTCCTTGAACTGTAGGGCTATCTATGTGCAACACGGTTTGGGTGCAGCGCTATTTCAGTGGACCTTCCCGCTTGTTGAGATGTTATGAGTTTGTCTGCGACTGATTAACTGAAGTGGAAAAATATATAGATGTATAGGACTATCATGAAAAATTCTGTATGCTTTAAGTACATATGATATAGACTATTAATTCTTTCCAAACCCCTGAATGTAATTGAGGATTAGCACCACCTTAAGTTTGACGTTAAGCCCTGTGATACTTTAATCAAAGACCCAGGTTAGTTTCTCTTTGGTAAGTAAATCGGCGATCATCGGCTGAACTTCCACAGTAGTCGATATATACTCCTTCAAGCCTGTGGCATTTGGATAATATCTCTCCAGGGAAATATCCGGGCTATACTCTCAAAACCATGACCACATCCTTTCAGATCTTTTTAAACATCTAGGGGCGATACAAAGTGAGAGAGAACCTTCTTATGTCTTGAAGTTGTAGATACATATTCCAAAGTACTGCAAAAAATCTTACAGGAATCTCTCTTCGAGTACCGATAATGGTTCTCACAAATTTAGAAAACAATAAGTTTCTCATGAATTTCAAATTTTTATTATTGCATTGTCGGCACAAAACTGTAGGTCCCTCCATTTGTGACATAATATAAAGACGCACACCACAAATGGTAGGAGAAGCTCGGCCAAACACTGGGCTATATAGTGTACGCGCCAAAAATTATTATTATTATTATTATTGCATTAGCAAAAGAAATTATTACTAATAACAGTTGCCTAAGTTCGTTTAAAATCTTTAATAAGAAGCATCCAGCAGCAAAATTTCATAATTCCTCTTAGAAGAAGGAAAAAAAAATTGAGAATAGTGCGCGAGCAGAAAATTTACAGAAAGTTGAAAATCAGAAAAACAGCTAATTGATTTTTTTTTTACATTCAAAATTGCGAAATTGAAAAAGAACTCTGGCCACAAAATATTATCCTAACACAGTTTATAATTACATTTTTTTATACTCCAATTATTTAAAACTATTTTGCAATTATTTTCTTGAAAACATTTTTTTAAATTTTGTAAAAAGTTTAGAAAATATGAAAAAAAATTATATCTAAAATTCGAAAGTTTTTAAAAAAAAAGTTCGAAATTTTTCTGAAGTTTTGTTGAATCGTTCTACATTCTGTGAATAATTTAAAAAATGGCTGTTATTGGGTTTCTTAGAGATGGAACCATATTTTACTAAAAAAAATAATTTTAATTAATTAGAAAAAAAAATAAAGAGCCCAAATCTGTCAACAACAAGCAATTGCTTAATTTTTAAAAGTTTAATTTCCATTTTCATATTTCATTTTTACTTTCTAACCATTACATTAAAGTTTTGTTTTTGATTTATTTTTATTTTATTACAGACATCATTCGTCTATCAGCTCTTTGTTGTAGGCAAAATTTCCCTTAAAGTGGAATGTCACATTGCACTCTAATTTTTTTCCTTATTTTACAAGTTTTTTTGCGTGGTTTTTGATAATCTTCAACAGTTATTAGATACCCAAACGTAATTAATATTGCAGGGAGCTTTATTTAAAAGATATCAATTTAAAAACAGCTGTCAACTATTTATTTGCATTTTTTTTTTTTACTGATTTTGCGTTAAATATTACGATTTAGATTTATTTAATGCTCTCGCTTCAACAACTTTTTGGTAAAGTTATTGAGCAAAATTAAAGTTTCCTTGCCCGTCTGCTTATGCGCTTACGTGCATTTGGGTGCGTGCTTTCGCCGTACATTTGTTCGAGCAATGTTCGTGCCTAAGTTCAATAAACTTACGTTCGGTCATATGCGTTTGAGCATCGCTGCACAACGCGGCGGCAAGATACCGTCGTCAGTAAATCGACGATATGGTAAGAGTATTAACAACGAAAATCTTCACAGGCACAAGAAAAATGCAACTGCAAATAAACCAATCGGTCTGTATTTTTCTAACAGCGCGAAGGCATTGCTTGCATTTCCAGCAATTTTTCTTTAGCAACAATTTCTGCCGCTGCCACTATTTACTTTTCACTACACCGCCAATTGTTGTGTGCTTGTGTGGCAAACACTACACACCACACACTTCTGCCGTTCACTCTATCTCTCTCTGCCTCTCTCTCTCTCTTTGCTCTTTTACTTCTAGGCTGCTTCAACACTCTTTCCATCTTCAATTTTCAGTTGCATTTCCCGCTGCTGATGCCTGTAACTGGACTTCTTTTGTACCACAATTTGTGCACGTTTCCGCCGATAGCAGTTTTTCTATTGTTTATATAGTAATCTTGTTTGTTGGTCAATGTTGTTGTCGTTGTTGTTGTTGTTGTTGTTGTTGCTATTGTTTTTGAACATTTTTGGTGTTGATTCAATTAGTAAATATCTCCTTAGCATACAAACTCATTTAAACAGCCTCCGCAAAGGCATCCGAAAGGCAAATAGCAAAAAGCAAATAGCAAAAGCGTTTAGCAAACAGCAAACGCAGCCAATGCAGCAACAGCAGCTCGAACATCAATAATCAAAAGTACGCAGTTGATCAGTTTCGCCGTTGAGCAGGCAGCAGCCAGCGGGCAGTGGTTGCCGAGATAAATCTCTTTTAAGGAAAATGTAGCCTCCAATGGCGGCAGCATCAGCAGGCAGATATTTATCGGCGTGGCAAAGTTGTTGCGGCATTTGTGTGTTGCCGCAGATGTACAGTGACTCAGTAGGGGAAGTGGTGGAGGAGAGACTCGCGCTGACTATGGGGCTAACGCTAATCGTTTGTTACACACACACACACACACACAAGCGCACGCACACATACATACAAATGTTGGTGGCATTGCAAAAACACTAACTGAAAAGCTAACAGTCGCGGGTGATGAGATGCTGTGCGCTTTTGCGGAGATAGTAAAACTTTTTTGCACATGCAAATTTCTGCGCTATCATACGCGACACCCTGCGACCCTCCACCGCAGTCCGCTCGCCAAAGCCAAAGACGTTGGTGCATAGTGAGTGCAGTGCGACTCGCCTGCTCGACTACTACGGCCATGCACATGCGCATTTCCCCCACTAACTAACTAACTGGTAATAATACCAAAACTGCCACCAGTTGGGCCAACTAGCCAAACTAGCCGTCTAGCTGGTAACTGACTGCAGGCGGTTAACTGCGTTTCGTGTAAACGAAAAGTTACGTGCGTACTTCGTATGTTTGTGTTTATTTTTCCTCCCCTGCCGGAAAAAAGGGAGACAGTCTGAAAAATTAACCAACTTTAAAGTAGTTGGCTATTAACTGCTTTGCAACAAATGCAGCGTGCGAACCTTTAGTTCTTCATTTATTTAATTCGTCGTTAAAAAAAAAACATTTTATTTCATTTGTAAAAAATTGTAATTTTGATGTTTTTTCAGTCAAATATATTTGAAAGTGTTTGAAATCAAATGCAGAGTCGGATAATTGACTTGCTCCTAGGACATCGCCATGTTAATAAAATTATCTAATTACAAGTAATATAATTTCCGACAGGGTCCTTTTTGGTTTATTAAAGTATGTTTGTGTGTGTGTGAGTGCACATTTACGTGTTGTTTACTTTATGCCGAGCAGTGTTAGCAAATTTGCATAATTTGGTTATACATATTTTTTTAGAAGATAGTTAAAATTCGAAATAAGAAGTTGCACAGAGTGGCATTTTGCGCGTTGCGCAATATCGAATTCGTTATACCCTGGCGAAAATTTTTAAAATTGTTTCTAATCCGTTTTCACTCGCCACATACAAATTAATGACGGAAAAGGTTTTCACGACAATTTGGTGCACGTGACCGGAGCATCGCTAAATTGTATTTGGCCGAAGATAGATCGAAGTTTTGAATGAACCTCTAATCGATGTATACCAAATAAACGCTATAAGTAGTGTATTAAAAGAGCGAAAAAAAAACAAGATTTTCTATGTTGTTCAATAAACCACCGGACGGCTTTCGGCACCTTTTAAAAAAACATCCCCGTTGTCGGACTAACTTTGCCATCCATAGTCGTTTTGCGAGAGAAAGCTATTCTATCGTGCTTCAATAACGGAACCCTGCACCCGGATTCAAGCGTTCGGTGTCGCTAAAACTCCATCGCCAAAAAATGCTTTATAAATTTTAGCAGTTTTTTGCTGTTTTCGCTATTCTAAATTTCTCAAAAATGCTACATTTATAGTTTATTTTTTGGCAGATTGTAGCGCTGAACAAAATGAACCGAATAAAATGAATGAACTAATTTTGACAGCTCATACAGCGAAAATGATGAAAATCTCCATTTTTCGCTTAAAGAAATATTAAGTTAGCGACGAGAAAAAGTTGATGCTAAAAAGTTAAGACAAAAAAAGAAGTAATATTTTTATTATTGTGTGCTTAAATTTGTATTTTATAATTCAGAATGAAAAACTACAATAGGAAAAAGGTGAGAAAAAAACAAAAATATATGCACTCATTCGTAATGCTACAAGAAACCTTAAAATTGTCGACAATCCACAACTTGATTTCGCATGCGGCATAAATGTTCGGACTTCATCAAAAACAAGTCTGCATATTTCTTTTGGAATTCGATAAATTTCAGTTCAGAATGCGACCATAGATGCCCGCAATAATTTTATTTTGCTTCGCAAACGGTTCATTAAAGTTTTTTTGAGAAATTTATATTATTTTATTCCTTATTTTCACATCTGTACTTTTCACGTGGATTATGGTATATTTATTATAAATGACAACCGGGTTGTATTCTAAAGCAGATGATCATTGCGTATTGTCAAAAGCTCTTCCTAAAGGAAGTCACGACATTTTTGAAAAGTTGAATAATTTGCTTCTGGTTTTAGTGACACAATTTCGTTTGGTGTAAAGCTCAATCTCTATGTTTCCCTTTCCCTCTTTCTAACACATTCAACGCTCGTCTTTTTCTTTCTTGACTGTGTTCGATACTTACATATGTATGTAGCAGATAAAATACAGATTGGTGCGCAGGAAGCTCTTACCTACTTCCCACTAAAGATCCCTGTTTCTAAAACTGTTCTTAGTGAGCACCACTCTGCCTAAACTTTTCACAAATTAATAAATGAAACTGCATTTGTATTTTTTTTTTTTAATAATTTTGTTATTTTTAATATTCATACTTGATTAAGTTCTTTTGAGTAGGATATTAAAAATCATTAATTGAATAGTTGTCAGAATAATAACTATCGTCATATATGTATGTATGTACCTAACTTGTTTTGAAACAAATTTCAATAATTTAATAATTTCAATAATAAATAATTTCAATAAAATAATCAGCAAACTATTACCATGTCACATTTTGCAAAGTAGTTTGCATAAAGCTTGTGAAAGTGTTCAAAATAATTTAAAACAACATCATTTAAAAATACGTTACAGATTGTAAAAGATTATTTTCCATAAAGGAATTCTTCAAGGAGAATCAGTATGTCTTTTCGAACGAGCTTTCATCATTGCTTATTAAATTTGATTGCAGACAAACTTTATCCGGACTTGCGCTATGGTTTATTCCTTTGTTTTGCCGGCATTTATATCTTCCATTTTTATCTTTCATTGAGTGTAAAAAACCAAACATAAAAAAAATTTCATGTTTAAGCTGTTTAAGCTTTTTTAACATGTCTTCACCGTCGTTACGGAAAACCCACCTGAGTATTATATTTTAAGAAATTAGGAATCTTGTTGAAAAAAAAAATATAAAAAAAAATTCGCTTTTATATATTTTTCTTCGAAAATATTTTCTATTTTTTTGTATCAATGATAATCAACTTATAAATCAGAACCAACTATTAAAAAGCAATTTTAGAATTATTTTAATTTTTATTTTTCATTTTTTCTAATATATCGAAAGTAAATAAAATAACTTTCTCTACAATGGCTCATTTTGTTTATCAAAAATGATTATATGAATTTTACTAACGATACAACTTGCAAATTTTTCGTAAATTAGTAAGACACAATTTTTAGATTTACCTTGTGATGATTTAAAGACTTTCATTATATGTTCATCGACAATTATTGGATGTAATACCCTCAAAATAATGTTTACTCAACCGTTAAAGCGAAGTTTTCAGTTTTTTTTTTCTTTTTCATAAATATAGAAAAACAAAGATCGATAAAATAGCCTGTCTAACGTACAAAACGTCCCTGCGAAACCTTTCATGCGCCAAATTTTCAGGGGCGGCCCTATGGAAGCTTAAAAATCATGACTGAGAAATATTAAAACCTAAAATCACAGACATACATGTAAATGTATTTGTTTGTAATCTCCTTTAGAAACGTTTGAACTTTAACATTTTGTGTAAAGTATTAAAGTATTTTTTTAAAGTGTTAATCCCATCAGTTACAATATTTTCATGAGTTTTTAATCAATGAAAATTGCGATATATGCAGCTGAGTCACGAGAAATGCAAATTGTAAGCGCAATGCGTGGCTTACAATGCGACACAACTCGTTTGTGGCTTGAACACAGATACTCGTAATGGCGGTTCACATGCAAAACTACATTGGCGCAGTAAAAAAGTTTACACTTGCATTGCAGCTAATGCAAATATTACCACGGGAAAGACAAAAGTGAGCATACACAAAGCCAGAAGCAAACATTTGCTGAAATCGAAAAATCTACGAGAATTACACAAAAAAAAAAAACCAAAAAAAAAATACTCACAATGAAGTGCGCTCCGGCGCAAAGCACGCGCAAACGCCTAAAAGGCAGAAATGGTATTTGCTACATGCTTCCGCGACAAAACACACACAACACAAATATCTGTGGACCATTGAAAATCACAGAACACAAAAAGTCTAAACAACAAGATTTCTACTAAATTCTTTAATATACGCAAACATACACACGTACATTCACGATAATACATATGTATAACATACAGATACACACCGCTGCACGCTAAAATAAAGGGCCGCCGCAAATATGTTGGAACTATTGTTTGTTGATTCGGAGACTTTAAGTTTGAATCAAATTTTGTTTTTGTGTTTGCTTGTAATTTTTGTTTTAATATATTCGCTACGATGCTATACGAAACGCCGTTAGCATTCACCTTTTTAGGCACAACATTTAACTATTTCTTTTCGGGTAATCTTAATGGTATGTCATTGTCTGTTTTAGTTTTCGCGATTTTAGTTGCTGTTTAAATGTATGCTTCTGCTTCTTCTAATTTTACCCATTTTATGAAATTGATACATCAGTTAAGTTGTACAAACATCTGGAAGACGTAAGTTTATAATTTATTTTGTTAAAAATTGCAAAAAAAAGAACTTTTCTTTTGAAATCATTTACGCACAAGGATCGATACACTTCTATGTGACATCCACTTACTGGCAACTGTTTATCATTAAATTTTCTTTTAATTAATTTAAATGTTTTCAAATAAATTTTAGGTGATTATCTTACAAAGAAAAAACACATAGCAATACAAAAAAAAATGCTATAAATTTTATTTTATTTTTTTTTTCTAAGTTAAAGTTGCAAGTGGCAAAATAATAATTTTATTTTTTACAAAGATATAAATATCTAACATTAAACTTTGAGACTTGTGATTAAATAACAGAATACCAGAATAATAAAGCTTAGTATATAGCTCTCAATAAAATTAAAAAAAATGCATATCAAATCACACTCAAGGAATGAAAAAGAAAACTGCTTCTATAAAAAATTTCTCAAATCAGTCAGAAGCTCTGAAGCAAAAAATGCTCCTATAAATATTTGCTCAAGAAAATTCACAGCGACGGTAAAGCAATATTTCAAGCAGAAGAAACAATGGAAAATATTTTTTTTTTCTTGAGAGCTGTATTCAAGTCCTACGCGTGACGGTATACGTCTTGGTAGACGAACTCTTGATAGTGTGCGGCTCGACCGAATCATAACAGTACACTTCTAGTCTGGCCAAAGTCGGACATAGTGTTAACTGACGTCTGGTCCTCTTCAAGATATAGGAGACATTTTATATCGGTGGACTGACCCATCATATACATGTGGAAGGAAGCGCAGCTTATTATTTTTGGTTAAGTTATTGCTAATGCAACCTAATTTTGCTTTTACCAAGAAGATTAATGTCGTTCCTAGAAAAAGTATATCCAAATAATTTCGACTATTTAAGGCTGATGAGTTCACCCAGTCAGTGATTATAAGTTTTGAGAAGGACCAACTAAGTCCCTCAAAACATTTCCGGTCCAACAAGGACTTACGAAAACGCTTTCTAACCAGTTTTATCAGCGACCACGCTACCTTTAATTCCGTAGTTTTCTCGCACTCAGCGTGGTGTTACCTTGTTTATTGGAGGTCGAAGAATGTCATAGATTTTCTGCCTTTTTAAGTTTTCAACAGCATGTCAGACTTTTTTTCATTTGTTTTTAAGTCAACAGCATTAAAAATAATTTTATTTTATAACAATCCTAGACACAAAAAAAAGTTAAAAATATTTTTTTGCAAATTTTAGTTTTGCAAACTTTCTCCTTCATGTAAACAACTTCAAAACAAATTTCTCACATTATTCGGCAAAAGTGTTTTGAAAAAATTATATTTATAAATTCTCCTCACATTACTATTTCTTATGGGCAGTCTACGTCATTATTATTTACAGATTGAAAAAATTTTTATAGTGAATCCCAACTGAATCTCTAAACTTCTTCAAAATAAAAGCTCTGCAAAATATTTATCATTCTATATAAATTTTCTGACGCACGGTAACCTTTCACACACGAGTACATTTAATTTTTTATTAATTCTTAAATATATTAATTTGCTTGAATAAACTTACCGACATTTGTTGTTGTTGTATGTACATTTAAATTGTTTTCTCGCGCTATAAAGTCATTTGCAACAATAGTTTAAACATTTAATGAGATTATTAAAATGTTTAATCGCCGATCACCGGCAATTTGTTGACCTCAAAGTTCGCCAGCTCACATCCACAATTTACTAGTGCTTGCAAAAACGTTTATATATGTACATATATGGTCTCGTATACAGTACATACACACATATGTATGTAACATATGTTTGCTTAAGTTTTTATGTATGTTTCGACAGACATTTAACGCAGTCGCTTGGCTAGTGGCATACAACCGCTTGTACTAGTTGGTGTTGGTGTTGATGTTGCTGTTGCAAACAAAGGTTAATATCATTAATGCGCCTCGGTCCACCGCCAAGAATGTTGCCACTTTGAGTGGCATGCAGCCATTGCGAAACATATGAACCGCCAAACGTATGTTTGTGTAGTTATGCATGGATGCATGGATTTAGGCTTCTCGAAAAATCGTTAAATGTCAAAACTTTTCGTAGCGCGTCCCTCGTGTCGCAAATAAGGCACGTTGATTCGTGCTTAGCATTTGACTTTATTTTGGTAGCTTCAAGCGATCATCTTTAACAGCGATGCTCATACGTAAATACAAATGTATGTGAGTTTGTATGTATTTTGGTATATTCCCATCAGAGTGCAGTCACACGCCACAAATTATAATGTTATCAATTGCGTTTTTTTTTTGCTTGTCGCATGTACTGTCGCTGGCTCGATGAAAACTTAAAAATACCTGTTCTGATCTTCTCAAACTTGCTCAGAGACTGCACTTGCTTGAAATATTTTGCTTCAAAGCTCGTGCCACAAATCAGACTCTCATTCAAAACGATCGATCAGCTAGTCCAATCAACGTTCAGTTGGCTATGACCTATTAATGATTTCATAGATTGCATTGATGTATTCGTTAGTTAGATGGCACGAGTGGCGCAAAGGCAAAATTGCCCCCTGTAATTACAATCTCACGTAGATATTCAGCTTGGCACTTGCAACTCTTGACCCATTCGTAGTAAAAATCATTAAGTATAACGATATTATTATATATTAAAAACAAAAAACGAAAAACAAAGACGTGAAAATTGCTTCATTTATTCACATAACAACTCCTTGTTCATGCTCAATATTTTGCAATGCAATCGGTTGGTAACGTTGAATTAAGTGAGCGACGGCATCGCGACATCGAAGTGAAATATGTTTATAGGAGTTTACTGTTTTTCGCTTGAAGTAAGTCCTGTATCAGTAAAAAAAATATATAAGTTATGAGACATGATAGTTAGAAAGGCACCGCCGCACTTCCTAAACTGCTACTAAATTTAAAAAAATATGTACTGCAATTTTAAATGCATTTTTTTAATATTTCGGAGAAACGTGAAGTATTTTTAAGAAAAATGCTTATTTTATTGAAAGAGATTGATAGAGATATGTGTGAATGTGTTGAAAAGAAGAAATTATATAATTTGTATACACATATTAAAATTTTTAATATGCCGGATTCGTAAAAAATTCCAATTGGAAGTAATTTATGTCATTAATAGAATATATTAAAGAAGTTTTAAATTATGAAATTTTTTATTATAAGAATAAATTACACCGAATATTTAAATATTTTTCAAATTAATCAGCGTTTTCCTAATCTTGGAAAAATAATTAAAAAAAAAGAAAGGGCATTCATATAAAATAATGTTTGAAAGCATTTTTTAAAGGAGATTTGAAAAGAAGTAAAGCGTTAGGTGTGCTGCGAAAACACAATCATGCAACCGATATGATGTACTAGCAACTAAATTTGAAACATTCAAAGGGGAATATGAAATATGGGATGAAAAGGCTCTCCCAAAGCATTAACTTCAAGAAAGAGTTTTGAAAGCGCTCTGTATGTGAAGCAACACATTGCACAAAATATTCGGAAGCAATCCAGATATAGAATCAAAATTCATTCAAAAGCATTCCGAATAAGTAGTGAAAAGGAAATAAAGAGCATATTGTTTGTCCGATTTTAACTAACTTACCTAAAACAAAAATGAAAAAAAAAATTATAATTGAAAACCGAGCATCCTGGATGGCGACCTAAAAGCAGCAGCGAATGCATGAAATGGCCTAACATTACCATATTTCATGAGGTTTTAATGGAACATTTATTGGTTCTGACCTAGTCATAACTAACTAATGGTCCAATCTTGGCTCTCACAAATAATTTAACATTGCGAGCGCAAGGTGGTTCCAAAATATGGTTTATTTTTATTCTTCCCAATTTAATTTTTTTTTTTTCAACAAAGAGTCTTATACATTGTTTTTATGAAGAAAATAGGAATCATTTTAAGAAACTGCAAGTCTTCGCAACGTTTTATAATAATAATAATTTGGCACGTACACCATATAGCTCAATGTTTGGCCGAGCTTCTCCTACCATTTGTGGTGTGCGTCTTTATATTATACCACAAATCGAGGGACCTACAGTTATGGGCCGACTCCGAACGGCAGATGTATTTAATGAGAAGCTTTTTCATGGCAGAAATACCCTCGGAGGTTTGCCATTGCCTGCCGGGGGATGACCGCTATTAGAAAAAACTTTTTTTATGATTAAGATTTTGCTTGCCCTGACTGAGATTCGAACCTCGAACTCACCGGCATATCGAGTTATAGCACGCACCGCTACCAACTCTACCACAGCGGCCACAGTCACAACGGTTACTTCCGGATTAAATGGAGGTTTTTTTTTTTTCAAAGTTAAAATTTTTTTTGGACAATACCCTGCTTATAAAAAAAACTAAATAAAATTAAATTGCATTTAATTTATTTACATTTTCAACCGAGTTTTGATGAGAGGCATTTGTATTTCTAACTATGAAACTTTCATTTTGAATCAACTCCAAACAAGTACTTACAGTTTTATTTTATAAACAAGTGCGCCGAAATCGGGGCTTAAAACTGGTTACGAAGTAAACATATTTTAGAACTTCGAGCCGAACCACGGACCCAATCGATTTTATTTTAGAATGTCAAAACCTAAAAGAACACCATTCCAACAAAATGTGTTCGTTTCGGTTCAAAATAAAGGATATAGCTAAAAATATAAAAATAATTCATACACAATTTATGTAAAGATATTTCATGGGAATTTAATATGAAAGCAATCTAAATCAAGATCTGATGTTGATCTGAAATTGAGAATGCATTCTTGAGCAATTTGAAAAACATTACAAGGCTGAAAGGCGGTTCTGAACCTTATAATAATTGTGATAACATAAATGTATCACTCCACGCAGAAATTTTGAAGTTTGTCACAATCATACCGAGGAAATAGTGAAAGGTCTCAAAATTTTCGGATGAAACATGTTAAATATGCATCGCAAATAACTATCGGCGGAAAGATTATTTCCAACTTAAATTTTAATTTATCTGACTAGAAAGCAGACTTTCTTAAATTCTGCATAGTAAAGGACGTCAAGTTAATTTCTCCAAGCAGTAGCAAATTACACAAACGATTAAAAATTATATATTTTCTTATAACGAAATACGAATATTATTATTATTATTATTATTTATTTCTTACAGCTCTTTAGAGCCTAATTCTTTACAATAGTGGTAGACTTAACCTAAATATTTAATAATATATATCTTAAGTCTAATAAGGTCATTTTATTGATCATTCATTAATGCAATTGGAATTTAAAAATATGTAAATAGCAACCCTCAAAGGTTTATAGCTCAACACTAATGCCGCAAAGCTGTGAGGTTCTCCGCTCACGCTTTTTCGATAGATCAATGATGGCAAAGTTTTAATAGTAAATATACAAATCTTAATAATTATTAGAAAAATAATAATTATACATTTAAGAAATGTGTTTACTTTCACCAGCAATTTTAATGTGATGATGTTAAGAATCGAACCTGAAAATGTTATCCTTTTAGTAAGAAATATTTTGACGTTTTGACCTTCACTTAAATTAGTACTTCCGCTCTAATTTAAAGAAGCTATACACTACATTTTTTTAATTTAAATCTTCTTGGGTTTTCGAAATCCTTTTGGATTAGTTTTCGAAATCACGCAAGCTGTTTATTCTAGAATCAACTAGAAAAATATTGAACAATCGCTTTCTGAAAATTTCAACAAAATAATGTCCAGTTGTTTTGACACATTTTTCTTGCACACAATCCAAAGCGATCCAAATAAAGCGTTGACAGCATTTCCATACCCAATGAACGCTGACAAGAACTCAACGAGATGCGGCTCAAAGGCTTTTCAAAATCTAAGTCTCGTCCTCCTTACTGCAACATTCATTGTTGCTGTCAATGTTCACTCTTGATTTCAACGACGCCCTTGCATACGAATAAAAAATTGTTGAAGAGCAAAATGTGAATGTGTAAAGGTAAATAGTTGGTAAAAGAAAAAAAGAAAAGAAAAAAAAAATAGAAGGACAGCTAATCGCTACCAAAGTACAAAAACTTTAAGGGCAACAACAATGTAGAAATACAGCTGTATACTCGTATTTAGCTGCAGGCGAAGAAGAATAACACAAAAATTGCCAAGATTCCAAGCGAGCTAAACACCATCGACCAGTCCAGTAAGCAGTTAGTGACGAAGTGAAGCACACTGTGCCCTCGTGTATACCCCGACGCGTCGCCCATGGCCCAATCGCTGGCACAGCATTGGCACATTGAGCGCGCGCTCGCGCACACGAATAAGAGGATGAACGCCTAAGAATGGCGGCTTTTGGGCTTAAGCCATTGCAATGAATTCATCGTTGACATATCTCGTTAATTTAATTTCTTATCGCAAGGATAGCATCGGCGGCGCGGTGGCAACAACGCAACAACAACGCAACAACCACGGCGAGCCGCGCTCGCATATACATACATACGAGTGTGTTTGTGCTATGTATTTGCGGTATATGCGGTCAGCGGTCAGTGGCGACCAAGTGTTGAGTAAAAGGGATTTCGGTCGCTGCCATCAATTGAATTTGGGATTTGGTTTAAAGCTTTGTTGGCTGCAGTTGTCTGTGGCAGCAGGTCGCTTGGTATGCAAAATAGCCTCGGCTGCCCAGTCGACAGTTGGGCAAATCCCCCCACGACTGGCCGTTTGTCACTGCGAAAAGGGCAGGATGTGATTCGCACAAGCCGAGCTCCATTGCGCCAGCATGGACTGTTGAAAGCGTTTATATTGGGCTGTTGGGATCTTGATTGTGTTAAGGCAGCATTTTGTTGTTGTTGCTGCTGTTGTTGTTGCGCTTTGCAATGCCACTGCGCATAGTCAAGTACACATTTCGGTACGTGTATTTATGTGCAAACGAGTTTGTCGCTTAACCATAATAAATTTGGTCAACGATTTGTTCTTATTGTATTCGATTGTTGCATTGTTGCTGCTTCTGCCGGCTGCCGGCAGCCGTTGCTATAGTTAAAGCTAAAGCTAAAGCTGTGGCTGCTTCTGTTAGGCGGTGTTGTTGCATTTTCAAGCTTGTGTTGCTATTATTGTCATTATTACGCTTGACGTATGTGTGTGTTTTTTTTTTTTTTTTTCGGTTACGACCAGGGAGGAGGAATCTTCATAGATACGAGCAGCCCGTGCTGCCCGCATGCCCGATTTGCCTCCAGGCACCTACGGACTAAACCCAACCTCCTTCGTACGCTGGGCCTGTGGCACCCCTGCGGAACTATCAATTCCGATATTACTTCGCAGGGCAGGCACTGGACGTTATTCTTCGTCTTCACTCAGCGTGCGTTATAATTCTGCGCGGTTCGCGTTTCGCTCGTCTATTCGGAGTCTTTTCATTATTCCCGTGATGTTGTCAACACATTTGTGCAACACAACAAAATTCGTATGTGCATCACGTATGTGTGTGTGTGTGTGTGTGTGTGTGTGTGTGTGTGTTAGTACAAGCATGATACCTGTCTGTTTCCTTTCTTGGCAATCTTTGGAATCCTCTTGCTGCTGTTGCTGCCACTTTTCCTGCGATTTATGTTTAGTTATTTATTCGAATGTATGTACATATGTATGTGTGTATGTATGTATGTATGTATGTATGTTGTGTAAGTGAATGTTTTGAAGTTGTCTGTGGTGTGGCTGGGCAATTGTTAGGATTCCACAACGTTACGCGCGCTGCTGTTTAGCAGCTGTGTCTACGCGCGCATCCTTTAGCCAATTGTCAACTCAATGGCTATGCTGAAGCCCTCGCCATCTCTGACACGCTGCTAGTCCAGTCAATTGTCCTCATGCTTATTTACCATGAACGGATTTCGTATTTTGCGAATTGTCAGTCAATCAAACATTTGGTAGCTGTTCGTTGTCATCAGTGCGTTGCTGTCGTTATTATCGCCGACATTGCTGAGGAGTAAGAAGTAGTCGCTAGGAAACTGAAAATTGCGAACTTACTTCAATCACAAGCGAGTTGCAAGACAAAAAAAAGCGCTTGCGGCCTAAGTACTGATGCCGTTGATACAAAATGCTTTCTCAACTAAAGAGTTACAAAGGTAGATAAAGATTTTGTTTTCCCCAAATTAATGGACATACAAATTATTTTTATGCATTTCGTTTCCGAAATATTTTTTCGTAGTTGAAATGAAGAAAACATTTTTTTTGGCTCAAACTTCATTACATTTTTTTGTGAGAATCAGCTGCAATGATCGCTACCGATAAATGGGAACATTATTCATTTTAATTTAGACCAAATTTGTCGAAATCGAAATGAAACACGCCACATTTACATTGAGCAATCAACTTTCAACCTAATGAATAAACTTATTTTCCTCTTTCGCTTTTCGTGAAACGCACTTTCTGTATTTTCCTCAGCCCAACTTTACTTTGCTAATTATTTTAAGCGTTGTTTAAAACAATCACAATTTAAATTTATTAAATTAAATTTAACATATACAATTTTATTTTGTTTTGTAATTTTTGCTCTTTAATTGTAATTTAATAACTTTTTGTTATAATAATTTATTTTTACTTTCGGGGCACTCTTCAATAAAAGGCGACTTTATACATACGGGTATTATACCCAAGCGTAATTGTGCACAAAGGTTTTATAACTTTGTTCGCATAACGGTTGCTTGTAACAGCATAACGGATTCAAGATAGATATAGACATATATATACCAAAATGCTCAAAATGAAAGAAGAAGGCGATTTAGCGATGTCTGTCTGCCCGTCCGTCTGTCCGTCCGTCCGTGCAGACGATAACTTGCGTAAAAATTTAGATATCTCAAATCGGTATGTAGATTGTCCTTGACCCAGAGCAGGTTGGTATAAGAAATTTCGCCCGTCTCCCATATATCTAACGGTAATTTTCCTAAACTTTGAAAATTTGATACTTCAGTAAATATTGGAATTAAGTCAACAAATCCATTTAAACGAACATTTTGGAGTTCATATGTATGTACATATCTTTGGAAATCCTTTATCGATTTTGCCCAAATTTAGTACAGATATTGTATTATGTCTAAATAAGCAGTTATTTTTTTAAATCACTAAACTTGGACCAGACCCATTAAGTTTTGGAAACCCGTAAAAATCGGATACTTCTGTAACTAGTGAAGTTAATTTGCTCAAATTTGGTATGTGGTTTTGTAATAAATCAAGAAATCCGATTATATGAAAATAAAACAAAAGAGGTTTATGTCAAGTTCGGTTTTGCCCGAACTTAGTCTCTGCTTTATTAATTTAAAATTTTAGCTGAAAGCGTGTGCCGGGTATAAAAAAGTTCGTTCGAACTTAGCCACTTCTTTACTTGTTATTATCTAAAATTGTGATTAATGTGCATATATTTAAGTTATTTTGGATATTTATTCTGATACAAAGAAAAAGGCTACAAAAGTGTTATATACATAAAATACAACTTTTTGTAGTTTCATAATTTGTGGGAATTGTAATCGGCCTTGAAAAGACAATAATTTGAGAACTTTTTTTTTTTACCGTTGTAAGTAATAATATTTCAAGTGTAAATTTGTTGTATGTTTTTATCAATCTTTTGTCATACGCTGATTTTTACTTACGTTTATATTGTGATTTAAAAATCGTATTCCAAAAAATATTTCTCTCAACATCTTAGTTTCTTATCAAATAAGGCTTAAGGCTTCTGCAAATATTTTAATCGATTTTAAATGTTTGATACCACATATTTGGTTATATATTTCATCTACCATACGGTACTACTGAAACCACAATTCTACATAATTTTTCCTCATCGTTTTAATTTGTTTTTTTGTAGCTCGTTTACTTGTAAAAGTACTGACAAGGTTGACCTATTCTTTTCTCGTGCATAATTCGCGATTACCGTGCCTTAAAATAGTAGGGTATTTGTGTTTTTTTAAATAATTTTATTTGAAAAACTACAAAAGCTCAAGCGGGTTAAGTTACGTCTGTGGTTTTTTCTGTGACCTAAATAATACAAAATTATCAGTAGTTGGTATCATAGCAAAACTTTTCTTATGGATCTAGTCAGTTTTCGAATATTCAAAAAAAAAAACGAAACGAAAAAAATTGAATATGCCATTTTGAATATTTGAAAACTTACTACGGATTTGCGTAATTCGCGACCTTTAGATAACAAATTTCATAATAATGAGACATTATAACCGACTGGATCTATCAACATGATGATTTTTCGTGGGTGCAACCAAGGCGAATTCAAATAAGGTGGTTTTGCTTAATCAACTGAAATCAATTTTTTTACTAGAAGAAGAACACGAAAATAAAAATGTGGTTAAATCAAATTTTTTACAGGAATTCTAATAGTGTACAATTTATTCTTACATAAATATACAAAAGAGATTAAGTTTGACAGTAGTCCACCAAAGAGTCGAATTTGTAGAATCGCAATTGAACTCGCCTTGTGTGCAACATTTGATTACACGCACATCAAAAGCAAGCATGCTATGTTAAGCTGCAATTGAATAACTATGTAAGTAAGTAAGTATAAGCGTTAATGAAATAAATATTTAGGAGATTTACAAGCTATCGAAAAATGTTGTAAAGTTGGAGTCCTAAAAATTTTCGCATTGTACAAAGAAGGAAAGTAAAATGATAAAACTTGGAATTTAAAAAAAAAAAATGTTTCGAACAATACGACACTTTACGACACCTTGCGAATCTCATAATTATAAATGAAAGTGCATTACTAAAAAAGGTTCTTAAAATTACTCACAATGATTGCTCCGCGTCTTAGTTTAATATACAGCTCTCAAGAATAGCGAAAAATTCATATAAAATGACACTGAACAAACAAAAAAGAAATAGTCTTCCATACAATTTTCTTAAATCAGTCTGAAACTCTCAAGAAAAAAATAGTCCTACAGTTATTTCTTCAAGAAAATTTACAGCAACGGCAAAGTAATTTTTCAAGCAACAGAAATAATGAAAAGTATTTTTTGTGATTTTATTGAGAGCTGTTTTCTAAGCTTTTGCCAATTTTCAAATTGTGTCTCTAAATTTTTCAGACATTTTATACTTCAAGCCAATTTAAATTTATTTTTTTAGAAACTTCAAAATGCTTACCCAAAATATCTTTGCAGCTCTTTTTTTCAAGTAAGCGTAAGAGAGCGTCTTAAGCTGGTTTCTAAAAAAAAAACTAAAATTAAATGGTTCGACCAATGCGGATATCTTGGAATTTTGTGTTCCTCACGCTTAGTGGTGTTGTTTTTCTTTAAGTTTCTTTAATAAAACTGAACCTATAGTTTAAATAAAACAATTAATAATGTCAATTGTTATTCAACTATAGCAATAAATAAATTTTAATTATCAAATACTTATTTAAATTTGTGACTAAATTGCTTTCAAAGCAAATCAAATTTGCATAATAATAATTATGAATTGTGTAAATCATTTAAATGAACAATATTCCACTATATATCACATCATTTAATGACAATTAAATACTTTAATTTATGGCGTGAACATGCTTTTCAAAGCACTAATTTTTGCTACTTCCAACTCGGCATCCCAAAAAATGGCTATCCCAATGAATATACATATATACTTATATTCATATAGAGATACACATAAATAAACGTATAAATTAATATAAAAGTATATTCACATAATAAATGTCACTTCAAGATAACTTATTGAACCGGTTCGGACAAACAACGAAAGTAGTAATTTGTTACATTGGTTTTTACATACATGCATAGATTTATATATTTCTGAATAATTTAATATAATTATTCATTCGAAATGAACTTAAAGAAATTAATTATGGTATTTAATTAAATGTAAATATTAAATAAGCTCTTTGTTTATACACATATACTGACGTACATATATATGTATGTATACATTTGTGTGCTCAAATTAGGTGGTAAGGCTAGGCATGTATGTATACTCTGTTCATAAATTATAGTACAACAACATATGTATTGACAGATTCGGACCCTTAAATTTTCTTCAAATTAATTATAATTATTTTTCAAGTAAAATATGATTCAATCTATAAAAAAAACATAGACACCCATTTTTTAAACTATTTACATAATGTGCAATAATATACAAATAAAAATTAAAAAAAAAAAATGTTTATTATTTTAAGTATGCAATTTCTTCAACCATTCAATTTAAGCATGAAAAGTGCAAGTTTCAATTGTCTCCAGGTTATCACTGATTTTTGACAATTTTTTTAATAGCGATTTCCTACATACAACGCAAACACGCTAAAGTTCTTTATAAGGAAGGTATTGCGAAAGAGCATCAGTAAAAACGATTTGCAAAAATCAGTGGTAATTCGTAGCCACTAGAAACTTACACTGCGTTGTACTAAAATTGAATGAGCTACATATTTGCATACCCAGAAAATTTCTATAATTTTTTATTAAAAATGTCGAAATTTTGATGAAATCTTTATAAATGTTTTCTACGTTTTTTTATGAAGTTAAAAAACGTGTTTTAAAAGTATTTGTTACAGAGTAGACAATGTTTTATTTGAAAAATATTTTTTTGAATAATTGGAGGATAATTAAATTGCCTAAATGTGTCAATATTTGATTGTGCTATAATTTGTGAACAGAGCGTACTATGTAGGCATGTAAACAGGTTGCATATGACATTTGAATATATATGTTTGTACATATATTAAAAACTTTTCAACATAAAATATTAGTGTAAAAATTAACTTTGCTATAGCGTGAGCTACCGCACATATCTCTGACAACTTCAATTGCTCCTCAGGCGACACGTACAAAATCCTATTCAAATCGAAAACTTCGAAAATGAAACCAAAGAAGGTTGTATTGATTTTAAGCTAAAAGAGGAAAGAAAACCCTCTGAAATTTCATTAGAGTTAAACTTATCAAAAAACTCCATAATAATAAGTTAGACGATGTCTTCATTATAACGCCATAAGGGTACGTCTTTACAAGAAAATATTGATTTCCTAAAATATATGTCAGGGCTCCATGTCCGCTAAAAGGAAATATTAAATTGTACCCAATTTGTTCAAATAGATACCGAAAAAACCAAGTTTTTGGTTTTTTTCAAAACATCCGTTATATAGGAGGTGGCCAAAGGGTAATCTGTGTACTAAGTTTCATTAATAAATATCAATTTTTACTCAAGTTATCGTAACCACGGGCGGACAGACCGTCAGCGCTAAATCGATTCCTCTTCTCATCCTGATCATTTTGGAATATATATCTCTATATCTGTCTCGATTATTTCCGGTTCTTAAAAACAACCGTTATGCGCATAAAGTTATAATACCCTTGAGTACAAGTACGTTATAAAAATACGTGTATAAAAATACTTAGTGAACTATTTATGGTTTTTTATTATCGAATTACACTCTAAATTTTGGTAATTTTATTTATAATTTTACATAATTTTCTTGCACGCGATTGCGAAGTTTTGTTGCTTTCTCGCTTTTGATTCTCTATTCTTGCTCGATAAAATAACTTTCGTTTCGATGAATCATATCTTTGTCAACTATGTATTATAACGACTTAGTTTTTGATTTATATATGCAACTATTATCGATTTTTGGCCCTTTTCAGGTCGCTTTACACATTTTATGCACTAGTAATTAGATGAAGTAAAAATATACATAACTTATAAAAATGTTAACATTTAAGAAATTGGTGATATACCTTTTTCTAAAAGGAGTTGAACATTTTTGTCCATTTTATAGAGATTAAGAATTTTATGTTTATGTACATTTTAAAACAGTCTTACATGGTATGTATTTTACATATGGCAAGCTACTGCATTCAGCGTTTAAGCTGTAATAGAGAATTAACACACAAATACGTGCCTGCTTTTCCTTCTAGTTTAAAGGCCTTTTCACGAAATATCACCTGTCAACGGTGGTAACTCTTCATGCGAAAGAAAAGTGATAGGTTTTCATATGTAAAATACCTACCGTGTAAGAGGGCTTTAACTGATAATTCGTAGAGTAGCACCTCGCAGGCGAATTATGTAGAGAATTTTTTTCTCTACAAAACACTTTTTTTTTTTCATTTCGATGCGATGAATCAAAATGCGAGTCATATTAGTTTGAATTCGGAGGTGGAAAATATCTTAACTTTGCTCAGCACAACTTTTCTGTTCAAAATCGTTTTTGTTATATACATATTTGAGAGTACAACTCAAAATTGTGCCAACATGCCTGCGCAAATATTCATTAATTTTGTTAAACGGGCGGGGTTGACTGCATAATAATATGTATTGGCGTAATACAACATTCGTCCATGGCTGATTTAGTATTTGGCAAAACATGATTATTGCAAAAAAAAGTGAAGGGAACCCAAAAAAAAAATGGTTGCTTAATACCAAAGTACTTTCTGGAAATATATAATTAACAGCTTTGCATATTTCAGCTGCAATTAAAACATAGAAAGTGGGTCATCGGTTCGTTTGTCCTAACAATAAAAATAAATTGCATATGTATTTGTACAAATATATAAATAAATTGTATAATTTTCAAATATAAGGATTGGCACTAGGAGGTGAAAAAAGTGGCCGATGTTGTGTGGTTAAATGCAAAGAAATCTTAAAAATTTTAGAAAATAAAGCTGAACCCATAAGCATCAATGCAAGTTTTTCCCATCACATTAAACTGTCAAAAAATTGCCATTTGCAATTTGATCAGCCAGGAAGAAATTTCTGTTCGATGTTTTAAATGTTTCGATTAACAATTTTGATACTTAAATTGTAATGTGCGCAGCTCAAATTATTTTCAACTTGCTGGGGCTCCACTTACAATTAAAATAAGGATGAAAAGCTTAAATAACATGGAAATGAGTTAATAAAAAAAATATTTGACAATTTTCTTGAGTTTATGAAAGATTTTATTTCTTGTTTTTTCCAAATAAAATCTTTCATAAACTGGCCCCGAGCACAATTTGTATGTTTTAAATTATTAATAATTACTTAATAAGGCTATTAAAAACTTAACAATAATATAAAAGCAAATTAAATTAAATACTATTTTATATTTATAACAATGAACTATACAAATTTCATTAGGGTTGTGGTATATGTTACTACCTTTCTTACTCGTTTGCATTCTTTGTATGCTATTTGTTCAGCTAAATGTTACTTTTTATACCCGAAGTAAGTAAAGATTCAGGTAATAGAAATATAAATATTCATGTTTTGAATAGAAAGTAGCTCTAAAGGAGAAAGGGTAAAATATATGAAAAGTTATGTTTAAAGAAAAATCAGTAAAAGTGTGCCTGTCCGGCGTTCTCCAATCTGTGGTGAAGTATATTTCGATCGGGTTTACTAAGACTTTATATATTCTCTCCCTATCGACCAGATGCTAAGGTCCATCAAAAACTATGCTAAGGTTGACGAGGAGTAAATGTCTCCCCTTTATCTCCCTCTCCTCTTCCTCTTCTTTGCACACCCGTACTTGCTGCGTGGGCGAAATGAGTATTGATACATATTTTCGAGTTTCCTTTTTTTTGTTTTGAATTTTCTGATTGTGTTTTTCATCCGAACTTTCCAATAAGAATTCTTTATCTTCGATGGAACTACTTAACCTTAAATACCTAGCTTTTTTGAGGAAGTTGGTACCACAGATTTCGTAATGATCGTGGTATTCGAGTTTATATCGTTACAAGTAGGATCTGAAGCAGTTATAACCGGTCATAACCGAGTCATATTAAAAACAATATTAGGAACACAATTCGCATTTGTTTTAGAAATGTGATTTTATCAAAAGGTGCAAAATAAGGCAAATATGGCAAAAAAGATAAGTAATTTTTGCTAATACTCGTAACTTATTATTTTTAAATTTTGCACTAGTTTGCAATTCAAAAGTAACTGTCTACAAAACATAACTACAATTCATAGCTTCCATTTAATTTTACGAGTATACATAAAAACAAAACATTGCTCAAATGGACTATAAAACACAGTTACAACTAAAGCGCCGAAAAATCATAATGTTATGTATCTCGGCTAATACTTTCCCAATTTACATTTTTTTTTAAGTATTTACACTTTTTAAATCACTACCACTTAAAGTTTACTTAATGTTGTCTCTCATTTTTAAGAAACAAATGTTACCTACAATTGCTTAGGTAATTTTGAAAGCATGTAAAGAAAAAAAAATGCTGTCTTTAGGATTCATTTTGATTAAGTATTTTACTAATATGGATTTTAAGACATATTTCCTCTTAGTTGAATTTTTAAATACAAAACAAAAAGTAGTTGGACTTTGTGCCACAAACATGAACAGTGTGGCTTGGAGCGTTTGACACGTAGACACTTCTATGTAAATATTTATGAGTCTCTTTACGCCCTGTCGCCCAGTACGACTATATTGGTTAGGTTATGTGCAAATGGATGTATATAAATGATGTAAATGCTCAAGTCCTGCATGTATTCGACGCGGTTGGAGGCAGTTAAATTGGAAAGACTCTTTTGCGTTCAAATGACCAAATATTAAAGGAAAGTAGCAGCTTGCGCCCTATGAGAAGCTTGTCTAAAATCCATTTTTATTCCAGGTTTCAAAAGATCATTACGCTTCAAACCCAAATCCTTGAAATGTTCTAATATCGCTTTTTCGTTAGTTTCAATATTTTATTGCACCTTGCGTCAAAATCTGGTATTTGTTTAAACGTAGACTTAGCACTTTTTCACTCTAAGCCAGCGATATTGAGGCCGTTTTGCGCGCGTGTATGTGTGTGTATGTTTTTAGATGTGGATGAGCACACTCACAAGCAAGTGCCTGCCTGTTATTGTGATATTGCAAGGGCTCCTCCAGACCGATGATTGCCCAGCATTAAAGCACCCAAAGAAGATAAGTGATCAAATAATGAAGAAAAAATAATGGGAATACATGCAACAACAAAATAATCACAACAAATTTTCATCAGCAATAAAAGTAAATTCAGCAGCTGAAGGTTGGAAAGCTAACAAAAGAAGATGTTGCAGGCAATGAGAGGTGGCGAGTAAACGATTGGATGCATGTACATACATACATACATACATACATATATATGTATTTCGTTTATTGGATGGATTGGGTGATTGGACGAGTGAGCGGCTGAGTGTTTGAGTGAATGGTTGAGTGAGTGATGTTGGGACGAAATGGCAGGAAAAGGTGTGTATTTGCCATAATTTGCCATTGTAAATGCAATAACCTTAGCGGCAACGGACACAACAAACAGCAGGCTGAAGTAAACTGACAAATACATATACGACGACAATGTATTTACATACATAAAATTAATAACACCATTTTACATTTTACGCAAAAGTCGTTAAAATTTTTGAAAATTATTATTTAAAATCATATAAAAGTTTTGATACGATTGAAATTTTGAACCAGACTGCTGAGAGATGATATTGATAACCCGGCGAACTTCGTCCCGCCCAAAATTTATTAGAACTAAATAAAACACTTTGAAACTCTATTGTACACATTTTTAATTCGGAAAATTAAACTGTCAACGAAAGTTCGCATCCGTTTTCGTAGCTCCCTTATTTTTTTTTTATACTTATGGTAGATTTTCCAAATTAAAAATGCAGCTGTTATGAATATAAAAACAATATTTCGTCGTCCCAGTTAAGATGGCAAGCAAAATCTTAATAATAGAAAAAGGTTTTTTTCTAATAGCGGTCACCCCTCGGTAGGCAATGGCAAACCTCCGAGGGTATTTCTGCCATGAAAAAGCTTCTCATAAAATACATCTGCCGTAAGGAGTCGGTTCAAAATTGTAGGTCCCTCCATTTGTGGTAGAATATAAAAACGCACACCACAAATGGTAGGAGAAGCTCGGCCAAACATTGAGCTATATAGTGTACGCGCCAAATTATTATTATTAGTTAAGATGTAAAGTTTTCTATGTATATATTTTGAATGTAGCGTTACCAAGCAACTTCAATTTTCGCAAAACTTTTTTTCATCATGCTAGTAGAACACAACATGAATTTTACCAAAACCGGTTCAGAAATACGACTTTTTTAAAAAACTCGACTCCAGCGCCACCTATCTGACAAATCAAACATCGCAGATATGTTTTTCGTTCCCTTATCAATACATATACATAGAGACTATGACGGAAATCGGACAATAAATTCGATTTTCAGTTATAACTCGACACCAGCGCCACCTATAGGGCTTTTCTCTCCGTAATATTTTTTCTTGAGCAAAGACAAACACAACTAAATTGGACTATCCATTCTCCAGTCATGGGCGTTTATTCGTACGCAACTTATTTTCATTTACAATGAGATTTTTAAATTATTTTATATTACTCAAATTACTAAATTCCTACGTATCTTATGAAAAATGCAGTTATCACTTTTATACCCGACACCACAGATATTTACGTAAATTTCGGGCGGAAGAGTAGTCAAGTGAGTAGAAGGGCTCAAGTTCGGATGGAAGGACGTTCATATATAAATATATATAGGAGTATGTATGTATGTATATAGTTTGGACAGGTTGGCATAGGTTTTGGGTCATACAGATGTATAGGCGTGTGTTTATATTGTATATGAGTAGCGTACAAGCGGCGATTGGAGGCAGTCAAATAAAGATGCGGATGTGCTTGAAGAGGGCAAATATGCCACAAGCCGACAAAAAATAAATATGCCAAGGAAACAAACATAATCATGAATGTTCATACAAACGTATGGTACATACATACATACATAATTTTCACTACAAAACATGCGCTCAAAGCAAAACCGAGGGCAGAACCACTTGGATTGATTCACTCATTTTACTCGCATGCGCCATGGTGGCGGCATGCAATACAAGCAAATGAACGATACATATATAGATGCTATGTGATATTTAAAGCGAATGCATAAGTTAGTGACTGACGTACTGACGTACTGACGTACTGGCTGACTGACTGACTGACTGACTGACTGACTCACTAGCTGACGTGCGACTGACAGCAGCATGTTATCATCAAAATCAACTCACGCACGAACAAACGTTTTTTTTTTTGTTGTAAGTAAGGTAAATAGTTTCGCATTGACTTGTTCATTATGGCGTTCATAATTGCCAACGCCATGATTAAGTAAAATGTTGGTGTTGTACCAATGAAACACACACTCTTGCAGCTATTTAAGCCTCGATGCGCCATACGGTCGTACTGAAGCGTTTTTTTTTGGTGGCTGTATAAATATTTTCACGACACGATACGAATTGCTTTGGGTTGCCAACGAAAAGGCCAACACATGCAAAGCTATATAGGTTTGAATGTGTGAGTAAATGTATTTATTCATACATACTACTGCCAGTAAAATAAATAAGTTCTCAAATTTCTCCTTATTCGAATAAAATTTAAGTCAATTTAATACCAAATAACTTTGACATAACTTCAATAACTTTAGCGGAAGTAATAAGTGAGTTTTCTTATTTTATTTACTGTCCCTCGGATGCCTTATTTAGCATTAATGTTGTCTTACAAAAGTTGTATACAATTAAAGGTACCTTCTGCAATAAGGTTATTTACTTTCATTTTCGAAATGTGAAAATTAACTAAATTTTTTAATTAACGATAGATAGCCTAAGGTATGCGCAGAAGTTTCAAAACTCAAGCTGCGATCCAATAATGAAATTGAACGATCTCCTCAGCATTGATCGGCATTCGCACAAATTTAACGAGAAAGTATAAATAGTAAAATAAATACTTCGGAGTATAAAACTTAGCAGTAAGAAGTGAAAAAATGCGCTTTACAAACGCAAATAAAAGAAAAGACATACTTTCATATTTATATGAGCGTTTGTGACCGAAGTGGATGCGTCTCATATATTCCAACAAACATTTCTGTTCAACCTCAATTTGAGATTCATTTGAAATTAGTCATTTTATCAAACCTCATTTGTTAGAACTCAAATACATCTCAGGTAACCATTGATAGCTTTATCAAACTAAATGCACTTTTAGTATAGAAATTCCCTTTTTTTTTAAATTGAGTTTTTAGGTTGACACAATCGTAAGTTGAAAAAGAGAATTAGAGAAAAATGTGAGAAAAGTTTCAAAATTGTTTCCAATTGTTTGCTGGGAACTTTCAACCTTGTAAGCAACAAGCCAACCCGATACGTAGAGCGAAATGATTTTTAATAACCGATAAAGAAAACTCTTTATTGGCTTTTACACAATGTTCTTAAGCGCTTGCTTATGTATGCGCTTTTGAGGAGACCCTATCGAAAATAAATATGTGCAGACATATTTACTTTGTGAGCAATTTAATAAGTTATTAAAATGTGTTTGATATATAAAAGCATTTGACAGCATACTACATTTATATCAAAGCAGTTTATTACCATATGTTGCCTCAGGGTTTATTTGCACTCATACTTGTGTGAGATTCGAGTTCGTTTATGTGGCAGTTAACCTATTAAACTTCAAAGAAAAATAGTGTTAATTTGTTATTCCAATCATATTATATATTAAATGTCGTTTTCTTCAGTTTTATCTCCCAACTCAGTAAAAATATTTGAACCAATGAACCAATTCCATTACAAAACGTTGACAAATAGTGTGAGTTTATTTTATAGAGATCTTGACACTGATTTTTTAAAGTGTTAATCTTTTTCATAAGATTAAATGTAAGTCAGTTCCATGAATAAGGTGGAAAAAATCAAAAAAATCGCCAAATCGAAACAGGTGTACGAGGATAGGATAAGGCAATACCCTGGGCGTATAATTCATTAGTGTATGAGTACACATACCAAACTGTGGCTGGCGGTGTAGGTATTCGAAACTATTTACACATGTACATACATATATGCGCAAACTTCTAAAGCACTTTTCTTGCTGTTGATACACTTTTATAAAAACATCCACGAAAAGCTTTTATTTCAGGAAACCTTTTCAGATTAAATATCAAAATCTATTGCTCATACACCGATTAAGATAGTCTGTTGATATAAAATGCTGACTGTGCAAGGAGATACATTTCAACCAAAGATATTGAGGCATATAGTCACTAACCACTTTTAACATCATGTAACTTTAGGGTTTTAAACTAAAAAAATGTACGTTTTAGCGACTTGAAACTTTCACTAAACTAAATTTACTAAAAACGAATAGGTAAAAATACCAAAATTTTTCTACAGCCTTTGAATTAAAAGTTTTAAATTTAGCTAACAAGTTTTAAAATATAAAAATTTTTATTGATTCTTTACAAATTTTTAAACTTTCATTAACATATGTATATAGCTTTCGGAAAAGAAAGAAGGAATCAATACATTTTCTTTTGAAACTCCATATTTTTGTAATCATTGCTAACCTTTACTTTCTGCATGGATTTTCTTCATGAGAAGCTGAATTTACCAAAGAAGGTACCAAAACATTTTGTATGACGTTAGCACATATTGACAAATTCTGAAAATGTTATTTTTTATGCAATTTCTATAATTTTTCATTCACTTATGTATATATTATTTTCTAACAAAAATTATATAAAAGTAGACTTCAAACCTTGTATATAATTTAAAAAAAAAATTTCTATATAAAAGTAAAACTTTAAAATTATAAAATTTATTGTAACAATTTATATATTAACCTTTAAACATTTAAAAATTTAAATTTTCAAATATTTTTTTAACAAGCTTGAAAATAAAGTTTCAAAATTTAAAAATATATTTATAGATACATTTTCCTTTAAAAATTTAAAAATTAAAATTTTGAAAATATTTTAACAAGCTCGAAATTAAAGTTTCAAAATATAAATATTTAAAGGCCGATAAACAAACAAAAATTCAAAATTTAATAAAAAAAAAATCTTTATAATTTTTTAATCTAGAATTTTTGAGATTTTCAGTGTTATGACCTTTAAAAAATTGTCATTGATTTTTGACAATAACTGGCGGTGTTGCGAATAAAAATTTCTCGAAAATAAGTCAAAAATTATTTGAAAATTGCTAAAGAGTTTCATAAAAAAAATGTTTTAAATTGACCATACTTGAATGTGCCACAAACCCTCAATATTTTTAAGCATGTTTTCTGTATTTAATACTAACGATGTCCAAATGACTATAGTTCAATCGAATAAAGAAATATTTTAATTTCCTGTCGCTCCACGCCACCTGTGAGAAATGGACATTGCATGCCAAAAATGTATGGCCGATTTCGAAGCGATGCTGGCAACAAAAACACGTAATTAGATAGAGCAGGTATTTAAAATGTTTAAAATATTTATAGCCTTTCTTAGTGCTGGCGATGGAATGCCAAGCTAGAAATAACGAAAGAAAGCCATTTCTATACTCTAATATTCTCACTTGAATTCTTTGCCGTTCATATTCTCACTTAAAGTATTCATATACATATGTACATATGTCTGTATGTACAAATGTGTGTATATAATCAATTGCATTATTTGAAATCATAAAGCAAAAACAAAAGCAACATTAATTGCTTTCAAAACGTACATATGTATGCGAATGAAATGCTTTTTCACTTTCTTCCTTTGGCATGTGTAGGCACGTAGTAGTCTGCACACAACACAACACAGTCGAATGTAATTTCTGCTCTCGTCACTTCCAGCTATTGAGTTAAGGCATTTGGCATTGGCAGTGCGCGTACGCGTACGCATGCGTAGAAAATGAGCCACCATTTATAGTGAGGCAAGGAATGCTTTTCAGCAAACACTACAGCATGAAGCACAAACGGTTGGCAGCTTGCATCAGCATCCTCTTGAATTGCTGCCAGCAACATTGCAATGCACACTGTGATTGGAGCATTGCAAATATAGTATCACTGCTACATAATTCGAGTTTATTGTTTTTAAAAATGTATTCAATCAACAGATGATTTACGGCCACCGCGAATCGGTCAATAGTTCCACGAGGGCCGGCCAGCTAGACTGGGTTGACTGCTAGACGGCAATCCGCAATGTCAATAGCTAACTGCAACTATGTTCTATGGCAGTGATTGTCTAATGAAGAGCGGCATTTTGCGATACTCATATGAGTATTTCTATGTATGTATGTATGTGCATATGTATGTAAGTGACGTGATATGCTACAGGTATGTTTGTATGCCGACAATGTGAGCAATGACGACGGCATTGGCGTTGACGCTACCAACGGATGAAGACAATAAATGATGAGCGTGGACAACAGCTCACATACCGCAAATGCCGCAACAACACTAGCACACATGCTGCGCACGCACGCACACTGGCACGTAATAAAATATTTAAAGCTCGAAGAGAGTTATCGGAAAAGTGGTAACGCGTAATAGGAAAACCGTGGAGCAATAGGAAGTTTTGAATCAAATGAGTAGATACCCGAGTTTTTGCGTGTCATTCATTTTTTTTTTTTTGGAACTTTAAACCACTTTTAACAACAAATTAAACTAAATGTGTTTTTTCATTTCTGCTACCAAATGATTTCAGCTTTGTTTATCGAAATATAGATATTCGATATTTATTTCCAAATACCAAACTTTTATTAAATTTGATATTTTTTTTAAGGTCTCTTAAAGCTCAATTTGATTCAATTTGAACGCAAATGCGCGTAATATTTAACAAAGGATGACTTGAAGGAAAAACGTTCCAATATACATAAAATCAAAACAAAATCACATCCAATAAAGTTTTGGGTTAATATTTAGTCGTCATTTCAAAATTTTTAAAAATATAAAAATATGTCAAACTTCCTCAGTATCGTCCGAAATGCTTGCAGGTTAAAATTTTTTAAATAAATTATATATTTATAAAACAGTTTGACTCTAATAATAATTTTACTTGGCTTTACTACCTTATAGTAACTTTAATATGTATTTGAATCATAAATAAGTATTATTTTTTCACTACGGAATATTTTGAAAATTAAATAATAATTTGGTCACCCTACGTTTGGCCTGTTTCTCTTTATAAGAGTGTACGCGATGAAAATAATTGTTACGAAATGTTACGAAATATCACAATGTTTGTCAAATCGCGTGCGCGGTGTCAAAAGAACTTGCAACGAAGGGGAAATTGAGAGAGCAAAATGGCATTTCATTTTGAGGGGAAGTTGAAAATTCTTGCTGGACAAATTTTAGAAGCAAACAAACAGCTGATCAAAAGCAGCTGATCGCAATTTGGATAAATACGAAATTTTTGTTTTAAAGGTGAAAATTATAAAATATGAGTGTTAAACATGTTAGAAGCAAGTAAATGTTAGTTTCAGTAAGTCTCCTAAGTATAATGTTTCAAGAAAACACTGATGCAATGTTTTTCATTTAGCATATTTGGATGCGGACAAAAACTAAATCAGCTGTTCGTTAAGCTGCTTCAATTTGCGTTCGCGTAAAAATTAGCAAGCATCTCTCTTTAAGAGAAAATACTCCAAAATTCTAAGAAATTTCGTTGCTGAATAATACTTGCAGGACTTTGAGGCGAACGGACCTTATGTTGACCACAAATGGAGTGGACAGAAGCTTTTAATGGCAGAGAAGCTTTTTTGTGAGTGAAAAACACTCGAAGGCCGCTATTAGAAAAACAATTTTTTCTTTCAATATTTTGATTTTACATGCTTTGACTGTATTTTGTACCTGAATATGGAAAAAAAATATGGCAGCAGTAGAAAAATTGAAAAAAAAATTTGAGCTCTGTATATTTTGTTTTTGCTTTTTAAAGCTAAAATTTCAAAAATATTTTATCAATTGAATTGTACTGAAAGCATTCTTATCACAACGAAGTTCAAAATTTGACAATTCAAATTAAAATAAAATATGAAAGAAGTTCAAAAAAAAAGTTTGCTACGGCTACCTATTTGATCATGATTCAATTTATAAAGGTTTGGTAACTAAGCAGCTAGCTCCCTCACTTTCTGTCAAACGGCTCCCTTAGCATCAAAACCGTGTTGCTTCTTAAAAATAATAAAAGTAGTAACCTCAAAACTTTTTAATACCAAAAACTAACAGGCAACACTTTTTGTTTCTTTTGTGCGCGTAAATGGTAAGTTTAAGACGGATTTTAATGACAGCATTTTTTCTGATTACAAGTTTGACCCCGTCTCGTAAATATGTATATCATGCAAGTGTGTATAAATACATGCTTTTTCATTGAAAACTTTTTACGCGCATATAAATAATGTGACATAATAATCATCCAAATGCCAAAAAAAAAGAATTTGTAAGAACTAAATTCTTGAGTTATAAAGTTTGATTTATTTTTCTTTTAATATATAAACATTATCTTTCTAAAATTTCAAATTATTGTGGTTTTCTTACAACTCCATTAACTCCATAAAGTCACTTACTATTTATCGGAATAAAATTTTTGGTCTTTCACCGTCCAGGAGTTCATCACAATATTAAGAATAACCCTGATACCAATGGCTTATAAATAAAAGGAATAAACCGAATAAATAACTTATACGTTCCTTATACCATAAAATCGTTTATTTCATGGGACGAATAGATTGAAAATTTATTTGCTAGGAAAAAATTAAAAAAAAAATATCTACCAAGTGCATAATTATTTAAATTTTGTAAGCGTATTTTTTAATTTAAATGAAATGTCGTCGAAATTTTTAATTAAAAAAATCACTAACATTTTAGTACTTATTGTTTACTTTTTAAGAAAGGGTAACAAAATCTTACCCGTTTTCCCTACTTCGTAAAACAACCCTTTATAAGGGAGTGTCAAAATTCGAATGTCATTATTTACCTAACCTTTTATAATTGAATCATGCCTATTTGATGTGCCTTGGGTCGTACATTTATTTCTTCAAAAAAATGTACAGCAACGGCAAAGTATTTTTTTCAAGCAGCAGAAATAATGAAAAATATTTCTTGCGACATTTTTTTAAAGGCTGTGTTCTTAGCTTTAAAGTTTAAAGATGGTGGGGCTAATATGCAAATATTATATATCCAACTCAACCTTTTAAAGTTAGACAATGACTTTATCAGTGCAAATTATTCAATGTGATACTTTTGGTACTCGGCGTTGATGCCCAATAAAATCTAAAAGATACAGCGTACTCTACAAATAATGCTTATAACGTCTGCTCAAAATCTAATATAATTGTCAAAAGTCTACTTTCGACCAACGCCAATCTTAACGTACGATTTCAGTTACAACACCAACACCGGGTTCCATTTATTACTACGAGTAATTCAATTGGAAATACACAGATAATACTATTTATCGTAGCAATAAAAAGTCATTATAAACTTTCAGCTTTCCGAAGTTAAGAACTTAAAACAAAAAACTTGAAAATACTTAGCAACCCTTCATTTTTTTTCTGTATCAACCTTGAATCATTAAACAATTTTTTTTTTTTTGCATTTATCAAACATTTTACTTTACCATTCCTGGTTATGCTTGTACGATATTTAATTTCCCATCATAATTTTAAAGCATCAGCATTATTCAACTAACCAATGAACATTCCATACACGAGAAGTGCTCTGGTCTCATGCGCAGTTGCATGCAACAACTAGAAGCTTTTCTCCACATTACATACATACTCGTACATATATACTCACGCGCGTGATATGTTTGTCTCAGTTTGATTGGTTGGTCATTTTCGAAGCACGTATTGGTTGGTTGGCTTGAAGGGTTGCCCTTGCTGTGCGTTTATCACTGCGTTACGGCATGCGGACGACCACAAAGGCACTAACACCAACACTCCGATGAATATCCCAACATTTGTGTACATTTTCAGCGCAATTTTCCGCCTCAGACCCATTTTAATGATAGGTTGTCGTCGCATCAAAGCAAAGAAAAAATCAAAAACAAAAAAAAAAAAAAAATAAAAAAAGCCAACAGAAATACCAAGGAACTGGGAAAACAACTGCAATAGAAATATTTGCGAACCATTTCTCTGCTTCAATGTTGCTTTCATAAGCTTAGCTATTTAATTTTTGCTCTGCTACCTTGAGAGCACAGCTGACTTTCAGTCTTATCTTTTGCTTTGTATTTGATTTACTTTTATTTTTTATTTATTTTATTTTTTTTCGCTCCGCGGCTGCTGTTGAAATTATGTTGCAACCCACCATGTCCTTATCAGTGCGACGCGCATTTCAACATCTTGGCAAGGAACATCTGGCGTTGATTTTAATTATATCGTGCATGCCATACATCGTTCATTAAAACACTCACACAATCGCACACATGAAGTGTACATACATGCCTTCGTTACTATTGAAGAACAATGTTCATGGACAGCAGAAGAAAATATTGATGGTACAAGTTTAATAGAAAAAGGCTCTTCTAGTTTATGGCGTTCCATCAAGGGAGGCGTGTTGCTAATAAATTGCATTGGATTCCTGTTTCCCATGTGATTAAAATAAAAAAATAATAAATGAAATTTCTTGGTGGAAGTTAAGGAGAGAATATGTATTAAAAGCCAGGGATAAGATACGGAAACTAAAACAACTATTTTAGTTCCTTTCCTTAAAATATATAACCTTTCTTTGAATGAAACACATCATTTAGTACATAAACTATTAATAATCTACTTTAATATTCCCATGAAAAAAGTTATGTATTGCAAAAAATATATTACACCAGCTTTCTTTGCGACGCATAGTCCTCCATGGGTGGGCATAAATCAATAGTTTTGTCAGTGAAAGGTAAGATAGAGAGAATTATAAAAGTGTATCGTTTGAAATCAAATAATATTTAATATATTCTGCTTTCCCAACTCCTTAGTTTTACGTAAGGATAAATCTCTTTTTTTCCAGATGTATTTTAGATTATTCACTTTGCTGACTAAGTGGATTTTAAAGATTTTCAAATACACAAAAACTCTACATTGTTTTTTATTATATTTTATTTTGTCTTACACAAGTAAAATATTTTGTTATTTTTGTTTTAGTTTTGTTGACTTAGTTATTCAGTCCTGATTTTAAATAGAACAGCCGTAGGTTATCCCGAACACGGGGAGTACAGAAAGACAACGAAACTAAATTGAAAAGCTTTTACTGGAGGATATGCCCTTGGTAGTTATTAATATTAATTCGGCCCAAACCGACAAACGGTTGTAGCGCCATAAAATAAAAGAAGTTATTAATATATTTTAATAAATCAAATATGTTTCTTTTCTAAGGCGATTTACAAAAACTTAATAAGTTTCCCTGGCGACATCATTTTCATGTATTTATTTGGTCGATTCGAGTAGATGGTACTAGCTTAGAATACCAGAAGGAGTTAAAATTTCTAGGGATTTTACTGAAAACCTCATGTATAAGCGAAAGGGGCTATCTTGAGGATGGCCAGTACCAATATCGGGGCTGATCGGTGTCTGTGCCGGAGGAAGTTTGCCAATCTAACGGAGCGATATCCCAAAATAGCAACAACGAGTAGTAATCTGAGTTTAGTCTCATAAAAAGATTCCTAGACGGAACTTAACAACAAAAATATAAATCAACACATCATAACTTGGTACGCAGACGCAACACTAACCGTGAAAATAACCAGAATAGGGGTATTTGCTACGAGGCTAAATTACTCGGTGCACAAATGTCTATCTTTCAGGTAGAAATTTATTCCATAAATAGATATGTCGAGTTTAATATCAGGATATACTACTACCGGGGCCAGAGTATTGTGATCTTATCGGATAGTCAAGCAGCTATAAAGGCTTTCATATATTATCAGGTAACCTAAAAAACTGGTGATGTAATGCCTTGACAAACTAAATACTCGTTGTCTGACCAGGCGGATTTGGGATCTTGGAGCTAAAGGTCACGCTGGCATTGCAAATGTCTCTGCGATAGAAAAACGGACATTATCTGAATCGACTAGAGCAGACAGGGAAGCCCTTAGGAAATTATACTGGGACAATTTACCAGGTCTGAAGCGTTCCAAGTTGCTAAAACCGAAAAATATTCAAAGAATACATAAACTTATCAAAGAAAAAATTGCGAATGATCACGAGAAATCTTACAGCACACAACAGGATGAATAATCATTTTGCGAAACTAGGAATATACTCGCTGTAGGTTTTGCTGTAAGACACATTCTGAGGCAGTGAACCGTTTTGGCGCTTAACCCAAAAAATAGCTGTGGGAATATCTGATAATGGACGGCAGGATGATTTCGAGATACTAAGTGGAAGTTGGACTAAAGGAATATCTTTAATACAAGTAGAGGGCACAATCGATCTTAAGGTCACAGTGTTTTCTCCAGTAAAAATTATAAAAATAATAATTTGCTGGTATTCATGACCAATACATGACCAATACATGAAAGCCTTGCAAATCCGATCAAAAAATAATATCATTTACGGAATAAAAAAATGGTAGCGATATAAATTTAATTTTGTAATTTTTGTCTTTCAACTCAGAAACGAATTCTTCTGCATTAAATTTCTTTTGGGTGAAACTATTTTTGGGATTGTAGACGTTATTCTTTCGGAATCACTGTCACTGCTCACTTCATTGAAGATATTTTTCAGATAATGAATGTGGTTTTAGTTTTCTTGCGAATTCGTAGTCTGGATAATTAGTATTTTCACGAAAATACGCCAAGAAGAAGTATTAGACATCAAAGTAACATTTCCATTATTTCCATTGCACAGGCTCTCCGTACGTCAAACGGTTTCCATGATAATTTTAAATCTTCTCGTAGTAAGAATCATGTTGACCAATTTTATTGCTAGTGAATAGATATCATTCAAATTTTTGGCAGTTATCACAGGCTTCTAGAAAACTCGCTAGATGGGGCTGAACTCGAGTTTCTTGAAGAAAACGTATTAATGAACCGAGACCTAATACGTTGTTTGAAAAATGAACCCCCTAGGTGACGTAGGAGTGATTTTTTTTAGAAATATTGTGTTACTCGACAGATGGCGCTAGAGATGGCTGATCTGATTTAAATGTGAAATGTATCGAAACTACATGAAGTAGGTAGGTCATCAAAAAAATTAAACTCGAAATTTATAATAATAAAAATTCGAAGAGAGAGTGAACCTTAGTTAATCAGCCCTAGTATTATGTTTCAGTGCTCTTTTTCGAAGAAGAGTTTGATGAAAAAGTCACAAATTTCACACATTTAATTTGCAACAAAATTGTGCATGTCTCGAAACTATCAAATTCGACATAATCTACTCTTACACGCAACCGGAGACATTACTATTTTTTAAATTCGTAATTTTAAAGTGTCAAAATAAGTTTATCTCCTTTTTGTCTTCGCCCACGGACAAACACTCTACACCTGCTGATTTGCCGCAAGGAGAACCATATTCACTTGCCACTTGCACTTTTCGTCTGCAAACTGCGCTCATTGCAACCCACATATCTATCTACAAAACAAACAAAAAATAGAAAGAATAAAAAAACAGCCTAGAGAGCTTGCGTGTGTGTGTGTGTGTGTGCTATCTAATGTCACTGCTATGCAATATAATCGCTTGTGAAACTTTCAGGTGGGTCCACCGGTATTGGCGGTATTGGCGGTGGCGGCCACTCTACCATCCACCAACTTACACAATCAACAGCTCAGACCCGCCGAATACCACATTGCACCACATTTCAGGCGCCACGCCACGACACGCCACGCGTCACGTCAACGCTCCATCGAACGCTCGACACGCACGCATGCTCCGTACGCACCTCTTTTCACAACAGTGTTGTTGTGCGCATACTTTAGTAACTACAAAAATGTACATATATACGAGCATGTATGTACATATGTATGTTTGAAAGTGCGTAGCATTTCTTAGAGCGCAACGATACGCAAACGATATCCAAACAGGCGAACGGTCATTTCATGCAACTTGTCTCAAGGCGTCAGGTTAACTCGCCACTGCAGCAAAGTGCATTCATAAATTTATTAAATAGCTGAAAATGACAGTTTATCGGTTAATTATGTCAAAGCTTGCGAAGAGTAGCGTGAAAAATCGCTAGTTTCGCTGCAGTCTACATTCTTGCTGTTTTAGTGTGGCGTAAGGTTTTAATCTTTTGCTTGATTTTGATTTCCACTAAATAATAGTAAACCCCAATTTCTTAAATTTTCAATAAATTTGATTACAATAGATATTTTTAGTATACAATATTCACGAAGGCGCCCGTTTTTTTTTATTTGATCAAAACCGTATAATAATAAGAATCGCCTTTAATCTGATTTTATTAGAAACTTTTTTTATGTAATCAAACCTCACAGATTTAAAAGAGTTCATCTTACCATTTTATAAGCATTATTTCAATTAAAAATTTACATCTTTGTATTTTCAATCCGATCTCTGGCTAATTGTACATCGTTTTGCAAAAACTGCTTTACAAAAATTTAACTTCTAAATCTTATTTTGTATATTCTTTAAATTATATATGTTTATATATTGATAGTTTTGAAACAACCTTCCGGCAGCCATTTTAAATTTCGGTACCGAAACGAACCGTTTTAATGTTTTGCTGGTTTTAGTGTAAATTTTCGAAATCGTTTATTCCTGAAAATAGAGCCGTATGCGTCAGCTTTTTCAAACTTAATTAGCTTCAAATTCCATTAAACTTCATCCACGGCTAGTATTTTTACGCCTAATCGCCTAAACCAATTAGAGTCGATTATATTCTTTTGGTCAATAATTAAATATATCAATTATTTATTTTTGTTTAATCGAATGATTAATCGCTTACTATACAAAATAGTGAAAAACAAATCATTTAAATTTGACCTCATTATTCAGAAGATAAAGCATAAATCCAAAATTTGGAGTATACCAACAAATTTATATTAATAACCACCAAATTTGCTTCCCCTTCGGTATATAAAAGGGAGTTTACATGAGGCTTTTAAAATGACAACATTTAATTGCAGATCAAATAAAATATTTGTTTCTGTAGTGTTCTTTATTGTTTATATTTGTTTATTATAAGAATATCCACACAAACAAGTTAAATAGCGGCAGATTAGTTGCTCTTGTTTGTAGTTGGTTTGTTTAAGGAAGATGAAAAAAACACAACAGCCAACTCGGCCAGCGTAGCACAACAGGTAGCGTATTGGCTCTGCAACTCCGAGCTCCCGGGTTCAAAGCCTGAGAAGTGGTTATGAAAAATTTATTAAAAAAATTAATTTAATTTAATAATCAAAAAAAGAAGTCTGATGAGGAAATGTGGTGATTTCCGAAATAGTACTATAACTTCAACCATTAAAAACTGTTGTTGTTTTTTCACAAAAAAATCTTCCATAAACTGGCCTTGAGCTCCATAAAATTGTAAAATATTATTATAAGAATATTTGAAACTTATTTCGCTATTCTAACGATTATCACAAAAATCATCGCATCAAGCTTGTGTTGAGTGATGATGTATCAAATAAAATTTTTGGAAATACCACTGCATTTTTTGCGCGTTAGTGATAAAAATTTCTAACTTAATTTTAGGCGAAAAAAATATCACAAGAATGAAGCGTTGATTTTACAATTTGTTGACAAAAAAACCGGAATTAAATCTGCATTGGCACATTCATATACTCGTACACTTACAACAGTTACAGAAAATGCTATTTAAGCTCAAATTGGTTAAAAGATATTTTTATCAAGTAAAATTTGGAAAACCAGTCCCGACTTAGTAGCGTTGATTAATTTTGAAGTGGCCCTGAAACCGTACTAGTCCCGAAGTTGTCCTGAACTAGCCCCTAATGACCATGGACTTGTGCCTTAACAACCTTGAAATAGTCCTGAACTGGTCTCGAATTTAACCCGGACTAGTCCTGAAAAGAGTCCAAAAATGGTCCTGAAATTAATCTGAATTGGTGGGGAGAGCGTCCGTAAAAAGTTTTGTAAAGCAAACGGAATTTTTTTAGAAATTGAAGCTATAAACAATGTTCGAAAAAATATAAAAGTTTAATTAAGTTTAGTTGAATTATTATAAATATTGTATACTTGATGTGTTATATTTGGATTTATGTTTTTTAAAATGAAAAATCATAAATATTTAATAAATGAACGGAAAATTGTTATAAATATATAATGGATTATATTAAGTTTTGTGAACTGCGAACGGAAAGTACACTCCGATTTATTTATTTATAATCAAAATCTTTAAAAAAAACTGCGTTTCTAATGATTGTATGAGTGCCGCACGATTTGGTAAAAGTGAAAGGTTCAAAGCAAAAGCTAGTCAAAACAAAATGTGTCTGCCGGCTTGGCTCTCCAAAACAAAAAAAGTGTGAAAAAAATGCAGCTGGTAAAACTACGAAATCGAATTCACCTTTGACTATAAAAATTTGTCAATGACACAGACACAAATTAGCTTTTTCTTGAATTATTAGCTGAATGATTAAAAAAAAAAATTGTTAATAATCAATGCAATAGTATGCAAGACACTCTGCACACAGATTGCTATTGACCAAGGAGTGGCGAAGTCGATCGACAATTAATCGAAAGGCGTTGCAAATACCCACGAAGATTAATAAGCTGTAATGCACATTGATTTTCAATTAAGGCTTATTAAGTGGGCGAAAAAAAAATGGATGAAAGCAAAATATTTTTAGGCGTACCAAAGTTGCCCCATTTACAATTTTTGCTTTTTAATTCATTGCAATTGCACACTCATATGTTTCACAAAAATCGTGTCCATAAATACATTTATAGTCTGTGTTGCCCGCTCGCAGTTATTTAAACCGCAAACATCAATTTTAAAATCTATCGCCCGACCTAGCACCGCTACTGCGCATCACCAGCCATAACTATGTGTCGGAAAAAAATGCAGTACAAAGTGAAAATCAAAGTACGACGCAACATGTTAAGCCATAGTTTCAACTCCTTTACTTGCAACACTCACAATCATTGCCAATAGCGAGCTGCAGCCGCATGCGACAGTGACGTCGACGTCGACCGCAACAGCTGAAACTTGCAATATCGGTGGCCACTGCGCTGAGCGCTAACAAGTTCACACCGCAATTTCCTGACACGTACTTGCATAATATGCCAAAAAAAAAAAAAAAAAATTCGCAGCGCACCCGTACTATCTACGCTTGGCTGTGTTTTTGAACTCTTTTTTTATTTTATTATTGTTCTCTTGGTTGCAAGTGTTATTAGTGTTCCAACATTTCTACCTTTTTTTATATTTATTTGTTTTTTTTTTCATATGAATGTTGCAAAAACACATATAAGGAAGTGCAATTTCCATGCATAATATACCATAATCGCCAGTGCCTTGTCGTTTCAAGCAAAAACAAAGCTCGCTGTAGCGCGAGCTCCAAATATCACACTTTCTATACACTATTTTTACTTATTTTTTTGTTTTTGTTTTTTTTGCTGACATGAAATGGTTTGCAAATTTTTATTACCTTTTCTGTTGTGGTCGATTCTTCCTTTGGTTTTGGTTTTTTTTTGTGTTTCAAGTTCGTACGGAAATTACTTTTACTGCGCGAATAACTGCAAATTGTTCGTGGTTTCTGCGGTGCAATATCTCTTGCAAATTGATTTATTTTCTCACTGCCGTACATATAAAAATTGAGCGCTGATGTGAACTTTAATGTTGTGGCAGGTAATAAAAGCAAAGTGATAAAGAACTGTGGCAATAGTGATGGTGCCGACACAACAACACTCTCGTTTAAAAACTTCTAAGAAAATTTTGAAGGGCGCATTGAATATTATTGGTTTAGTGGTTTCGTTTGTTAATATTCACATAACATCACAGGCGCTACTGAAAATGATAGCTTGAAAGAGTCAAAGAGCGAAGAAAGCAACATCAAAATAATATTAAAAAATAATTTGATATACAATTTTTACTGAAAATATATTTTGCTTGAAAACGAAACCTATTCTTAGTAGCATTATTATCAAATTTAGAAAAACTATTACCTTTTGTTTTTATTTTTCTTTCAGGTAAGCGCAAACTCAACGTTATCAAATTGTGAAGGAGAGCGGGATCGCCGTGAAAGAAAAATTCTCCTGTACGACGTAAGATAATTAACATTAAAAAAGAAAGCAAAGAACAAATGACTTCTATAACGCGACAGCACAAAAAATACCTTAGAAAATGGTACTAAATTTGTATAATAATACAAGTAGAAAAGCCGATTAATCATTGGATGTTTTTAGTCTTTAAAAATATATGCGAATTCACGCATACAATATTTTTAGGATTATTGAAAAAGCCCTTTTTAGACCAATGAGTTGTGTTACTATCACAATGACTTTGGGAACATAATACAGTAATTTGAGAATTTGTCTAATTGAACAAAAACTTGTTAATTGAGAAACATGAAGTTTTGCTTGGACTTGATGATTTAAGGTCTCTTATTGCAATCTTTCAGAACCTTTGAAGCGTATATGAAGTGTATATTTTATTGCAGGGATCGGTGTAAAAAAAAAATGTTTCATTCTAATATTTTCTTGATGATCCCGTTTATTCGTAGATCAACATTCATTCTAAGTAAGAATTTTGCTTAGCGCTTACATTTTTACAGTTTTACATTTGCTATTCACAAACACTCTTACGTATATGTAAGTTTCTAAGATATAAAAAAAATATATACAAAAAATTTTGAATATAAAACTTGACTACATTAAGATTACTTGTAGAGTGTAACGTTCCAAGTAAAGGCGCTGTCATATCGATGAATTGGGTCAATTTTTAAAACAATATTTTGTACTTTTGTGGAGCGACGAAATATATCAAAATTTGCCTAAAAATATTCGCTATATACCAAAAAAAAAATTATATTGGTAGTAGAGATATTATCCCTATTTTTTTCGTTTGTCAAAATTTTGATATTTAACAAAATACATAATTTTTTCACCTATTCCATTAATAGCGTGTAGTCAAACTTTCTTGGCCACTGTGGTCGAGTTGGTAGCGGTGCGTGCTATAACTCGATATGCCGGAGAGTTCGAGGCTCGAATCTCAGTCAGGGCAAACAAAATCTTAATAATAGAAAAAGTTTTTTCTAAAAGCGGTCACCCCTCGGCAGGCAATGGCAAACCTCCGAGGGTATTTCTGCCATGAAAAACCTTCTCATTAAATACATCTGCCGTTCGGAGTCGGCACAAAACTGAAGGTCCCTCCATTTGTGGTAAAATATAAAGACGCACACCACAAATGGTAGGAGAAGCTCGGCCAAACGCGCCAAAATTATATATATAAAACTTTCTTTAAAACTTTCAGAATAAATGTAGGACCTCAAATTAAGGGTATAACTATCTTATTTTAGAATATATAAATATTTTTAATGCATAATGCTAATATTTTGAGTTATATAGCCGAAAGCTTAGTGATAATTTGAAGACGTGAAAAAATCCAAAACCTCTCTTTAAAAAAAAATCGCACCAAGTTTGACAAACTAATATGATTTTTGCTATCTACATACAATCGAAAAACGAATGCAACTTTAAAAGTGTATAAGACTTTTTTTAAATTTTTTCGTTGACAAAATAATATAATTCTACTTTTGCATAGGCAAATTTCTAACAACCTGAAAGCTATATTCCGTTAGTATATTTGAGGCATACAAAAATGCGTTCAGCTTATTTACATATTTTCAACAGTCTTTGCACTTACGAAAGCCAGTACCTACTCAAATATAAAAGATCAGTGTAAAGATTAAAAAATTGCTTAATTTTTATTTGTTAACTAGCCTCATCGAAGGCGCTAGCTTGTCGAAAAAGTATATCTAATATAAAATATGGGTATATTGGTTCTCAAGTTGATTTTATCCAAAATAATACTGGAACTTCTGTTGTAAATTTATAAAGACTGCTTTGGATAAAGAAAAATAAATGTTTTTTAATTATTGCTGTGACAATAACTTTTAATATGGAAAGACATAACTTTGGAATTCACACAAGTGCATCGACAATGCAAAGCGAAAAAAAATTATATTTTAAAAATTTAGTTATTCTCACTACACAATGGTTATACAAATATTTGTTTTTTGCGTTAAGTGCAAAATTTGTTACTTCTGCACAAGTATTAAATCAGAAATAAGTTGCAATTTATCAACTCAAAGTTTTCATGCTTTTCACTTTTAAGCCAACTAAATATTGCTAAATATTAATTAGAAACATTTAAATTGTCATATGCAACATTACTCACTCGCCAACAAGCGTACAAAATATTTTGGATGTGTGTGTATGTACGCGTTAGTAGGTTTGCTACTCAGCTCTTTCGAACGTGCGTGTGTATGTGCAAGAAAACGTTTTTAAAATGTTGTAGGAAAATTATATTTTTGGCTATAAACCGCGTTGCCATATTAGAAATTTAATCTCTTAATTACAGTTTGTTGTACAATATTGCGATTTTTTGCTTTACTTCTTATTTCATATTGATATTGAAAGGTTTTACGAATAAATTGTTAAGGCAAAGCGAACGTACAGCGCCTCATCCTTTGAGTAAATTGGTATCAGCGTTTTTTCCACTGCAAATGTGAAAATAATATTTTACCAAAAATCATTATAATAAACTAAAAAATAAAAGATATTTTCAACACTTTCTTTATTTTAAAAGTTTCTGATCTGATAAAAGGAATGCTCCTAATTTGACTGAAATTGAGGTATCGAATTAAGTAGGTAGAAAATTAATTAAAACATTTAAAAAAAATGATGGACTATATTTGAAGAAAATACGATTTAAAGTTTCCATTTTATAAAGACTATTTTGGTTTAACTAAGTATTGGCTATTTCGAGAGAACTAAAGCATTTAGTAAAGACGAAGTGCTAAGAAATGTATGAACGTTTTTCAGAAAAAATATTTTAGCATTTTCGGCATTATCGATGCTTTTTTGCAACAATTTTAAGCAAAAAAAATATAAATTTTTAGAATATTTTAGAAGTTTTGAATGGCGCACATAAGTTCATTTATTTTAATTTTTTTTTTTACTACTACTTAGTAAGTAAATAATAAGAAATTATTGGAAATTGAAAAAATATTTCGATGATATTTCAACGCAGGTCTACAAAATTTTAATTTTTTCATAAAAAATCGTATGAGATTGTTGTGGATTTTTTCGTGCTGAACACGAATTTTTTGTTGTGTTTTTTTTAATTGCTACTCAATCAGTTCTGAAAAAGATTAGAATATGTTTATGATATGTAAATGCCGAAATTTTTGGAATTTCTGAAAATCTGTTGCCCCGTTAATAAAGTTTTGCATATTAATTTCATTTGATTTTCGTAACATTTAACTACCTAGAAAGTTGAAAAGTTGTTTTTTAGACGTTGAAAACTGACATCAAATTAGCCTTAAATTATCAAATATCGAAAGTTCTATGCTGCTGATTCACGCGGCCAGCTTAATGAAATGTTTTTTTTTTAAATTACGATTTTCTAAAACTTTCGACTTTTGAAAATTACAATGCTTTATTTTAAATATATGTATAGTTTTTCGAAAAAAATCTGGCAATACTGTCTATACAACTGTCTACAAACATACATGCAAGTATATTTATATAAATCTTTAAACACGTAAACCACTTCGCTGACTCTCAGTTTTGAATGTGCCACATTATAGTCGTAATTTCAAAATGCTTATCAGCTAATAAATAACTCAAAATATTAGGCAATCGTAATTGTGCGCTGTGCGGGCCTCGAGTGCAAACAAGAGTGAGTCGAAAAAACTTACATTTATATAAATACATAATCAACACTGTGTGTGCGTTATAAAATCTTTTCGCCCATAAACATTTAATTTTTTTTTTTGTTTTTTGCCAAAGCTGCACAGTGTGTTTCCCATAGCATTGACAGGTGTTTATGCACTAACTTGCAACACACACACCAAGCGCCATACAAACATATTTATTAGCGCTTATGAGCGCAGCAAAAAGGCGCACAACGGCACTGCTACACGCTAAAGAGTGTAAATAAATAAATGTTTCAAATATTTATATATATGTATATATACGAGTATATATAAAAGAGGTTAAAAAAAAGCCAGAAATCAGCCACAAGTTATTTGCATTAATATTAGAGTTAAGTCAATTTATGCCCAACAGCAGCTGCAAATGAAAACTTCCAAGTAGACAACAAGTCAGTTAAGTCAGGCGCGACTGCTTAGCGGCAAGTGAGTTTGTGAAAAAACAAAAACTGAAAAGAAATATTAAACTGAATTAACTCTTAAAAAAACACAGGCACACACACACGCGCGCATAGAAAAAACAAGAGTACAAAAAGTTGCGAAAATTCCGCAGCAAAGTGCAGGTAAACTTAGTAAAATTCTTTACATGTACGAGTGTGTATCAAAAAACTAATAAAAATATTCGCGGGTGAATAGACGCGCAATCGCAGTCGTTCCACCCGTCGCCGTATTATTTCCTCGCCACGCCGCGTCAACTAAAATGCAACATTTTCGATCAGATAATAATTGTTTTAAGTTACATTTGTGTGGTGAGCAAGCGCAACAATGTGGCTGCTACAACTTCCACGCTCGCGCACGGGCAAGCCTAGCAAGTAGAGTTTTTTTTTTAATATTTTTATTTTATTTTATTTTTTTTCGAACCAACAGCTTCCTGGCGGCTGCGAGCTGCATTTGCGCCTGAGCGTATGCGTTTTACGTCAAATGTTGTCGTCAACGAAATTGCTCTTTGATATTCTTGTATTTGGGTTGTTCATTGTTGTTTGTTGCTATTGTTGGGGGCAATTTTCGTAGCTAGCCAAGAGAGTTGATGCAATGTGTTGCGAATGATGGGAAATTATTGGTGTGCAGGCAACACATAATTTGTCAGTACACAGGCAATTATGTATTTGCGATGCTGTAGCGGAGCGTGCCGCTGCGTGTGTGCACGTAAGTAAGTAAGTAAGTAAGTAAGATGGAGTAAATGCAATTACTCGTACACACACAAAAGCGTTTTGGTACAAAACGGAAAATATCAAATGTTTATATCGCAACATCATAGAAATTCAAGTTTTCAAATTAAGCTAAGTAGGTAAAAATATATTTAAAAAATGATGCAAAATTTAATTCAAACTTGCATAGTTTGTCACTTACATATATTGATTGATTATGTTTTAAGAATTTGCAATTCAGTTCATTCTCACACACAAACTATATAAAACCAAGTTTGAAACTTTGTAGAAAACTACAAAACAGTTCAAAAAATTCTCAATTAAATTTTGAACTTTTTTCTCGGAAGTGCTACATAGAATTTTTTTTTTTGCTTCAGCAATTTTTTAGCCCATTCAATTTAAATATATTAATATGAAAGTTATAAGTGGCTAGGAATTACCGTTGATTTAAAAAAAAAAAAAATTGTTTCGATATAAAAATTTATTTCGCAGAATGCCTGAAAAAAAAAATCAAATTCTATATAAAAATTTGTTAAATTTTTGTTTTAAACATGATTTAATAAAGTGTATGATTAAGAATGCATTAAATTTTAATTGAAAATTCTTAAAAATAAATAAATAAATATAAGTGGCAAACTATGTAATTTTGAGTTTGGTTCCAAATCAAATCATTGCAAACCTCTTTAACTGATCAATTAAATACAACATTAAAGGTCCAAAATAGATTTAAATAATCAAAGAAAATATAAATTTATTCTTTATTATGAAAAAATCAAAAGTCAACATATAAAATGATTAAAAGCGATTATGTAAATTTACAACTGCAGCTTTGCAATTAATTTGAAAACTCGCAGATATTGCACTTTAAATGAATGGGTGTAGCATAATCACAAACGCTGGTATGCGGTATGCAAATTTCTATTTCTCTCTTATTCAGCTATTCGCTGTTTATTTTTTTGTTTTATTTGGCCCATGCAAATGTTGTGAGTTACACCAAAAGAAGTGAACATGTCACGATGACTAATCAAAACCAATGAGTAATCGATTTAATACGCTCGAATATTTTTCTCTACATAGAAGTCGATTTTCAACTAAACTGCAATGCAAAATGAAAACCAACTACACAAAACATACCAATAAATTATAGAACCTTTTACAATATGAAAAGAATTTTACACTCTAAGCTTGTAAATGAGTACAATGTAAAATATTTGCTATCGATTGCGAATGGTCATTCCGACTGATTTTACAACATGTGTGACCACATGGAAGTCAGGTTTTTTATTGTTATATTATTATTACGCCTGTTTGTGCTTATAATTATTAATTGGTTTTCTCGCGTTAATTAAACAAAATAATTTGTATGCGTCAGTATCAATCTTAGTTTCAATTTTACCATTGAAAACAAATTGGGAAGCTAACGATAACGACCAGTATTTCTTGGTCTGTCTTGATCGGTACTGAACTTGATCGGTTCGACAATTGCCCTACAAACATGTTGTGATAAGGAAATTGCTTCCATCGCAGTTGATTTTCCGATTTTAAAACTATTTAAAAATAGTCTCCTACAGGATGGGTTAACTGAAAATCACTCCTATTTTTCAACGATAAATTCGTTTAATTGATATCCTTTTTGGATACCAATATATATTTTGAGAGATGTTGTGAAAGGGAAGATTAAACCGTCAAGGTTGTTATGTTTATGTTACTCCACTTAACAAAAAAAGAAGGTTTTTTACATTCATAATACACAGTCTCTAGCGAAAATCAGCATAAGCAAAACTATGTAAATTTGTTTCAATTTTATCATTTATCTTAATTATATAAATGTTTGTTCATTTTTCTGTTGGCCTAGTAAATGTTAATATTCTTACAATTTTATTGAGCTCAAGGCCAGTTTATAGTTTTCAGTTGGAAGTTAATTATTTTTTGTTTTTGAATAATTTTGTTATTCTTAGATTGTTTTTTTTTTTTTGTTAAATAATTTGTAGCTTTGAAAACATTGACAAATTTTATTTTTTAAATACTATAATTTGATATATTTTTTTTTTATTACTGGCTATTGTTGGATTGGCAATACCATAGATAGTTGTTTTCGTCGTAATTCTTTGTATAAAACTTTATTACAGCAACAGTTTTATCATTTAGGCTGCTTCTATTTTTTAGCAATTATGTGTTCTGTTGCATTGAAAGTTCTTTCGTACTCACATGATAATCCATGGGAAGCAAACGTGTTTTAAATCACAGTATATCATCATTACCATGACAATTCTGAACTATAAAAATATCATTGTTTGTTTTTTAAAATAATAAATAAAAAATATTTAAAATTAACTGAGAGAAACATTTCATATATGTATATTCAAACAGTAGAAACATCTGGTCTCACCTTCATGGTGGCAATTTTTTTTTTTTTGGAAGTTATAATATAATTGTCCGAGTTGCTCTGGCAGTTCACCACTCTGAAATCTAATAAAAAGTCAACAATGACATTTAATTTTTGCTATAACTTCGAATATGTCATACAAATTTTTTTTCATACAAGTATCGATATTAAGTAAGAGTATGTATTGCTGCTGTTATCTTCAGAGGAAGTTCTTTAAATTCAACCAGCACTAATATTCAAGCAGAGATTACAAGAAGTCAAGCAAATTACCATTAGACGTGTCTTAAAATCAACTTGTGTGCACAAAATGCCAATTAATTTTCTAGCATGATGTCCTTCAGCTCCAGTCGTTTTATTTTTTTTGCAAGGTGAGCAGTTACCTTTGTGCTTCGGTGTAGTGGAATGAAGATACCTTAAGTACGTCGAATTTTCTTGTTGCCAATATGCAACAGTGTAGGGAAATTTTTATTCCATATGTAAACTATGCGCCGTTTTCAATCTATAGAAACTTACTTTAGAAAAAAGCGCACTTTTTTATAAAAATTTCCTTATGATTTTTTGATTTGACGCCATCTACCACAAACCACACATAATTCAAGTTTCAAACTTTGTTTAAAAAAATTTATAAAACTCTTTAAATATTCATTCTTATTTCAAAGCTTTTAGAGAGAGATTTTCTTATTTCTCCTATTATGTATACAGCGTACTTTTTCAGACGAACGAATTTTAGCGTTGTTATCTGGTTAAAGGGGGTATTTTACTTTATAGACCGGAAAAGGTCATTTTCATTTTTTTATAATTCTTGTCAAAACAAAACTATTTAATATATTTTTCGAACGCGACTTTTTTCAAGTTAAACTAAGGGATATAAGAAAAAAATTGACGGTATTACTTTGTCAAAAAGTTTATTCAAATCATAATCACTTACTTACTTACTTAATTGGCGCATCAACCGCCTAAGCGATTTTGGCCGAGGTCAACAAAGCACGCCAGCTGTCCCTATCTTGTGCTAACTGACGCCAATTGGAAATCCCAAGTATAGCCAAGTCTTTTTTCCACTTGGTCTTTCCAACGCAGAGGAGGTCTTCCTTTTCCTCTGCTACGACCCGCGGTGTGGTTTTTGTCCGTGGAGAGAGAACTGTGGAATTGCGTACTCAGTCCGAAGTAGCACTCGTTGGTAAGAGAGATTCTGCGTTGGATTTCAAGGCTGATGCAGTTATTGGTTGGTATCTAAATAAATAAAGTGCTCTGCCGTCTGTTTACTCGATAACAGGAGATACTTCGTTTTGCCCTCGTTCACCTCCGGTGATATTTTTTACTCCAAATAACTTGGATTCTGAGAACCAATTTTTTTTCTTATAGAAAAACTAAATTACTAAAGCTGTTTACAATTAAAATTTATCAAAATCCAAACTAATGCTTACCATCATTTTTGCAACAAAAAAATCGCAATTATCACTTCTATAATGAAAATTTCCAGTTCAATTCAAAAGGTTTCCTTGAAATTGTCGCAAAAAATCGCTTATTACTTCATGTTCAATATGCTGTGCTGTCAAGCTCTCTGATACAACTACACACAAAAATATGGGCACGGAATTCATAATAAAACGTAGAACGAATTTTACGTCAACAAAAAATAAACTGCGTTCCACCAGACGACAGCAGATACCCGCAATGTTGCTCGTAAATCACAGCAATCGCATGGCAAAAATTAAATGGAGCACGAAAAGTGTACACAACACAATCGTATGCACATTGTACGTATGTATGTATGTAGTATATTTATAAGAACAAAAAAAATGAAAAAAACTTGCAACTACACATAGATACACAAACATAGGCGTACGTACTCACGCATAGCATGCATTTTGCATAAAGACTGAAACAAATTTACAGCTCAAAGAAAAATCAATTTAGCTGCATTCATAATTAATTTAGCTTATCTCACCAATGACCATGTCAGCTAAATCGACAAAATCAATATTTAAACTAACATACACACATATGTGCCTTTACATTTACACAGTTGCATAGTTTGCCCAGTATAGCATTGGATCATAACTTGATTGCTCTCTAAGTACTCCTTTGCGAGTAAACCAGAGAGGGTAGTAGTTCCTTATTTCTTCGTGTTATAAAAACATTTAATGTTAGAGCATAAAATAAATTTTACTACCCAATCAGCAAATGGAAGAGTATAGGAAATTTCCGGCTAACCTTTTAACGAGGCATGCGAACACCTTCAAACCGCCTCTAGGGAAAATAAGAAACTAATTATAAAGTGATGCAATGCGTTTATTTCGAACGAATTTAATTAAATTATATTTCTACAATCTTTGTGATTTTCACTGCTAAAACAGCCCTTATAATAACTGATATTTGAATGAAGGAGTTATGGTGTAAAATATAATATCTGAACACTGGGCTTCCATATACGTTATATTTGTCCGATATGCCCGTTTCCGACAAATGTCTAATAAATAATTTAAAAAAAAAAGGCATCTAACTGGCAAGTTTCATTCAAATAACTCAAAAACTGAGAAACATGTTTGCGTTCAAACGGACGAACAGCCAGATGGACATGGCTAAGTCGACTCAGCTCATCATCCTGATCATTTCTGTATACTTTTTGTCGATCTTGATCCATCTGGTACTTCCGAACATCGGACCAAACTTGATATACCATTTATATGAAAGGCATACACATTAAGGAGCGTAGTTATAGTAAAAAAAGAACGACTCACTCTAGAAAAAACAGCTTCTTGGCATAATTTTCTAAGGGATATATTTTAAAAACGTCTGCTACTAACCTAAGTATAATCGACTTTATCTTGACTGCGTACCTACATTATTTAATTTTTAACATATTTTTTTTACATATAACATAATTCAGTTTATAATGATATACAAAATTGATCCTTTGTATTTGGCGGAGCTTTTCCTCAACTCGGTGGTTTGTATGTAATTGCCTCCCAATGGGCAACTCCTATTAGAACATTTTTTTTATTGAGCCTCGACTGGATTCGAACCTTTTATAGTGCACAATGCTTTACACTTTCAACCATAGCGGTCACTTACTTGGCTATTTACAAAAAAAAATATTCTTCCTGTTGTAAGCTTTTTAAATAAAGCTAAATATGTGTGTAAAAAGTTGTAACCAGTTTTTTCTATCATTTTTGTTTGATAAATAATTCCGAAAGCTTCAAATTTTTTTACTATGCGATGCTTACTACTCGATTAGCATGAAACACTTTTTTATTCTTCACCTCGGCGGACCTCCTTTCAAATTTAACTGGGTAATGTTTGACAAGTTGTGGTATTTTGAGGCTCTGAACCATATTTGTGTGGCTCGCTCAAATGCATTCACCAACATACCTGCATATAACATATATATGCAAATATATATATTTCTGTGTACATAAGTATCTGCATACTGGTATATGAATGCTCTAGTCAAGCAGGCTGTAAACATTTAATAACAGATTCGATTTTGTTTATATGCAAACTTTTGGTAGTAATAACTCAGGCGAAAGAGTGAAATAATTAAGTAATGACTTTTAGAACATGTTTGTTATGTTATTTCTAAAAACAAATTTCAGATGGCATAACTTTTGGATGATTTACTTTATCGCTCATTAAATTCACTATGAGCAGGCCAATAATTTCCAGCTGGGAAACCAATTTACAAATGAAAAAGTGTTAAATACAAAATGTTTTCCGTAATGTACTCTTCCTCTGGCCCTTCTCAAGATAAATTTGTTATCAGCAAAATTACGTATAGCTTTTTAATCCGACAAACAAAAATTAATATTAGAAACAAGTTTTTGTTTAAACTTCCAAAAATGGGGCTTGAGCCCTAAGTCCAGAATTTAAGGTTACATCAAAAATTCTAAGCTTACACATTTCTCTGCTTGTTTATATAAACCAATCAATATTAAGCCCAAGATTTTTGCGAAGGTAATAGTGAGTTATTTTAAAAAAGAAAAATCTAGAAAATATTATTTTCTTAATTGGCACTATAATGCCAGCGTCATGTGTGCTTGCTGCTACTCTTTTTCTTTAACTCAAGTTATTTACTGCTTGGTCTCTCCAACGTAGAGTAAGTAGGGCTTCCTATTACGCATCCATCACCATCGAAGCACCTCGAGCTTAAATCGATGTACTTTAACTAAATATATTATTTTAAAGCTCTAACAATCTATTGTTCCATCATCTGCGGTATTTGTCGTTGCAAGTATGTAACAGTTATTAAATGTTTCGCAAAATCTTTCTTTAACATTTGCAAAATCCTCTCAGCTGATATTGTTATCGCTGGTGCATAATGAATGAAATTTTCTATCCGCTTGCATACTCAATCCCAAGTAGTACTTATTGGAGAGAAGAGAGTATACGTTGGATTTCAGAGGTCCTATTATTTGTATTGATGTTGTAACTGGTCCATTGGTTCATGACTTGGACCTCGACTTTCTTTAGATAACTGTCTATTCAGTTCGTTGGCGGTAATTTTAAGCCTTGCTTCGATATTTGAAGCAAATTTGAGGACCACCTTTCTTTTTGGTTTGATAAAATATTATTTATTTCCAATCAATTGGCCTACGTTTGTCCACAACATTCTGCAAATGATAATATTACGCGTGCAATGATAACTTAACTGAACGCTAAACAAGGACCTTTGTTTCTTATTAAAATTCATAGTATAATAGAAAATTATATGTGATTAAAGCAGTTAAATATGTTGCAATTTAGGGGTTAAGCCACCTTGACATTTAAAAAAAAATCGTTTATTTTTCTATAAGCTAAAATTCTTCCATATAGTCCCGAGATTACGGAAAATATGAAATCGTACATAAATTTGATGGTTAAAGTTGTTTTTTAGTTGTATCTTGATTTTCTTCTGATTTTCTGACAGGGTGGAAATTTGATGTATATTGAAACGATTTTCCGTCATCCCTTGTCAAATTTGGTTTCGTGACATACGGGTTTCGGCGTTGTGCCATATTCAGTGTCGTTTTCGTTCTCGAACCAAATTTTACAAGGGACGACGGAAATCCCTTCCAATATACATGTTTTTTAGTTGTTTCAAGCCAAGCGCGTCTGACACTCATAAGCATGTAACATAAGTATAGAAACTATAAACGCGTTTTCTCCATTTTTAAAAGCGGTAAAGGACATTTACTCGTATACTACAAGTTTGAACCGATTCCGAAGATTTTTACACTCAAATAGTCGCAATACAATCCTCTTGGATCTGTCGTAGGATTTTTGCAATACATAAATTTCTTTTTTTTTCTAGCAATTAATGCAATGAAACCCATGGGTGAAAAAGCCATTTTTCCTTCATATAATTGTATATTCGTAACAAATTCATATAATAGTAAATCCCTACGATAAATCAGTACATTTCTATTGAAGACAAAAACACGATGGTTGCAGTCGCACGGGGATTTTAGCAGCTATACTAAGTACCAGGTATACTCGCCCTGCGGGAGAGGCAATATTCAGAGTACCATCTCAACTATAATTTTTGGATGTAAATTCCTGATCAACTTCAATGTATGTACATTAAAACCTTATCAAAAGGTTTGCCACACGGTGTATATTTTCTCTACAAAAAAAAAAAAATATTTTGGCATCGATTTCGGGTTCCCTAGGTGACGTAAGCCCATAAAAAAGTTCAATATTTGGCAAATCCAAGATATCAGAAATGGAACAAATGAATTAGTAGATTTCTATATACATACTTATATCGATCAAATCCAGTACATCTCTCAGTTTTGCTAATTTTCGCTTAAAAAATAGTGTTTGCTTCAATCAGATTTTATTTTCGGTATTCATCTGATTCGCTTTTTTTCGAAAAAGTATGTACATCTGTATCTACATACAAATCCAGATGATTTTCTAGCAAATTTTCCATTAGAAACTTAAACCAACCCAGTCAATGGAATTATTTAAATTTTTTCATGCGGCACTTTTTCAAAGACATACTTGCACACATATTATTGACAAAACTGTAACACTAGTAGTTAATGGTTATTATTACGCATTATTTTTTGTTGCTTTTGTCATTGTTGTACACTTCTGCTGTGAGCATTCTTTTGTGTATGCTGCTGCTGTTTATTTACTTTTGCGGCTCTGGCTGTAAGGTGTAAGCAAGTCGATCCGTTTGTTGTTTTATTGAAAATTCCTTTGCTACTCAGTAGCCGCTACCTATGTATGTATGTATGTATGTATTAAATAGTCAATCGCCAAGCACAACTGGGCTCATTTTGCGTCCACGTACAACTACTGTGATTGCTTTTTTTTTTGTTTTTTTAATTATTGTTTGACTGCGAAGTGCTTTTTCTACTGTGTTTTTTCTACTTTTGTTATTGTTGCTTATACTGCATTCATGGATCCGCTCATTGACACGAAAATGTAAACTTGAATGTATTGTTAAGTACATTTAAAACAACAATTTCACATTACCACCAACACCGCCATTAACTGCAGTCATCAATTGTGTCGCCACAGAAATCGCGCCTTTCGAGTCATTCATCTTTGTGTGCGATTTTATTGTGGCGGGCGTTAAATTTTACAACTCCGCTTTTACATTTACTTACTACTTTTTAAAGTAGCTGTGGTTTACTTTTGGTAATTTTTAGTGTTTTAATGGCATTTTAATGCGAACGAAATTGTTGCTTGCGACTGTATGAGACTGCCTACTTCGATGCGCTCAACCGAGTGAAGGTGTGGGAATAAAAAATCAATTTATATTTCTATTTTAAATTGAAACAACATTTGTATGTAGCTGTCAATTATAAACTATAATTTTTGTATATATTTTTTTCCCCCAAAATAATATACTCTTTCACTTTCATTTTTAACATGGTTTTCCATTTCTCGACTTCCATGTGTTAATATTCACACTTTCCGCAACCGCAATGGAAATAATACCTTTCACTTGTGTACTACAACCACTACAACCGCAAAAAGCAACACGAACAACAACAACATTAATAACGATGTCTACACTTGGAAAGCAATAGTCGAACACTCGAGTAGCAATGAAAATTTTTACAAGCAATAAGTAAAATCCAAAGCCTCCACAATATATGAACATGCCGATGTACGTGTATGTATGAAGAGCTGTAGTGCACGAATATTAATTCATTGGGGAAATTAAACTTTAAAAATTGCAATTTTCCTTTCATTGCAAATTCATTCGCTCGTAAATCAAAAATCAAGTTTGTTGCTTAAGTCTTTCGTTTAGCGTAGCCTCGCCAAAAGTGAAATAGCTTTTACCCCACTAAATGTTGTTTGGCGACAACGTCTCTGAGCATCTCGGTTGCATCAGAGACTCGTTCACACCGTCTGCAATACACACCAAACGTTTAGTGTGCAAATGACACTTTCGGTGATGCATTTCCGCTGCTGTCAGCCGGCCTGCAACTATTTGTGTACGTAAGCAGTTGTTGCCACAACATGTAATATGTTACCAATTTCCACAGCAATTAATCAAATCTCAAATGTAATGCAAAATAAATAAAAATACATACATCATTCGTTGATTTGTTAGTGTTTGCTTGTAGCTTTTGCTTAAATCTCGGCCAATTCGTTCGCATTGCAATTCAATTCGACTCCACTCCATTTCAATCGATTCAATTAAAACGACAAAATGCAATAGCACGTTTTTATGTCACCGTATTGCAAGTTGATGTTGAATAGAAAATAATAAAGAGCAAATTTGTGGCAAGTGTAGTAAACAAACGCTTAGTGGCGAAACAAGTTTGAGCGCACACGCTTATTTAATTTTAATAATAATTTACATACTTTCGTCATTTTCATGTTGGAATATAAATTTTAGCTTTGCCTGTGCGGGCAATATTAATTCGAACACTTTTATTAGGTGTGAATTCACGTCAACTTCGAGTTGAAATGAAGAGCTTGAACGGCTCGAAGAAATGCATAAAAAAACGAACAAAAAATTAGACCAACGCATCAAAAGAGGAGCTGAGTAATAATCAAAAGTGAAGAATATTTTTATTTTTTGGCAAACATAAAGTAAGCATATTTTAAATCAATATTAGTTATAAATACAGGTATATAAAATTAGACTATCAAAAATGTGGCATGTATTTTCAAAGTAGTAAAAAGGGGAGAAAAAAATCCAGTATTAATAAGTTATTAAAATAAATATTTTTCTATGAAAAAATGATATTTTTATATATTGAAAATATGTTTATGAAAGATTCCTTTTCATGCCAAAATAATCGAATTAGTACACACTTGAATCGTAGGTAGATATACATATATCTACCCTACAGGAATAAAAGCTAATGTTATAGTAACTTTAAATTGCATTCAAAAACACTAGTTCTGATTATTTGCTGTAAATTTTCATATAAGCAAATTAACTACTTTTGCATGGTGATGGCCAAAAAAAAGTCAGTTTTGGCTACCTCTGCATGAGGTACCAAATAGCAATTTGGTCGAACCTAGTTTTTCACTACAAGTAAATCAGCAGATAGCATTTTACAAACAAATTATCAGTTTTGCCAAACCGCATATCTCCCACTTACATATATGTATGTATGCTACCCATAGAAAACCGGACCCATACCTACGTCCATTTCTACATTTTTTTTTTAGATTTTTACCTACATTTATCAAGATAATCTGCAAAATCCAAAAATTTTCGCGTGCACGTTCAATTTCTCCTTTTAATTTTATGTTTGCAATCGATTAACAGTTAATTTACTATGTTATTGCCAACTATGTTGCCACATCTTTATTAAAATCTTTCAAATGTCGCTCAGAATTTGTTATGCACATTGTATGAACAAATCAAGTATTCTTAAGAAAATCGGACTATTTCTATTGAAAAATTTTAGGGTATTCTCGATCGTTTACATGGTAGCACAAAAAGCCCTATTAATTTGAATTTTTATTTAAAAAAAAAGTCGACTCGGCATAAACAAGTGTTCCTGAGGATGATCTAAAATTGAGGTCGAAATATCAACAAAAATCAAAAACGAATATTGCAGTATTGTTTAACATTGGGCCTCAATCATACTATTTTTGCTATCTAGGTAGGCGTCATGCTAGAGAGTATGCAATAGATCGAGAATACCTCTATCGATATGTATTTCTCAATGATATTTCATCGAAAAAAAACGGGTCTCGGCATATAAATTACATATGCAACTTTAATTGACTTGAGCGACCTCTGAATAGTTTTGTAAGCAAAATAAAAAACAGTTCATTTTATTTTCGATATTTTTTGCCTAATTTTTACTAACGTACACTTATGTATGCATAATGATACGTTTAAATCTTAGATATTACGAATATAAAGCAAATTCGAATTAAAAAAAATAAATAAACAAGCGCATACAGTGTTAGATTAATTGCTGCCGCCTGCCACTGTCTGCCTGACTGTTTACAAGCCATTGGCTACTTCCTGCCTTGCCTGATTTTTCAATAGCTTTATTAGAGAGCACATTTTTATTGAATTTTTAATTTTTAATGGGATGCACAAGTTTTCATACAAACTTTGCTTCCTTTCTATTTAAAGATATTTGTTTTAAACTTTGTACCCCTTTCTTTCACAAATATTTAAATGATTGTTTATAGTATTTACATATGCGCTAGTACTTTGCTGTCGACGAGCATCGCCAATAATAAATTATACCTATGTACGTACATTCTTTAGACATAAAAGCGTCGTTACTTTCTGTCCAGCCAGTTGATTTTACAATGACTTTTATTTGTGTAAATTTGCAATTTGTGGCGCGTGATTGTCATGGTCAGTGACCAAGTGGCGCAGCTGAGTGGTGAACATTGTTTGTGCATAAACTTTTTGTACGACACCACCAACGCATACACACAATTATAATGTTTTATTACCACCAAACCATCGAAATAGCGCTACACAGCCAGTGGCGCATTGTTCGTTGCGTTGGAGGATTTGCGGTGCCGCCGTCGACATCGTCGCAACGGCAATATCGTCCTACTACTCTGGCACTTAGCTATTGCGCCATTCCACACTTGTATTAACTGAACTTTTAAGGATTGTCGCCATTCATAAACTACGAATACATTTTATTTATTTTTCTTTTTCGAAAACTCCTTTGATTACACTTTGGCGACTGCAACAACTTGTGTGTTGTTATTTTTGTAGTTGTTATTTTCAGCGTTATGCTATGAGTCAGTCGCTGGCGCATGCCAACTACTGATTGCCTTCAAGTGTGGTTGTTGTTGTTGCTGATGTAGTCTTAATTTACACTCGCCAATATATCCTAGTCACTAATGACCACGTCAGCCTTGGCATTGAATCCTTCGCACTGCTCCGACACTTTATTGGGATCGTGTCGCAGACACGTTTGATGTGTTGCTGTAAATTAGCATGTATGTCAGTTTAACTGGCGCCCTTCATGCGGGACATTTTTGTATATTCCATACATATACATATATATTAACTAGCATCCTATGCATTATGATTGATTATCAGCAACCACACAATTGGAGTGATTTTTGTGTGACGCAGCTCAATTAAAAAACAATATTTCGATATTAATGAAGTCGATATGAACACAAAAAAGAAACTTATTGAAAAACAAATTGTGCGCCTGACGAAACCGTAAATAATAGTTAGTAAAGTTATTGAGATTTTATTTTTTTTTTGTTCATTTCAATTTTTTCATTATTTTCCTCTATTATTGAAGGCCCCAATTCCTTTAATTAATAATGAAATAAACTCAATCGAAAATTTGGTAATATCTAAAAAAAAATTTGATAAGAAGAAAATTACAATAAAATAATGATAATAACAAAATAATTCTGTGGGCGAATTCCTTAGCAGATGCCATCAGAATGAGAACGAAATATCGACAAAAATAAAATAAGTTTAGATTTTATTTATAACACGGCGTTGAGCTCGAAGTACGACAAAAATTTAAAAAAATAGTTTTAATAAAAAACATAACTGGTATTTCAAAAAATCGTTAAAAGTTAATAAGTGTAAAAATAATGATTTATCAAAATAGATTACTGAATAATTTAAAACTTTAAATTTTTAACTGAATAAATATAAATGTTAACAAATTGATGAAGCGAATGTTGGTAAGCAATATAATTTTTAAAATCGCTTGTAATTGGCGGAAATATTTAAGTGAAAGGAGCTTCGATTCACCCGGAAAAAACTATTTCAACTTCTTATCCAAAACGTAATGCGGACGCAAACTTAGTGCTTAACAAGTTTATTCAAAAGAATCGGCAGATTTTGAGAAATTTTGTGAGAAATACAAAATTTACAATAACTCCTGCTGGCACTACAAACGCGATAGTAATTTCTTTCGTCGTTCACAGCCCATTTGAAGGTTAAAAATTTACATACTTACGACGGTATGAGATTTAAACACGGTCGGCCGAACTAGAAAATGTTAATGTTTGCATTTTAATCACTGTTACTTTTTTTATTTACAGAAGTCTCAAATAGTTAAAAAGAAAATGTCTAGAATAGGCAATCTGACACACCACAGAAGTAAATGAGACACTTATTCACATATATTCGAAAAGTATACCTTGCATAATATAGGAGATGAAGAAATATAGATTTTTTTTTAAATGTAGCTTGCACGATCATGTGGCTAAATGTTTCAGTGGATTTTTCACAACTTTTTGTTGTAATGAAAACGAATTGGAGCATGCTTTGATTGAGTAAATTGAAGAGCGGAGCAGCTGGAGTATAAAAACGCACACCTTTAACTCTTTTTACTTGAACATAATTGTACTGAAATTGGTTGTATAAAAAAAAAAAAACAAAAAAAAAATATAAAAGGAAAATGGAAATGTAATAAATTTAATAAAAGTTAAAAAAAAAAAATAGTCAAACGTGTGTTGTGTAATAACAATAAGTAATATAACCTTGGTTTTGGAACTGATTTTCGTCATCACTTGTCAAGTTTGGTTTTAAGACAAACCGTTTTCGGCGTTGTGCCATCTTCGGTGTCATTTTTCGTACTGTACCTAAGTAGTTACAAGTTTCCTGTCATAAATTAAAACTAATAAAAGGGTGACAAGCTGATCTGGATTAGTTATAGCTATAGCTATATAGTGTACTTAAATATTTAAAGAAAATTTATAAAGAAAGCAAATTACAACTTATCTCACTCGATGCCTAATTACTACTGACTCAAGTTCTTTTGAAAGGTGAAAAAATTCTGCATTTCCGCGCTTCTCCTAAAAAAAATGTGCCGTTAAAGATTTTGTTTTTGTTTTAAAATTGCAGTGTATAAATATTAAACCATTTATCTCTTAAGCAATAGTTTTCTTAATTTTGGAATACATTTTTTTTTATTAAACAAAATCCCACTAAATTGTGGTGATTCTATGCCACGAAACCACTCTGGGATACGTAACGATATGTCCGAACAAGGATGTTTACTCGTTTATATATATAATTTTAGCGCGTACACTATATAGCTCAGTGTTTGGCCGAGCTTCTTCAACCATTTGTGGTGTGCGTATTTATATTATACCACAAATGGAGGGACCTACAATTTTGTGCTGACTCCGAATGGCAGATCTATTTAATGAGAAGCTTTTTCATGGCAGAAATACCCTCGGAGGTTTGCCATTGCCTGCCGAGGGGTGGCCGCTATTAGAAAAAACTTTTTCTATTATTAAGATTTTGCTTGCCCAGACTGAGAATCGAAACTCGATCTCACCGGCATATCGGGTTATAGCACGCACCGCTACCAACTCGACCACAGCGGCCACGTTTACCAAATAAAAAAACACCGCGACCGGCTTCAGAACTTAGGTCTTACTAAAAGTTATGCGAAAGAAAGAGTTAAGCTTACGCCTAAAAGGTTACGGAATGCTGAGAAATTATAGTAAGTTTGGGTTAAAAAAAATACCCTTGAAAGTGCACCATGCACTAATCCACTTCAGAATTCTCTATGTATTTCCTTAGAGGCTTTCCTAATAAAAGCGCACATACATACAAAATCAGCGGAAAACTGATGATTTTAAGGTAAATATAAAAAATAACAAACAGCCTTAAACGATAGAAAACTTAAAAAAATTGATGCTTTATTTTAAATAAAATCGAAATGATTCAAAAATACGATATTAAGTTTCCCTAACAGTAAACAATTTCTTCTAACAATGACCTAACGAAAACGCACGTCTCGTGACTGCAAATAAAATACAAATTTTAATTTGATCATGAAACAATTGCAAAAATCTTTTCAGCATTAATGCATCAACATACAGCCGGACAATGTCCTACTTTCTTGCTACATAGTTAATTAATTATGTACTTATTTATTTTTTTTAATGTTTTTTATTTGCTAACATAATAGTGAAAGAATCATATACTCGTATAATAACTAAGACATCTTTCCACTAAATCGCCAAACCGAAATACATTTTTTCTTCAATAGCTCCAAAGTAATTTCTCGTATCGCAAAACTAATCACTAAAGGCTGAGCTTCTCATTCAGCTCTTGTAAGAAATTGAAAATCGAAAAGTTCTCAACGACCTTCGTACAAGCGGGAGTATGTAAGATAAATTTAACTAAATTAATGTAACCAAATAGAAATTTATTAGCCCGGAAGTTATTGTCTAATTTGCCAAACAACCGCGTGTGATTGGCTATCAGTAAAATTTCGAAGAGTGTGAAAACTCGCAAAAGAATAAAATCAAAAGAAAATCTACGCTTTCAAGCGACGGCAACAAGAACAAACAAAACAGCAATACAATGGAAGAAAAACATTAGAAAACAATAAGTAAATCGAGATGAAGTAAATCGAGATGAGTACTGCCGGGTGTCTGTGACGGAATTAGGCGCGCATGCGCACGCGCTCAAATATGCCGCTCGTATACACAAACATACCTAAGCGTAGATACATATGTCTGTATGTATGTATATAGCTTTGCATTGCGTAATACATGCATTGAATGCACATACATACAAACACACCCAACATAAATCAAATGCGAAATTTACAAGATAAATTTTTGAACACGCTTATTTAACACCTAACACGTATGTTAGGTGATTTACGAAAATACAGCATCAAATGTATAAAGAATCGAAAAAAAAACGCAACGCGCAACAAACAACAACGCAACCAACGCTGGACGGACAAATCAGCAGATGGAAAATTCTTGTTCAGAGATGCAAAAGCTTCAATTACACTGTTTAGATGTACATACACATACTCGTACACTTACGAAAAGAACTTGAAAGGTATAGATACATCATACGTACATACATATACGAGTATATATAGGGTGATTCATCAAGACCGTTTTTTTTTTCTTTCAATTTAAAATAAAACACTTAAAACAGAAATGTATGTCGGAACTTTTAGTAATATCCGAAAGAATAATTTTTGTCATTTACTTTTTGAAAATAATTTCGTTCAAACGTTGGTTGCATTTAATAATAATATTAATAATAGTTTGACGATTACACTGCATAGCTCAGTGTTTGACCAAACTTCTCCTACCATTTGTGGTGTGCGTCTTTAATTTCTACTACAAATAGAGGAACCAACAGTGTTGTGCCGACTCGGAACCGCAGATGTATTTATGAGAAGCTTTTTCAGGGCAGAAATACCGCTATTACAAAAAAAACTTTTCTATGATTTAGATTTTACTTGCCCCGGCTGAGATTCCAACCGCGAACTCAACGACATATCGAGTAATAGCACTGCTACCCACTCGACCACAGCAGCCGGTTCCAATCGGAAGGTTCAATTTTCACAGCAGCACCGTCTTGCTCTAACGAAATGTTGTCGGTTGTTGCTCATTTTCGTTATACTACTGAATAATTTAGAGATTTTGTAAGGATGTTTTTTTTAACTTTGATGGCTCACTGCTCACTGCCGATGTTCCGACAGTCGGGTCAACGATTCCGCAATGAGCCAGAAATATGTTCGGCAAAGGACTGTCACTTTAGCTTGTTTTATGATACAACAACAACAACAACCAAACTGTTCTGCTCTTATTAAACCATTATTGCTCATTTTTTATTTATCACTCTCTACGGGAAGATTTATAACATATTGGAAAAATGCGCATATTACGCCAATTTTTAAGCTTGGAAATAAGAGCGATATTTCGAATCATAGCCAAATAGCTACATACTAACTTGTCAACGGTTACTCAACTGTTCGAAAGTATTGTTAATGAAAATGCGATTCGTAATTTAATCTGTCCCAATGAGCATGTTTTTATTAGAGGTAGATCTACTATATCTAATCTCGATATTTTCTGTATAAAATCATTCGAAGCTGCATATCAAATTGATACTGAGTTTGCCTTCTTGCTTACTAAATTATAGCGCATGGGCTTTTACTCTGCGCTCCTTGAATGCATCAAATCATATCTATGGGGAAGATACTGTAGAGTGCAATTTGAAAACACAAATCTTTTCTCTCAAATTCTCTTTTCAAGCAAGTTCAGTAGTTGCTCAGGGTGGCATACTTGTTCCTCTTTTATTTATAATTTTTATCAATGACATAAATTTTTATTTTTTATACTCAAAATATTTTTTTATATGCTGATGATCTGAAAGTTTATTTGGTGGTGACGAAGTCTGTGAATTATTTTTCTATTTAATCGGATCTAGATAGAGTCAAATCTTGGTGTGAAAGAAATCACTACTTTTTAAATATCCAGTAAGCACATCCTAGAGGATAGCTGGCACTAAACGGAAATCGTTAGATCAATTCAAGGACTTAGGGTACAAAACTCATATTTAGTATTGCAATAAATTTCATTGTTGCGCACTCATATTTCATGTTGTCTTATATTCGTCGCAACAGTTCTGAGATCTCAGACCATTATACTATATAAAAAGAAAACTGTATTTTGTTTTTGTAAGACCCCGCTTGGAATACGCCTCTTTTATTTGGCGGCCTTTTCTTACGACTTATATAAACAAAATTGAGCGTTTACAAAAGATTTTTATCAAGTCTGCGTTAATATATCTTAAATTTAAGGAACCTATCGCATCTTTTAAGACGCGCTGCTTACTTTCAAATCTAGATTTGCTAGTGAATAGAAGCAAGTTGTAATCCTGCTCTTTTATTATAAACGTTTTTACTACTTTTATTGATTGCCCTAAAATTCTAACTAGAATACCGATCAATAAAATAAAAATAAATGAACCGAACATCATCCAAAAGCTCACCTTGGAAATGTTTGCAGTTACATTGCCTTTGAACCGAACTCTCCAAAAATGTCGCATTTTTCATGCTATGTTCCAGCTTATTTTACGTTCAATAAAAGTAAGTAAGTAAGGAAGTAAGTTAGTTCACTTAATAGTAGTTTTTATGAAACCTTACATTACATTTAAATCTTAACACAATTTTATTACAAAGTCAAAATTAAATTTTTTCATTATACACAATACTGTTTTGACAGAGTTTTGACTCATTATTTGTTTTTAATGTACTCGTATTAAGTAAAATTTTAATTGATAACTTTTCATAAATATTACAATCATTCTTCATACATTCTGCCAAGGTATTAAATAATTTAAATTCCTAATAGAAAAGCGAGTTCTGTGTTGCTCTTCTACTGTGGAATTTTATACTAAAATCGTTTTGGTTTCTGAGTTTATACTTTTGAACAACCTTTACATATTCAACCTTGTCGGTTAGATATGACGGAGCATTATTGCTCTTTATTTTGAATATCAACAATAACGTGTTTAGTTGAAGTCTTTGTGGAATATTTAGCCTTTTCAGCAACTCATGCACTTCACGAGCCTCTGTCAATGAAGGTCGTCGAATTTACACAGACTTCTTTCTTCTTGGCTTCTACGGGAGAAGAAAAAAGTCTGATGAGGAAATGTGGTGATTTCCGAAATAGTACTATAACTTCTACCGCTTTGAAAATTGTTGGTTTTTCCTAATAATTTTCCAATTAACCAATCGGCCTTAAAGCTCAAAAATATTTAAAGTAAATAGTTATATGCCCCAACAAAGCAAATAAATCTCTATATTTAAAAAAAAAAAAGAATTTATTAAATTGTCAAGAAATAAGTACTAAGTGACGGAAAAATTAGTAAAAATACAGCGTCGTCCCTAATGAACAACCCGATACTCACATATGTACATACGTGCATATGTACATTGCATGTGTGTGTGTGTACATTTTTACATTTGTACATACATACGAGCATATGAAATGTGTGCAGATATACAGCAGAAGATACAGGAAATCTAAGTAAAGCTGGAATGTTATGCACACGTTGTTTCACAATCATTCCTTTTTTTTATCTTTCTCGCTTATGATGTTGTTGTTATAAAGTTGAGTTTGTTCTTGGCATTTGTTGGTGCTGGCATTGTTGGCCAATCACGATGTACGAGTAAGTATGCTGTTGGTGATGATAGCAGCGCGCTCAACGCTAAATAATCTATGCCGGAAAATTAAAATTTTTAATAACATGCCACAAATAACTGAGACTCCCTGGTGTAGAGCCGCATAAGTGTGTGTGTATATGTGTATATGTGTATAAGTATTTGTATGAAGGTATCCCAATTGGAAAATGAGTAATGCATTACATTTATGTAAAAAAAAAATGGTTACTTTTACTAAAGCTAAATGTATGTGGTGCACGAAAATCCAGTTAAAACTTTGACGACAGCCAGTCTTTTAGTATTTTTTAAATTTATTTTTTGCTTCATTTCCTTTCTTTCATATTTTTACAATTTATCATAAGTTAAATTTTAAAATTACTAAAAAACAGTTTCATCGCATTTTTCTTTTTTCAAATTCTTCGTTTACCTTAGGAATCTTAGAATTTATCATTAATGTTATTGAAATTTTGTAGCTTCCCAGCCTGCACAGAAAATTACTTTTTACCGACTACGCGTTATGAGTTGATTTTTTCTATTCGAATTAATATCGAAAAAATAACCAATTTCTCTTTTCATTACTGATATCATAAAATATTTTTTTGTTAAAAGAAAATAGTAAATTCAATTTTTTTAATTAAATTTTTTAATTTAATTTTAAAAGAGTGCGTTGAATTTTTTTACAGAAAACTATCAGATATTTTATGGAAAGCGCATCAGAAAAAATTTACTCAGAAATGGATCAAAAGTAATACATCCAAAAGTTGTTAGCGAAATTTTTTGAAAATAGTTACAAAAATGTATCAGTTTCCGGATAAAAGACGCCCGATAAAAAGAAATAAAATTCTTTCATATTTTCCTAAAACACTGCGAATATATAACATGAACTAATAAATTGTATTTTGTTAAAAGAAAATAAGTACAAAAAATACTAGAAACCTCAACAATATTTATAGAAACATATTCAGTTTGTGTAACTAGTTGGCGCAGAAACGTTTTCTGAAAAGTGCAAATACCTCCTTTTGTGTGCACAATGTTGTGTGCATTGCTTGCATTAAATGATTTAAGCACTATAATTAAAGTTATATCACTTTTAAGCTAGCTACTGAATATAATAAAATTCTTCGCCAGTTCAAATCTTAACAGCAATACATTTTCTCTCATCTCTTTAATTAATGCTCTGATCTCATCAAAAATAAAGTACTCTTCTCTATGGGCACAACTAAACATTTAAACTAAATTAAATAAAAACTCTTCTTCATTATGGAATAATAACCTCTTGACTTTAAAAAAAAAAATGGAAAAAATTGAGTTTCCAGAGCTGGTTAAGCCTAATTTTTTGCGTAAGAAGATCATCACCGAAACCATGGAAAGGTTTGATGTATACTATAGGGACACAGCACCATCAATTTCCACGGTTTGTAAGTGGTTTACTGAGTTCCGTTGTGTTCGTATCAGCACAAGTGACACCGAATGTTTAGGTCAACCAAAAGAGTTCCTTACATCTTAGATCAAATATCTTCGATAAAATCAATGGAATGTTATTGGATGAACAGAGAATGTGAAAAGTGCGTGAGGTGACTAAGACTGTCAGCATCTCAGCTGAGTGGATACATCACAATCATTTTACTAGAATATTAGGATATTAAATAGTTATCCGCGCGAGTTAAAATGTGTTTTCTCACTATCGCAAAAATCCATAAATTGCGCTACGAACTAATACCCCACCCAGCATATTCTCCAGATTTTGCCCAATGCTACTACTTCTTATTTCTAAACCTGAAGAAATGACTGGAAAAAAACTCTGGACTGAGTGTATAGTGTTAAAAGGGGGATATTTTACTGAAAAAAAAATGTATTTTATTCAAAAAGTCACTGGCATATCAAACCGCCCTCGTAATTTGTAATCTGGCCAATCTAAAAACAAAAATCTGTCGACTCAAAATTTTTAATTGACCTTCATTGCATTCTTTTAAGGAGTTTAAGCATAAATACTCTCGTATCTTTCGTTCCGTTTACCCGATAAAATATGTTATTGTAACCTTACCATACGTCAATTAAGTGCCGACATTTTGTTGCTTACAACGATGAAGAAGCTATGTAGAAAAGTGAGGAGAATACGTGGGTTGGAACCAAACTCGTTCCATCCGAAAATACAATCCAAGTAGAAAGTTAATAGATGGGGACTTTGCGCAATAATTTCAGATATTGTGAGTCAGTTCAAAATTCTTAGTATTTAAACAATTTTTTTTTTCAACTTGACTAGACATAAAATCGAATATATCAGGCGCGGATAGAGTATTTTCACTGTTACACAGTTTAATTAATTCGCTTGCAAAAATATTTCTCAAAATTGAAGAAAAAAAAAATCATTTTTTTTAAAACTTCTCCTCCAATGATTATTTATGCGAATGACTTTTCCCGGCCGACTTTCCCATTGGGCATGCGCGTTTCCACTACAAAGTGGGCTGCATTAAGTACAAGTATGTATGACGCGACTTTTAAAATTACATTTTTGATCAATTTGATTTGAAGCGAAATTGAAGTGGTGCACTGTCCGTCCGCCAAGTACACAGCACTTTCATGATTATCTTTTTATTCTTAGTTTTTTTTTTTTTTCGTTACTGACGTTGTTGCACACAACACTTATACATACAAACACGTACTCGCAAAACGCATTTCCTCCATGCTTTCAAATTAAAGCACGACTAAGATAAAGAAATATGTATGTATGTATGTATGTATATACAAAAACAAAAAAGTGAGTGCAGAAAGGAAGCAAGGTTGCACGATCAACTGAACAAGAATATTAAAAAATTGTTGCTGTGCAGGTTCATCAGCGGCATCATCTGCGCGAATAAATCTTAGCGTCCTCGCATGCCACACACTTGTGGCGGAACAAACAAAAGTAAATAAAATAAAATAAAATAATAAAATACGCAACAAACAACAACAATAAATAAATAAAAGTAAAATCTCATCACTCTTCAGGAAAATGTGCACACACACACACACACTAACGAACACTTATAATTGCAAACTGAAATAATGTGGCAAGCGAATGCGATGCCAAGCCAGACTATTGAAAGTATTGAGTAAAAAAAAAAAAAAACAAATAAAAATAATCGACAAGCCGCGGCAGCGCAACGCATCTGTAGGAATTGCAATAAATTTTGAAAGAAATTGATAAGGCGTCAAAATAAATCAAACCAATGACTAATCAATGGAAAAAGGTGCGAAATCTTTAAGACGGGGGGGAGCGGAGGGGGGACCACCGCTCGACGCGACCAGCTGCCGGCTATTACATTAAACAAAACAGCGAACGCGGCGAGCGGGGCAAGTTTGCGACAGCCGTTTCGCCGATTGCTTATTGGGTGATTGCAACCTACAATGGTTTTGCATTGGATGTGTGCTAAAATTATCTCGCCTTTAGCCTCGAAAAATTTACAATCATACGTTTTGTGTCGCTAGCTGCTGTGACTGTCATTGCGCGTAGATTATAAAAATCTTTCATAGTTTTTTCTTTTTTTTTTTTTGATTTCGTTTCACATTGCTATGTGTTAAACGAAGGCGCTTTGCTTTTCTGTCGTCTCGTTGAAATATTACCTATCGTTGCCCGAGCTCAAGCGCCGGCTAAATATTACAAACAAACGCACATACATACGTTCATATTGTAGGCATCTTAAAATTTAACTGTATATTTAAAACGTTCGCTCGTTCACACACCCACATAATGAACGACGTGATGCCTTGTATTTGCAACACATTTGCATGTGCAACTTCTTGTACACAGCACACACACACACACACATACATGAGCGATATGTAAAAAAAATAATCGGCACGCCTAACGCTTCTCTCCAACATCGACTAAAATGCGTGAAATGTCAAATGCAAAGTGTATAATTTGGCATTGTCGTAAACAAAGCTGTAAAAGGCGGTCGGTAAAAAAACTTCAAAGTGATGCACAATGGCTTTTACAAAAACCGAAAGTGAAAATCGCCTGCATCACAAATGTCGCAACAAAAATCACTTTCATGCAGAAAACAAGAAAAATATTGCAAGCATCTATAGGTCAACATCTAAATATTTATAAACAATATCCAAACTAAATATTTGAGTTTATTGTCAAACAAAAAGTATACTTCGCAATTAGTCCGTTCGTCTCTGTTAATCAGCACGGTTTTATGCCTGGAGGATCCACTATTACTTATCTGCTGCTTTTTTTTTAATTCTGTACAAATGCTAGGGTGATTGACTCGGTTTTTTCTAACCAACAGTTTTTTCATAAATTATTGTACGGTTGTGTTGAAATATTGATTTTTCGAATATCCAATAAATCGGTTTTTTTTTCAATCTCCAAAACCGGTTTTTTGTAGTTGTGAAAATATGGCCTTTGATAGCACATCGACTAATTTTATATCTATGTTATTATTATTGAAACGGCAACCTCATAGTGATTATCAATTAGATCAGACCATTTTTAATTCGAAATTCAAATAATTTGCAAAAAAAAAACTTAGCAAATATATTTTAGAAGATTTTATATATTTAGACAAATGTCATAAGAGAACGGGAAAACTTAAAAAAATTGTGCAACTCCTTACTGGCAATAAGTCCTTCTAGCGCGCTCAATTTGCTCAATGTGAAATTTGGTATAATCTCAAGTTTTAAAATTTGAGAATATAAATGAGTTTAAGTTTTATTTTTTTGTGTTGGTTTTACTTTTTGTGACCTGGTTATCACGTGGTCATAATTGAGAGACTTTATTTTGGAACTAGAAAGTTTATTTTGAGACCAATTAATGCCAACTGATCCAAAATTGTGGATTTCTCTATTAGAGACTGATACTGCTTACTTACTTAAATCGGACATTTAACAAAATTTTATTTTTCAAAAGATTTCTTTCAGAGAAATAATAGCATTTAGTAGCATGTTTGTATGTAAGCATATTGATGTGGCACTTTTCTAACTTGGAACAAGAACCTATTTACTCGGTTTTTGTTTGATTTAAAAATTAAGTATCGGTTCTTTTTTCAAATAATTCGAAACCCGGCTTTACAAATAGTCTAATAGTCCACAAACCTAATAAATGCCTTTAATAAACGTCGGCAAGTTGATACTGTATATACGAAATTTGGCGAGGCGTTTGACAAAGTTGAGTTTGAAGTTGTTCATTTTTTTTAGCTTCTTCACAAAATTTTGTAGTCGTATATAGTTGATAATGCGTCCTTCTGCCCCCTTCGTTACGTCGTCTGGTGTTCCTCAAGGAGTGTATTTGGTCCTCAATTTTCCATGATTTTCATCAATGATATACTAGTACATAGTTGCTTCAACTTTTCAAATTTTTTATTGTATGCTCTCCGATTACAAGTTTCTCAGTCTTTTTTAATCTACAGACTGATCTTGAGAGGGATGTTGCTTGGTGTTCCAAAAATAGAAAGAAAAAAAATTAAGCATAAATAATTGTTCTCATATCTTCTACTCCAAATCTCGTTAAATTACACTGATTTCCTATTACATTAACTTGGGTGTAATGTTTGTGGTCAAATTTCTTTTTTTACAGTTACTGAAATTATACCATTGCAAAGTAATATTCAATTCTCGCATTAACTCGCTGATCCGTATACAAGTTCTTTAAAATTACTATTTACTTCTCTTGTTCATTCAAAGCTCGAATACGTTGCTTTCATATGGCGACCATGCTACATACGAGTATGTGTGTAATATCAACAGCGATTATACGAAACCATATGCTCTACGCTCTCTATTAGATTGCTATATGTACGAGTATGCTCTCACATCTTAAATTGAGGATTATCCTTTCTCTTGCTTTCGTTTTCGATATTTTACGATGTACGATGAACTCTCCGTTCACAATCGAAGGTATTTCATTTAATATCCCACCAAAACACATTTTTACTCTGTAACCTATCAGAAATAATTATGCTAATAATGCTTCAATTCGTAGGGCTCTCACCAATCGATTAATTTTTAACAAAATTTTTTCCAAATTTCTTTTAAACAGTATGTTTTCTATTTATATTGGAAAATTAGAGTCTACTTTAATTTTTTTTATTTAGTTATAATCTTTTATGTGTTGCCATTAAATATTTAAAAGCTGAACCCTCTCCACTCGCTGTTTAAATAAGGACAGATTTTTAACAAAATATTCAGATGTTAGTTTCATTTGTAAGAACAAATAAGCTGCTTTCCTTTTTATAAAGAAGGCAACTGAGTAGTTTTTAATATCACTTATACCCAATAAAGACCTCGGGAGAAACCGTATGCGAAATAAAACTTCAGACAAGCTCATATTTTCTATTGCAACGACATAGATGGTTTGATTGGCATGTTTCTCGGCCTTTTTCAACTCCCGAATATCCCAGGATCAGTCTATTTAAATCCCGGAATGACAGAAAACAGTGAATTTTAAAGGCCTTTTTTTATTTTAATTTACATTTTTTCAAACAAAAATAAACCTCAAATGATTTAAAACAAAATGAGCCGATCGAATAAAACAAATAATACACTAAACATACCTTTCAGAGTTGTATTGCAATAAAAAAAATTAAGATGAGAATCAAAAATAAAAGTTTATAACACGGCTTGTTAACTGCCTAAAGGCTTTCTTTTTCGCTTGCCATTATAAATGAGCTGGAGAATATCCTCCTCGAGTAGAAAATGAGCCATACTATGATAGCGATGTTAAAAGAATTAACCACGAGGTGCCTGCCTGAAGTGGAAAAAGCAGAAAGTCTCCAAGATAAATTGCATCAAGTTTTAACGAGCAGCTCGCTATGTCCAAAAATTGAAAGGCATACAATTTATCAGAAGGTTTGGTGAAAGACATTTTTTTAATGGGGGCGATAAAGAGATAAAGACTAATACCTACAGAAAGCATTTAACTTTTTGTCGACAATCCTACAAACAATTGTTGAGTCGATGCTTTTCCACTGCAGTTTTTAAATGCAATTAATTTAAATCCAGTTTGGAGGATAACACACTTAAGCTTTTATTTATTTAAGATTGCATTTTGATCGTGTACGTACAATTGCTTCTGTACTAAATATTTTATTTCTTCTGTACCAAATATTTATATTTGAACTTGAAGTATAAATTATTTTGTGTGTGTCAAATTGGACGTTTTTTTCTTTTTTTTAATATTAAATATATCAATAAATACCTGCATGACTTAGAACAAATCGCTCTTTGTTCTATTAATGTTACTTTGCATAATTCCATAATACAATGATTACAGACGTGTAACATTTTCTAACAAATTAAAATTTACAAATCAAAACTTCATGAAATTCGGGTTGCCGGGATTGTCCCGGGATTTTGTTTTCAGATCTCGAAAATCGCGGGATCAATAAAATGCCCAAAATTGACATGCGTAATTAGGTAGTTTTGTTGTGTTACATGTTGTTGATGTTAAGGCGACCTTTGAATCAATGTCAAGGAAAGGATGAGAGCTAAATTGTTTACCGGCTCACTACTGCAAAACTTGTTAACCTCACGAGATTAATACGCCTGTAGTGCTCCCCGTGCCGAACCTAGGCTGGCGTGACTTTTTAATAGTCACACAGCATTTTTCTGTCTGCAACTAACACTTCAAAATATATATTAGAGTCACAATGGAGTCTTTTTTTTAGTTTCAATAACTTTAACCGAACTGAAGATATCTATAAATTTACTAACAAGTGGTTCTGTAAGCATGAAATGCATTATTTGTCGAATATCCTTTTCATTGATACTAGAGGTATTCCATAAAAATCGGTGCATTTATTCTATGTTGGCCAACGCTGCAGATAAGACAACTGCGATTGTGCCGCCTTAAACCTGCCGATCAATTCAATAGCCGACTAGGGCCTTTTAATAAACCAATGACACCAACACAGCAGCTGAATTGCACTAGAAAAAAATTAAATACCAAAATCAAAACCTAACAAAATGAGAAATGCGAAAAATCAATAATAACAGTTCATATAAACACTTTTCACCTCTTCTCTGCGACACGGCATGGACCGTCAGACAAGGAGTCGATGCGCCGTTTGAGCATTTCAAATCCCATCTGAACGCAGTGTTAACTATGCATTTGAAGTTGAATGCGTTTTGCTATTTGTCGATTGTCTAAACAAGAGAGCTGTTACTTGACGCTTGCCCAGCTAGCATTTTTTTTAAATTTTGGATAAAAATTAGACATTTGTATGAATAGAAGAATGTTACAAGTAATAAAATATATCTAGTAAGCATTAATATTATAAATAAATTGTTAGTAAAGGTATATCGCGGAAGAAAATGGTAAACTGCGGATGACCATCCATAAAAAGTGATTTATATGCAATCATTTTGTGCAACTTTTGCTTATATTTATTGTGTTTCAAGTAATTTTACAATCAAATATTACTTTTTACTTTTTTGTGTGATTATTTTAAGACAATATTAAAATGAATTCTATAAGAATTGGATTACCTAGAAAGTCCAATGTGATTGTTTTGTAGTATTCATATTTCCAGCCATTTTATAAATAAATTTAGCTGCTTTCAGCATCAAATAGTAAGTAATTCAAGAAGTAATATATAAACCTTATCGAGTACTTAGAATTGGTCAAATATACTTCCAAAACCTGTTAATTATTATATCAAAGGCATTCAGATTTGGCTTTTACCTTTTTTAATGAGAGGATTGCGGCGCACTTAGTCCCAGGAAAATGAAAATATGTGAAGAGATCACCAAAGATAATTCGTTTGGATCATCAAATTTGACTATTATACTTTTTTAACTATATTTTAACCCTGAATTTATGTAGCTGAGGTCCTCTCGGTAGGCAAAGTCAAACCTCTGATATTTTTTTTTATCAAGAAAAAGCTTCTCATCAAATACATCTGCTGATCGGAGTCGGCATAAAACTGTAGGTCCCTCCATTTATGGCACAACAGAAACACGTTCACCACAAACGATCGGAAAAGATTAGCGATTCCCCGAACTTTATAGTGTAAAAATCAAATTGATATTTTTTTTAAACAAAAAACATTAAATTCCTCATCATCATCCAATACTGACTGGGTGTAGGCTCTACGGCAGTTGCATTAATAGAAAACACTCACGCGGAAAGCATTCACATTTATGTTTGTTTTTTTTTTAGTCTTTGTTTATTGTTTGCTTATGCTGCCGTACTGCTGCCGACTGCAACAAATGCGCATCGGACGATGATGGATAGTTGTACAAAGTCGTGTTCAAACACTTTGTTGTTGCCACTAAATGGTTTTTTGTTTTTTTGTTTGTTTATCTATGTCTGCATGTACGCATTTGGCTTTATTGTAGTTGTTAGTTACATGCACGCGCCATCGAGCGATGACGGGAAAGTTGAAAAAATGTATGTAAGCACAAGTAAGCTTCGCTAAGCGTTCACACATCAAATCACACACGAAGTGAGAGAGGTGGAATACACCCTAACGAGTCACTTTCCAGCTCTACAAGTTGAATGGTTTTAACTAGTTGGGGTGCCTCGGCAATGTGGATTTATTAACTTTTTTTTTTTTTTTATTAATTGTTGTAAATATAAATGTAAATCCAACTGCGTTTTAATAAAACATCTTGAAAACTTCAAATGCGGAAAAGCTTACACAAACGCTTAGCGAATTAGTGTAGTTCACACTTTTATAAGTGTGTAAGTTGCACCAAACAATTGAAATGGGTAGTAAAATATATGGTGATAGCTCGGGTTACCAGTGATTTTGTGTAAATCTATTGGTTAAACTGCATTTTTAATTCAGCGGAAAACATTGATACAAATTAATAAAAAGTCAGTGAAAAGAATATGTGAGAAAGTTGCTAAAAATAATAATATTTTAATAGGATTAAATAGAAAATAGAATTGAAAAGAAAAAAAAAACAGCAAAACACATAGTGTTTTTATTTTTCGTTTGTTGTCACGTAAAGTCATATCTTAAAGCCTACGAATCCTGTACATTTTGCTTTTCTTGACAGTTTAAATGGCGTTTTCGAAAGAATTTTTGAACACGAATCAATAGTTCTTTTATAAAAATAATTCTGGTTTTTTAAATTACTTTTGAATTCCACTTTTTATCGAATGCTGCAATATCACTAATGTCTGCCTACGCGGCAACCCTGCCTCAAAAACGCACTCCGAAAGAGTAAAGCAGGAAGATGTAAGAATCGACAGCCATAATTGAGGCCATTCATTCATTTTAGTCAAATTTACAAGAGTTCGTCTTCTTATTTTAAATATAATATATGGCATCCTGGCAATAATGCAAGTAGCACTTGCATCTGCTTAAAATAAGAAAACTTTTTTTCTTTTTTAAGGTTATTTGCCTTATTATTTTAGAAACAATGGCATATTAAATATATTTTACAATTCTTGAAACGTAAATCTTTTAATTTAAAATTCTTAAAATGAAAATCTTTTAATTTAATAAACAATGTATTTGATATCTGAGTTGATATTATTTTATTAGTTTACTAAGCACAATTCTATTTGTTAATTAAAGATGTGTTATTTAATTTTTAAATTTTCCTAGCTTTAATTTGTGCACACACTCACCGATTTATACCTTAAAAAAGTGTGCTCTGCTTTTTATTTTATCTTTAGAAAAAGTTGTCTTACGGAGAAGAGTAGAAATTTGGGTGGTCCTTGGAAATTAATTTTATTGCGACGCCCCCTAAAAAGCTTCCTTTTGATGAAAAAACACCGAGAAGAATTTTTTAAAATAAAAACAACACGTGTTTCGAGACGATATTGCTTAAGTTTTGGGTATATTTGTTTTTGAGAATTTTAGATAAAAAATAAAATGTTTTCCAAAAAATATAAACAATTCCAGAAACCAAATAAATAAAAAAAAATTTCTCAAAATCACAATAGATAAAAATTGAAATTAAAAATTTTTCCAAGTTGATTTGGTCTATTAATTAAAAAAAAAATAAAAGATTTTCAAATTGATGTTTTTATTTTAAAACCAAATTAATACAAATATAATTCTAATATCTAAATTTCTTCTTTCCAAGGCTTAAGTAAACTTTCTTTCCTATTTTTAATGCCTTTACTTCTATAATTATCTAAGTTTTAACTGAGCAACTGCTTCTGTACTTCATCTTTTGTGAACAAATCGTTTTACTCTTGCATTAGTTTAGATCGTGTAGAGGCACGTGTTGTTTTTAATACAAAAAAAAATTACCTCAGTGTTTCTTCATCAAAAGGAAGCGTAATGGAAATATTAAATTTCCAATTTTTTTAGCGTTGCAAATATGAATAATGAGAATCAATTTTTTTCTTTGACTTTACTGAAATTACTAATGTTTTGACTTACTAAGCACTACACTTCCCTTATACAGCAACACAACATATGGCAGTCATTACAAAATCAAGCTCGCTTTAACAATTTAAGAATATCTGAAACCTTAATAAAAATAGATCTGAATGCATTTTATTTGCCGAGTTGCTTTTTTATTTTTTGTTTTTTTGGCATTTAGCGTTAATTAATGCAATCAAGCAGCGGAAAACAACTTTGCATACAATTTTCGACGCTTTAAACGTCACAGTATTATTTGGGCATTGTTGATGAAATACTAACTTTGATGAAATACTACGGCAGCTAGATAATAGTTTAAGCCAATTTATTTAGAAACCTTAGCAAACAAATAAAACGAAATATTTAGACCATTATTTTAAGTCGCACCTTATCTATATGTATGATTATAGTTTCATTTTTTTTATATATTTTTTTTTTTTTTTGTTAAATACATACATACATACATATATCCCCTATTTTAAATTCATTTATTTTTAATTTGCGCTGACTTCATTGCACTCTCAACAACGATACATATCACGTTCGCAAACGATTTAGTAGATTTTTAAAAATATGCTAATTCGTCCAATTCGTAATTTCAAAATAAATAATATATGCCATTTAGAGTGTACATATATGTGTTAATCAAGGACCGAAACAGCGAAGTCGTCATGAGGCCACCTTACTTTTATGAGAACAAAAGACTTAAGCAACGAACTCGGCAGTAAACTTTTATGTGAGACAACTAACTACATAGTTCTCATTGTATGCATTGGTATGCATTTAATTTCATTGCATGCATAAACATGTATGATAAGTCCGTTTTTAACGCATCCCACCTGTCTTTTTTGTAGGGATGCGTTTTGATTACATTAAAAAATTTGCCATAAATGGCAAACAATTTCTAACCTCTAACAACTCACTAAAAAGAGGAGTCATATAAATATTCTCGTCAAAAGTGGTAAAAAAAACTATATTCTCAAGTAAAATCTACGTAGTCACTATTTCTTGGGTTTTTGGAACCGCCAGGTGCAGGTGATATAAATTTTGATTAAAAAATTTGCTTATATTTTATTATTATTATTATTTATTTATAGCAATTAAAATTACAATAAATACATTAAGTACTAGCAGCAAGGCTATCGGCTGTGCTTATATTTTAAACTATCTGGAAATTGAGTGTCCAACTGGGCAACGCTTAATGATAAAGTCGCTTTCATCTGCATTGAAAACGTTTTCCATATTTTGAACAGAATGGTGTGCTTACCAGAGTCAATTTCTAAAAAAATTGTATGCAAAATGCATACTTGGCTAAATTTTACACATTTTAACTTCCTTAAAAACACCATTTATATTAAAAAAATTCATTAATGTAGTTGTTGTAAATAATTGAGCTTCTTTTTAATCACCAAAAGTTCCTTTTCCTTGTGGTTTCCGTTGTGCAAACGATTTATTGGCGGCTTATTTAGGTACATGGTCTTCATTGATAATCCAATCGGTGGTAGATCTATCGCTCTTGTATTGGCTGCACAAATATTTTTAATTTTCTTTTTTTTTACAGCGTTAATGGTTTCTAGTATTTGCTTTTTAGTTACAGAAACATGATAAATACATACTATTGCTCTATTGATGTTATCCTGGAAGTTACGTATGCATATTTCAAGTTCAAAGTAAAATGAGTGTTTTTTTTAGACCAGTGGTTTTTAAGAAGAACGCAGATAATTAAATGCTATGGCCAAGAATTTAGCTTTATTATAAGGATACGGGTTTGTTATTATGTATTAAAAATAATTTCGGCCGAATTTTCGACCACTTTTTGCAGCAATTGTGGCCTTATGTCAGCAATAACGTAACGAATATTTTCTTTCAAGGCGTCTTGAAATGGCAAACTAAACTTATTAACAGATCTCTTCTAATTAATTAAAATTAGTTTTGAAGTAAAATATGGTTCATTCTCTAAGAAAAACCATAAAAACCGATATTTTAAACTAATTACAAAACGTTTTACGTTTAACGTTTTATGTTTAACGTTTATCAAAAATTCATCGAAATATCGAACTTTTTAAAAAAGTTTTTAAAATAATTTTGAGTTTGCAGTCTTTCGGCTGATTTAGTTTTAGTCTGTGAAAGTGCAAGTTTGAAGTGTCTGAAAGTAAAAAGAGTAAAAGAGTAAAAAAGAGAAAGAGTAAAAAAAAATTGTCAGAAATCAATGGTAATTTGTAGCCGCTAGAATCTTGCATTTTCTCTTACATATCTGCATACCCCGAATAATTTTAAAGCCCTTTTTTTTAAGTACGCAGCTTTAATAAGTGTTTTTTATATTTTTTTTTTTTATTTAAGAAATTTTTCTAAATGGCTATTGTTAGAGAATTAACGATATTTATATTGACAAATAATTTAAAATAATTAAATAAATTGTCCAAATGTGTCAATATGCGCTTGTGCTACAATTTGTGAACTGAGTGTATGTGCTGTTAAATCCAGCTCCAGCAACGAAATCTGTAGTATAACAATTTGAATATAAAACTTTTGTGCTTAGTCAGCGCTCGTCCTCGCTTTAACAAAAATATTATTGACGACCAAAATCAAAAGCAAAGAAAAAGAAATTTACACAAATCCTTTTCTCAAATAAATGAATTATATAAATAAGCTTTCTCCTAGAAATCAACGCACATATGACTAATACGTACCCTTTCTTAAATTTTCTATATAAATTCAGGAAATTTATGGTTATGAATGAAATAGTAGACACACTGCTTTCTAATTTTTATATATTCAATACACTCGAAGAAAAACACCAATGCACAAACAAAACTCACACTTAGAGCCTGTCAAAAAATTAGGGAGAATAATATTTAGTTAAGTTATGAAACACTTCAAAAATTCTGTGCAAATGCAATATCTCTGCAATACAATAGAAAATCTGAAACAACTAGTAGCTACCAGATTGAAAGGCACTACATGGCCTAGTTTTAATTCATGTTGATTTAAGCATATTAAAATGTTTAGCCAAACAAACAATGCATAGAAAAGCTTACAAACTATGCATTGTTCAAAAACAGGTCTTTAATTAGTAATTTAATTGTTCCATGACTTTTGGTTATAGCAAAATCTCAGTTTTTGGCGAAGCCTTCAGTTTCAAGTTCCATCCAACTTCCTGCCTGCAAGATCTCCATACAAATCGTATCTTCAAATTTCGTTTAAAAAAAAAATAGCACACTCACAAATTCACCGCACAAAATGTTCAAGTCAACACTTCACACTGTCAAACAAATCGTTATAAATGCGTATTAAAGGACGTTCATGTCCAATAAGTTGTGCTAATTACTCAGTTTGTATATTTCGCAAGCAACAGCTTATCGCAATTGATTGTTCCTACCCTTCCTACTTTCGACAATCAACACACCAAATGAGAAAATCAATAAAAAAAAAACGCACACAAGTATCTACTACAAAGTCTAAAACAAATAATAATAATAAATGACTATAAAATTAAAAAAAAATGCACTCAAATTGCGCATCGACAGCAGTAATGAAATTTTGTCTCCAACACCACTCGCCGCCCTTCCCACTGTACCTTACGTGTTTTTTTTTTTTTTTTCATCGAAGAACTTGTCATCACCGCCAACTTTTAGCCTGCAGTTGGCAATTTTATCTGTCAACAACATTTAAATGTTGCGCGGATGTTTCGGTAACTAAGCAAAATGCAAAAACGTTTAACACAGTTCGCCCACTCGCCAAATGTAATCGTGCTCAATACAAAACAACAAAAGCAATGCGATGCAGCATTTTTCTCTTCATTTTCAAAAGTCAGGATAGTAGCAAGGATGGCCTTACACTTTTTGTTTTAATTTTTTGTTGCAAAAATTAAAGCGTTGCTAATCAGTTGAAAAGGGCTGACACAAATCGAAAACGAAGCAAAATGTGAAACTTCGAAACTATAAAGTAAAAGCGAATAGTTAGCTACGAGTATTTACATAGTAATGCAAATAAACAAAGAGAACAAGCACTTTTTGCAAGGCATTGACAGTAACAAGAACTGAAATGTGGCCGTTAAAAAAGGAATAGAAAGAAAATACTAAAAGCAATAATCAGCAGTAACAACGTGTCTCTTTGCAGCGAAAGGTGTTTAGTGGTGCCTTGAAGACGATTAATGATTTTTTATAAATACAATTTTTTTTCTTTTTTGTATTTGCTTTGCGCTGATATCGGTTTCTTAGTTTGTCGATGCAGAAAATAACATACTCTTAATTAATGCAGATTCGTATTGACTCCACTTTGTTGGTTGGGAAGTGACCCCCAGGTGAGGTGTGTAGGTAGGATGATGGCTTTTTGTAGGAGTGACGATAACAGCTGACATGTGGCAGCACAACAATATGTCATACACCAGCGGTATTGTTAAAAAAAATTCAGCTTAAACACTTTTTAATAAAATTAAAGGTATGATGGGAGAGATGAATAAGCTTTTGCTGGGAACGCAATTCTAAAGCTTCCGTGATTGTAATAGCACGTTTACATTGAGCTATAAACTCGAGTTTATGGGCCGCGTTGGTGTTTAAGTTCAAAGATCTCTATCATGCAAATATTTTTTTGGTTGACTCGCTTTTATCGTCTTTTTTATTTGGTATTTATTAACACTTTTTTTTGGTTTGATTTTGACGGCGCTTTTGAAAAATGTGGCGTCGCTTTTGGGAAATTTTTGCGGAACTGTCAAACTGAGTTTGTTAAACAGCCTAATGAGAAAGCTTGACAAATGTTCATAAGCACAAAACATTAAACTTAAGTTCCTAGCGCAATGTGAACATGGAATAAGTATACTTATAATTTGAATGTCTTTCGCGTATTATTGAATAATCATAATTTGTTTGTAAATTTTTGTTATTTTTCTGTTGGCCTAATAAATGTTAATAAGCATTTTGACCCTGCAACTCCGAGCTCCTGGGTCCAAAGCCTGGTGGAAGTGGTTATGAAGAATTAATTTAATTATTTTAATAAAAATAAGTCTGATGAGAAAATGTGGTGACTTCCGAAATAGTACTATAACTTCTACCATTAAAAACAGTTGTTGTTTTTCACAAAAAATCTTTCATTAACTGGCCTTAAACTCAAAAAGAGTGGCAATTATAATTTGTTTTTGGTAAACCAAATATAACACTTCTGACGTTGCTCCTAAATTCAACATATTCGTTGATATTCAAAAACAGCAGGCTTACTTTATTATTAAAGAGGAAATTTAATGTTTTTGTGATATCTTAAATTCCAGATTGAGCAAGTTCAACTGGTAAAAGTGAGTTCATTTTGAAAATTATGCTTCCCCGTTTTTTCATTGCCGTTAAAATTGTACTGAGAATTTTCTCCGACTGTTGCATGCAAGAACTGTTTAAGGCAACATCATTCTTTGGAAATGCCAGATAATACGGGCTCCGAATGGTATGCAACATTGAAGACATTAAATTTATCACTTTGTAGCATAACAACAAAAGCGCCAAGTTCGAAACAATAGAGAAAAATTTTTAATTATATAATTTTTGCTGCATTTTGACATTAAAGTTTTAGATTAGTCATTTTGCATTGGATAATAAACCAATTTATTTTCTGAAATTTTTCGTTTAAAAGGGTAAGGAGCAAAGTAATTTTTTTAGTTCTTTGCTGAAGACATCTGGAAGATCTTCTTTTAATCACACTATTAAATGGCCAAATATAATTGGTACACGCTCTATGAACCGCTTTTTACCAATAGTTGATTCCGACTGTTATAATTAAATCACTGTTAACCACCACTCAGCTCAAGACTCAAAGAATACTTTTCTCTTGAATATTTAGAGACAGTCACTGTAAACTAATCCATTTGAGATTACATTAACGTGTAGCTTGTGTAACAGACCAATATCTGGCTCTCTTCAAAATGTTTCTTGTTTTCTTGTGGTTACAATTCAAGAATTCTGCCTTGTCTAGTTTGCTTTCCCAGTAATAATACTCTTTAATATAGGAATTACCAAAAATAACTAAGCATTTTTGCAAATATCTAATGTTTTGTGAAAGATATTATTTGACTATAAACATGGACAAGTTAAAAGAATTTAAACCTGCTATTTTAGTCAACGGTAATACAGAATGTATTGTTCAACTTTTGCAAATCTCCAACTTAAAGAAAAATATATATTTTTTTGATTTAAATAAAATATTAAAAAAAACAGCATTAAAGCCACCACTAACAGCTGCTTCTAAATATTATTAACCACAAAAAAAAATGTGGAAAATGAAACTCTCTTTTAAGTTTTATCTTCGATGATGAATGTGTATGAACTTTGGTCTCCATTCCAGAATAATCTCCAGAATAGCGAATATTTCGTTATCCATTGTGTTTTTTACTCCTTATGCAATGTATTTTCCGTTCGTCATAAATTCAAAAGCTAGCCCATTCTCGAAAGAAAACTTGTATGGATGACACTCTCCTGCTGCTACCAAGTTTCCTTTTTTTTTCGAACTCATTTCACATATAATATAAACGTTGGGAAACTTAGCTAGGTTGTGAGCTCGTTTGCAGTTTGATATTTACTTATATTGGATATCAAAGGTAACTTTTGATTATTGGCCTTAATCTTTATTTGTTAATTTGTTTATTTCGATGAATCTCCCTTAACTTGCATATACTTCATATCTGATACGAATAATTTATTTAATATTACAAAATTAATATTATGACCTCTGCATATAACATAAATATAGGTAAATAGGAGAAACTAAAATATTTTTGAACAAATAAAATAAAAATGGTGTGTGGTTGAGTTATAGACACTGTCGTGTGTTTTGCGTAAATTACACAGTACAACACATGATTTGCCAACTCAATTCTGAGAACTGTATGTGAAATTAGACCCAAAAAGAATAATTTCTGCATCATTCGTTTTGTCTTCTTACCTGCCAAAATATTTTTAATATCGATTTGAAGTTAGTACTATCGTATAGGGGAATTTATCACGTTTTAGGTCCTGTTGTTTGACTTAGCTCGACAGCCACTAGCCCGATTTAGTTGAAATAAATTTAAAAAAATTTAGAATTACAATCCCCTTAATGTGTTCATATATTGTTTTCCTATACAAGCAACAGTTTCTAAGTTAAAAATAAGCGCATGAAAGAAACATTTTTTTTTTTTTAAATTCATAAAAAATACAAAACGGAAATAAGTTTCAAGTCTAGTTACTTTTTCGAAAAGTCACATAACCTATGAGCAAAATGAGATAAAGGTCATGAAAATCGATGAACGCGTTTCGCTTTTATTCGCAGTTAAGCAAATTTTTGAAATTCATACCTTCACTCAATTGCGAATAAAAGCGAAAGGCGTGCACCGATTTTCATGGTCTTTGTCTTAATGCGCTTATTTTTAACTTGGAAACTATTGAGATAGACTGAAAAGTTCTTCCTTTATGCAAAGTTGGTAGGCTAATTAGCCGAGAAGGGAAGACATAAGTTGGCAATGGTTCAATAAAATTGATTGCACTTAGAGCAAGGCATATAAATATCTTTTGTAACTTTTCTAAATGATTTATATGAACTGTATGACTCGATCTGCAAATAAAAGCAGCATTTTCCAATTAAGAATGCACCAATGCGGTATAAAGCATTATAATAGAAAAAAGATCAGAGAACTCAGAAAGGCGTCTAACAAACGCAAGGATACCAAATAAGTCGGCACTAATTTTATTTAAGTGCGTAATAAAAGTGTGTTTTGAGTCGAAATATACTTCAAGATCTTTATACACAATTTTCGAGTGGTAATTTTGATTTAACAAATGATGTTAAAAAACTGAATTTGAGTTTTAGATTAGAAAATTCGTTCTAAGCATGAAATATTCCGGTTATTGTCTTGTGCTAAAAAAAACCCTTTCTTTAAGAACAAGACGATTTTTTTAAAGATCACAAATATAGATATACACAGGTGTCTGGTTTTAATTCTTTCGCATTAGTGGAAACAACGGTTTTGTGACAAAATTCGATTGCCCGCATAGCTGGATAAACACCTTGTTTGGGCTGTATAAACACCTCAGAGCGTTGGTTGTACTTTCATAAGAATAATAATAAATCTTCTCATTTCGCCTTCATATAAAATATTTTCTTAATTTCAAAAAGATTACATTGATTATATGTAAGTATAGTAGTACATACTGAAGAATAAGATTAAATTACGCACTAAAATCACTTTACGTATACACATTTGCCTGTGTCTACAGTTTTTCGTTTCGTTTCATCATCACAACAAAAATTTGATTTTGCCTTTTGGGCTTGCATGTTGCTTTTTTGCCACATTGCACTTAGCTGAGAGTGTTGTCAAGAATTACACTGGCGACTAACGAGATCGCAAAATCAGTTGGTAACACGAAAATCACGTAAAAAGGCCGATGCCTCAAGGCTTTGAAATCGAAAAAATTGAGCTGTCAATAGCAATTTAAGTCAATTATGTTTGGTAACATTTAAATTGCATTCAAAGGCAGTAGCCAAATTGCACACCCCAGCAGCAGCAGCCGGCCGGCATGTTGAAGCATTATTATAATTTTTAATGTGTACACATTTATTATTTACTTATTTTTTTTTTTTGCTTTTCGGAAATTTGCTTCCTTTTCAATGTTCGAAGTACTTAGGCCCAAAAAGGTAGCAATAATAATTGCTATAAATGTAAATGCAGCATTGGAATACACACCCACCGAAACGGTTTCGTTGAAAAAGAAGAAGAAGAAGAAGACGAAGACGAAGACGAAGAAGAAGAAGAAGACGAAGAAGAAGAAGAACTGATGAGGGTCGTTCGTTCGTTCGGTGCTCTATTTTTCCAAACATTTCACACATTTTTTTTACAATTCGCCATAAAATGTACGACTGGCTCACCGCATTTGGTTGTTAGCTTTATTTGTGTGCAAAATTTTTGTGTGCTTAATTCTCATCATTAATCACCTGACGACGCGCTGTGAAACTGTAAAAGTGTCACTATCGGTGTTGCTGTCAAGTTGTTGCAACACTTGCGCTAATGTTGCATGATTTACTGTTGGCAGCCGCTGTTGCCGTGGCGGATCAGGAGTTGACGGCGGCGGCGGCGGCGGCGGTGGTGGTTGGTCAGGGCGGCTGCCACAAATCGTGCGTGTGCATCTCGATCTGTGTGAATGTGTGTGTGTGTGTGTGTGTGTGTGTGTGTGTGTATAAGTTTGGGTGAGTGACAGGCAAATATGGGGAAAACTGGACAAATGCAACACAAAAATTAAATGAGAATAAACAAGCAAAAGCGAAGAGTAAAGTGCAGCGACATATTGACAGCGTAAAAGGTATGCAACATACTCGTACTCGTACAACAACAACGAAAACAAACAACAAAAAAAAGTCAAGCAAACAGCAGCGCAAGAGTCAACAAACACAAGCGAGCAATGGCAATCAAGCAAAAGCCAAAAAAGGCACAGCCGCTGCGGTAACTGCAGCAATTGCAAGAGAAGAACGCGACGTTCCGTTCAATATCTCATCAGCAGTCACTTTGGGCCACAACGACGACGAATTCGAGCAAGCAAAACAAAAAGCAAAAACAACACAGCAGCTAAAGCAAAACCAATGGCTCTTCAGCGCCAACAAATGTGATTAACACTTCAACACCGTAGTTTGTTGTCGATTGTCCGCTGTTGAATTGTTGCATGTGGGTCGCTGCTGTTGTCTTTTCACTTACTTTTTTTTTTCAATTTTTGCACACCACACAGAACTGCGAAAGTCCAATGTAAAGTTGACGTTAGTACATATGTGTGTGTTTGTGTCTATAAAGACAACTCACGATTCATTACCAATATCTTTTTTTCGAATTTCATCAATTTTTAACTGAGTCTGTACGTATTTGTAGTGAAGTTTCACTCCATCGTAATGAGGTAAAGAAATAAATTGGTGGAAGATTAAAATGTGGTACAAGGATTTTTCTTGACACAACCAACAGCCATAGCTACTTAATTTTGTTGTTTGTAGGATTTTTTAGATTAAAATTTAGGCAAATTTATGCGTGCATATGCTTTTCAATAGATACTTTCACTTAATTTCCTTCAATCTAAAGAGATGTTCAAGTTCTTACCCCAAATATGATAAACCTCCGAAATTAAAAGTTTACTAAAAAATACTAAAATGACTTTTCTTGTAGGTTGTTAGTGCTTCATAATTATTTTGTTTTATAGTTTTAAGCCACAAAAGTATCCGGTAGTGATGCTGCGAAACCAAGCGACTTTAAGAATAGATTCGTATTATTAACTAACGAGTTTCGTACTTCTTATTTGTTTTTTTTTACGAAACTTCTGCAATGCAAATCTACATTTTTTTCGTTAATTTACCGAAATATGCGTGCTTTTCGTATAATGTTTGACTGTTTTGCCATATTGTGAAAATTATAGGCAGAATAATAATACAGCACAACACTGAAATTTTGTAAAAAAAAACACTCACTAATGATTGAAATATACTGAAAGTGTTGTAGTAGCTACTCTGAAGATTATATCTACATATCCAATCACAAAGGGCATGTCATACACATGTGTTTATTTTTTTTAACAAACTGGCGTGGCAGCCAACTGATAATTTCGAAATAACACTCGGTGCATGAAAATACCACTTTAAATATAAAACTGCCGGTAATTTATTATATTTACGAAAGTATTGCTTAAATTATAGGATTACGGAATTGTAGATTTCGTATAAATCAAAACCATTTGCTATTATTACGAATACTTTTATAAGGTGTGAAAAAATTTTCATGCATAAATTTGTTTTATAGTAAAGAATGGCTTTTATAAAGTGCATTAATATTTCGTAATATGTACAAAAATTATTACTTATCAAAGTACCTCTATTACCGAAAGTTGAACACTTCCATTTTTAATAATTTTACTAAATATTATTTTTAATATACGGATGTACAGTTTTAGAAAAAATAGGGTCATATTGAAAAGTTCTTTTAGACTGGTTAATTAAATTTTCCATTTAAAATTTTTTACTATTGACAATTCTTTTATTAAGCTCAGGCCAACAGAAAAATAACAAACATTTTTTTACTATTATAAACATTCCATTATACGATATATACTCTGTTCACAAATTATAGCACAACCACACATTGAGAGACTTGGCCACTTAATTTTTTTTTTCTAGTTAATCAAAATCATTTTTGCAAGTAAAATATGGTTTAATCTCTCATTTTTTTAAACTATTAACAAAATGTACAAAGATTTAAAAAAAATTTTCCAAAATTTCGAATTTTAAATAAAAATTTTTTTTTGAGTATGCAGTTATTTGGCTCATTAAATTTTAGTGTGGGAAAGTGCAAGCTTCAAGTGAAATTTTGTTTACTGGCAACTACCTCCGTACAACGCAGAACAGCGATATGGAAGGAAATTCGAAAGAGCGTCAGTAAAAAAATTTTTAAAATCAGTGGTAAATCGCAGCCACTAGACATTGGCACTTTCTGACATTAAAATTGAATGAGCCAAAATTTAAAAGTTTTTTTTTTAATGTTGGAAATTTTTATAAATGCATTTTTTATAAAATTTAAAAATCTGTTTTTAATGGCGTTTTAATTTGAAAACCAATTTGACGAGTAGTAACTCAGTTTGAAAGAGCATTATAGATTATTGTGATTTTGACCTGCTAAAATATGTACCTGCCAAATCACCATTTGGCAGCGCATCGATGTTCACCAACTACATATGGACCATAATTTAGGTGAAGAGTAGAGAAATAGAGAAGAACATAGTTAATTTTGACGAACTATGTACGTCCACAACCTGTCTAACCGTATGATCGGTGGCAGTCACAGATATATCACGGGATGGTGTAAATATTTAGTACGCATACATTTTTTTTATTTGAATAGAAAATAAACAATAATAAATGCTTTCATGGGTTTACCGACAAAAAGTGATTTTTATACAAGTTGAAATTTATTAAGTTTTTAAAAAGGAGGCCAGACGCGTCTATGGCAAGAAAAAAGAGAGGTAAAAACACGACAGTGCGAAGAATTTGAAATAAAAACCGTCAAAATTATTTTCAGAACTTGCGACGGCTTCCGAAGGTCTCAAGACCGGGGTAAATTGCTGGATACTGAATATGGTCAGACGAATGAAAACATTTTTTTTGGAATTTGACAATATGTTATTATTTGATCCAACATTTTAATCGTTGATACGGAGTTGTATGATTTGCCGAAAAAATATATTTGGCGAAAATTTTTATAATTTCTGGGATTTTTTTTAGAGAATACATTAATTTGATGAAAATGATAATTACTTTCACATAAAAAACTTTATAAATAAATTTGGTGAAAACGAGTTCTTTAGTGTTTTGATGTTTTTCTATGTAAAAAAAAACACCTAGTTACGTTTCTGTAAATTAGGGCTACTAATTTTCAAAGTTCCCGAGTAAAATGGAAGAACAAATACCAGCAAACCTGTTTACGTTTGTTAATTACTTGCACACGAGGGTGATTTGGTAAATCAGTCACTTTTTGAATTTCCCATCACTGCTGCACTTAATTGCCATCGATACTACTGTCAAATTTTGTAGAAATTTATGGCTGACAGCCATTGTGACTTTTAACAAAAATGGAAAAAAAAATATTGTATTTCGTGTGCTGAATTAGCATTAGTTTTTGTGTTAAAAACACATCACCGAAACCAAAGAAAAGCCTTGACAAATACTATGGCGACATTGCACCATCAAGTTCACAGATAAAGAAGTGGTTTCCTGAGTGACTTTGGGGTGGTATTACATCAGAAATCGCTGATAAATGAAATGATATTAGATAACCGGAGAATTAAAGTGCATGAGTTGGCTGAGGCTTTAAGCAACTTAACTGTGCGGGTGCATCATGCATGATATATACATAGATAAAAAAAAAAGCTCACACTGAACCATAAGTGCTACTGTATGACCCCTTCAAAGGCTTTGCAAAAATCCATGAACTGGGCAACGAACTGTTACCACATCCACCAAATATATGGGTGGCAAGACGTCATCACAGAAACAAAGAAATGCCTGTTTTTAAGAGTCTTGAGAAAAGGTATTATTGAAGAGGAATAAAAAAATTTTTAAAAACGCTGGACTAAGTGTATAGTGTTAAAAAGAGATTATGTTGAGGTACAGAATGCTTTTTGGCCGAAACAATTATATTTTATTCCAAAAAGTCACTGACTTATTCGCAAAAGAGGAGAGTAACCCAACAGTTCTATTGGAATTAGGTCCAAAATACTAACTAAATATTCTTAAATATTACACGCAGTAATTTATTGCTGTACCTTTCGCGAATTGCACATTCTACAAAAGAGATATTTTCTCTTCATCCACCACGGTACTTGGTTGCTTTTTCTTCCACTTACTTTTTAATTTTCGTTACTTCTTTAAGCTGTGTTGTGCAACTACAGCTTATCAAGTGAACGCTTTTGATAACATTTGACGTGACTGCAGCAACGAAGCATCTACATATATACATAAATATAAATATTCACCTCAGCACCACACCGCACCGCAACGCCAATCAGTGCAGTCTGGCAGAATGCTGGCCGCCGCAATTATGGTGCATTCAAGCGACTGCACACAGTCTGCTTAATGTTCGAATAAGCAAAAGGGGATTTCTGGCGCACTGCGGCAAGGACACTTCAGAGTGCTGACGCTGACGCACATACCATACATATTTGCGCACTCATATTGAAAAAAAAAAGACTTCGGTGCTCGTAATTGCAATTTGTAACGCTTTTACGATTTCCGGCAGAAACAGATTATATTCAAATATGAGGTGATGAGCATGAAATATGTATCCAACTACTTGAATGCTGAATGCTTGTGCATCACATATTGGGATCTTAATTAAAAAGTAAATCTGATGATATACTCGTACGTACTGTCGTGAAACTTAAGCAAAAAGCATTTCGATAGTACTTTCAAGAACAGTACAAATATGCAGTTAGTACTTACATTAAAATGTTCTATTTATTTTCTAAAACATCTCTACATACGCCGCCACTGCGGTAAGAAATTTTGAAAGTTTAATTCTTACATTTATGCCGCTAGCAATTTTTTTTTTTTTGAATTACCAAATACGACAATTCGCTTCAACAATTTTTCTTTCGACTGCTTTGCCCAAATATTGCTTTTTTCACATTTTAGCTGCTGCACCAGTTGCTGAAATAATCATAAGCCGCCGGCGTACTCAGTGCCGATAATCGCCACTGCAGCCGCCAAAATTTGCCGCAATAAAAATGTATGGCTTGCAATTTAATTGGATTAAATATGAAATAAATAACCCGCATTCTGCGTGTACGCGGAACTCTGTTCTTTTGGGTTCTTTGTTAATTTTTGTTATTTGTTATTTGTTTTTAAATTCCTTTTTGTATCACCGCTGCACCAGCACCAGCAAAGTCATTATTATGATTTACGACAAAAACAAAAACAGCAAAAGAAAATAAAAGCATTGCAGTAAAGGTACACGAAAACGACAAGAAAATATTGGGGCTTTGCAACGGAAGACAGATGAGTTTAACGGTTCGTTGCCAGATTTTGAGTTAAAACTTAAATCCATTTACGTACAGCATTCTCAAGCGCATAAAATCTTTATTTGCGTAAATGAAAAAAGTAAAAAATAAGATAAAATTCTTAAATTCTTAATTACCTGAAAGTTGTTGGCTTGACCTTAATAACAACGTGACCTCATATTAGACTTACTCACCCACGTCATTTGGAATTTGAATAACATAAAATAGAAGTCCTTAAAAAATTTTATGTTGCCAATTTCTTTCGTTCACTTAACAAAAGACTTTGTGTAAAAAATTTGTTGTATATATTTCGATTTCTGCCACATCGAGAAGCTTAAACACCTTATCCGCAAAAGAACTTTGTCTCCAAACGTCTGATTTTATGCTTTAAAAACCTATTCATTTATTGTTATCTATGCTCTTAGGAATCAGATAAACAAAAATTTCTCAATTAAAGCTTACTACAAAGCTCCAAAGAGAATCGAAAAATTCACATAAAATTTAAAAAAAATATTTCTTCTACAAGAAATTTCTTAAATCAGTTATAGCAAAGAAGTTTTTGCAAGCAAAAGAAATAATTAAATTATTCCTTGTGCTTTTTCTTTAAACCCCTAAATGAAATTCATACTTGTTTTTCTATTTTTTTTTTTTACAATTCACACTTACATAAATCCGAAATTCAATCAAAGCCAGCACTTTTAAATATTATAAAATGTACAAAAAACACATGAAAAATGTTTGCAACACAAAGTTAATAGAGTTCAACCACCAGATTTATTTATCACTTCAAAAATTGGGCTTGGCACCGAAGCAATTTTGAAACTCCGAAAGTGTCATTCGATACCCTCCTTAAACTTAAGTCTTCCGACAAAAACTCGACCTCGACGATAAGGGTTGCCCCACAACTTATCGGAAGTGGTTTAAGTCCGGGAAGCGTATTGGACACTCTAAAAGTTTAATTTCCTTCTCACGTAGCCAATTTTTGGTAGCGCGTGTGGCAGCGTTATCTGAAATATGGCATTTGCGTTTGGCAAGCTCTCTATGAAATTTATTAAGACTTCGACCAACAGATTTATGTACGCTTCTGAGTTCATACGTCCAGAAATTTTGCATATGGGTGTTTCGTTATGGTAGCTGAAACCAGCCAAAAAAAAAGCAATGAACCAAAGTTTCGCTACGCTGAAAAAATATTTGGAACTCTTCAAGTCGTGCCAGTGGTAATTAAAGCCGAGATTGAGATTAAATTTTTTTGTCGTTCGAAAATATCACATTTTTACATTCATCTGTTCACGGCATGTGCTGTTTTGCAAATTCTAGTCTAGCACGTTTATGAGGCTCCATCAAAGCTGGTTTTGGCTTCATTTTTTTTTTTTTTTTGCAAAACTCACTCCCAAACGACAAGTGTAAAAATTATGCAGAAAGAACTAACGGTTCTTGAACTTTATTAGCAACACTATTATAATTATTATTAGGGCATAATAGCGCTGCGACCTAACAAGATATGTTGTCCTAACCCTTTAAGTTGTCACTCCATCCTTAGGCTATTTATAAAGTAAGGCACGTTGAAAGTTGTCTTTGTAACCTGCCAGGTAGCCGGTGAGAGGTCTTTAAACAATCTCTGCTGAGTTTGAAAAGTCTTTCAGAGGCTTTACGGGATGAACAAATGAACCTCTTGGATTGTCTATTACCCTTTAACGATAGCCATTGGGCTTCGATTCTTGAGTACACCACCTTGCTTAGAAGCTCTGCCATGTATCCCTTGGAAGGACCACAGAGCAGAGAAGTAAAACCATTATTAATAATTGAATTTCGCATATTTTACCTATTTATTAATGTTGGTTTTATTTAATTTTTTTCTGCTTCTTTGTCAAAAATTTGAGGTTGGTTTGAATCCAAAACCACAATAGCGGGTGCTTATTATTCACAAGATTGTCTTAATATTTCAATATGTACATATTTATATGTATGTATATGTATGTTTGTATGTATGCTCCAATATATTCTTAAGTGAGCGCAAGCTCCCAAGCTAGTCGGCGTTAGTTGAAAGAATTGAACAGCATGCAACTCACGTTTGGTTTCATGTCGCAATATAAAAAAAAATTAATTAAATTACATACGAGCACATGTATGTAAGTACTTATATGCGAGCACGAATCGTTGCACTTGCATTCATATGAATTTTTTTTTAATGACTCAAATGATTCAAATGATAGCTACATACATACATATTTAATTATGTATGTATCTCTTGGTTATTTCTTGCTTCTAAACAAAGCGGATGTTGAGCTATATTAGGAGAATGATAATATCTATGCTGTTACGATAAAATTAAATATTTGCATGATCTCAACTTTTAAGAATGCAAAAATATGTTGTGGGCACAAATTGTTGCAATTAATTTTGCTTTCGTATTTTAAGTGAATTTTTGACGCTATTGACGTGCTTACTATAACTTGATTTGCCGCTAAAATACCAGGTTCGCCCCTTGGCAAACAATAGGAATTCTCCGCGGAGTAGGAGCTCAGCGATGCAGTGAATGGCCAATTTTTCTTATTATTATTATAAGGATATTCTTGCAATGATGTGGGTTGATAATTTTGGTTTTGCATGTATTTAGATTTTTTTGAAAATCTGCATGCTCCGGAAAAATAAATTTGAGTGTAAGAATCATGTATTTTAGAAACTTATTACTCAATTACTCAAGCATGGCATTGAGGTTATTAAAGAAGTGAAAGTAATTAATACCAAAAATTAACTAACAGATATGAATTTTAGAACTTGACGCAACGGAAATATTATAAACACTCAAAAAGTTCTTTGTCAATATTATTTGGATGAGAGTGACTTGAGGACCCGGAATATCAAATTTTGTATCTCTATTAATGTTTGTGAAACAAGTTCATTTTTAGGCAAGGCTTTTTCTGTTTTGCAAAATATACACGATATGCTTTTGTTTATTTAAAAAAAATACTTTGACAACCTTTATAGAAATATTTAAAAATATTGATAATTTTGAATGTTGGGATTTTTTCTTGTAATATAAAATGGAAAGTTTGTTGTATAGACGTTCAGACATTATACAAAAATAGGTTATGTTCACATCTACAGTACAAAGTGGTTTTGATTTTATGGTGCAGCGAACAAAAATCTAAACTAAAAAGATTTTGCAATGAAACTTCGTACACTTGTTCCTTTCTGAAAGGGCACAAATAGAAATGAAAATATATGCACATGGATCTAAAATACAAAAAAAAAATATAAATTTTTCAAAAACTAAAATTTCGGTATCACAACATCTATTGGAGTAAAATGTTCGAATTTTAATATTTAGAGCGACTTTTTGTCATAAAATGTCTATATCTCAATAATGTTGTATATCGTTAAGATCATCCATTTAATTTTGGAACGATTTTTCGTCATCTCTTGTCAAGTTTGGTTTTAAGACAACCCTGTTTCGGCGTTGTGTCATCTTATTATTTTTTTATTTTCTTTTTCTATATCCCTCTTTATATTCCCCTACAAGTTCTTCAACTAGTTTCACAGCATTTGTTTTTTCGGTAACTGTTTCCAACAATCAAGACAGTAAATTTGATTAAAGATCTGATAGAAGACTGTTATTTTCTTTAATTTTATACAAATTGTAGAAAGTCGCGATTATTCGTGCAAAAAGCTTTTTCCCGCAATGTGACAGAAATTATTACAAAGTCTTAATGAACCAGGTCACAATTTAGAGACTTTATTTTAAGAAGAAATGCTTTATTTTAAGACTATAAAAGCCATTTAGTCAAAAATTTTTACTTTTGTTTTTTTGAGACTGCTTACTGAATTCTGGCATAGATGTAAAGAACATTTCATTAAACCCAAAATAAGAAGTAAAGCATATTTACTGAAATTTCTAAAGTGGCAATTTCATACAATAATTTGTTAATAAATACAAAACTAAAACAATGTAGTTTTTTTTCAATCTCGGTGTCGGGCTTCGGTAAAAGTGGTTATACTTTTGGTAGCCATATTTTAAACTGGGTTTCCTTTTTGAGCAATCAAATTACATTTCATTAGACTCAAGTTTTATGTTAATATGGTAACCAAATTGTTCTTCTCAGCGAGAATAAGGTTTACAGTAAATACACAAATCAATTTGTAAACATTTATACGCAAAGCTTTTTTAATTTGTAAACAGCTTACTACCAAAAGAGGTGGTATTAACTCTTTCGTTTATTTTATGCAATATTTCATAGTCATAGTCCCTTTTCAATGCCTGTTTTAAATTTAAAAAAAAAAAGTATGAATACATTTATTTAATAGTTTTGTATAATTTTCTTTGAAGTTTTTGTATAATTTAAATAAAACATATTTCGATTAGTATACCCAGTAAATTGTTAGCGTTCAGAAAGCGTGCGTCGCTGTCGAGTTTCATATTTTATATAAAAGGTCACTTCATACATTTGTAAGTTTTATAACAAAAATAAGGTTTTTGGTTAACTCTGTGTAAATAGTTTGGCGATATTTCTGAAAAATATTTTAAAATAAATAAAAATGTCTCTCAAAATTAAAATTTGTCTTTTTCATTTTTGTTCTAAAAGCAATCTATGCCATCTGGCATGATGCCCAAAGAGTACTTTTGCAAAAGAAATAAACAATTTTTCATTACGTAGACCACAATGGGCAGAAAATATTCAATAATGGTTTTAAAAGTCTAAAACAAAAAAGTAGTACCGAAAGGGTAATGGAATTTTAAAATATATGTTGTTTTCATTTTGAATATGGAACTGATTTGTGGAAATCAATTTGTATTAAAAATTAAGAAATCGCTCACCAACTTTAATTAGATATTGGGTTTATAAACTTTATTTTTCCAATCAATAACATATTGAGTATTAAGTTGTTCAAAAATGAAATCAAACATTTTAGAAAATAATTGTAAATTTACTCCATAGCATTATTGTGTTGAATATTTATTAAAAGATACAGAATCGGCTAAAACTGCTGATTTCTGTTTAAAAAAAACGTGGCATTTTTTTTTGTGCTCAGAAGAAATAAGCCGAACCAGAATCAATTTTTTAGTTTTGAAGAAAAATTTGTATACATACGAGTATGTAACATACATGTGTTGAACTGTATTAAATTTTTTTATTTCTCCAAAAACAATAATATCATCTTTCTTTTTATTAATCTCGTCAAATTTTTTTCACTCGCCTTGCAGGTGTCGGCCAGTGATCCAGATTGCGGTGTTAATGCAATGGTCAACTATACGCTGGGCGATAGCATAAAACAGCTCGCCGAGTTCGAGGTACGTTCAGCGACGGGTGAGATATGCATAGCTGGCGAATTAGACTTTGAGAAGCGCAATTCATTTGAGTTTCCTGTGATAGCAACAGACAGAGGTGAGTGTATGGAATATGAATTTTTAATTAATGTAATCAACAAATCATAAATATCTACATGCAAAAAATATTAATTTAAAACTTTGCTTTATATACTTTCTCCACACACAGGTGGCCTCAGTACTATCGCACGCATTAAAATCCAATTAACCGATGTCAACGATAATCGCCCGGTTTTCTATCCGCGCGAATACAATGTGTCATTGCGTGAAAGTGCCAGCAACAACGCCTTCACCACCCCAATTGTCGCCGTTGTCGCCACCGATGCCGATTCCGGGCGCTTTGGTGCTGTGACCTATCGCATTGTGGCCGGCAATGAGGCGGGTATCTTTCGCATCGATCGTGCCAGTGGCGAAATATTCATCACTCGTCCCAATATGCTGTCGGTGCGCACGCAACCGATGCATGTGCTCAATATAAGCGCCAGCGATGGTGGCGGCTTGCGCAGCTCAACGGATGCATTGGTCTTTCTGAGCATCATTGATGCCACACAGCGGCCACCAATCTTTGAGAAGCCCCGCTATAGTTATCGTGTGAAGGAAGATGTGCCGCATGGCACAGTAGTTGGTTCGGTGATGGCCACCAGCAGTGATGCGGGTAAGTTTGTTTTTTACTGCAGTCGAGTAGAGTTCAATTGAGCGAAACGAGATGGTTGCTAAAATTTTTTAATTGTGTTTTCTTTTTTTTTTTGGTATGGTAGTACATAAGAAGACAGTAATATTTTATTTTAATCAAGTATAGAGCAGTACGCATTAATACATTCTGTAAAGAGCAGTGAAAACGGGGAGAACTCAAAATCAGCGCTTTTTTTTTATTTGTTCACTGATTTCGCTTGTGAAGGACAGCTCCGAAAATATAGTTTTTATTTTTTGCTTCTTTAAGAGTCAACTCTTCCGCATTCTCATAACGTTTAAATATTGTTGGCTGATTTTACCTGCGTTATGAAGTCAATGCACCAACCAAGAAGAGGTTTATACTAAAATTTCTAAGAAGTAACTGATGCGCAATTTAAAAAAGCTGAAACGGCAGTTCCATAAAATATCGGAATCATGATTATTTGTTGAAAAGTCAATACTCGTATATAAATACATAAGTATGTGTGTATAAGTATATAACACCCAATAAGTTTGTACATCTTTCGTATGCAGCTTCAGTAAACAAATATTGAATTGTATTTGTTTGCCTGGTATTCTTCGACTCGTTAGTACAACATTCTTTGTTACAAAAGCACATTTAAACCTATATATTTGTGCATATTTATTTAACACAGGAAGACCTTTCCTCTTCTGAAAGAGCCGCTCCGAAAAAGCATCAGCAGTATCATGTGCGATATTCATCTATCAACATCAACAATATCTTCTTCGTCTTTTACCTCGACACAAAGAAAACCCTACTCCCGCCTTTCCACTTTACATTTTTACTCATCACTGTAATTTCTTAAGTGTTCAAAGTAACAAATATTTATTTATTATATTTTGCATTTCTTTTATACTTTTGACGGCGTGGGTTTTGCAAAATTGAACACTCATTGCTTTTTATAGTTAAAAAAAAGACCTCAAGATTTCTTCATCGAAGCTAAGTTATTAAATTTTATATGTTATTAATACAAGTACACTGAAAAATGCCCACTTCCTGTACCTATTGGAAGTAGTTTTAGCTATGCGTTTATAAAGAACATTGTCAGACATGTTTTTTTTCCTTGTAAGCCTCAAGTGCATCCCAAATTAATGATTTGTCTGCCATAAATAGGAAATTATAGACTTAAACATAATTTTAATTTAAGTAGTTTTTAAAGGCTTCCATTCTCGGCATTCAAACTATCAGACCACTTTAAAAAAGCATACATTTCTTAAATATTTTTTTTATTTTTTCCCTTTTGGCAGTAAAATTCTATAGAGGTAGGGAGCAGCTGTACATAAGTCACAGTTACAAATATTAAATCATAAAAAAATATGTAAGGAAAATTATAAGAATAGAAAAATATATAAAAAGGACCTGGTAGTTTAAGCAATTTTATAATTATAAAAATAGTAAGCAGCATATAATTACGATCTTTAAAAATATATGTTAGGACCAATAACATTACTGCGCAGTTGTGCGCAGGATATTATTAGAGCCAACTGTTTGCAGTGTTTAGCAAGACTTTAGCTTAAGAAACAAAAATGAAAGCTCTCTCATCTTGATCCAGCATCCGAACAAAAAACAATTTAACGGCACAGCGAGTTCTATGAATGAAATTTTTCAAGTAGTAAAGTCCAAACCGACTATTATTTTATATAACAACTGCAATTCAAAATAGTTTTGAGCTAATTTGATTATCATAAGCCATAACCACTTAAGTCGATATAAACTATACTCAACTAAAAATGTTAAGACATTTGAATTGTTATGTTAACCAAATATATCTTTTATCCACTTTGAAGCGGTTTTTTTTTTTTATAAAAATGAGTTTTATGTTTAGCTCATTGTATTCTCAATGATTCGAAGAGCTTCATAATGCCAACTTAAAGTTCAAGAAAGCATTTTCACAATAAAATGTTTACAGCAAGTTCATTTTGAATTTTACTGCGCTTCACTGGGATTTTTATATTCCGAAAAAATACTTTTTTTTTTGGATTTTTAAATCAAAGAACTACTTACGGATCGCTCAAAGCGCTCATAGTTTCCAATAGAATTTATATTCGGAAAAAAAAAGTTCACAGAAATTGTATAGAATTTTTAAAGTGACTTCATAGATTAAAAATATACTGTTTGTTCAAAATTTTGTAAAATAAACTATTAATGTATTAAATGCCCGCCAGGACACTTACTAAGGAAATACATTTCTAATATTAAATAAAATTCAATATAAATATTTAAAATTGTATATTAAAAAAATTTAATATTAAAAAAAATTTAATATTACAAAATGTATTTAAAATAGTTTATCATTGGATTAAAAAAAATCCTAAAGAGAAACTGAGCTTCAATTTAAAAAAATTGATTTTCAAACTTTCTACAATATTTCTACAAAACATTACATTTTTCATTTAAATTAAGTAGGAAACTTTGAGCATTTAGAGCCAGCTTTATGTACTATTTTTATATTTCGAAATAAAGAGGTTAATTTTCCGCATAGAATAATACTATGGGTGAGTGTATTGAAATTTATCAATTTCCAGTTTCCCAAACACTTTATAAATGGGTATGGATCAAGGCACATTCAATAGGTAGCAGCAGTAGAAAAATTTAAAAAAAAAAATTGTATCTACTACCTTGAATTGTACTGAAAGCATTCTTATCACAACCAAATTCAAAATTTGACAATTCAAATTAAAATAAAATATGAAAAAAGTTCAAAAAAAAAGTTTGCTGCGGCTACCTATTTGATGTGCCTCGGTATGGATATTATTTACTATTAATTATACAAAACTAAGTCGCTCGTTTATAGCAATCTTTCTAGTAGCATTCTTCATAAGAAGATGTATTTAATTTAATATACATACATATGTAAAATCTCATTCCAGGCAATCGCAATGCTGTTCGTTATTCTATATACTCTGGTGATCCGGACACTTACTTTAGCATTGATACCGCCACAGGAAATATACGCATCGCCAATCCTTTAGATCACGAATCAAAATCCCAGATTTTACTAAATATTCAAGCGATGAGCGGCGAGCCTCCAGCTTATGGACATACTCAGGTGAGTTTAAAGAAAGAAAAAAAAAACAATTAGTTATTAATTGAACGATATAATGTGTTTATACACATAAAAGGATAAACACAGCAACTCCATTCTCGTGAGCTTTCATTCCCAGGCTGATTTTGTAATGAAAAGATGTTTGTTCGCTTTTCAACATCAGCTCCAATGCGCAAATACAACACCTCTGCTTGCCGTTTAATAAGAAGACGGCACTTAAATCCATCTGTTTTGAATTTCTTTTTAGATCATTGGCAGTAAAGTCCTAAATTTTCTCCAGTTCCATTCAATGCTTCAAAACATAATTTAGTTAAATTTCAAAGTTTTTATCAACAGCAACACTTCATGAAATGGCTTTTTTTCTAATGCATTAATTGCAAAATTGTTGCAAAGGAAATTCTCTTTCACTTCCTTCCTCATATTTTAAACCCAGAAATTTCTTCTAATTTCCTGAAGTACTCTCAACAAATTACAGTAAGTAGGTACATCATCTCCAAAAACAATATTGCTTATTACTGTTATTGTCAAAAAAGTTAAACCAGAACCAAAAGCATTAAGGCACTCTCGATCATCAATTAGTTGCCCAATGCAGGACTAGATATTCTATCGATTGCAAATTATTTTTATACATTTCCAAAATCCAACTGACCCTGGAAAGTACCTCGGAAATATTTAGAAAACTGAGATCTTCAATTATTTGCCTTCGAAAAAAAGAATACGATAACATCGTTCACCTCATCGAGCAAAAAATTATTAAAGCGTTAAACCGATAAAAAATTAAGATTTATCGCATTATTATCGGGCAGCAAGCATTCTAGGCTCCTGTCATTATCGAGAGTAACAATTTAAAAGTTTCTTTGACGGTCTCTATTTCACTCTCGCCTAGAAGGACGACCTGACAATAGACGCATGTGTTTTAAAGTGGTATCAGGAATATATTTAGGAAAATGTATAGAAATCAAATAAGGAGGATTGATAAAATATTCTACAAAATATTTGTCAAAAGGAATTTTTCGGAATAATCGATTAATTAAATATTAAAAATGCTCATAACCAAAAATATGGCCAGATTTCGAATGTACGGATCACAGGCCATAAAAATAGGGGTTGGCCAACCTTGTAGGAAATCCCAAATATTTTTTGAAGAGTAGTGAAATGGATAAAAATCGTTTATCTCTCGATTGTGCAAATATGTCAATTCCGATATCAGACTAGTTGACTTTTAATTGAAGTTGCACATGCAACATGTATCAATAACACGGGTCAACACGAAATTTTACCTAAGCTCAAAAGTATTAAATTTCGATTCTTTCGTTCGTAATTAGACGAAAAAAAAAAAAAAAAAGAAAAAGTTTGCTATTGTATTTATCATGTTTTCATTGTATTGGCCTTGATGACGTTGTTCGAAGCTCAAAATGTCCTGATGAAAACGTTCTCCTTGCCATCTAGAAGCAAACTTTATACGGGAAAAAGGTATTTTCTTTTCGTTTTTGTTCATAATTAACCAGAAAATCATAAAATATACCTCAGGACGAAGAACGAAAATTTTTTTGTAGAGCCGTGTAATACATCTGCAATTTGCTTAGGTGTTGCTTAATAAAATTATTCACCTTACGAAGCGAAAATTTAATTTGTCGTTGAATAACCACAAACCGAAAGAAACAGAAACTTTGTCAACCACGGCGTTGTTCTAATACTGCTCAACCGGTTCATAGGAGCAAACGAGATGTTCAACAACTTCGAGCTGAACAAAACGTTGCGTCGACAAAGTCTTATTTAGTGCTTCAAGCTGTTACCTAATCGACGAACCTTCCCATTAAATTAATGAGATTGGCGTGGAGCTTTTAATCGTTACATCGGCTGATGAGGGGTTTTTACCTTTTTTTCGTTTTATTTCCTACTGGCATGGTGACCTTGCAATTTTAAAATGAAAAGCGAAAGCAATGATTATACAATGAACATAAGAATGACATTAGGAGGGAGGTACAAACAATTTTAGTACATAAGTATATATATGGCGAGCTTTTCATTCAATTTTAGTTAGTTAGTGCCTTGCTCTACGATAACTGTTTTATAATTTTTTATACACATATAAATTAATTAAATATGAAGCCAGTTATAATCGATAACAATATTTATTATTTTCCGCAGGTCAACATCGACATCGAGGACGTCAACGATAATGCACCCGAATTCGAAACGAACTTGGTACGCATATCCGTGCCAGAGAATGTTGATCTCGACACTCCACTCTATGCTGCACATGCGCACGACCGAGACTCTGGCAAGAGTGGCGAAATCACGTATACCTTAAATTTGCTCTCCGCCGACTACTACAAATCCGTATCCGTACAACAACACCAGCAACTATACCTCGGCAATGCTAGTAGCTCAACACAAATTCACTCATCTCGCGCGGCATTAAATAGTTTCGCAAGCTCATCAACAGCAGCGTTAGCTTTACGCAATCGTATGGCCGGCGTTGGCACATCTGCATATGCCGCAGCTATTGCCCCACGCCCTAACTCGCTATCGCTGGCTGCGACTATGGGCGGCGGCATATCAGCGGCTATGACCCGTATGGCGGCCGGTGCTGTTGCTGTTGCTGAGCAAAATCTCTTTGCAATCGATGCACGCTCGGGCCACCTAACACTGTCACGACACCTCGACTATGAAACGGCACAGCGGCATGCGTTGATAGTGACGGCAACGGATGGTGGTGAGCCGGCGTTATCGTCTAACCTCACCATATTGGTGGAGGTGCAGGATGTCAACGATAATCCGCCGATGTTCGAACGCAACGAATACGCAGTGAAGGTGTTGGAATCGTTGCCGATTAATTCGCAGGTAAGCATCGAAGCAACAAATATACTCGCAAACCAATTTTTTTTTTTTTTCGGAATTCACCGAGTAAATAACGCGGAAGGCCTAACTTGTTGTATGTGATATGTTGCAGAAGCTTTGCTGATCGTCGTTAGTTACTAGTTGTGGATATCTGTGGCACGCATTGACAGCTATGCTAATATCCACGTACATACATACGTACGATTGTATGTATGTATGTATATAAACTTGCATTAATTCGATTAACCGCCACTAGAAGTCACGCGGGTTTGGCTACTTACCCACCCTGCAGTGAAACACTAAACTAGTGAGAAAAAATACTATTTTACAATTAGAATTTACTGATTGAAATCGAACTAATACAATTCGAATAGTATTTCTTTTCATATAATGAACTAGTAAGAGACTGGCAAGTTTGGTCCGCAATTGGACTAGAATGTTTTGGTCTATTTCAAACTGGTGTGAGACTAGTATGTTTGAATCGCAATTGGAATAGTATTTCTTTGTCCGTTTTAAATTAATAGGAGACTGGTATATTTGACCCGTAGTTGGACTAGTATTTTTTTTTTTTTTGTACAAGTATGAGACTAGTACATTTCTGATCGAAATCTGAGAACTGTCATCTCGTAGGACACCCCCACAATAAAAATACCAGTTGCTTGTATGGAAAAAGGCAATTGGCTGCCTAGTTGGGCTTCCTATGCATACTAGTTATAAAGTAGTATACAACTAGTTGATTTGACTGCAGGGTACTTTTCGAATGCATATACATATGTAAATTTATATGCATAGCTGCGTTAGTACAAATCTGAAAATAAATAAAAACTTTTATATGAAATTAATACAAATTTAGATGTATTTGATAGTATTTGGGAGTATACAAATAGCTACCATGGCGGCTGCGCGTGCCTTCATAAAAATCCTGTCCTTGAATTGTGGTAGGAAGCATTTTTTTTTTTTCAATAATTCCACAGCCTACTGAACAAGTTTTTCTCGTGGTTTTATTTCAAAAAATTGTGTGTACTCGTATACGAAATCATTCTTCAATTGTCACTGTCGCATCATTGGAAACGGATGCCATTAGTGTTCAAGAAAGGTACGTGCTCATACTCGTATGTACATTTATGTGAAAGTTGCTGCTCTGATTTATCTGAAAGTTATTTTCTTGCAAGTCTCGAAAGAGCTCATTGGCTTCCACGGATCTAAGCAGCCTTTTTTTTGTAAGTTAATAAATTTGAGGAGCACTTACGGCATTATAAGAAAGTTGTTACATAAAGAATAATTACGACTTATCCCTTCAACATATGGTTTTCCAAAAATTTCGTATTACATAAACAGAACTACTTACACTCAATGACATTAGAACATATGGTATTGTTAAACAAATTCTAGGATATTAATACAATAATTACAATAATTACACAAAATAAGGTTAATGAAAGAGCTAAAAGGACTTTGGTATTGGTAAACGTTCTGTCCTACCCAAATATTGCAGACAGTTCTTTAATGACCTAGAAGAGCATAGAGAGATTGAAATAAAAGATCTCCTTAAGTTCCTTCAAAGCACTAATTGGTTTTAGGGAGTGGTTCCTTCGTGGGCAGTTACAATCCCCAAATGCGGCATCACAATGTGCCATGAGCCTAAGTGTGTCTGTAATGACAACCGCACTAACCTAACCTAACCTACCCAAATATTAACGAAAACTCACCGAATTTGGCTTTGGTCAACATGCAATGAATAGTATTTTTGTTGTTGTTGCTTTTGACAAGTTGTGGTGTTACGTAATTTGAATTGACTTAATATTTTTTATTTTTTAATATTTTGTTTACGGTGAACCGGTTGCGGCGATGCCAAAGATGATATGATACGAAACTCTTTGCTTCGTGAGAGCGGTGCCAAAATCCGCATTTTTTATAACATTTTCCTATAGTGCCCTATGTAAGAAATGTGGTTTGGGAGTATTCATTTCACTTTTTGGGGATTTTGCAGTTTCCACACAATCGTTGAAGTATGTAAATAGTATAAAATGCAAATGCTATGAAAAAGAAGAAATACACGATATCATCTTTCTTACCAAAAAATCACAAAATATTGAAATCAACATGAAAACAATACCAAATCACGGAAATTCATAAACTTATGTACAATGCGCTATCCTATAGCCGAAAATATGAACTCAAAACAAGATGCGTATTTTTATATAAATATTACGGCAATTTCAAATGCAATCAATGTCCAGTTCTCTTTGAAAAAATATCTTTATGATATGTTTTTTTAATAAAAAACCATATTTTCAAGTAAAGCTTAAACCTAAGTACCTTTTTTATCACTAAACTATGGAATTTATCTCTTTACATAAAGATTTTAACACCCATTTCGTTAAATAATAACATCAATTCTATTTTTTATCCAAATAAAATTTCACTGATTTGATAGCTTTTTTCAAGCATTTGCCTCTGGTAGCGCGTCTTTTTGCGTATCAGCTGTTCGTGGTCCCCTGATTCGGTAGTGTTGCCAACTCGAACCGAGAGTTCAGGGGACCAGCTCAGTAGCAGAGAGAGAGAGTTTCGTATCATATTATCTATGGCGATGCGTCAAGTTAATGCCATTGTTCGAAAATATAGATATTGAATTAATAAATATGAAGTTAGTTTAATTTTGTTAACGCTATGACTTTGCATTTAGTTAACAATTTAAAAGCTCGACATAAAATTTTTTATTAATTGACTAAATTAAAACAACGGTTGAGTACTTGTTAAAAAACTTTAATGTGAACCAATATCTGGATAGATAACATCACCTTCTTCGGTTCTAGTTCAGAAAGTTGCAAGACAACAAAGTTATAATTCAAACTCAGAATTTCCACTTCAAATTAAAGAAAAAACTCATTTACAATCAGAAAATTTAAATTACATATATTCACATTTAAAAATTCCCATCAGAAAATTGTCATTAGAATTGAGAATTTCGATCATAAATTCAGAAAGTTGCAACTCAAATTCAGAAAAATACAATTAAAATTCGGAATTTCAATTAAATATGAGGAAACTTTTATTTTAAATTAAAAAAATTTTATTTGAAATTCAGAAATTTACAATTTACTTATATCGCCACCATATATGACGCTTTATGTAAAATTTTTTTGTAAATTTTTTTTTTTTTCTTAAAAATAATGCAAAGCATTTTTTTCACAAAAACCATATACATATGTAAACTCAAGCTGCCCAGTTTTCACACATTTTAAATAGATTTAACCAATTTTCATAAAATATATTTTTTTTTTACATTTACATCACCCTTGATTTTTAACAATTTTTTACTAACAGTGTTCCGTTGTTTTCTTTCAAATTATCAAAAACCAACTTTGTTTAAAAAAAAATGTTTAAAAAAATTTAACCATTTACCAAAGTATTGATTTTATTTTAGTTTATGTAAATCGTTTAAGGCTTCGGTTTTTACAGTTTTTGTTATGACAATTTTTCTGCTTTTATTTGAAATAGATTAAAAAGAAGATTAGTGAAAATTATATAAATTTTTCTGATTTTCAATTATACATTTTTAAATTTGAAATGAAAATTCATAAATTTTAAATATAAATTTCCGATTTTAAAATGAAAGTTTCGGAATCTTAAATAAAACCTCACAATTTTAATTGTAAATTTCAGAACAAGAATGTAAAAAAAAATTCCGAATTATCATTTCAAATCTTTGAATTTTAAAAGAAAATTCTGAATATAAATTTTATCTTTCTCAATTTAAAATTGAAATTCTGAACTTGAGCTGTAACTTTCTAAATTTGAATTGCAACTTTCTGAATTTAAAATCTCGTGTTCTGATTTCTAGATACTGTGGCGCTCATAAATTATTTTAGTAGTTGTAGTATTGACAATATTTTGTAGTAACAGTTAATATTTTTTAAAATTTTTATTTATTTGCTTTGTAATTACTCTTGCAGAAACTTATAGTTCCGGAAACTATTTTGAATATATTTCGACAAAACTGGGTAAATCCTATAGTACATTTCACCCATAACTGGGCATTTTTTGACTTTATATTTTTCCTTTAGCAAATTTTTACTTCCCATTAAAGCACAGTTAATTCGCGAACAAACTTTTGGCGTTAAGTATAAAATTGATTTTTAATTATATGGAAATCAATAATTTCTGAAGCACACTAGCCTCAGCAATAGAGATAAACTTTTTTACTGATTCTGCAGCTTCTGCCCAGCTGATTTTTTACTTTTCTTCCGTTTCGACTTCTGAGTCCCTTTCTTCAAGATTTTGAGTAGGCTGAGGGTTTACTAAAATGTTGATAATGTCCACATCGCTTAGTTCTTGTTCAACAGGCACATTCTCGTCGATTAGAAGCCACTTCTCTACCTCATCTTCAGGCAGGTTTTTCTAACGTTACGTTATTTCAAAAGTTACGTTTACTGCGATGTGAAAGGACACAAAACAACAACGCGAAATGGCGAAGAAGCTTCGTAATTGATTAACGGAGCTGCACTACACCTGAATTTGTTGTGTCCGCTTAGACTAGTCGGCCGCTAATTGTTTCCGAACAATGCCGAGCGCTTCCAGATGATCCCGAACGACCGCGAAAACTTCCGAATAGCTCTCGAGCGTTTTTATTTACTTTAAAGACACACTTTTGGAGAAAACCAAAATTTTTACAATTTTCCAAAGCGATGTTGGACTATCGGGCAATCCGGACTGTTGGATGCCGGACTAATGGACTTCTACATACTGTATTGTATTTACTATTATAATGTATCATCAAACGCAGAACAATGTGGCAATGAAATACACATAAATACATACATAATCACCTAAGTAGGTATGTATGTATATATGTTTGTACAGCTGCCACATTTTGAAGTCAATCAAAGCCAATTCAAATCAACTGTGAGTGATTTATGTGCGATTATGTGACAACCAACCGAGCACTTTTGCTTTTTTTCTTTGTATTTCACTGGAATTGCCAACAAGCACAGGTAGCGAATAAACGCTTAAAGCCCGCAAGATGTTTGCACAAATAATAACCAAGAAATTGTAGAAAAGTCGCGTTAAGAGAAGCTACCAAAGTTAATGACTTTTGTGGTTGAAGAGGTACGAATATTTTTTTTACAGTGACTTTTGTCCTCTGCGGTTGACGAAAACATAAATGCGTGAACGTAAATTCGAAGTCAAAAAAAAAAAAAAACAAAACAAAAAAGATGTTCATGCGCCATGCACATTTGCATTTATGCAAATTGCGTTTCAATGAAAAAATATGCAAAAAATGCACTCATTGTTGGCTCTGTCGTACAACTCTTGCATTTGTTTTTTTTTTTTTTTACTTTCCTTAAATACTCTGTACCCCCAATTTACGGTGAGGCGCGCTCGAAATTTAACCTCAATTGCGGTCATAAAAATAGTTAAAAAAAATCAAACGCTAAAGCTTATTAGTTAGTCAACTAACTTTCTTTGGCCGGCTAATTTTGGTCATTGCATGTTGGCTTCGAAGCGACATTGTTGCAGTAGCGCATCAGACACCCACCAAAGCCCAACAACAACAACAACAATACGAGTATATCTATGTATAAACAGATCACATTTTCTTGGCCAACAGTTGGCAAACAAACAAGTAAACGATAAAACCACAACAACAATACATTCTAGCCGTTTTTGCCACAACTGCTTTGTACTAAATCCACAAAACGGGCCACACTCGCTCACGAACAAATCGCTGAGATCTAGCGCAAAATCACATACTCTAGCAGTCAAAGACACGATTTTTATCGTGCAACAACGGCAACAACTGCCGCCTGGTTGCCACACAAACGCCTGCAAAAAGGCTATAATAAAGGCAGCAGCAGCAGCAACAAATGAAAGCAAGCAAGCCGCGCCGCGCCGCTGCGGTCAATGGGTTAATTGTGATTTAAAGTAGCTGCAACAACCTCAAACAATCAATGCAAAAAAATAACTGACTCCAAATGAACCGGTGGACGTGCAATAGTATTGTAATATGTATAAACATGCACATACACTTACACATAGACTTAGTGCTGTGCAAAAACGAAAAACAAAAATTGAAATCAGTTTACAAGATTTGAATACATAGTGAAAGTTTGCAAATATCTGCCGTACATTCTGCACTGCAATCATTTAATCTCAGCTAGATTAGCTATTGTTGCATACCACTAATTAACATTAAATACTAATTTTTTGTTTTTGTTTTTACTCTTCCCACAGATCCTGCAAGTGACAGCCGTCGATCTGGACACCGGCAATAATGCGCGCATCACATATCGCTTAGTGAGCAGCGCTAACCACACACTGAGCCTCAATTCAGTCGGCAAGTTGGCAACGCCAACGCTATTGCATCCTAGCGGCGGTGGCTTTTCAGCGGCTAAGCAAACACTTTCTGCCGCCGACGCTGAGTTGGCACAACTCTTTGGCATTTTTCCGAATAGCGGTTGGTTGTATTTGCGCGGCACATTGGATCGTGAAATGCGCGATCGTTATGAGCTCACCGTTATGGCCAGCGATAATGGTACACCGGTGGCGCATGCGCGCACACGTGTCATCGTTGAAGTTTTGGACGCCAACGACAATGATCCGCGCTTCTTAAGTGGCGCATATGAATTTGTCATCGAAGAGAATATGCGTCGTGGTGCGTTGGTGGGTGTAGTTGGTGCCACCGATGTGGACTTGAATGAGAATGCAGAGATTCGCTATAGCTTAATACCGTCGAACACGAGCTTCCAAGTTAATCCCATTACAGGTGAGTGATACATATGTGTTGATTGTGTGATATTATTTTGTTTTGTCGCAGATTATTCAAATAGTTAAAAATCAAAATTGTACATTGCTTTTGATATTAAAAGTGGGAAAATTGCTGTATTTAGAACGACGCTGAACGCGTCCCTCTTTTCGTTTTGAATACCAAGCCCAGGTCGTTTCAGTTGTAATACTATAATTTTAAACAAGCGCTAAATGAAAATGAATTCATCTATAAATAATAATTTTTTTTTTTTTAAGTGATCGTTTAATTTTTTGTAATTGAGACGATTCGAGGTTTGGCTTATGAGATACAAATATATTTTGTTGATTTATCATTTAATCTTTGAGTTTCCCGATGAAGGGTTTAATTAATAAATTTATTTGCACAACAAAAGGTTAAGAATTCATGCTCGACTAGAATGAAACAATTTTACTCCAGCGTTAATTAAATTACTCTGTTCATTCTGACAAAAAAAAGTAAATCAATTTATTTAAATCAAATTAATGTTCAGAATAGTTTGTCTGTAAACTATTTCCAAGAAATAATTTAAATTATTTAAGGGAAATAAATGAAAGATATGAATAAAAAATAAATTGGAAAATTGGGAGTTTGCCCCTTCGCTTTTGATTCGACTTTGATTATTAAATTTCTTTTTGTAGCTAGCTTTTAATTTTCTGATAAAGAATTTAAATTTTAAATAATATTATGTGTGAACAGAGTACAAGTTTCCTATAAAAATGTTATGGATTTTTACAAATAATTGAAAAAATCTAAAGAATTTTCGAAATATGGAATTTGATTAGTGTAGTGATGAAGACATTGACTTAGAGTACGAGGAAGTTATAAGTATAATTGTATTAAGGAGAACTAAAGTAATTTCAATTGTCGATGAAAAAGATTTTCGCGACCGATTTTATTTCAATTATGCTTGAAATGTCCTTAAATTGATAATATCGAATTAAAGCATAAGACTATCAGGTATGCATATCCTTTATTATTTCCAAAGAAACATAAACTACTTTAATTTGTCTCAGGAACCATGCGCTGCGTCTGGAGAGTATGTTTTTATTAACATTTTGACAAAGCTACTGTCTCACGAGCCATAACATACGTGTTTACGTCACACCCTATAGCATTGTTGAGATAAAATTTATAAAACTTCGACAAAGAGAAAAAATAAGACAGTGTCAAAATTTAGTTTGCCCCTAGATTACCCACCAAGTCAATCTAATACGGAGCGAAATTGCTTCTTATGTTTGTATTTTCAATTTTGTTTAATTTAAATAAGTATATTTCTGTAATATTTGAACTTGAAAATACTTTTTTAATTAACCGCACACAATTATATTTATATAGGTTATTTTCTATTTGAACTAATTTCAAAATAAGGAAAAACAAAGCAAATTCTTAATTAATTATTTTCTATACTTAAGTATCCATTGTGAAACGCAAATGTGTGCAAAATCTTAAACTGGTATTAGCTAAGATTTGTCTTAACTGGAACTTAAGTTCGATTTAAGATTGGATTGTAAACCCGGCCCTGAATTTCTTACATATTTCACCATAGTGGTGAATTACTGCAATTGCATATTTCACAAAAAGCTTCAAAAAATTAGCACTGAGCACCACTATCAGGTGCATTTAAGAATTGATTCCAATCATTTAAAAAATCTTCTATAGTAGAAGAAATATATTATGTACTTTGTCTGCTTTAAAACTACCATAGCTAGGAAAAATATTTCCATAAATAAAAATTCGTATTCAGACAAAGATTGACATTGAATTAATCGTTATTTATGTCTCAATATTGAGCGTCTACTGCCAATTAGTAGTCCTTTGTTCTGAAAGACTACTCTTCGACGCTTACTTCGCCAAATCATTGAATATTTTACATTTAATGGTTGTAAACAATATTTGCAACTTTGAAAGTATGTTTCGTTTGCAGGACTCTTTAAAACCGGATTCAACAACATTTATAAACTCTTTAAAGTGGAAACAATAAAAATAGGTACCATACTTGTATTAGACGAAATTAGGCATTCGACTTCACGAGAAATTATTTCTTGACAACAGCAAATTTCTTTTAAAAGGCTCAATGCAACATTTTAATTTATCTTCCGCATTTCTTTTAATGCGCTTTTGTCAAATGGTTGTTCAAAGCAAAAAAGGAGTAATCAAACTTCCTAAAATCCGTGCCATACGGAACATGTAACACCTGCAATTTGGAAGTCTACGGATTTTTCAAAAAATTCCCAAGCCCCCAACTCCTATTACGTACACTCGTGTTGAGTATAAATGTTAATTAATAAAACTAAATTCTTACAATTTAACGAATTCATAAAAGGTGGTGTTAATCAATCGGCTGATTGGTTGTCAAAATCAATTGCTTGGTAACAATTAAACAATTCTCACACTAAACTACAATAAATTTAAAAAATTTGGTTTAATGTAACTTTTACAAATTTTTTCGCATATTTTAAATTTCCAAACAAAATTGTTCATAAAGTGGCCTCAAGCTCAATAAAATTGTTAATTATTAAACATTTTAAGGCCAATAGAAAACTTAACGATAATTCAAAAAATTTTTTTTATTACGCAATTTCAAAAACTTATCCTAGACAAGTTGCGACCGCAACCTTAAAAAAACAAGTAAGGAAAACCCAGGCGAAACCGAACTTTAAATACCCTCGCGATGTATTTCATAAAACCCTGTTTTTTTTGTTTCAAATCGCTGCTAGTATTAAACTTTACTCAATGTGTTTCAATAAAAAGAGAAAAACAAAATTTTTTGCATTTTTTAAAATTTCCGTTATATTTTCAAAAATATTTTACAGTGATACAAGTGATATCAAAGACAATATGTTCAACAAATTTTGTGGTGATATCATACATCGTTATTGAGATACCTACAGACGATTTTTTTATAATTCGGCGTGGTAACGCCCATTTTTCAAAATTTCATAAAAATCAAGTTTCTTAATTAACCATCTCTCTAAATATCAAATTTTAATCAGAAAAAAGGGAGTTTTTGCATTTTTCAAAAACTTTCGTTATATGGGAGGTGGGCGAGGTTATGGTCCGATTTCAAAAATGTTTAACGATGATGACAGTGATATTGAGAAAAACTAGATCACCTAATTTTTTGGCGATACCTTACACCGTTATTGAGATGGGCGTGGCAACGCTCAATTTTCAAAATTTCATAAATACCTAATTTCTTAGTTCAAAATCGTTCAAAATACCGAATTTTACTCAATTTGTTTTAATAGATACCGAAAAACTAAATTTTTGGCGTTATCCAAAATTTCCGTTATATTGGAGGTGGGCGTGGTTATGATCCGATTTCAAAAATTTTCTACGATAATAATAGCGATATCAAGAAAAATATGTTCACCAAATTTGGTGACGATAGCTAACACTGTTTTTGAGATACGGAAACTTTTTCATAAGTAGGCTTGGCAACGCCCATTTTTCAAAATTAAATTAAATACTTAATTTCTTAGTTCAAAACCGCTCAATATACCATAATTTCACTTAATTTGCTTTCATGGATACCGAAAAAACGGAGTTTTGCATTTTTCAAAAACTTCCGTTATATGAGAGGTGGGCGTGGTTATTAACCGATCTTGTTCATTTTCAATACCAACCTACCCTGTCCAAAGAGCAATCTATGTACCATTCATTGTTCATTGAGATATCTCAATTTTTGCTCATGTTGTTGTAACCACGGACAGACGGACGGACGGACAGACAGTCAGGCCTAAATCGATTGCTCTTTTCATTCTGATCGTTTTAATATATATATGTCTATATCTATTTCGATTATTTTTTGCTGTTACAAACAACCGTTATGCGAACAAAGTTATAATACCCTTGTGTACAAGTACGCTCGGCTATAAAAACTCAAAGTAAATAACACGATTATTTTCAACAACAACTCTATTTTTTCATACGGATTTTACACAAGTTTTTTTTTTTTATATGCACATTTATATGTACATACATACTTTGTTTTTGCACTGATATATGCCGTGCTTATATAAATACATATATTTTCATGTTCGCAGTAAAAGTTAAGAATTTCCTTTTAACATAAATTAATGTCAAATCGCCGCCACAGCCAACTAACATTTCTAACATCTCCATCAACTTGTTTTCAGCGCACTTGTTGTAACAATCAACCCAACGGCGGCAACAAGGGGCCAATGCCGCATACCCACGGCATAAAAATGCCGTACTCACTTTTGCCACGAAAGTTAAATAATAGCCCAGAGCAGGCCAATCGACTAGCTAGCCGACATTCATGTGCTATGGCATGACCCATGGCCAGGCATTACTGTTCTACTTTTCAAAATGGACAGTTTCACGTTGGGCTGCCAAGCCATCAAATGGGCAAGTATACTACTTGCCAACCAATGTGCATACGAGTCTGTATATGAGGCTATGCGACGCGAGAGAAAGAGTTGGGAGAATTCGGCCAACTGGTGGGTCTATCGGCATGTGTATTGCTTTTGGCAAACCTGTTCATACACCGAACGTAGCTGCAAAAACTGCTGATATTGTTGATAATAAATCCGTCCGTCTTTTCGGTGGCACATCAATCGGCGCTGGCAATCAAACGATCTCCATGTACACTTTTCACCGATAGGCGCTACACTCGCTGACTTTAACTGCAGCATCCGCAACAGGCATTGTCGTTCTACGGCAACTAGTACAAGGAATATTTAAAGCGCCATTGCATCTTCCCTTACGCCAGTTGCCAGTCGCCAGCTGCATGGTTGCATGGTTGCATGGCTCGCCCGATGGATGACTGGCTGGCTCGCTGGCTGGCTTGCTCGCTAGCTGGCAGACTGGCCATTAGTGTGTGCGCAACAACAGTTTTAACGCTGTCAGCTCATCCGTCAATGGCATGTCAACTGGTTGACATTTTGTGGCCACTGTGTGTGCGGCAGCAGCATGTTCTATCCTAATGCTGGATGAAAGTGTGTGTGTGTGTGCGCTGTGGCACAGATCAGAGGAGCTTAGCTGTTATTTAAATTAAATATGCAAATCGCGTGTTGCTGTTAATCCTGTAAACCAGGTACTCATACATACATACATACATATGTACGTAAGTGTAACCCAAGCCTCCGCTCTTCCTGTTGCTATTGCGCGCATGCGCACACGGTACTCCACTTCGAGAGCAACTGCCAGTGCCATTCGTATCACTATGAATGACCGCAACTGAGCTAGTTTTATATTCGTATTTTAGCGTTGAAGCAGCTGTATTATTGTATGTATAAGTATGTATGTATGTTTGTATGTACGTGCACGTGATTGAAAGTCGGTTGATGTGCCAATAAACGGCATTTTCCGCATTGCTTATAACGCTTTGGCTCTAATGTGTCTGCGAGAAGAATTGCGCATAAGAATATTAATATGTACATTCGCCGGCAGCGTGGCCAGATAGGAATATGTACACACATACATACATACATACATATGTTACATACGACTATAAATGTATGTTCGACATTCTTGTATTGTAACATGGACTACAGCGCGTTTGGACATGGAAGTGTGGATATATTTAAGTATATGTACGTTCATCCATACATATGCATGTATGTATGTATGTATGGATATGTGAATGTGCGACAAACACTATCTCGTGCGGATGTTATTTTCAATTACTTTGTTGAGATAATTGAAAATATTCAGAACAGTACAAGTTCTTATGAACATTGTGCTCGTAAATCAAAACGAAAATTAAGTAGATGACAAGTAACGCAGTTGGCATGAGTTCTTGGAATGTAGTTACATATGCTCGTTTTGTATCTATATATGTATGTAATGTATATACACACATAAATGTACTTACATAGTCTAAACGCTTTATCCTCGCACAAGCCAACGAAAGCAGTACCCAATCTCTCAGTACATGAATTGAAACGTCAGGCGTTACTGTTGTTCATACACCTACAAAAAGCAGATTTAATACACAAAATTTTTGAAACTCTGCTGAAAAACATACAGAAAATACTTTCAAGATCAACCATCAAATTGTTAAGGCCATTTTTTACAATATCGGTCGGATCTTTTATATAAACAAGCCAATTGGATACTCCAAGTATAGCCAAATCTTTGTTCACTTGGACTTTCCAACGCAGAGGAGGCCTCCTTTTTTCCTCTGCCACCACCAGCGGGTACCGCGTCGAAAACCTTTAGAGGTGGAGCTATTTCACCCACTAGCCTGCGGAGCCGGTGGTTCTTAAATCGCTAGGTGATGTCAACGTACTTGTAAAGCTCATCGTTCCATGGGCTCCGCTATTCGTAGAGGTCCATAAACCTTTTTTTAATCTTCTAATATTCATAGAGTGTGTGGTTTTTGTCGGTCGTGAAAAGACTTAACTGTTCACTTACCTACTCAGAACGAAGTAGCATTTGTTGGCAAAAACGAATCTCTCGATTTCAAGGCTAACGTTCCCTCCTCTTCTCTATCCAGTTTGGCGAAGGCAGAACTATTTGAACGATTGTTAAGGCCGATTATGTCAATGTCGTCGGCGTACGCCACGGTTTCACACTCTTATTAAATATGGTGCCTGACCGATTTAGTTCTGCGGCTCGAATTATCTTCTCCAACATTTGGTTAAAGAAATCGCACAATAAAGAATCACCACGTCTAAAACCATGTTTAGTATAAAAAAATCTCAGAGAGGTTTTTTCCAATTTTATCGGTGCTACTCGAAGTTATTTTACAAAGTCCTATAATTTTTACGGGGATACTAAATTCAGACATTGCGGCATAAGACAACTTCTTCTTTTGCTGTCGAAATCGGCTTTGAAGTCGACAAAAAGATGGTGCTTGTCGATTCTTCTTTCTCTGGTCCATTCCATCGTTTAGTTCGCTTAGTAGCTTATATCACGTTGCACAGCGGTAAAGGAAGTAATAATAAGTTCTTAGACGAGCTTCTCCAACCATATGGGTCTACAGTTTTGTACCCACTCCGAAGGGCAGATGTATTTAATGAGAAGCTGAAGGCAGAAATACCCTCGAAGGTTTGCCATTGTCTCCCGAGGGGTGATCGATACTAGAAAAAACTTTTGCTACAATTTTAGATTTTACATGCCCTGACTAAGTTTCGATCACCTATCTCAACGGACCAACGAGAAGTATTTTTTTATGTATTTAGATTAAATAAAAAAAAAATGTTCGTATTAAATTTGTTCATGCAAACTTAGTGAAGAGGCATTATTGCGGTTTAGTTAAATGAATTTTTATATTTGTATTTTAGGTAACTACCATTTTTTCAAAAGTATTACAAAATCATTTCTTTAGTTTAAAAAGCGTTTTTGGCCACACATCATTTACAATAATTACAGAGTGTTGGCTTTAGTACTCTTTGAAAATGACGAATTCTACTTTCAAATATAAAATACTACCACCAACAATTCAGTAGATTCAGGAAGAACCACAGAAAGTGTTAAGGCGTTTCCCACACTCGCGCGTCGTTTGGCCGGCAATAGACGGCACTAGCGCCGACAGGTGGGGAACATTTTTCGCTTTACATCCGACAGCTGTTTATGCTAATTTCTTTCTGACTTTCCGTTTGCGTCTATTTACCAACTGCGATGCTCTCAAATATGCCGCTTGGCTCCGTACTAACTGCCAACTATTCAACATTTGATATGATTTGTATTGTGTGCGCTTCTCTTGTTGTTGTTGTTGTTGTTGTTGTTGTTTTTGTAAGCGTTTTGTTACCCATTAATCATTTCTATGCTGGGGAGTGGCAACCTAAATCTGAAAGTCAAAACATTTTCGTCTCTGTTGGCTTCATTGCATTTAATCCGACCGACCGACCGACCGTTCAACAAACAGTATCGCCTACCACCAGCAAAGTGACCGTTCAACCGTTCAATAAGCAGTCTATTGTCCACCCGTTTGTTCATTGCGCACTCGTGTAGAGCTCAAAGCTCGTTTAATTTGTCTAGTTTCCGCTTGATTGAATAGTCTTGCAAACGAACTGAGCAGTTGGAATTCGATTCAGTTTGGTTTTTCATGAAAAATGCTTGCGCCTCAAAGCAGCTGGTTAAGAGGGACACGGTGGCACTGTGAGTAGGGGTTTGCATGATTTACGCGATCTGACATAAAATCGGCGAATGCGGAATAAATCATGCGACGGCCGCCGGCGCTCTTGTCGCTGGTTAATTGAAAAGGCAATACTTTTTAAAGAGTTCACTTGTAGCTAGTCAACAATTTTTACTTTTCTTAAAATTTCACTACGTAGGCAAGTAAAAATGGATGGCAGCGGCGCATTTGTGCTAATTTTTGGAAATCTACTTCACTTATACTTATACTCGTACATACACACATACTTATGTACATAGGGCAGTCAACATTTCTTTATACTACATTGTTTGGCGGCCCTCGCAGCAGCCAAACTCGCACATATACATACATACATATGTATGTACATATAAATACTCACCTCTCTCTCAATTTTGCATAAATTAAAATTAATTTCCTACTGTATTCCCATTTTCAGGTGAGATCACCACCCGCGAACCGCTCGATCGAGAGTTTCGCTACGTTTACGATCTAGTTGCGGAGGCACGCGATCAAGGCACCCCCTACCGCAGTGCGCGCGTACCCGTCAAAGTGCACATCACCGATGTCAACGACAATGCGCCGGACATTGTTGATCCGCAAGAGGATGTGGTCAGCGTACGCGAAGAGCAACCGCCCGGCACTGAAGTGGTGCGCATTCGTGCCGTCGATCGTGATAACGGGCAGAATGCATCGATCACCTACTCGATACTGAAAGGTCGTGATTCGGACGGTCACGGGCTATTCAGCATTGATGCGGCGACGGGTGTAATTCGCACACGAGTCGTGCTGGATCATGAGGATCGAAGTATTTATCGTTTGGCGGTGGCAGCCACAGACGGTGGCATTCCGCCCAAGCAGTCGATACGTTTGTTGCGCGTTGAGGTGTTGGATTTGAATGACAATCGACCGACGTTCACCAGCTCCAGCTTGGTGTTTCGGGTAAGTGAAGGAAACTAGCAAAAAAAAAAACAAAAACAAAAAACACCAACTAACAGAAAAATAAGAAAATCTTTATTTTTTTTGGAAGGGAGTTTCGCTGAAAAATATTGCAGGGTAGTCAAACCTTTTGTGACGCTAATTTGTAATGGGATTTAAAAAAAATTTGTTTCTTAGAATTTACTTAAATTTTTTGAATATATCAGAGCATCACTTAAATGTAAATGTCTTGTGTAAAACTGTATTAAGTAATGAGCAAATCTCGGTACTAATTTCAAAAGGATTAAATCCTGTAAATAGTCTAAGAGCCTGCATTTCTAAAATGATCACGAAACCGCTTAATATAGGAAATAAATACGTATGTAATACGAAAGCAAATAAAGCTTTTAAGACGATCATAGAATTCGCCAAATTCGCGTAAGCTTCGCTCAGCGCGTTTAGGCGTTGTGTTAGCGTGCATGTTGACGTGGGTTCGACTCACACGGATGTCTTGAAGAAATTATTACAAAAAAACCAGATTGGCGATAGTTTTTAACTCAATGAAAATATTGATGAAGAAATTAATGTAAGCATTTGTTTTTGATATAATTTATAAGACATAGATAACGACTTTACATTTTTTAAGTTGTCGCAAATTTTGGTCTATTAAGAGAGAGCCCATTAATTCGGATTCGGGGAAAAACAAAGCACAATCGCACAAATTCATAGAGTTCTGGAAAATAACCATTCCGCATTTGAACAAAATTTTGATTGCTCCATTATTTCCCCCAACATTTCTCAAGCATTTGAACGCGCGTGGGTGATGGATTGTTATATAAAATTATAATCTCTCTCCCAATAAGCTTTTAGCAATTTATCAAAACCAATCTGCACGATTGGTACTTTTTCGGTTAACAAACCGCTAAGCACTTAGTACTTTAGCAAAGTCAATCAGCCGTACTACAAGACTTTGTTATGTGTCTAATATAGTGGTGCTTCAGTATAACGAGTGCCGATATAACAAACCCTATGAAGGCTCTACATATAACAAACCCATGAAGGCTCTACAAAATGAATTTTGAAAATTGGAGGAACTCCATATTTGGAATGTTTTGCGTTTAAATTTTGTTTTGGTTACATTAAAGCAACAAACAATGCAGTGGCAGTTAAATACCTATCCAGTAGTTTTTGCTTTCATCGGGTTTTTTTGTAAGAATCCATATTTTTTCTGCACGTTTCACTACTCAAAATTTCAGTTGAGAGTTGAAAGTTATGAAGTGAGGGCATATCGCATGGTTTTTTAAAGTTGCCTTCATCTCAGAAACGACTTTGCTTGGGGGATAAATATAAATTAATTGACGATTTCAATAAAAAAAAACGCTTAAAGATATATTTTTGAAGTATAGTATACAAAAATCGAGTGTTTCCACAATTTGAAAAAAAAAAAAATTAAAGAAAATCAAAAAGTGTGTAAAGAGTGCTCATACTGGCACATTGATATGGCAATTATTAAAGAAAAGCGAAAATTATACAATGGAAAAGGCTTTTTATAAGTGGTTTGATTCACAGCGAGAATTCCCGATAACCATTAAGGGCAATTTATAAAGCAGACAAGCGTGAAATGTTTGTTGAAAAATTTTTGTTTTTTTACGTGTATATATTTTTCCAGTCTATTGTTGTATGTTGCTGAAAATGAATAAATAAATTGCTGTAGTAGTTGACACAATACCGATCACGTCATACCCATTCTTCTGCGGCGGCTATAAAAGCATTTGATCTTTTGAGGACATCAGAGGCATCCTCCCGTGATAATCCTAAAAAAGTTTGGCGTGGTCGTCATCCAAAAATGGGGTATATTCTGGAGCTTGTTATAATTGGTATTTGATTTTACCTTTACGGTTTCAAAGCCCTCCCACACAGCTAGATCTTGGCGTAATTGCGTTATTGATATATATTTTTTTCCAACACAACTTAAACTTTAAAAAAAATTTTGCATGTGGCATTCTTCCCAAAAAAATCAGTTTTCTTTTGTGTGTAACACTCGGTTGCTCCTCTCATCATCTTGCAGTTACTCTACTTGTACGAGTACTTTACAACGTTTCCACCGATTGCCAACACCAGACCTCATTTGCTTACTGTTATTCCTACCAAATATCGCCAGGAGCTGCCATCCACTCAGCTACACAGCCGCTAATGCAAGTTCTTGGAAAATCTGCTGCGTTATTTCACGCTTGTAACTTCTAGTCCTACTTTTGTGTCATTACATATGCATACGAATATACATACATACATACTCGTACATAGCGAAATCAATGCAGCTGCCCTTCTTGTATTGAACGTCAGAGACATGTAGAAGATAGACAGGCGGTAAAGTTAAATTTTTTAGGCATCTGCAGCCTTTTCCAGTTCGTTTAGGAAAATTCGTGATCTGTAGTTTACTTGCTTTTACTTTATTTATTTTTGATTTTTTTCTTTTTTTGTTTTTTTTTTTGGAATTTTTCTCTTACAAGTAATGCTGCTGCTGCTTTTCCGCCTTTGTTATTACAATGAGCGGCATTTGTAAGACTTGTCTGCCAACACCCGCACACACCTCGACTGCCCTTAGCAACGGTTGCCTTTGTCCAGCAACCAAATTGAAGGTGTGTATGGTTTTCTATTTCACTCTTTTTGTGCAACGTTCTCTATGTGACGATGATTTGTAGCGTCACGTGACAGAAGTTGAAAACACGATTTGTCTACTGAAAAAAAAAGTATTCTTTCGCGAATTGAATTAAAAAACAAATGGCATGAAGTAGCTACATAGATATGTATGTATGTGTTTGTTTGTATGTATGTATGTATGAAGCATTGAGACATTGAAATATCAGTGATGGCTCATCACTTGTAGAACTGTATTCTAAAAAGAACACTTGCAAATTTTGTTTGCAATTTATATCGCTCTGGCATGTTTTTTAACACTCGTATAAACGTTCGTACATACATACACACATCTGTATGTATTTACTTACATACCTTATGCGTTTTTTGTTAAAGCGTGGGAGCAAACGTGAGATTTATTTGCTTCGAAATATCCGCAACCGCAGCCGCAGACCGGCAGCAAGAACCAAGCCATAAAAGTTCTTAAGAATTGTTAAATAAATCTTTCATAATCAACCGCTAATAATCGGTTGTTACAGTAATTCAGCGATGAAAGAAACTCATTTGCGTAACCGTAATGGTCGTTTAAACACAGACAAGCTGGCGAATCGCGGAGATTTAAGGAGAGTGTCTAGAACAGTGACGGCCTTCATCTGTAATTCTCTCATATTATAAGGACTAACTAGCTGATCCTCCACCAGCTACGTCAGACAAAAGAAATATTAAAAAATAACATTTTATTTGAGAGCAATTTTCAATCTCGTCAAACAGAAAATTTAAGTCGTTTAAACTCAAATGCCCCTTAATTCACTAAAAAAAGGTTGTATGTACATATATCTGTACGCTGAACAAAGAGCAATGCCAATTCTGATACCGCAATTAGAATCTTGACATCGAAATCTGTCGTTCTATTGTCGTTCAAAATACCGCATGTGAGTATAATGTTGGCTCCCAAAAGAACCGCTCACGACTCTCACATCTTTTAGCTTCATTTTGCCTTCACTCTCGATATCTCCGTTCCCTTATGGCTTAAACACAATTCTGGCGAACGTCGAATTTTCATCCAGCAGAGTAACGTTTTAACCAATAAATATAATATAATTTTGGCGCGTACACTATATAGCTCAGTGTTTGACCGAGCTTCTCCTACCATTTGTGGTGTGCGTCTTTATATTATACCACAAATGGAGGGACCTACAGTTTTGTGCCGACTCCGAACGGCAGATGTATTTAATGAGAAGCTTTTTCATGGCAGAAATACCCTCGGAGGTTTGCCATTGCCTGCCCAGGGGTGACCGCTATTAGAAAAAACTTTTTCTTGCCCTGGCTTAGATTCGAACCTCGAACTCACCGGCATATCAAGTTATAGCACGCACCGCTACCAACTCGAGCACAGCAGCCACCAACGTTCTTACCGATGCTCGCCCCGAAATTTCGCTCACTATAACACAGTAACGGCAAAAACGGAAACAGCTTGAATGTCTGCCGATAAAGTAGTCATGTGACAGAAAAAACTTTTTAGAACATAAAATAATTATAGTAAGAAAGAGGCAGTTTTAAAAAACCATAAAATGTTAAAAGTAGCATTTAATAAAGTTAAGTTTTTTCAATTAACAAAGTTAATACTTTTCAGCAAAAAAATTAATTTAAATTTTTTTAATGTCGATTTTGAAACCTAGAATAATACTCATAATAAATAAATCTAAAACGTTGAGCGAATTTCGTCGTACGCTTTCGTTGTGCGTGTTCTAATATTCTAACTTTCACGACGAACATTTGTGACCAAAAGTTCGTCGTACGCCTGCATTGTGTTTAAGCTATTATTTTTCCTTTTCTCTCTTAAATTAATTTTTTTTTATTCGGTGATTCCTAACGCCTATTTCCATACCTATATGTCGTCTCATTTGTTTACGGTAATTATACAAATGGAACGCGTCTCTTATTTCTTTGAATATCGTTTGTTTTTCTTATCTTTTTAAAACTCGATTTATTGCGTCTACATAAAGTACATTTGGTTATAATATATTTAAAAAAATGGTATTCTGTAAAAAGACTGTTATAATCCGCATATACATGTACATAAACAATTAAAGTATTTAGATAAATTTAAAAATACACATTTAAAAGAAACAAAAAATCAAAAAATTTATAAATAGTTTGGATTTTGTACCATTAATGTCTGCAATCATGCTGAAATAGAAAACATTGATAAATCAAGCAATAAAATCTGCATACTCGGAATTTTTAATTGACACTCAAAATCTGGACTTTGGTGCCATTGCTCGCATTAATTTCTGCTTACCCGATAAAAAAAAAAGTATTTTTTAAATTAATATTAATGAAGATATTTGTCTGCTTTCGATTATGTAGAGGTCGTAGATACATACATATGTGCTGAGAAATGCTTAAGGTAGACTACACAATATAAGAAAGAATGTCGTTTGCACCTTCCTTTAAGAAAAATGTTTTGTACAAATCTTTTTGAATAAATTACACAGTGCTACAAAAAAAAAAGAAGTCGAAATACCTGGGAAGTGATGTTATTTTTCTTGTAGGTCTTATCGAGTAGAACAAGAATCCAATTTTGAAAATTTCGTTCTACTCGATAAGACCTACAAAAAAATTAACATCACTTCCCAGGGTATTTTGGAGTGTCACACTGTGTTATTTATGAGAATTCTTAGGAAATAGATTTATTAAATTTTTCAAACTCATCAAATATCTTCTTACAAATGAAATAAAAAGTGTGCGATCAGGTGAACCGAAACAAATATACAAGCAAGTGCATATGTATAAAGTAGGCATGATTCAATTATAAAAGGTTATGTACTTACTGACAGCTAAATTCTGACACTCCTTAATCTATAGTTGTATTTTGGAAGCACGCAAAAGGGGGGAATAATGTGATCCCTTTTTGCGAAATTGTAGTTAAAAAGTGCGAATTAAAATATGTATTTAAATAGAATTTTTTAAGTATTTATTTAATTGATATATGACATAGCTTATACCCGCGAGATTTTGTTTTGCTATTTTACACAAATGTGTAAACAACAGCATTCCAGTACTCCATTGCATGTACGTATATTCTGCGAAATGCGATACCAAATATTAACAGGTGTTTCGCCTATTCCTCCAATAACCTATGGTTTTCTCTATAAACATGAAAATGGTTTTATTTATGAACATGCATCCGCACGAAATTCCATCAGTCCAGCGCATGTATGGGAAGCGCCATTATCAATTATCTTTTATTAAAAGTATCTTGTGCTTCAGAATAGGTTATATTCTGCTGTTAAATTTTATTTGAATTTGTAGGGCCGTAACTAACATCCAAATAAAGAAATTTTCACATTTACTGCCTGACTCTGTGTTCTTGATAAATTATTAAACATTTTCAAATATTGAAAATTTACAATATGTCAATATCATTATTAATATTTATAATTAAGCCAAGAAAAAATATTTTAATTTTGGATTATTAATTTTGTATTGTCTATATGTATATATTTCTTGGGAAATAATTTTTTTAAGTGATAATATAAATAAAACAGCATGATTATAGTGGAAACTCTAACGAGGAAAACCACTTTTATTTCCGTGTTATTGACAAAAACGAAGTGTTAAACAATTGTACACAGTTTTCGGCATGCTCGGTAAATTAGGGTTTCTGTAAAGTTACATAAAGATTAAAATTTTATTAGAATCTCAGTGTATAGTTAATTTTAGATAAAACATTTTACAATCAAGGATCAGAATGCTTACTAAAAAATAACTGTAGCTGTTAACGCCTATTTATTGCAGGAAAAAAATCGCTTTGCAGTTGCAGCACCAAACGTTCGAAAGAACCTGTAAAGAAAGAGGTTCAATTATTAAAATACTTATACATAGATGCAGTTGCTATTATTTAATTTTACTTACGTGTAAGTGGGCCTTTGTAATTGTTGTTAATATTTAAAAGCTCCAGGGATCAACGATGGAAACGAATATACAAAAGTATATAGTAATATTCCGCTGCGCTGACTGGGGAAATATATTCTGCAAACAAATGGATTTATCAATTATGTGAACAAATCAAAACACAACTGTTATTTAGTCACCAGATCGGCAAGAATATGGAAATAATGTTGCACAGAAGAGTTCGCTTTTTATAATTGATTATTAACTATAAGATATATTTGAAAAATTGCTATACCGAAAATTGCTTACCCGAATTAACGCAATCACAAAATCAAATGTCAATAGTGAAAAAAGTTATAAATTAGACAACCGAGTCAGTAATGCCAACGCTTTTTTTTAGTATGAAGAAGTTTTCAATATAAATACTACTATTACAAGTGAAAACTGTAGAATATGCAACATTCTTCATGAGTTAAGGAGCCGATTGGTCATGCGGGAATGAGTGAGCTGCTTTATTACAGAACCTTTTATTATTAAATCATGTAAAGTACGTACAAATTCAAAAATTTTTGCATTCTAGTTTAGTTTTCACTTCAGGCCGCGTATTTCAATTGCTTACTGATGTACACATAAAACTAATTAAACAAGTGGAAGCATGTTTTTACGAAGAAAATGTTTATATTATAGCCATAGGGGTAGTCAAATTTTATTACTATTTATTTATTTTATTCGTCTTCAGAGGATCTTACAGACTACTAGATTAGTAAAACACTTCAAATAAATTCAACTTAAAATTAAGTAAATATAAATTGAAATTTATAACTTCGGAATAAGCATTGCATAGACGGATGCATCTTGATGTCGGCTCATTATATGCATAAGTAGATTTGTATACGGCGACCGTAAAGAGTCTAACCTGCCTCAGTTGGCGTTGAGGATAATGGAAATCGTAAATTTCACTACAAATTACTTTACCATTAAGGATATTTTATACACATTTTATTTAAAAGTAACATCTTCTATCAGTTTAACTCTGTAAGCCCAACAGTTTACACCTAACCAATTAATCGCGAAAACAGTTTGGCCAATGAAGTTTGGATAATGTAAACTTTGCCAAAATTCTTTGCACTTTTTCTATTTCATTTGAATGAGTTTAATAGTAAAGATTCCATATTTTAAAGCTCTAATCCAGAAGTATGCGTCCCAACGAGATCTGTTCATCTGATCGTAGAAAATAACAAATTAAAATTATGTTATAGATCGGCTGTAATATTTCTTGTTTTGCAGTTTTTTCTTTTTGTTTCATGTAAATCAAGCTTCACTGTTATATTTTGCACACAATGGGTAGTATAAGGTATATACTAGGGTATTCGATTATTCGACTTTTTTGTAAAACCTTTTTTCGTATTATACGAAAAATGGCAAATTAAAAAAAAACCGATTCTTAATTTTTAAATTAAGAAAAAACCGAGTAAACCGGTTCTTGTTTCAAGTAAGAAAATAGCTACATCAATGTGCATACATTTTACTAATCGCTATTATTTCTATGAATGAAATTTTTGGAAAATTTAAAAAAACTCACAATTTTAGACTAGTTGGGATTAATTGGTCTCTCAAGTATGACCAGGTTATAATCAGGTCACAAAAATTAAGACTAAGCATAAAAAAAACGTAAAAGCGAGGACAGGCAATAATCTGCAACTCATACATAGTCTCAAATTTTTAAAATTTTAATTATACCAAATTGTTTAATTTTACATTGAGCAAATTGAGCGAGCTACATAGAAGCACTTGTTGTCAAAAAGGCGTTGTACAATTTTTCAAGGGTTTCCCGTCCTCTTATGACATTTGTCTAAATAGGTATATAAAATCTTCTAAAATAAATTTGCTGCGTTCTTTCTACAAATTATTTGAATTTCGAATAAGAACGTTGCCTTTAATAAAATTATTTCCGCTGTTGCTGTTTTAATAAAAATATATCTGATATAAAATTAGTCGATGTGTTGCCATTATTCTATTAAAGTCTACCGGCCTTGCTCCCAGTTTCACATTTCAATTGCACAATGTGATTTAAAAAATTTCCGGTGAAAGTGAATTAGTGTGCTCCCAATTTCACAAATTTCTTCGCATATCAGGCCATCCCAGTCACACATACACATGCACATACCCTGTCAAACAAACAGTTGTTGTTGAAATTTTTCGCTTTCGGATTCAGCTATGTATGCTTTTTTGAGGAGTCATCAGCAATAAACTTTAAAGTACGCATTTTTCAATGAATAACTAATACAAAAATGTCATAAATGGCTTCTACAAACATCAAAGAATATTTAAAAAATTATTCCAATCGAAAATAATTAAACATTCACAAACATTTTGTCATTGCCTTTTCATTTTACATACAACCAAGCATTCGGATTCAATTCAGAAAAATGTATGTGAATGTGAAATTGGGAGCACCAAACATGTGATTTCAAACCGAATTCACAAGGAAGTTTGTGAATGTGAAACTGGGAGCACGGCTGTATATCTTTACAACTACAAAAAGACCGGTTTTGGAGATTAAAAAAACCAATTTATGCGATATTCGAAAAATCAATACTTCAAAATAAAAGTGCAATAATTTTTGAAAAAACCGGTTTGAAAAAACAAAACCGAGTCAAACACCCTAGTAAATATATGTCATAGGTACTAACAGTTTCTTGTGAAAGCCCAAGTGTCAGTAAGTCAAGATTATTACATTTTTTTTTTCGTATTGTCACTTTGACATTTTTTATGGTTCGCATCTCTGCTTATTTGGTTGGTAATATTTTTTTGCCTTTTTTTTAATGCATTTGTAGTTGTTAAGTCCCCGCACATTTTTTGCGGTTAAAACGATTAACTGTGCCAATGCATGCATACATACATACGAGTATGTACATATAAATGTATTTATTCCATATATGTAAGTATGTATGTGTATATCTTACGATTGGCTTGCACTTTTTAGAACAAAAAAAAAAAAACGAAAGAAAGAAAACAACTTTGCTTGTCATTTGGTACAATTTTAAACAGCAATCATTTGTGATCGTCGCCACAGCAGCGCGCATGCGCGAATGACATCGAAAACCGTTTCGCTACTCAGTAAACATTTTCATCACGTTCGATTCGCGCGTGTTTTGCATACTTTAACAAGCGTTCCCGCACTCCAACACATACGCATACATACAAATTTGGTGCAATCATTTACAACGTAGCAAGTATACGCACTTAAGAACCTCGCACGTACAACTTTTCGAATGAAACATACGAAATTGACTGAATGAGTGCTAACATATTTATGTGGAGTTGCATGTACATACATACATACATACATACATACATATGTACATATGTACGTTTCCGACACCCCGAAACATACGCTTTGACATGCATTTAATTGGGTTTGAAAAGGCACTTTTTTCATCACAATATTTCCTCCTTAACCTGCGCCCACCGGCCTTTTGTCTTCAAACTTTCCGTCACTTCGTTTTCGCTTTTGCATGCGTTTGTTGGTCTCGGAATAATTCTACAATCGCGCTGACGCAATTAAAATTGACGCATTTCGGCGTGTTTTTTTTTTTTGCGCGCGCTTTGCGGGTTTGTCTGTGCCGTCTGTGCGCGTTTCTCTTGCGCTTTTGTCTTTTACATATTTGCGCGCTTGCAAAATCAAAATGTTATACGCCTTCGTGAGACGTTATTTTTACATGATTTGTGAATTTGCGTTGGCTGCGTACTGCTTCGGATTACATACATATTTTCACGTAAAGTAAAACTTCTGGTACACTGACTGTAGTAGCAGGTTGAGTGAGCATTTATCAAACAGTATTAGGACTATAAACCATTCATTTCTATTGTTACTACATATTCGAGATAACCGAAGCTTTGTGTGATGTGGTTCATCCAATAGAAAGAATATGTTGTGGTTTTGGTGTAGCTAAGAGTGGAAAGCTCTTGTTTATCAACATCGCTTCAACTGCAAAAAGTGCAAATCCGAATCATTCAACTTATTGTTTTTATATGGAAACTGTGGGAAATTTTTTTTTATTTTTTGAGATTGGAAATGAAAATGTTAAAAAGTGTTCTCCACGCTTCTTACTTAAAAATTGGTTTCTCAAATGATTTCTGCACTTTAAATAAAACAATGGATTTAAACAATCGTTTGCCAATCACTGTTCTAACGACATCGCCTTAAGTTGCTGGCTTCTGTCTACATACTAACATATTTCAAAATTAAATTAGACAAATCACATCAAATAGGTAACAACAACCTTTTTTAACATATTTATTTTTTATTTTTATTTGGAAGTTGGTTAAATATTTTTTAAATCTTAGCTTTTAAAAGCTAATGCAAAGTGCACAGGGCTAATATGTACATTGAAGATGTCTTGATATTTGACAATTTTCTAAGTTACGAGACGAAATTTCTCCAGTTCAAGATTTTTAAGCTTAGTGCACAGTTCTCAAGAAAGTCGAAAAATGCATATAAAATGGCACTTAAGAAATGAAATAGAAACTTTCTTCTATAAAAATTGTATAAATATTTATTCAAGAAAATTTTTAGCAACCACAAAGTACTTTCCACGCATCCGAAATAATGAAAATTATTTCTCGTGATTTTTCTTGAGAGAATGGTATTCAAGTGCTAAGGTTTGAATTTTTAAAAAGAAAAAGGGAGTAGAATCGTAAAAACCACGTAGCCCTAAGTCAAATTTTAATCGTTGAGCACATACACGTTATAAAACGTGAACAACTCATCTTTACATCGCCTTCGCAGAGAGGCATAAAAGTTTCCAAGAATCTTTCTCTCGAATTATCCATAGGACATCTCATCTGCGGGTAAAGGCTTATTCTTATGCCATCGAAATGGGCTTTGAATTTGATTTTTCATAAACAGAGCTTAAGCCACACTGATAAGGTCCAACCAATTCATTGATGGTGGACTCAAATATTTCACAAAAGATGGCCGATAAAACCTTTTTTTGGATATTAAAATGACTGATTCCACAGAGCACACTTAGTTCTTAGTGCCAAATAGTTTCACTATTAGGAAACACGTTTCCATTAAGTTCCGACATGATATACATAAAATCATATCAAATTCCGAGGTGTTTAGGCGGGTGTTAGTAATCAATTTCGTGATAAAGAGAAGTAGAGATATTTCAATTCTGAAACAGCTGGGAAGTCAAGAGAAACAGACTTACTTACTTAATTGACGCATCAACCGCTTAAGCGATTTTGGTCGAGGTCAACAAAGCACGCCAGCTGTCACTATCTCTTGCTAACTGGCGCCAATTGGAAATCCAAAGTATAGCCACTTTTTTCCACTTGGTTTCTCCAACGCAGAGAAGGTCTTCCTTTTTCTCTGCTGCCACCAGCGGGTACCGCGTCAAAACCTTCAGGGCCGGAGCTATTCCATCCATTCGTACGACGTGATCTAGCAAGCGGAGCCGCTGGTTCTTAATCCCCTGCACTATGTATACGTCCTTGTATAGTTGGTACAGCTCATCGTTCCATCGTACGCGGTATTCGCCGTCGTAAAGACGCAAAGGTCCATAAATCTTTCGCAGAATCTTTCTCTCGAACACTCCAAAAGCCCTCTCATCTGATGTTGTCATCGTCCATGCTTCTGAGCTACACAAATAGGGCGGGCATGATAAAATACTTATAGAGTAGGTTTTTTTTCTGTCGAGAGAGAACTTTCCTGTGCAATTGCCTACTCAGCCCGAAGTAGCACTTGTTGGCAAGAGGGATTCTGCGTCAAGAGAAACAGCGATTTAAAATTGCTATCTATGCGATTGCAGGCCTTATAAACCTAGTAAATTCCAAACTCCAGGTTTTTGTAGACGTGAAGTCAGCACTTTCAGACCGTTTGTCTTAATATTAAATGGAAGAAGCAATATCATGAAAAAGACCAGCCTCACCAAAGTTTAAATTATACAACAAACGAATTGTGCGAGGAGAAAACAACGATGAACTTTTCAGTATACGCAATAGTTACACAAATATCACTATGTACTCGTACTAGGAGATCTCTATGCAGCAGAAACTAAAGCCTGAAGAAAGCAATAGGAAGGAGCAGGTGTTGTTGATTAAGACCAGAGGCATTTTCTTATTTGCTTTGGTTTTCATAATCAAACCTAACTTTGGATGGCAGAAACGAGATGACTCGACTAAGCAATTTTCAAAACAAAGTTGTTGCAACTAATCTAAGGACTGTATTATTATTGTTACGAGCGCTAAGCCTAGCCAAGTAGATTTATTTTGGGTAATGTCTCACACTGGCAAATCTGGGAAGCTTAAGATGTCGATGATTTCTCTCCTAAAAAATAACACAAGAAATACATACCACATTCCTTGTTTTTCAATTTGCAAGCAAAATAAAAATGATTAAAAACTTTGTACATATCAGCGTATAAAGAGCTACAAGTGTTTATAGAAGGGAAAGAGTCGGAGGCAATAGTGCAACGACAACATCCTGGCTGCAGTTGCAGTGGCAATACCACATTGTGAATGACCATGACCACAACAGTAAAGCAATGGGCGAAAAGGTGATGAGAGATGCGGTAGATCTCTGATGACCAGAAAGCCAAAAAAAAATATTTAAAAAAATGAAGAACATGCAAAAATGAAACAAAACCGAAGAAAATATTAAACAAAGTGAATGCATAAAATTTTTATGCTACCACAGAAAGTATGACTTAAATGTTTGTCATAAAGCAGCAGCAGCAGCAGCAGCAGCCTCAACAATGTCAACAACAACAACAACAACAACAACAGTGCAATGATGAAGACAAATCAACTGCAAAAGTGCCGTTCGCCAAAGCTGGTAAACCACGGTTAACAAAGAAAGCTAAGGCCAAGCCGCAAACGACTGTGGTTTCGATGCATAAATCTGATCGCTGTCATTTTTGTGACTCCATTTTTGAGAACTGAGAAAAAGACTTACATACATACTTACATGCACATAGAGGTATGACTTATTAACAGTTGAGTGCATTGGCTGCAGCGGCGTCGCAAGCAAATTGCAGCTTTCATTTACATATCCATACATAAGCATATCAAAATGTATGTACATCGTTGCATACATTTATGTACATACATATATATTTGTATATATGTATGTATGTCTTGAAACTTTAATTTACAAACATTTTTGGTTGCTTGTTTGTTAGCCGTTTTGCGGTTTTGCATATTAAAACGTTTCCAGAGCTTTTCCTATTTAATATTTTTGCAGAGTATTTTTCTGCGCAGAAATTTTTTATCCCCAGGCCGAGTGATTAGTTCGCTGCTGCAATTTTTAATTTCTGCGAATTTTGCTTTGAAACGAAGTGTGTCATCTCAGCGCATTGTGTTTTACTTTTTAAAGTTGCTGGCCTAATGCACGCCTGTCTGGTTTGTTTTGCTTCGACTATTGTCAAAAATGTATGAACATTTACTGACTAATATCTTCGTTGCACTTACCGTCACTTTGTGTCTTAACAAGTTGGAAATGGATGCTGGGGCGAGGGAGAAACTGCTGGCGGCTGAGATCTGAACACTTCTGTATTTTCCATGACACAGGGGAGTGTACCAGCGTTAACTTCGTTGATAAGACAAAAATCTGGTTTATTATCTGCCCTTAATCGAGACCTACACTTTGTCGAATCTTTGCTGATGTCTTAAAACTAACTACGGCTCAAGATCTGGTGTTTTTATTGAAGATTATACAGATACGTTGTACATTTCTCTGAAGAATTTGTTTCGGTCTGCCAGTCCGAAGTATTTGCAATCCTCAGCGGCGGATCCAGAATTTTTATTTGGGGGGCTTTTGTGAAGAATTTCGTTTCTCAAAATTTTTTTTGGCGTAGAATACGTCTTACCTTACGGTATGGGCACCCATGTCAGGTTTTTATTGTTGTAATCTCTATTTCTTTAATTATAAGGAAACGGCTCGGTAACTTTTTTTAAAAATTTTTTTGTAGTCAAATGAAGATTTTAGCTTTCGTTTGACATACATTTCATGTTGGTTGATATCTTCCTAATATTTAAATTTCTCAAATGAAAATTGTATAAACACATGCACACAAATATGTGTGTGGTGTTTGGTTGAGTGTGTAGTAGTAGTTTGTAGCGTGAATAGACGTTCATTTTATTGCATAATTTTAGGCGGGAAAATTTAAGTAGAGTAAAGGCAGAGAAAGCGCTGCCAACTACTGCTTATTGGTGGTGATTTTAACACAGAAATCACTTCAAATACTAGATTGGCGAAATTTATGAGCGATACGTTTAATTTGGATTATATTCGAAATGATGCTCCCACAACTATTGATAACACAACCATTGACTTAGTTTTTGCGAGAAATTTAAATGTTAATTTAAAAACATTTTTATCCTATTTTTCCCATCATAAGCCTATATTCTCAGAAGTAACTTTCAAATAATCAAATAGATTTGGGTCTGTTATTTATCATTTATCTTTACTATTGATAACTACCATTGACTTCGTTTTTGCGAGAAATTTAATTGATAATTTAAAAACATTTTCCTATTTTCCTATCAGAAGCTTATGTATATCATCAAAAGTAACTATCAAATAAAGAAATTCATTTGCTTGCATTATTTATCATTATAAATTATCATTATACATACATATGTTTTCTGTCTTATCGGATGGCGTATTCTACGTTAAACTTAATGGCCATGTCTCTGACACAGTCTCCTTCTTTTTATAATATTGTATTACTTTTGGTACTTGCTGATATTTGAATTTGAATTACGTAGAGCGCTTTGCGCTCAGCACACTCTATAAGTTACTCCGTTAACTGCTTCGTGTCTGCTACTCTTCCTTTTAATTTTCGCAACTCTACACCTTTTCCAATAGTACGGCAGAAAGCATCAAATGTACTTCAGAACAGTTAACTGTACTTCAGAAACACTAAAATATATTTCTGAATAGATTTTATACATTCTGAAGTACATTTTTGAAAATTGGTGTCGACTGCTCTTTTTGGTATGGACAAGGATATGATGGAGCTCCAGCAATGAGTGGTGAATTTCATGGAGCACAGGCATATGTCAAATCGAGCTTTCCATTAGTAATATACGTACACTGCGCGGCACATAGCTTGAACCTAGCAATCAATTCTGCTTGCGATGTTATTGGCATTAAAAACGCGCTAGCAACGATTGGAACACTTCACAACTTCTTCCGCTGGCCCAAAAGATTGGAAGTATTGAAAAGTAAAATAGACACAATGGAAAATGAAAGTCGGAAGCAGAGGCTTAAATCTGTGTGCCCGCCAAGATGGGCTGAAAGCCAGGAAGCCGTATCAACATATATTGAATTACATCCGCTTATAGTTGCAGCTTTAGAGGAAATAATAACATGGAAAGATGCAGAAACTTCATCCACAGCGTCCCAGCTTTTGACTGCAATTTCTGCTGCAGAATTTCAAATTTCTGTGGTTTTACCTCTCAGCCGGCAATTACAATCACCCGATGAAGATCTCACAGAAGCAATGAGATTAGCAGATGACGCGTTAAAAGAGTTCGAAGAAATGCGGCACAAAGCAGGAAAAAATTTTCATTTGATTTTCGAAAACGTTGAACAATTATGCACTGATCTAGGTACAGAAATCAATGTTCCGATACAGTAGACGACAAATGAACCGCTTCAATTTGGAAACAAGCGACGCTGAGACTTACTACCGCGTTGCTTTCTACATTCTCTTCCTCGATACATATATCGCTCATTTAAAAAGCCGATTTCTTGACCACAAATCAGTTTTAAACAATTTTGGTGTTTTGTTTCCAAAGTACGATTTTGATGCAAAAAAAACTGAAGATCTATTTATATTTTATGAAAAAGTAATAGATTGTTCGAAGCAAAACTTTTTTGCGGAAGTAAAGATGTGGAAACAGCGAACTTCAGGCAAAAATTTCCAAAACGCTCTTGAAGCATTACAAGTCATTAACAAAACCTCTTTTGGAAATGTCTTCAAGATCCTACGTATATTAGCACTTTTGCCCGTTTCAATCGCAACACCTGAACGAAGTTTTTCATCTTTGAAAAGTATTAAAACCTACTTGCGGAATACAACAGGTCAAGAAAGGCTCAACGGTCTAGCTTCTATGAATATCCACAGAGATATCGATTTGTCAGTTGACGAAGTCTTAGAAGAATTTTTCAGAAGACCAAGGAAAATATAATGTTAAATCCTTACCTTATGATAATTTTGGAAGTGTGTTGTATATATCTCAATAATTTGCGTATAAATAAGAATAAATACTGTAATTTGAAATAAATAAATGAAAAATAAATAAATAAACAAGTTACAGCATTCATTTGTTTACACCATAGGCCAATTTAAAATAAAAATCCCTCTCATCAGACCTATATTTTTATCGACCTACTTTTCTCATATTTGGGGGATCCGCCACTGGCAATCCTTAAGGCTATCGACTATGTAGTGGAAAAATGGTGGCTAGGACGGAGTTTATTTCCTAACAAGGTCGAAAACGCAAGTTTCGATCGACTATTTTTTCCCAGAATTGGCTTAGATCAGGCATTTCTCGGTCAGCGAGCAGTTATAGCACATTTACCTTCGATCATCGAAATCACCATCAGGTAAATACCACGCTAAGAATGGATGTAAGGTTTTGAGAGGAGCAGATGGGCAAAAGCCATGTTGCCTTCAAACTCAGAAGTAGTATTTAATTACTTGCTCTTAGAAAATTTACTGGACACTTTGGGTGGTTAAACACCTGAATACGGTAGTCGTAAGTACATGACAACTGCATCTTCCATGAATAGAGTGAGACGGACGAGATATTTTTATGCTTCTGAGCTTTTTGAAAGAACTAGATAAGAGATATTTGCTTATGAGGTATTGACAGACCAACCTGAACTCTTTGACTCCAAATAATCTGCTTACATTTATACACAAATCTTACTGAATTAAAACTGATTCAAAGAGACATGAACACATTTACTTAAAGATATCTCTTTCATCTGGATTCCCAGCCATGGAAACATATATATACAGTAAAGGATGTATTGACGAATTGGCCCAGCCCAAGCTTCTCTTGATGATTTTAAGTGAAAAATGATTCGCTGCTTGCTTGGAGTATTCAGGAAATAATTCCACTTATAATATAATACTTGCAAATTGCAAAAGGAATCTCGATCACACTCGATAGCATGTCAAGCAGAAAAATATTTAGAATAACAAGCACATTCACGTGACACTGGCCGCATGGTAAGCTCGCAGACAAGTTGAGTGTTCTACATTATACCTTTTGTAGGAGCTGCAAGGACGAGGATAGTAAAGATATCATTATTCACTTTGTCTAAGATAAATTCAACGCTGATATTCTTGGTTTGCTTTTAGGCTTGCCTAATCTTAATTGGTATTTAGTTTCATGCGAAAAGTCTTATAAACAACCTAGCACGAATTTTAGAGCGAAAGTGAATGTTCAGATGAAGATTGTTGATTCTTAAAGAATATTGAGTCGCCCTTTAGCGAAAGTCCAGCGGAAAATAAACTTAAATATGACACATTGGCAGCGTTGATAGTGCGCACTTTCCGTGCAGCCGGACTTGGAGCTAAGCCCCGTCCACTTTTTGTGAAATTTAGTGTCCAACTATGGAGTATATTGAAACATTTTGGCGCCACGAATTAAAATTTATTACATTTCTTTTGCTTTTACGTTTTTCTTTTTCTTTTAATTTATATTTTTTCTGTGGCCTGCTAATTGCCATACTATTATCTATTAGAAGCTAGAGACTAACTAGAGTCATTAGGGGTGGTATTGTAGTCATATTTATAGAAGTATGAATGAAAATCGATAAGTTATTTTTACATTAATACTTTTTAATTGTTTCACGATCTAACAGCATTTAATAAACTTATTTTCTTTCTTTCTTCCCTCAACTCTACAGGTCCCTGAAGATGTGCCAGTTGGTTATGTGGTTGGCTCGGTTAGCCCTAATGAACGCATCGACCAGGAAAATATTATCGATAGCACCAACGACATATCCATTACATACACTCTCACATCGCTGGTAAAGGATATAATCGAAGGTGCATTTGATATCGACCGTCACACCGGCTCATTGGTGGTCGCTCGTCAGCTGGATCGTGAAACCCAGGCCGAGTTTCGCTTGGAGATACGAGCTTTGGACACAAGCGCCAGCAATAATCCCCAAAGTAGCGCTATCACTGTAAAAGTAGAGGTGGCTGACGTGAACGATAACCCACCGACTTGGTTGAGGGATCCTATAGAATTGCAAGTCAGTGAAGCAACCGACGTTGGCGCCATCGTCTACAACTTTAGCGCTACAGATGCCGACTCAGGTAGCAATAGTTACCTACAATATAAGCTTTTGAGCTACACGCCAATGAACAGTGCTGCTAGCGACGCACCAAGCGAGCAAACATCAATCGAACTGAAAGATGATGGACCGCTCTTCAGTATAGATGCGCTAACTGGTGCATTAACGCTGTTGGCGCCACTTGATTACGAGTTAACTCAGCGATATATACTCATCGTTGAGGCCATGGATCAGTCTTCTAATATAAGCTCGCGCCTACGCACCACAGTCACAACCATTTTGCAGGTGACAGATGTTAATGACAATGCACCTCAATTCGTGTCACCGGCTGTCAGCAGCACTGCCACAGAGCAACGATTTCTGATGCCACCCGCCGCCGCAATTCATGTAAACGATGCGCTACGCATTGGCGAAACTGTCGCTCATATCGTAGCTATTGATCGCGATGCAGGCGCGAATGGTGAAATCACATATGCCATTGTTAGCGGCAATGAGGCGGGACACTTTCGAATGAATTCGAAGACAGGTGACATTGAGTTAGCCAAGTTGTTGCCGGTGTCAGCATTGAGTGGTGGTGGTGATATATCTGAGGATGCAAATGATCAGAGGAATCGTTACAATTTAGTGGTAAGCGCAAGCGATAATGGCTCACCGACAGCTCGGCAATCACAGTTGAAACTGCAGATTGCAGTGCAAGGAACTAGCAGAAATCCTCCACGTTTTCACCAATCAGTGTACTATGCAAACATTTCCGAGAATGTGACGTCAGACACATTTGTGCTGCAGGTGACGGCTAAATCTTTCAATGGTGGCGACAATGGTGAGTTCAAAGGCTTGCATTACTTAATAATTGTCAATATGTATCTAAATCACAAGAAATATAATTCATTATTTCTATTGGTTGAAAAATACTTTGCCATTTCTGTAAATTTTCAAGAAGAAATAATTATACGAGTTTTTTTTCTTGAAAGCTTCATTGACTAATTATACGATGGACTGATTTAAGCAATTTTTATAGAAGAAAATTTCTTTTTCATTTCTTAAGTGTGATTTTATATGAATTTTTCGATTTTCTTTGGAAGCTGTATACTAAATTTTAATCGGCTAATACCGTGGACACAAATAATCAGCTTTTGGCGTTTGAGTACACCAACATCTAACGCAATTTTTGTGTTACGTTTTTGTAAGGTGGATATTTTTTTTTAGAATTCTATTCGAATAGATTTATTGACGACAAATATATCCCAGCAAAATCGAAAATCATTGTGATAGTCGTAATTTTGTTCGCATGTTAATGGTTCGCATCGTTGAGTTTAACGTCTTACGTCTTAATTACCCGGAAGCTCCAAAACATTTGGTGTCGCCGATGGCATTGCCTGATGTAACCAAGTTAAAGTATTCGGTAATGGTTGGTTGGTTGGTAATAACGCCAGAAGCGTAATTTTGCTACGCTACTTTCATGTATCCTCTGGTATATCTTACGAATTTTAACCTTCAGACCACTTGAATTTGTGGATAAATCTGCTTATACAGTTTATATTACATCTAGAGACCTCCATAGGTTTTTTGGTAGGAACCCTATTTTCTCGTGTCTTAGACGTGCCAGAATTGGACACTCACAGAGATAGTGAAGAAGGACTAACGTTCTCGATATATCATAGCTGGGCCAAATTTATTTAGTAATTTTACAAGTCGCTTACCTGCTCCATATTTCTTCATGCAAATTCGAAGTGATTTTCTCTCTTGATGACTTCTAGCGAGCAGCGAATTATTCCTCAAGAGAGGCTCCGGTTTTGGCAATTCGAAATGCGAGATATGTATATGTACTCGGCCACAAAGCTTGACGCGTAACAGAGCAGCTTGACTGTGTGAAAAAATACATGCTGTTTGTACCTCTTCACTGCTATACTTCGGCACCTAACAAGCACCCTCATTTTCCAGCACCTCCGCTTGGAAGATGCTAGGTAGTCGTAACGAGAGAGAGACAATACTTCGTGTGCGCGCCGTTTTTGAGGGAAGTCGGCATGTAATTGACGCATCAAAAGCCCGAGGCAGTGGTAAATAATAGTAGAAAAATTTTGATTCCCCATTTCGTGCAACCTACAGGCATTTGGCGGTTTTAATTAAATTTCAGTACATCATACAGAGAGTGTCAGCTGCACTCGAAAATACTCTGTAGGAATGGCTTGCCGAGTGCCTTAAACCTCATCCTAGCAAGGGCCGGGCACTCGCAGAGAAAGTACTCAGCTATTTAATTTGAATCTGAGGCTTCGCAACTGCGACTGTGCTATTGAAGGGTATTGCTATCGTTTTGGCAATCAACAGATAATTGAATACGCTGAACATAGCTTTTTCGTTTCTCCGAAATTTGCAATCGAAACAACGTCTTGAGCAGGAGGTGTAGGAGAGCACTCAAGGTTTAAAACCTTGCGCATATTATGATTGAGTCAATAAAAAAGTGGACCGTCACTTGCCAACCATTTGGAAATGGCATCAAGCGAAACATTCCCACGATATTCATAGAAAGGCGATAGGCTTCCACTTCGTGATCTTTCTCTTAACGGTAGTGCCACGGAAAGAGAGAAAGGGAGGTAGGGTGGGCTTTTAGTGCGACGAGCCGAAAGGCAAGTCCCGAACCTTACTTTTTTTAATTCGTTTTGCAACCTCTGTAAACAAGCTTAAGCCATCAGCAGCTCGTAATATACAATTATACATCGATGCATATAAATATTTCTGTTTTGGGCTTGTTCTACATAAATACGGCAACCGAATAATTCGCTCGAACTTAAATTCGTTAAATGTTTCTATGTATTTATATATCTAAGTTTATTCTTTTTGCAATTGTTTTAACCAAAAATGGCTGTAAAAAATGTACATTCATACAACTTTGGTAATGACAGTATCAGCAACAGTAGCGGGCACAACAACACCAAACGTCGCAGCTGACAACCTGTTCTGGGCATATTCTGCGATAAATTGCGCAACTTTCGACAATTGATAAAATATAGTGCCATTGTTCGCAACAAGACTACTCACATTTAATATACATACATATGTCCATATCTATGTATGTATGTAGGTATAAATGTACATTCAAACGTTCATAGTGATGCACCAATATACCAGTACGAGTATGGCAGTCAAATGAACGCGCCTTGTCGACCGACACAAATGAGCGCAAAATACCAGCGTGTACGCTTTTAAAAGTCATTGCAGGCATTGTGAGGCGCGATGACAGACCGTGAAAAAATGATAGCTGAACGTGACTTTTGTGACAAAAAATTGGCAGTCAAGTGTGAATGTAGTGTAACAAAAACAAAAAAAAACAAAACAAAACACCTCTAAAATTTCGATAATGAACTTAAACGAAGTAAATTGCGCGAGCAGCGAGATACTTAGTGTGAACATTATTTTATATAAAAAAAAAATAAATATGTGTGTATGTATTGTTGTTGCATACATTGCAAATCTGTGAAATTTGCAGTTTCAGCGACATTAGCAATTGCCAGCTGACCGACGCCCCCCTTTCTACTATTCTCTGACTTTGTGTGGGTTTTTCAATCTGCGTAGCGCCAAGTGTTGTCTCAGTAGCCAAGCAGCGCCTAGCAGCGGACTCGTTTAAAAGCATTTCCATTTCCATTTTCATTTCCAATTTAAGAACTGCACTCCGTTGATGTCAGCACACATCGCCTAATTCCATTTACGCAGCTCCGTTACTCTGCCACTGCTGCTGCGTTCACGGCCAACCACAACTTGGTGGTAATGGGCTTGATAGTTGTTAATGTTGTTGTTGTTGTTGTTGTTGTTGTTGTTGTTGCTGCATCTGCCATTGCAGTGACTATGTTGCTAAATTTATGGCCGCCACTGTTAAATTAAGTGGACGACGGTTTCCTTTGATTTTTTATTTGCATTTACTTACTTTATGGCATTCATTTTATGTTCTGTCTTCTCTCTGCTGCGGCAGTCACAGCCCCCCCCCCCCCAACAGCAACGAGCGTTCGTCGCTGAAATGTTTGTATTTTTGTTTTTTTTTTTTTGTTTTTTTTTCGTTTTCTTTTCGTTTTCCTCTTTGCATTCCCATTGGCACTGCAGAGTTGCACAGTACACATTTACAAAGTTGCTTGTTGTTCGCTTGATTCTTGCTGCTAATCTGGTGTGGTTGCAATTGTTGTTGCAATTATTGTTGTGTGTTGTTGCTTGTTTTTAATTACATGTTTTACTCTCAAGGACATGTTATCATTTATTTTAGTATTAATTAAAACTAAACGATTTATCGGCTTACCACTTTAGCAACATTCGCCCAAAAAGGACCACAAAGACTTGTATTGCAGCCGAAAACCAAATCAGTAGCGACAACAGCAAAGATAGCAATCCGTAAAATTTTCGATGTGGTTGAAATTACAGCATTATTCTGACAATTCGACTACGTGAAGCGTATTTATTGCTACATATGTATGTATGTATTGCATTTTAATGTGTAATGTCAATGTTAAATTTCTTCTTGAATGTATCGAAAGTGACGAATTATGTACTTTGGAATGTCTGCTTGAGTGGATGGATAGAGCTCGTGCTGGCAGCGCTCAATTGAGGCAATTGTTCAAAATCAATGTTGAAAATATGTTAATTATCTCAAAATAAAACTGTCTCTGAACGCCGATTTTGACACCATACGATGATATATCTTTAATGTTACCATAAGCGTTGCCATGGATCGCCACTTATAAAGAATTTTTTTTTTATCAGAAGGATTATGAAAAACTAATGCGACTTTTTGATCCGTTCGAGTTGAGAAAGACCTCTCCGAGCCGTTCGAGAACAAACGAGATTTTAGCCAAGACTTTTCACTTTCATGCAAATTTTTCAGTCTGATGATGGAAACCGTAATAATAAGTAGCTGCCAATCTGAGTCGCAGTGGTACCTTATAAAACAAAAGTTCGATACTGCGAATGATAGGCGTTAACAATAGGGCCGTCAGTCCAGCATTTTCCAGTCTAGAGAAGCAAGCAAAAGAGGTTGGACCAGCAGTGAACGAGGACAAAAGAAGTACTTTGTAGCAAAAAACAAAGAGTCCGCGCTTATTGGTACCCACATCACTGTTTGGCAGTTACAACTTACTTGGTAGGCATTGGAAGAGTAGAGCCCTCTCTCGACGAACCATAAATCTCTCTTTATCATTCCCCTCCTTTTATGGATGGTCAACGAAGGCAAGGGCGCTCACGAACGCACCGAAAGGACCAATTGCGGAAGGACCTCTCTTCACTCGGTATGGGTAACAGGCGTAACCTAGCAAAGGAGAGAGGGAATCGGCGAAGTTTTTAGGTCTAGGTCCAAACCAACACATGGCTTTAATGCCATATAAGAAGAAGAAGAGAAGAAAAATAAGAAGAAGAATATCCGTGGTATCCACTATTTGGCGTTATTTAAGGCATTTGTTAGTTCAATTCAGCTTTGGAAAACCAACAACAACATTCGCCGTTACAATTAATATCAAATGGTGTTTTTTTTTGTAATTCATGAGCTTCCGATTTAAGATATAATAACATCCATTTATTTATCTGTACAAGTGAAGTTCTTTTAGTTGCAATGTTTGTTGAAGTCTTGATGTAAACAGCGGAAAATGAAATGCATTTCGATTGTCGGTTTACAAGTACTTGCCACATTTGGCCTAAAATGTCTTTAAGGTCTTGGGCGAATACAAAAATGCATTTCGGTCCGGAAAAAGGGGCTAATAACCATATAATTCATTAACTTATAACAAAATGACAAAATCAAGCAGCTCTCTACGACTTTGAAGCGAAAGCTAGTAACTTCTGGTTGAACACTTTAATCCTGTGATGTACGAGTATGTATAAAAGGCAGTGCTCCTTGGACTCTGATCACGAAAGATTTGATTTGAAATTTTGATGTCAGATCCATTGGTTACTTTTTCAATTTTGTAGTCTGATGTCATATAATAATGCAATAAACTTTTAGAAAAGAACAAGAATTAGCACTATTTTAAATTGAGTGACTACTCATAAATACTAAATAGGTTCAATTTGCTTTATATATTAAATGGATTTACGTCATCTGAAAGGTCGTTAAAAATGTATATAAACAAAAGAAGACTGTTCTGAGTGTACCACATATATTCGTAGGGATGCAATATCGCTCATAAAATCATCGATGGATATGATATCGATATTAACAAACAAAAAAATATCGGCTGATTGATATATCGTCCATTGAATATCGGTTTAAGAATTTAAAAATATTTTGGTTTAAATGCAATTTGCTATGAACGTACATATTGTCCATAAAGATATATGCACATACATACATATATTATTCTTTGGAGCTTTACTCTCAATACTTTAAAACTTAAAATGAAATATTTTATTCCAACAAAAAACGCTTTTTTTATTGCGTAGACAAATACTTGAAGCAAAACAAAACACGTAAAATTTTAAACATCACAAAGAGACAGCTCTTCAGTTACTTAAAACTTTTTAGGCGTTAAAAAAGTGAAAAATTTTATTTACAGTGTTTTATACTTCCAGACTTCATTCATTGTATTGTAAAATCCAGTGGTATTTGTTTAAGAACCCAGCTATTTAAAAATAATGATTCTTGGCTACAAACTGTTGCTCTGTAATTGAAGCACCGGCAATGGAAAATAGGCGTTTTAATAGATCTCTCTAAAAGTAATTACTTGCAACTACGCTTTGTATAGTAAGTATTCGATTTTGCTATTAACATATAATAAAAAAGGGTATAAAGAAAAAAAAAAAATTGGTCCAAAAATAAATATCGTTGTATCGGGGAAAAAATATCGCGATTTAAATAATGTGATTTTTGATTTTGTGCCTGAGCTGTCAACCCGCACTAAAATGACTTTATTAGTATCCTGACATACGCTTGGGAGCATAGCAAATTTATTATAAAAATCTTCTTCCACTGTTTCAAACCCCTTATTTAACTATGTCGTGTTTATATTAACTTACACATACAAAAAAGTTTTAAAATGTTGAGAAATTTTAATTGGCAACATGTTGCTCATGAAAAATACTTACTCTTTTCTTTTCTAACTGGTGGTAAATGCACCAATTTTGTGTCATAATTAGGAGAATATTCAATTTATTTATATTTACACTCTTCGAATGTGAATTTAAAACAAACCTTTGAGACAAGCACAATCGCCTGACTTACCTTAACTTATCCATGCAATCATAAATTTATGTTATGAAAGCAGCTCAAATGCAATGCAAATGAAAAAGTTTAACAAATCTTTCTTTTTCTGCAGAGAATGTGAATTAAATAATTCTGTAGCTGCAATCTTTAGCGATACTTAAATCAATTATAATTTTGCAGTGAACGCAAGCTGTCATGCATTAATTTAATAGATTCTGGAGGTACATTAACTTTAACTTGCTTGCGCTTCCGCAATCAATGAACTCGATTGACATGGCAAAACTGTCAAAGATCTCCAATCATTTTGTTGTGAGATTGTCAGCAATGCTCAATGACGGACTCATCAACATATACACAAAATCAGTACAACAGGACAATTGCAACACAACACGCCGCTGCTAATGTACACAAAACAAATACAATAGGAATAGATAGCTCCGATATGCAAACTACAATTAACGGTTTATGTAATATTCATACAGTGCTGCCATTAAATAGTTTTCTTTGTTTGTGCGATATATACGTTTTGGGGAGTTTACAAATTGAGCTTTTATATAACGCTTAAAAACATCTTTTTATATGCGAAAAAAAAAGTATTTAAAAAATTTTAAGTAATCGTAGTCACTGCATTATTGGACGTTAATAGTTGTGCTAAGATTGAATGGGCTTCAAAAGCGCATAGTCGAAGATTTAAAAACTTAAAGTTTTGATAAAAATTCTTCAAATACTTGTTAAAAAGTTTGAAACTTTGATTCGAGCGGCATACGAATATAAAATAATAAATATATAAGAACAATAATCTCAACGGTTTTTCCCTCTATACCCGCTCGACCGACGCGACGGGCGCATCCGCATCTTCTTTAGGCAAAAAAGTAAGCCTGAAATACGAAAAGCACCGGAGTGAGTGTTAAAATCTTGACATAACCAACGGAGTGGCTCATTTAGTTCAAAATTATTTTTGCATGACTTCAGAAAAAGAGGTCGGAAATGCCTAGAAACTCGGGATCGAACGTTAAGCTTTATTCCGGCAAAAAGAGATGGGCTAGAAATCAAGCCTGTCAGCAACGTGACCATAAAAACTAAGCTCTAAATTTCTCTGCGACTAACAAGCGTAGAAAAATTAATAAGTTTTAAGCGAGAATCCCAGCGAAAATTTCTAAGATCAAAAACCAGAAATTAATTTTGAAATGACTCAATCTGGTCGCAATAGACTTGATAGCGCGGTTTCCAAACAGCAGGTTCATATTCCAGTATTGGACTCACTAGCGTTGTGTGAAAAGAGCCTTCGTAATGTCAGCGTCACTGAATTCTTTTGACCATCGTTTTACAAATGCAAAAACACATTTGGCTTTGTTAATTGTCACATTTATGTGTAGATTGAAGTTTGCTTTTGGGTCCATTGTAATTACAAGGTCAACAATGTTACTCATGTGCTCGAGGTTATGATTACATTTAAATATCATAAGAAGCCGGTTGAACCGCTCTGCGAGAAAAGCACATTACTTACAATTTTTTTTTAGATTTAGTGGCAAGTAATTTACATATGGCGAATTATGAGCAATATTATAATTAAAAAAATGGGTGGAAAATATCTGACAATAAAAACGTTGCCAATATTGGAGAAATTGGTCTTAAGGCTAAAAGGTTTAAAAAAAAAACTTACTATTTTAGCAATTCTGGCAACACTGTTTCAGTCAAAATATTTTCTCATACTCTCACACACTCTTCAATATAATACATACAAATATTTATCAACTCGCTCTATCATGCTTCCATCAATCCTCATGCTCCTTCTAGTACAAACATACATACATATCTGAGTGTTTACTTTACTTTACTTTGTTTTTATTGTATTTTTTTTTTAGGCAATCTCAGCTACGAGATACCAGCAGGTGTCGCCGATAATCATTTTCACGTTGATCGGCAGCGTGGCATTGTCACCACACGCGGACAATTTGATCGCGAAACAAAAGCGCGCTACACGATACCAATCTACGTATATGACACCAATAATAATGCCGCCGCCGCCGCTACTTCAACCGTGGGCACGACTGAAAGTCCAACAACAATTGGCTCGACAGCGAGCAATAGTGTCACACCAATACCAGGCATCGAGGTGGCAGCACCATTACCGTCGGCAGCCGCTGCATCGAGCGGACAATTTGACATTGCCACAATAATCATCACAATCAGCGACATTAATGATCATGCACCTGAATTTCGTCCGGGTGCTTGCTATGCGCTATCCGTGCCGGAAAACAATGATTTTGCGGTCATACATACGGTGGTTGCCATCGATCCCGATGAGGGCGCAAATGGTGAAATCACTTACAGCATAGTCGGTAAGTGGCTGTGGCATAGAATAAGTAATAGCAACAAAATTAAATTCACTCTAAAGCTTAATACGTATGTACATATGTTTATTTATTACTTTCGTCGTATTTGCCTTACACACTCATTTATTTATCCCTTACCTCTCGTTTTTTATACTTCGTTCTCTCTAGGTGGCAATGATGGCAATAAGTTTAGCATCGATAAGCGTACGGGAGAATTGACGGCGCATCAATTGGATCGTGAACAACAGTCGCGTTACGTATTAGAGATTCAGGCTCAAGATCGTGGCGCATCCACTTACCGTGCTCACTGCAATATTACCGTTGCAGTCGAGGATGAGAATGACAACAATCCGCTCTTCGAGCAAACGAAGTATGTAGCCAATATTGCCGAGAATGCGGCCATAGGAGCAAGTGTGTTGCGTATCAAAGCTAAGGATGCTGATTTGGGTATCAATGCGCGTTTGGTCTACTCGCTAGCTAATGAGACACAATGGCTGTTCGCGATTGACAGCAAAACGGGCATCATCACAACGGTGGGGTAAGTTTCGTGCAAGATACAGGCACATACTATTTCATCAACGATTTAATATTATTGATGGCTTAAGGGAAGTTGCAGTTTAGTTTACTGATAATTTTGTTTTGATAAATATGCTGATGATGAAAATACGTAAATGATTGATATTTCACTAATTGACCACAAGTTGGCAGGTGTAACGTGGTTTAGTGACGTTGTCAAAGGTAATGCTCGCCTCAGAAGTCTGGACCCAGAGTGTTACGAGTATTTACGTATGACCGAAAGGTTTATGTTCAGTACCTGTGTACCTAAAATGCTCATAGCGAATCTAAAAAAAAAATTTATAATAAATAAATAAATTCAAATAACACGAGAATATTTAAGCGATTTTATAGAAAAATGTCAGTGTTTCACAGCTAGTTTGTACAGCAATCGTTCCTTCTATGTTAGCACCTGTTATGAAAATAAAAATTAACAAGTAATGAAATCAAGATTCTATATTTATTTTGGAAGGCTTGTTATAAAGGTGTTTCAAGCCACACACATTGAAAAATAGCAATATTATTTATTAAATTTTTAATATTTCTTACTAAAAGTTTAAGTATTTTCTAACATTATCTAATCGCAAAAATCCAAATGTATTTTTTTTTATAATAATTAAACAAATTTTCATGAAAACGAAGAACTCCTTAAAAATATATTTAAAAGTTTTTTTATAATAAAAAAACATGTTTCAAGTGACTAAGGAATTCTATTGATTTCTGAGAATTTTATTGCAGAATTTTTTTTTATAAAACAAAAAGAAACTTAAATTTTGTATAAAATTAGAACGCAACATCATTGCCAAAAACAAAACATCTTAAGAATCAACGGCTATCTTAAGCCACCTTATACTAACCTTGTGTAAAGTTGCTTGCCTCTTTTCTAACAAAACACCAAATTTTATTATTATTATTATTATTATTATTATTTATTAAACTTATAATAAATTAAAAGCTTAATAGTATCTACAAGAGCATGGCTACAAGGCCATCAGCTCGCTTAACTAAGACAAAAGTGTGATAAGAATAAAAGATCTATTACATATATCTACTAAGCAGGTATGTATATAAATATCTCAAGTAAGAAAGAAAATAATGAAAAATATAATGTAGTAATTTAATGCTTGCGTTTAAATGGCAAATTTTAAGGTTGTAATAAACTGATGTATCTTTTCTATGTTCGATTCTGAGGGTGTTTTTAATATTTCGGTAATTGTTGTATTCCCGAAGAGACGTCGTTTGATTTCAGTCAGGGTCGAGCAGCTGTTATATATAATGTGGTCAAAAGATAGGGTCTGGCCACATCTGATGCAAGTTGGTGGGTCTTCCCGTCTTAGAAGGTGTTGATGCGTTGTGATCGTATGTCCCATTCGTAATCTAAGAAATGTTTTTAGCTTGTGTTTAGTGACGGAGCAAGGATACAAGGGCCGCCCGTTGGTGTCTAGAATTTTTGAATAATGATGGTGATGATTTTTTCCCCTATTTAGCAGGTAATTGTTGGTACATGAGCGTTTTAAATTAGTTTGAAGGTCGGGTTTTTCTAGAGTTGCATCTAAAAGAATAGGAGCTTTGCAAGCGTACTTTGCGGTTGTATCGACCAAATTTTAATGAATTATCTTGTTACAAATTTTTTCGGTGCAAGAAATACGGACAAGAGAAGTTCAGCGTTAGAGAAAATGCATCGCTAGTAGAAATATTTAAAATTCATTTGTAGCTTTGGATATTTCTAAATCCGTTGTTTTCCAAAATATGTATCAAGTATTTAGAATCAGAGCTGTTTTGTCTGTTACAACTGCCGCAAATTAATGAATCTTTTCAATTTTACGTCGCCTAAAAGTTTATTTGAGATCGACTATGAGAGAAGATCATTTTAATGGGCTAGCTTCACTCAACATTCATCGCAAAATGGATGCTAATGTTGACACAGTATTTAAACAAAATTTTATCTGTACTTTGGGGAGTACATAAAACCCCCTCCAGAAAAAAAACCTGCGGCCGGCCTTTTGCTGTAAAAATTTGTGAAATTGAAAGAAAAATAATTAGATATTCCTTTTGTTATAGCCTTTTCGTGTACTTTGAACTCGACTTTTCGCCATGGATACCACCTTCCAGGAATTCGTCTTGATTTTACTCATTCGATTAATAGCAAGGCGAATTCATAAAAGGCGTTGTTGCCAGACAACCTGATTTCTACCGCTTTGGTGGACTTAATGTCAAATTTCTACATTTGACTGAATTTGACAAGCAGTCAACTAAAAAGCAAAAAAACCAAGCGTTATTAATATGTAAGCGCAGTAGAAAAATTTAAGGACAAAATAAATGAGCTCTGTGTATTTTGTTTTTGCTTTTGAAAGCTACAGTTTCAAAAATATTTTATCAACTAACTTGAATGGTTCACTGAAAGTATTCTTACCTAGAAGAAATACAAAATATTACAGTTCAAATTAAATTTAAATAATAAAAAAGTAAAAAAAAAGGTTGTGGCTACCAAATTCAAAATATTAATTTATTTACTTTAAAGAATTTTCAATTAAAATTCAGATCATTCCCTATCATAACCAATATAAAACCAAGTAAAAAACTATCAAAGAATTCAACAAACCTTCAATTAAATTTTCTCAGAAGTGTTAGAATTTATTGAAGTATGCAATTTTTTAGCACATTAAACTTTAGTTTGTGATAGTTTGAAGTGGCTAGCATTTACCGTTATTTTTTTAGAATTTTTTTGTCAAGGTTGTTGCGACTTTCCTCCATATAAAAATAAATTTCACTTATGACGCATTCCACACTATTTCAATCGGTGAAAAACTACTTTTGCGCGAATTTCGGATAAGTTGCAGAGGAGTTCCTAAAATGTCTGTAAACGCATAAGAGAGCAAAAAAAAATTTTGTTTTCAAAATTTATGCAACTTTAAAAATGTAAGGTGTTTCGATGTAAGCCATTGTTAATCACATTATAACTCACAAAATATTATTTCTATCAAAAAAAATAGTAAGTATATTAAATAATTAACTGAACCAATGTTTAAAGAGTGTCTCTTTATAGGACCAGAGATATTAATATTTTCGTGAAGCAATGTCTAATAAAATCAAGTGTTTCGTTGAGCACATACATTTATTAAGCAAACTTGCTCGATGCTTGTTACAACTAGCTATGAAGTGATAAATAGTGGCTTATGCCTAGGCACCTTGAATTTTTGAAGTCGCATAATTTTTGAAAAAAAAAATTGTTTTTAATTTCCGGTCGTTTTGTCATATCTTAGGAGTTTTTCTACAACATACTAAGTTTACATGAAAATCTATACAAAAACCTCGATTTTTCGTTGAAATAGCATGGAATGCCTGTTATCCGCGACCAACAAAAACTTTCTAAAAAAAACCAACGGTAATTCGTAGCCCCTTAAAACTCCATACTCAAAACAATTCTATCATGTCTGAGAAAAAAGTTGAAAATCTTTGTATACAAAAATTTGTTGTTTTTTTTTTAGTTTTCTACAAAGTTTTAAGCATGATTTTATACATTTAATTAATTAATTGGCCACCACTAACTTTTTTGCATTTTTTTTCTTACATATACATATATGGCCGCCATCACTTTATTGACTGCTCATTAATTTAGTAATAGTTTTTAGGAAATCTTCAAAATTTTATATAAAAATGCTTACACTTTTCAAGTTGCATATAAAGTTTTTAAGCTTTAGAAGAAATGCAAAGAAAATTCAATAAAAATACAATAAAAATTCAAGGCGGTAATTCAGTATTTCCCGCATACTGATATGTTTCACGTATTCTATATATATGTATGTATATATGTAATCCGCAGGACAACACAAACAAGCTGTACTCATCCGTTTTCTTAAATACGGATATACTAGTGCGTTTTATTTTTGGATATTTTAATAATTAAATACGAGTATATTTATGTAGATAGCGTAAAAAAAAAGTCGGCTAGTTATTCGCTCGTTTTGTATAGCGCGGATGTTGAGCAAAAGTGGCGCGTTGCTCTAAAAAAGAACGTGGGAATATATGTAGCGTCAGTTGTTCCATTTATACTAACAAACAAAACAACACTGTCATGTATCAATTTCTATTATCTTTTTTTTTTATTTCAACTCCCTTTATCTGTTGCAAAGCAATGCCTTCCGTTTATTCGTCGATTGACTGACAACGCATACTGTAGCCAGGCACTTTGATTGTCCGCAATAATGAGCATCTTATAGGTACAGAAAGTGGGCAAATAGACGCAAAAAGAATCACATAATAACAAGCGAAGAACAAACAGTTCGTGAAGTGGTTGCAATTTGCAAAATAGATTTAAAAAAAAAATGAAATGAAAATAAAAAAATGGGCAAACAGCAACATTGTAGCTGAAAACATTTAAAGAACTAGAAGGATCGAGTGAAGAGACAAGCGATTGGCCACGTTGTATAAATGCTGCAAATTGCAATGGGTTAATTTTATTTTTATGGCCGCTGAGCTGTAGCTACAATTGCTGCACTTACAGCTGCCACAGTTGCACGAATAAAAACGAATAAAAACGTGCTGCGGCCAATGAGAGCAAAGAGCGATGCATGCCATTGGCATTGAAGTTGTGCTGCTAACCCTACTTGACTGATTAGTTTCAGGGCAGCCGTTTAAACTTTATCACCCTTTAGCAAAGAAAAAAAAATCAAAAATTTTAAATCTTATTGTAGTCAATTAAAAAAACAAACACTTAGCACATCCCGGCTTGCAGTTTAAAATATAACTTTCGTAAAGCTAAGTCTTTATATGACGAAATTTTTAATGTCTGCTCGCAAGCATTGATAGCTTTAATTAATAAATGTAATATGCATTCCATTTCTCCATTTCAGTGCCTTGGATCGCGAACATCAATATCTGTACAATTTTATGGTGGTCGCCACCGATGGCGGTCGCTACAACACACGTTCTGCTAGTGTGCCCGTCCAAATTGTCGTCGACGACGTCAATGACAATCGGCCCGTCTTCGAGCGTTACCCCTTTAGAGCACAAGTACCGGCACTCATTCAGCCAGGCCAAATGTTGCTGCAAGTCGGCGCCACTGACGTCGATGCCGGCATGAACGGCGAAGTGCTCTACTCACTGGGCAATAATGCAGATGCAGCGACGCGCAATAAATTTCGAATTAACCCTAACACCGGCGTGGTGAGCGCCACACAAAGTTTGGCTAGCGAAACGGGAAAACTACTGCATATTGAGGTTGTGGCACGCGACAAAGGCAACCCGGCACGCACCGCACTTGGTCTGATCGAACTGCGCGTAGGTGATGTGGCGAGTGGTACACCCGTGTTGCGCTTTCAAAACGATACTTATCGTTTGAAGTTGCGAGAAAATATGGCTTCGGGCATACGCATCATGCAGGTTTCGGCAGTGCGTAGCGATGGGCGCCGACAGCAAATTCACTACTCCATTGGCGCTGGCAATGAAGATGGTGCATTCACCATAAACGCCAACACCGGTGAGATAAAAGTTGGCAATGCCGCCTATTTGGATTACGAGCGATACGTAGGCACGGCATTAGAAGGTATGCCAGCAAGTGGCAGTAGTAGCCCATATCGCGGACGTGCCATGCTCTATGATGGCGACGTAGAGTTGAGCGCCACACTGGACAATGTAACCAGTCCGAGCGGAGAGCAACAACTGTCGGATGAGCAGCAGCAGCAGCCGCGTCGCAACCAGCGTGAATTACAAACACTCGCTAACAATGAAAATGCACAATCCTTCGCCTTGCAGCCGCATGAATTGCGTTTGGTTCTTGTCGCACGCACCGATGCCACACCCCTGCTCTATGGCTATGCCGAATTGATTGTCGAGTTGGAAGATGAGAATGACAATAGTCCGTTCTTTACGCAATCGCAATACTCTACAACGGTGTGGGAGGGCAACAACAAGGGCACATTTGTAGTGCAGGTGCAGGCATTCGATGCGGATGAGGGCGCAAATGCGCGCATTCTCTATCACATTGTCGATGGCAATCACGATAATGCGTTCGTCATTGAGCCCGCCTTTAGCGGCATTGTGAAGACGAATATTGTGTTGGATCGCGAGATCCGTGACATGTACAAGCTGAAAGTGATCGCAACGGATGAAGGGGTGCCACAGATGACGGGCACGGCAACGATACGCGTACACATAGTCGATGTGAACGACAATCAGCCGACTTTTCCGCCGCATAGTGTGATTAGCGTGAGTGAAGGTGAGTATGTAACAGACACTTATACATATGTACATATGTACATATGTACATATGTACATATCTATCATTTGATGTCGAGACAACTAGTTTCGTAAAACAACAAAAGGTGTGCGCCGATGGGCTGTCGAGTTTTTGCTGTGCTGGCTGGCTGGCTGGCCGCCCGATTAGGCGGTGTTGGCAGCGCGTGGTGTACTGCATTGTCGCAAAGTTATGGAATTTTAATTTGATGCGCGCTCACTGGGGACACTTGAGACAGACTTGTCGGTCAAATCTCACATGTAACTGTTGCAGTGTGAACGCAATAACTGAGTGAATTTTTGTAATTGAACGAAAACCATTTGAAACATTTTCTAAATTAATCCGGAGGGGCTTTGAGCGTGTCAGTTACAACGCGCAACACAACGACAGCTCAAGAGCGCCCTTTATTCATTTATTATCAAAACTAATCGATGCACTTTCAACCAATTTAGTAGCACATACCACATTTTATCGCTTTCTTGCATTCCTATGCTTCTCTTTTTTCTCCTATATAGGTACCGAACTGGGCACAGTCATAACAACAGTTTCGGCCAACGATGTCGATACATATCCAGCGCTCACCTATCGTTTCGGTACCGACTTGCCCGATACCCAGCAGCTTATGCACAAATCTCTTTTCGCATTGGATCGTTATAGTGGCAAGGTGACGCTCAAGCATCATCTGGACTATGAGGATCAACAGGAATATCAATTGGAAATAATAGCCTCGGATAAGGCACACGAGGTACGCACCATATTGACTGTGCGCGTTAGCGATGAGAATGATAACGCACCGATTTTCGAGACACAGCTACCGCCTGCCTATGCAGCTACTCTGCCCGATCAACAAATGTTTAGCTCTTCGGCAGCTGCTGTTGACATTGAGCTAGTCACTGTAAATGCGACAGATGCTGACACAGAAGGTCGCAATTCTGAGATCCGTTATAGCATTGACCCACCATTGCGTGGCTTTAGCATTAATGAACAGACGGGCACAGTGTTTGTGAATATGACACGCCTGGGTAATGTTGCCAATGATCTTTATGTACTGATCAACGCACAAGATGGCGGCTCATTGCCGCTAAAAAGTTCTACGGTTTTAAGAGTGCGCGCAAGCAAGAGTAATGGCGGTCATGTACAATTTCTGCAAACACAATATCGCGCACAAATTAATGAAGCTGCACCACTCGGCACCGTTGTACTCCACCTTAGTCACGATGTACTTAATGCGCTGGTCGAACGATTTGCTGGGGCGCTACTATTTAAAATAGTCTCTGGCAATGAGGACGGCGTTTTTGAAGTGTATCAATCGAGCGCAATCGTATTAGTGAAACCGCTCGACCGTGAACGCAATGATCTGTACAAGCTACGACTGGTGGTGAGTGATACGCACGCATCGTCGCAACAATTGCTGGCACAGGCGGCGGACAATTCAAGTACTGCTATTAATGTGTTTGTTACCGTGGAGGATGCCAATGACAATGCACCGAAATTTGCCAGCAATGGCAAATACGAAGCGGAGGTAAGTGAACTTGCGCCGCTACGCTATTCCATTGCAAAATTGTTGGCCACGGATGCTGACCTAGAAAATACGCCCTACTCGGAAGTAGTGTACGATATAACATCAGGCAACGATGAGGCTATGTTCACCATCGACCTCGTGTCAGGTGTACTGTTCGTGAACAACAAATTAGATTTCGACACTGGCGCAATGTGCTATGCGTTAGTAATACGTGCCTGCGATAGTGCGCCGCAGCCGCTATGCAGCTTGCAGTCGTTCCGTTTGACTTTGCGCGATGAAAATGATAACGCGCCACATTTTCCAGTCGCTGAATACGTTGAATTTGTGGGTGAAAATGAGCCGGTAGGTACTAGCGTGCTTACCGCTCGTGCAACTGATTTAGATCGTGGCGCGTACGGCCGGCTCAACTACACCGTTGAACAGGAGGCCGTGGGGTTGGATGACGTCTCTTGGAAGCTGTTTCGCATCGATCCGCAAACGGGTATTGTCACCACGAATGCTGTCTTTGACTACGAACAACGACATCGTTACGATTTTGTGTTACGCGCCACTGATAGTGGTGGCAAGTCAGCGCGGGTTAAGGTTCGCATTGAAATTGAATCGAAAGACGAGTACGCGCCACAATTCACAGAGCGTACATATCGCTTTGTGATGCCATCGCCGTCAACGGGCTACCTGCCGTTGGGCTTTGCTGTGGGCCAAGTGTCTGCAACGGATCGCGATAAGGGACCTGACGGACGTATTGTTTACCAATTAAGCTCTCAACATGCCTACTTTAAAGTGAATCGCACCACTGGCGCGGTCGTCACCAAAAAGAAACTCGACGACTATGCCGACGATGGACGTGATATAAGTCTAGTGATTTCCGCCAGCTCTGGCCGACAAGGTTCGCTTACTAACATGACAGTTGTGGAAATCTCACTGGATCCGCTAGCCGACCCCGGTACAAATGCGCCAAGCATTGGTGGAGCAGCTGGCGGTGGAAGTGGTATAGCGGATTGGTTAGTGGGACTAATTGTCACCATTTTGTTGGTGCTTTGTGCCGCCGCCGGAATAATCTTATTTGAACGTATGCGCAGCCGAAAGCCACGCAATGCTAGCAAACCACATCTGAGTACAGAGACTGTTGGCGCTTCAAATAGCTACGTGGACACAAGTGCCTTCGATACGATACCAATAAGAAACGCAGTAAATGCTGGACCGGCTGGCAGTAGCGGCAGCAGTGGTATAGCTGCTGCTGCGGCGGGCCAATTTGCGCCACCAAAGTATGATGAGATACCGCCCTATGGCGCACATGCGGCGAGCTCCAATTCAGGCGCTGCAACGACATCCGAGCTTTCTGGCTCAGAACAGTCGGGCTCAAGTGGACGTGGTTCGGCGGAGGACGATGGTGAAGATGAAGAAATTCGCATGATCAATGAAGGTCCCTTACATCATCGTAATGGCGCAGCCGGCGGAAATGGTGAGGACGGACGTATATCCGACATTTCAGTGCAGAACACACAAGAATATTTGGCACGTTTGGGCATTGTAGATCGGGAGGCTAACGCTACTGGTGGGGCATCGAACTCATCGCACCGTTGCTCTGAGGGTATGGGCGGCTCACAAAAAGATGCACATCTCCATCACCCACTGCAAATGCACATGTACGACGAAGATCCCACAGCGCACTCCGATATCACAAACCTTATTTATGCTAAATTAAACGACGTTGCTGGCGCTGCATCAGATCGCGCAAGTAGTACGGATGAAGCTGCCACAACGGCTGGTAGCGTAGGCGCTGCTGTCGACCGAGTAATAAATTTCACGAATGTACCCGTCGGTCATGTGCCCAACGTGGGACACCCCGCCAATGTGGGCCCACCCATGAATGGTTCACTCAGCTCCATAGTGCATAGCGAAGAGGAGCTTACAGGTAGCTACAACTGGGACTATCTGCTCGACTGGGGACCACAATATCAACCGCTGGCGCATGTCTTCTCCGAAATCGCGCGTCTTAAGGACGACAATATGTCTGTGCATAGCGGCAATAGTGGCGCTTCCTCCAGCGCCAAGAGTAAACAGTCACAAGCGCACTCAATAGGCACAGTGAAAACACACATACCACCACCGCTGTTGACAAACGTGGCGCCGCGCGCAATCAACATGGCAGTATTATCCGGTGCTGGTGTGGGCGTAAGATTGCCGCAAGCAGGTCAACACCACATTGCCACGACCGCATTGGGCGGCCCAGCGACGGGTGGTCAAGTGAACGCCAGCGGACAATATATGGCGCCACGCTCGCCCATCAGTCACGATACACCCGGCGGTTTTAGCACTTCGTCTGCATTGTCGCCATCCTTTTCACCATCGCTTTCACCGTTAGCCACGCGTTCACCGTCGATATCACCGCTCGGTGGCGTAACGACTGGACATCACCTAGTATCGCTGCCACGCCATGCGCCGCAGCCCACACAGCGGGGTAAAACGGCGTTGCTGGTGGAGCAAGAAATGCGCGTGAGAATGTGATGACTAAAGACGACTAAAGCTCGTGAAAGGGCGCGAAATACTTAATTTGAATAGAAGATTATTGCAACCAATAAAGTGATCATTAGTTTTTTAAAATCTTTATATACATAGGTGTATTCAATACAAACTAGCTTCGTAAGTAGACGCGATGGTGTCCATTTCGATTATAAGGAAATATGTGTAACCATTTAGTTAAACAAAGAATACTTTGGAGTTTGGTGAGTTCAAGGTCCAACAAATCACATAGAATTATGTATGTATGTTAATATTTACATAGAATTGACCCGAAGTCGCCACTCTCGGCTGTGTTATTAGCCTTAACTAAAGCGTAAATTAATTTAAGAATAAGAAATGTACAGCTTAGTCTAGGAGGTTAGTTAGTTAGTTAGACATTTTAATCTAATGAACATAGGAAAGTACTTACAAGATTGCCATTAATTCTTAAGGCTCCTACACATACATAAGTGAATTATGTATGTATATGCGACGTTCGCCCCACCCATCACTCACTCAGCACACGCACACATACGTACGTACATTCATACATACATACATACTCCCATTCCATGTTTGTATAGCTGTCAAAAAATAATACTCACACATACTCGTACGTTAGCTAGAATTTGTTAAGTCACCATCAATCTTTATTCGCCACCAATTCCCCATCATCACATCGACTGAACCGATACACTGAGAGTAAAGCATTGGAATAAAATGAACGCGCACAGTGTATTCGTTGCAGCAGCAACCCGTAGAAACGTGTAAATAACTTAACTTAAAATAAAGACTACAAAGCCAACAAAGACTCTTTATAGAATTTTAATGCTTAGATGAGGTAGTGACAGCTTAAAGCCTTAACAAATATCCAACAAAACAATATAAAAAGCCATAAATTTAAGCATTTATCGAATTATTATTAATTTTTAACAAGTATATTTGCAATATCGTAAGTATTTCCAAACATTTTTAGTCTAATTTATTTATATAAAAATAGAAGCAAGCACACTTACAATTAATCACACTTAGTTATACAAACATAAATAATATTTATTTATATATTTACATATTTTATCGTATTCCCTAAGAAATCCACACAAAAGCTTCCATAACTAAGCTTAAGTAAACGCTTAAAATATTTAGCTGTAAAGTTAACTATAATTTTAGATCATTGTACAAATAAAAAAATTACTACTTACCTAAGTATCATTTGATGAGTACCAATAACTGCGATTGAGTGCCTTATAAATTGTTTTAGTTCTCGTTTGATAGTGCGTTTGAATGATAAAAAATGCTCAAGGAAATACAAACTGTTAATCGAGTCGAGTGATACGCAAGTGGGAATAAATGAAAGTTCTAGAAACATTCATAAATAAAACGATTTTAAAATGTTCCGAATTAGTGTACTTATTTTTTCTGCAACGTTTCAATGTTTTACCCAAATTGTTTTACAACTGTCGTGGCAACATTATAATATGTTTACACAGCACATAATTCGCATAATTGGCAATCCAATCACGAACAGAATCAACATGATTACCCATACAAAATTTTGTCAGTGAATCATCTCATTTGCCATTAATTCAATCTGATTCTCCATGCAAATCATGAAAAAATCGATCAAAACAAAAGTTGTTGAATACAACTAGAGTGAATAAAGATGCAAAAGTATGTTTTGTGTGTAAGTGCTCGTATTAGAACCGCCACAGAAATGACAGAAATGTCAAACGAATCACGAAGTTATCGTGTAAATGGGGGTGATTCGCTATACGTAATTCAAATAGCGAAACACGTGATTCACTTGTCGTGGAAACACCGTTTTAGAATATTTACCTTCTTCTTAAAATTTACAAAAAGTATTACCTAAAAATAAACTTGTGAGAAACGAGCTGCTTCTACAAAACGATTCCTTTCCATTTAAGAAATTTTGCTGAGCTTTATTTTAATTTTTTTCATGTTAAATTATTTTTTCTACGAGAAACGCTTTTTCTAATCTCAAATATTTCGCAATAACTTGTTACATATTGCGTTGAGTAATGTCGCTAACCCTGTGGAAGACACAAAAAAATGGTTCGAAAATTCCTAAAATGTACTAATTCGGAATAAAAATTTTATTTTTTCTACCTTACGTTTTTCCTATTGGGTATGGCTCTGCCGCATTCGACTTGTGTGTGTGTATAATTTGTTTGTTGTCTTTCCTTGTCACATTTTGTTTGACTGCAAAGGGTCTGCTGTAGTTATTTATATACATATGTATGTATGTATGTATATATGCAAATAAATTTTGGTACGATTGTTATATGAAAGTGTTTTAGTTAAGCTATTAGCATTAAATCAGTTGTATTAAGTCAATGCAAAAAATTTAATTAACTTAATTTTGTAGTAGAAATAAAACAAACGAAATAATAAATTGTAACATGTTTAAATTAAAAAAAAAAAAGAAAAATTATTTATTTCTTAAAGGGAGCTTTTCTGGTAAGTAACTAGTTTATTAATTGCTTTCCTTTTGAATTTAATACAACTTATATGTAGGTATAAATATGGTTTTACCGAATGCATTGTTTAGTGCAATATATTCCAGTGACGTACCACATACTTACTTCCAAGGGAAAAATACGACTGTGCTCGCATCGGAGAAATTTTTTCCCATTGATCTGTGCAGCTGGTGGTTTATTAATTAATGTATTAAAAATCAATCGTTCGCTATCCATTCAAATTCAAAAAACTAGAATATCAATGGCTTCTTGAGGTTTTTATTCCCTGCAAATAGAATTAAAAATTTTATCTAAAACGAAAACGGTCAATATCAGCAGAATCAACATACTCAAGCAAGGATTCCCATCGATTACCCTGCTGGGCGAATTTCAAAAAACAGTTCGATTAAAAGAGTTATTTTGTGAATCCAAAAATAAATTATATATTATAAACGAAAAATAAAAAACAGTATATAGTATATTCATCTGTTGTTAAATTAAGATCAATCGAAAAGTTAAGCTATCGGCACGATTTTGCAGAAAAGAACAATTTCATACATTTTTTCAAAAAAGAGGAAATAAAATCTGAAGTAAGTAATATTTAAAAGTGTGGTCCAAATATTAAAATAATCGACAAACTCATACCTTCATTTATATAAATTTATTACATGTATTAATAAAAAAAAGTACAGCAGTGCTAAAACAATAAAACAACACGCCGTACGTCCAAATTGCTACCCAAATAGAGGAAAATCCTAAATCAACGGAAAGTGTTAGTACTGCAGTGAATAGGAAGGAATAATTTAAATGTTTTTCCAGCATACTTTTCATGCATAACTGAACTCTCAAATATGTTTGAGCGAAAGATGTCAAGTGAAATGATTTTGATTATAGTTATAGCAAAAAAAAAAAAGATATTCAGAAAGTACAAGCGATTTGCATAGAGCTGACGGAATCTTTTACTTATATTTTTAAGGAAATTTATTTATTTATACTAGCTTATGTACATATATTTATTTAAAAGAAAACTTTATAAATTTGAAAAGACGAATTTAAGTTGTAAAATAAGCTCACACTGTGCAGGAAATCTTTAATGGAATATTGGTTTTGGTACTACGATTTAAGTCAAATAGCTCACAACTTTAATCACATTTACAATTTCTTGTGCATACAACCCTTAGAGGCAACTTTCAAAGTTTCTTTAATAAATAAAATACTCTTTAGAGAAAACTACGCAAAAAGAGATTATTGCTGATTTGTTGAGCATATCAAAGTTTTTCGTTTCTCTGCATTATTGTGTAAATGTATCCAGATGTAATTCACTACATTGTCTTTGATCGAAATCTGAGTAGAAAAATAATCCGTGAAATATCATTCGTGCTTGTAAATTAATCGGATATTTTTCTTAAGCTTTCCTTCCTAGGATATATTATTTTAAATATTGCAGAGAGGCGGCCTTGATTCCCATCACGAACCGAATTAACATGATTCGCCATACAAAATTCTGTGAGCGAATCATCTCATTTGTAGTTGATTCAATCTGAATCACCATGCGAATGACGAAAAAAAATCGATGCCGTCTCTAATTTTAATCGCAAATTTATCGAAAATAGCTGCCAAAACACATACAGCTATTAAATGAAAATAAAAATTAAACAAATAAGAAACAATGAAATGCTAAAATGGAGTCCAACTCTGAGTTTGTAAAGAAATTAATTATGCCGTAGAGGTTATTGGCTTCAACTAGAGGGAATGAAGACGTAAAAGAATGTTTTGCAATCGCCACCGAAATGTCAAACAAATCACGAATGTGTCGTGTAAACAACGTGATTCGCCATTCGTAATTCAAATAGCGAAACACGTGATTCACTTGTCGTGAAAGCGCCATTTAAAAGTATTTGAAGCGAAACACACTGTGGATGTAGAGTTGGGAGAAAAGGTGGTATGCAGTTTTGTAGCTCATTCAATTGTAATACAATAAAGTGGATGTTTTAAGTACCTACATATTACCACATATTTTTGATAATTTTTTTACTAGCGCAACTCATTCCACATAAAAAATAATCGAGGGTTTGTTTATATAGAGGAAATTGCCAGTAAAATTTTTTTTAAAAATCCGTGATAATGTGCAGTTACTTAACACTTATACTTTACTATACTAAAATTGAATGCTCTACAAATCTACGTACTCAAAAAAAGTTAAAAAAATTTTTAGGAAAATTTTGATGAAATTTTGTTAAATTATCCTATATTTTGTACAAAGTTTAAAAAATGAGTTTTTATTTCATTTTAGGAAATTTCAATTAAAACTCAGTTCATTTTTTAGCATAAACTATATAAACCAAATTTAAAAACTTTGTAGAAAACTAAAAGAAATGAAACCAATTTTGGCATAGATTTCTAATTTTTTTGAGTACGCAGTTTTATTGCCTTCCATATAGAAATGTTCACATTGTCTAACCGAAATTTAATGTGCTATAAAACTGCATACTCAAAAAAAAATTAACTTTTATGAGAAAAAAGTTCAAAGTCTATGCCAAAATTTGGTTTTTTTTTAGTTTTCTACAAAGTTTTAAAATTGGATATATATGTACATATAGTTGATGTTCGAAAATGTATTCTAATTGAAAATTCTTAAAACTAAATAAGATAGCATAAGGGGCAAACTATGTCATTTTCAACCTGGTTGCTAATGTTTCGAACAGCACCGTACATACACATACATCTACAAGCTTTTTTGCAACCATTTATGTACATATGTTTACGTGCATGCTGAATGTGCCTCCCTCAAAACCAAAGCAAGATTAATTTCACTTATTGCGGTATTATAACTCAAGGCTATAAGTTATTTGGTTGAATACAGTCTTCCAAACAACAAACCACTTTTGTTTCAAACCTTGATGGACGAAGAATGCCCAGAAGTGGGATGCAGCATTGATAAAAGCCCGATACAGCATATTTCTTTTTCTAGTTCTAATTCAAGAACATGGCTATGTAGACGACTACTTATACGTATTCGTATGAAGCTGATCAACGACGTGTCATGAAACTGAAAGCTTTTTAAACAACAACTAAGACAACAGCAGCAACAACTACTAGTACGCAATGGTTACGAGTTTTATTAGCTTGCAACAGAGCAAAAAGCAAGTCCAACCCCGCACTCGTACCATCGATGGCAACGCGTGCAACATCGCCGCTGATGCTGTGGCATTGTAATTTATAATGACCGTACTAGCACAGTGGCATTAAGACAAGATCGTTTATAAAAATTAAATGGACTGCAGGTAGAACGCCTTCATTAATTTTCAAGCAAAGTCCGTGCATTCGACAGCGTTGCTCTTTTTTTTTTGTTTTGTTTTTCTGTTATTGCAATTTTCGTTGCTGTTGCTGGTGCTGGTGCTGGTGCGCCGCACAGACTTGGTGATAGCCATGCGTTCGCGCTGCCGCACAAGATTTGCCAGTTGATGTTTATATGTGTAGAAACATATGTACAATGTACATACATTCGTATACATATATGCCAACATTAGTCAGTACATTTGTATGTATCTTATACAAAGCCAATTCGAATTGAAAGCCTTAAGGAAGGGAAATTAAGTGGGCGATCAGCTAAAACTTTTCAAAAGGCTAAAAAAAAAAAACAAAAAAAAATCAAATAAGAATAGTTTTGACACTCTGTGAGTGCGGCATCGTTGCACAGTGTTTTCATATCGAAAAATCGATTTATTTTTGCGATAAATGAAACATCTTTTTTTAATAAATAAACTTATCTTCATATCACAACATAGTCCCATTCGAGGGCTATACGCTAAACCCAGCGATATTGCAAATGTTTTCATCCCGTCAAAAAAATTAAATTTCTCGAAGTCTGCAAAATATGCATTCACAGCGTCGATAACTTCTTTATTCGACGAAAATCTCTTCACATCAAGTCATGTTCTTGTTTGGGATCAGAAAAAATCAATCAATTCGAAGCCCAGTTCGTGTATTTTCGCATTTGCAGAAAATGTATTATGTCCACCATATCCAATGTGGCGACCAGTTTAATTTCTCCAGAAATATATAGTTTTCAATGAAGGATCGAAGTCTCAATGAACTTCCTGTAAATCTGTTTCTATCTACGTACGCTATTCAAATGTCTTCCATATGTAAGTAGAGTGTCCCTTTTGGTAACGGCGCGATAATAAGACGTCAAAATCTCAGTACAACCTGCCGCTATATATAAGTCGTTTACAACTCATTATCTTCCTACACTTGCTAGTTGCAGAGAAATGCTAGGCGTGATATTTTGGTCAAATTACTGACAGGCTTGATCTATAGTCCATTTCTTCTTGGCGAAATAAAACTAAACGTTCCCTTCCGAATTTTAAGACATTTTCTTTTGAGTTAAATGTGCCTCTCCGTAGTTTGTGTCAGGATTTTAACACCCACTTCGGTTCTTTCGATATTTCAGACTCACTTTTTACGAAAAGAAAACTATACTCAATGACCTCAATAATTGATACATACATACATAGATATATATTACTATTCGATCAGCTGATGAGCATTTGTTCTGTAGCTGAACAATTTTAGATCTCGACACTTAACAAACTTCGGCTTTTCATGACTCGGCGCAGCATATATGAAAAAAAAAACATACAATTTTTTTATATATCCGTGCGCCGTACGGATGCGCACCTCGCGTCGGTCGGGCGGGTATGGAGCGATAAAACCGTTGGGATTATAATTATCATTTTAAACATCCAAGTCTTAAACTTGTACTGTCCAATGATCTGCTAGATGTAAAACTTTTAATCGCTTTTCCTTGATGTTTTTAAACTTTTTTGGACTTCGAACTCTAAAATAATTACAAAATATGTTTAAATAATAATTATTGTACATACATAAAAAATAATATTTTTTACTTCTCTGATACCTGTCTTCAGAATATCACATTTTCGTTATATATTTAAATGAGATTATATACGTGGCAGCTCCAAGAGATCAAATTTGAAATATTAGAGGTTGGGAGCGAGGGAAAGTGGTCACTCTCTGCGTTCTATTAGATCAAAGGCAATGCAAGCCATAATTCCAAAAAAACATATGTTTGCAGCGCGATTCATTTTGTATTATTCTTTTCATTTATATGTCGAGAGAATTATGGATAAAGTAGAAGAGGAATTTTAAAGTGAGAAAATAATACTAAAATTAGTTTAATGCTTTTTGCTTGGTACACCCAAAAGTACTTTAAAACTCGAAAAATATTTCGCTTGCCTTGAAGTATATGAAAAGTTAATGTTTTTCTTTTTTCATAATTTAAGATTTTCTTTTTATTAACAAAAATTATAAAAAAATTTCAATCAAAATAAAGTTTGTTTTATCCTAATCCCACTTTAAGGCGAAGAAAACTACACCTACACTACGTTACTCGCGTTTCTCAGATTGTATTCGTATTTAACCAAAAACAAACAAATAGTTTTACAATAAATTCAATATGTAATAACAAGCCAAATGGAAATAGCGAATAAAGAATTAAAAAAAAAAACCGTCACCATACTCGTAACTCTCCACGTCTCTTTAACACTAAGGAAAGTGTTAGCTCTAATTAAGAAAATTTGCGTAAGGGGAAAAAATTGAAATCGGCATAAATTCAAATCCGCTTAAAAAAACCGCATAAGAAAAGTGTATATTATTTGCTCCCAATAACTAAGCGTAGATGTTAATACATTAATTATTTATTATTTTTTATGTGAGATTTATCTGATGGAGTTTGTTATGTAACTGCGGAGTTTGAGATCTCGACCCGTAAAAACTTCTGCACTTTATGACTTGGCATTATGCGGGTATGGAGTGTAACCATTGGGGTTAGTTGTTATAATTATAGGTATATCCTCAGATAGGGATCAGTGTCACCTATACCCTCGTTCAGACAAAGCTTTATGAGAGGAAATTAATAAATAGATAACACGTTTTCAACCGATTTGGGATGCTGTATATAATTTAAAATTTCACCTGAAAGCAGTTGAGCGCAACAATACTAATTTCTAGAAAGTATTAAAGTTCAATAAATCTTATTTTTATCATTATTTATGTATAAAAAAATATTAGTTTTGTTTGGATTATATTTAATTGGCGTCATTTCGAACCTGGTCGACTAGGCACAGGCGATACTTCCTGCGGAAGATGAAGTCGAAATATCAACAATTGAAGATCGTTAAATTGAATATTGAAATGTAATGAAATATAAAATATAAAATAAAAAATTTCAAAGGCCAATAAGAAAATAAAGAAGTCGAAATATCGAAAATTAAAAATGCGTTAAACAAGTATTGTAGTTTTTTTTTCACGAGTCCGAACTTGTTGAAATAAATTTTTCAAAATATAAAAATTCAAGGCCGCGAAGACCTTGAAAGCCATATTGAGGTTATTTATTTAAATTATTAAACAGATGGCAATCCTTCTACCTGCGGTTAAGAACTAAATACATTTCACACTTATGTATTTGGAGCGATGTTCATATCGCAATAATTCATTTAACATATTAAATATTTTGAATTTAATTTTTAAATAAATGGTAATACTCCTCAAAGACTTCGACAAATTTTAAAAACTTAAAGGTTATATTAAACTTAATTGTGTATAAAACAGGTGGCAACCCCGCTTACGTGTATTTCATAAATAATACATTCCGATTTTAGTTTAATTTTTGGATTTGAATTTAAAAAAAAATTAAACTTTATTAGACATGGATAGATGGCAACCCTTTTAAAAAAATTTAACTTTATTGCACATGAATAGATGGAAACCCTTTTCAAAAAAATTTAACTTTTTTGCACATGAATAAATGGCAACCCTTTTAAAAAAACTTAAACTTTATTGCACATGGTTAGAATGCAACCCTTTAAAAAAAAACTTAAACTTTATTGCACATGGATATATGGCAACTCTTTCAAAAAAATATAACTTTATTGCACATGGTTAGATGGCAACCCTTTAAAAAAAAATAAACTTTATTACACATAGATAGATGGCAACCCTTTAAAAAATAATATACTTTATTACGCATGGATAGATGGCAACCCTTTTAAAAAAAATTTAACTTTTTTTGCACATTTACACATCCACAATTTTGTAAATCAAGAGATCACTGCAGTTCTGATTACCTGCATATTGTATGTAGATTAAGTGCTAATTAACATTTTATATTTCAACACATAAAATAATATATTTTGCATAAAATTTACGCAACTGTGGCGCTACATACATTTTTAAGCATTAAATTATTATTCATAATCCACTTTTGGCTGATCAAACTAAATACGTTTACTCCATTTAAAAATTACTAAAGTGAACCGGAAAGTGTGACAAATATTTTTTTTTAAATAAATGGCTACTTTTTGCAAATGTTTCTGCCTCAATTGGTATCATACGAACTAACAGTTCTACACCTTTTTCTCAACTGTTCTGTTTGTTATATTGCCTTATATCAGCATATACTACTTCTTCTCCTTGTGTTTTTTTTTTTTTTTACTTCATGCTGCTCCACTCCAATATGTGCAACCGCCGACGACATTGGTGTCAATACATAGCAGCGGCGTGAAATGGTTGCAACACGTTCCTTGTGGTTTTGCGATATGTTTTTTTTTTTTCTTTTTTTCTTCTGTCTTAGCTGAAATGTGCGATTTTGAACTCCTGAACTCTCGCTCACCACAACTTTGCTTGTTGTTCTTGCATCTTTTGCAGTGATTTGGGAATGTGTGTTCATTTTTTATATGTACGTACATGTATTGTATACTGTCGCCTTCTTAGTATCAACCAGGTTGGATTTAACAATTTCCCCAAGTGCAACAATTTCGTTTTAACAAACTGATTTTGCCGTGCTGATATCTCGCCGCGCACGTTTCCTTTGTGCAAGCGCCTCTAAAGGCGGCAACCAAAGTGGTCGCGATGGTTGTTTTGTTGTTGTCGTTGCTAGTGAAGACAGCATCGCTAACAGCCTTGGCGCGCTTCGTCTTGAACGCTCTTGCCTGCGATGAATGATGGCAAACAAATTTTAAATGACATTCGCATTGCATGCGCTTACTACTTGCGGCAGAATTTTTCGCTAGACTAAGCGTGTGAGCGGAGGTGGAGACGATGACACCGCTGTTGGTAAAACATATTTGTGACAACAGCAGCGGTTTACTTTAAAAAAATTTACTGTGCCTCTCCGCAACGTACAGTTCACCAGGTTGTTTTTTTTTTTTTGCTTGCTTCTCATTGTTATCACGTCTGTATCGTCAGCGTACGCCAGTTTTTTCACTTTTTTTTCCACGGCAGTCACTTTTATTTTGACAACTGTGTGTCTTGCGAAATTTTAAAAAATTATGGAATGTGTTTTGTTTAACATATTTCATTACTACAGTTATCAATTTTGGGAAATCACACAACTGCAAGGAGCTGTTGACGGTAACAGCTAGTGTAATAAAGTTTAATAATAATAAGTTTATAATAAGAAAGGCATACGAAGTGAGTAAGAACAAAACACATACTGAAATGATTGGCCTACAAATGTTTGTAAATTTCTAAAAAAAAATTTGTAAATCAATATGAAATTATTTTTCCAAAATATCTTAAAATCAGTGCTGTTTACACATTCAGAGCTTGCGGTGTGCGTCTAAACATACCGAAACTTCCAATATTCGCGACGTGCTAGGCTTGCAATTTTTTATACCGCCCAGCCAGATCGGCGCCATTGGTTTTTATATCACTATTGCTAGTTTAATATTTTTTTCTGATTAATTTGAAAATTATTTTATGCAGAAAACGCATAAAGTTGCTTATGTCAAGGTTTGACAATATATATTGACTCTAGTTTGCGCTGTGTAAAGTGTTGCTATTTTCCGTATTCCTTTTAGAACTAATTCCTGCAATGCAGCGAAGTGGAGGTGACGTATTTAAAGAATGAAACTTTGAAATAAGAAAAATTAATTTTTAACTCGGCGACTAACGACTCCTCGCCAACTATACAAGTGTTTGGCCAGCCAAGCGGATTGCTCCTATGTACTTTAAGAAGACGACGCAGGGTTTTAAGTAATTACACTTGACCCAAGTTCCTCACAAAAGATCTGTTCCTTTCTATACTTGTTCTCTAAATTCCTTGGCCAATTTCAATTAAGGACAGCTGATTTACAGCTCTTTTAATTTGTCTGATTGTTGGTATCTTCACAAATGTTAGTCAGTGCTGCAAACCGATTCTGAGCCTCATTCTTTTTAGACTTGGAACTGAACTTTGGAACGAATAATTTTTATTTAAAATGCCAAAAAGAAGGCAAAACCTACTCAAAAAAAAAAATGTTAAGGTTCGGTTCAAAATGAAAATCGCTTAAATTCTCTACCTAACAAAAATTCAAACTTTTATGAGAAATTTTTTTCATAGACAAAAAATGCTAAAATTAAAAAATAAATATTTATATTGCCAAATTCAAATGAAAGAGAAATGAAAAAGTATTTAAAGCAAATATTTCAAATAAACTCAGAAACTTTAGTTAACGTATTGCCTAAGAATTTATTATAAAGGGTGTCTTTTTTAGTTAAGTGGATTTAAGAAGTAATACAACGCATATAATTTAATGCTATGGCCAAGAACTTAGCTTTATTATAAAGATAAAGGTTTGCCATTATGTTTTAAAAATGCTTTCAGGCAAGTGACCGCCGCGGCTGCCTCGAATAAATTGCAGCCGAGAGGCCCAATGACAACTGTTTGCAGCAATAAAAATGGCAAACCAAACTGAATGCTCCAACTCCGAAAAATTATTGCCTCATTGAAAACCACACGTCTAAAAAAACACCCTTTATAATAAATTCCTTTATTTTATAATATAAAATATTTATAGTATAAGATCTCATTGTGAGTTATAATCTACGCTTGAACAATTATTTGAATTTTATCGTATAGAGAAACTATTCTACACATTTGCAACAGTTTTGACAACGTAAAATAAATAGATATTCATATAAAGAAAATTTGTTACATTTAGCATAATTTTACAAAGAAAAGAAGGGAAAAAATATACGTGGAATGGTAAAACAGCTGCACCTGTCTCTAAAGTTTCAGAGGAAAAAATATTTTCTACTTAAAGATTAATTTATCCTACTTGACAGCAAGCATATGAATATAAGTATTTAGATGAAAGCATATGAATCCATGCAAACTATTTTTAATATTTCCTTATCAAATTTTGTGCAATTTTCTTGAAGCGGCGAAATTTTTTTTTTTTTTTTAATTTTACGATTTAAAATTTGTGATTTATTTTATTTGCATATTGTATGTACGAGTATATCAAGCAGTAGTGTTTTGATCTAATATTTTGAAGGTTCTTTTTCGGTTTTTGTCGAGGTATCGTGTACATTCGCCGAGACACCTCAAAACTGCGTGGAGTTTCCGTTAAGGCAATATATCCCCTCAAGTCATTTCCCTGTTTATTCGCCGAATCGGATTTCCAGATATCAGGACCCTTCGAGGTGTTGCCCATCCCCTCCGTTCGCTGTTTCACCAACTTGTGAATTTCTATCGTCATGAGTTAAAAGCCATAGCTAAGCAGCTGTGATTACAAGGACAGGAACGGCGCAACACAGACAATCCTTCGATAACTGAGACTGCACTTGCAAAGGTGGTCCTCTCGTGTAGAAAGCCACCTCGTAGCCGTCAAAGAAGCATAAGTAGCGACAGATAGGTGGAGGGTGATGTGGATTACCTCACCGTGTTATTCTAAAACCTCTATGCTTTGCTTGGTCAGTATTCGCGTGTTGTGTCTCTCCATAAGGGCCGTTTGGCACTGGCGGCGCGAGACTTCTTGGCCCATTACAGAAATGTTTTCCGCTCCTTCGTGCGCTTTCAAATCGCAATAATTTTAGTGAGACGAGACCTTTCATTGGCCAAAAAAAATTTGAAGAAGGAACGCTTAGCGGCGGCAGAGCCTCGTTGCACGACAAGTTCGCCGTTATTCCGGAGCTTGCTAGCTATCATGAAGGCGTCGTTCAAATACAGTCAGAGAGTTTCAAAATACTGCTAAAAAAAAATTTTATTTTGGTTGAAGTTTTTTCGAAATTTTTGAGTTGCATTAAGAGCGATTTAATTTTGTTACCACCTACCGGATATACAAAGATAAAGTGATGTGGAAAAACTCAGCAAATCGCTTACCATAGCGCAGAAGCTACATTATATTTAATTAAAAATGTCTTATACACGCATACAAACAACCAAAAAAAAATACCCAAATGAGGTTAATAGAAGAAAAAAAATACTTTGAATTATAGGTATATCATACACGAATAGCCCTGTGGTCTCCACAGTCCACTGTCATGCGGATGGCACGCTATTCGTCTCCTTGCCCTTCGTTGTAGTACATAGAGGCGTACCGCCGTGCCATGACACATTTCCACCATTCGTGGCATTTGGAAGCACTAAAAAACTTCCACCTCAATTGTGGTAGCGCCTAAGAATTTATTGTGCTGTCCAATTGCTTGTCCCCCATGTTTTACGAGTATTTGTCCGTACCTACTGCGTCAATGGGCTAAGGCAATAATAGTAGAAATACTTAGTTAAGTAGCAATTGGCTATACGGAATCGTATACCATACATAGAATGCAGGCGGACACACGTACTTAAGTACTTCATAATACTTAAGAGTACGTGCAGCCACGCGAATTGGGATGAATAAGATGCGGCGGTAGTAGCGATCTTAGACGGCGGTTGCTGCTCCAACTGCTAGACATACGCCCTTACAATCGAACAAATGGTTGGTAACTCCTTTCGCTTTTCTTCAATACCAGACCCGGTAACTACATACATACATATGTACATACATGTGTGTCTATAGGGAGCCGATGACAGTGAAAGACTTGAATGTATCTACAAGAAACGCTCTCGGCTATTATTAGTTGCAGAGGCTGTACAAAACTAGACACAGAAAACACTCAAACGCTCAATACAATACAGAGAAACAACAAAATTTGCACAAGTGGTAAGTGTGTACAAATGTTATTGCATTGCAACATTCGCATGGACACAAAACCAAAAGTCGTACTGAAATACAAGTGTACGAATGCTAGCGTGTAGATTTGCACGAAAATGTTGCTAAGTATTTGCAAAAGGTCTGGAAATTTGTCTTCCGAATTATTTGTTTCGTATCGCATTTATACTCCCATATCACATACATTCTGCAGGCATCGCTGCAACGCAAGTGTGGCAACATTATGTTGCCACTTGATTATAGGCCAGGCCAGCTCGCATCGCCCCTCTCTCTTATACACCCGCTTACCAATGCCATAGTATCACTCGCCCTTTGCATACAAAATGTTTATGGCAGCATGCAATACAATTGCAATTACTATACGAGTACTTTGCTCTTTGTTTTATTTAAGTTTTTTTTTTTATTTGTTGCTTGATGTGTCTGTTGCACTATTATTTTTGCTGTAATTGTTGCTGTAATCAATTTCGTCTGTCCTCTAGTAGCGCTACAAGAATGGGGTGTGTTCGATGAAGCAAAAAACAAAAAACAATGCCAAAGAATGTAGGGAAGTGAAAAAGTTTCATGTATGCCCTTCAATGCAGCTTGCAGTTATCAAGTAGGATTGTGAAAATAAAACTGTGAGACATACTAAAAAGAAGCCCAAAGCATATACCATACATACAGTGTAACAAACATAAATAATACACTTTTTTGAAGGTTAAGACCTTTTGTTTGGGTAGTCGAGCCCACAAACGCTGCAAAATCCAGGTTTATGAATTGAGCCTACAAATCTACGCTTAGTCCAAAAAACGCCACTTTCGCTTGTTTTAAGTACATAAAAATGTTTCACAACTGCAGTATTTTTGACATGTTGCTGTCCCTTAGATCCGGTTCCTTAAAGACTGTTTACACTAATCGGTGGTTAGTTACATTTAGTTTAATAAACCTCCTCTTAGACTTTATATTTGAATTTTTTCGAAAGATCTTTTATTTGTTCATTGGTTTATTGGTATGAACTATAGCTATTTAAGTTCGTCTTTTTACCAAAAGTCTGAAAGTCAACATGGCGCAAATCGTGACGCAAAGGAGGCGCTTCCAAGTGGCAAGTTGACTTATGTCGCGTTACTCCAAATTGAAAGTATTAAATTAAACCTTAGGAATTGCAGTTAATCAATAACGATTTAAAAATATAATTATCCAAAAAATTTATAAATACTTAATTAAATCTTTTTTTCTTTAAAATCCCTACCTTTCATTTAAATCACCAATTTTTCGAATGTACATATTTGTGTATGTTGGAATCTACTTTTTCGTATTATGTTACAATCATGTCAATTAAACAATTAATCTTTCAAAAATAATGCAGGGAATTGCGAAGGTGAAAGTTACTTTGTGCCTATTTGTTAATATGTTCCAACATCGTACTAGATGCATTGTGAGCAGAAAGACCCATAGCCCAAATAAATTTCCGCCTTCCTCGCAGCGTTGCAAAAGTTTCATCTTGGTTATCATTGTTCAGTGTAATTTTCTTCCTGAAAGTCGTCGACATGCAAAATTTCGTCTCACCGAGTTGAAATTTGGTAAGTATTATTCACTAGACGACGAGGCTTGTTAATCATTTTAGTTATACTATTAAAAGTTAACCCAAATAATAATAAAATTAAAATACCACATTGAAAATGTTTTTGACTAGCGGCATAAACAAAATATATGTGTACATAAGCTTGCAGAATTTTTTGTGTTGTTTTTATAATCGCTCTATGCTTATCATATGAATATCAAATGAAAGAAGAGAGTACCTACCTATTTTAAAATAATACCCCTTCAGCTTTGCACAGGATAACAATATTACGGAAAATTTGATTTAAAAACAAATTTTCTTTAAATGCGAGTATACTCGAACTTAAAAATTTCCGCAGAATGGTTATGAAAACAATTAATCTTAAATTTCATAAAAAATATAACAATTAAATTTTTTTTCCAATAAAAGTTTTGGTTTGCTTTGATAAATTAAGTTCTCAAAACCTTTTATATCTCAGTATACCGTTGAAATCCAAGATTTGAACCTCATTGGGGGTATGTAAAATATAAATCATAGAACAAGTTTCTCTAATACTGTTTGTCCCCTTTAGGCATTGGCAAACCTCCGAGGTTATTTCTGCATTTGAAAAAGCTTCTCATGTAATAGAAAACGTTAATTGATTTTGTTTTTAATTAAGTAAATAATAAAAATACAAGTAAGTAATTTAATAATCACACATTTTTCAAGCTTGCTTCGGTTTGTCTTCAACTGGCGAAAGTTGAAAGGAAGTCTACTTTAAGTTTTTATCGCCGGTTGAATTGACACTTTTGAAAAATCACAAAAAGAGGTAAGAAAATTATTGAGAGGAGTGAACCAATATAACGAAAATAATTAGGTTATATAGTAGGGACTCACAAAGGAAAGACTCGCAAAAGTGAGATGTAAGGAAAATGTAACTTGGTTTCTGCTTTGCAAAGAAACCCTAAAAAGTTATATTTTATGCCAACTTTTCTATGTTCAATATTCTATCCTTTTGGTTTTTTTTCGTCTATCATCCACATATTATATTTCGTGTATTTCCGATTGCAAGCTTTTGGATATTCACAGAAAAATACAAGCAATAGCAAAAAACCATAGACAATTCAGATGACAAAATATGGATGAAGTTTCAGTAATTGCTTTAACCAACGATAAATACTCTAATCAAATCGAATAAGTCAAATAAGGAGTTCTGAAATAGTTAGCAAAATTGCATTTCGACAAACGCCTCATCGAAAAGGTTACAGTGTTTTTCGCTGGTACAAATACTAATTGTGAATTTTTGTTTTTGCAACAAATGTTTTTGGCATTTCACACAGAGAAATTCATATAGATATAATAGTAAGTGCAGTTAATATTTCTCATGACGGGCATATTTACTATTGCTAACAAAAACTACCTTAAAAGTTTAGTAATTTGAAGGCATTGCTAAAAGGGTCTCACAATGATTGTTTTGTGTTTCGTCGAGTTGCTAAAAAGAGGTGTGAGCGAAAGCATAGATTTTTAAGATAGTGTAAAACCATCGATAGTATCGACAGTGCCATCGGTTACGGAGTGTTGGGGAATCTTCGAATAACCTTTAAAAAATGTTGATAACTTACGCATCTCAGTTTGCACTTGTCATGCAATTGTACATCCGTTTTTTTTTTTTTCATTAAACGTGTTCTCAAAATGCTTCGTTTCAGACAGTGGAGCGCAGCCACTGATCTATTTTCCAAAATGCAGAGAAGAATACAATGAAGGGACAGCATTAATTTAACGTTTTTTTAAAAACACACCACGTAACCCACGACTATAACATTCTAAACTTTTATTCTCCTATTTCGCGAGGTGGGAAGTAATTCAAAGAGAATTGTGCACAGGAAAAGAAACAAAAAATCGTTTGCCTGTGTGTGGCTTTTTGTGAATGCACCAGTTCTTCAAATAAAAAGTTTCACAAAAGTCAATTTCTTATTATTTTCAAATAAAAAAAAATGCTAAAAAAATTACTCACTGTTGAACTCAAAGTTTTTTTACTAAAAAAATGTGAATTTTTAATATTTTCGGAAGTTATTAACAAAAAGCAAGTGTAAGACGATTTAACATAAATCCTTGACTAATAAAATATTGGAAAATGTACACCGCCATTTTTGCAAATGCTTCAAGAGATATTTTCGACTAGCTTTACATGAATTTGCTTAGCACCATGCTACGTCCTTATTTCGCTGGCCGTTGACTGCAAGTTCATATTAATCGGCTTGGAAGCTATTTTAAATCTACCACCTCCTCTTTAACTTTATGTTCTCGCGTGTAATCATTATTTTTGTTTTTCCTTTTCTTTCATTATTGGGTGCGCTGTCAAATTCACTTCGACAGCTTTTCGCAAGCAACGTGACAGCTGTCAGCCATGCCCACCAACTTCCTCTGGCAGTGTTGAGAATGGTCGCGTTGATGGTAAAAAAATATAATAATCTGCATGTACTTAAATGCATCAGTATTTACATATTTAGTAGTGATTTCAAGTTTTGAAGTAATTTACTTTAGTTTGTGTGAACCGTGCAATAGAATAAACACTTGTTTAGAAATTTCTTTAACAACTTTCATTAAGTAAGCTTCGATGAAATATCGGTAAGAAAATGAATTGGTTGGACTTAAAAATAAACAGGAAAATTCGCAACAAATCTTAAAGTTAAAAGCAAGCTTTAATATACAAATATAGCAAATACAAGCCAATTCTAAATAGAAACTCCAGTAAAAATTTTCTCCTTTATCCATATTAAAGCAATGGGAGAAGTGAACAAATTTCCCGAGAGCTTTTATTCAGAATATGGCTGATATACTCGTAGGTATGCTAAAATAATACATTTTAATAAGGTTATACAACTAAAACTAACGGTTTTATATGCACAGGCCAATGTAGGAATATTAAATAATCTAATTTTTTAGTAAGTAGTTACTAGGGTGTTTGAATCGGTTTTTTCAAACCGATTTTCTTCGGTTTTTTCTAAAACTATTGTACGGTTTTTTGAAATCTGGATTTTTCGAATATCGACTAAATCGGTTTTTTTAATCTCCAAAATCGGTTTTTTTTGTAGTTGTGAAGATGTAGCCTTTGATAGAAATATGGCAACACATCGACAATCTTTATATTTTTATTAAAACAGCAACCACAAAGTGCTTAGAAATTAGATAAGACTTATTCGAAATTCAAATAATTTGTAGAAAGTACGCAGCAAATATATTTTAGAAGATTTTATATATTTAGACAAATGCCATAAGAGGACAAGAAAACCTTGAAAAATTGTACAACGCCTTTTAGACAACAAGTCCTTCTAGCTCACAATTTTAGACCAGTTGGCATTCTTCAGTTTCAAAATAAGGCCTCTAGTCTCAAAATAAAGTCTCTAAATAGTGACCTGGTGATGAGAGAGACCTTCTTATGAGACTAGAGGCTTTATCTTAAGACCAATTAATGGCAACTGGTCTAAAATTGTGACTACATTTAGTTTTCCAAAGATTTTATTCATAGAAATAATAGCATTTAGTAACATGTATGTATGCCCATTGATGTACATATGTATTTAGCTTTTTTTACTTGGAACCAGAGCCGGTTTACTCGGTTTTTTCTTGATTTCAAAATTAAGAACCGGTTTTTTTCAAATTGTCATTTTTCGAATAATTCGAAAACCGATTTTACAAAAAAAATCGAATAATTAAACACCCTAGAAGTTACCAAAGCACGATTACACATCTGCACACTTTGTTGTGATAACAATAAATAACTAAAACTAATAATAAAAATGGCCAAAACTCAGTGATAACGTATGGATACTTGAAACTTGCACTTTTTCAGAGTAAAAGTTAATCAGCCAAAAACTTCATACTCAAAAAAAAAACTAAAAACTTTTTTGTAAATATTTAAAGTTTTGATGAAATTTTGTTAAATCATTGTACATTTTGTAATTGTTTAAAATAGTGGTGTTTATGGTTTTGTTAACCAAATATAGCACAGCATAGCGTGTTGGCTCTGCAAACACGAGGTCGTTGGTTCAAAGCCTGGGGAAAGTAGTGATGAAGGAAAAATATAATTAAATGAAAAGAAGTATGTTGAGAAGATGCCTTGATCTCAGAAAAAGCGGCTATAACTTCTAACATTAAAAAAAATCTGGTAGTTTTTTCCAAATAAAATATTCCACAAACTGGCCACGAGCTCAAAAAATTGTGAATTATTATTATAGATCTAGTAAATACGGAAAATTTAAATGAATGTAAAAGGCTATCTATTTGATTTTCTGCGGCAAGTAAAACTATTTATGTAGATATATGCCAATTGGTAAAAATATCAACTGTACCTTCAGTTTGATAGAAAAAATATTTATTTTTTTTGGTTAATCCAACATATTTGTCTTAAATTGCTTTTTCCTGTTTGGTAGGGACTGCTAGGAACCGAAAGCTTTTTTCTTGTTGTCTTCAGTATCGTTAAGATCAATATAAACATCAATATCAGAAAAATATGGCAGTCAGTTCTCATCAACACGCTTGGCACTCAATGTGTTAAAGAAGTTAATATGAAACATACACAAAGAGCTCTGGAAAATACAAAACCCAAAAAACCAAATGAATAGAGTTTAAGAATTATATTAGGCAACTGTTTTACACAAGCCTCTTAGCTTTGAAAAGACTAAGTAGAGACAATTCCTAGAATTCCAAGCCTCATTAGGAGAAGTTAACGTTTGGTATATACGCACCGTGAGTATTGTGCGCGTTGGCGTTCAACTCACTCACGGTCGCCTTTCTTTCTATGACTCATGTGCCCACCGACTAATTTATGTTCTTCGAATTCATACACAAAGATACACATTTATTTATATTTTCTTTAGGCATCTCATTCGAGTATTTTTATAACAATATAATTTCGCCCAATTTTATATATCCTCCATTGCCCATTGATTTAATGATGCTGCAACTTATTCATTTTATGTACATATATGTACTTTATACACCTGCATATATGTATGTGTGTATAAATGTGTGTACTTGCAGACTTCACAAATTCATCTTTTAATGTTCTTTATTCATATTACATATGCATATGAATTACTTTTGTAGGTGCATATGCATTAATTCATGCATCAAGTCATGTAGACATGTGCAAGTATGAAAATTGTCTTGGCCACAAAATTTCTTTATTACGGATAATTCCAAAGAAGCCGCCGACGTCATTAACTTGCAGACACAATAAAAAATATTGCGACTAAAGTCCAATCAGCGAACGGCGGCCAATACACGAACATACATATTTATGTATATACACTCTGTTCACAAATTATAGCGCAACCGCATGTTGACACATTTTTTCTACGTTCGTTAGTTTATTAGAGAACAAAAAGCATAAAAGTCCATTTATTTAACTTTATAAAATGATTCAACCAAATTTCAATAAAAAATGGAGTTTTAAAAAAACATGTTAAAACTTTTTCGAGTATGCAGTTTTATAGTTCTTTGAATTATAGTATAAAAAGGTGCAATTTTCAAGTACCTACCAACTACCACTGATTTTTTTAAATTAAATTACTTGCAATTTCTCTCATAAAATTTGCACACGAATAAAATTGTGAAAGAGCGCCAGTAAAAAAATTGTTAAAAATCAGTGATAATTTCTAGACATTTGAAACTGGCACTTTATTCTACTAAAATTGTATAAGCTACAAAACTGTTTATTCAAAAAAAAAATTTCGAAGTTTTGAAATATTTTTTTTTAATTTTTGTTAGAGCATAAATTTTCAAATATTTTTATTTGCGATTATGCTATAACGCGTAAACAGAGCGTACACATATCAACTTTACCTAATAATGTGTGTATGTATGTATGTTGCATGTAGTATATGTATGTACATATGTGCAGATCTTCTAAAAGCATCCCGACGTACATATTTGCCCAAATGAGCGACAGCCATACATTCATACATACACTCGTATATGGTAACAATTATTTTCGCATTTGGCATGTTGCGGCTAATATTTGAGCTTATTAGTGCAACACCAACAGCAACAATCAACAATCCATACCAATTAAACGCGAAATGTAGCGCATTCAATGCTCATCAAGCCATCAACAATATTATCCCAAAGATGATGGACCCTTTGCAATGCGACGCTTAGCTTTAGAGGCTTAATCAAAGGAAAATCAACTGGCAGGGATTTTGTTTGCAATGCTGCCAAGTGTACCAACCAAGCTGACATGTGGAGTCCAAGACGATCAAGTGAGTAGAGTGAGTGTTCAAAAGTGCGCAAAAGTGATCGCGATTACAATAACAACAAAAAAAAACCCATAAATGCAATAAAACTGCCACTCTTAAAAGCTAAATCAACGCTGAAGCCTGATAGTCGTATGCGCTTATATTTAGTCAAGTACATATCTACCATATGTACTCGTATGTATGTATGTTTATATGTGTTGCGTGCGTATATCCTTTAGTTGTGAAATTCAAGCGACATCAGCCTTAGAGCATCCAATTCCGCGCTTGTCCACTTTCTTACACCTTTCGCCACTGCCGTTGCTATCGTCGCCGTCGTCCATCGTCCATCGTCTCAACTGACACTTGCAATGAAGACATTAAGGTTAATGGAAATGTTATTAAGGCGTTGCCAAGGCATTGTTGTTGATGGTGGTGGTGTGTGGTGGTGTGCGGTGGCGTTGGCAATTACCGACGCAATTGTTGTTGTGAATTTTGACATCTTCACTCAATTTGTGCCCGCCCGGATTTTATATAAATTCACAACTTTAATATGCTTCATCAACAATTCACTGAAATGTTCAAAGTGTATAATGCTTAAATCACTTTTACGTTTGTTTTATTTTTTTTTTTTTGAACGTTCGCAAACTGGATGGACACAAAGTGGTGATTTCACATTAATGATGGGACCAATTTTTATTTGAAAAATGTATCAAACTAATCATAGTCTCTTAATTGGAGTTTTGCGAGATTGCAAACATATCTGCACTGTCTGATCCCGTAAGATGGCATTTGACTTTTTTATTTAGATTCAAAAATTAAAGTTATATGAAGAGCGTTTTTTAGTTGGGGATAAACAATTTTTCTTTTATTTTATATAAAAACTTACTACCCTTATAATACCATGTTCTGACTGCGCCATTAACTCGAGTTTAAGAGCTATTTTGGAGTTTAACGTCAAACACTACGCATAAACTCAGAGTTTGCCATACAAATGTTTTTAATTTAACTCGCTTTAAACACTGCTTTTATTTGGTGTTTATGAACGTGCAACCCTTATTTGTCCCAATATTAGGCAGCACTGTCGACAAATTTTGGCATCACTGTGCAAAAGTTTTGCTGCACTGTTTACTGGTTTGACAGTTCACAATATCAAATACGAGGACGGTTTGATAAGTCAGTGGTTTTTTTAACTTCCCGCGCGGAAACTTGAAATTCACCATTGCTGCCCTTAACCGCCATCTGATAATAGACTACTAAGTACACATTTTGTGTGAAGCGGAATTTTGTGTGATGATTAAGCAATATTTTTGCGTAAAAAAACCGTCACCTAAACCAAGAAAAGGCTTACTATGCGAACATTGCACCATCATTTTCAATGGTTAAAAAGAGGTTTACTGAGTTCTGTTATGATCGAATGATAAAATCCATATTGGTATCACAACTGAGGAGGAACATTAAATTAAACACGAAAACCATGGCAAAAATCCATGAATTGGGTTACGAACTGCTACCTTATTCAGTGTATTTTCCAGATTTAGTGTTGAAAGGAGATTATGTTGAGAAATGGAACACCTTTTTTGCAAAAAAAAAATATTTTTTTATTTAAAACTAACTTCTCAAAACGCCCTTGTAAAATATTTGTAAACAAAGGGCATCAAATTACAGAAATGGAATCTTCGGATGTTGATCAAACGCTGGCGGAGTGACCTCTGTATGAGGCAGTGCACCATCGCCGTCGACAATGGAAATGCCATCATCTTCTCCATTGACCACTGAGCTTCGATGCCACCGCCGTTGTCAGCATAATTGCCGTCGAGTTCCAAATCTCGGCCAGCACAAAACATCCAAATTGCTGCAGCTGGTGTCTTCATCAAATGTTGATCGTGTCTTTGTGAAATATCACTTCTTGCACGATAAATTCCCATGCGTTTTGTGGAATTATTATTTAATTTTATACACATACCTTTAAAATATTTATAAGTGTATTTTCACAAAATTTTTTAAATATAAACATAACAATTTTTTATTTGGAAGTAAATAAACATATGTCAAATAAACTCAGAGTTTCTTAAACACCTCAATGAGAACGCTTGACAGTTGTTTAAAAACTCAAAACCTCAAACTAGAGTTTACGGCGCAGTAAGAACATAAAAAGGGGCTGAAAATGCATTCATTGCTTCTACAATATCAAATGTCACCTTTTACAAAGCAATTAACGGAACACTAACCATAGTCATGCCAAATAGAAAGCAAAGAATTTTAAAAGTTGCTGTTTTGGTTACTCTAATATATTCGGAGAGGCCGCTGTGGTCGAGTTGGTAGCGGTGCGTTCTATAACTTAATATGCCTGTGAGTTCGAGGTTCGAATCTCAGTCAGGGCAAGCAAAATCTTAATAATAGAAAAAGTTTTTTTCTAAAAGCGGTCACCCCTCGGCAGGCAATGGAAAACCTCCGAGGGTAATTTTGCCAATAAAAACGCTTCTCATTAAATACATCTGCCATTCGGAGTCGGCACAAAACTGTAGGTCCCCCCATTTGTGGTAGAATATAAAGACGCACACCACAAATGGTAGGAAAAGCTCGGCCAAACACTGAGCTATATAGTGTACGCGCTAAAATTATATTATATTACAATATATTCGGAGTGCTGGTTTTTCTTTAAACTTGCAGCTCCCTCAATAAATTTTTCAAACATATTTAAATAATTTCCAGACTACAGATTATATCGTCAGTGAGTACCTACTTAAAAAGCTATTTAAAAAATCAGGGACCGAAAATAATGATTATTTTAAAATTTTTAATGAAAAAAATCAAAAGGTTCCAAATTTCGGAGAACAGTTTTTATTATGTCTTTGTATATGTTTTCTCAAGTCCTCTTCGAATTTGTTCCGATTTAAAAATGCATTAATATTAATAATTATATTTCGAGCTTTAATTATAGCTCAGGATAAATAAAAAATTATCAAGTTATATTTTTTTTTATCAAAAATAAAAGTCATTTTTCGCGTGTTAATTTTTCGCTTTGAAAAAATACTTATTTCGTGAGTTGCCGTTTAGTGATCAGCCATAATTTTTAAATTTTTTTTTTATCAAAAATAATGATTATTATTTTTACTTTAATTTTTTTGAAAAAAATAAAAGTCATTGCTTGAGCGTTTTTTTAAAGCTCATACATACAAATTTGTTTTTGAGTTAAGTTTTTTTTTTGGCACATCGAAAAACTTAAGTGACACACCGTCTTTCTAATAAATGGTAGGTGTTTAATTTTGGAAAGAACCTCTCCGAGCCGTTCGAGACCAAGCGAGGTTTTAGACAAGGTCACTCAATATCGCGCAATTTCTTCAATCTAATGCTGGAAACTGTAATAAGAGCTGCCAATCTGAATCGCAGTGGCTTGCGTATGCGAATGATATTGAAATCGTTGGCCTTAACAACAGGGCCGTCAGTGCAGAATTTTTCAGTCTGGAAAGGGAAGCAAAAGAGGTTGGTCTAGTAGCGAATGAGCACAAAGAAAAAATTCTCTTGTATTGGGACCCACGTCACTGTTGGCAGCTACAATTTTGAACTAGTCAAGGATTTTGTATACCTTGCATCCAGCATAAACACCAACAATAATGTCAGCCTTGAAATCAAGCGAAAAATAACACTTGCCAACAGGTGCTGCTTTAAGCTCGGTAGGTAGGTTGAAAAGCAGAGCCCTTTCTCCACGAACGAAAATCTCGCTCTACAAATCCTTCATCATGCCAGTCCTTTTATATGGCGCAGAAACATGGACGATTTTGACCACAGATGAGCACACCTTGGGGGCTTTCGTGAGAAATGTTCTACGCAAGATTTATGGCCCTATTCGCGTAAGCGAGGGGTACCACAGAAGATGAAATGACGAACTGTATGAGCTGTATAATGATATCAACGACTGCAGCCATGTCTTTCGCATGGATGATGATGTTGCGGTGAAAAAGTCCTTCGAACACATTGGAAGGACTAAGTGTAGAATGACTTGTCTACACTTGGTATGAGCAATTGGCGTAACCACACGAAAGAGAGAAGGAACTGGCGAAGCTTTTTGATTTCGGCCCAAATCGACAAACGGTTGTAGCGCTATAAAAGAAGAAGAAGAAGTTATTAAGGCAAATTTTGATATATTTCGAATTTATACTACCGATCGCGTTTGCTGTTGTTATCAATTTAACCGAAAATAGTCAAAATCACAGATTTCATTTAAATTTAATTAACTGCCCAGAAAAGCATATTTTATTATGCGATGTTCTGCAAAAATGTTGCGACTGCAGTAAGTCAAAATATGAAAATCAAAATTTAGAAAAGTGTCATACAGAGAAATTCAAAAGCAGGTTTATATTGAAACAATAACCTACATATTTAATTCAAAACCATCTAAGGAAAAGCAAAAAAAAATTAACAAGTAAGAAAAGCTAAATTCTGGCGAAACCGAATTTTATATACCTTCGCAATGTATTTTACTCAATTTGTTCCAATAAATACTGAAAAACGAATTTTTTTGCGTTTCGGCGTTGTGCCATCCTCAGTGTTATTTTTCGAAAACCGGTTTGTTTCAAAACCAAATTTGACAAGGATCGACGGAAAATCGTTCCAAAATACATCAACTTTCAACCTTGTCGGAGTAAAAACACAACAAAAAATCTTTAATTTCCCTAACAACACCATTAAAAACCACTTCCTTAATATAATAAAAAATGTAGATAACATTTATCAATATTTCATAAAAATTTCGAAATTTAAACAAAACTTTGTTAGACATTTTTAGGGTATTCAGGTAGGTAGCTCATTATATTTTAGTAAAACAATGGCAAGCTTCTATTGGCTACGATTTACAACTAATTTTTTAAAATATTTTAACTGACGCTCTTTCGCAATTCCTTCCATATAAAAAAAAATCGAGGTTTTGCGTTGCATGGAGAAAAATTCCCAAAAAAAAAATAATTTTAAAACATCAGTGATAACTTCTAAATAATTGAGACTTGCACTTTCTCACACTAAAATTGAATGAGTCAAAAAACTACATACTTAAAAAAATTATAAAAACATTTTTTTTTATAATGTTCGTAATTTTGATCATTGTACATTTTGTGAAAGAATTAAAGAATGAACCAAATTCTTTACCTGAGAAAGGGGCACTAGTATGAACACCTTCGACTCTACTTGAAAAATAATTTTAATTAATTAAAAGAAAAATAAACTGCCTAAATCTGTCAGTATGTGGTTGTGCTTTAATTTTTTTAACGGAGTCAATAAGTATTTGTAATGTGTGATGTCAAGTTTTTGAATCATAGGGCTAAAAGCACAGTGATGATCTGCAAAAAATGGAAACATTCAAAAACCGCTATAAAAAAAATGATTTTTACAATCGAAAAAGCAATGGCACTTTATTAGTTTTGTTCCCCAGTGTTATCGGTATGCCGCTCAATTTTCAGGTTTGGTATATAAAATCATAAATTATGAAAAGGTTTTTTTTATCAGAGTTTCCTCCTTGGCAGGCAGTGACAAACCAGCTGAAAAATGAAGAATGTTTTCATTAAGTTTTTACATTTACCACTGGGAATCATTATAAAAATGTAGATTCCTAAATTTTGGGTACAGCATAAAGAATACACACCACAACTGATGGGAGAGCTATGTGGTGTAAGCGCCACATTATTATAATTGTTAAATAAAAAATGTGTTGAGAAAAAAGTTGAAAATGGAAGTTAGTGACAATGAGTTTCCTACCCGATGATGGAATCTTATTATCTATTAGAAATACACGAAGTAGTCAAAAGACTTCCATCTCTCCATCTAACACTTGGCAGCATTCAAGTGCTGCTTTCATATTTATTTCCATACATTTGTGTTATTTTACTTTATATTCCTGCTATGCAATATACACTCGCAGTAGCCATTCGAAGATTCATTCACTTTGAGTGCCTAATATTTGCGATAAACAACAACAGCAAAACATTGACCAAAGCACCGCTCTACACAAAGCAGTGCACAAAAGCTACAACCGAACGAACGCCCATCTATTGTGCAGATAAAGTAGCCTCAATTTTGTTCTTCTTCCCTGCTTTGCTGTTGTTTCTATTTCTCTTTCGTTTTCTATTTATTTATTTTTTTTTTGTTGAAGTTTTCCTTTTGTGCTCTGTGGCTCATCAACAATATCGTCATCGGAACCGTCATTTTATTGCTGCTCCTATTGTTAGCTTTGTATATTGGCATTGTTGTTGCTGTTGTTTGCGCTGTTAATGTTTTGTGAAAATAAATGGCGACAAGCAAAAATCTTGATGAAGATTAGTTTGATGCTGCACCGACTATTTTGGTATTCTGTCAAATCTGACTCTCAGTGTTGTGTACTAGCGAGTTCCTTCCATTAAGTATTTGTGTTTGTATTTGTGTAAGCAGACAGGAAAACCGGTTTTTGTTTGATTGCTTGGATAAGTTGCGGATTGAGTGTGATTCAGTTTGTTGTAAAGGGGTCCAATAAATTCTATTATCCTCTTGAAGATGCATTCCATTCTAGTTACGATTTGATGTACTTGTACCTTTTTTTTTTTTGGATTCCCCCAGAGAAACTGATGTATAAATAATAGAGATGTGAGTAAGATTCAGAAAGATTGTTTGTAACTGCAAGACCCATTCCCGTAGTGATCTTTGGTTATGAATTGCTGCTCTACCTTTCGATATACGAGGTGCGTTTAAAAAGTTAAGTGGCTTTATATTTTTATGAATTTTGTTTATATTTATTCAGCAATATTTATACTAACCGCTTCAAAGTAATCCCCGCTCAGATACAATGAACTTGTGCCAACGAGTTTTTCAAACCTCAAAGCTCTTTTCACAACAGCCTTGAACTCCTTCAGCGATGCAGTTTTTGTTTCACCAATGCAAATCTCCGTCCTTTCATAGGCATTCAAGTTTTGGCAACAGGAAAAGTCGCAGGTAACCAAATCCGGTGAACATGGCGACTGAGTCTTGATTGTCAGTTATTGTTCTTGGCCCAAATATCTTTATGTTATAATTATAGAAAATCGCCGAGCACAACAAAACATGTCTAACCTTTTTATCTGTGAACATATGTTCGGGATATGTGTATCAATAGAACAACAACAACAAAATCTATAGTCAAATGTACGTCGCCCTTAAAATTTGAAAAGTCACTTTTTAAACCAACCTCCAATGCAATAACCAAATATGTTGTTCAAGCTTAATTGAAATTTGAAATCGGCTTTTAAATGTTGTCTGCTGATTTTAATTTAACCTCTGAAAATTCCTTTTTAGTACTTTCTTTCACAATCACTGGACTGTAAAGTTAGGATAGCTAGGGTATCTGTGTGGATGAGGCTTTTGGAGAGTCGTAGCCAAAAGTTGTGGCTATGAGTGGACCTGTCGAAAAATCCAATGAATTGTGCTTAGCTATATTTGGTAAGGTTACGTAAGTTTGCTTTGGAGATTATGACTAAGCGAACTGTCGGATTTGTATTAAATATTGCTAGGATATCAGAGAGCGATAGCTTAAATTTCGATTCAATAAATACGAATATTATGACTTAGCCAACGGGTAAAGTAATCTAGAGGACATCTAAAAATTAAACAGATATGCAGATTGATATTTAAAAAAAGAATTTTTTAAATTGAAACTTATATCATAAACAATATAAAATGTACTTGAAAAACATGGTTTAGAATAATTTATTGACAAGCACTTCAACACAAATTAAGCTTTGTTTGTACAACTTACTTGGGTAAATATAGGGGATGTGGCCCAATTCTTTACAGCGCACATCTGTTACAGTGCTGCAAGATATACGGATTTGTTCGTTTTCTTATTTTTTTTTTAGCTACCTGAGGAAAAATACGGATTTTTATACGTATTTCAAAGAAAATACGGATTTTCGTATTTGTTTTTTTTTTCACGTTTTTTGTCTAAAAAAAATAGATAAAAATAATATTTTTGAAAGAACTATCGTTATATTTAATGTTCGACTATCGAAATTGTATAAGAATACAACTCTTCGATATATAAATTAGAAACTGTCGATAAAGAAATGTGTAAGTTTCGAATTTCGGTCTTCAATGAGTAATGTCTCTACATAATGAAATAATTCCATTCTTTCAAGTCTTCAAAAAATTAATATACTTCGTTTAACGTAGTAAGACATTTTAAATTCATTAAAATGTTAAAATGTTTAAAACATGGAAACTGCGTTTCAGATGATACGGTTTTATACGGGTCCTTACCCTTCTACGCGATAAATTACGGATTTTCAACGCGGCAGATCTGACAGCACTGATCTGTCACAAGATGTTGAACCCACCGATCAGATGTGATTAGCTTTATAAGTTGTACTCAGTGAAAAGATCTCAAATAGATTTTACATTATTCTGATATTTCTTTTAATACATTTCATGGAAATGGTATATTAAGTTTGGTCCGATGTATTTAAGCACCAGATCGGTAAGAGTTAGACTCATCAAAAAGTATACCGAAATGTCCGTCTGTCCGTCTGTTTGAATGCAAACTAGTCCCACAGTTTTTGAGCTATTTGAATGAAACTTGGCAGTCAGGTGGATGACTATAACGTATATAAGAGCCGTTTGTTCAGATATTTTATTTTGCGCAATAAATCTTTCAATTAAGTAGCAAAGAGCTTGAAATTTTGCAAGAAGCTATGCTATTTTTTGCTCTTTATAAACAGTGAAAATCATATAGATCAAAGAAATATAACATATAGCTGTCATACAACCGATAATTCAGATATTGCATTTTGGGCCATAAATTCTTCATTAAATCAGCTAAAGACTGGAAATTTCGTACAAATACTAACTATTATTGGTATATCGAATAAATATTACTTATGGCTACCATACAATGCTTTCCTTCATGAAAAGTATAGAGACTTCGGCATAGCATTTTTTTACTTGTGTTTTTTCTCACAAAATACCGCTTGGGCAACTTTTTCTCCCAGGGAATCACTTGGCTCACTTGTCCTTTCTATGAAGGAAATCAGAATTCGATCCTCCATGGGTTGAGACAAAATTAGGACTCAGTTCTAACAATAACTATTTTATATCATTTTCTTTTAAATTGTCATTTGAGAAAGAAAAAATAAACGTAAACGTTCCAGTTTTGACTGTGCTGAAGAAAATGTAAGCGTCTAACACCTTATTTGCCACTACACAGCCTCATTTGAAGACAACCTCAAATGCTGGGCAGACCAATTCTATACATAAAAGCGGCGTATAAGCATAAAAATGGACATGTTCTTGGCCAAAGCTTAGGTCGAGCCTAAGGCCACCTCTGTGTAGTGGTTTGATTCTTGGACACAAAAGAATATATATACAGAAGCTATTCTTTGCTTAATCTTTCATTATATTTATTGGTTTTGAGTTGAAAAAAAATTAATTTTATGTGGGAGCACCATTTAATAATAGCGACATCCATAGAATAGCGACAGGACCTACTAAACACAGCACTTAGAATCGACAACAGTGATCGACCACAAAAATGCACCGCAACCCGATAACGACAGAAAAGACATTTAGAACAGATTGGCATTAACCACGAACAAGCAAGCACGGACAGCGAACCACACAACGCACAATTTAATTTGGAAAATAAACTGTATTTTATATCTATTTAACCGCTAAGTTTGAAGTCATTTTATTTTAAGCCCACATTTATATGAAGCTACAAAAACAATAGAAATGGATATGTATTCATTAGATATTTTTTTATTTGATTTTGCAAATCAAGATAATGTACTTTCTAGTTGTTCTTGTTTTATCATTGACCTTTGAAACTCTACATATTGTGAATAACTTCACAGATTTTGACTATAAACAGATCGATTAAGTCCATTTTTTCCCCTGAAAATATACCTGAGCACTACCGCTAATAAGCTTATTAAAAAACAATTTGCACATAAAGTGAGTGAAAGTAGTTATGAATGTTGTTGTTGAGTCTCGTTATGTACTACATACTCAAAAACACCGAAAGTACACACCGAGAGTTCGACACATCGGAATCCCTACGAGGACACTGGGTAATCAATTTGGTTTCCTCCGTTGGCCGAACCAATTCAAAATTGACTGAGTTGTGTACAATAAATACTGGGAATAGAAAAATTTAAGCATATAAAAGTAGAGAATCCAAAAATTAATTCAAATAACCATTTTTTTGGCTATCTGCTATCGGAGAACATAAGCCTAATTCATAAACTCTGGGTGAATAACGAGAATGTTATTTTGGCTTAACGAGAAATGTAAAAATTCATTAAAATGCTCTAATTTCAGCACTACAGATACAAAAACAGTGAAGGAGAAGAATGTTGAGTAACCTTGTTTTCAGGGATAGCAACAAAAACACATTGTTTTGATCGGTTGTTATACGAACACTAGAAACCCAGCCTAGAGCCGTATTGCGGAAATTGAGCGAAGTGAGTCCTTACTACACTTTAAATGAAATACTAGCGGCAACACAATGAGCTGTTGATCACCGAGTGGCTGAGAGCCTAACGATAAAAAAAAAGTGTTTACTTACGTTCGCTGGGATGTAGGTGAACAGTAAATTAAAAAAAATTTCTGAAAACGGCAAGTTTAAAGAAAAGAACTTGGTTCCATCGAAATAGATTCCGATCAAAAGTAGCTTACAAAACTTTCGATATTTTTACTCCAAATCAAAAAAGCATGCTTTCAATAAATTAGTTTGAGTAGTTGCTAAATCGTTTAGTGTTCATTGCCAGTGTTAACTGGTTATTACTGTCTCTAATCGCATGTTGTTATTTTATTATGCGCAGTTTTTTTCAAACGTTTTTTTTGTTTTCCGCCGCGCAAACAATAAATTTGCATTTTTGCGCATTTTTCAAAGGAACAGCCACAATGGTCAAACGAAAAACAAACAAAAAAAAAACAAACAACAATGACCACAACCGATTCTTGCATGTACTTAGTCTCGATGATTTCATATTGAAATTCACTTTGATGCATATTTTACGTTTGTTCTTAGCTTTTGGCTTTTTTGTGCACACATTAGCTCCATTTTTTTTTTTATTTTGCTATGAACCATTTAGGCCGTTTTGCTCGACTGACTGTCATTGTCAATGTGCGCCGCCGCCGCCATTGCCCGTGTGTGTGTATTTGTTTTTGTGTTCATTGTCAGTTGAGTGCGCTTGTCAAAATGATGAAACATTCGATACTTGAAACTTCGACTGCAATGATGTACGCCGCACTGTTGTACTCGCAGACGAGCGGCCGTCTGGGGGTTCAGTTTGCATGCAATGGGGTTGACAGCAGTCTCTTGTATGCAAAATTGAAGTTAGGTAAAAGCCTTTTGTCCGTTTTCCGAATTTCCGGCGCCAAAATTTTAGGCAAAAATTTTGCAATCAAACAAGGCAAATGTATGCAAAATGGATTATTGTCCGCGCCACCAATGCAACTGGCATATGTTTGTGTGTATGTACGTATGTATGTATGTTTATTGCAATATGAAAATGTTTCAGGGCCGCAAGTGCAGAGCGCAATGGACAATGACAATATTCACTGCACTGTATTGTTTGAACATTTTGCAGAATTAATTAACCTTAATTGACAGCAATTTGATTGCTTGTTGTGCACTTTATGTTCATTGAATTCATTGTACATAAATAAGTAAATAACAAAAGACTTAAGACACGAACTTACAAGAAAATTCACTCAATTCGCGTATGCGCGAGCGTCACGCTTCGTAGTTCATGCTCATGTGCAGCAGCTGGCAAGTGCAAGGCAACAACATTACACACACAAATGCGATGGTAAGTGGCATTGTAGCAAAATCATTTAATTCAATCAATCAATACAAATAGATTTGCCAACACTCAACAATCATTTAAAAGTCAGCCATTCTTCTGCTTTTCCTTCATTGTAGATTTGTGGTCATGCCATTACTTGTGGTTATTGTTTGCCTTGGTTTAGCTAATGCCAGTGCGATTTGTGGCATTAATTTTTTAATTAATGCAAAATTTTTCATTTCACACAGCAATTCAACTAAAAGACGGAATAGTTTTAAGTCATTCGGAAAATTATTCAAGCATTGAAAATACTTAATAATACAAGCCAATCCTCATGTCGAGCGCATATATGCACTTAATGCTTCCCTGCAGGAAATAAAACTAATATAAAAGTAACTTTAAATTGTATTCAAAAGTACTAGTGCTGACTATTTATTGTATATTTTCAAAGAAGCAAACAAACAACTTTTGTATCACTGGCTAAAAAAATGTAGGTTTAAGTTACCTCTGCATGGGGTAACAACCAGCAAATGCCAACCAAAAAATAGTTAAAACCTTTTTATTATAAGTAAACCAGCTATTATCTTGCTTTATATACATATTAATAGTCGTAAGCAACTGGCTCTTTTACGCTAGTTACCTCATGCCGCATATAAAATATTTATCCATTGACCTTATAAAACTGTACACATATCCGTTAGTAAAAGCAAAATCTTATCATCGGTATGCTAAAACTAATTTTTTTATTAAATTCAAAACTCATTTATATTGTTTTAATATTTGTTATAAAATTATAGAAGAATAATAAATAAAATGTATATTTAATAGTTTAAAAACTAAAAGATATGTTTAAAGCACTAAATAAATTATGTAAAAATAAAATTGTTTTAAAGTAAAATATATACATATGTATGTAGGACAACACAGTATTTTTAATTTGATTGAAATTTCAAAACATGACAAAATCCAATTAAAATAAATGCTGAAGAATTTAAGTAACAAAATAATTTTTTTTAAATTGTTAATAATTAACAAAATTAAGTTAAATTAATATTATGAAAATTTCTAATTATTTGCTTAACATTTTTGGCTTACAATATAAAGAAGAAAAAATTAATATTCTGAAAATTCTTTGCAACTAAAAGTTAAAAATGCAAAAGATATTTTTAAAAGTATTAAAGTTAATTTTTTTTAATATTTGTAAGGCATTGTTTATTAATATTTACAAAATTGTTCATGTAAAATATTTTTCGTTATTTTTTTTATTTTTATTTTATTGATTTCACATGATGAGTAGTTGTTGTACAACACTGCTAGCAATAAAAATTATCAAACATCAAAGAAAATGCTTTGCTACCTGAAATTAGCACTTTCTTCACTTCCAGTTTTCAAAAATTCGGATTAAAAAGTGTGAACATTTTATTTTTTACAAAGTTTAAAACTTTTTTTATATGATTTTTGTTATATTTTTCTAAAAATGTAATAAATTTTTTTAATACTATATTTACGACGTTACCTATTAATGTATTAACATCTATGTATATTCCTATTTCGGGGAGCGACTGTTTTTGGGACACTGACTTTGTGAAGGTATCGCTTTTTTATGACAGTACGGAGTTTACGGGGACGTCCGGGGTCAGGATCAGGAACTGCAGCAATATATTTTATCATAGAATTAAAATAAATTCATTAGTTTTGTGAATGTAAAATTGTTTCTGTGTTTTTATACCTAACAAACTATGCGTCGTTAATTTTTCTTTTTCGTTTTCGACCAAATTCGTTTGACAGCTGAAGTGTTTCATAGCCAACCGTGCTGTCATAAACATATTTTCATTTATAAGCGAAAATGGGCCATTCGTTTTGGATTCCTACGCATGGCTTTTAAACTAACTAAAAATGAGTACTAATTATTTTGATTAAAAATTAGATAGTTATTTGAAATTATCCCAAAGTAGTCATTTGAAAGTAATTTATTTTTAGCAATTAATATTTTTTACATTATGCAAATTTCAATAAAAATATTTTTTATCTCAATGCTTTTTGTTATCAACTTTAAAACGATCGTGACGGTTAAAATTCAAAAATACTTTATTATAACCATCAAATTCTACAGAACGTTACTAAAATATAGACTTAAAATAGTTTTAAAAGTAAGTAGTAGTTGGCCAGTTTAAGATTTAGAAGTAGAGAAATAATTATAAAAGAAGATGCATTTAGTTGATTTGGTTTAAATTGCTTCTTGTGCAAGCATGGATTGAGTTCCAAATACGTATGGCATTTACAAAGAATAATCTCGTTGAGGTAACGTAATTAAAACTTTGGAGTTTGTCAAAAAACAATGAAGGTTCTTTTGTTGAGATCAGTCGAAAAATGAGAATACAACTTCTACCTTTCTCATATTCAAAAATAACACCAACCAGTAGTTGAGATCTCCAAGCAGATGTGTGATCAAACTTTCGCAGGTCGTTTATGTAGTTTATGAGCCTAACACGAATCTAAGTTATTGTAAACCAACTCAGAGTAAAAATTTACGAGAGATCACTACTTATGTACATTAAAATAGAGCACTTACATCACAAAAATTGCTAAAAAAAAAAAAATATCTGCAGATCGTCAGCATAAGAATGCATGCTTACAAATGTAAACACACTTTAAATATGTCGTTTATAAAAAGACTAAAGAGTAAGGGTCCCAAAATGAAGCCTTAGATAATACCAGCACTTAAAGTATTAAGCTTTAGTGTTTGTTTTATGATCTGTAATAACACATTGAGACCTGCCAGTCAAGTAAATTTTAATGATCTTCAATGCACTTTCACTAAATCCAAAATAATCGCTGCAGTAAGCTTCTAAAAATCCTTTTTACTATTTCTAGGATAAAAACAGACGTTCAGTTTTAAGGAAGTTCAATTTCAACAGGAAAATGGAACGCTTTCTAGAATTCATTGCGAGTTGTAGCAATTTTTGGCACATCACCTTTAAAATATCACTGAAATATGTTCTGGAAAATTGTATGAACATTGCGTTGCCTTCTAAAAATAAGCATCGCCGTGTTTATCCTTTGGTTTGAAACGACTTGCATCGCTTTCATGAAGTACTTTTATAAAATTTATTTGAAAGTGATTTAAGTGTGAATGTTGAGAATGCGCTGATTATTTTTTTATCAAAAGAAATTACTTATAGAATAGAAGATAATGTCAAAAGAGGATGTATTTATTATTTTTTCATTTATAAATATGTAATAAAAAACAATTTAATTTTTTACTATCCCATTGTAAAGTGTCAATAAGTGTGGCGCAATGTAAAAAAATAACGCTATCATATCGAGCCTTAACAGCCAAAAAAATTTTAGGAAAGTAGATTAGTTCTTTTTAATTTTTTGGCAGTGGCAAGGCGCATTTTGTAGGAGAAACAAAATCAAGCTTTTATACACACCTGCATTCAACTGAGAAGCTTAATTGCGGCGAAAATCAGGTAAAAATCACCTTCTGATTAAAAAAGTGTATATGTCGCTTACGTCATTTTAGCGTTTAGTTTTAGCTGATAGTTTGATATAAAATGAATTCAACGAATCTGATTGCAAATGCTACATAAACGTGAAAAATTTTATAAAAAAATATTTGTATACATTACGTTTTAATAAGTTTACGAAAAAGTACAAAATAATTTTAATTTAAAATTAATGAAATAGAAAGCAATAAACCCATTAAATAGAACAAAAAATTGTTAGTAAAAAGTGATTTATCCCTTATACCAAGTTTTTAAAAACTGATGCAATGGATTGCTTTAAACCGATCTCAAACTGATAGTTGCATAGTAGAAATTGTTAAAATCAATAAATAAAATCAATTTTCAGTTCGTTGCAAATAAGCTAATTAAACAAATGTTATTTCCTGGGCAGTGTTTTACAAGGTACGGTAGAAAATAAGCACATATGGATTTATGTCATTTCCAAGTATAAATAAAAAGAAATATATTAAGTTATCATTTGGATTAGCAATTAGTTTTGAAAATGCGTTGGAGTTTATCTGATTTTCATAAGTAAGTAAACTTTTTTAATGTTAATTCAAAATTAATGCATACTAAATTCATATAATGATCGGATTCAATGAAAAAAAGATATTGTTGCGAACTCGACTCAAATGCACTCTGCACGAAGACGTCCTATTACTACCATGAATAAGTATTAAAGATATTTCGACAACCTAACTCCTCTGATTCACGGTACATTAAACAACTTCCAGCGAATCAACCACTGTCGGTGTGTAATGTTTAAGATTTTCAAAAATCATATAAATCTGACTAATAGTTTTATGGATATCAAATTGAAGAGGGCAGCATGCCCAATTCAACGAATTTTTATTATCATTCCTTTGACAATTTTCTTTCAAAAAGTTAAACAAATATAGTGGTTCTCATTCAGGCGGCTGTATTTTGGATTACATCGGCTTCCGGTGCTTTATTATCGGAAATTTTCGCCAATGTGGATACAACTTCTTATTGAGTGACTTTCAGAATCTCTCTATAATTTCACAGTATACCCGCTGTGGTGAGAAGTTTTCTCGAACTGGAAATAGTGATGGTGTTATGCGGTTCGTATGTAATGGATACATGGGTTGTTGGAACATCGAACACTTTTCTTTTGCCATTACTCTCGAAACCCCATAAATCGAGATCTACTTCGATCTACTTCACCGAGCAATTGGTTAAAACAAATATATTGCCTTCTTCAGCGGTGCTTTATAGGTCTTATATACGATTTGGCGATCGTTCCACTCTTCTAGCTTCGTGGAACGTCTAGATATAGTCAACTTACATACATGCTGTCCAAAGCATCGCTGTAGTATTTTTCGACAGCTCCTCAGCCCAATTTGCCATTATTGAGGTATTTCTCCAGTCCACGAATATTTTTGAGTTAAATATATCACTGCTTCCAACCTATTTTTTGTGCACTTTTAATTTAATTCTTATCATATTCATCCATCGATGCTAAAAGTGTGTCTTTCAACATAACTGTACTTATGGGCAGATTTCTTTTCTTTTTAATCTGTCTTCTACATACCTTCACTTTATCCCCGGCTGTGAAACTGTGTGTGGTGTTGATTTCAAGACAAAGTTTTCATATTTTTCACAAAATTTCACCTCATTAATCTAACAAAAAGTATACACTTTTATTTTGGCAACTTGTCAAACTGTGAACTCTTTTCACAAAAAAAAATCGCATTACCGGCAAGAAAATACGCCGAATGCATACAAAAATGCATAAAATGCAGTAATGCAATAAAAAAAATCACACAATGGCAACAACAATCGAACGAGACAAAAACTTGCTAAAAAAGGAGTGGTCGATGACTTTTTAATTGATTAAAATGAGAAATCGTTGCGATGGTAACTGGTAGATTGGCCAGGATCTGATTTCAAGAAACTCAATGGGCAGCATAATTGGCGGGCAAGTGGTGCACTGAGGGCAGGCGAGCGGTAGTTGCTGATGGACGCTTTGTTAGCTGATGAAAAATTTGCTGTGGCTGTCAGTAGGTTATCGGTGCTTTTGCTGGAGTGATGGAATCGCTGGCTAAAAGACGACTGGGTCGATCCGCCTGATAGGCAGCATATTTTTGGGTAGCTTTTGTAAATTTATCATTATTAAAATCATAATTTTTTGTGTTGTCGATAGTTGTAAGCACATAACAGGAAATGAAATTTGACACTTTAACAAGTAGATACGCGTGCACAGCAACAAAGGCTAACAAATTCATAAAAAAAACAGAAAAAAAAACCAACGACTACCAACGCACTGTTCCGCTATGCTGATGGACCCCCTTCTATGCAGAATTCGCGGTACCCAAATCCTTTGTTGCATTTTTTTTATTAACTTTGGATTTTTAAGTGCATCTCTTTTCATGCACTTTCCTCTGTTCTTCGCCGGGTCTTAATTTTTTCGCTTGTTGATTTATTGTCAACTTTTGTGGGTTTTTTGCGCTTCGGCTGAGCTTCGGCGGCGACCGCGGCCAAGCAGCAGGTTCATTAATTGCGCAAAATGAGCTGAAAGCGCACTTGAAACGGTCAACGTTTCTTTTCTGTTTTTGTTTATTTATATTTCTTTCGATTTTTTGGCAATGTTTGAATGCCACATGTGGCCAGAAATTTCTATGCCATCCAACTGTTGACAAAGAAAAAACAAAAAAAAACACAAACCGAGCGTACTTTTTTCCTTGGTATCAAATTGCAATTATCTCCAGACAAGGCAATTGTCACATACCGGTGTGTTTGACCCCTTCGATCGTCGCTCGCTTCCCTTAATTCCCTTAATTCATATATAAATGTATGCATGTATGTACATACATATGTGTGTTTGTAGAGAATTTCGTTTCGAAATTCAATTGTATTTGCGCGGCATCGTTTTAATCTGGTGGATTTAAAATTGCTCCGAAATTGTAGCGATTTGCTTAATTCGTGCAGATCCACAGCATAGTCGGCAGCCTAAAATGCCACGAATGCTCTCAAAATCGCCGAATTCACAACAATCGCCTTACAATATTTCACTAATGACTTTTGACTTTTCGTTGAATGTTATTGTTGTCCGTGCTTAAATGTAGTATTTGAAATATTTTTACATTGTCAAAGTAACAAGCAAAGTATTTCGCGTACGACCGTTGTGACGGTCCAAAGTCGAAATGAGGTCCAAAGTCGAAATGAGGAAATGCGTGCAACGAAGTCGCCGCAAATGTTTGAGGTGTACTTAATCCCTTAGAATGTTTCGTGGAAATACGTATTTTTTGCTTTGTTTTACTCATACTGTATCCTATGCCAGGTGCTCTCACCCGGCTGTGTAAAAGAAGGAACTATACTATACTATACAATTGAAACTCTTGTTTGATAACAAATACAATATTAAGTGTTTTAGAAATTTTTTTGAGTTCAGCAAGAGCCCTCTAAAACGACGTAATGAACGCAATATTCAGCTAGCGACACTGAAATCGATATTTTCGAGGAATACCGTATAACCTATTAAGTTTCTGTGCAGCTGTTAATACTCGTTGGTCGAACCCCCTGGGTCATTCTTACTTGCTGAGGCTGCGCAGCAGTAGAACTTGTCCGTCAGGCTCTGTTGCTGCACAGTACACGTCCGAAACCTAGTCCGTTCGGCTTCGGCATACCAGAATCTATAGCACTAAATATAGAGACAGCAAGGTAAAGAAGGCCAAAATCATGCTCCATTCGATCCATCATACTGCCTGATACCAATACAAATTTACCGGAGATATTGGTTGCTCGGATACGCGTCCATACCGACAGCCTCATTGAAGCAAAATTACAAAGAGATATTATAAAATTCACAAAGAACATATAAATAGTGTCAGATCATGGCAAAGCAGATCTTTAAGTAAGCATATCTAACGCAACTAAGCGGACATTGCCTTAGTGGGCGAGAACGACGGACCCGGCACGGGTGGGCTTTTTAGACCGAAAGAGTTGGTGTCAAGTAGATGCAACTCGCACGGACTACATCAAGACGGTAACGGACTTAGAGCTTAGCGCTAAAACTGCCTCCCAACGAAATAATTGACGGTAGTACAGCAAAAGGGAACAGTACATTGTTTTTTTCGGAAAATCTGGTCATGTCGCAACTGTTCCACTAGATAAACTTAAAACGGTCAATTGTGAGTGGTAAACAACCATTTGTTTGCCAAAAGTTTTTAGAGAATTAAGGAAAACCAACCGCCGAAGACAAATCATTCTTTAGCAAGCCAATGCGAGCTCTCACGTATCGATTCACACAAGAGAGTTTTTGAGCGCTGAAAAGATCGAATTGATGCGTCATCCGCGTTACAGCCCTGATTTGGCACTTAATGATTTCTTTTTATTCCCGAACATGAAAAAAAAATGCGAGGTCAACGTTTTTCAACGCCAACTTCTCAAAAAGCTTGTAGCAAACGGTGAACTATGGGAAAGTTCTGTAATTAGAAATATCATTCCTACGTTCCGACTTGAAGATAGGCGTGACGGACGCTACTTTCCAGCGATTGATGAAAACACCTGAGGCAAGAGAGCGATTGAAGATATCATACAAAATGTAACACAAACGGATAATTTACTTTGCCTAACTAAAAAGGGACAAACACATGGTTTTAGGTTAAATTCAAGTCTTTTTTTTTGGGATCGGTACTATTTCATGCTATCTCCTTTTTCTCAGGTTTATTTATATATAGAAAGAACTATTAGTTATATAACCATGTTCCGTTTAGAGTTTAGACAAGACTTTCAGTGGGATCTCAACAGTAAGTAACTCGCTGCTTTCGATAAAAGCATTCCCTTTCTTTTTGACGATTGCGTAATGAATCTTATACTTGATTTAGTTTGAAAGTACTAGCAGTCCTCTCTGGAAACCTCCTTTTTCAACGACCTGTAATCCGACAAGTCGCTGTTAGGATGGATTAGATGTCTTTGTGATATACAAAAAAATTTAATTGCAGAGAAATTGTGAGGAACAATACCAAATAAGAGCTAATCATCCTGCAAAATACTTAGAAATCGGGAAGAGCTTTTCCGAAACCTGATTACGTTGCAATAACTTAAAATATTTCTTAAAACAATAAACCATTTCTATCGATTATTCTTTATTTACGTGGGCCTCATATACGATAGTTATTTTTTAAAGCCAGCGAGGGACGGATACAGCGGAGCGGTCCTGGCGGTCTGGATCCACCCCCCCTTCCCCCAAATACCGGTGGTCTCAGAAAATTCCAACCGTGTTTTCAAATTCATGACACACACAAAAACTCACTCTAGACAAAAACATTTAAAATGATTACCCAGTAAGTGGAATACAAATAGAATTGCCTTATTCAAATTGAATTTCATTGATTTAAATTTTGTTTGTGAATTCTCAGTTTGAGACAATTAATTACAATATCCTTTTTTTATTATATTTGACTAACTTTAATTGGGTGGTGCATATAAATGAATTAAATAAAATAAAATAAAACATTAAATATAGTTGTTACACAAAAAGTCGTCGATAAAATCCATAGAATGATATCCGATGACAGAAGAATGAAAGTGCGTGAAGTGACTGAGCTTGTAAGCATCTCAACTGAGCAGCTACATCATATTTTACACGAATATTTGGTTATGAAAAAGCTATCCATGCGATGAATGATTGCTTACAATCGAAAAAAGCGCAAATGTACACGTGTGTTGTCACCATGACGAAAATCTACTATTTCCTATTTCCAAACCTGAAGATGTGGCTGTGTGGTAAGAGGTTAAGGTCAAAATAAAATAATGGGAAAAAAGCTGGACTAAGAGTAAAGAGTTAAAAGGAGATTATGTTGAGAAAAATCATGATTTCTTGCCAAAAAAGTATATTTAATTCAAAAAGTTAATGACTTATCAAATCGCCTTCGTAATTTGCAAATTTACTAAGACATTTACCGATTTTTTTAAATCAGTGCCACGTTGCCAGTTACGGTGGCTTCAAGTGAACGGTCCTTTTCTACTTTACGGAGATTGAGGACGTATAGGCGCTGCTAAATATTCATCGAGATATTGAGGTTACTAGAGACCAAATATTGGATATGTTGAAAAAAAAAGGGAAAATAGATGAAGCACTTTTAATCCCTGATGCTTTATGATTCTACTGAAATAAATGATATAATCATAGCCAATCAATGGCCTTATAAAAATGCATGTTTATAAATATTTAAAATAAATGGACGCACCGAAAACATATTTTCTGGATCCGTCCCTGAAGGCAGCTGAGGCTTATATTTTTCTGAGCTGTTTGATTTCAATACCAAAATGATGCGGAAAAATATATAATTTAAGTTCAGAATTAATATTTCCGACAACATAGCAAAAAGTCCAGTAAAATTGGCATTAAGTTGCTGAATTAAATCGCCGTCTATGAAAAAAATACTAGTTCGATATTTAAAAAAAACGTCGTGAATCACAAATCAAAATTATCCAAAATAGATTGGTCCAGCAGATATCGCAAAAAATTAATAATTACCGGTGTTTGTAAGTGTTCATAACAAATCGGATCACATTCAAGTTTTTGATTAGTAAAAGTCTGTTCGTTATGGTTAAATCCGCCATGTACTGTATTCCACTTGTAAAGTATCTTCATTTTATACGCAATATTTTTACAAAGAGTATTGAATCAATTATGAAATTCAAAATTTCGCACAGGCGGCTTTAGATTTGGAAATATTCTTAAAAACTCTCATTTGATTCACGAATCGAGGGAATTGTGAAGAAATGTATAAATCACCACTTTCTGGTGAAACCATCTTGGATCAGTAATAATATTTTATACATTTTAAGAACTGCAGAACTGAAGGCTTGCGTTTAATTTTAGATCCATATACCAACTGTAAGGTACATTTCCTCGTCGTAAGCCCCAAATTTTTCCGATATTTCAGCACCGTTCTATATTTTATCATTTTGTGACTCATCAAATGTAACTCAGAACGTTTTTATATATCAATTGGTTGTTTTTTCATCGGCGGTGAATTCATTACACAGTTAAGTAACGCGTCTGATTTGACTACACTAAATGGTGATTATAAGAGTACTTTTTGAACAACGAAGCAAACAAATATGGAGTCTGGAGCTGGAGACGAGGCTAACTCTAATTCATAACTTGATAGATCACAGTGAATCTCAATTAAAGTAAATTACATGTGTCCGTATTATGTCTCATTAATAAATAATTATTAAGCTTTTTTAAAATCATTTTTGTTTTATAATCGCTACCAACATTTGAGTCTTTTAAAATAAATAAATTGTGTGTAAGAGAAATACTTTACTTTTATGCAAAAGCTGTGAAACATTATTCACTATCTTACGCGCAATCCAAAACCGCAATATTCTATAAAAGTCTGAACAATATTTTCTACATATTTCTTTTATTTGCCGCACTATGCCACATGCAACGCCTTCCGCAAATAACGAGTAATGCTTTTGTTAAATTTCCTCCTTTGCACTTTTTCAACGAGCAGAGGTGGTTAATTCTCGCATGTGGCTGGAAGGAATGTCCAACGCACGTTACCGCAATTCTTGCCATTTATCTTTTAGCCAACGTTTTGGGCTAAATTTTTACGTCTGTGGAATTCCGGCCGCCTTAATTCTTATTTTCGCCTCAATTCAGCGATTTGGGTTTCTGTTTTTTTTTTTTTTATTTTATTTGTTTTTTGTTTCAGTGAGGAGGGCCTTACGAAAATATCACACGCGTATAATTGAGTTTGACACAATAAATTGCTCATCATGTGCAACTTTGTTGCTATTATTATTGCTGTTGAAAGTCGTTGTTGTGGTTGTTGTTGTTGCCACACAAAAACAGCAACATAAATCGTTATTGTATTGTTGGCAGCAACCATTGCCTCGCACTTCCACATTGCGTTTGTTGATTGCGCCATGTTGTTGTTGCTACTGCAAATATATATGTATATGATTTCATTTTGCTGGATAGCTTTGTGCGGCGGTGTTGATATTCTCGACCTTAAAGCGTTTTCAGGACTGATTTATAAATTGATTTGTGCAACTTGAACACACAGCGGGAGCGCATTTGTGTTCTTCCAATAAACGCTCGATTTTACGAACTAAGCCAACGGTATCATACGAAGATGCGCGCATGCTCTTGACCGTTTGGTGGCTTGCTTCCACTTATTGTATAAACATACATACATACGTACATATGCACTTATAAAAGTGTGGAGATATGTACCGGCTGTCACCTTTGGGGAACATCGTACAGTTCGCATTGGCAGCATACAATTATGTATGTAAATATACAGGATACCAACGAAGAAAGGTAAGAAAGCAAATATGGAGTTGTTAAGTTGTGAATTTGCCATGTAATCAGACATTTCGGCAATTACAGTGTCGGTCCAATAGAGAGAGAGCGCTTACTAGCAGTGTGAAGATTGATTTCTTAATTAAGAAATAAAATTTGAAAAAAAAAAAACACAATTTAAACATTTCACTTTTTTACACATCCACTTTTATTATATTGAAGACATGTTTTTAGATCCCAAAAAAATTTTAAAAAATTAGTTTTTAATGCATTTTATTCATACCATTTAAGGGCTAATTATGCATGCTTCGCACAACTTGGCATAATTTTTGAGAACTTCACACATCTTTACGTACTTTAAGCTGATAAGTACAACCAAACTTCTCAGCCCTGGCAACCTATCTCAATGTAATGGCTATTGGCGTTATGCGCACAAAAACAATTGATCTTTGTTATTTATGTATTTGTAAATTCCTTTTGACATACAATTTTAAATCAGTCTTATATATTTTTTACAAGAAATAACTAAATAAAATATTTCTTAAAATCCAATAAAACATGTTTTGGTAAATCCGAATAAGGAAGTGGTGATTTTGAATTCATTAAGAGGTATTCTACTACCGGCTAGAAATATGGGATCGCTGAGTAAACTGTAAAAATTTCAACGCAATCGAAACAGTTTTTTTTAGTTATCGTGGCGACCGTTTTGAAAATAATGGTTCTGAGAAAAACGCGTTGAAAGATTCATGAAAACACCACCGTGCGCCGTTCATAATTTAATTTATGGCTTTGTATCACGAAACGTACTTAAGATCGAGTAATAATATTTTGCCGACATATTTTACATATAACACAGTACGACAGTGGTTGGTGAGAAATGTTAACAAAATATGAAAATAGGCTTAAAATAAAGCACGTCAGAATTTTAAGAAAATCGATTTTTAAGCTTCAAAGGACCGTGGAGGTTCACTTCTAATGTATTACTATTATAAAAAGTTCTATAGAAACAGAATGGGTAAACCGATTTTAATTCTTGAGCCAGTTTTGAAAAGGTAATTAAATTTTTGGATTTTGGTTTTTTTTTATTAACAAAACTATTTTTTTTCTCCGGTAGATGGCGCTTTAATTTAATTTTAATTTTCATGTAAAGTTAAAAAATAATCAAAAATGTACGAAATTGATTTAATAATTTTTGTTAAAATACGTTCTAAAGAAAATCCAACGGCTCCTTCTGAAGAAACATTTGAAATAGAAAGTAATATTGATATGCTCTCTGAACCATCTGTACCAACAACATTTTCTGAATTTGTGCCAACAACAAGTGAATTAGGATACAAAGTACCACATTGTATTACACAAAAAGATGTTAATGACTTAGTTTGTGTTTCACGTATTAATTTTAATCGAAAAAAAATCGATTTTTTTTTTGCTTAATTTTTTCCAAAACTATCTAATAATACATTTACATTGAGCCCAAATGCGCATTTCGAATGAGCCATTTCATGGTCGTTTATACGGTCTTATTCGCATTTCCTCTGACAGAAACTATCTATCTATTAGTAGACTTCTGTCACATTTTTGACAAGCTGTGTAATTTAGTTTATGCTTGATAGACATTGAAAGGAGATTACCTCTTGAATTTTGACAAAAACTTCGAATGCTGATTAACCATTAATGTTTACGTCGACAAACCATCACCAAAACCAAGGACACTGCACTATCAATTTCAATGGTTAGGAAGTGGTTTACTGAATTCCGTTGTGCTCATATCAGCACAAGTGACGCCCAACGTTCAAGTCATCCAAAGGAGGTCCTACACCAGAGCTCAATGTAAATGTAGTATAAAAACATATGTGTAAAATATTAGCTTTGATTTCGAAGTCGTTCAAAAGATATTTCAAGTAATAGACTAGTAAATTTTTTTGCTGTAAGTAAAACTTTGAAGCGTTTTCTGAAAACAATGTTTTTGCAATTGGCGAGCACGATTGCGCGAAAACTATATCACCTATCAATCTGATTCAACTCATATTTTGTAAAATATGGAAAACTGTTCTATGTGAACCAATGATATGAATAATTATATGGATTTTTGTAATTTTCATAAGTGAAAATATGCACAAATTTAACGTTGAAAATCGATTTCAAAGTTCAAACATAGGAAAAAACTATTAATTTTTAGTTTCCATTGGCTTTCTGAGGTGCATACAGAGTAAAAAGTATACGAATTAACAAGATATTTTTATTTACTGTTGCAGTTAAGAATTACGGACGCTATTTTGCACGCCAATGGACGGTATCAGCTGCGACACGTGGATTCCTCCGCCATTTTTCAACATTTTTAAGTGGTTCAATAATTAAAAAAAAAAGTTTACATATGCTCTAAAATATAGTTTTTAAACGAATTGTCTACAGTGTTTCTTATTCTAAAAATAAAAAGTAAAACAAGTGACTTTTTTCGGACCTCTAAATGATTCGACCCCCTTAAAACTTGTACCATAGTGCACACAAAATTTAAAACAACTGGCAGTGCACTTACATAACTAAACCCGTTATTTAATTAAAATAAAAATTAAAGGAAACAATTTACTTAATCTCCAGCTGAAACTTTTAACAATAGCTAAAAAAAAAATTTTTTTTAATGTTTCGTATTTTCAATGAAAATTCATTTTAAAAAAATTTCTATTATTTTTTCGTGAAAATAAAATTAATAGTATAAAAATTCACATAACACTGTAAATGCTTTGCTATTGCTGCCACTGCAATTTAAATGTCACTTAAGCAAAACGCCAGCAAATGAAAATTCAACAGACTACAAAGTTTTATAAGAAAGTTCAATACAATAACAGAAATTGATTATTTGACGAAAAAAGATGTCCATGTACCAGCAGAATGGAATTTCTTCGCAAAATCGCAATATATATCGCATGAAGAATGTTTGAAGGATCGCTTTTCTACAACAAAAATAATTAATGGAATCCGCGCCTTTCATTTGTTCAATCCGTGTAATGATAAATCTCTTGAGAGTAAACTTATTTTAAAATATTGCAAAAACTCAGTAATAAAAGTTTTTAAATCTGTAAGTAAATAAGTTTTAAATGTTCATAAATATTTAGTAATGCCATTTTTTTCTTAAAGTTTTATTTAGCCTGAAAAGCTGCAGAAAGCTTGGAGTAGCGTGTCCGCCGGGTCACCGTCTAGCATATAAAATTATTCATATCTTTTTTCCGGTAATAAAATAATAAATGCAGTCATTTGGTTGATAGTTTAACAAATATTTTTGTAAAAAAAAATGTTTTTTCTACAACACCGAAAAGTTTGTTAAATTATTATTTGTTTATTGTAAAATTAATTATTTATAAACACATAACAAATTGGTTACGTACATTTCCCGGCCAGGTCAAATCATTTTGTTTGATATTTTTTTTTCAAAGAAAGCATTTTATGTTTATAAATTTTTTACTGTATATATTTTATATAAAATAACATAAAATTAAAAAAAAAGAATTTATATAAATATTAACAACCATAAAATTATATAGTTAAAATATCGAATAGAAGAACATTTATTAGTATTTTGAAAAGTCTTCACTAACGTCTTTACTAGAACAGATGTATATCAATAAAAATTCCGTTAATTTTTTTACGAAGGTATTGTGTGGTGTTTTTCATATAAAACAACAATTTTTTCGAACAACTAATGTTACATTTTTAGTGACTTGAATCTTACAGTTTTATGATCTACAAAAATGGTAAATATATTTTTAAAAAAGTTTGAAATTGTAATGAAATATGTATACAGTCTTGGTTACTGGGCTTTTAATAGATACCTCTTATTTTGGTTGCTAAAATTGATATTGAATTAAAGAAAAATTTATTATCAAAATTTTTTCAAAATGATAGTTCTATTTTCTGCATGTAAAAACTTAAAAAAGGTGGAAATCACATTGTTTTTGTTAACAAAATGTGTAAAAAATATTGGCTTCTAAATCACACTTGCGTTTTTTATTTATATAGTTTGTTGTATTAAGGTGCTATGTATATGCATACATGTGTGGTTGAATATTCGGTTATATTATATAAAATTGAAATATCAAATTTCTGCCAATATGTTTCATTCTATGTATAAACCGCATTTCGCTACTAGTTACCTACTTTTCAACTACCTTTGCGCGAAAAGGGATAAAATATTTTCCCTTTTATCAGATCTTCCTAAATGCAACCTTACAAGGCAGTCGGAAAATTTAAACGTCAATAAGTATCCAACCTTTTATAATTGAATCATAACTTTTAACCTATAAGCAACCAAAATATGCAAATAGACATATTTAAATCGAGTAGGCAGTTTTTAGTGGTTTACTTAAGAAATTTTGACTCTTTACAAAAAACATTCCAATACAAATTATTATATACATAGGTATTTTCAAAATTCAAATGCCTTTCTCAAACTTATTAACAAACTAACAAAAGAATTATTTGAATACACAATATGAAGTAGAATAATGTTAAGGAAGACATATAGGAATATTGAATATAATTCCCAGTTTCATAAACTAATTTCAAATTTATCAGAGTAAAAAAACCAGGAAACAAAAAAAACACATTTAAATAGAGTGTGTATGTAATATATATATTTATTAGATGACTTAAATAGCATTCACTATCTCTTCAAATATTAACTTCTCAGTACGCGTAAACTCAAAGAAAAAGTGAAGAGAAAAGAGAAGAATGATCGAATGAGTATGGCGTTTTTGCGTAAATTTATGATGAAATGAGAATTAAAAATTAAAAATTAATTAATTTGAACATTTTTCATAAATAACTACCCCACAACGTCTACAAACTAAACAATTGCAATATGTTATACGCATAGCTTTGTACGTATGGATGTAAAAGTAAATACTTAAAAAGGTATCCAACAACATTAATTGCGCTTGTGAGTGTTAAACACATTTAGTTATTGTTTTTGCCTTGTTTGTTTTTCCGATGGATTTTAAGCTTTGCTATTGTTGCAAGTTTGCAATGCAGGTGTTTTCAAAATAAACATGTCGTATGGCTGCTGCGCCGTCCCCAATGTTTCCTAGCAAAAAAGTGAAACATTGCGATTGTGCACAGTACTAAGAACGTGCTGCACGAACTACTTTAACACAGCTTTTTGCCAACACTTGCTGAAGCATTTGACAACATAAATGTCATAAAAATGTTAAAGGTTATAGATATGCGATTGCATTAAATCGGGAAATCGAAAACACTTACAAGTCAGTAAGAATTAAAAGAAAACTACATCTGTTTCAAAAAAACGCAGCATAGCGTGCAGGTCTGTGACAAAATTTTGGCGTTCAATTATAAATCATTTAAAAAAAAATATCTTTAGAAGAATTTAAATATTTTATGAAATGAAAAAATAAATCTATTTTGCAATCAAGAAAATGGACTAATTTAAATGCTGCACAATATAAAATAAGTAATAAAAAAGTATTAAAATTTTACTAAAATAATGTTATCCACCTCTGTGGCCGCTGTGGTCGAGTGGGTAGCGGTGTGTGCTATTACTCGGTAAGCTGGTGAGTTCAAGGTTCGAATCTCAGCAAAGGCAGGGTATTTTCTGCCATGAAAAAAGCTTCTCATAAATACATCTGCTGGAATGTTGTGTGGTGTCGTATTATATGGCTGAAAGCATAATACATTTTCAGTATATGGTTGAACTTCCAAAAGTTGTGCTTAGGTTTTCTGACAGAAATTGATGACGTATCTCCTTAAGGAGTTTAGTAATCACAGAAATCAATGAAAATTATTTAAATAATTTGTATTTAAATCACTTTGATGGTAATTGCGACTTTTTATATTTTTAGTATGCCAAAATTAAAAGAAACAAGATTTTACAATAATGATTATTCTTTAATATGTAATGTAAAATACTACAAATATGTTGCGAATGTACTTAATAAGGATCAGCAACGAAATCATATTTTGTCAAGCGATTTTATTTCTTTTAGTCAGGGTGCACAAAAACTCGAAGTTCAACCAAGGCAACTCGTGCTCATCACATTGCTCGTCTGGCAAGTGAGCGTGGTAAGTTAGTATCAAATCGTTTGGAAAGAGCGAGACTGCTGTGTACAATCTGCTTGACGATGCGAGCAGTTGACTGTTCACTTACTTGCATGAGTATGACGAGTGAGTGAGTGAGTATGAGGTTGCGCAGCACGCAAAATCATCCGGCAAATGTAAAGATTTGGGCAGTTTAAGTGACAGTTACTTCTCATGAATATATGTTGTTTGGTACTTTCTATCAAAGGACGGTTTTAGTTAAGTGAGCCTTAGAAATATTACTAAGAAATACAATGTATGATATTTGTTTTAATTTTTGTCATCGTGTTGATTTACAAATGCTTGCAAATGTTCTTGAATTTATCGCGTTTTGGTTAAACATATTCCTTAAGAAATATAAAAGCCAGGGAGTTTTTGATACAGAATACATAATTAGGGTTAAGTAAAATATTAAATTGTCTATACATCTTGCTAAGGATTATGTATAATAGAAGAAATTTGAAATTGCACTTGTATTGAAGCAATGGGTTGGAGTGGCATGATTGAGCATTAATTTAACTAAATATTTGGTTAGCGAATAATTAGCGTATAAACTTATGTTAATCAAAATCGTTTTGCTCCTCTGCCTCGCTCATATGCCTCACTCGACAGCTCACTAGCTTGCCCCGCTCATCCGCTCCGTCAAGTGAGGTCTGATTTTTCAACTCTTACACTTACTACTCGAGGTGTGCGCTCATACTTATGAGGTGCTCGTTTGCAAATTACCTCGTCTGACACTTAAGGGCCGTACACATAAGACTTTCGCTTTGCTTTGCTTCAGAGTTTCGCTTTGACAGATAATTTGAAGACCTGATGTTAAATGAGTGCTGCTAAATACAAGACGAGAAAATTAAAGCAAAGCAAAACGAAGCAAAATCATTGCGAACTCTCAACTTTTGTACACTTTGACAAGCAACTGTTTACATTTCCCTTTTATTTCTGCGCGCATATACATACGATTTAGAAAATTCAGTAGTATTTCATAATTTTTGCGAGTATATTTACTTTCAAAAAACGAAACGAGAAATTTTAAATATTATTGTTATTAATATTGCATACTTTATTGTTATGTACTTTAAATAAATAGAATAATATGGAGGAAAGTATAATTAAAGCGATTAAGCCTCACTGTACCCTGTTTAATAAAACACGCCAATTTGAAAGAAGATCTGTTGACTACAATCAAGCGCTAATGTCTGCTGTTAAAAGTATATGTATATAAGTTTAAAACCATTATTGCAATATCTACTTTTTTCCTTACCCTTTTTCGAATTGTCAGGTAAAGCGAGGAAAGTTGTATGTGTACGGCCCTTTAGTGAGCTGCAGCCTCGCAGCTAAAATAAGATAAATCCGAACTCTGCTTTAAGTACCTATGCCAATTAGATTCGAACAATTTTCTATCACAACGCTAAGTTTTCGTATTATATCTAGTAGTAATGTATTACTGTGAGCTCCATTTAAAAGCCACTAATTTTTTACGACTTCAAAAAATTATTATTTTTTACCACTAAAATTGTGTCATCATTGATTCCCAGAAATCTATTTAATCTAATTATTGAATACTTTTATGCAAATAACTGAAATTTTTCAAAAAAAAAAAAACTTACGCGTACAGAAAATCATTTAGCAACGAATGAAAACAAAGTAAAATGCATATCCTAAGTTCCACATGAAAATCCAAGTTTTCTTCTGTCTTTTTAAGATTTTTTACAATGACTATGTGTAACGAAATTAGATAAAGGACCAACATTGTTTCTAAGGGTGTTTTCGATGGCCGATTAATGCTGCGTAACTTATACTTCAATTAAATTTTTGTTTATAACGATCTCACAAAATATTTAACTTTAAAAACTAAATGCGAAAAATGGCATGAAACTTTGCGTTGGATATTTTAAACTTTTTTTCCAAAAAAATGAATGTCATTTGAGCTAAACGCTACACCAATACACTGTAAGAAAAACAGTAAAAAATTTACAAAATATAGTGAGGAACTGTACGGTGGAACACCTTAAAACGCATTATAAAATCAATTTAACATATCAAAGTCTACACCCTTGATTTATTTAGTGTTCCACTATCCTACTTCCACTGAGTATTATCGATCGATCGCCTTGCGAGTATAGCCCGAAACCCTTGCGATTTATCTCAACTACTCATAATGAAGACTTTAAAAACGTACTTACACGCATATCTTTGAAATCTTCGTTTAAAGTTGTCGTGTTGCGTCGCACGGCCGATCGTAAACAACACTAAAGTTTTGGCGTCATCACAACAACAACTTCGTCGGCTACTTCGCATCGCACGCTTCATTACTTTAGCCAACCAGCCAGCGGCAAATTGTTCAAGATTGCTGATTTCAATGCGGCAATTGTGGTTAGCTTCTGCCTGCTGCTTTATGGATAACACCTTCGAGCAACAACAATTTCAAATCAATAACACAAAAAGTCAAGCCTGCAGTAAATCTGAAGAAGTATAAGTGAAGCAGCAGAGGAATGGGGGTAATGGCGCGCTGGTTTGAGAAAGTTGAAGTGACGATGAAATGCTGTCAATAAGTAGGTGACTTGACGAACAACAACAACAACAACAACTGCCGCTTAGTGGAGGCCAATCAATAACGCGTTGTTGCCGGCGCTACTACTGTTGCGGTGGCTGTGTTGATGATAACGTTAATGTTGATTATGATGAGCAGCGCGTCGATGCGACAGAGTGCCTTTGGCAAAGTGGCTTTTCATATTTTTTTTTTTTATGATTTGTATGTGCTTGTTGGGCTTTTGATGTTGACTCCATTGGTGGCACCATCAACATTTCTGCTCGTTGCTTATTTCTTTTTTTTTTACATTCTTCTTTTATAATTACCAGCGTTATCCGCGTAAGCTCGCGTCTCAACAATAACCGTTAGAATTGACTTCAAAGTTTGATTGGCGATATTCTGGCTAAAACACCCTCTTCACTGCCTCACAGCAGAGGCGCTGCAACGTTGGCGGCAGCCTCAATCAAATCAGCGTATTTAATATATAATTCGCGATTGCCACCGTTGATTGTGCGTAGAGGTGCGAAACAAGTGCCTGGGGGATTATGTGCCACATTATGCGGCAGAGCAAAAGTAGCCACCGCCACCGCCACCGCCACCGCCACCAACATCGCCATCGTCATCGCCATTAGCACAGAGCGGGTATTTTTGTTTGAGCGTTAAAATTGGTGCACTTGCGGCCGGTCAGGAGGCGGGCTTGTTTGCTGTTTATATCGCTGAAAAGTTATGGCAGTGATATTGATTGTTTTGTGCAAGGTGCGAGCATCTAGGCACAATGGCATTAAAATTGCTGCATACAAACCAGCGAATCAAGCACTTCGAACAACTGGCGAGCGACGAGCAATGTGGCACCACCAAGTATGTACGAGTAAGTAGTAAGTGCCGCGCTTTGGTAATTGTAATAATGAAGAAAAATTTCTCAATTACTTTGCTATTTTCCTAACCGATAATGGCACGTAATTGTGGCAACTGCAAGTAGCGGTTGCGCTTTGTGGCGCGCTGTGATTCGTTTTTTATTCTCAGGGGCGTTAATGTGAAACAATGGTGAGTGTCATTACGAGGCCGCCACACGAAAACACCTAAGAGCTGTCCCAATTATATCTAAGTGAATGTTTTCTTTTTATTTAACACTTACTGTTTTGACTATTTTGATTTTATGTAAATACATCGATTTGAAAGCAAGACACTTTGCACAGCTACATAGATCAGCGCCAGAGTAAAATATAAAAGCTTGATTTAATTTGAAGTAAATTCTAGAAGCTAAAGTTTCAAAAATATTTTGTGAATAGCCTTGAATTTTACAGAAACCAAGGCATAATGAATAGGAAGCAGAGAAATTGAGACAACAAATTTTCTTTTTGCATTCAAAAACTAAAGTACCGAAAGTATTTTTCTATATAACAAAGTGTAGAAAATAAAGTACAATTAATATATTTATTTATTGCATATTTTTTTCATTATGTTTATTTCACAACAATTTTTTCATTACTTAAACCCATTTGCCAGTAACAAATTTCTTTTTTTTTTCAATTTGTTAAAAATTGTATTTAAATAAACTTCTTTAAATTATATGATTTTAATTTATTTAAGTTAAAAAAAAAAATTCCAAGCACTTGATGTCTATGGTATGTAGGTATGATTATTGTACCGTTAGAAGTGGCAATGAGAATGGAATGGACGAAATGTCAACTGACTTCGTCATCCAAGCCCAGTACTTCGCTACAAGGAAAATAAACTTTTCAAATCTCAAAAGAAGACATCTCTTTTTTCTAACAAGAAACACGGCCATCTAAGCTCCTTGCTAAATATGCAGACAAATAATATGGAATGGCTAACGTTGGCGCGAGAAATTGTTTAGAGAATGAAGTAGTCATTTAGCAAGAAAACTTGGTATGCCAAAAAATACCAAATTTCCTAAGCGAATTTGGTTTTTTAATACACATATTAAATCTACAGTACAAAATTTCAACGTACTTTAGATGAACGTGGGTAAACAAGAAATAAGGGAACTGGTTCAAGAAAACCAAATCAAGACTTTTTGCAACATTTGGAAATTTTGGATGACGTGTTTATTAGTTTTAATAGGAGCACAATCTGCAGTGATTTGCTAGAAATCTTAGTTTACAAAAGTACACAGGGAGGTTTGGAAGAAGATATTATTTAGATGAAGAACACAATTTCGAATTAAATATTTGAACAAGACATTAATGAAAAGTAAGCTACATTTAAAACTATATAAAGACCAAAAGAAGTCTATCGCGTTCATACCTTGTTTTTTTTTTATTTAAATATTCAAATGACTTGACTCAGCCACTAAAACATTTTTTTAAATTTTAATAAACTCTAAAGCTTTCATATACATTTATACATACAAACATATATCATATACTTAGCTTGTGTAGCTCATCGTGGGTAAAAACCAGAAATGGCTAAATTAAATTGTTGACTTTTTATTTGTCACATATGCGTAAGTCATATAACTTTATTTAAAACACTTTGATCTATACAAATTAAAAAAAAAATTGCAATTCAAATTAAAAAATTGTAATAAAAATAGTTAAATTATATATTAAGCTACTGCAAACTGTTTGATGTACCTTGACAGTATCCATTTCTATCAAAGCGGAAATTTATTCAAAATTTAAAATTTTTATTAAGTGAAAAAAAAAATAAAAATTAGTTGCTCGGCTAATGATCGTTGGTATGAAATTGGTGAACAATATCCCCTTAGTTTCTAGTTTACATATATTTTTTTGTTCCTTTTAATTAATACTTTCGTTCGTAGATTTCTTTCAAAAACAACTGTCAAAATTGTTTTTCACTTTGAATCCATGATGCCCATCTCCCGAGTTTCGAAATTTCGTAAGAATTTCTTGATCACGTCGGAATTGATAATAGCATTTTCTCACACGTCACATCTCCGACCAAAAAAAAAACTCCAACTATTTAGAAAAAAGTTCAGTTTACAAAATTTCAATTATATCCGGCTCTGATAAGCTTATTTCAAGTTTATTTACTTAAAAGAAGGACAGTAAAATTGCATAAAACACTTTTCAGACGCATCGTAGGCCTACGAGCTATAAATGGATTATTGAAAAGAATACAAAAAAAAAGTTCGTTTGCAGTAAAATATTTTTATGAAACTAAATTTATCTTCCCATGATATTAAGAAAAACTATTAACCCTTGCTGATTAAAAACAAGTTTATTATAATTTAAGAAAAAATAACAAAAGATCATTTTGACTCATTTATATAATTTGTAAATTTACGTTTTAACTCCAACTTCAAACTGCAAGGGTTCAGGATTTTTTTTCTTTTAAACTCTTGGATAAATGGTAAGTAGCTTTTAGGCGAATGAATTGACTGAAAGGTTTCGTATGCATTTCGAATAAGAATCAAAAGTAGTTTCTTTTAAGGAAATTATCTGGATGGAGATAATTGCAATTTGGGAAACTGATTTTTTTCTAACTTTGATAAACTGGCCTTGTGCTCAATAAAACTGGCAATTATAAAATTTGTATGTTATATTATGAATGGCGAAATATGTTTTTAGACATATTCAAATTTCAACAAAAAACAAAAAATTATACATAAATCGACCGATCCACCTCCATAAAATGAGGCCACGCATTGTCTAAAGAGTGTTGCAAGGAATTTAATAGCTCTAGTATTAATACAACCGACACTGCCGACTTATATTGCCACAAACAATGCGACCAAATCGGGTGACAATTTTTGGTTGAGCTAAACAAAAAACAAAACAAGCAAAGCAGAAGCAAATATCAAAAACAGTACCGAAATGCCAAAAATTTGCATACATTTGTTTTTTTTTTGCAAACCGTTTACCAATATTATGTTTTCCTTCAAAACTTTTATACATTTTTATTTTCGCTTTATGCGCGCTAAATGTTTTTCCATACGTGAAAAGTTAAAAATTTGCATAACAAAAGAGACACAAACGGTTGCATGTCGCTAGCCGCAAACTGCTTACTACTTACTGCAATAACAACATTTGCCCGCCAACCTGCCCAGACGACAACCAGCCACACGCTTGGTCACAGCATCGTAGCAGCATTGTTGAGAGGTGGCTAAATACTCGCACATACAGTCAAATAAAATATGTGGCAGAAAAAAAAACAGATTACTAAGCTCACCTACTCAGTGAAGCAGGTAAAAATGTGCAGCGACTGAAGAGAGAAAAGTGTAAATAAAGTTGCGCAAAACGTTTTTATTTATTTTACAAAAATAAAAGAAAAATCGACGCACAAGTGCCCAATACATGAATAAGTTGACGCGGTCGCGCAAGCCCAGAGACTCGTAAAAAAAGTGTATGCCGTGCATTTTTCGGCAAAGAAAAAACAAACAAAAAATTACGAATTTGTTAAATGCTCCCAGATGTGAATAAACTCGCGTACTTTGCTTTGGAAATCAAAAATCAATTGCCACTTTTTTATACAAGCCAGGGGCGTAGTGACGACAAAATGGTTTCGTCGAACTAATCGGAAATTTTGTCATCAACGCACATCTCCACTCAAAAAGGGTGTTAGCGACGAAGAGAAAGGATCAAAGTATGTTTTGAGTTTTGGTTTAGATGACAAAACTAATGAACTTTCGGAAACCTCTAAACAAAAAGCTAGACGCTAAATTAAATTGTTCGGGCTAAAAGAAATTAAATAGTCTACATCTAGCCGGAAAAGTCGACAACGACAATGGTTCTTCGCGGTGTTTTATACTTTAATCCAAATAATAAGCTGTGTATCTAATTTGGTTTCATTTAGTTTGTTATGTAAAGAGTTTTAAAGTTCGTAAACCTATAAGGTATATTTATGTATCACTGGCGAATAGCCATTCCTGTTATGTAGATAAAATTTGTGTATAATTTTCATAACATTTGCTTATTGTCGTAAAGATAGATTACAAATAAAAGAGCACGCAAAAAAAATGTGTTTGTCAAAATGCTGTCGAACGTTATCAATAGCCCAGGTCAACCTTAATCATGCCGTGGCGGCCTAGGCGGTCATAGCAAGTAGGTATACCACGGACAACCTGGGCATAATACTGATACAAGAACCAAGGGTCTACAGGGGCCACGTGAGAGGCCGAAACCAGAGTAAGAATAAGGTAATTTGGGACATCTCCTATGAGAGGTCGTCTTGGCTGCCACCTATTTTCCGTTGGACGACACCAACGTACCAATCCTCGAAGTACAGCAGTTGGTGGGGTTCTTTAATTGCAGAAGACTCCTCCTTCTAATCATCAGCTGCGATGCGAACGCGCACATAGAGAAGTTTGGCAGCACGGACACTAACCGCCGCGGTGAGTGCCTTTTGGAATACATTATTAGCTAGGTATCCAAAATATTGGCAGTGCTGCAACGTTCGTGACTAGGGTAAGACAAGAAGATGTCAGAGAGATGGCAAGTTTTCTGATTTCGGGATAGAGGGTATCTCCGGAATACTCCCTCCTTCCGGGTCACAGCATTATTCGCTTCGAGCAGGAGGTGACGACCACGGTACAGACGGAACCACAAAAGAATGAACTGGGGCAGGTACTGCGAGATTCTCAGTCCTGGAAGCCTTTTAAAGGGTGTTGTTATCAAAACTCACACAAATAAAATGCAGTGTTGCAATAATAAAATACTTGATCACAATACCTTAAATCATTTCTTAAAATAGTTTTTAATAAATATATATTATAGTATATTAATGAAGGCTCCAAAACCTTACGACAAAAGTTGAGAGTGGAGCGATTTTTCGCAGTTGAATACCTACAGTCTTGGGAATATCAATAGCAACAGCATTAAAATCACATAGTTTGTCACTTATATTTTCATACCAGGACGTACTTGTACACAGAGTATTATAACTTTGTTTGTAACAGCAAAAACTAATCGAGATAGATATAGACATATGTATGTATACTAAAATGATCAGAATGAAAAGAGCAATCGATTTAGGCCTGACTGTCTGTCCGTCCGTCCGTGGTTACAATATATATATATATAATATATATAATATAATTTTGGCGCGTACACTATATAGCTCAGTGTTTGGCCGAGCTTCTCCTACCATTTGTGGTGTGCGTCTTTATTTTATACCTCAAATGGAGGGACCTACAGTTTTGTGCCGACTTCGAACGGCAGATGTATTTAATGACAAGCTTTCTCATGGCAGAGATGCTTTCGAAAGGTTTGTCATTGCCTGCCGAGGGGTGACCGCTGTTAGAAAAAACTGTTTCTATTATTAAGATTTTGCTGTGGTTACAATAACTTGAGTAAAAACTGAGATATCTCAAATTTGGAAATTTGGTACATAGATTGCTCTTTGGACAGAGTAGGTTGGTATTAAAAATGGTCAAGATCGGTTAATAACCACGCCCACCACCCATATAACGGAAATTTGCAAAAACATAATTTTTCGGTATCTATTAAAACAAGTTAAGTGAAATTCGGTATTTGGAGCGATTTAGTTTCTTAGTTCTCAATCGCTCCAAATACCGAATTTCACTCAATTAATTAGGAACTTATGAATTTTTGAAAAATGGGCGTTGCCACGCCTACTTTTGAAAAATTGTCTGTATCTCAATAACAGTGTTAGCTATCGTCACAAAATTGGGTGGACATATTTTCCTCAATATCATCGTTAAAATTTTTGAAATCGGACCATAACCTCGCCCACCTCCCATATAACGGAAATTTTGAAAAATTTAAAATTTACGTTTTTTCTTTATCTATTGGAACATATTAGTTAAAATTTCATATTTAGAGAGATAGCTAATTAAGAAACTTGATTTTTATGAAATCTTGAAAAATGGGGGTTACCACGCCCACTTGTAAAAAAACGTCTGTAGGTATCGCAATAACGATGTAAGTTATCGTCACCTTTTGAAAAATGCAAAAAATTTCGTTTCTCAGTATTTATTGGAACAAATTGAGTAAAGTTTAATACATGCAGCGATATGAAACAAAGAAACGGGGTTTTTATAAAAATGTAGGCACTACCCATACAAAAAATACATCGCGAGGGTATATAAAAATCGGTTTCGCCCGAATTTAGCTGCTCTTACTTGTTTTATTTATTTTTAAAAATTTTCAATTGAAATTTTTCTCCCACAAAAAGCATATAAATCAAAGTTTTAAACTAGTAAGAAGAACACTGAAAAATTTCATCTAACATTCTCAGAAGTGTTCAACTTCTTATTTGAGTGTGCGGTTGTGACGCCTTTCCACCTCTCACGTCTAATAGCACTATTAACCTAAGCCTCGGCTTTCCACCTCTCACGTCTAATAGCACTATTAACCTAAGCCTCGGCTGGCGAACAGATAAAGAGTGGTGAGAACACTCCCCGCATTTGGTCTGACCTCTGCTTCGTCCTCGGACTCCCCCTCCCTTAATGATTTTATTAGTCGATATCGAGCTGGTGGTTGCGGTATTCTGTTACCTGAGTATGCAGGGGTGAAACCCTGCAGAAATGGCTTTCAGGCTAATGCCGTGACTGCCTCCGTTCTATTAAAACCATGGCAGGCCTCGAAGTACGTTCCGATCTCGTCGCTATTCAGTTGGTGGTTGTAGGTAACGGTTGAGGCGACCCTCCCGTTTTTGCGCTGGATCTGGCTCTGAGCACCCTACTTCATAAGCGGAGTGCCAACCCTCGCATGGCCTCCCTGATCATTTTCTCATAGATAACCATGGGATCCTATAGCGACTACAACATCGAGTGAGGATAGCGGCTTCGAGTGGGGACCCAAATAGAATGGAAAGGCCAATTTATTTAAATTTAAAAACAAAAAACGTTTCGTCTTCCCCTAAACGGGGCAAGACAGTGCCGGCGCATGCGCTAAAGGCACCTTTTCGCACAGCGAGCACCTCCGGCTCTGCTCTGGGGGCGACTCCAGGGCGTCCTGTAATCACAGGCGTTGTGGTGGGGTAAAGTACCAGTAAAGCTGCAGGGATTGTGCTGGAAACGGCAGGTTGTCCTGTAGCCACTGGCGCGGAGCGCCCATCAAATGCCGGCTGCAAAGCCTGCACCCAAGTAACTGGGGATGGGCTGATAGCAGCCGAGGTAAAGGCAAACCAGGGAAATGTCGCGATGGCAACTACGGGCAATTCCATCCACGGTTGGTCGGGCGGGCTGTCCACACACGCTGAAAAGCGTGAAGTATAAATAATTTTGTATGTGTGTAAAATTTTACGTGTATTTTTCGTTCTTCTTCTTTGTTATATTAATGTTATTTTGTTTACTTCTATAATACAAAGATTACAGACGTGTTACATTTATTGGCAAATTGAAACTTACGAATCAAAACTTCGTGAAATTCTGGATCCCGGGATTGTCCCGGGATTTCGTTTGCAAATCCCGAAAATCCCGGGATAAATAAAATGCCCAAAATTGACATCCCCATTATAAAAACATACTTTTAAAGTATTGCCGTCTATTTAATCAAACCCTGGCGATGTTTCGTTATTGGTCTCTTTTAATATATTTCACTGTCACATTACTGCAGACATAAAGTTTTTGTTGTTGAAAATCAATAATATCCTTCCAAAAATGTTATAATTTCCTAATCTCGTCCGCTTACACCGTCTGGAATAGGCTGGGATGCTGTATGAAGGTGATTTGCAAACGTTGTTGAGATAAAATGTTAATTTCCTAAGATTATTCATAGACCTCTGAGAAGGGTCAATTTTTCAATAGTGATTTATCCATTAGACGCTGGCTTGTAGACTGTTTCTTTAGCCTTTTCTTTTTTTTTTTTGGAGCTTTCATTCAGTTCGGAAATGAATAAATCCAGTCCCATGTACACTGTTTATCATTGTTTCAATAGCTAGATCTACTTCACCGCCGCTCTTTATAGATACTTTTTGAGCTAATTCTGTTATCAAGCCAGTGAACGCAGACGGTAGTAGTTTGTATGTAATAACCTTCGAAGGAATACTCCTTATTTTTCGGCACAGTGACGTAAGTTACAATGAGCGGCTGGTATTCCGCGCTTAAGTCAATGCTTTCAGTTATACTTAAATGACTGGCATAGGCTATAACAAAAAAAAAATAGTTATAGTAGGCAAGACATCTTGATTTTAGTAACACATTAGTAAAGTGTTCAACTTTGAGATTTATAAACCTTTGTACCCCAACAAAAGATATTTAGCCTTTTTAATCGCCACCAGCAATAAATCTAGTCATCAACTTCTGAAAAAAAATTCCAATAACACTTATCTCAGGCTTGGGTAAATTCTAAATACCTCGTTCTGCTTTGCATATTTTATTGAATGAGATCGGCGAAAAGAACTTATAAGAAGTTTGAAGAGCAAATGTAGTATTTTCCAAAATGGCAGCGATTTAACAATTTTACTCGTAGTTAAAATACAAATTTTCATATAACGAATTCCCACGCTTGATTAATAATTGCTGATATAAAAAAGAGATATTAAATGCAAACAAAGCTAAAACGATAACCAATAATTATTGGAGTTTTTCCTATAAAAACTAATAGTCGCTTATATTTTATGTAGCGCATAATTTCAAAGTTCAAACCACCATTCTTCTAAAAAAAATGAAAATAATTTGACACCTAGAGAAATTAGCAATTCGATAAACTTCTCTTCGTGAACTTGGCGGAATCGTTGTCAACACATCAACAATTGATATTATTTTGCAACTACGCCCCCACTGGTGTTTCGATAGGTTTAAAATGAGTAGGTGCGAATAATTTCTTTACAAATTGCCTGCTATTCAAACAATAATAATAAAGAATTGCTGATGAAGCAAAATTAAGGAAAACACAACTACAAAAACAAAAAATTTCTATTATTGGCGGCGCATTGAACATGAAGCTGAAGCCTTTAGGAAATTTCACAGCGCAGCACGGAGTTGAAGTTAACTCAATGCATTTCATAACACATAAACTAAAATATATATATTTATATGCATATATACGTACATACATATGTGTGTATGTATGCAGACAATATGCGTTGCATGCTCGAAACGCGCGCATAGGGCGTTGATTAGCGCTTATTTTCAAGCTTTTATGTTCAAGCTGCAAATGCATTGAATGCTAATTTTTTTACCAAAATACCGTTGTGGCGTAAAAACACACCAACAATAAATACACAATAGATGGCAGTAAATGAAGCCAACAATGAAAAGACAAACACACACATACCATACATTGACGATTGCAAAAAAATTGAAACGAGTTTGAATACTTTTGAGGAGTGTTCTGCTTTGATTTTTGGATCCACGCCACATTTTGTGTACTCCATTAATGCAACAAACTACATACTTTCATGCGTACATACATACATACACTCTATCTATACGCTCACACTATTTAATACACCGCGACGTAGGAGCTCAAGGCAAATAGTTATGTAGAATTAATAGAGAAAAATATAGGAAATGATGGTTACTATACGCCAGCAAACCCTACTGTTAGAGGACGATAAATAATAAAATGTTGACACGACAACGTCATAACCTTTGAACGAAAAGACAATAAAAAAAAAAAAAACAGAACAACAAATAATAAAAATTCAATAGCACAAATGTGTGTTATAGTGAAGGAGAGTAAGCGCTTCGAATTTGCATGGAGGCGAAAGCGCTTGTATCCGCGCGAGTAATGAATTCAATTAGTCGACAGTTTAGATTTTTTTTTTTTTTTGTTTTGCATCTAACACTACAGCCGACATTGTTCGTTGAAATTATGTGTAACTGTGTTCATTGACAATGCCCTCCAACATTGCCAATGCACTCAAATAAAAAGACTTAAGCTACGAACTTCTCACTAAATTGAAATTTAATGGGTTGCTCCAGGAAATAAATATTTTGTGGTTTTTGGTGCCAAGCACTGATATGCAAACCTGATTTTGGATTGGGCAGAACGCTTTCTACCATTTTTTTTTGTACGAATGTATGTGCAAAATACGAAGTAATGAGAAGGGAATATGTGGGAGTTGAGAAATTAGTTGAGGTATAAATTACAGAGCGTTGGAGTATAAAAATGACCGTGAAAATCCCCGTTTCTGAAACATTTCACTAAACAGTTGTTACAATTTCAAAATTAAACGCGCACAGACTACGCCAAAAGTAATGTATTGCAAACAATGGTAAAGATATTTATATTTTTATATTATCAATTGCGATACAACAAATTCGAAAAAAAACATAAAAATGCATTTTTAGTCTGAGAAAGTGCCTGTTTGAAGTGTCTACCAGTTATCCCTGATTTTTGACAATTTTTTTTTACCATGCACGGCAAAACCGCGATTATTTTTTATATGGAAGAACGTGCGATAGAGCGTCAGTACATTTTTTTTCAAAAATTAGTGGTAAAACGTAGCTACTAGAAATCAGCACTTTGTAGTACTAATATTAAATGAGCTACATTTCTGCATTCCCAAAAAATTTCAAAAAAAATATGTTTTTAAATGTTCGAGATTTTGATGAAATTTTGATAAATGTTTTCAACGCTTTTTATACAATTTAAAAATTAGATTTTAATGGGGTTTGTTAGAGAATTAATGATGTTCAAATTTTAAATAATAGGTGGCTGTATATGCCGCTAAATTCGAGGTACGAATCTCTGCCAGTGCAAGTCAAATCTTAATCATAGCAATGGTTTTTTTATTATTGCGGTCACCACCGTGCCGTAGATCACACATTTTTTGAGTATGCAGCATTGTCGAGGATGTTGGTTTTTTTTTTTCATATAAAAATAAATTTGGTTCGAACAATATACGAAATTAAATGCGAAAAAATTTCAAAAATCAGTGGTAACTTTTAGCACCTTGAAACTTGCACTTTATTTACTAAAAATTTAATTGCCTACAAAACTGCATAAAATGTGTTTGCTATCTTTCAGTTCTCTTCGCTTTACATAGATAGAAATCTGTTGTCTTTTTTCCCACTTTGTCTCCAGTGGAGTCAAAACGAAGGCACCGCGCTCATACATCTTTTCAGGCTTCTTGATCGACTAAAAAATTGCTCCTAAGTTCATTTTTTCCTCAATTGAATGCTTCTTGTTCGACTAAAAAATTGTTCTTAAGTTCATTTTTTCCACAATTGAATTTGGATTTCACCATGCAATTTGTACACTACTACCAAGAATTTCGATCCCAGAATTGCTTCTAAATATTAATCTTTCGCGTTACCATTGTCTTCAAAAAAAAAAGCCAAACCCTTTATGTTGGTTACTTCTGTAATGATTATTTTTGAATAAATATATCAATCGATGATTTGACATCCATAGCTAACGAAGTAGCACGTTTTTATGGTATGGGCAAATGTGTTAAAATTTGGTTGCCAGTGATTTCGCCTTTAGAAATATCTTTTTGTGAAGCGCAATTGTCAAGTACAACATCTCCTACACTAGAAAATGTGTTAGAATCTTGAACTTCATTTTCACTGCCATCGAAAATATCCTCGGCATCAACATTAATAATTTGATGTATTTCTTCAGGACTTAGGCGGAACAATTGAGAAACAAACGATTATAAGTAAGTAGCAAAATAAGGAGGTTAAAATCTGAAAACGAAAAACTGAGTATAAATTTAGAACATGGATTTTAATTGCAGTAGTGATGAAGACAGCGATTCAGAATATAAGAAAGTGATAAATATTAGTGTTTTAAGTAGAACAAGAGTCATTCGAAAGCGTTTGCGTTTTCTGCAATTATATGACGAAACCTATTTCAGATCAATAAACAAACTGCATGGAATATTTATTATTTGATAATAAATGGAATAAACCATAAAACTGTACACAATTTTACTATTTCCATGAAAATACAAACAAGAGTAATTTGTTTTAGAAACCACGCGTTGTGTACGGAGAAGATGATTTCATGCGACAAAAGTGATGCTGCCAACTTTTGGCGAATCGTTTGACGCCTTTAAAGCTAAAATATAATTTGCAACTAAGTAGGAAATCAGCAAGCAAATTTCATTCTTCGATGGCCGCTGTGGTCGAGCATGTTGGCCGGACGTGCTATAACTACATGTGCAGCTGAGTTCGAGGTTCAAATCTCAGCGAGGGCAAGTAAAATCTGTATCAAAGAAAAAGTTTTTTTTTCGAATAGTAAGTGTTATGTGTCACCTTATTAAACGTATTAAGCTGTCGCAGTTAATTTTCCAAATGTTTCGTATTAAAAAATAGTTTATTACATAAAATTAAAAAGGTGTAAACGGTGCAATTCAATATTTTTATTTTTATTTTTCGCACCTTCTCAATTTTTCGCAAATATTGCAATCATTTCAAAGTTGTTATAGACCTTGAAGCAGCCAAAAATGTGCACGCGCAGTTACGTGATACAGCAGCATCTAACTATATATGTAGATGCATACATACATACATACATACATACATACATACACACATACATACACACTGCCACCATAACACAATTAGTTTGCAATGCAACGCTAATAGTCATTTTATGCCAGTCAAAATATGAGAGTTATGACTTGTGATTAAAATCTGCTCAATAAAATATCCAATAATTGCAGATTTTTGTAGCTAATAAGCATTTATGTAAGCGTCTAAATGCATTCGAAGCTAAACTATTGCAGGTGTTTACTGCTAGCCAAAATCTCGTTTGCGTTTCTAACACATTTGGCTGCTAAATATACCGTCAGCCACAGTTACATAAATATCACAAATTCAGAATTATGTAAGCAAATGTTTCTTTGCTAAATTCAAAAAATCGCAAAGCTTTACTCTATCCTATGTAATGATGGAATAATAAAGTATTAATGTCATAAAAATTATTTACATTTATGGCTGTATTCTTCCAGCGCAGTAAGCTTCCACACATATACAGTGGTGGCCATATGATTTGCAACCAAATTAAAAATAGTTTATGTATTTATTTTTAGGAATTTTCAATTCAAATTCAGTTCATTCTTTATAATGATCTATATAAAATCAAGTTTGAAACTTTGTAGAAAACTACAAAACAATTCAACAAACTTTTAATTAAATTTTGAACATTTTTCTCAGAAGCGTTAAAACCTTTTTGAGTATGCCTTTTTAGTATAACAATGTAAAAGTTTCAACGGCTAGGAATTACCGTTGGTTTTTTAATTTTTTTTTTTCAAGGGTGTTACCACTTTCTTCCATATACCATAAAAAGAAATGCTTAATAGTTATATGGAAGCAAATACGACCAAAAAAATTTAAAAAAATTAACGACAATTCATAGCTCTTTTAAACTTTCACATTGTTAGACTAAAATTTATTGGGTTATAAAACTGCATACTCAAAAAATTCTAACACTTCTAAGAAAAAAGTTCAAAATTTTTTTAAAAGTGTGTTGAATTTTTTTTTTGGGGTTTTTTTTCAAAGTTTCAAACATGGATTTATATCGTATATGGTATGTTAGAGAAAAAAACTGTATTTTAATTAAAAATTCTTAAGAGAAATAAATGAATATAATTGGCAAACTATGTCATTTTATATTTGTTTGAAAATCAAATGGCCAAAACTGTATATACATATGTATGTACATATCTACCCTGTCGGAAAAAAGCAGACAGTCTGAAAAATTAACCAATATTAAAGTAGTTGGAAATCAACTGCTTTGAAACAAATGCAGCGTGCGAGTATTTAATTCTTCGTACTCCTATATTTATATGAGCGTAATACAAAATAATTTAAAAACTTTTGTAGTGAAGAGAAGCATATGTGTATAGTATATATGTACATACACTGTACTCATAAAAACTCTCATCCGTCAGCAGAAGGCTGTGGTGTCATTCACTTACAATTTCCAATAAAAACAGATGACGAATTGAGAGCCCTTGTCGAAAATATTTACGAAGAAAACAAAACAATTTATGTGAGAAGCTAATACATTCAAAAAATTCTAAATATATATCTAAAGCTTTTTCCCATATATTCCATAGCTTGATGGAATGAAGTCCTAATGGAAGGAAAACCGAAAAAGATGCTTTTGGGTCTTTCATCCAAGGGCGTTGTAATGAATTGCAATCTCGATGGAACTCACGGAAAAAAGTTTAAAAGCTTTTAAATTTTTCTTTATCGTTATTATAATAAATGCCTTTTGTATCGAAAATCGTAACCCAGAGGAAGTTACCAGCAAGACTATTGAGGCGGTAAAAAAAAACAAAGTATGTACGCAGAAGAAACTAAATTAAATTTTAGTTAAAACGTGTAAACGTGCGTTAAAAATGAACTGAATTCCTTACCTTGTTTAAACAAAAATACATATGTAAATATATTTATAAAAACTAAACTAAAATGCGTTTTTAAAAAGTTAGAAAAGAGTATGTATAAAATAAAGAAGTTTAAAAACAAATCGAGTTTAAAATAGTTGTAAAAAAAAGCAGTTTTAAAGTAGCTAGAAATATGTAAATACATTTTATTGCAGTTGCAAGAAAAGCAATTTTAATGTTCTTTCTTTCAAATATATTTAAAACTGGTTGAAATCAAATGCAGAGTCGGATAATTGACTTGCTCCTAGGACATCGCCATGTTAAAAAAGTTAGTTGATGACAAGAAAATATAATGAATTTAAACCACTTGTGGTTAGAAAAAAAGTACTTTTTAAATTGCTTTTAAAGTACTATGATTTCCGACAGGGAATGTACATAATTATGTGTTAAAGCATTATTTAGTAAGCAATATCAGAGTAGTTTTAGTTATCAACACTTTGTAGTCAAAGTAAATATAAATACAAATGAATTTTGGCTCACAAAACAACTGGAATTTACAATTTATACGTTTATACTAAAATTATATTGCGCAAAAAAATACCCAACAGAGAAAATTACAAAGTCAATGGCACCAGGGAAATTTTTTTATCATCGATTGTGATGTACAGGCAATGTACAGGCTTACAAGTTTGAAAACATGCCATTTTGTTTGTTTACTTTTGGTCACAAATGAGATCACCTGCTTTCGTATTCTCACTGTACGATTCTTTGAATTCTTCTTCGTTGTTCTGTTATTAATAATATCTCATAAGTTTGCCATACATTTTCAAATCTTTTCACTTCAATGTCTCTCTCATCTTGCGTTGTTGATTTTAATTAATTAATAATAATGATTGCACTGTTCAGCAATTTCAAGGTCAGCAACTGGGGTCAGAAGTCTTAGACCTTTTTAGAAAACCATTAAAATAATTTTTCATTCTCAGGTTTTTAGCAAATGTTAAAAAAATGGGTAAATTTCATATCGAAGGGAAATTTATAGTTTGGGCACATATAGTCAAATTGTATGAAGAATAGTTTTGTAAAATATTTTAACCCTTAAACTTCCCCCGAAAGGGTCTTTTTGACCACTTTTCTGGAATGTCTGCAAAAATTGCTCTTAGAAGGTCACTAGAGAGTTAAAATGTTCTATAAAAATATTTCTTGGGAAATTTTTTAGTGGATACATCCTAAAGCAAAATCTGTTGACAAGGGACATAAAGGTCCACCAAATATAAAAAAGAAAGCTTATATTTTCCATTCAAAGGTGGAATTTTTTTAGGCTTCCTTTTATATGGGTTTGGGGTTTGGGACATCAGTAGCGCAATCATTGATATCATTTGAATTTTTTTTCTAATTTAAAGGTCTTACTTACCTTACGCAAATTTCCCTTTTAACCGGTATCAACTGAGCAAACCCTACAGCAATTTTTGTAAATGATTGAAAACGTTAATAGTTTTTTGAAAAATTGTTTAATTGAAAAAAGACCATTCGTCGTTTTGTCGTTTTGCTTCAAATAAAATGTATTCGTATAATTAAGTCTTTATCGAGGTGAAATCGATTTTGAGACAAATTGCCATCTCTAATCTCAAATTTGTCATCAGGCGATTGACAAGTCACAAATCGAGATATTGATGGAAAGTATGAAGGAAGGAGTAATTCATTTTTAATGAATATTGAAAAATCGTGTAAATGATTTTTTCAATGCGATAGACCCCATTAAAATACTAAGAATGAATTGAATTTTTTTTATACACAAGTTTTTAGTGACATGTTTTAAAATTTCCCCCTTTCCAATAGTCGGAAGAGCGCCTTGGTGCCTTGAGAGCATTGAGCTGGGGTCACTTTTATTGAGCTTCATTTCAGGGTAGCACTCGATTTGCTAATTGCTGTTGACAAAATATTTAAAAAGTGCACTGTGTGCAATCGTTTAATATATTTTCATTGAGTGGAATGATGTATCCCTAGCTCGAACATACCATCAGCTGTTTGTCTCAAACGCTTTTCACCACAGTCTTTGGTGAAATTTTTTGAGATTTTCTCTTACTAAATACCGAAGTCATCTCAAGTCACAAAAACTGTCCCTAATTGAAAGTCTCCAAATTAGTAACTTAAGATGAGACTAAGTTACTGAATGCACGCATAAAAGTATGTCGGATTTGAGTAGCGGCGACATATGTTTGGCGATGTGCAAGTCGCTAGTGATTAGCTGAAGTTACATTGTTCTAAAATTAAATAACATTTTATTCTTTTAAATTTTCATTAAATTTGTCTTCATTATTATATAATAAATTTATTATTTCTTCTTTCTCTGATACAAGTTTATATAGCAACAAAACAGCTGCTGTTGATTTATTTAAAGAAGATAAAAAAACACGAATAGTTCACTCGGCAAACTTAGCACAGCATTTAGCGTGTTGGCTCAGCAGCCCAAGATTTCTTGGTTAAAATCTGGAAAAAGGTGATAATGGAAAATAAAGAAGTTTGAAGATAAGATGTGGTGAAATATGAAAGAGTAACTACAAATTCTACCAATAAAACTGTGGTTGTTTTTCCGAACATAAAAATCTTCCATTAATTGGCCTCGAACTCAATAAAATTGTCAATGATTAATCATTACAGGGCAATTAAAACTTTACAAAACATTATTGAGATTAATAAAAAGTAATTGGTAACTTGTTTCTGCTTTTTGATAACTAGTATACGAGTATATCTGTTTATATTAAATAGAAGTGAGCACTAAGTAGCTAAATTTTAAACGGACATTTAAGTATAAAAAAATTTTAATTAGCTGACAAATGTTGCAACAAATCACAAGTAATGTATTTACGATTACATAATGTGAGCAATTGCAATGATCACTCCACTACTAAAATGTAAGTAACCGTTTGTACATACATACATACGTCATAGCAAATATTAAAAAATTTATCAGCAATTTTTTTAGTTTCTGTTTGTATGTATTTGTATAATTCATTGTGCTCATTCTCCATCACGTGGGTGCCACTGCCGGGACCTTAAAAGCGTCCAATGAATTTCTCCTTGTTCTTGTTGTTGGCTCCTATGATTGCCTTCATTCTTTTGGCGCTTTTCAAAAATCTGATGCTGATTCCGCGCTATGTACTATAACTTTACTCGTTGTTATTGTTATTATTATTGCTGCGTTATTGCTGCTGTTGTTGCCAACTATAAATCAACGTCAACAGACAGCGTTGAATGTTAAATGAGCGAATTACATAGCGCGGGCGCTGAGCCTAACTACCTACTGCCACCCCCATACTATGTGGAGCGACTGTGAGTACGACGACGCGTGCCTTATACTCGTGTACCTCCGAAACGCTGCAGTGCATGAAACCATCACGCTGATCCTCGCTCACTACGCTCCGCTATTCTTCAGCGATACAGCGTTTGTTACATAACTGCATACAATGTTCTAGTCTCGACTTTTGTGATTTGTTAGCAAACGATGTACTGTGGTGAAAAATTCCTCTTTTTACATTTTTTTAATTCTCACAAAAAAAATTCAAATAAGTGGTTTCATTACTACTAATTGTTAGATTTGATAAAAAATGTAAAGAAAAACTTCTGCGATGGCAATTAATGTTCTCTCAATATGTTAACAGCAATGTATTTACATATTACGATTTTGTGTGGCGCTAAATGTTGCCAATTTTTTTTTCAAAAATTTTAAATCTCCCATAAAAAACTATATTTTCGACCAAAAAGTTCTGACATCCAAAATAATATATTTAAAATTTCAAATTTATTAAATATCTAACTAAATTAGTTTAATACAAAAATTACAAAAATTTTAAATCCATAATTATAAAAAACTTATAAAAATTTATAATTTTTGTAATAATTTTAAAATATATTAAAATTCTTTATTTTTTACAAACATATACAATATTAAAAATTTACAATTCATTTTAATTATAAATTTATATAAATTATCAATATTATTATAATTATATTTCCTTACTTGGGATTGTGGACTCAATGCTTAGGCCTCCCGACTCATTGATTGTGTTGGGTGATTTTAATCTCCCAAACATTTCTTGGAATATGATTGATGGTCATATCGTACCTTCCATTAACAACGCCTTTCTGGAGGGAATTACTGAACTTTGTCTGAACCAGGTTAATACCCTACAAAACAAGTTGGGGAGGGTCTTGGATTTGGTTTTTGTTGACAACATGTACAGGGCCTCCTTAAATCGATGTGATCCATTGGTTTTGCCTGAGGATGTATATCATCCTGCAATTGAATTGTCATACGAGATCATAGACGGAGAGCGGGTTTCTGGATCGAAAGCTTTTAATTCTAATGACAGCTTCGATTTTAGAAAAGCTAATTTTAAAAAATTAAACTATGACTTATCTAAAATAACTTGGCCTTACTACAATGGCGATATTGAGCGTAATGTTTTGGACTTCAACAATACTTTATACAACTTATTTCTTAAACATGTACCTAAAGGTTCTTGTATTCGTGATGAATCAGCCCCTTTATGGTTCACTAAAGACTTGAGAACTTTAAAAAATAAAAAATCGCGTTCTTTTAAAATATATAAAAGTACTGGTCGTCATGTGGATTATCTTAATTATTCAGTCTTGCGACATAAATATCTAGAATTAAATAAAAACTGTTATGAAAAATACTTGAATAAAATGAAAATGAACATTATCCACGACCCGAAAGCTTTCTATGGTTTCGTTAATTCTAAGCGCAGAGTAAATGCATTCCCTTCCGCAATGAAATATCAAAGTACTGTGTCATGTGATAACGAGATTATTGCCAATCTATTTGCCCAGTTCTTTAAATCTAACTACACGACTCAATTTAAATATAACTGTATTTCCTATCCATACAAGCTGAGCCCCAATAACTCTATTAATATTCCAGTCATATCATCAGATGATGTTTTTCATTATTTAATATCTTTAAAAGAATCATTCAAGTACGGCCCTGATATGATCCCGACATGTTTCCTAAAAAAATGTGCAAAGCACCTGTACCTGCCATTATCGAACTTGTTTAATTTGTCCCTCCAGCAAGGAGTTTTTCCGTCAATATGGAAACAGTCTTACATAATCCCCCTTCATAAATCTGGAAGCAGGTCTTCTATTGAAAACTATCGTGGTATAGCTAAACTCTCTTCTATCCCGAAGTTGTTTGAAGCTATTGTTACCAATCAAATGACTTATCCGATTTCCTCAATAATAGCAAATTGCCAACTTGGCTTCTGTAAGGGCAAATCGACCATTACAAATTTACTTGAATTTACCACCCATGTTTCAAATGGGTTTGGGGAATGCATTGATACTGATGTTATATATACTGATTTTAGTAAAGCATTTGACAAAGTATGTCACTCTTTACTCATCCGTAAACTAGATCTGCTTGGTTTTCAACCTGGTATCCTCTGTTGGATGTCTTCTTATCTCTCCGGTAGGACGCAAAAGGTAGTTTTTAAAAATTTTCATTCTGGGATCATCGATGTTTCCTCGGGAGTTCCTCAGGGCAGCCACCTCGGACCGATTCTGTTCCTGCTATTCATAAACGACATTTCTACAGTAGTAAAGTATTCTAAAATATTGATGTACGCGGATGATGTTAAACTTTTTAAGACTTATGCCTCGGCTGAAGAAAGGTCCTTGCTGCAGCAAGATTTGGACAGCATAGTCAATTGGTGCAGTATTAATTATATGCCGCTTAACCTTAACAAATGTAAATTCATGTGCTTTTCTCGACGAACCATTCAGCCGGCCTCCTACAAAATAAATAACTACGTCCTAGAACATGTAAACAGTTTTGTTGACCTGGGTGTTGGTATGGATTGTAAACTCAATTTTAATTTTCATATTAGTTCCACAGTTAATAAAGCAAGGGGTGTACTGGCTTTTGTAAAGCGTTGGTCAAAGGAATTCCGCGACCCGTATATAACTAAAACACTTTTTACTTCATTAGTAAGACCAATACTGGAGTATGGTTCCATAGTTTGGAATCCTCGTTATCAGGTCCACTCAGACCAACTAGAGTCAATACAAAAACAATTCTTACTTTTTGCTTTGAGAAATCTTCGATGGGATTCGCCATACAATCTTCCCCCTTACACTAGTCGTTTAAAACTTATTAATCTTCCTACTCTTTCGAGTCGCAGAGAAATGTTAGGAATAATATTTCTGGTAAAATTAGTCAATGGATGGATCTCAAGTCCATTTCTTCTAGAGCAAATTAATTTTAATGTACCCTCCCGTGCAACGAGAAACTTTAAACCACTTTTCTTGAAACTATGCAGAACTAACTTTGAGTTGAATGAACCGTTTCGGGGTTTATGCCAAGACTTTAACAATCATTCCAGCACCTTTGATGTATCGGACTCACTTTTTATAATTAAAAGAACTATTCTATCCTCTCTTAATAACAGCTAACGATCCAATTTTCTTACTTTGCATTTCTCTAACTTTGTATTCGGCTGATGAATTCTTATTCTGTAGCTGAGCAGCTTGGGATCTCGACGCTTAACAAACTTTCTTCTGTCACGACTCGGCACCTAAGATTTGTATATTTAAAAAACATCCGTACGTTATGCGGATTGAGCCCCTCGTGCCGGTTGGGCGGGAAAGTGGGTTTCCGTTGGGTTATAATATAATAATTTATATAATAATTTGAAAATTTAATATAAAATTATAAATTTAGAAATTTTTAATTTAATATTTGAAATTTATTATCATTAATGTTAAATATAAAATTTTTATAATATAAAATTTAATTAATGTCATCATAATTTCTTTAATTATTTTTTTAAATAGTTTTCAATATGCTTGTAGAAAAATATTTTTATATGTAAATATAAAGCAATGAAATTATTATTGGCATGAAAATTTAGAAATTTTTAATTTAATATTTGAAATTAAATATCATTAATGTTAAATATTAAATTTTTATAATATAAAATTAAATTAATTCATCATAATTTCTTTAATATTTTTTTTTAAATAGTTTATATGGTTGTAGAAATATATTTTTATATGTATATACATACATACATTATTTAATTAAAAATTGATTTTAATTAAAATATTACAAATTTAATTATTTTTAAATATTTTAATTATATAATTTAAATATATATTTCGAATAAATAATAATTCACAATTTTATTGAGCTCGAGGCAGTTTGTGGAAGATTTTATTGGAAAAAAACAACAACAGTTTTAATATTAGAAGTTATAGCCGCTATTTCGGAGATTACCACATCTCCTCATCAGACTTATTTTTATTTAATTATATTTATTCTTCATCACCACTTTCCCATGTTCAGTATAAATGTGAATTTATTTAAAAGGGCCAATAAAAACATTACAAATTTAAATATAAAGTTAAAATTTTAAAAACAAATTTCAAAAAATAAGGAAATAATGGCGAAATAATTGAATTTTAAATACTTTCTCTATTTAACCTTTAAGTTGAAAAAAAAAGGATTTCAATTATATATTTTTAAAATAAAATTAGATGACATTGGCATTGATCAAGGAGTCTGTATATACTGAAATATTTAAATCACATTTTGTTTTAATGAAATTCAGTTTTATTAATTTTCCTAAATTGCTTTGTTAATTTTTTTACACATTTCATTTGATACTTTGAATTTTGTACAATATAAAATTTTTTTTTACGAATGTAAATTGTTCGCAAAATACCAACAAGTGCGGGAAATTTAAATTTATTTCTTATTTTTGTTTTATTTAAATGGAATTCGGAAAGTAATCTTTCCATAGTTTCTGTAATATTTTATTAATATGTAAATTATACGTTCAAATCAGAAATTTTGGAAAAACTATATTTTAAATACAAGCTTGTCTAGAAAACAGTAATTTACAATTAAAGCTGTGAATCTGGCAACATTGGTGACACTTCAATCGGCAAAATTGTGTGGAAACGCAAGAGCTGATTATGTTTGAAACTTTTAAATTAAACTTATTCTTACTATGGTATTATAATTTGTAATAATATTGTAAACCCAAATTTATTTATTTTTATAAAAAATTATTAAACGTTAACCGTTAACTGTAAATTCTCATTATTTTCATTGTTATTTAATTTTATAATACAATTTGCATGACCATTTTGCTGTGATTAATAAAATTGACTGAAACAAATTCTGAATTAAACACTTTAATTCAGATTGTAAAGCCCATCTTCCGATAAACAACTAACAAAGGTTTACTTTTGATTACCTGTGCTTTGTAACCAAGTTGCACCAAGAAGATTTTCGTTATTCTAACAGCAAAATTTTCAAACTTATCGCATGCCTTATCTTTTGTTGAATCGACTGATAAAATCTTCAACTTAATGCACTTCTCCAAACTAAGTTTTCTACATCTTTATCGGCACTCGGTATTGAGAACTAAAAAAAGCCATATTTTATACACATCCATTTTAAGTATAAAATGAATTTTTGCATCTTGGAAAGACGCAACTAATTTTTTGTTTTAGTTCTTGCACATCCACTCGCAATTGAAGGTAGTTTTGTTTATTTATTTTATTTAGATTCAGTAATTTCACTGAACACATTTTATTTTAAATTACTTTTACCAGCAGAAATTAAAAAAAAAATGGTAGCATAAATTAAAGTCAGCTGAGTCAACAAGTTTGGTTACAAATTAGAGAACAGTCACAATATATTCAAAAAGGGTTGCTGTTCATATTATAAACAACATTTACATTTTTACAAACTGATGAAATTAGATGTTAGATGACAAAGGAATTTTCTGGCGACAAAAGGATTCACATATTTCTCGCAAGTAATTTTTATCCCCTCCCGCATATCTTGTGTAAAATTTCAACAAGCTAAATCGACTTTAAATATTTTATTCACCAAAATCCTATTTCTGTTACACGGTGCAGTGGCCAAATTGTTAATGGTGAGCTCTTGTAGCCAGCTGTTGTGGCTAATATTGCAATTCGTTGAATGCTCGTCTCTTTTTGTTTCAGACGCATTTCTGCCGATTCGTTCTAATGAAGTTATTTTTTCTGTTTCCGTTTTTTTTTAATCTTTTTCCACTTTTTTTTAATTTATTTTTGAAACCTTTTCTATAGAAAGCGTGGGCCTACGAGGGCTGAATTTCATTAAAACAATAATGTAGGTATGTATGTGTGCATGTATGTATGTGTGTATGTATGTGCGATGTTGCAACAAATAGTTGTGTGCCCATTACATTTGTTGTTAGCAATCAACAATCGCAACAATTCGTTAAGTAGCGGAAGCGTATGTTTGCAAGTTCATGAAAGCTCTACGAAAAGATGTTTGAGTTGAAAATAATGTAATATTTCAAAACGGAAATAAATATAGTAGTCATGTTATTATGACCAAATTTCAAAATGATATTTATTTTATGTAGCTTTTGTTAGTTATTTATTAGTTTTAAAGATATTTTAATTTTTGTTAAATTATTTATAGTCAAAATAAATTTTATCACCACTAAATATGAAACAATACATTGATTTCAATAAAAAAAAAAAAAAAAATAGATTCATCAAATGCAAAATTTATTTATATTTTTGCTTATTTTATAAATATTCCTCAAACTGTAAAAATGTCAATAATTATTATTGATCTTGCAACAGTCCATAAATATATTGTTTAAAAACGAAATATTAAGTCGTTTTTTTCTTTGTGTGTAAACTCGAGCTTATGGGCCACTTTTTCTAAACTCACTTTAAATACGAATTTTATCATGTTTGGCACTGAATCAGGCCGCACTGTTGAAAATTGTGGTCTTAGCTGTTGGGAAATTTGGCTGAACTGCTGAAAACTCGGGTCGCTTTCTTGATCGTTTTGACAGTTCACATAAGAGAAATTAAAGCACAGTCGCAAGTTTATAAAAAAAAGCGTTTAAGCTAAGGTAAAGACAACACAAATCTTTCTACCTAGAAACCGCTTTCTGAAATATATATATATTTTTTTAATTTCTATCGAAAAACTGCTTCTTACTTTGGAGTTCACTTTTTTTTCATAATAATTTTGCGTTATTGATTTTAATTATTTTGTACTGTATTTTAGAAATCATTTCTACCAAGGCTTTCACGGAATTAAAGTAAAAGTATGCTGACATTTCGGAATTGAAATTCTCTAATATTGAGATTACTGAATTGTTCGGGTGTATGTGAGAGTGATTTAAAAAAAAATAACTGAAAATTTAACTGAAACAAAATCTAAGCTACAGACCTTTTCATCAGGGCCCACATCGAAAAAAAGTGCTCTTAAATATACAATGGGTTTCACTCCGTTTTCTTAAAATGGGTTAAGTCGTATCTCTCTCGTCGTAAATGTGTAGTTGTTGTCGACGACAACTCTTCGCATTCTTTTATAGCTACGTCCGGTGTTCCTCAGGTGAGTATTTTGGGCCCGTTGCTCTTTATAATTTTTATTAATGATATTTCCCAATGTTTTCCCTTCTCTAATTTCCTCCTGTATGCAGATAATTTGAAAATTTTTAACACAATTTCAAGCCTTTCGGATTCTCTTAAGCTCCAGTTGGATCTTAATAATGTTGCGGCGTGGTGTGATAGGAATCAACTTCATTTAAACGTTAAGAAATGCTCTCATATGTCGTTTTCAAAGTCTAGGGAAGTTATTTCTACCTCATATTTCATTAACAACTCGCGACTCACTACTGTAAATGAAATCTCTGACTTAGGAGTAATTTTTGATTCGAAATTTACGTTTCTCAATCACTTAAATAACATCATCGCCAAGTCTTATTCTACCTTTGCTTTCATTCGACGTTTCGGTTCTGATTTTACGTGCCCATACACTTTAAAGGTACTATTTACTTGGCTTGTGCGATCTAAGTTAGAATATGCAGTATTTATATGGAGGCCATATCACCGTGGTCACATTAATAGACTAGAAACCATCCATGCTCTTAAATCGATACATTTCTCTGATCCGATTCCATCGTATAGTTCAAGATGTGTATTGATAAACTTAAAATCTTTAGAAAGTAGGAGCAGTATACTTTCAATCTGCTTTGTTTTTGATGTTGTACGTGGAGTAATCGACTCTCCAGTTCTCTCAGAGAGTATTTATTTCCATATTCCTCAAAGAAACTTGCGTAGGAATGATTTGTTCTTCTTGGAGTGTGTTAGGACTGTTTATGCGTCTTATGCCCCTTTATTTAGAACTTTGAAAGAATTTAGGCAAAATTTCAAATTATTATTAAATGAATTATTTAGATAAACCTTATTGTGTATAACTATTTGTATTCCCCTAGTCTTATATAGTAAATCGTGTATTTTTTACCAAAAAATGTATAAAATTTTTGTTTGTTCGTTTTACTTGCATTTACACACCAAACTTTGTAAATTTATAAACGGCAGTCGTCATAACAATAGCAACAAAATTCAAACTTATATTAATTTATTTCTTTTTGAGATTTTTCACTTAAAATTTATTTAAAACTTTGTAGAAAACTATAAAAAATATAAAGATTTTAAACTTTTTTTAAAGATTTTAAACTTTTTTTTCAGAAGTGTTAGAATTTTTTGTTTGCCACTCTCTGAAGTTAATGTGTTCATCAATACTTCTTTCTTTATTTCCCAAATCACACCTGATCTTTTACTCTAACAGCTGTAGTGTATGAAATGTCTTCAATATCGCCAAAAAAAAAACCTAAACTTTCCTAAAAAACTTCAAAGTTGCGCTATGTAAATAGAGAAAATTAGACTTACAGCAGTCTTTAGTCCAGACCAGCGGGCCATGAATAATATTCTTTTTATTCAAACTTTACAAAAATATAGCTTCAATCTCTTGAGAAAAACTAGTTAAATTTTTTTTTTTTTTTTGAATAATGAAGATGAATTTGAGCAGGTAACAGAAAGAAATGGTGTAAATTGCGTCTCCGAAAAAAATCAATATGAATTGCGTTATTCCTTGCAATGACGTGCAAAAAAAGATTTGCTGTCTTAACGACACTAAGGCAGAAATTTATTTCACTGGTATTTTAATTACAACTCATTTTATCAGAAACAAAGATCTCCATTGCCGGTATGCACACATCGCTACACTTTCACGATTATTCGTTTTGTAGATCAACTTCGTACAACAACTTGAACGGTCACATTACTGTTAACCCCAGTTCTCCGCTACCACCCGTTACCATTTATCCACATCCACCTCCTCTCACTATCAACATGAAATCTCTCTCGCAGGACTTGACTTGGGTGTGGGTGGATTATGACAGACGCTTGTAACTGCATAAATAGAACAAGGGTCGGCAATGATGACAAAAATCAAGACTGCAAAAAAAGAGAATTGCGAAAAACATTAAACATTTGTGCAAGGCCTAAAATCACCAAAAAAAAAAACACAACAAAATTACAATATACGAGCAACATGTTGAACAACAGCGCAACAATTACATTGGCCACATAGCTGAAAACGATGAGTGAAACTGCTATTTTAGATGTTGTTGTTATTGTCGTTGATGTACGTTGCTTTTCCTCAAATGATTGCCGTTTTTTACGGTTTTTTTTTTTGTGTTTTTGTGATTGCTGCTAGCGATTGTATGTAATCTGCGCTGGCGATGTAATTGTTTCTAACGAAGCTTACACCAACCAACAGCAGCAGCAGCACAACTAGCAACACAAGCAACATGTTGTTATACTTATAAGAAAAAGCGCCGCCGCTGTCGCCGCCACAGCAAACGAAATATGAAGTAAAAAAAAAAAGTAAGTACGAGTAAGCCACAGACGAAAAGTAGACGAAACAACAGGAACAGTTGGACGTCAACATTTCATTGTTTGGTGGTCGGTCGTTTGCGTCGTCGACTTGTCGCTTAGTTACTTATCTTGCTGTCGTTGTTCTACTTGTTGTCGCTGGCGATGGTAATTGTGATGGCGATGACTTTAGTGATGACAATACTCAGTTTGCCGCATTGTAATGGCGATGGTAATGCAATGAAAGCGCATGTAAAGTGAATCATTCAATGTTGACATTTCCGCAAAATTTCTCCAACAACGGCGTATGCAAGGAAAACATAAAACAGCGTTTTAAAGTGAATGGAAAGCAAGTTTGGTAATCCTCTTTCTACATACTTTGACGTATTTTGTGATTATTGATTTTTTCAATATTGGAGGTTTTATCATCGTGATTGAAAACGTCTTTACAATGACTGCTACTGCTTGTTTGCAACAAGGAGGACGTTCTTAAACGATTTTATCTTTTATTATAAAAAGCTAATCATGCATTGTTTTTACAAGTTTTTTTTTCTCTGCAATATAATCAAAATATTATAAAAGCTTTAAGTTAAAGCAGACATAATTATATACCATCAATTAATAAAATGTTACTATATATATCTATAAGAAGCTGGTTAAGTACTTGAGAACTCGTCTAGAGTCATTGTATAATAGTAGTATAAACTTAAAACTATTGTTTATTTTAGTACATAGCATTATTAATACCAAATAAATAAACAAAAAAAAAAAAAAACAAGAAGGACGTTAGGTGATTTTTCTACTAGCATGATATTTCATTTGGTGTTAATAAAAATCACCGCTGACAAAAGTTAGTCAACAGTTGTTATCTTATTATTCGGAGTTATTTACTGAATATAAAAATGAATCGCCTTTTTTATTTTATTTTTGAATGGCAGTGTAAATAAACAAAAATATGTGAAATAGTTTTGGTGATCGCGATAGCACGAAAAATTCACTGTGATTTAAAAATATTTTTCACATATTAATAAATTTATCCTTCAATTATTAAAATGTATATTTCAATTAAAACATCGTTAATTCTTTAACAAACACTATTAAAACCAAGTTTTTAAATTTTATAAAATATGTAGAAAACATTTATTATCAAAAATAATTTTTTTCTGTGGTATGCAGATATGTAGCTCATTTAATTTTAGTACAACAAAGTGCAAGTTTCTAGTGGCTACGAACTACCACCGATTTTTGACAATTTTCCTACTGACGCACTATCGCAATTCCTTCCTACCATTACAAAATTTTTTCAAAAATCAGTAGACACTTAAAGTCGGCATTTTCTCGGACTAAAATTCAATGAGCCAAAACACTGCATACTCAAAAAAAATCTAAAATTTTTTTTCAAAAGTTCAGAATTTTGAGGAAATTTAGTTAAATCGTTATACAAAATAATATAAAAGAAAAATAAGGGTCCAAGTCTGTCAATATGTGGTTGTAATATGTAAACAGAGTATACATAAAAACAAAGGAAAAGCGGACAGAGCACCTTACGAGCCCTACTCAGCAAATGTTTCGCATTTTCAAGACAAAAACTTAGAAAAAGTTATTCTAATAGCGTTCGTAACTCGTTAGGCAATGGCAAACTTCCAAATGTATATCTGCATGAAAATACTTTTCATTAACGAGCGTGCAAATTATTTATAGAAAATAGTATGAAATTATTATGTCACAAATTAATGTTTATGTCCTTAGACATCTATAGTAGCTCTTTAATAATCGATTTTGTACATTCTTTACCCTGTAATGCATAAACTGGTTGAAACAAAAATAAAATTGAAAATTATTTGCAAAACATAAAAGTGTATTAAAAATGTATACCTTCGTTATATCACTTGCAATAATCTCAAAATAAAATTGAAAAATTCAAATTAAATTAAATTCTTAACCGGTTGAATAAAATGTTATTATATTAAGTAAAATAGGTTGCTCATACGCCTTAGTGATATCATACATGGACACACTGGGTAATCAGTAAAGTTCTTATTAATACTGAAAAAAGCAGTAGTCGGTTAGGTCTCCCTAATGATTTAAAATAATTTAGTAAATACTTTCTTTGGAAAATGTTTGAAAAAATAAATTTTGAAAATTTTTTGCAATTTTTTAATACATTTTTTTTTTTAATATTCATGTAATTCGTCAAGCGTCAGATTGTATTTAAAAGAATAGATTATTACAAACATTTGAAAAAAAATTACTTAAATCGGTTGGTACTTTACGATGTTATGCATGTTTCAAAAATAAAAAATTTAATTGCGTCAAATTCACAAAAAAAAATTTTTTGGCAAAAACAAAATACGTGTCTCCTTAAATTGGCCCAAAAAAACCATATTAAAGTTTCGTTAAAATCTAAAATTATGACCCGAAACGACCGGGCTGTTATAGAAAGTTATCAATCACAATCATCGAGCGAAATAAGCCAAAAAAGGTTTTATGAGAGCAAAACAGTGTTTGAGACATGGGCTTATTTCGGTTTTTGGAGTTTTGAAAAAAAAATTTTTTGCAATTATCAACTATAGCTAATTTTAATAGTTGAGTAATCAAATGCAAATAAAATTGCTTTACCAGTAACAAAAAACAATTACACTGGTAAATCAAAATATTATAATCGGTAAAAATTTACTGCTTACTCGATATAATAATGGTTATTATTACTTTTCAGTAACCAGTACAACTTTACTAATTGCTGCTAACATTTTAGTACTCATTAGAACTTTAGTCATAACTGCTTATTCTAATAGCCAGTAAAATTTGTGTGAGTAAAAATTGTATGGTAATGCATATTGAATTTTGCCGGATATAATGTTCAGCATAAATGTATACTTAAATAAAAAAAAATTTCTTTCTTATAAAGAGTTATCAGATTTAGATATAAAAAGGTAAGAAAGAGTTAGATCAGAAATATTAAAAAAACCGAAAGGCGTACCGGATGACTGGTTACCTGGTACCCTTGAGCCTATTAATATCTAAATTTTTTATGATGCAATATACTCGAAATTAAAGTGATCACCATGATCTTATCGCAGAAAATTGAGTAATTTCTTTCAATTATCTACAAATCCTAATATAACCGCTTGCCTTTCTCGAAGCTGGTTTCCTCTTAATTTGTGGTTAAGAAATTCAGGTGGGCATCAAAAATATAAATTTAGGGCATCATACGAGTAACAATTTGTTTGCAATTCGGTTGCAGTTTCTCCGAATTTGTCACTTTTCGGTTGCGAAGAAATTATGGACGATTCTTATTGAAAGATATTCCAGCTGCCTCTTTACTTTTCCCTAAGTTTTGCTAAACTAGCCAACATCCTCGTCAGCGAATCCGAGTTTGTTACAAATAACTACATATCATTTTGTCATGTGTTGTCGTCTTTATGTGAAGACATACCCAATTTACGGAGGGAACATGTCTCTCTTCTCTTCAGCAGCGTCCACATTGCTCAATCAATGAAGGCAAACTGATGAACCAACTATTGCGAAAACCGAGTAGACTAAAAATTAACAAAGCATCAGGGTCTAACGAGTTGCCAGCCATTTTTTCAAGGTTTTTAAAATTAATGCATGACTGATGAGTGGAATTAAAGTAAACTTTGTCAAATCTATAAATAGGGCATTCCTGCAATCTGCGCCAACTGTTTGATGTCTTTAAAGAATGAAAGACTGCAGCTTGATCTTGGAAAAGGTGGTTTTTATGATGAAGTTACCCCTATTACACAACATTTCCAACCCAATCAGCTTTGGGAAATACCTCCCTGAGCAGTTTGTTGTCCTATAACTTTTTAGAGAAAGTTATTCTTAGTCACGCGACTGGAGGCAGAGAAGAACTTACTCTCGTCGCATAAAATCATTGACGCTGACAATATCCAATGAGATGACCCTTGCAATATTTAAGAAAAAACTATTCGAAGAAATTATTATGGACCTCTATGCATTTTGTAGAGCATGCGGTGGAACGATCAACTGTATCAGCTTTACACGGGCATTGACATAGCGCAGCAAATTAAGATCCGGTAGAGGAGGCCTCTCTTTTCCTCTGCCACCACCAGCGGGAACCACATCGAATACTTTCAGGGCTGGAGCGCTTTCATCTATTCGAACGAAATTACCTTGCCAGCGAAGTCGCTAATACTTTATTCGCCGCACTATATCTATGTACGTCCTTGCAAAGCTCGTACAGCTCATTGTTCCATAGTTTGCGGTATTTGCCATCGCAAAGGCGTGAATGCCAATAAATCTTTTGAAAATCTTTCTCTGAAACAATCCAAGAGCCTCCTTATCTGAAGTCATAATCGTCCATGTTTCTACGTCATATAAAAGGACGATCATAATGAGAGGCTTAAAGAATGTGATTTTGTTTGTCGAGAGTGGACTTTACTGCCCCATTTCCTACTCAATCCGAAATAGCAATCGTTGACAAGAGATATTCTCCGCGGTATTTCAAGGTTCACATTATTATTAATGTAAATGCTGGTTCCTAACTACTACTCCTCTTTTCCTCTACTTTTTCCTAGCTATGGCTTGTCAACAGTAAGGTGAGTGCCATGTCGTGAATGTGCTGACAGCCCCTTTGCTCTCGTTCACGTCCAAGCCCATTCGCTTCGTTCGTTCTATTGTCAAGTTTGGAAGAGGCAGAACTAACTGCCGATAACACTATGCAACATCAAAAAAACACGGATATCTCGAGTGGTGATTCATAATAGGTATACTTAGTAAACAACAGAAAACAAATTCATATTTAGTTATCACGTTCCAAAACATAAATAATGGTAATCTTACTTTATTTACTTTTCGCTACACTTAGTTGAGGTAGGTATAAAATTATATCATTGGTGTGTACAAAAGTCATCAAAACATTTAGATTATTCATAAATCTACAAAATGCTGAGTGTTTGGGTTAATTCTCCTAGTTAATTTTGTTACGTTTGTGGTCAATTTATTCCTAAAAGTGACAAAAGCCTATTTCACCTTTGTTTGTTTTATGTACGCGTGCAAGCACACCAATAACAAACCGCTCATTTATTTGAAGTATGTACTTGATGTTTATATATTAGATATGTAACTTAGCATGAAAGAGCTGAGTAAATATGCGGGACGGCTGTCCAGGTCGGTGGCTGTAAACGGACTGACTACCTGCATACATTACAGTTTGAAAAATGTTATGAAGCTTATTTTAAAATTGCCATTAGAAATCAAGACAAATCATGGGGGCCGCAAGTGTCTTGTTTAAAATGTTATAAATATTTGACGAGTTGGTACAAGGGTAATATTAAACAGATGCGTTTTTGGTATACCAATGCAGTGGCGTGAACCCAAAAATCACGTAGACGATTGTTACTTCTGTGAAAGGTTTTGTATTTCGTCAAGTTTATTGAGGCCTATTGAAGAAGAAGATGATGCAGGCCCTTCTAATAGCGAAGAGGTTTTTTACGTAGATGAAAAAAAAACAAAACCACCTTTGATTAGTTAATCAGAACTGAATGACCTTGTTAGAGATTTAGATTTGACCAAAGAAAAAGCTGAAATATTAGGCTCGAGATTAAAACAATGAAATCTATTGCAAACTGGAGTTAAAATATCAGCTTATCGAAAAACTAGGATGCATATCACAAACTAGGATGCAATATCTCGTTGTAAATTCATTTCTTACACTCCTTAGTTTAAGTTTCTTGCCGGATAACATGGGTTTAGTAAGTGTCGAACACGGTGAAAGATTTCATCAAGAAATTGCAGAGTACGAGAAACATTATCAGAAGCCTCCACAGGGATACTGCCACTACTGACAACAAGAGGAAATCCAATCGTTCAAAAAAAAAATCGTTTTCAATGTAGAATAACAATTTATGTCACCGCTTCATATAATTTTAAGTAAAATCAATAAATGCGTTTCACTACACAACTTGACGTGATAGAACAATTTTATTTTAAATAGTTTTAAGGTGGCAAATCATAATTACATACTGTGAACCCAGTAATATATTTTTTTCTACTTTGTTGCATAGTGTAATATCAATGTAACTGCGTTATAAAAGGCTTGGTGTTTTTAAATTAATCTCAGCTAGCAAAATGTAGTAGTAAAACCGCTTAGGCGATTAATTTTGTTGTAAGTTATTAATACGAAAAATTAACTTTCTTTCGCTCTGTATTGTTCAGTAGATTAACATTTTGTAAAAATCATGAAGCCCTGTAAATCATTACTACTGACACGGAGCTCAGCGATCAAGCATACGCATTTTTCGTCTAAACGATCTATTCTACACATAAAGGTAGCAACTTTCCATGAGCAACTTGCAACTGCTTTCATTGTGACCCCGCCTACACAACGAGCACTGGACCAAACGTTATGAACACACAATCAAGAAAGATGTTATTCGATATATTTAACACAAAGTGGCGAACAGAAGAATCAGTACAAGCTATCACGAACGCACACACATTTCTACAAATGTATGCGAAAAAGCTTTTGTGTAGGCACAAACATACCTGAATTAGCCAGCAACTGTATGCAGGCCTGTATTGTCGGTTGATCTGGGAAACCGCTATTGCAAAGGATCACCCACAATCGATCAGTTGTAACGAGCGGCGAGTCAACAGCGTCAAGAATAAGAAAAACGCAATTCACAGCCACTCAATGGGGGAAAGCAACAGATAAGCGAAGGAAATGATGAGACACGTTAAGACTTTTTGGGTTTTATTTTCTGTTCTGCAGGGAGGATGGATGGAAAACATGGGAATAGACACGGAATGCCAATGCCTTTAAGTGAGAACAGCTAACCACAACAAAAACAACAACATACCGGCTGGTAAATAATAATAGTATCCATTGCAATGACTGCATAGATTTAACAGCTGCAGCAGCAGCAGCTTTCGTTTGCAGAACAACAACGCGCCAAGAAGCTTTAACAATAATGGCGCACTACAAAGCGGAAAAAATCTTGTTTACTGTACTACAAAATACCATTAGAATTGTTTGGAGAAAGAGCACAAACTCTAACTGTGACGACGGCAACAATAACATGTAGAAAAAATGTAGAAAAAGAGAGGGACATCGGAAAATACATTCAACGGCAAAGAAAACCAAAAAACAAAAAAAAAAAGAACTTTTAAGTGATCACGTTTTTCGGCAGCAGCGCCAATTGCAATACATATGTACGAGTATATGTATGCACAGATCTACTATAGTGCCAATTTCAAAGACAAATAAAAAATAAAAATATAAAAAACTAGCCAACAACAATAACTAGCGGCAACTTGTTGTCAAAGAGACTAAACATGAAAATACCGCAAGTTTTTTTTTTTTCATTCATTCAAAGCGTTGAAAAAGTGCTTTCAAAATGCATCGAAAAATGTTAAAAAAAAAAAGATGAAGAATGTTACATGGTATTTGAGGAAATATGTAAGACAAAAATTTTGCATTTTTGGCAGATGCTCTGCGTTTTTTAATTTCCTAGTGTTATACAAATAATTCCATTATCATATTATCACTGGCAGGCCATTTTATTTCTATACAATTTGGTTATAACTGTCCAATTTGGGGGACTTAGCGTTCTGTAACATAAAAAATTTTAGATAATTAAAAAATTCAACAAATTTGTATAACGATTTTGAACTTTTTTTCGGAAGTGTCAGCATTTTTTGAGTACGCAGTTTTATAGCGCTTTTAATTTTAGTATAACAATGTGAATTTTTCAAGTGGCTGAAAGCTGCCGTTGATTTTTCGGAATATTTGTTTGGTAAAAGTGTTTCGACTTTCTTCTATATAAACATAAATTTTGTTTATACGTAAAAAAATTCTTACACTTCTAAGAAATACATGAGTTCAAAATCTACATACATATATACAAATTTGTTGATTTTTTTTAGTTTTTTCCAATTGTTTTTTTAAGTTTTCTACTCGTATCAGCATTAAAATATTTAATAATTAACTATTTTATTGAGCTCGAGGCCAAAGAACCTCGTGTTGCAAGGCCATCACGCTACATGCTGTGCTACGCTTGCCGCGTGGACTGTTGTGTTTATTCCATCTTCCTTAAACAAATCAACTACAAACAAGAACAGCTAATCTGCAGCTATTTAAAATTGCCTATCTATCTAGTTGTTTGTGTTTTTTTGCAAAGGGAAAACTGAAATTAATTAAAATTTTAGCTTTAAATAAAATAAATTACGAATTAATTTTAAGTTTGCTTTGTGCTAATAAATACATTTTTTATTATAATAACACTATGCAAGATAGAAAAAAAAAATTGTTTTTTCATTGGGTTTACAGTGTATAATTATGATTCGCCACCTTAAAACTATTTGAAATATTGTAATAAAATTGTTCTATCACTTTAAGTTGAGTAGTGAAACGCATTTATTGATTTTACTTAAAATTAAAACAACTTTTTGTTTTTTTAAACGATTTGCATTCCTCTTGTTGTCAGTAGTGGCAGTATCCCTCTGGAGGCTCCAACATTATTTTTAAAGAATGGCTGGCTCCCATCTACCCTGATAACGTTTCTCGTACTCTGCAATTTCTTGATGAAATCTTTCACCGTGTTCGACACTTACTAAACCCATGTTATCCGGCAAGAAACTTAAACTAAGGAGTGTAAGAAATGAATTTTCAACGAGATATTACATCCTAGTTTGTGATACGCATTCCAGTTTTTTGATAAGCTGTAATTTTAACTCCAGTTTGCAATAAATTCCGTTGTTTTAATCTCGAGCCTAATATTTTAGATTTTTCTTTGGTTAAATCTAAATCTCTAACAAGGTCATCTAGTTCTGATTGACTAATCAAATGTGGTTCTGTATTTTTTTCATCTATAAATTCCTCTTCGCTATTAGAATGGCCTGCTTCATCTTCTTCTTCAATAGGACTTGATAAATTTGACGAAATGATTGTTAAGAATGTTTTTCTGATAGGGTAGCTATTTCTCTTTTGAATAGGGGAACAACACGAAAAATGTTGTCAAAAAACAATGGTATATCTTACTCTTGAAACTGGTACAGTAATATACTACATATAATTGTATAGGATACTTACCCGAAACTTTGCTAAAACCTCTTATTAAAAGTTTTGAAATTTGTATGACCCTATCTTTAATTTAGAAACCTAACTGCGTTCTAATTAAATAGATTTTTTAATACATAAATGTCAGGCAAAGGTAAACCTCCGAGAGTATTTCTACTATGAAAAAGCTTTTTACAAAATACATTTGCCGTTTTGAGTAGGCAAAAATCGAGTTTATGTTATGAACAGTGTTCCTGGCCATCGCAACATAGCTGGAGAGACTCAACAACATTCAAAAATGTAGCAACTGCGTTAGTTGGTTTTAACGCAATAACCCGAGGTTCTATGGTATCAAAACGGCACTCAGTTGCTAATTGGGCGTTGAGCTCCTTCGCCGCCATTCCAACCTAACCTAATGAATAGTGTTTACAACTATGTACGTTCTACTCATATTAAAATTATTTAATTGGAATTTGTACTGTTAGATAGTTTCGAGTGTCTACGAATTCTAGAAACTTTTAATCGGCGGCATTTTTATATGTAAGAAGTTGGGGAAGAGCGTTAGTAAAAACAATTCTAAGACACTTTTTTTTTAAGTTTAAGCTACTTGAAATTTGCACTTGAAAATTTTAAAATTGAAAAAGGTACAAAGCTGCGTTATAACTTTAAGCAAAACAATTTTAAATTTCGATGAATAATTTTTTAATTAAAAAACTAATAAATACTCGTATTAAAAATTAAATAAAAGAAATACAAAAATTCAACATTTTTCAATATGTGTGTATCGATGATTATAATATAATTATAGAATATGATTGTAACGAATGAAAATTTAATAATTAATAATTTACAATTTTATTGAGCTCAAGGCCAATTTATGGAAGATTTTTGTGAAAAAACAACAACAGTTTCTTAATGGTAGAAATTATAGTACTATTTCGGAAATCATCACATTTCCTCATCAGACTTCTTTTTATTAAATTAATTAAATTTATTTTTCATAACCACTTCATCTACCGAGCAACAGAACAAGGAATCAGCTGATTGTATTACGTTAAGAACCTTTTGTTAATAATTAATGCAAAAAAATCTTTGCTCATTTATGGAGTTTACTTTGGAATAAAAATCGAGTCTGATTACTGAAAAGTGTTGTAATGAGAGTCAGTGCCCTAACATAAGCAGCAAAATGATTCAATTCATTTAAGCAATTATATTTTTTTAATTAGTAAGAAACTTCGGCGGTTAGAAAAATGCATCATATTTATTTAATTGGAATCGGAAACAATACTTGGAATATTAGTGCTATTGTCATATAATAACTACACTATGCAACATCAAAAAAATCACCGATATCCCGAGAGGTGATTCGTATTAATTGAAATATGCATTTCATTCAAAAAAAAATTTATAATTTGTATACAAAAAACCTTTTTAAGAACCTAATTAAAAATATGGGATTTTGATGGTCGCTTCTTTTAATTTTTGTGCGCATTATACAAAGTTTAAAACTTTCATTTTAAATGATTTAGTTACATAATAATCTACATTTTTATAAAAAGATATTTTCTTAAGTAAACAACAAAAAAAAAGGATTTAAAAATTTTTTTAAATGTTTGGTTCTTATTAAGGAATTTGTCGTTTTCTTGTTTATCTAAGTAATCAATATGAATTTGGATTGTTGAGAAAAAAGTCTCGGCTTTTAATTTTTTTAATGAGACAATGACTTTTAACCTCTGTAATTTTAATGACACTTTAGAAATAAAAGCAGTGCAAGTCTAATCTCATCCCGAATATTCTTTACTAGTATTTCTTGTTGGCGATTGAAGTAAATAATTAACGCGCACAGCACATTTACCTTTGTATATTCAAAAAAAAAAAAACAAGCAGTAAAATGAATGCAACACAATTTTAACCCAACCCCACGCCCTTCTGCCGCTTTCTCATTTTGCATATACTCGTATGTACATATGTATGTAGCATCGTGCCGCATATTTTAATGCGCACGAGTATGTATTGGTGATATTCTTTTTTCCAGCGCTACTCCGCCATTTATTTATGTTTGTTATTGTATGTATTTGTTGTTGGTCCTTGTCACTTAGTTAGTTCTCCATTTGCTGCACAACGAATTTTCGCGCTTTTTACTAAATATATATTTATAAAAATTTGATAGGCGTGCGCGTACAGCTTTCCTTGCGACTATTCCCTTTTCCCCATTTTCACGCTTTTTACTTAACAACCTTTTTTCCAGCAACTTTGTCCATTCATTTTATATTTTATTTATTTATTTATTTTGTCGCTTTTTTTTTTTGGAATTTTGCATTTTGTCGCTGCCTACCGAATTTATCGCTGGCATAAAAATGCAAATGAATGTCGATAATTCAAACGATAAGTTTGTCTTTTCGCTTGTTTCGGCTACTGTTTAACGCTGCTACCAAGGCTGCTGCGCTTGCCACGTTTACTAAGCTACCATGGTTGTTGTCACGGCAGCTTTTTTTTTATTTCGCTTGTTTCTATGCGCTTTCATAGGCTCTTTAGTCTAGCAAACAATGCGCCTAGAGGCGCTGAGATTACGCTACCGCTAGCTCACTGCCTGGCAGGACACAGCAAAAAAAAAAACAAAAATCAAAACCAAAAGCAAGGCCCAACAGCACACAACATTTGCATCATTTACAGACTGAGTTGAAGCATTGAAGTATGATCACGATTCTCAAGTTGAGACATTTGATTGCGATTTTTCTATTTATTTTTGCTTTTTTTTGTTGCATACATTTTTTGTTTTTTTTTTTTTTGATCATTTTCTATCTGAGTATCTTGCACAAATAGTCGCTATACAAGTGGCTGCAGTTTGTCGTAAAGAGAATGTAAAGGGTTGTCAGGGTGGCCAGCAAAAGAAATAGTTTCGATGCAAACATGTGCAGCGCGCTGAGTGACCGAAGTGAAAGCAATTGAAGTAGTTTTTGTGCGGCACAAGTCCACAGAAAAAAAATAAGTCTCAACTCTAAAAGGTCCTCTCTTGTTGCATTGTTTTTGCAACACTAGTTAATATTTTGCTTGCTCTTATATCAAATTTTGACTTAAATGAACAATGACAGATGCGGTCTTTGCATTCTTCCAAGTTTTTAATTCGAATCCACCTAAAAAAAAATTCTTTATTATGAACTTAAGTCGTCGGGACTTTTTAGCTGCGAAGTCATCTATTATCTCATATGTTTCAATATCAAATCGACGATGAGTACTCATTACTCTCCCATCGAATTTCGCAAAAAAGTGTTTAGTCTTTTCAGCGTCGAAAAGAATATTTTCGCTGTGCGTGTAGTGTCCGTCATTGTCGCATTATTTTTAACAAAGAAAAAATTTTATCTAAACTCTCATTTGTAGGTTGGTCGCTTACAAGTTTCTTCTTGGCTCCACTTTTTCTTCCACAAAGCGAACTCGAGCGCAAGTGTTGCCACGTCAATAATACCTTTCTAATTTTCAAAATCATCTGCATTTGTTACAGTACAAACAATTTACTTTAAAGAGCAAATCGAAGAAATAAAAAAAATAAATTTTTGTATAATTGCTTTGTCTCGCAATTGAATAGATCATCGACAAAAGGAAGAGCGATAATCACCCTGAAATAAGTTTAAGGATCTCTCGTATTAATGTTCTTCTTGTTATTCTTTCTTTTTAGATGTAGGCGATACATAGTAGTTTTTTTTTCACCATTAATCTACTTTAAAAGTAAGTATACTTCTTGACATATTTCGTTCAAATTATCATTTAAGTTACTGCGAAAATCGTAATAACTCGTAGCACGGTTTTCCCAATTACTTACTTACTTACTTACTTAATTGGCGCATTAACCGCCTAAGCGATTTTGGCCGAGGTCAACAAAGCACGCCAGCTGTCCCTATCTCGTGCTAACTGGCGCCAATTGGAAGTCCCAAGTATAGCCAAGTCTTTTTCCACTTGGTCTTTCCAACGCAGAGGAGGTCTTCCTTTTCCTCTGCTACCACCCGCGGGTACCGCGTCAAAAACCTTCAGGGCTGGAGCTATTTCATCCATTCGAACGACGTGACCTAGCCAGCGGAGCCGCTGATTCTTAATCCGCTGCAGTATATCTACGTCATTGTACAGCTCGTACAGCTCATCGTTCCATCGTACGCGGTATTCGCCGTCGCAAAGACGCAAAGGTCCATAAATCTTTCGCAGAATCTTTCTCTCGAACTCTCCAAGAGCCCTCTCATCTGATGTTGTCATCGTTCCATGCTTCTGCGCCATACAATAGGACGGGCATGATAAGAGACTTATAGAGTATGGTTTTTGTCCATCGAGAGAGGACTTTACTGTGCAATTGCCTACTCAGTCCGAAGTAGCACTTGTTGGCAAGAGAGATTCTCCGTTGGATTTCACTCCGTTGGGGTGCAATGGGGTACAGTGGTGCTTCTGGGTATGCGGTTACAGTTGCACGGCTGTACTCAATCCCTACTCTGACGTCCACGTTCGTGCACCCTGGGCAACGTGAGCAACCCATGTGCGAGATACGGTAACCAACCCGTGTGGAGCCATGGGTCACGGCTAATAGAGAGGGAGCTTTAGTGGAGCCCCTCCGACATATTCGGTTTAAGGGTCCACTGAAGTCCGCAGCGTCTGTTCACCAGGAGGTGCGGCTGCAAGCGGGTGTCTGTCTTGCAGCAAGCGGCTCGCTATATAAACAAACTTAAAATTTTTCACCCCCAGCAATGGGTTGTGCGCAGGGCTTGGAACCCGCCACGTAAAAAACCACTTCCAATGAAAAGGAAAAAAAGCCTCGGATGAGACCCCCCTTTTTTGATGACGACCACGGCAAACGTTTAAAGGTTTTCCCAATTGCTTTTGGTAAATTACAGGAAGGGGAATGCAAAAATATTTATAGGAACAAAGTAAACGAGATAACTATCAATGCCATACATTACAAGGGTTCAAACCTGTGAAGCGGTGATGAAGAATAAAAAAAATGTATTTAAATAGCGGCTATAACTGCTACCGCTAAAACTGCTGTTGTTGTTTTTTTATACCCTCGCACTTGTGTACAAGGGTGTTATAACTTTGTTCACATAACGGTTGTTTGTAACAGCATAACGGAATCAAGATAGATATAGACATATATGTATATACCAAATTGCTCAGAATGAAAAGAGAAGTCGATTTAGCGATGTCTGTCTGTCCGTCCGTCCGTCCGTCCGTGCAGATGATAACTTGAGTAAAAATTGAGATATCCCAATGAAACTCAGTAGATAGATTGTCCTTGACCCAGAGCAGGTTGCTATTAGAAATGGGCAAAATCGGGCAATAACCACGCCCACTTCCCATATAACGGCAATTGTCGAAAATGAAAAAATGTCTATATTTCAGTAGCTATGGAAGCTAATATGCTCAAATTTGGTATGTATTGTTGTATTCGAGCAGGAAATCCGACTGAATCAAAAATTGCTGCAGGGGCGTGACACCGCCCACTTATGAGCTCATATGTATAACTCTGGAACCACCCACCTGATTTTGTTCAAATTTGGTATACGTATTACACTACGCCTATTTAAGCGATATTTATCAAAATTTGACCATAACCACGCCCACCTGTCATATAACGGTAATTTTCGAAAATACTAAAAATCGGACATTGCAATAAATGTTGCAGGGAAATATCTTGAGTTTAGTATGTGGTGTTGTATTGCAGCCAAAAATCCGACAATGTGAAAATTTTGAAAAAGGGGCGTGTCACCGCTCATATGTACATATATGTCTGAAACTACTTTATCGATTTCGTCTAAACTTGGCACACATGTTAGATTGTACGTAGTTAATTTATATAAAGTTCGATCGAACTTAGCCACTTCTTTACTTGTTTTCTGTTGTTTTCAATTAAAATCTTTCATAAACTGTCCTCGAGCTTAATAAAATTGTCAATTATTATTTCTTAATTATATCGAAATTTTGGCATTAATGGGAGAGCTTAATGACTGGAGCTTCAGAACAGTAAAGAATTTCACTATATTTACGTGGTTTTAAAGAATTACTGAATGCGGTTTTGTACTTTAAAAGGCGATATGCTATGTATTTATGGATATGTATGTAAATATGTATATATTTGTATATTGACGTAACCAAGATATGTATAGAAACTTCGGACGTAATAAAATATATAGACAGATAACCGCTGGAATTTAGACTTCATTTTGAGAAGCGTCGAACGTTATTATTTGCTTCCTTTATTTTATATTTACATTCCTCTTGTATAAAAGAAGCTCATTAAAAGAGGATGAACACCTTAAAAACGTGCAAATAAAAAGCAAAGAGATATTCCAATTTTGAAAACCGCAAACGATTATGTTAAATGATAAAATGAGTTGAAATATGACAAGTGTCCTGTCATTAGCCGCACAATTAACATATTCAAACGAAAAATAACAAAAGCAAATGAGTCAGAGAGAAAAATGAAAATAATGAGACAACAAACTCTCCACCACGAATGTACAAATCGCCTAACAAGTGAATAAGAATAAGAGCGCAAACAACAACACCAATGAGCTCAAAAAAAAATGAACACCGCAGCATCGAGATAGAGGAGTAAATTGTCAATAACTCATGCGCGCCAACAGTGATGGTCGGACGTATTCTTAGCAATCGACGATGCTTGGTTCGGTGCTGCAGCGGCGGCGTGCGGGCAGACACCCTGACTACGCCTTCCGCTTGCTCCGTTTGTCTCGAATGCCAGTAGTCGGCGGCTTGGCAAACCACATACAATTGATATTTGCGGCAGCTGTTGCGTCGACTAACAAGTGATATTATTCAATGCTGTTAAAACGCCATTAACGGTGATAATTAGCCTCCCGATCGTCGCACTATGGGGTCTCTGTTGCGAAAACGTTGCAAAAATCAACATTTGTATGAAAGCGTTTGATAAAGTGTTTATGCTATGGTCAAGTGTGTAGCGGTGCGTGCTATAAGTCGCTACGCCACTGGGTTCGTGGATCAAACCTCCGCCAGGTCAAGTAAAATCTAAAATAATAATATTACCCCGCATTTGCGGAACAACAGCAAGACGCACATCATAAATGATAGGAGAAGTTCTGCAAATACTGAGCTTTATAGCGTAAGCTCCAAATTATAAGTATTAAGCTTAGTAGGTGAATATATCAAACTATAGGGAAACCAACATGCTAGCAGATTCTACTTTAACTATCGCCAAGAGTCATCTGTTGGAAGCATTAACTATTAAAACAACGCAAAAAATATAAAGGTGACACCACACGAATGCATCGCTGAGGCAATACATTTCTGAATAAAAATATGTATATCAAATTGCGTGAGTCATTATTACAAAACATAATGTCAATCCTCTTTCCTGATACTAACAAGCTTGTCAGGTGAATAAGAAAGCAGTGTCTTTTCATCTCAAAATTACCAAATTGTAAGCTGAACAAGATTCCAAAACCTGATGGAGTATAAATCTAATAGACTATCGCAGAGTTTTTCAGAAGAAATGTGGAAATATCCTCTATAGATACTAACAATGACTAATAATCATGGCAAAGCGCTTAAAATAAGGCTAAAAGGAAGACGATGTAATTATTATAATATCTTTAGGGCGTCTTTGGTCCCCTGAAATTAAACGATGATGGCCCTGAAAATGGAAGAATACACGGCCTTCATCAATTAAATAATGCCGTCCGCTAGAGGAGGCTTCGGAACCTGTGAGTCTTATAAAAAATCAAAGCTAATTGAAACCAAAGATGGAAATGACATTACTAAAAAGTATTGACAAGAAAGTTTTAAGCCAAATAGCCAACTCTCCATCTAATACGGGATGTACCCCTTCGAAAAAGAGTCAAGAAGACTTTCAAAATATTAAGAAAAAATAAGACATTAGGGGGGAAAGATAATTTAATATGAATTATATGAAGAGCTTGCCCTGAGTGTAGTCTGTCCAAAGTAGGAGTACGGAAATACATAAGACGGCAGCTTCTCACGAAGGTTTTTTTTTTTCAAGGATGAAGTAACGGCTGGAATAACTGAAGTTAGTTAAAATATTGCGCGAAGATTGAAAATATTTTAAATGAATATTTCGAATTGTCACGAAATGATGAATGGATCCAAATTTGGTCAATACACGTCTTAAACTGTAGATCTGTCACTCAAATTTTAGCACATGGAAAATATTAAATAGAAAATCAGTGAAAAACAATAGTGGTTGTGTCTGAAGGAGCATATTAAGAAAGAAGATTCTTAATCTAAAAATAAATACTACAAAAGAGACGAAAACTTATAAAATAGCAAAACATGTTAGCAACTTATTCTAATCCACTCATATCTGCCATGAGGTATTTAAGATCAGAAAAAATCATACAAATACTTATCTAATAAATAAAAATACTATTTAATTTTTTAACGCAAGTAAAAAAGGGAGTTTTTGAATTAAGATCGAATATATTATATGGCAATCAATTTTAAAAATAACTTTATTATTGCCTTACCGTGTATTTATATTTGTTTTAAAGCTAAGGTGTTTTTTTTTTTTGACGAAATTTAATTTAAGACATTGGTCAAGCGGTTACTCAGATAAACTATTTTGTTAAAAGTGGGATGCGCCACACGGCCATTACCCATTTTTTTATTTTTTTGTTTTATTCAACTCAGCTTTACTAACCGCTTTTCAGTAAATAATTTCCAGTAATTACTAAAAAATTTAAGTATCGCGTTATTCAAACATATTTCAACTTTGACAAAAAACCCTTAAAATATCTTCTATAGTTCAAAAGTTAAGATTTTTCTAACGAAAGAAGCGAAAATGCCGCATAGTGCGTCGGCGCTAAACATCAAGCGTTCTGGGTGATTGTGTATTTTATTGAAAAAAATGTGTTCACGATTTTTAAGTACACTGAAATTTCAATCTTCTGCTATGTAGCCGTCAGACTAATTTGTGCTTTAGAGGGGAATCGTTTTTTTTTTTCGTTCAAAAAGTGCACTTTTTCAAGAACTTTTTTTCACGATGTACAATTTTTTCTTTTTTAATTCTTTTTGAATTAGGAAGTTCATATTTATTACAATAATCATGAATTTTTCCAAGAGGTTATTATACAGCATATTTGTTTTTTATAACAATAATCATTAATGTGTACTTAAAAAACAGTAGGTTGGTGTGCACGCCCCTGACCATAGAAATTATCTGAAGCAAGACTTTTTTTTTAATATTTGAATAATATTACCAGGGGCTGAAATTGGGAAAATTATAAATTTGCTTGAAAAAAAACACGATTTTGACCCATTTTTTGCTGCTTTTACTATTTTTATTAATTATTTATTTGTACAAATTCGTTATTTAGACTTTGTCAGGGCCTAGATTAATTGTTAACAAATAAATGACTTTTCAAAAAATTCAATTATCTAAAGTAGTTCTCCGGCAATCCTGCACGCATATTTGAAAAACAAACTTTTCAAAAAAGCGCTGATGAAGTTTAAACTCATAGCGTCATAGCTACAGGCGCGCGCTCACTAATTTTACAATAACTTCCATATTTTGGTTAATTCAGCATAGAAATTTGGGAATACATTCTTGTAAGTATGCGTTAACGATTTATGGAATAAAAAAAATCCATTTTTTTCACCGGAAAAAAACGATTCTCCCCTTAAGGGCTGATACATGCTCTTACGATTTAATGGAGGTCACCTTAACCTCACTCGATAGCATAAAAATATGAAAGTGACAAAACAATTTAAATTATTTAAGAATAATCGACATAGGAAGCAATTATGTTACAACAATACCATGGCACGTATTAGAGTTGCCATATAAAAAGCGATTTGTGTATAATACACTGGATGTGTGGAGGTCCACGCTTTACGCTGTATCAAAGATATATGGCCACCAAAGATATATGGTAAATGCGATGCTCGACATGTTCTTACAGCCTTAAAGCGCAAAGAAGCGGCGTGCTGAACTCTTATTGAAATGTTCCATCCCAAATGGATGCCTGGACATCGAGGTATTAAGGAGAACTAGGAAGCTGGAGTATTGGCAGGAACCATCAAACCAGGACACGTATTGACAAAAATTAATTAAATAAATTCTATGTGTATTTTATTGACAAGAATATGGTTATTCTATATTTTTTAATTTTACTATTTCTAGCAAAATTTTGACCCGCCTCACACGCCACTAACTAGTTACACTGACCACATACATTTTTTCACTTCACTATTCTAAAAATAAACTCACAAATTTTACTACTTGATAAAATATCGTTCCTATTGCCATTCTGCCGTTTCCAAATAACTGAAATCAGCTCTTTAGGTAAAAAAAATTTATATTTTTTAATTTTTTATGACCTCTATAATTATTATAAAAAATGCTGCTAGGTAATGCCAACCATGAGAGCTTAACAGCGTAAATTTTTATAGGTCGATAAGGTTAAATATAAAACAAACGATAGCCCCGCATGCGCAGACCCCCTTACAAGCAAACAAATATTTTAACGTAAACCAATTTGGCTTGCTTACATTTAAATATAGATATGTATGTATTGTATGTATGTATGTACATATAGTATTTGTACATATAAAATTTATAGCTCGCATGGTAAGAGTACAAATGATTTAATGCCTTCGTCGACGAATTTGGCAATCAACAGCCAGCAAACGACAACCACTGACAAAATGCCAAGAAACGACCTGCAAAAGAAACGAAACACCGCTTAATGCAACAAGTTAATGTCTCCGCCAAATGTGCTGTATTTCATGTTGTTGTTGCTGTTGTAGCATTTGCTGTTTTATATTGAGTGACGTGTTAATTAGTCGTAAACATGACAGCAGTTTCATTTTGTCGTAGTTTTGCGCGCGTGTTTGTATGTTTGTCTACTATTTATGTGTTTTTATACGAGTATTTATAAACATTTTTGTATTTACCCTGCAGCGAAACGCCGAACTAGTAAAAAAAAAATACTAGTTTACAACTAGAATTTCCTGAATGAAATCGAACTAGTCCGAAAAAGATCAGACATTTACCCAAACACAAAACGAGAATTTCAAAACGAAGCTCAAAGTAAGCTGCTAAATCGACAAGCTTTATTTTTAAACTTATCCAAACTTTTAATTTTTTAATAAGTTTTAAAAAGAAAGTACTGAAATATGCTTTAAAACCTTGCAAAGCTAATGAATTTAATTAATACTTTTACTTATATTTAAGTTTATGCAACAACAAACAAATGATATTTATTTAATGAAAAATGCTTTTATTTATTCCTTGAAATGTTACCAACCTTGAAGTATTTATGTATTCATGTTTCCTTTCTATCAATACATAATACCACAGAAATACAGAAATACCATCGGAGGTTTGCCATTGCCTGCCGAGGGGTGACCGCTATTAGAAAAAACCTTTCTACGATTTAAATTTTACTTGCCCTGGCTGAGATTCGAACCTCGAACCCAGCGGCATATCAAGTAATAGAACGCACCGCTATCCACTCGACCACAGCGGTCACATACATAGATAATGAAAAACTAATTATTAGCAAATCTAAAACTGTCTAATAAATATTTATTTTATTCAACTCCCCTTTTTAATCTCAAACTAGAGTAGTACTTTTTTGTTTATTTTGTACTAGTATGAGACTGACATTTTGTCTCCAAATCTGTAAATTGCCTTTTCGTACGACATCCTCATGTTGAAAATACCAGTTGCTTGTATGGAAAAAAACCGGTTGGCTGACTAGTTGGGATTGCGATGACTACTAGTTGTGCAGCAGTTTACAAGCAGTCTCCTTATAGTACAAAGTAAACAAAAAAATATTAGTCAAATTATGGACCAAACAAACCAGTATTCGACTAGTTCATAACAGACAAAAAACTACTAGTCCAATTGTGGACCAAAATTACTAGTTAGGGATTAAAAACGGGAGTTAAATAAAATAAATTCATGAATTAAGTATAATTTAATATGTTATACATTTTTATTTAGCAGTTTAAGATTTGCTAAGTATTAGTTTATGTACGTATACGAGTCAATATTGTCAATTAAAATAAGGCACGATTAAATCATTTTGTATTTGGTAAAAGTCTAGACATTTTCGGACTAGTTCGATCTCGATCAGGAAATTCTTGTTGCAACCTAGTATTTTCACTGACTAGTTTGATGTTTCACTGCTGTGTACCCGGACATCCGAACAATGTGCAGAGATAAAATTTTAGCGCATTTACGATTGCATATATAACGCAAAAGAACGTAAATTTTCCCAATGAGTATCTTTCATTCATAATGGTGAAAAATTATACAAAACCACTCAACTTAAGAATGTTGTGGCGACTCTTTTTCCTTTGCAATACTATTTCTATATTTATATTTTTGTTAACAATAAATATTAGTATCTAGAGTATAAGCACAGTCGAATCATAAATACGATTATTAATAAAAAAATCGAACAAAGCGACAACTCGCGGCTATTTTCTTTAGAAATATAAATTTTCTTTCTGTTGTCAACACATATCTTATATATGAGGTCCAAATTTCAAACTATAAGTATGATTTTTAGTAATAATGCAACTCGAAAAATGGAGCTTTTCTCCACCGTAGGCAGGTATGCACAATTTCCTCAAACTATAAGTCCGTCTGACAAAAACAAGAACATAATTTTCGAAAAGTAAACATATCTCTATTTATATGGAAGTAAGTTGCGTACGTATAATTTATACCTATAATATGTATTTGTAAGGAGAACAAAATCATCTCTGCGAAAAATTTATCAGATAGATGGCGCTAGAGTCGAGTTTGTTTATAAAAGTCGTATTTCTGAACCTACATGTTTTAATGAAATTACTACTATATTCTACTAGCATTACGAAAAATGCGCTTGCGTAAAATTATGTTTATTGGTAACGCTGGGGTCGAGATATCCAGACAACTATACATCTTAACTGAGACGACTAAATATTGCATTTATATTCATCAAAGCTGATTTTTGAACTTGGAAAATCTGTCATAGGTATAAAGTAGGAAACTACGAAAACGGATGCGAAATTTAGGTGGCAGTATATTTTTTTGCATTACATACGTCTACATACGATTTCAAAAAGTGTTTAATTTACTTCTATTGAATTTTGGGCGGCCTTATTACACTCATCTGGACACGGCAACGGCGCGGTCATCGCTGTAGCTTCGACTTTTTCTTACTTGTTACACCTCTTTTATTGATCTCCCAATTCGAAGTGGGATAGTAACTAAGAAGAGCTTAAAAATTTTGAGTTGTTAACTTAAATTTTAGTATTCGGGTCATAATACGATTTGCATATAATTTTGTTGTGAATTAGATTCGTTAATTCAATAAACAAAAATTTACTCATAAAAGCATTCTATACCGAAAATCATTGCAGAAGAGATAATAAACATTTTGTTTTTATAAAGGCCAAATATTTATTCCACCAAATATACTGGAAAAAAAAATTGTTATGAAGATAATTGCATTTATTTAGTAAATAATTCGAGAAAATTGAATTTTAAGTGAAGTTAGTTAAGCAACGAATTCAACTTTCTTTTCAATAAAATTCTTTTAAATCGAATGCTGTAGGAGCTGATAAAATGCGCTTAACGTTTCTTAAACTCGGCTAAATTGGCTATTGTTGGGAGTGTCAAAAATACTAACTCTTCCAGCACTTAAACTTTCGGCAATTAGTATGCTGCCGACCATGTCAAAGGTTTATAAATAGTTTTTACTAAGTTAAATTATGAATTGTTAGACAAAAAAAAATACTTTTCTTATACCAATTAGAACATCGCCGAGGAAATATTTAGCTATTCAAATGCTCTGCTCAAATTTACGGTGAATAATTGACAAATTTATCGAGCTCGAGGCCAGTTAATGAAATATTGTATTTGAAAAAAAAAATCAGTTTTAGTGGTAGAAGTTATAGCAGCTATTTCGGGGATCACCACATCTCCTAATCAGACTTTCAAATTTAGTTTTTTATTTATTCCTCATTACCGCTCCCCAGGTTTGAACCAAGGAACCTCGCAGAGCAGAGCCAACACGCTAAACGCTGTGCTACACTTGCCGAGTGGTCTGTTGTGTTCATTCCATCTTCCTTATACAAACCAACTACGAACAAGAACAGCTGATCGGCCGCTATTTAAACTTGTTTATGTGGCTGTGCCCGTTGTGATCGAGTGTGTAGCGGTGCGTGCTATAACTCGATATGCGACTCAGTTGTAGGTTCGAATCTTTGCCAGGGCAAGTAAAATTTAAATCACCCGCGGCAAGCAATGACAAACCTCCTAGGGTATTTCTGCCATAAAAAAGCTTCTCCTAAAATTCCATCTGCCGTTCGGAGTTGGCACTAAACTGTAGGTACCTCAATTTGTGGTATAATAAAGTTATAAAGACGCACACCACAAATGGTAGGAGAAGCTCGGCCTAACATTGTGCTTTATAGTGTAAGCGCCAAATTATTATTATAAAGTGGTTGTAGTTTGTGTTACGGAGAATATAAGACCATTCTTAGATGAAGGAGAAGAGTTTGCAAAACCATTTAATACTGCTTGTTCCAAAATTCTACTCAAAATGCTGACGAATTTTTTCGGACTCAACAATGGCGCAGAAGTTGCATGTTCTGGTAATAATTTCAGTGTAATAGCGATAAATCTTGTGAACCGCAAAGTTTTACTCTTGATACGGCTTTATTCAGTTTTTTGTTCACTACGTCATTGAATACCACAAAAATGTATCTCTTAATCTTTATGCTAATTATGCCAACTGTATGATTTGGTTCAGAGAATTAAAAGATGCGACTTATCTTCAATAAACCATCAAAATAATTACAAATTTATACTCAACTAAATAAATTATGAGCAATACTACAAAACACGTTTCAATGCACAAACTTTACCTTCTTTCAATCAACCTACGAAAAATTACTTTCGGTTCCTTGACCTCTGCCAAAATCAAAATAAAAAAAAACAACTACGAATAAATGTAAATTTTTTAATGCTGTCCAAGACCTAACGCTCGGTTATTATAACGCACACTACATAAATAAAACAACAATGTCCACTCAAGAAACAAAAATTTGAAGAAAAAAAAATGCTTGTCTTTTTTTTTTGATATCGCGACTAGACTGTCAGCAGCGCTTTACTTTCGATTCGTCGCTGATTCAATGCCGAAATTCAATTTCGCTCATTCGGTCTTTTCGTGAGACAATAAATTAATCAAAAGTTCCATTCTTGAAGATGAGGACAGCATCAACAACTACAACGGTTGACATTAACAAAAAGCAAAGCGCGGCACGCAAAAAAAAACAAAACAAAACAAAAAAAAAAACACTCGCATTGCAACAGCAACAACATTGCTGTCTGCTATTTACGCTCCCAGTTGCTGCTACTGTCTTTGCCTGGCGCGAATCCTGAGTACCGGAGGCAGTACAAGGAGGCAGTGTTCTCTACCAGCCTGCCACTCACAGTGTGTCCGCTTGAATGCCGCCTGCTTGCCTGCTTGCCTACTTGCTCGATTTCACATCCATCTGCAATGACAAACATCTCGAGTTTCTGCGAGGATTTTGCAACCCAAGCGTTTTTCTGTTGTTGTTGTTGTACGAGTACAACTGCATCTTATGTATGTATGTATATGTATATTGCTCTTTTAGATTTATCTTTATATTTATTTTTATTTTTGTTTTGTCGTTGTGGCATTAATAAGCTCTGCATAGATATCCTTGTCATTGGTATGCCAATCCAAACCAAAACTCAAACAAAAGCCGAAAACTCACCTCCCTCACCTCCTCTAGCGATTCTTCGGCTATGGCTTTTATTGTAAGCGAGTTAGCGATATTTTGCCGATTCCCATAAAACTTTGTCGTCTAACTAAACACTTTGCGCCGCTTTGCATACACGTCTGAATTTATACGCGTACGTTTGGAGAATTCTTTAATTTGCTGGTAGCAGAAACAAAAAGGAGTCAATGCTGACATGTGGATAATGCGCAAAAATGCCACAACCAAAACCCCAACAACAACAACAACAACAACAGCATAGCATGCAGTCGCATGTAGCTGCCGCAAGAGCAACAGCGAGGTCAGCAATGAAATTGCATTGCAATTGACAGCTTCAAAGATTTGTCCGCAGCACAAAGATAATTTATATTGCGCGCAAGCAATTTTTTTATATTTTTTTTATTAAATTTTTTTTTGTTATTGTGTTCTTGCCACCAATGCCGCCGCCGTTGCTGCTACTGCTACAACTGCTTACTTTTACTTTTGTGAACTTGAAATTGTTTTTAAATTTTTTTTTTCTCAACAAGCACTTTTTCGATGCAGCAACTAAATGCATATATTTGTAGGTATGTATGTATGTAGTTCAATTGCAGCTAGCACTTTGCCTAGTCAACAAGTACATGTTTGCCATTTTCTCAACAGCTGAATTCTAGAAAAAAAAAAGCAAAAAAAAATTAACAAAACGCTCGCTGCATTTGTGGCGGTAGTCAATTCGATAGTTGAAGTTGCATTGATGTTTTGTTGTTCGGCAAGTATGCGCCCATGGCCGCTAATTTATTCTTTAATACGCCCCTAAATCGACTACTGTTCTTTCTTTTCCGGCGCGCTAGTTCGTTGCTGTTAATGCGCGCAATGTCTGCGCAATGGCGACTGTGGACGGCATAAGCGTTGCAATTGTTGCAAATGTAGCAAAATGGCATTGGCCATTGCCATAGCACAGTGTCAGCACCACATTTGCAAGCGTTGCAAGTGCCTGTGGCGCAGTGCCGCTGCCGCCGTAGCATTTAACAACCCCCCCCCCCTCCATGCACCCCATCAACTTCCTTGCACTGCCGCCTTTGAATATATATTTGCCTGTCGCTTTAGCCCCCCTCACACCCCACGCTACACTTGCGGCCGTCGATCGTTTTTTGAAAAATATCTCCTTTGTCCTGTCAGTTGCGTTGTTGTTGCCTGTGTACCTTTTCTACTGTGCCAACCACTTTGCATCTGTCCGTCCTTTGGCTGGGACTTTGACTATTTTCGCTTGTTCGGGTACAGTTTAAGTCGGTAGCCGCGGATATGCTATTTTGCATACATAAATTCATCTGTTGCACTTTGAAAGCGCGGCGTTTTGCCATTTAAGCGTTTCAGGTAGCTTAATGATTTTATTTTTCTCTTTTTATGTCTTTTTGCTTTTCGGTTTCATTTTTGTTTTATTGCAACTTTTTTCGAATTTACAAAAAAAATCGGTAGGCAATTGTGTTGAACTTTAGAGTTTTACAATTTTATAGATTTATTAGTTAGCATTTTGTTTATTTAATTTATTAAACGTATAATAAAATATTAAGTTTATTTAAAACAAGCGGCTGAGGCTATCAGCTAAGTTTCTTTAATAATTCAATATACACCAGCTTTTCTTTTTTTCGCTTAGACCTAAGCGAAAGTGTATTGTCGAAAAAATTTTTGCTATCCTCAAAAACATCAAAGAAATCATTTTCATAATCAAAATATTTTATTAAAAAAAAAAAAGTATAAAAATAGTAAACCCTCGATATAATCAAGACTGCTTGGTAAATCCAAAGCCTTAAAAGAAAACAAAGTAAGGAAAGAGAAGTTTGGGCGAAACCACATTGTATATACCCTCGTGATGTATTTTTGTATGGTTTCTTTGTTTCAAACCGCAGGAAATATTAACTTTTAAACAGTGAAGTTTTCGCATTTTTCATAACGTACGTTATATGGGATTTAAGCGTGGTTAATGTCCGATCTTGACCCTTTTTAAATACCAACCTACCCTGGCCAAAGAGCAATCTATCTACCAAGTTTCATTACGAAATCTTAATTTTTACTCAAGTAATCGTAACCACGGAAAGACGGATGGATGGACGGACGGACAGACAGTCAAGACTAAATCGATTGCTCTTTTTATTTTGGTATATATGTCTATATCTATCTCGATTATTTTCGTAGATTATAATACCCTTGTGTACAAGTACGCTCCATATAAAAAACTCCTTGAGTACCCCGAAAAAACTGTGTTATGGCGAAATTACACAAATAAAAATGCTTTAATCAGCACTACAACATCCTATACAATGGCAAACCTCCCAGGGTATTTCTGCCATGGAAAATCTTCTCATAAATGCAGTGGCGTGGCAAGGGGGGAAGGGGGGAGAAGGGGTTCGTCGCCACGGGCGCAACGTCTTGGGGGCTGCAAAACGATCTCCGCTGTTCCTTGAAATTTAGAAAAATACTTTAAAAAAATTTTTTTTTACAAAATTTATTATAGAACAAAAAGAGTTGTACACTCACATTGTCATAATCTGAATAACAACGAAAGATATTAATTTATCACGAATACTCTTTAGTCTTTGAATTTGGCAAACTTAAAATCATTTTTCACAATAGTAATAGAACTTAAAGATGCACGTTTCCAGCTTTGATCGCTGCAAAATCACATATTCTATCATTGTAATTCAAAGTTGAAGCTGTTTCACTTTCTATTGAAAGAATTGCAAGATTTGACAGGGAGGCGTCAGAATATGCTTAGCCCCGGGCCCCCGAAGTTGTAGCTACGCCACTGCATCTGCCGTTCGATGTCGGCACAAAATTGTAGGTCCGTCCATTTGTAGTATAACATAAAGACGCTCACCACAAATGGTAGAAGAAGCTCGGCCAATATTAACAAGAGTGTGTGAGTGTATAAGCGAAGAATAGGGTCTAAAAAAACCTAAAATAAGTAATTCGCCGATATATCGCTTTTACTTCGTTTGTTTTAAGAAATTTAATAAAATTCTGAACGTCTTAGAAAGCGAAGGTAAAAAAAATCCGGCTTCGTCCGATTTCAGCCATTTATGAACCGAATTCAAACTAAATTCAAGGTTAAAAGAGCTCTGCTCAGTTAGTGCAGCCACTGGACACGCTGAAGAAAATCCGCGTGGAGGGCAGAAAGGCGTATGTACAAATAAGTAATTTTTTATGTAAAATCTTGCACGTGCGCCGATTCTGAGTGCAGTAGATGATATACAATCATTCCAAGAAGAATTGATATTATTTCGAGGTTACTCATTTTGACATATTTATATAATAATTATGATTTATTTCGATTAAACGATATCTGGGCTTAACCCGGAAGCATGGCCAAGAAATCTGATGGGCGCAGCAAAAAAAAATAAGTACTTGCAAATGATAGTATGTAGATAATAACGGAAAGGCTTTTACAAATATTAATTTTACCTAGTGAAATCTATCCCCCTAGTATTCATGTTCTAAAATAAAAGAGTTCAAGACAAAGTCACACCCGGTACAAAACCTTCGCTGGATGCAGTGAAAAGCTCGAAGTTAGCCACTCCTACAAAATACGGTTCTTCCAAAGTTGTAACCGGGGATGTTCAAGCCTTAAACTACGTAACGCGCCACCGAAGCCCTGCGTATCAGATCATTAAGATCTCACATGACCAACTTACGGAGGAACAAATGTATCTCTCAGGTAGACATGTTGGGAGTCTTTGCTACCAACGCCACTAAGGGACAGTAATTTTAAGAAGACAACCGAGTGGATCCACGACACATGTAGCAGTCAACCACGTTTAAATAATCACATATCGCCCGGGCTCGTTTCCTCCGATCACATCAGTTTGAACTGTACTAAATTTGCAGTTCCTTACGCTCAACTTGTCTGCATAGATAATAGCAACTAAATTTAGTATCAAAAGTTTTTTCTTTATATCGCAGATTAAAATTTATGAAAAGGTGGTTACTTTTGTATGTTCAAAAACTTTTCAAAATTTGTACACACTTTTTAATTTTGTAAATGCAACTCTGATTTAATATTGTACGAAACGTTCTAGAATTTTCGATAAACTGATAACAGTATCGTTGTCATTGTGCAGCTGTTGTAAGAAAACGAATAAATAAGATAAGAAAAAAGAATTTAATTTAAAATTCTATTTAAATGTATCTACATACATACATATATTCTCAAATAAACGTCAAATAGTTTGATATGTATGTATGTATATTCGCCTGTTTTTCTTACATGGAACGACAATACATTAAATCATAAAAAGCTTGGTTTTAATAGCGAACGATCTGGGGATAGTTTTTTTTTTAAAGTTTTCTTCGCAAAATCGTTTACTATTTAGAATAGAAATATTATAGTTTACATTATAACAATTTCTTTTAATTTTCAGTTAGATTGTGATGAAGAAGAGTCTTTCGGCTCTCTACTTACAAATTAATGTTTAGAGATATTAAGAGAAACTAAGAAAAAAAATATTTTAGAGATCACATATTTATTACTCCATAAAAGAAATAGTTAACTTTTTTCATGATAACGTTTAATAAGAAATCGCTATTATTTGTATTTTCACATAAAAAATTGTATTAAACGAAGATCTGTTTAAGACTTCACAATATTTAAAAATCTGTGACTTTTTGGTGATTTTTCAAATAATGTGATCGAGCATCAGAGATCAGCAACGGGTGCTTGTAAAATGTTCATACATACATAATCATTGCACTGAATCTATGGCTTTACGCTCAAGCGATCAAACTTGTTCGAACACTCATATTCAAAGTTGAATTTAATTCAATCAAATCATGCGGTTCGTGTACGGCTCAAATTTCTCAATTCGGGTATTTGTTTGTTTAACTCAACATGATTTTTTTTGATGGAGTTTTCTAATTAGTTAAATGTCTGCTTCTGCGCAACTAACTGAATTAATTCATATCGTTTGATTTTATTCAAATCGTGAGTGATTGGAAACAAACAAGTTCGATTATTGCACACATAAATACCCGAAAGACGTGTTCTCTCTAGCATGATGCTGATTTTATTCAATGCTGAGTTTTGTTGCATGATTAAATGTGAGTAAAAATTTTGTTGTATGATGGTATCAAGAAAAAGGTGATTTTTGCTGATCTCTGTCGAGCATGTGTTATAAAAAAATATAAGAAATAAATCTAATTTTATTTTAAGGTACAGAGATCGGTTTTTTATTTGAGGCGCGTAAGCTTCCTGAAACCAAATCACACTCAATACAAATATTTAAAAATTATTAGTCATCAGTCATTGATTAACTAAAAATTCCTGTCGCATTTTGAATTTTATAAATAATTGTTGTAAAACTGAATATTCGAATTTAGTTTACTCCTGCAGCTCGGCAATATTGAAATTAAAAATGGCATACTAATGACTTTTATAAGAAACAAGTACTTGAAAACTATCAAGACTCTTACCGATCATCAGCAATACCGGGTAGCATCGAGCACGGATTAAGGCTGGTATCATGCGGTGATGAGCACGCGAGTAGCAAAGAAATTCTGAAAGGGTTGACTAAGAATACATATATCCTTATTTTTTTTTTTTTTTTGAATCAGCAATGGTGCTACAGGTATTGGCAACAAAAACATAAAGAGAAGTTATTGACAGCAAAGTTAATTGACTCTTACTATCGATAGTAAAATCGATACTTTTGCTGCTCTGTCGTAAAACCAAATCTTTCCACTGTACTGTGGCGCTTTTCCGATATACATTTACATATACATATATATGAGTATATATACGAATATGAGTATATGAAGGTACTTTGTGGCGATTCCAATTGTCCGTTTGAATGTTGAAGCGACACTTTAACATCGCAAACGTGTCGAATGCGTGGTAATTTTGGCATCTTTTAAATTTGCAGAGGCAGCGCCGAGGCAGTGACAACATTTGCTATAATAAAACAATAGAAAAAAAAACTTACGTTTGCGAAGCAGGAGCCAGGAGCAAGTACGCTAACGCCACAATGAGTCAAATAAGCCACGCCGTGAAATGACAATAAAAAAAAGTAACAACATTAGCAAAATGAAAATAAAAATTGCAAAATTCTCTAAAACGTTATGTGGCGGTACAAAAGTAAATAGAAAAACGCATCAACAACCGACAACATAAAAACTTATTGTAAAATAGAATTTGCAAAAGAAACAACAACAAAAAAATCAGCGGAACATAGCGTAAGTTGTTTATCGGGAAAGTGAATAGCCGCTATTTATCTTAACACTGTTGTTGCTTTTGTTGGTGTCGCATGTGTCCCATCCCATTGGCATAAGCTGGTCACAGTATGTTGTTGTTCATATCGGCGTCGGCGTGATCACGTTTCTAACGTTTTAGTTACATATGTACATACCATACATACATATGGTACATATGTACTTAGCTAAGTTTATATTGTTGCTGTATTTTGAAGTGGTTAGTTTTTATAGTCAAGCGCACTTGTGCAACAGTAAAAATTTCGGCCAGTTGTTTTAGTTGAGATTTTTTGCAATAACCGAGTCACAGAAATTTTATTTTTTCTTTAATTTCCATTGAAACATTGTTAATTCTCTAACAAACGCCATTAAAAACAATATTTTAAATTTCATAAAATATTTACAAAACTTTCGAAATTAAAAAAAAAAAATTTGAATTTTTTCGGGTATCAGATATGTAGTTTATTCAGTTCAGTTGAAAAATTTCGAACTTTTTAAGCAACATTTTTTTAATTTTTTTCGGGTATGCAGATGTGTAGTTTATTCAGTTTTAGTACAACAAAGTGCAAGTTTCAAGTGTGTACAAATTACAACTAATTTTTAAAAAAAATTTTACTGACGCTCTTTCGCAATTGCTTCGATTTAAAAAATAATCGCGGTTTTATTATGTTCCAGCCAATAGAAAAATTTTCAAAAATTAGTAATAACTTGTAGATAATTGAAGCTTGCACTTTCTAACACTAAAATTACATGAGCCAAAAAACTGCTTACTGAAAAATTTTATAAATTTTTTTTTTAAAGTTCCGAATTTTGTTAAATCATTGTACATATTGCAAATAGTTAAAAAATAATCAATCCTTTAAAGGTGACTGAAATATTTGCAAAAGAATAACTCCACTTGCAAGACAACTGAAAATTGTTCAGCTATTAAATTTAGAAAATTCCATTAGCGGAATTTGGTTGCAGACGCAATAAAAAAATTATCGGTTTTAAAACCCGAATTCGAGCCATATTAGAACGTAAATTTGTACCAAAAAATTATCTACTTATAAAAAGAGTTTACTTTAGTATAATATTCTTTAGAATTCGGCTAATAACGCAAGTATGAAATGAAAAATATATAAAACGGTAATGAATTTCGACTTGATATATTATAACATTTGGTATAAATACGAAAAAGAAAAAACATTCTAATAGTTGATTTAAAATTAACACCGTGGCAAGACTGATGATAATTCTGAAGAATTTATGTGACTCCAAAAAAAAATTTGATTGAACCTCCACAATTTTTAATGAAACTACCTATTTTTTGATTCATGAGAATTAAATTGAATAAGATAGATTAATATGAATTATTAAAAATTTAAAAAAAGTCTACTCAAATATAATCATTTATTTATGGCTTGAGTATCGTTTAATATAATAATAATAATAATTTTGGCGCTTAAATTACATAGCTCAGTGTTTGGCCGAGCTTATCCTACCAAATGGAGGGACCTACAATTCTGTGCCGACTCCGAACGGCAGATGTATTTAATGATAAGCTTTTTCATGGCAGAAATACCCTCGGAAGTTTGCCATTGCCTGCCGAGGGGTGACCACTAAAAAAGCTTTTCGATGATTAAGATTTTGCTTGCCATGACTGAGATTCGAACCTCGAACTCACCGGCATATCGAGTTATATCACGCACCGCTACCAACTCGACCACAGCGGCCGTTTAATACGCTTAAATATAATTTCGCGCATACAAGGACATCTGACCAAAAACAAACACCAAGTGCCCTGGTTTTCTATCAGGCAAAGTATCTGATCGATGTACATACAACTAGGCATGTCAATCACGGAATCCCGGCCTTTTTTAACTCCCGAATTTCCCGGGAAAAGTCTATTCAAATCCCGGAATTGTAGAAAACAAAGAACTTAATAGCCATTTTTTTCAAATTTTGTATCATTCTTAAAAATTTCCCTTTCAAAGCTAAAACAAAGCCTTTAGAGAGTTCACAATCGGCAAATAACACAGCTTGTTAACTCCCTTAAGGCTTTGTTTTGTTCTTACCATTTTAAATGAGCTGGAGAATATCCCACTTGAGTAGAAAATGAGCCTCGTTTTGAAAGCGATGTTTAAAAAACTTACAACGAGGTAACTGAAGTGGATAAGGCAGAAAGTCCCAAAGATAAATTGCATCAAGTTTTAACGAGCAGCTCGCAATTGTCCAATAATCGAAAGGTATACAACTTACCAGAAGGTTTGGTAAAAGAAATTGATAGTCGACAATCCAACCAACAAGTGTTGAGGCGCAGCAGTGCTTTTTCTGTACCAAATATGTATATTTGTACTTGAAGTATAAACTTTTTTGTATGTGTGTCAAATTTTACGTTTATTTCCTTTTTTCTTGCAAATACCAATAAATCATGTATGTATTTACAACAAATCGTTCATCTATGTTAAATTAATCTTATTTTGTATACTTCTATAATACAACGATTACAGACGTGTTACATTTTTTAGCAAATTAAAAATTACGAATCAAAACTTGTTGAAATTTGGGATCCCGGGATTTAATTTTTAAATCTCGACAAATTGGCATCCCTAATATATACAAACTTATGTAGTATGTACATACATAGATAAAAAATTGGTTATGCATTTCAGGCGTGCAAGACCATTTTCTCACGCATGTCACAACTTGAGTTTTTCCACGTCGTTTTCAATAAATGTTCAACAACAAAAAAATAGCGGCGTGGCAAAAAGGCAAATGAAGTTGAAACACGCTAACGAGTTCAATGTTAGCAAATGAATAAAATTGCACGCGCACGCAACAATCAGCAACTAAATTAGAAAATTGAGAGATATGCCAAAGATCAGATATATGTATGTATGTACACCAGTGCAGGCTAGAAAATATTTATAAATTAGATACACTGCCACACGGCATGCCGCCTCCATACGCCAATACAAATGACAAATTCGATTAAATGCTAGCTGACAGAAAATTTGCACACGTCCAAATGGGCTCATATGATGACGTACGCATGTATGTATGTACTTTAGGGTGGTTTCGAAAAATCAATTTTTATAAGTACTTAACAGTGTTAGGCAAATTTTTATTGCAAGGACAATGAACAATTAGAAATTAATTACATCTGACGATTGGTGATTTGTAATTGTTGAGAGTGAACTTTCAATTAATTGTTAATTGTATGTATGTTACTGATTTGTGATTTAAAAAAAAAAAAAAAGAACAATTAAATTTTATATTATTTTCGTTTTTTTACTGCAGCCTTTTAAATAAAATTATCTAATAAAACAGTTTCTTTCGTATTAATGTATTTAGAATATTTTTTATATTGCAAAACTCTTAGTTTACTTGCGTATGATAAAGAAAATTTTAATTTTTAAATTATTTCATCAAACAATTGAAAAAGTAAATACTTCTGCACACTTTCTGATACACATACCTACCTCATTTATATAGCGTAGAAATCGAATTCTAAACATTTTAGCTCAAACAGAATTAGCCTACTGAAACAGCCCGAAATTTTCAATAAAGAAATATTTTTTTTTTTTTAAATCGACATTTTTCCAGAGGCATCACTATCATAAAAGAAAAGAATAAAAGTCAATAAATAATTTTTATTTAAAAAAATGTGTAACTTTATTTATCGAGCAATCTAAAACTATTATTCAAAGACTTTTATTATAGAAAGTCATTTTACAATAATTATCAGCGAGATAAATATTATAAAATCTTCAAAGACTTTTATTTTCAGACTTATTATATTATATAAGTGTAAAAGTCTTTTCATAATGAATATGAGGTAGAAAAAAAATTTTTGTCCAGGACTTTTTCGATTCTGGTTTGGCATCATTTCGCGACTAGTTCGAAATCGTTTCGGGACGAGTTCGCGATCACTTCGGCACTATTTCGGAACTAGTTCAGAACCTCACGAACTTGATTTTTTGTATTGTTATTTCACGTTCATCCATGACTTGTAAATTAAAAATGTTTGTAATAACTAGAAATTAAAGTAGAGTTCCAAACTGGTCCCGAACATGTTCCGGAATGTCGTCGAACCGATCCCGAACGTGTTTTGAACTGTTTCTGAAATAGTCTCAAAGGATTCCGGAAATGATGTCAAAAAATCCGGAACTAGTTTAAGACTCTCATACATAATTATTATGAGAAGACTTTAATCATATAAACATCAAAATAAATGTATTTGAAGGACTTTTGTAAAATAAGTCTTAAAATAATACCTTTCTATGACTTTTAAATATTTTCTCACTCATAATTATTACCAACGCTAAAATTTGGATGCCTTTTTTTAAGCTCCACTATAATATAGTAATTGTTACGGGTATATGCATTTGTATCCTTCCTTTGCGTTTCCTCTATGGTACTTGGTCGTATCGGACAGAAAAGTTGCGTGGTCTGCCACCTCATTGCCCGCTATACCTATCTGACCGGGCAAAGCTAGATTTGTTTTTTTGAAAAAAAAAGCGTAAAATTAATTATCTTATTTTTATTTTATGTACACATATTTTAGTAAAACCGTACACATTTTGTTTCTTTGGAATTCCATTCTCTATCTCGAAAACATTACATATGTAAAGTGTTCCAACTACAGGGAAACTTCGTTTATGCGAATGTCTTCTATAGTTGGAAATTATTTATTTCAGTGAAAATGTGATTTAAAAAACTTCCTGTGAAAGTGAATTATTGTGCTAACAATTTCACAAATTTCTTCGCATATCAGGTCATCCCTGTCACACATATCGGTTATCGTTGTGGCAATTCACAAACAGCTGTTGTTGAAATTTCCCTTTCGGATTCAGCTATTTATGCTTTTTTGAGGAGTCATCAGCAAAACACTTAAAAATACGTATTTTTCAATGAATAATTAATACAGAAATGTCAAAAATGGCTTCTACGAACATCAAAGAATATTTCAAAAATTATTCCAACCAAAAATAATTAAACATTCACACACTTTTTGTCATTTACTTTTCATTTCTCATACAACCAAGCATTCGGATTCGATACACAGAAATTTATGTGAATGTGAAATTGGGAGCAACAAACATGTCAAACCGAATCCACAGGGAAATTTGTGATTGTGAAAATGGGAGCACGGCTGTATAAACCTTTCAATAATTTAAAAAAAAAATCAGAATTATTCTGCATGCTTTTTTGTAAATACACCAAAAAAAATTTCGCTATGCATTGAAGAGTTCGACGATGTTTCACTGTAGTTCGTATCATGCGGTAAATTAGTTTGATTTATTGTTCAAAAGTATAAGAAATACGTGTAGGAAACGAAACGTTATTATTGAGTATTCTTTCCATTACAAAGAAATAGCAAACGAATCGACTTGCACCATAATATTGGTAGAAAACCACGTAACGAATTTAAGGGGGCTATGGAGGATGATGGATAAACATAATGAAATGTATCAAAAGTTTTTTGATGAATACGAAGCCACTGATATTACTGGGAGAGAAAAAAAGCTGAAAACATTGTTCATGCCACCTCACCAATTTAAGTGAGCGTCGCACGAACGTTCCCTGCATTGAGACAGTTATTAAGTGATCTAAGATGTAACCTCTCAGACCAGTTTTTGCGATGACTTATGTTCATAAAACTGAAGAATAAATACTAGCATCAGTGACTTTTCTATTGTTCAAATATTAATAAAGAAATTAATTGCAGATTTTTTTTTAACTCTTTACTTTTTTTTCAAATATATACGAATGGAAAAAAGGGGTTAAATTTAAATAATATTTGTATTTACAAAATAGTAAATATTAACAACAAAACCGCTTTTAAGCCAATAAAAATTAGCTGCCAGCGGTTGGTAGTTTATATTTAATAGATTGAATAAGTCGTGACCTAAGACAGATGAATATTTTTTTATGCAAAACGTTATTTTTTTTACTTTCAGTGCACTTTCGGCACGAGTAGTCAAAGTCCGATTGAACTTAAACTTTTGCAATTGTATTTTTACACTTAAAAGCTCATTTCCAGAAGTGATCACGCACACACATTTTTTAGGACAAAAATTCTCTCTCACGCTCTAAAGCCACCCTAATGTATTTGCATGCAAATAAAAAAAATGTAAATACAAATACTCGAATCGTGTAGAAAAATTAATGCACTCGAACTAAAATGGAAAATATTGCTACACGTGTCATGAGACACATGCCAATGCCAATGTATTGCAATGCGAAACGCACCCACCAATGGTGGCAACAACAGCAACAAAAATAACAATCACATACAAAATTACAATAAATGCGCTTTTTATTAATGTTGAAAGTCACAGCAATGGAAAAGGGGCTGGTGGAATGCAGCGAATTTGACCCAAAATCCGTAAATGATCAATACGCCTGTGCAGCGTACAACAACAACAACAACAACAACAACAACAACAAAAGGGAGGCGAACACACACTGCGTACGTTATAAGTATGAAATAATGTAGGATGTGTCAAAGCTATAAATTGACACTGTCGCATGACAAATAGTTGGGCAAAAGATTGCATTTGGTTGAGCCCACCATTTACACCGCTCAGTCGGCGCAGCGGACGAAGGAAGCGCACGCAGCTTATTAAGATAATTTGAGAAACTTATTTGCGCGGCGCTACAATTGGAAGCGCTGCATTGCGCTTATCATATGATGGAAATCTGCAATTTGCTTAAGGTTTCAGCATCAGCGACGACGCGCGGACGTTCAGTGGCAACTAGGCGCGCGGCCTCGCTGACAACGCGTTGTCCGCAGCAGTTGGTGCGGGGCGTTTTCCGAACAACAAGTTTCAAGCTTGTTGCATGTTGCTTGGTGGCTTTAATTTGCTGAGCGCCAAGCGGGTAGCGGTCGGTATTTTTCGCTTTTGCGGCGCGGTGACGACAACTACGAGACAGCAATTGGCAATCAATGCACACATTAAAATTGTGTCTGCTATTCTCGTTGCTTTTGCTACCAACGCGCTCTTCAATTCTCCATTGACTACTCAGCGCTGCAGTTGCCGTATTGCATTTCAGCTGCAAAGTATGTACAAGCTGCCTTCGTCAGCAATTTGTTGCTGGCATTAAGCGCAAGTTGTCGCCAATTCTAGCGCGCATTAGATATCTCTTCTTTCACATGCGTATGTGCACACATGCAAAAAAATGTGTACGTAACCTACAATGTGCAACTGTTGCGCTGCATTAAAGTAACTAGTTCAGTTATAATATCTATGAGAACATGACGTGGACTGGTTGCTTTGTAGTTAGTTGAGGCACACTGGTTACTGTAGAAATTCCTATTTCTGCTGGCTGACGAAAAGTAAGAAAACCTAAATTCGGCCGTTGTAAAATTTTAAATACCCTCGGGAACTTTTCTGCAACTAATTTTAAAGTTGCAATTATAATTTGGTATAATTAGTATAAAATTTGGGCTTCCTAATTGATTTGTCATAAAGGGGAGTTATCAAAACTTATCCAAATGTCAGAGTTCTATTATCTGCATGTAATAAGAATAGTAGACTTACCAAAAATAAGAATCGCATAGATATTGTTTTTTTTTAACAAAATGTGTAAATAATGTTTTCTTCTAAATTACTATTGAGTTTTTTGTGTTTATAGTTTGTTGAGTTAAGGTGCTATGTACATACATCATTACTCAAAGAGACATCGGACAATACGCAAGACGCTTGTAACTTGTAATGTGGTGATCACAAACACATCTCCAACTATAGACCAATAGTCAAACAGAGTACTGTGGCTAAGCGTTTAGATCATATACTTCACAAAAAAATATTTGATCATATTAACAATGCTATAGTTGATTGTCACCACGGATTCTTTCGAGGAAGATCAACGACCTGTAATCTAGCTTTGTTGACTAACCAAATAATGAATGCTTTTGGTAATCACGCACAGCTTGATATCATTTACACAGACTTCTCAAAAGTGTTTGATAAAGTCGATTAATGGTAGGCTTTTAGAACTGTTCTCTAATTTTCTATCAAACAGGAAACTATTAGTGACAATTGGATCAAGTAGGTCATCAATACTTATCGATGCCTTGTGTCGGGAATTCCTCAAGGAACCCTTGCTTTTTCTCATCTTCATAAATGACTTAACCAATCAATTCAAATTTGCTAAATGTCTGAGGTTTGCTGATGATGTAAAACTGTTTTTACAAATCGACACCATAAATGATTGCATCAAACTTCCACATGATTTAAACGCCCTAAATAGGTGGTGCAATGACAATCACCTATTATTGAATACATATAAATGTTGCGTGTTTACTTACTCAAGGAAACCTAATATTACCTTCTTCGATTTTATATTAAACAGTTATTCACTACATCTCTTATCGATTTTCACTTCATTAGTTAGAAGCCACCTTGAATACTGTTCAATAATTTGGAATCCGTACTACGATATTTACTCTAAAAAAATTGAGAGAGTTCAAAAAGTGTTTACAAAATGTGCTGTAAATAAACTTAAATGGCTTGTTGGCCTCCCACCATATATACTCGTAAGTAGGCGTAAGCTGTTTGGTCTCCAAGCCCTGCATGATAGAAGGATTAGCTTTTCGTTAATTTTTGTTTTCAACATAATCAACGGCAATATAATTTGCTCGCAGTTAACCAATTTATTCCTCCACGCGATCTTCGACATTGTAAGCTATTTATCGAGGATAGACATTCCAAGCTATGAATTTAATGAGCCGATAGCAAGATCTATGCGGTTGGCTAATCAATATTGTAATATTCTTAATTTTAACAGATAGATTTAAGTTTGATTCGTTTTGTATTTTTAACTGGTCTGTAAAAAGTTATTACTTTGTAGAGCGTATGAAATAAATAAATAAATAAATAAATTACGTATTATTTGAGGAGTTTACAAATCATGTAACACACGGCTTTAGGAAAGTACATACATCGATTTTAGTAAAACAACCGTAAACTCGATCTCCTCGATTTTCAACCTAATCTTTTTTGTTAAGCGAATTTTTATTTAAATACTTCCTAGAGCACTATTTAATAGCATTTTTTGTAAAGTAAAACAACATGCCCCTTAATATTAAAAATTTTAAAGTAATGTGCTTTTCTCAAAGGGCGATTGAAAATAATTCATTCACCTTTATGTTACTACTACCCTTTGCACAACATTAGTGAGGCCAATACCGGAATATAACTCGATCGTTTGGGACCCGCGCTGTCAATTTTATTCAAACAGGATTGATTATATTCAAAAACAACTTTAATCTTCTTACCCATGCAGGTCGTAGAAAAGTGTATGCATATTATTTATGGCCAAGTTACTGACAGGCGTGATTTCTAACCCTCACCTTCTGGCCGAAGAAAAGTTGAACGTTCACTACCGAGTGTCCAGGCATTGGAGCCATGCAATAATAATTTTGAATTAAACGAACCACATCTTAGTTTATGTCAGAATTGTATATTTTTTATTAAAAATTTATCTCATATTTTATACATATGTATTATACAATCAGCTGATAAACTTTTGTTCCGAAGCATGAACGAGTTTGTTTGCATTTCTCGTGATATGTTTGGCAAGTAATGAGTTGCCACCACACCTCTAAGTCTTTTCAAGAAGTCCGTTGTCTTTGTCGACTGATTTTGCGATATCAGTGGTGATAAGAAAGCTTTTTGAAAGGCTCTTTTGTAAACGTCTAAAAAGTGTAATGCTAAAGACAAACATTCATCGATTGACGAATTGAAGACACTCTGTAAAAAGACCAAGCCTATCCCACAATACTTTATGTTTTCGCACAGGCTTTTGATAAAGTATGGCACGAGGAATTGATCTGCAATGCTTACTCGGTTAAGTATTTCTGTGCAACGTTGGATTACGATCATATCACAAAATTTAGTATATAATAGTTTGTGCATATGGCTAACTTATAATCATAAAATACTTATGCCGGAATTCAGTTAGTTGGTATAATATCAAGTCGCAATGAGACTATGAGCTAGAGATTATTACCTATTCTTGCTTTCTCGTTTCATTTCTTTAGTTGGCTTAATATATGAGACCTGCTTATTACCTCGTCACAATTGCGAAATTTTATTTATAGATTTGAGGCTTTATTTTAAGACTAATGAAACTATTGACAAATAAAATATATGGAGAGGCCTACATCTTGATATACTGAAAGAGAGTAAAATCCGATTACAAAATAAGACTACAAGCAAAGGTAGGTAACAGGGCTAGTGGCTGTAAGAGCCATCGGTGGCCAACGAAAACAAAGGTCTCCACGAGCACAAAGAATGGACCAAATGCAGAAAGATCCGGCTTTAGTTGGTATACATAATTGGCATAACTAAGCAAACAAACTTCTGTTGAATATTTCTAATACGGACCTTTGATGCAACACCCAAACTTTAGAATGTTTAGTGTAAAAATAAAAATAAGGCAGAAGCCTAAAAATGATATAGAAAATGTATCAATACCACCATAATGTTCTTGCATGAACACTTTAAATGCGCTTACGAGTGTTTGTAGCACTAAGAGATTTGCGTAAAACAAATTTGGTATTAAATGCGCGATCGGAGATAAGATCTCATTTTGAGCTACTTACTCACATACTTACTACGTTGATAATCACAATACTCGTAGATACTTAAATATTCCTAAAAAAACTAAATGCATGCATGTGCGACTCTTCAATAGCGACCACGTTCTACGAGTTTACTTCACAACTAAATTGTATTGAGGGCTTGGCTTTGCGTTAATCGATTACTACATATGTATTATGATCGCCATTAACCCACTAGACAATTTTGGTAGGTGCTGCGAATGTCATTAGGGATTGTACCGCAAAGAAACTGGACACATTTGTTTCCTTTGTAACCTTTGTTTTCTTTGGAATAGTTGGCATTTTCTATGAGTACTTGCCGCATTGCGATCATACGCACACGCAACAAGAAATAATGAATAAAAAGTGTGCAGTTTATTTGCGGTACAGTCCTTACTATTCAAGCTAGCATATCTTATTTTTGGTAAGCTAGAACAATATTTTAATATCGATAGTACTAGATAGAATTCCAACAATCAATGAGTACATCAAATATATTATGTTTCAACGCGTTATATTAGCATCAGTATCGAAACGGTATTTTCGTCATTGCATGTGGGCGCTACAGCCAAACTTCCAGTTCAATGCAGAATAGAACTTGGAATAACTTTTTGTGAAAAAATTACCTCATTCTACCACCTCTCTTTTCTTGGTACAGAGTTCTTCTGGTAGCAGATATCTTTTAGTGTGAAACAAACCTATCCCAATGAAATATTCAAGTACCACTCATGACTTTCTAGCATGCGAAAAATTAAAAAAGAGAGGTAACGATCGGACGCAAAACCAGAGATTTTGGGGTTCAAACCTCTCCCGTTTTTTTTTAAAGTGTAGTAAGCTATTACCTCACAAAATCTACTTTAGCCGTCATCTTTTGTAAGCGACTAGCAAAAGAACGTCCAACTCGCTTATAATCAACTCTCTTCTATTTTGAATACACTTTACCACACTAGTCTGTCGAAATTAACGATCGTTTGTAAAATTTGCTAGAAAAACAAAACAAAATGGGAAATTCTTAAAAGAGGCGATTTTACTTACGTGTGCTCTATTTTGGGTTTTTACTTATTTTGATGTTTAGCGAAAATTTTCGCATTTGCCTTTGTACTTTCCAATGATTATTCACAGTAGCACCACTTTATCACTTTCCAACACATTCAATGAGGTCGGCTATTTTTTAAACGAGTTTATTTCAACCCGCTCATTTCAACTCAACTAGTTTATTTTTGTTGTTGCTTCCCACGCTATTCGATAAGCTACCTAGTGTTCTTTTGCAAGTCGCTTACAAAAGATGAGGCCTTTTGTTATATAATATAATGTGAATACTTTATCCGAATGTCCAAAAAAAATATTCAATTCGATATTGCATGTTATTTGGCCTTAAAGAAGCAAGAATTGTAGGTCACCAGATATTGTTTGAAAATTGGAAAAATACACTTGAAAAATGCTAGGTTTCTCAAGACATAGAGTACTCGTACCATAAAAAAGGGTTGATATCAGTATCGTAGCCGTCAAACCATAAGCAAACCTTTCCATAATTCAACTAAGGTTGGCTTACAAACGCGTGTTTTGAAATTCTGCGAAACTCCATGGTTGGAGCATTTTGCTTAGCTCAAATTGTGTTTCCGTATGGCTGCTCAACGTTGGTAAAACTCAACAAAAATAATACAATCTAACGCACTAGTTACTCGAGTCAATTTTCAAACCCCAATTAATTATTTCACTGCCGATGTGATTTGAATACCTGCGTCGAATATACGAGTATGTACAACCGATTAATACACAAAAATTCATGAGATGCGTGAAAATTTTGAGACGAAAATCGACCGAAACACTGATAATAATAACGGCGAGCGATGCAAAATTATATTTTTATCGATCAGTCTTTACTCCGTTTTTGGAGCATTTCTTAAGCGAACTGCAAACAAGATTTCTCGACCATCGTGTATTATTATCCAAAATTCAGAATATGTTGCCAATTAAATGCACGAATCTTGATGAAGCTTTCGAAAAAAAATTACTGAATGATATCGTGGAGGAACTTTCAACTAACTTTGCGATGTGGAAATGTGAAAGATTTTACAAAAAATAAGTATTTAATGTTTTTTCTGCAATTTGTATGCCTATTATCATTTCTCAAATTTTACCAAAAGAAAAAAAGGCTTTTACAAATTTGCGCAACTTTTCGAGGCCTCAAGCGAATGGTCGTTTTCATTTCTACGTAGATAAAGACGTGAAGATCATTTGAATGGCTTAGCAATGTTGAACATGTATCGAGTCATGTCAAAAAAGTCCTTTGAAATATTCTCTCGGATACGCCCCTTTAAATTGAATTGAAGTCATTTGATTTATGAGTCATGAACGATATGAAGCTCTATAAATGAGAAAAGAGATGACAAGTGCTATATACCGGGACTCCTCAGCACTTTTTACATCTAGAGGAACTTAAATCGCTTCACTATTTCGGTGTTCTTGTTAAGCTCGTATAATTAATTGTTCCATGACACAGGCTCATAAAAAAAATTTGTAAAAATCTTATTGTCAAATACGCCAATGGACCTCAATCATAAACTTACAGATTACAGTTTTGTTCACCGCGAGATATTATCCGTAAAATTTCAAAGCTGGCATTATTGCTGATGTGGATTGTGGTTGTCTAAAATACGAAGTCTTTCACTTTTTGAAAGTTGTAACTGTCAATAAAAATGCGTAAATGCGCTTACTGTCTCTATAATAAGAGATGAGTATTACTTTGTCTTACTTCTTCAACTCAAAACTAACATAACGATTGTTAACATTGATGATGTCTCTGACATTGGCGTATCCTAGCAGTTGCTCACGCTTTTAAAGGAATTTGACTGATTTAATCTGTAATTAAGATAAAATAAATCGCACGACTGTACATCGTTCATTCTGACACTACATTTGGTATCAAATGGCTCGGAGATCTCCTTTTGACTTTTGATGTTTAGAATAGTGATCGCCGCCGTATTTGATTAGCTAAGCTACGAACTGGTCACGTCAGATGACGGTACGTCGATCGCATCATCATTGTTTGGGGTTTCGGGTTATCATTCTCACAGGACTTCGCCTCTATCTTGAATATTTCTTTAAGCAGTTAAACATTTTCAATGAATTTTCGGAAATTTTTCCTGAGGGCTAGTAACTCAAGCTCTTCGCATTCACGCTTTTTTTCTTTACCTCCCGACAAATGCCTTCCATTTATCTTCTCTACTCATGGTATCGCTCCCGCACAGCTCGCATTTCTTCCACGATCAAAGCGTGGCTCTATAAGCAACATCTTCCTGTTCCGTAGCGGCAGTGTATTCCTCATCCTACCAATTGTTATTTTGGGATCGCTGAAATCCAATAAATTCTTCAGCAGCAGAACATATAGAGGAAAAAGTGCGTGCCAAGCCTATTTAAAAATAACTCGACTCAAGCGCCACCTAGCGACTTTACTTGTTTTACTAGAGGGTAAAAGATATTCTACTTTAAAGGTTTACGGCAGTGGCTTCGACTTACCTTTGACCACAGCTTTAGATGTTGGTTTTGCCAACGTAATGGCTGGAAAATTATTTGATCAAAGCGTTTGAAATGACTTGACAGACCTTGGCGATCTTCCGAACAATAACTCTAATACAAAATCTTCGAGCTCACAGCAACATAATATTCTACACCAAAAACAACATAGAGTTCTACACTACAACCATAACGACGCTGAAACACCCACACAGACACAGCGTCGCGCCGGCCGAAAACACTATTAATTAAAATTAAACTCATTTTCCGGGCAACATTCACCTAACCTTTAATCGCAGGGAACTTTCCAAAGTTTGGACAGAAATTCTTATCGCAAACACTTACAAATAGAAATTTTTTTTTGTTTTTGCTTTTCCTACATTTCAACTTACTTACATATCTAACTCTTATGTGTACTATAGTTGCATTGCGAAATGATCCGCGGCCACCCGCTCGGCGACAGTGCATGTCAGAAGAAAAAAAGAAAAAATATTGCCTAGAAAGAAGTATTCAATTGTGGGTCAGCTGGCAAGAAAACGCTGCGCACACGTATGAATGTATGTATGGCTGAGTATGTGTGTGTGTGTGTGTGTATGATGTGTAATGGTATAGAGTTGTTGTGCGTCGTTGTGCTGCCGCGCATGCGCAATGCGCAATCAACGAAAATTGTTATAAATCTAAGCGAATGGTGGTCCAGAAGCACATAAGCATTTCGTTTAGAACCGTTAAAATGAAATGTGTGTTAGTGTACAACAATCGTCATATATATACTACATATTTACTTACGTACTCGTATGTAGCTATGTAGCTGAACATTTGTTTTTAGAATGATTTTATGTGTGTACGGCACGTTTCGGCAAGCTAAGTTCGCCTCAACGCTCGCTGCTCACCTCTCCTGGCAATTTGAAATTCACTAAATTCAGTAGATTTCTTCTACGCCACTGTTGCTCCTACAGCTATGGCTTTACTTGATTTCGATTAGCTGTGGATTCGTTGGTATACTTGGAGTTCTATTCTCCATCTTGTTACTCTCTCCTCCTCTTCCCGTCAACTATTTTCATTTAATCGCTACTGCATCATCTTCGTGACTATTCCATTCATTCCACTGCATTTATTTTGCAACAGCGCTACCTGGTTTTTACTTTTGCTAACTTCAATTGAAAGAGAGAAATAAATCAAAATAAAATTGAATTAGAAATAGGTTGTACGGTTGCACCAGCTCGGTTCACCGGTGACTGCACCTTTGGCTGTCGGTGAAATGCACCTGATGCACTCACTTTATATAAGAAAAAATGCTAGCGATAAACGCGTTCATATTTGTGTACATGCATGTGCACTCATAGATGCCGTGCAAATATGTATTGCCTAGATTTGTATGGGCTCAATAGTATTGAGTTTCTTATTTAGCAGAACATTCAAACATAATTGGAAATATTGTGTACAAAAATAATAACTCCATTTTACTTCATACAGAAATGAAAAATGTTATTTATTTAATTATAATAATAATTTTAAACAAAAGTGCAGATAAGTTAAGAAATTGGTATAAAAGTCAAGGATACGCGAGTAGATTTGGTCTAGAAATAGAGTGATCGATTATGCGACATTTGTGTAAAACTGGTTTTCGTATTTTTTAAAAAGACGCAATTTGAAAACATGTTACTTATTTTTAAATCAGAAAAATAAGGTATAAAATACGGTCTTTGCGATGTGAAAAAATCGCTAAAAATTTTAAGAATCCGATTTAATCATTCTATTCAGAACTCAGTTTTAATTCATATTAAATAAAATTTCAGAAAAAAGCAAAAAGCGCCAAATCAACACTCGTATTCACAGCCAAGTATTTTAGTCATGATCAAAAAAGAAAATAAATTGTTCCTAAGATATAAAAGACTTTAATCGAAAGTCGAGTTTTTGATATTGTTGTTTGGCCGTATCGACATCAAAAGTACTCAGAACGCGATTCTTAATAGAATTGGTAGGACCCGATTTTATCGAAGTAGCGAATATGAATCCTCAAAAGTACTCGGTACTTACAAAGCTGTCAGAACTAAAAAAGAACTCTCTACTTAGTACTCACAAAAACTCGAAAGTGCTAAGTACTTTAAAATAATTGGTACCAATCGTAACTCTGATATCTGTCCTTGTAATGGCAAAAGCGTAAAGTTCCAAAAATCTATCAAAGATTCTTGCTCGCGAAGACTTTAAGAACCCTCTCATCTCTTGTCTTCATCGTACATGTTTCTTCATCGTACAATAGGATGGGCGTAATGAGACACTAATAGAGTGTGGTTTTTAATCCGTCGAGAGAGGACTTTACTGCTCAATTGCCTACTCACTCCGAAGTAGAGAGATTCTCCGCAGGATTTCAAGGCTGACAAGTTTATTGATGTTAATATATCTTGTTGATTGTAGATTTACCAGATCGAAAGCCACACTGGTAAATTCCAATCTGTTCATTGATGCTGGGCTTTAGCCTCTCACATAATACACAAGACAGACCCTTATATATGTTTGCAGGATCGCGCTTCGTGTGAATTGGGTAGACCAAAATTTAATTCCACTTCTGCAAATAAACTGGTACATGCGCTTTACCACCGTATTTGAATAGCTGAGCTTGTACCTATCAGCTCCGGAGCTTTGTTGTGCTATACATGCACGTACATACATTATACCAAAAGTAATTTAGAAATTTAAGATTTTGAAATAACCGAAGAAAATGAAATGAATGAAGCTTTTCGATCAAAAGTAATGTGTTTTTCATAAAGGTAATACCCTCGGAAGTTTGACATTACCTGCCGAGGGGTGACTGCTATTAGAAAAAAACTCTTTCTGTGACTTAGATTTCACTTGCCCTGGCTGATATTCTAATCTCGAACTCAGCGGCATATCGAGTTATAGCACTCGACCACAGTGGCCACAAAATTTCTAGAACTTTTATAAAATATAGCGTTGTAGTTTAATAAATTTTAGTGTGATAACATGCAGATTTCAAGTAGCTGCAAATTGCCGTTGATTTTTGAAATTATTGTAGAATCTGGATAGAGTGGGTTTTTGTGGTGTTTGTTAGAGAATTAACTGCATTAAATTGCGTAATTAATTGAGCAATTAATAAGAGAAAAATAAATTGTGATTGTGCCAATTTTGTAAACCATAATAAAAAAAAATAATTCAAAAGCTAAAACAGTGTTTCCACGGCAAGCGAATCACGTGTTTCGCTATTTGAATTACGTATGGCGAATAATCACCCCGTTTACACGACACATACGTGATTCGTTTGGCATTTAGGTTACTGTTGTAATACTTACATTTACTCTAGTTGTAGCCAATAACGTCTTCGGCATAATTATTTTCTTTACAAACTCAAAGTTTGAATCAATTTTAGCATTTAATTGTTTTTTGTTTATTTAACTTTTGATTTGTTTTGATTGCTTTATGTATTTTGGCAGGTATTTTCGATAAATTTCCGATTAAAATTAGAGACGGCTTCGATTTGTTCGTGATTCGCACGGTTATGAACTACAAATAAGGTGATTCGCTCACAAAATTATGTATGGGGAATCATATTGATTCGGTTCGTGACTTGGGTGTCAATCACGAACAAGAGAGCGAATTATGAATGGGAGAGCGAACCATGAGCCGTCGAAACTTAACATTATGAAGTTTGTGTTTTGGGTCAACGTTCAAGAGGCTTAAGGCTTGTATGGATTAATGATGCTTAGAATATTCGAAGCCTCCAGCCATTTGTTATTACATACATAAGTGTTCCAGCGTTAGCTCTCAAAACCGAGCATACTTAGGTAAACTTTCACACAATCGGTAACATTTAAATGGCAATTATGTGTCTCTCATTATTGCACTTGCCAAATCGAAACTGAAAGCCAAATCTCACGCTCATACATAAATATGTTTGTATACAAAAGAAAAGAGAGGCAAACATGCGGCGGCGATGTGCGCTGTCAGTCGTTTCGTCGTTATCCAATGTCTCATCACTTAAGCATTCTCGCATATTTTATGAAAACACATTTTCGCATGCGCCGCCACTTTAACTCTGCTCTGCTGCTATGAACTTTAATCAATGTGTGTAATTGTTGGCACCCATCGAAATGTGTGTTTGTATGTACATACATATGTACATATAGGCGCGCAGACGTAGTAGTACTTTAGTAACACATAAGTATGTATGTATGTACATATATACGAGTATATTTACAATTTTTGTTTGCTTCTCGGCTCTCGATTCCCTTGCCAAGAACTGCACTTGCATAACTACAACGATAACCTTGTAAGTTATTTTTTTTTTTTTTTTTGTTATTGCGATTTTCATTTATTCCTGAAATCTGCTCCGCCCTCCTTTTCAATACGTCTTCCATCTTAGACGACGAGCCTGACGAGCCCGCCTAGCCATATAAGATGAATTTTTCGCATTGTATCATTCGTTCCTTCAGGCTTTTGGGTTCTTTCGAAACTCGTTTTACTCTGAACAACATGCGCGTACTTATATGGCGTTTGTAGTTGTATTACTTAGTCGCTAAAGTTGTCATTGATATTGTGTATTTGTACGATGGCATCAGGTTGCGTGGAATCTCGTTTGTCATGGCTTAAATAAGTTATTATCATCGCTGTGCTTAATTGTTGTAATTGAAAGTGAAATTTTATTTACTCAATAATTTGTGTGTTTTTGCTAAAAAAAAAAAATACGCCGACATGTGAAATGAGAGAATAATCACGAAATTCAGCATAATTTCAATACATATGTACGTATGTATGAATATCAAGAAATGTATGAACTTCTGACAAATATTTTCTTTCTAAGAAAACAAGGATGTTAGTAGTTAAAAATGGAGCTATTTCGGGTATTTGGTTACAGTTACAACTTAATGACGGTGGCAAAATATTAAAGGACGATAGTTTGTCAGATTCTTTATTGGGAGATCCAATAAGATCATGCGACGACTGCTTCAGCTGCTATAATAAGTACCGTAGTTTGCGACTGAGAATTATGGTACGAGGATCACTCTGTCGATGAGTAATGTTGTTCATTCCGACGTTTGAGCGTCTAACTACGTTTCGCATCAAAGATAAATTCTTCAATATCGCGCGTAAGAAAGATAGGATCAAAATGCTACACACCTTTTCCATGAGTCATCAAGCGTACTTTCAAGCATCGCCTTTGGACGAATTTAGTCAGGTGTGGGTATGGAAGCCGTCTTTCAAACCACAGTCTTCATGTCGAATGAAACTGTGACCGATTGAGTTTGGTTTGAAATTTTTTTTATTGATGATCCGTTCACTAATTTTTTTTTAAACTCACAAAAATATATATATAAATAATATTTTGTTTTCTGAAAAAATATGTATGTAAAATTGGCTAAAACAGTTTTTTGGTGCTCCCGCAGAAGTAAGGAATTTGACACATAGGTGTAATATTATATATGAACCACCGTTCTTTCCTATTAATTTTATCACATAAAAGCTTTGAATTCTTCATATATGTCTTTCTTCAGTTTAATAAAAAAATATATTTAATTATTTAATATTATCGATTGTAGAATTATACATTTTTATATTGTGTTTATGATACATCCACAATGAGTATTTGCAATATGGTTTCATTTGAACCGCATTACGCGATTTACTTCGTACTCGAGTCGTTAGCGAGTCGCTTTAAAGACGTTTATATCGAAGGAAAACAGATAATATTCTCTTTCTTTCATTTTTAATTTCCTAAGAATAAGAAAAAACACTTTAAAATTCGAGCGGTTAAAATTTTTAAACATGAAAACTTTTATTTTTGCAAGCGCTAACTGAAAAATTAAAATTTGGGGTTTAGAATTCGCAACAATTTTTTTTGTGACCAACAAAAAGATATTCACATAACACAGAAAAAAAACAATCGGTTCTTTTGCATAGTCTAATATCAAGAATGTTAGGGAATACGATAACGCCGATTCCAAAAATAGTGACGTCAGTGCCGTCTGTAAATAGCGAAAATGGCGGAGCAAAGAAGAAGAGAATGATGGCTATATATTGGATGCTCTTTAAAAAAAAAATTTCATTTCTCTTTTCCAAAATAAATTTTTATGATTATTTAAGGCACTCCACTCAACTTTTTTTTTTATAAGAATAATTTGGTAGAAATAGCTTAAAATTGATTCAAAGAAACATTTTTTTCAACATTGGCGTTGAGTTTCGAAGTGTAAAAAACTTATTTGATTTAACTTTTGGGCGAATTAATTGGTTATAAATAAAAAAATTTTGTGAACAAACTTTCAAACGCTGTTGTATGTATGTATGTGCATTAGTAGTTTGCGTGTAGTTAAGCAGTTTAAAGAGCTGGATTATGAAGGCAACAGGCCTGATAAGGTACGAAAACTTACTCTTAACAGCTCAAAAAGCAGAGCAATTATCAAAAAACGTATTCAACGTAAATCGGGCAATTCCATGAGAAAAAAAGAGAGAGAGAGATACTGAATGATGATCACAAAATTGTTTTGCTCTAAAGATGTCGTCTTTTGTAACTGCAGGCTGCAGGAGAAGCATAGGAAAAATGGTTTTCACCGATGAGAAGTAAAGAAAAAGTACAACAATCGATATAATAGGATATGTTCAAGAGAAACTCTTAAAGCAGCAGCAGCAGCAGCGTCCATTATTGAACATCGCTAAGAAAACCCGAATGTGTGATGTGTATGCAGAAATGTGAACTACTGGTACAAAAGGTTAAAGTTAACAAGAAAGTGTACATTCATGACATTTGCAAGCCGTAGTAGTTCTCCCCAGACTCACATCGGATATGAAGTTTGGATGTTCCAAATGGTCCACAGGTCCATTTCGAAACCAACTGAAATATTATTGCACCTTCATATTTTCATGTTCTTTTTTATATTAAGTATTTAATAATGAGCTTTCTTTGTTGAAAAGGTTTGTATACACTTTTTTTTATTTATTGTCACTCTTTTATTGTTTTGGGCCGATTTTAAAAAAGTACTTAATCAAAATATGTTGTCAAATTTCCACAGATACATTCGTTGGTTTAATATATGAACATAATTAAAATACATTTGTATAAAATATATTGCAGAATTTCTATACAATTTATTAAAGCCGTCATGACTGCAGGAAACGTAAAAACTTTAAAATTAAAACATCAGTTGACATCTAATGGAAAAACGTTGACTATTTTGCAGAATAAAATTCAAATAAAAGCACTCTTATGGAATCCAATGTTCTCGGTATGGAATTTGAATCCAACAATATTTTTCGTCGATTTTAGGTGTCGCTTAATCCAAATGAGCTGCTTGTTTTCATCGGAAATAAAAAGAAAAAGTACACGCTAACGTTTATATTCATTTAAAAGATTTTTAAATTTATTTTTTTATTGGTATTGAAACTATAACTAAATTAATTATAGTACAATATATAGTATGTTGGATAGAAGCTATGGAATCTATGGCCTGAGGCTAAGTTAAGAAGTAGAGGTGGATGTCATTTACTGTATGGTTGCTTTATACTTCATTGTTTATGTTGCAATACTTTAAGTAGCTGATTAATGTTATTAAGTTCTTAGCTGTGTGGCAGGAGGTCAGAGGGTGTTCTGTGACTGTCGGTGGGAATGGAAGAAAGTGCATGTGTCGAGTATGTCTTGGGTGTTAATTGGATGGAGGTGGACAAAGTTATAAGTGTTAGATAGATGTTTGTCAATTAGATGTTTATGTGTAATTCCATTGTGTCTTAGCCGTAGTCATATAATTTTTCTTTGATCTCTCCTAGTAAGGAAGTTGGTATTAAATTTAAGGTAGTCATCAATTGTTTTAGTGTTTTCTAATATAAATGAATACCTATGGGAAAAATTGTTGATTTTTTCCTTGGGCTTTTGGATTGAGTGAGCTTTTAAAAAGGTTGTAATGTAAGAGAAAAGTAGGTTAGGTGTAATTGTAAGCGGGGCATTTATGGCATTTTTTGCTGCTGCTGATGCGGTATGTTCATTACCTGGGATCTGCAGATGGCCAGGAACCCAGAACAGTTTTAGCTTCAAGTAAAGTGCTGCGAATTGAATTGGTATAGAAATGGTTAATTTTGAGATTTTTTATTTTAAATTGCTGATCATTTTCTTATACTGTATTTGCACTTAACATTCATCGCATTTAAATGCGTAAATTATCATATACATATTTCTTTTTGTATTGAAGAGGGGTAACTCTCACTTTCCAAACTGAGTTAACACAATTTCCAACAGTTTAACAGAAAATGTTAGTTTAACAGCTGGATCCGTACTGATAAAAGTAAAAATTTTGAGAAGTTGGTTGCAGTTGTAGCCACAGTCGTCGGTTATTCTAACATAAAAATGGACTTGAATTTATTTTGGTATCGTTGAATTTTTGTGAAAGAAATTACTTTATCCCATTACTTTTAATATGTACAAAAATATAAAGTGATGCAAATAACTGACGACATAGTGATTTTCATTTATACATAGAGAACATGTTTTTTATAACAAATTTCTATTGAAACTATCCTAGTCCAACAAAAACCGCGTGCCCTAAAGTTTTAAAATTTATATAGAGTTTACATACATATAAAAATTCAACAATTTTCTTAAAACTTTGAATTTTTTATAAAAAATTTAAAAACAAATCTGATAATTTAGTTTTCTAGACATGATTCAATCATACAAGGTTGGATAATTAGGCAGTTGTCTCACTCTTGCACGCTGCCTTAAGGTATCCTGTGTTGCTTTCTTTTAATTTAAGAAAAAAAATGTTATCAAACACTTTTCTTGTGAAATGGCCTGGCAGGCAACACTGTTGCCTTTTTGTAGTTTTTTAATTATTTCAGCCTTGCTTATCTAGCAGCGAACAGGAATTGCAATTTTTTTTCTTTGCATGTATGAAATTGATTGGTCGTTGGTTCGATTCCCGGCCAGGTCAGATCATTTTGTTTTATATTTTATATAAATAACATAAAATTACAAAAATAATAATTTATATAAATATTAACAACCATAAAATTATACAGTTAAAATATCGAATAGAAGCACATTTATTAGTATTTTGACAAGTTTTGACTAACGTCTTTACTTGATTTCTAACAGATGTATATCAATAAAAATTCCGTTAATTTTTTGACGAAGGTATTGTGTGGTGTTTTCCATATAAAACAAAAATTTTTTCGAACAACTAATGTTACATTTTTAGTGACTTGAATCTTACAATTTTATTATTTACAAAAATGGTAAATATATTTTTAAAAAAGTTTGAAATTGTAATGAAATATGTATACAGTCTTGGTTACTGGGCTTTTAATAGATCCCTCTTATTTTGGTTGCTAAAATTGATATTGAATTATAGAAAAATTTATTATCAAAATTTTTCCAAATATATTTTCTGCATGTAAAAACTTAAAAAAGGTTGAAATCACAAAATGTGTTGTTAACAAAATGTGTAAAAAATATTTGCTTCTAAATCACACTTGCGTTTTTTGTTTATATAGTTTGTTGTATTAAGGTGATATGTATACATATATGTACATACATGTGTGGTTGAATATTCGGTTATATTATATAAAATTGAAATATCAAATTTCTGCCAATATGTTTCATTCTATGTATAAACCGCATTTCGCTCCTAGGGAGGGATAAAATATTTTCCCCTTTACCAGACCTTCCTAAATGCAACCGTACAAGGCAGTCGGAAAACGTAAACGTCAATAAGTATCCAACCTTTTATAATTGAATCATGTTTTATAGATACATAAATTTAAGTCATGATTCAATTAAAATAGGTTATGTAATAAAGCAGCTTACTCGTTCCTGCATGACAAATCGGCTTCTTAACTCATGAAGATTGTTGCATATTCCAAAGTTTTCACTTGTAAAAGTAGTATATTGTAAACTTCTTCATACTAAAAAATGCGTTGGCATTACTGACTCCTTTGTCAAATTTCTAATTTTTTCATTCATTGACATTTGATTTTGTGATTGCGTGAATTTTGGGTAAGTTTTGCAAAAAATCATTATTATTTCATAATAATATAACAATTTTTCATTTGAAACATATAAAATATCTTTTTTCTAGTATAATTAACAAGAACACATGTAGATCGAACCCTTCTGTGAGGTATTATTTATTGTAATATTTTCTAGGCGAGAACCTGGTGAGTAAATTTTGTTTTGTTTTTATTTGATTGCGGCAATGGTAAATCCATTTATTTGCAGAATATGTTTCCCCAGTCAGGAATATAATTATATACATTTGAATATGCATTTCCATTGCCGATCGCGTGGTGCTTTGTAAACATATATGTATGTACATAACCACCACCAAGGCACACACACGTAGGTTAAATTAAATATCAGTTGCAACTATAAGTATTTTAAAATATAACCTTTTTGTTTATAGGTTCTTTCAAACGTTTGGTGTTTCCTGTTCCAACTGCAAAGCGAACTTTTTTTCCTACCTCAGACGCACACACACACACGCAAGTAAAATTGAATACAGCAACTGCAACAGCAACTGCACTGGGAACATCTCGATGGCGATCATGTCAAGGGTGAGTCTAAATCTGGAAGAAGCTGCCGGTACTACACGCGTTGTAGAATACACAGCCGATGATCATAATGGCTTCAATGCCGCGGTGAAGAAAATAGGGCACGCCCACCACCCTCAGGTGTACCATAAGGCGAGAGCTATCACGGGGGCTATGGCTACGATCACGGTCATTCTGCCGATAGTTATGTGGAAATCAAGCAACACAATTAAATGAATGGTGTGTAAAATGCGAGCGATTCAACGAGAATGTGGCTTTATATGTACTTATAAGAGTAAATTAGTTGAACTGTTTTTTAATCGTGTACTATTCGTATACATTAGTATGTATTCTAATCAAAAATAAAGCTTTTTTTTTTGCTTAATTATAAATATGAAAAATGATATTGACAAATTCAAATAAAATTTAGCAGGAAAACGTGTTATATCCTATTTTGAAACATAGGATACTTTTTATAAAATATAAGTTAGAATGGCACTTCCCATACATGCGCTGGACTGATAAAATTTGGTGTGGATGTTTATATAAATAAAATCAGTTTCAGGACATTGAAAGAGTGGGCGTACTACCTGTGAATTTTTGATGCCGCATTTCTTAGAATATATGTATGTATGTGCGATAGAGTACTGGAATGATTTTGTTACACACAACGGTTATCTTTTTTTTAAATAAAAATTTAATTATTTTTTGCCAATTAAAATAGAGTTCTTTCTTTATACATTTTATTTGTGTAAAATAGCAGGGTCAAATCTCGCGGGTATTAGTTAGTTAATACATAAATTATATAATTACTTGAAAATTGTATTTTGATACGTATTTTACTAAGTTGTTTCTACTACCATTTCGCAAAAAGGTATCACATTATTCCCTCTTTCTGCGTGCTTCCAAAATACATCTATAGATTAAGGAGTGTCAGATTTTAGCTGTCAGTAAGTACATAACCTTTTATAATTGAATCATGAATTTAAGTATAATAAGGTGTCAAAAATATATTTCATAAATAAGTAACGAAAAAAATGTTTCATAAAAACCTTTTCGCTATGAAATTTGTAAATAAATAAATCAATTATTTGAAATGGACGCAAAACGACGAAAGTGGAATGTATTAATTTCTCATAATAATAATTTGGTTTCACAAATAATAATGTTTTAAACAACCAAAATTTAATTAATTCGCTTTATTGAATTCATCGTTTTAATTAGTATTCGAGTTAACTCACTTACGGTGGAAATAATTGATATTTATCAGACTTTACAGATCTCTTAAATGCATTTAAGCCTACGCAGGAAATACAGTATTACGATGTACATAAGTAAGTTATTTTATATTTTGTGAAATAAATAAGAATCTATGTATATTAAAATGTGCCATTTTGACGGGAAGAAATAATAATAGAATTCAATATGGGATTCTGGTATTTTAAATTGGAGAGTACCCCAAAGTTACTAAGGGTTTAACTAAATGTGACAACTGCTGTTGTCACTTAAAGTACTTTGATTCAAGAGCAGCTTTTACGAATATAGATTTTGCTTAATTTCGGTTAATCAAAATCGGATAGAAGTTTGGAACACTTCATCAAAAACTCATCGGTTTTAATTTCCAATAAAAATTAATATCGGATGCGCATTCTCCGACTGATCTGAATAAGTGAACAGTTCAAAGTGACATTGTTTTTCCTGCGGCAAAATCCTTAGTGCAAGCATACTAAAGTATATTAGAAGGACAAAATTCGCGAATTTTATCATTGAATCTCAATTTTTTTTTTAAGATTGAATTACAATGAGTTACAAATAATGAAAGATGACAGTCGCTGCACAGCGTTTGACATAATGCATTCCTTTATACACTCTGCCGCTGAGAACACACCACTGTCTGCAGCCAAACAAGGGGAACGCAACTACACAAATTGAATTAAGTAACTAATTTAGCCCAATGTAATTGCCATCCAATCATTGGAACAACTGCCAAGCTTAAAGTACAAACTCTGCGGCTACCTACGAACGCTTAAGTGCTTCCATATTACCGCAACTTGTGATATTCGCGAAAACTGCCACAAACGATGTTCCAAGAAGAAGAAGAAAAAAAGGACGAGTGCATCGCATCAGAAATGGGCGGCACGATGCCAGAATAATTAAAAACGTGGATCAATTTCAGAGCAAATCGATGCGGCTGCCGAGTGTTAAAACCTGCACACAATTGTAGCAGCAGTCGTCGTCAACACCACGACGACAACGACGGCGACGACGGTGGCGACAATGGCGGTAGCAACAGTGACATTTGTCAGCAATAACAAGCAGTGCGACTAGCAGATCGACAGGAACAACGGTAACAGCAAGCAGTGAGTAAGTGAATTTTGACGTTATTGTATAAGGGCAATGTTACAAAAACGGCAACAAAGTTGCAAGGTAAAACATTTTCGTTGGAGCCAGTGCGGGCGCTACTGCACTTTCTTGTCCAATTGGGCTTTTGCTTCGCATCGTGCTGCGCGCGCACAGCTCCCAGCTAGTAATAGTTGCCGATAGCGACGACGAGAACGTTGGCGACGACGACGGTAGTAGTAGCAGTAGCCACAGCGGCCGTAGCAACAGTCAAGCGAATAGCCAAGCGATAGCACGATTTGTTCGCGGTTTTCGAATGTTTGGAGCGACGATCGCCGGAGCACAGTGAGGCGGTGACAACAGACAACAGGTACCTTCTTGACTACCGACTACACTCACTACCGCAGACAGCAAGAAATCATTGCAATCGCTCCCGCTGTTTGCGCCAATAACTGAACTTTTTTGTTGCCGTGCGCTTGCCTCGTTGCCGTTTTTGTTGCAACTTTTTTGTTTTGTTTTGCCCACCGTTTTTGCTGCACAATAACTGCCTGACTTTTTCGCCTGGCATTTATATGCTGTAAATTTTTTTTCCATGCATTGCCGACTTCATTATTTGTCAGTAGCGATTTTACTGTCCACACATCGGCGGCATATCCGCTGCCTCTGTTGCTGCTGCTACTGCCATTTTTTTTTTTTACTGCTTTCCGCAATGTTCGTAGCATGTTACGACTGCAGTCGCATTGATAACATTAAATCATCTTCAAAGGAATACAAACTATTTATGTACCTTAGCACATACATACGAGTATAACCGAATAATATTGTTAGCGACGGCGACTGCCACAGCACCAACACGAATTGTGAACCTTAACCGAAGCAGCTACTTTTACGATCGGCATCGACAGTGCAGCGGGTTTCAAGAATAATCATTTTCTCAGTGGCAGCTACAAGTGAAAAAACAATAATAGCAACAACGTTAACAACAGCAATCAACAATTGCTGTAATCAATATTACATGTTTTTATTACAGCGCAAAATATATTTGTACACATACATATGTACCTTTGTACCTATTTACGCCAGATTGTGCAGTCCTTTGCGAATTTGTATTTACATATGTACGCATAGATATATGTACATATGCAAGCGGTGTTGCCGTATTGGTACAAATATATCTATTTGGATATGTGTTCTAGTGTAGACTGACGCACGAACGGATTGGTTCTTGTACTGAACCCTCGACGAGCACTACAGAGCAATCCCGTATGATGTCGGCTGGATCAAGGCGTAACGCGGTCCTTGCTGAAGATCAGCCTGACTAGGGGCCCCAAAATATCCCAGTCGTTAACGGTGCCCTCTGGGAACCATGTCGCACTCAGTTGTATTTTTGGCCTTACCCGCAAGGTGTAGTCGCTCAAGAAACAGGAGGCCTGTGTGACGCATGGCCCTTTTACCGGCCACGAAGTGGACATGCTAGTAAAGGGCAGAAAACCTCTGGGGATGCTGTCATATTGCTACATGTTTCGAGCAACAGGGAATTCGATCAGTCTCAGTTGGTTATCAGAGGCTTCGTCGTGAAGTCTTAACTTTCTGACTGTGCGAACAGAGATTCCCAATTCTGTAAGCATAATTTTTTTATCGTGGAGGGGGGGGGGGGGGGGGGGGCGGGGCGCAGTGCTCGAAAATGCACTCGAAGAATTCGTAGAAGAGATGTTTGGTCATATCGCGCTTCTCTTCCGTTGGGGCGTGGGCGCAAATCAGCGACACGGTCGTCCACCGGGTTGTTAGACAGTGCTTGTTGGCAAAGTCCGACGCTATTTTCAATTAAAATATTGAAATAAAAGTTAATTGGCATTCCGACGCTTTTTTCAATAAAAATATAGAAATAAAAGTTAATTGGCATTCTTACTTAGTAATTTGTAAGCAGCACTAAAAAGTTGTTTACTAGTGACACCCAACGGGGCAGCAGAAATATGTGCATATATTTAAATTATATTACAGGAACGCTATAAAGACACTCAAAATCAAACAATTTTATTTGTATAATAAAAAAAAATTACAGGTGTTCGGTTAAACACTTTGCCAGTTTTGCCAGAATCCCTTAGTGTCGATACTTTTGCTTGGAAGTATTTTTCGGAAAAGACATCTTTCCAAGGCGATACCAACTAAACAGTTTATAGTATGTACTTTTATTTACTCATTTTCCGCCAGCTAGTTTTCTACTTTCACTCAAAAATTGTATGTTGAGCGTGAGGATCCAATTAAAACATATCTACAATGATGTCTCTCTATCCAAATGAACACATAATCCGCAAGCAAATAAATAATAAAAAAAAATAAATGCATTTGTATTGAAGATTGGTTGATTAAGGCATTTTTTGGATATTTTAATGTAGCAAGTGAATACATACAAACTCATGTTTTGAAAACATATTTAAATAGAAAATCTAAATACCAGCCTCGTTAAAATTCAATAATTTTTGTACATATTAGATATTTTAAGGTGAAGTAAATTAATATATTTAGCTTCTAGAACATTTCCAAGAAGTAGAAGTGCCTTCCCAATAAACGATTATGATTTTTTGTTATTGTACCTCCGGTTTTAGAAAAGTCTTTCGCATAGAACGAAAGATGCACCAGGGAGCAGGAGTTAACGCACCCGCTGCTATAAGGCAGGAAATATGGTTTTCATTTTTCCCAAATCTTCTAATGGAGATGTTTTAAGGGATGATAAAGTAGACTATAAATAAATCGACAGAATATATATTTAAATTTTCGCATACTTCTTCGCGTTACAGCCATATTTTTATGGGAACTCTATAAATAATAATCATATTGGACCACCTGATACGCGCGGATCAGATAAAAACTTATTCATCGGTATCTCATTGAGTACTTTCAATAAAAACAAAACCTCTGCGGAATTTTATAACAAAACCTTCTTAGCATACAAAGCAACCTGTTCAACTGATATCTTTTACTATACTGATGGCTCCTTACTCGACGAATCACCGTCTTATGCCGTTATTGAACAAAGAATGGATGGAACTTATCATCAGGACCATCAAGCTCTTCTGCCATCAAACGCTGGCATTTTTAACGCCGAGTTAACGGCTATTAAGTTAGCCGTTCACCACGCAGCTAAAGTCAACAAACGGGCATTCATTTTCTCGGACAGCTTAAGTGTGTTAAAATCGCTAATGGACAGAGACAGTGAAGCGCACAGATTCGTTGTAGGAAGAATTATTAGGCGGAAGGAAATTAAGTTGGCATGGATACCAGTACACATGGGAATAACAGGTACTTTTTGTAATTTTAACATTTTTTGAGACTATTAAGTTTTAGCAACACCTTCTAAAACTAAATCATATACTCACTCCTCTGTATACTCGCAATGATGTCATGCCAATTTTAAGCTTTTTTTTTGTCGAAACCCTAGAATAAAACACACATATTTGTATCTAATTTACACTCCTTAAATTCCGTAAAGTATGTTCGATGCTGTCATTAAACGATTTGAAAGCGCTCAAAAGCACAACTACACATATACACACATACTCGTACTCGTTTACAAACATCTGTACAAATGTACTCACATGCATTGACACGTTAACACTAATACAATAACACAAACAAACAAGGGCCGATGTCGATATTGCTAACAATTGTTGTATGTAATTGAATTAAAACGGCTTAAATTCACAGGCATTCTTAAAAAAAATTAAAAAAAATAAAAATAACTAAAATAAAGAATTGTACACGCCGACAATTACTAACTTTGTAGGGAGCGCAAAGGTGAGCAGCGAGGTGGCGAGCATTTCAAGCGTATTGTAGCGAACGAAAAAGAATGTTCCGCGCTTGTAATCTCGGCGGCATAAAAAAAAAGAATTAAAACAAACGTACACAAATGCCAATTGTAACTAACATTGCCGCAGTAAATAAAAAAAAGAATCCTATCGAAGATTAGCGAACGCTCGCTCACTTGCCAAACGACAGAAGCAAAACACAAAAAAAAACACAAAATCAATATCTACAAAGCATTTGTGTACAAACAATATCGGTATAAATAAAAATAATTGTAACAAAAATAATAAAACACATTGACCTTCGGTGGAGTGCATGAAAATTGTATTAGAATAAATCGACTGGAAAATACTGCAAGCACTTAGCAACGAATAAAAATAATTGAAAAGCGGTTAGTAAAATAAGAATTGGCGTTTAAAATGAAGTCAAATGTGGTTAAATTTGCGGATAATTTGACGACTGGTTTGCATATTTTTTTTTTTTTGTAGTTAAAACACTTTGCCAAGGGAGCACTGCTGGCAGTGGCAATGACAACAAAAGACTTAAGCGACAAACTCGCATTTTTGCTTAGGAGGCATTCCATGCTATTTCAAATAAAAATCGAGTTGTTTTTTAGATTTCTATATAAATTGAGTATGTTGCAGAAAAACTAAAAAAAAAATATGATTAAACTCCCGGAAATGAAAATAAAATAATTTTTTCAAAAGTTATGCCACAACAAACCAAAATATTAGTTTTATTAAACAAATTTTTAAGTACGTTTTTATAGACAAAGAGTCAGAGAACTTAAAAAAAAAATTTTTTTTTAAGTAAAATTTTCCATACCTTTGTTAATAACAAAAAAAAACAAAAGTTGAATAAATTTTGAAAACAAATTTTTTTCCTGCTTTATTTAGCGTTTAAAAACATTTTAGGACCTGCTCTGCAACATATCCAAAATTCCCGCAAAGGTGTTTTTGACAAATGGAAATAGTGTGGAATGCCTCTTAGCTAAACAGAGACGTGTGAAAAACTGCATGTGATTGTTACAAAATTTTTTTTAAATTTACATTGATGGAAATCCTTGCCATTTGCTGTGACAGTAGCCACTGCCAATCAAGCGACATGTCCATCATTCCACCATTCCTCGGTTCGTTCATTCATTTGAATTGTTTTCTTTTTCCTCACTGATTGTCACTTCAACTTATGTTTATTTGTATTACTCACTTGCATAACAGTTTTTTCTCAGAAAAGTTAGCATCCGCTGATAACTATTTATGCAATTTTCAGTTGGCATAGATACAATTTACACCAAAAGCATTTGGCTAGTTTGCATTGTTGGTAATTTTTGTTGTTTTTGGTTGATTTCGGCTGATTTTGGCATCAGTCACATGTCAATCAATTATTACATCAACACACGGATTTGATTTTTTCAATTTATTTTATGTATCCGAAATAACCATTAAAAATTTTAATTGTTTGAAAAAGAATGCATCATAAATTTGTACGATTATCATTTAAAGTATTTAATAAAAATTAACCCTTTCCGAATTAATTTTAAACTAGTAAACAAAAATTTTTAGTTTGGATTTTAACTCAGAGTTGTCGAATTAAATATGCATAAAAATTCAGCAACAACAAAGGCGTCAAAATTTCAGATATATTGCATATTGTATTATTTATTTTTATTTTTAAAATTTTCTGGTCTGGTTCATATTATAGTTCCTCTTTTTGATGCTTTTCATGTCTGTAACAACGAATTGTGCACTGTTTCAAGCTTTAGCATCACAATATAATTGCATCGCTTCAAAAACCTTTTCGTTGGCTTAAAAAAATTTCTTTCAGGAATGTTTTCTTGGTTGATTTTTGTCTTATAAAAGACTATACGAATGTTATCATCAGGATCGCTATCAACTTCTGTTGGCACAAGATTATCAGAACCTTTGGCATCTTTATCTTCGTCCACAATTCATTTTCTTCCACTAAATCAGAATTTTACATTTATCATATCCAATACAAAATATTGAATTTCGGTCGTGCCCTCGTAGAAAATTTATATTTCTTCTTTAAACATTTTTGCAAAGTGATATAAAATCATTAATATTAATACAGTATTCCTAAGCTATAGTTATATGAAAAGAAGAAAGTATAAGTTTCCAGAAACTCAATGTTTTTTTTTTTCAAAAACTATGATAATTTCAAATTTGCAGACCAATGAATGGCAGACTTTTTTTTGTACAATATATTGACCAAATGCAGGGAAACGGTACACACGGTGTAGGCCTAGTGTTTATTCATATTTTGACTCAAAACTATTTGATAATTTGTGTAGAAATACCTCCATAATAGGCATTTGCGCTTAGGAGCTTCGTACAGCGTTCGGCGAAGTCTTCTCAAGTTTCGGTATGTTAGTGGAACAAAAAAATTGCTAAACCAAATATAAAATTTCTTCAGGCCAAAAAAAGAGCACAAAGAGCTTGCCAGAGTCGAACGATCGCCAAACTTATAGGGCAGCGCTGAAGGAGGCAATAAAACAACAAGAAATCCTCTTTTAACTAATTTTCGATGCGAATGATATGGACCTTATTTTCAGTACAAAATAACTTCTCACAATAACAAAACAAACACAGTCGTTCGAGTGAGAACTTCGGTATTTGTACAACTTTTTGATTCCTATAATGCACATTATCACTGCTTTCGTCCCTCAGGGATCCGTTTTAGGTTATATGTTATGGCACGCAATTTCTGATGTCTGATGTCAATGTTAAACTTGATCTGCCCAGAAACTCAACTGGTGACAGTATCGATGCAACTAGATCTCCTACAAACGATTTGAAACGATTGCATAGGAAGAATCAGGAATTGGCTATCAAAAGCAAAACTTTATTCGGCGTGCATTTAAAGAGATTTATTTAACTGATTATTTTACACGGTCGCCTTAAAGATGCATCGTAACCGTGAGAGCTTATCATATTCTTCGGCAACCATTCTTTAAATACCTAGACATTGAATGACACCTTAGGTTGAGGGGAGAAAAGCCACCATAGCAAACGCAACGCTATTGCAAATATTGGCATCGCCATCTAATGGCTGTATCAGTGATTTACCGGCTTAGAGCCTTGCAAGGTCTACCCGCCTGTCGAACAGCACTTTAAGTGCCCAATAGACCTTACCTTTACCAGCAAGATGTAACAACCACAAACAAGAAAGTAGAAGTAGAAAACCTCTATTTTGACACAAAATTATAATAAGGTGTACATTTTTTGGAAACAGACAACTTCTTCGCTGTTTCAAAATACTTCCTTCGATGCTGCTTTTGCTGCTACTAAAACTTTATTGGCGCGACTCCCCAGCACTTTGCTACAATTTCTTTCATTTATTTCTTCTGTAGTAGAGGTCGACATGCAACTTTAGATAAATCGGTTGGCTGAAGAACGTTCCAAAGATAATATGAAAAGTTATTTCACAGTACTGAAGTGGCTTTTTGAAAAGTCATTAAAAGTTTTGCGATAGTTGCTTTTTCACACTACTCTTTTTCCAAAAAATTCGAGTTTTTATAATGGTCATGTCTGCTAAAACTAAACAATGTTTTTAACAACATTTATTATATTTTTGAAGCTATGCACTGTTGTTCACCCAAATTTTCGTCGCATGATTATTCAGTGACTATTACATTTGCACTGAACTTTAAATGTTGGCGATTTTTTCTATTGTTCACTTTCGAGATTTATCCGATATGGTTGTTCAAAGCAGAAAAGTAGGAATTAAACATCAACACTCCAAAATATGTTAAGGGAACTTATGATTATTTGCGCTTGCCGATTTTTCAAACACTTCCAATTTCTATCTGCTTTTACGTATACTCATGTTGAAAGATCAATAATATAAAAAAATTTCTTACAACTTTAACATGTCCGAGGTGTGTTCAAAAAATAAAGTGACTTTATATTTTCATGAAAAAAAATAGTTATTCATCCATTTACCAATTACTTAGAGCAAACTCACCGCAAACTATATACAAAATGTGCAATAATTTAAAAAAAAAATTTCATTAAAATTTCGAACTTTATAAAAAAAGGTTTTAAATTTTTTTTTAATATGCCGTTTTTTGGCTCATTCAATTTTAGTCTAGGTTAGGTTAGGTTAGGTTAGGGTGGCTGCCACACTTAGGCTGTGAGAAGCCCATTGTGTTACCACTGGCATAAACCATGCATTCCCTCCCTCCCTTCTTTCAAAAATTGAACCATCCAGTGCGCTTGATGTAGAGTAGAAAGTTGGAAATGTTTGCCGAGTTTAAGTCAGCTAAACAGTCCAAAAAGTAGACATTAAAAACTTTACTGCGCGTCTTGGCCAATCCAGGGCAGTGACAGAGATAGTGCTCAATACTCTCCACCTCCTCCTCGTTTCGGCAACTGCGGCAAAAATCATTTGTTGGGTAACCTAGCCTTTCTCCATGCGTGCCCATGAGACAGTGCCCGGTTATCACCCCAACTACTAATCTGAGAGCGGAGCGGCTAAGCATCGTGAAAGCTTTAGAGCGCTTCTCATCGGCTTCTGGCCAGATTTGTCTTGCTTATGGTGGCTTCCTTCAGTCTTTTTGGAGGGAGAGATTGGCTGTCGTGGGCCATGTAGCTGGTTAGGAACCAGACGATGCTCTCATTCAGCTGGACGCTTATGCATACTGTGTCTTCGTCGCTGTATTGAGAGAAGAGAATATAAGAAAGTGATTTTTTAATAAGAATACATGACCTGATCCTACCTGCTACTGGGGCTGTTACCGTTTGGTAGGCATCAGAGTTCAGTCCGCAAACCCTGTCTCTGACGATCCACGGCTCTTGGACGAGAATGATGTCCTCAGCTCTTTCGCTGAGTCGCAGAAGGAGGGCAGCCGAAGCAGCCTTGGAGTGGTGCAGATTAATTTGTAGAATCTGCACCATCTCTAGAGTCACCGACGTCCATTGCCTCTTGCTCTTCTCTTTGGGTGACGGCCCTGACTGTTATGTCAAGGTCCGCCTCCTCAGATTCCGAAGCCAGAAGCTGGTCCTCATCATCGGGCGCTACCCATCGGCTGTATATCGACCCAACGTAAGCAGATGCTGAGCCCGTTTCGCTCTCAGCATCCGACGCGACGTCCCAAACCCCCGATGGGATGACCTCAGTTGCGCACAGGGCGCTCGACTCTGGCTCCGGGGCATTAGGGACGCTCGAGGTGTCTCCCGGTTTGTTGGCCCCCTCGCCAGTGAGAGTGGTAACGGAATCGGGTGCGCTCGAGGCGTTGCCCGTCTTGTCCGTCTGTTTGGCTCCCTCCGCCCTCTTGTGGACCTTAATGGTGATGGAGTAGAAGCCGTAAGTTTCAAGTATCTACAAATTATCACTGATTTTTGACAATTGTTTTACTGGCAGTTTCCTCCATCGCGAAAGAGCGTCTGTTAAAAAATTGTCAATTTTGATAAAAGTGTTCTATATTTTTTATAAAATTTATTATTGTTTGTTTAAATATTAACGACATTTTAATTGAATAATAATTGGAGAATAAATAAAAAAGTTGTCTATATGTGCTATAGTTTGTGAACAGAGCGTACATTCAAAGCAATTTTAATTGACTCAATTTAACTTTTAACAATATTGGCAAGCATTCGCGCTTGTATTTGCACACCAACAACAACTACAAACGCATAACAACAACATCAAAGAGTAAATGCGTCAAAAGCGGCTCACTTAACACCAGTTAAATGCCACGACACTAAAAATTCCAACAATGCAAGCGGTTGCCACCTTTCAGCAAATTACACTGCCAGCAGTAATTGTGTTATTTATTTATTTTTCACTTTTCAAATACGACAATTAAATTCAAACAGTCAGCAACATGTTTAAGTCTAACAAACGTTTATGTTAGTGCAAGCTCTTTATACATACGAGTATGTTTATGTGAAATGCTGCTGATGCAAGTGCGCTCATAAGAAAATACAAATAATGGACGTGCGCAGTTTCCCAGTAAACAAAAAATATTTGATAATATTAAAAAAAAAAAATTTTCGAATTCGTATGCGGATAATAACACTATGCAACAAAGTAAAAATAAAAATTTCACTCGGTTCACAGTATGTTATTATGATTCACCACTTTAAAATTTTTTTGAAATATTGAAATAAAATTGTTCTGTCACGTTAAATTTAGTAGTGAATAAATGTGTTTTACTTAAAATTATATGAAACGGTGACATAAATTGTTATTCTACATTAAAAAAAAATAAAAATGTGTTTAACAATTGGCTTTCCTCTTATTGTCAGTAGTGGCAGTATCCCTCTGGAGGCTCCTGATAACGCTTCTCGTACTCTGCAATTTCTGATGAAATCTAACACCGTGTTCATCACCCACTGGACCCAAGTTATCCGGAAAGAAACTTAAATGGGAATGTAAAAAATTAATTAACAACGACATATTGCATCCTAGTTTGTGATACTCATCCAGCTTCTGGTTAACTTTTTCATGGAAATCCGGTGATTTGCGATTGCCGAGAAAATTTGTTGTGACGTCGAAAAAAGTCAAGCATGCATTTTTTTCAACAGACCTGAGTATCGATAAAAATGCAGGATCATTGATCAATTTCCTTATGTCAGCACCGATTAAAATACTTTCTTAAATTTTCACCTCACTTAGCATAGGAAATTTTGTTTTAAGCAACAAAAATTCAGAAAGAAACAATATTTCGTATATCCCATTTGTGTTCTTCATAGATATAATAATAATAATAATTTTGGCGCTTACACTATATAGCTCAGTGTTTCGCCGAGCTTCTCCTACCATTTGTGGTGTGCGTCTCTATATTATACCACAAATGGAGGGACCTACAGTTTTGTGCCGACTCCGAACGGCAGATGTATTTATTGAGAAGCTTTTTCATGGCAGGAATACCCTCGGAGGTTTGCCTTTGCCTGCCGAGGGGTGGCCGCTATTAGAAAAAACTTTTTCTATGATTAAGATTTTGCTTGGCCTGGCTGAGATTCGAACTTCGAACACACCAGCATATCGAGTTATAGCACGTACCGCTACCAACTCGACCACAGCGGCCACTTTTTTTTTTGATGTTGCATAGTGTAATTTTGTCAAAACATTTTGTAACGATTTCATATTTTATTGTTTTATTGAAATTAAATGTCTCTTTTCTATAAGGTTGCTACCTTGTTTTCCTATAATCGGCAGAACAAAGAACACAACTGTTTAATCATACGATGAAAATAGAAGTGATTGCAACAATACAAATAAATTCAATTACAAATACGCCTCGTGCAAATGAATGGCTGAGTGATATACCATACATACATTTGTGAGAAGTTTTCAGTGAACGGAACGTAAAATTTGCGTGCTTTTAAAAAAAAATATATCCACTCCGAGCTAGAGCGTATTTTGAGGTATTCACAAACTCTGCTTTGTTTATTGGGTTACAAGTAAATTAAAATGTACATTTAGAATGCATATTAAGTAGGTACGTTTATGAATTTATTTGTGCGTGTGTGACCGGTGTTAGCCAGCAATAGCTGGCATGAATAAATGTCGTTTATTAGTTTACACGATGTTTTGTGGCAATTCCAATTAGAATCCATGACAACAATGGGCAATTAAACGTGTATTAATTTCACCGGCAACAAGAGCAAAATAAATAAATCGATATATATGTAAGTATATTTATAAATAAAGCGTAATCATAGAACAAGCAAAGTATGGAGTTGCCAATGTTTTTTCCGTTGGTTGTTGCCACAGTAAGTGAGCGCACGTGCGAATGGTGTACACTCGACTCGCGACGCTTGGCAATGTGAAATTTTTTTTACCTCCATTTCCACCTTCTACATCGTTCGTAATCGGTCTCTCATTGCAACTACTCAACTACTGAAAATATGAAATGACAACGACAACAACAAATAGTGCAATGACAAGTAAGTGGAAAATCGCGTCGATTGGAAAGAAATGAACGAAAAAAAAAAACATAAACGGCTAATAAAGCACCATCGGTGAACAAGAAACCACTGCAGCAATTATCACAAACGCCAAGTGGCGCAACAACAAAAACAACAACAGCGCTTCCAATAACAAACATGTTTGCACAAACATCACGTACGTAGCGATACTGTGCACTCTGCGCTCTATGCAACGCTTTATAATTGAGCGCACTCAACTTACATAAATACATACACACATACATACATACTTACACATCGTTGCCAACTATATCTATAAATATGTATGTGTACATATATGTAGTATTGCAATTCCATAAATGATTGGCCAAATACACTGCCAATAATTATGATTAACACCAAATGTAGTAGCAACTCCAATACAACACCACACAAAAAGCGCACGCAACAACAACTAAATATTTATTTACTGACGCCTATGCGACATTGCTAATGTCAAGTGGAGGAATAGTAAAGACGCGCGGTTGCAATCAAGACTGGCAGCTACAACACCAAGATTGGCAATGGCAATGCCAACAACAACAATGTCTTAGTCACAGCAACAACAATGTCGCCGAACACGTAAAAGGGAAAAAAATTAACAAAGGCACGCAAGGCACCAAACTAATATGCCAGTAGTCAATCAAAATGCTCCAGATCCGCTGATGCTACATGGGAAGCAGCAATAAGTAGATGAATGTCCCGTCGCGATGCTGCACAATGCAGCGAAATGGATTAAAATCTGTGTTCAATAAAAAAGTAAAATATTTGAAAAAAAAAATGTAACAATCGCTAATTATTTCTTTTCAATATCGTTTTAATTTAGTTAAAAGACACGATTGATACTTTGGAAATGACTTACCAAAATTTTAGCTTATTTTTTGCACAGTCACCCTGGTGTCAAATGTACTAGTTGTAGACTACTTCACAACTAGTCAGCCAACTGTCACTTTTCCAAACAAGCAATTGGTATTTTCAACATGGAGATGTCCTACGAATCTCATACAAATACAAAATAGACAAAACAATACTAATCCTTAAAAGTACCAAAACATAATGAACATATTTGCATTATAAATAGTTTGGTTGGTTTTCTCTCGATACACAGTAGGTACTCGATAGATGCACTTCTCGATGAGCGCAACTTCACGATTTGCTTTTCAAATTTTAACAGTAATGACTCACTAAAAGATCGCATATCAAGAATCAAATGAAATGTCAACTCCGCTAATTAATTTTAATATTGTACGAATTGACAATCAAGAAAGCTTAAACCCTGCAAACCGAAATTCTCAAAATCGAATGTTTTTCGATTGGCACGAACTCGTCATAAAGTCATAAAGAAAATACTGAATGTGACGGATTCTCCCCAAAAATTTTCGTAACAAATGGAATTTCACCTGAAATCCAAAAGCGTTTTTTTTTATGTTTGTTATTTTTCTGTTGGCCTGATAAATGTTTTTTAATAATTGACAATTTTATTGAGCTCGAAGCCAGTTTATGGAAGATTTTGTGTGAAAAAACAACAACAGTTTTTTTAATGTTAGAAGTTATAGTACTATTTTTATTTAGATAAGGTGAATCCTCCTTCTTACTACAGGTTTGAATCGTGTATTAATATTTATTATTAAAAACAAAAAGTTGGGATAATTTTTTTATTTATTGATTTTGACTTAACTTTCGGTGCATAAAGTTCATATAAAAATAAAAAAATGCAGTTTAGAAGTATAATTCACAGTTCGACCCAACCAATTTTTTTTTGGTATTCAGAAAAATTTCGTATGCATGTTGAACTTAAGATTTTATAGCACAATTCTACATTGATTTGCTTATCAGTTAAATTTTTAAAATATTTTGAAACTTCAAAACACAAACATTTTCCAATTTATTAAAATATTTACCACTTACCTCATAATGGAAGCATCGATATCAAAGAAAGTCGAAAGTATGCTAAGTGAAAAACTTTTTGCCAGGAAAATATAAAAAAATAATTTTCGAAGGAAGTTGAATGTTTAAATATGAAATTCTCCAAATAAATTTTAAAACCAATATTTCCATGCTTAAAATTCATTTAAAAGTGCTTCAAAATCTATCAAAAGCGACAACAACAAAACTAAAATAATAGGCCTTGGCTATTCAAAATATGTCCTTTTACATAAATAAATTTAATTTAAAAATAATTAAAAGCAAAAAAGAAATTTTCGAAATTAAAACTACTTATTCAGATTTTTTTTTTGAGAAACTGAATAATAAACTCCTTGTAAAGTTTTAAACTTAAATTCGTCTTATTTTTATGAATAATTACTAAGTTTTTTTTTTAGAAACTGTATTATAAACTTCTTGTAAAGTTTTAAACTTTAATTCCTCTTATTTTTATGAATAATGAACTTTATTTTTATAAAAAAAATAGTCTTATTTTTTTGAATAATGAACTTTATTTTTATAAAAAATAATAGAAAAATCCGGCGTGGTCGAGCTCATATTTATGAATTAATTGCTCTAACATATGTTCATCTTATATTTATTTTTTTTATGCGTAAATCGAAATTGCATTTGAATAAAAGTGTTATAATTTTCCAGGAATAATCTGTTGGGTAACTCTTGTTATGTCTTCTTACTACGAATAAACCAAAGGTGAGATTGTCTTATTTCTATTGACGTTGCAATGTTTTACATCTATCACCGATCCCTGAACAAACTTGTGCATACATTTTTTGACAGAAGTCATTTTTTACTTTGAGCTTAAACTGCTTTTTACTGAAAATGTAAATAAATGCAAGTAAAAAATCCATATTCAAAAAATCCGTGTGAAAAACAAAGGAAATACAGTTAGACAAAAACCTACAGAAGAAAATGCGAGGTCAACGTTTTAAAAGGTATCCTCTTCTGAGTGGCAAAAGTGCTTTGAAAATTGGTTCAAGCGAATGCAGAAGTGTATTGACTTGGAAGGAGAATATTTTGAAAAACAATAAAACTATTTTTCTTAATATTTGACTGTGTGTTTCGTTTCGTGAAAAGTTTGGCATTGATTTCATTTTAAAAAATATCAAATTTCGAAGAAGTTTTGTAAAAAGAAGAGGATAGAAATTACTATTAGGTAATTTATTTTAAATTTTTAGTCACTTGGGATAGATATATAAGTTATCGAGTACTGGAGACAGGCGCATAGAAGAAAATAAACCAAATCAAACAGTAACATTAATTAAGAAAATTTTCAGTTGCACAGAGACAAATGAGGGTGGAAAGAAATCGCTAGCCGTGAAATTACTTTTTCCATCTGGTATAGTTTGTAGTTTGTCACATTGGTTTGCCAAAGTTGGTGCAATTTTTTTTTATAGCTATGGATTTTTTCACTTTTTCAGATCATCACTCAGCTTTTGGCTCCATAATTCAAAAAATAAACATTCTACATTACAACAAATACTTATACATTCTAAAACTAGATACTAATAACTTTAATTTGAAATCCCACATGTAAAGTTCCGAAGGTTAACTACACGCTATTAATTAAATTTGTGAAAAAATTATTGAAAAAATTTTGAAACGGAAAAAAATGGAAAAACAAAAACAACTACCAATATTACTTGTATGCTTTATAGAGAATATACATATTTAGGCATATTTGGATATACTACGAATTTATATTGCAGATCGCGTTTATTGTTGACATCAATTTAACCAAAAATACTCAAAATTACAGAATTCATCAAAATTTAATTTGATATCCAGACTAGCATATTTTATTATATTGTATAAATAATATAGTTTTTAGCCTTATAAAAAAATGCTCTGCATAAATTTTGCGACTCCAAATATGAAAATCAAAATTTACAAAAGGCGTAACCATTCATTCAAACCAAAACCATTTAAAAAAAAGGAAAAACAAATTAAAAATATGTATTCAGTCTTTGTCTGCTATAAACAAATATTAATTAGCGCAGCAACATCTAACAGTACCCTTCAAGCGTTTCATTATCGAAGCGTCAATGAAATCGCTTTTCCACGTTGACAATATTCTGATGGAATCGTTCCCCATATTCGTCACTTAAATGTCATAAAACATTAGGGAAAGTATAAAAATCAAATATAAAAAATAAATTTTTAAAGACATTTTAGATCCAATTTTTGTAGTTTGTAACCATTTCGTCATATACTGATCGGCAGTTACGCAGAGAGAGACTAGGTGTTCCCTGCAATGACTTCTGTAAAAGCTGCAGAAATGAAGAGAGGCACCTTCTATGTGAATGTCCTGCACTATGGGCTAGAAGAAGAAAATTCTTGGGATCAGAGTCTTCGGAGACCTTAGCGATCTGGCCAAAGTAAAGATTCGCAAGCTAGTAAAATTCGTAGATTCCACTTGGTGGTTCGAGTAGGGAGATTTTTCAAATCCGCGTGGTGTCACAATGGGCCTAAAGGTATATGTAGGTGTGCTGGCGCTATCGCTAGCAGCCACTTTAATCTAACCTTACCTAATCATTTTATCTATAACTCTTTCAAAGATCCTTCCGGAACCTATTTAAACAGTAAACCGGTTCTATTCGAACGAAGGCGCATTCACGAAGCATAGCGCGCTAGAAACAGATGCTTGCTACCACTGTGCGTCGCATCGATTGCTGCTAAACAACTACCAACCAGTAGGCAGCAGCCGATAGAAAAACGAACATAAGCAACTAGCATTGAAGGAAAAGTGCGCTCACGCACAGTACGAAATATGAAGGGGCATCATAATCAACAGCTGCAACAACAAACATTCTAGCTAAAGTTCTTCTTGTGCCATGTTGCGCTGAGAATGCAACCAATAAAAATAACTTTCCTCATTGCAGAACTCCGCGATCGCACGTCTACCAGTTAGCTCCAAGCCTACGTGTCATCGGGGAATGACAAACGCGTTGAACGCACTCACACACGCACACACGTACGCAATAGCCCAGCCCGCATTTGGATAATTTAATTTTGAAATGTCTTTTCACTGATTCATTATACCCGAGGGCACGCCTGACAAAAGGGTATAAGAAACTTGATTCACCTAACGGCTGTTATTTATTTTAGATGACAAAAAGAGAAGAAATCCGAAAGTGCATCCCAAATTGGATGAAGAAGGCTGTTCGAAGGCTGTTCGAAGTAAATGGATACTCTCTGCTTCTATTTGGAATATATGACGCACTTTAAAGGTTTGGTAGCAGCTAAAAATTCATTGAAGGAATATTTTCAACAAAGTTGGATCGTAAACCAGTTTTTAGTGTACAGTTTGGGGAGGAACTTTTTAAGGATCTACTAGAGATGGAGGCAAGATATTTGGGTCTCACACGGGAAGATTTGCGCTCATTAGCCTACCAGCTAGCAAAACAAAATGGCATTTCAAATAAATTTTCATTGTACGAGTATAAATAAAGTGCTGGTAAAGATTGGCTTTATAGTTTCGTACTGGAATCCTTTGAATCCGACTCTTTTCTCAGAGATAGACAAGTAGATGATGAACGTTTAACTGTGGATAGTTTCAATTCAGAAATTCTGGAGTCATCAACGATCATGAGAATTGTTTCGTCGATCTTAGAAACTCCAAAAACATTACTAAGGAAGGGAATTGTTTGGCCTTGGCTTATTCCGCAATTGTCAAATCCAAAGAGACCTGTTTCCAAGCACTTTCTACCAAAAGCATCCCTGTTAACTTACTCATCGTACAAGCTTCAATTGGCGCAAGGTATTCAGCGCATCGAGACAAAAAAAAAAACCATAGAAAATAAAGAAAAAAAATAGGTTCAAAGGAAGCTGATCCAAGCACAATTCTTGGAAGACGATTTTGCAAGATCGATCATCAATTAGTCGAATGGAATCAAAGTTTGCAATTTGACAAAGTTTAGGCATATAACACTTGGATTCCCGGAAAAATTCCATTTTCATTTGCCAATCGTGCGAAGACTAAATGCTGTATTTAATTTTTCAAATTGCTTCTTATTATAAATGTTTATGAATTCCTATTTATGTTTAATTTTAACGAACTGAAATGGAAATAAACTATTAAAATTTCAAAAGAAGACGTCTCTTTTTTCTAACAAGAAACACGGCAACTTTAAGCTCCTCGCTAAATATGTAGGCAAATAATATGGAATAGCTAACGTTGGCGCCAGAAGTAGAATATTTTTTGGAGAACGAAGTAGAAATTTAGCAAGAAAATTTGGTATGAAAAGAAATTTCCACAATTTCCCGTGGGCATTTATATACAATTCATGACGACCGATTAAAATACCTGGCTGGATTTTTAATACACAAATTAAATATATAAGACATAATTTAAATGGACGGTACGTGGACTTGGCTTAACCAGAAATAAGGTGCAGGTCTTAAGAACCAAATGAAGACTTTTTGTATCCGGTAGGATTTAGATTTTACTTGAACTGGCTGTGAATCGATCCTTCACTTCTGCGCCATAACGAATTATAGTGTGCATCGCTACTCACTCCAGCACAGCGGCGCTGACAATTCCTTTAATAAAAATATAAACCAAGACAAGATAGCTTTTCACAAGTCAAAATAAATAATACGTTGGCTACATCTTCCGTACAAACTAAGCTTGAGTTTCTGATCAAACAAACACGCCTATTTTGACCACTTTGACAGAGCTTTTTTATACATCTGAAATCGCAAAGTAATTTTTATATTTGCTAAAGTTGGTCTTATAGTTAAAGTATATGTAGATTTTAGCATCACCAGTGGAGCTAATTTAAGATTATATATTTTGTAAGTACTATGATAAATGAAAAAAATTACATTTGTTATTTTGGTCAGCTATCTGAACATTAATAAAGTCATGGCATTGCATCAAATTCTTGCTAGCGGATTTACAATTTTTTTTCTCGGCAAAATAAACAAGTATGATTGTGGTAAGTGCAATGAACATATTGAACATAAATAAAATAACGAAACAATACCTTCTAAAGTTGATATTTGTTGGAATGATTTTCCGTCATCCCTTGTCAAGTTTGGTTTGGAGACAAACCGGTTTCGGCGTTGTGCCATCTTCAGTGTCAATTTTTGTTTTTTTGAAGCTTTCGAGATTTTTATTTTAGAGTTTAGTTTTTCTTCAAGATACATACATACATGTGGCGAAATATTTTCTAATTTATGCTTTTAATTTATGCGAATAAGAATTTGAATTATAAAAATATGTTTTGCCCATTTTATTTTAAATGAAAACCGAACCGTTTGCATGGCATTGTTTTCGGTTTTATTATTACAAATAGAAAAGGTTTAGGAATAGTTCGGTTCAAAGTTCAAGTATAGCAGTTTGCAGCCTTGAAAATTCGAAAAAGCTGGCCAAAGGTACAAAATTTAAAAATACCGGGTCAAAATAGTTCTTAGATGTGTCTCAAAGGGGGCGTTGGTGAGTCAATTTCTGGAATTTATAATGCAGACACCCACATGTGTTTTTTGCTACAGCTGTTTGAAGTTGACACTGCAAAATGGAGTGTGATTTTGAAGGTACGAAAAACAAAATTTCAATTAAACATGTTTGTGTTTGTCATTTACTTGTGTTGAATGTTGCAATACACACTTACTTGGGTGTTTCATTACTTTTAAATAAAATTATAATAAAAAGTGTGAAAAAGTTGTGATACCAGTAGATCTTGCCAAGAATAATAGAATATCGGATTGTTAGAAGTGTATTGTTTTATATAAGTCAAGAAAAAGTTTCGGAATCTTTCAGATTCGTACTACAGATGGTTTGTTTTTTTGTCGCATTTTTTTACGTTTTTTTTTCGATTGAGCGCCCTGAAATACCCCCTTACACTCAATTTTAGCTCTTAAATCTACTTTTTTCCAAAAAACTGTCCACCATTCTGTGTCAGCCAGTTTGAATTTTTTACATTCTTACGTTATTTTTGAAATCAGCAACCTCAAAAAGCCCCTTACACTTAATTTCACTCTTAAAACAATTTTTTTCGAAAATCCGTCCGCCATTTTTTTCAGCCGTTTTGAATTTTTACATTCTGACGTCATTTTTGAAACAAAAAACCTTGAAGATATCTGCACTTTACGAAAAATAATGTCGTAACCGTAAAATATTAGATTATTGTTACCAAATCGATATTCAACTGATATTCAACTGATAAAATCACTGAAATTCCAATCTGAATCTCATTCAAAATTCATACTCGCAATTTATGTTTTATATACGAGTATACTTACAAGCGAAAAAATCTATTTTTTTTTTTAAATACATGCCAACCTATTAGAAGTAAATACATACACACATAGTATGTAAGTAAAAACATAATGAACGTATGTATGTGTGTATGATTAGCACCACATGACCATTAAATCTCCAACAATACGCTAAATTTTTACTTCATTAAATTGCTTTACAGCCCATACCCGCCACGTACTCCGCATACAGCGAACGGACATTCCAGCGTCGACAGTCAATTCCAACCGCAAATTTGCCACACCAAAGGCAACAACGCTTGATTATGATGATGGCGAAGCGTTCACGGCCATGAAAGTGTTCACAAATGCGGCTGACCAGGCCAATATACCGAATGCTATAAATGTCTTCCAATTGCTTCTCACTCCACACTCTGTCGACTGGCCAGTCATCCAATCAAACAGCCATTCGCCATCAACAAACATCCACAGTACTTATGATGAGCTTTTTGTCTTTGTGCGAGCATCGCTTTTATGCACCTACACACATACATACATTCGTACTCGTATGTATTTGTTGTAAGTATTGTACATGTGATTCATTATGAAACGACGGCAACGAAGTGAAGGCAACAACAATTTCAACGTGCATCATGCATCATATTCACAGTCATTGTCATCAACATTACGCATTTATGACGCATTTTCTCATAGGACAACAACACAAAGCAAACAAAAGGCAGAGAGAACGGTGATGTACACCACAAAATGGGGCGCAACAAGTAGAATGAAGCGAAAACAACTTTTGCTGTAGCACCGCGACGCTCATGTCAGTTGCGGCACTTCGGCACTTGTCACACTTGTGTGCATCAGTTGTGCGGCGGCTATGGCGTGCAACAGCTCACAGAGAGGCCGTATGTGCAGTGCAGATCTAGCAGATCGGCAGCTCCCTAGGGTCATTGCAAATATGTACATAAATAGTTTGGCTTCGGCTTTGATATGCACAATAGTACAAGCTGCAGCTATTGCGGCTGTGATTTCGCTGCTGTTGGGTCTAACTACCGGTAGTTTCTGTCAGTGTTGCCAGATGTGGTGATTTCTCTCTATTTTGGAGATTTCTAAAATAATTTGGAGACAATACTTTTTCATGGGAATGTGTAGAGTACACCGAAGCTAAAATAAAAGTTCTTGGATTAGAACTTCCTTGTGGTGAAAATGTCAGAGAAACTTAGAAAAACAAAATGGATGTAATCCCAAATCTGGCACAAAAAGCAAAACTACTGAGGATTAATAGTAAAAATAAACTATTTTTTGTATCTATAATATTATACCAAAACGAGCAACACATTGAATTTGCCATCACGAACTTAAACTAAAATTGAAAATGTAAACAAAATATTCATTTTGACACTTTTACCGAGCAAGGCGAAGATCGCATAAGCAGTCGGCCAAGGCGAATCCATAAGGTGGTGTCGCCACGACCACACCAATAAAACGTGTATTTTATTTTTGCTTTTGGTACATATTTGTCAAAATCAAGGCGAATTGCATGAATTCGCTTTTGTTGAAAAAATCTCAGGCGAATTGTAATTGACATTTATTCACCATTGATGAAAACAAAAAACCAAAAATTGTTTAATTGCACGATGGCAAAAAAAAAAGGTTATTACTAAAGTTTGAGTGCAAGTATTTTTGTATTTCGTGATTTGTGATTCGTAAAATGGCAAACAACTGTTTAGCTATCAAATGTAAGGACACCATTCAACCTGCCACCAGCGCAGAAAGTTGTATGAACAACACCACATAAGTTTGGAATAGCGTCAGGCAACAAATTCCTCTTTCTTCATAAATTTTGTAGGTATATCGGAAGTGCAAAAGTGGTCCGCACATATCCTGTCCTTCAACCTTAGTTCGATACCACACGCTTTGGCTCACTGCATCCTCTTTTCCTCCACTTTCGGCACTTGAAAAAATATACCTTTTCCCTCTTCCAATCTTTTTGCACATATCACACATTTGCCCATCTTTTTTGAATTCGTTTTATTAGGAATATCGCACAACCCGCACAACAATATAAAATTAATTATTTTCTAAGCTTACAATACGCAATTAATTTCTAGGAAAATTGTAAACAAATATAAAAATGGCATCAACACATTGTTTTGACAACAGTTTACCAAACAAATTCAGCCAATCAGAAAGCACATCAATTTAGCATTTATGTACCGCGGCTGTTTAGAATCAGCTGTTCTAAAATTGTCACCTTTATAATTCCGCCATGCAGTCAGCTGAGCGATTTTAAATAGAATTGAGTATTCTCTTCCTGTCAAAAAATTTGTTGCATTATAAAGGGTTCCCGAAATACATTGTTTTACTATCAAATGCTTTAAAAAAATTTACAAATATTTTTTTTTATATCAGAAATATTAGCTCAATGAATTTTAAATCCTAAAGTACAAATTCCAAGTAGCTTAGAATTCGCATTATTCTAAAGATTGCATTTAAACAAAAATTTAATCTAATAAAATTAAAATTTTGATGTAAAACCACTATGAATCGTCTGCTGTATTCGCGAAGGCAAAGGCGCAAGGGTCTGTACATATTTCTTGTAAATATTTCTCTTGATCACTCCAAGACTTATTCCTTATTCGGAAGTCATCCATGCTTCTGCGCCAAACGACAGGATGAACATGATCAAATATTGATAGCGTCTTTTATTCTCCGAGAGAGGACTTTACTACTCAATTTCCTACTCAGTAACAAGCGTTACGTTAAAGGAGAACTTCTTTGTTGCCTTCCGAGGCTGACGTTATTATTGGTAGTGCACGAGATATTCTACTTTTTAAAAGTTATATCCGTCAACAGTGATGTGGGTGCCTAGCCGTGAATGTGGGAAAATTTGACTAAGTTACGAGTGGGTTTTTCAAAAACAACAACGCACCCTACTTACATTAATATTAACATTTTGGCTTGAATCTTGTTCAAATGCGCCACCCGAGTTACTACACAAAATCACAGCTGCACGACCTCTAGACTCTTTTAACGGAATTTCCATCATCGTCTTTGGGTGAATCAAAGCCATTTGTTTGATGTTTTAGTTACTTTCTGGCCTCAATCTCGTCTGCCAGCATCTCAAGCTCGTCGCACTCACGCCTTTCTGTCTACTGTTTTTTCCTCTTGAAAATATGTCCCTCTCCCTCCTCTTATAAAAAAAAAATTTTATTTTAGACTCAAATAAAAACGTCTTTCGCTAATAATTATCAGCATGATAAATAAAAAGTGTTAATAATTGTCCTTACTCTTTTTGCTTATTTTGTCATAAATAAATTTTATTTGTGTATTTTAAGCTTTGATAATTATTATTGAAAGAGTTACATACATAAATAAGCCTTTAATTTTTGTTTTCTCTTATAAAAATTATATCATTGATTTAGAAGACTTCTTCAAGAGTGAGTTCAATGTTTTAACGACAATCAAGCTTTTCTTTATCACAGTTGTCTTTTAACAACCCATTCCTTCATTGATCTTTACACTTCAAAATTCGCTGGTTGACTAATCGACTGACTGGTTTTAGCTCCCACGTAAATGAGAATCTCTCCATTACAAGCCATCAGTCAAATTCATAAATTTCCCCCATCGATATCCGTCAAAGGTATTACGTTCATTACTTCTCAAGATATTATGAAAAATTAAAAATGGGGAAAAATCCGTCAATTTCATTTTAAAAATACATATTTCTTCTTAATAAATGTTTTCAGACTGTTTATAATATTTCTCTCCACATTTATATATTACAAAACAAACTGGTCCAACGCAGCGAATATTACTTTAATGCCTTCTCGAGATATCGGTAAATAACTTCATGTGAAGTATACATATCCCAGATTTACTTCAAAGGTGGCATAGCTCAAAAAAGCATCAATAGAAAATTAAAAAATGTTAATTTTCTTTTTCATTATTTCATTCTTTCCTCATTAATTTAAGTTGCAGTTATACTAAAACAAAGATGATTTGGATATAAATTAAATTTAAAATAAAAAATATTATTAAATAAGAGAAAATATCAAAATTTGAAGGATTCGGTTTTCATTTCAGAAGAAAAAAAAAGTTTATACATACAATAAATTAATCAACTGCAGGAGCACTTGGGAAACTAACATAGAGAATTTAATTTAATGGAAAGTACGCAACTAATTCTTTACTTGTCAACCTGTTACTCATACGCCCTGACAAAAAGCATTCTTCGAATCGATGCAACGAAATATTTCACGAACGTTAATTTTAAGTACTGATTGTAGACACCTCATCTACAGAGATTTTAAAAACACCCGTCCTTGTACGTAAGCTGTTTTAAGGATTAGCATGTTAAAAAAATCTCGGCTTTAGTTTTACGAGAAATAAAAGAGAAAAATGAAAAGTCCACTTGAGAATGTAAAGGTGATTCGCTAAAAATAAAAATACTCAATTTTAAAAACAGCATTTATTACACTTTCTTCATATAAAAAAACTTTCTTTTTCACGATTTTCACAGTAGGCAGCTTTTATATAACGATCCCATGATCCAAGACTTTCTTGAGGAAGTGCACTTTGATGGACATACTATTACTTCCTAAAGTTGTAAAGCTCTCCAGCATACCGTTTACGATTTCGGAGTAGTTACTTGGCTTATAGTTTCTCGGAAAGTTTTTATTGACTTTTACAAAATAAATCAACGTAGGATGTTTGAAATCGTGAAATTTATATGCATGACAGAATATAATTTTGACTTTCTCAACTGCTTTCTCAAGTTCGTCGTTGCACGTACGAACCAATCTCTTGATGCTTAACGTATGGAAATTAACCATTTTTATACTATGTTTGGACTGCGCCGTTAACTCGAGTTTATGAGCAATTTTGGAGTTTAACGTCAAACACTTCTCATAAACTCGGAGTTAACCATACAAATATTTGTTGTCTAACTCGCTTTTAATACCACTTTTATTTGGTGTTTATGGACATGCAACCCTTAATTACCCCAATATTAGGCCGCACTGTTGACAAATTTTGGCATCATTGTTCAAAGGTTTTGCTGCACTGTTTATTGGTTTGATAGCTCATAATTTCAAATACGAGGACTGTTTGATAAGTCCTAAGCGACCTTTTGATTTTCTTCTTGACTTGTAACAAAAATTAAAAAATAAGTAAATTTCCTGTGCTGATTAATCATTATTTTCTGCGTAAAAACCATCACCGAAACCAAGGAAAGGCTTGAAAATACCATAGCTATCAATTTCAATGCTTAAGAAGTGGGTTTAGGTCATCCAAAAGCGGTCGTTAGACCAGAAATGGTCGATAAAACCCATGGAAGAATATTGGATGACCGGTGAACGAAAGTACGCGAGGTGGCTGAGTCTGTAGGCACCTCAACTGAGTGGTTAAATCACATTTTACACGAATATTCTGATGTGAAAAAGCTATGGGTGCCACGCTCCTCCATCTAACATATTCAGCAGATTTCGCCCGTACGACTATTTCCTATTTCCAAATCTGAGGAAATGGCTGAGTGGTAGGAGATTTGGGTCAAATGAAGAGGTCATCACAGAAATAAACACCTGTTTTGAGAAAGAATAAAATAATTGGAAAACGCTGGACAAAGTGAAAAGCGTTAAGAGAAGTCACTGACTTATCAAAGCGTTCTCGTACAATATTTGTAAACCAAGGTAATCAAATTAAAGAAATGTAATCTTCGCATAATGGTGCAACTCCACCATCACCGTTTACCATGCTGATGCCTTCACCATCATCATTGACTAAGCTTTCCATACAATCGCTGTTGTTATTAGAATTTCCGCCGTTTTTCAATGCTCGGGCAGCAACACAAACCGTTTTGCTTTTGCTTGCAGCTCCGGGAAAAACCACTTATTGCACTGGTATTTGAAACACAAATGATAAAAAAAAAATTGATATTTTTCGAATAGAGGTACATAGTAGAACCCCTTAATAAAAAAAAATCATTTTCCAAGGGAAAAGTTGATAGCAGATTTTACTCTTTTGTACTATAGAAAGTCACTTTTGTATCTGCCGGCCACAAGTTTCTTTCTTTAAATCTCGTGCAGTTCTTTGCAGGTTCTTTTGATAATTCTAGATCTCCCATCAATTCATGTAATTTATTTAGAGGAAAAAGGTTTAGGATTATATATGTTGTTTTTTCGGAATAACTTTCACTGAAGATTTATTCGGACTATTGGCCACATATGGAACAAACTGTAGGAATACTTATCTGAATGCGTTTTTTTTATCGATTGACGAGTTCTCTAGACAATTGACATTTTTGTGTCCTACCCTAATTTCTTTAATCAAAAACTGTTTTGTGGCCATATAAAGAAAACTACGCATAGGATATACAAATTTCATTTAATTAATGAGTATAAGGTCCCTATACTGGAAAAGAATTGTAGCTGTTCTGTACCAAAATCACTGTTGACCATTTTTGGACTCAAGGAACATTTTGTTATATGTTTTTTGTTTAATTTTTTAATGCTTTATAGCAAATACCACAACGCTTAAACAAGGAGTAGGAATACAAATATTATCTGAAAAAGTATTAAAATAATTTAAAAGGGTAAATCTGCATAAAGGGTGCAGCAAAATGAAACAAGCGAATCGTTTTGAGAAACAATACTGCAACAACAGATCTGGCACCATTTCAAAAAAAAATAACTAAAAAAAGTTCAATATTTTGGAAATAGTTAAAATTTGTCTTGGAAAGAAATAATTTAAATTTCTCTTGCATTGCTTTTTGCTCTGTACAAATGCATAAAACGAAATAATAAAAATAATAAAAGTTGATGCATTAAGAATGTGCTCGTATGATTTTCATTAAGAATTTTGGGGCATAACCGTCATTCTGAGAAAAAAAATCTATTGATCGGAATATTAGTAGTATTTAGAAGGAAGCGTATTTTTTAGACCTAAAAACTTTAAAACAAAATGTTTTGTAAAGTAACTTATAAGGACATTTTAGTAAGTATTTTAAAAGAGACTACAAAAAACTAGAAATATGCAAAAAAAAGCAATTAATCAAGATAATATAAGAAAGATAATGTGTTTTCGAATAAAACTTTTATTGTTAATAATACAAAGATCAGTTAAGTCAACTTTAAAAACGTCAAACCTGTTTTTTGTTGGATAAAGCTAAATCATGGTGGTTTTGACTGTAGAAGACTTATTTTATATTTTATATTTATTTTCGAAAAAATTCGTTCGACTTCAACCAAAAGTTGCAAGTTGAGAAAATTTATTTTAAAATTATTTACCCTCGATCCGAAAGTGTATTGAGGAGTTTGCATTTTTCGGTGGAAACAGATGTACAAGGTTTCAAATTTTAACAACACTAATACCCGAATTCTGTGTCTCATCTCAAAATGAACTTGAGATTATTGCTTTTCCTCGCTTTCACATTTTTTTATTTTGTTTTGATTTAAATTTTTTGTGACCTGCTCATCAACAGGTAACAATTTAGAGACATTATTTTGAAACTAGAGGCTTTATTTTGAGTCTAGCTGCCAACTGGTCTAAAATTGTGACTTTTGTCTCTATTAGAGACTGAGACTGCTTACTGAATTCGGGGGTAATGTTTTTTGTCTTTCATTTTCAAAAAAAAAGCTAGTTATCTCGTTTAAGATAAACACTTTTTTAAATACTAAGTATTAAGCACACGTTGCCCTAAATGCTCAATAAATTCAGTTATTATAACACCACTTGCATTTCGTATTTTTTTCAGTATTCGCTTCCATAATGACCTCTTATTTCATTGTTCAAATAAATGCCTCGAAGTCAGAACGCCCATGTCAGTCGATTGAAAATACTTTGACCAAAGTAAAGAGATCGTTATTAGTTTATAATTGTTAGCTTTAAAATTACTACTATTTTCATAGTTTATTACTAAGAAATGATTTAATCGCAATAAATACTTCTTCAAAAATGTCTCCATAGGTGCCGCTGTTTTCAATTTAAAAAAAATGTCTGGCAACGCTAGTTGCCGTAGGTGTTCATCCTCTGGCCATTCTTGCTATGATAGTTTTAGACTTTTGGGGAGTGCAATCGATTTTCATTTTAGTTCCATTTTTGTATGTATGTATGTACGTATGCATGTACATATGTATGTGTGTATAAAGAAGTAAATTTTTAATGGGCCTCATCCCAAGCAACACTATTGTTCGTGCTCTCTGCTTCTTCCGCAATTTTTCTTTCATCACATTCGAGTCGTTTGATGCCCCAGCGTGCCGCGTTTGTCGATCATTATCAATGAAGCCAACCAGCACCGCCACCATACCCTTTCGTTTACAAACCAATCACTACAGCGCCCATCTTCTTAAAACTCTCCATTTATTTTCTAGTCTTGAGCAATAAGCAATACTTTTTTGTTTAGTGGTCAACAGTCGTCGTTTTTTTTCTCCCCTTCAGCTTATTCGATGGATTTTCAATCAAGCTCGCCCAGTCGCGTTGAATGTCGACAATATTTGGAATGCGTGTGTAAGTTCGAGTATGTCGGTTAGGTAGTAACGAAAGAAGTTAATCATCGTTTCAATAACAGTAGCAACAACTGCAAGGTGATGTCAACTTTTCTATTGTGGTACTCTCTTTGTACAACGACACACAATGAAGATTTGGAGTAGATGAACTTAGACGAAAGATGAATTTTCCGCTGATCTACGTATGTGTGGTTTGGAAGAATGTATATGTCGACAAATACTCGTATCTATGTAGATACACACTATGTATGTTTGCAGTCGGCTGCCCAATATTCGTGCACGCCGGCGATTTCTGTCAAAATTTTCATATACACATTAATGCTCATTACGGCACTTTCTATTGCAAATTGAAGGAGCACCTTTAAATTAGTTTCCTTCTCCTTGTATTTTCTTTACTATCGTTCAGTTATGTTTTTTTTTTTGATATTTCTTTAATTTGCGCACTGTGTGGCGGAATCGCTTAAAGGTGATAAAATTATGTTAAACTTAACTCATTAATGTCCAGACATTTTTCTTTCCCATTTCAAGACCATAATTCAATCAACTAGCCTTTTAGAGTATAGAAGTAAGGTTTGTTCCAGCACTATGAAAACAAATATTGGCCAGGGGGTGTTTTTGTGTGGCAACTTTGGTTGCCAATGAGCTTATACACTTGAAAATCAAAGAAAACAATTTTTTTGCTGCGGTGTTATTTCGATTTGCCCTTGACGATAATGTAATCCATTTTTGTAGAATCTTAGACTGTCAACCAAATATTTTTGACTCGATTTGTATGTACTCTTCTCCTTTTTTAGCAAACTCATTTTTACCTTCCATTTGGGGGGTGCGTCTTTATATTTGGTACCGAGTCCTAACGTCAGATGTATTTTATAAGAAGCTTTTTCATGACAGAAATACCCGCAGGTTTTCCATTGTCTGCCGAGGGGTGGCCGCTATTATAAAAAACTTATTTCTATTATTAAGATTTTACTAGCCCTGGCTGAGGAACGAACCTCGAACTCAGCGGCATATCGAATTATAGCACTCTTTAGCAACTCTTCAAGTAAAGCAACGCTTGTAAAAAGGTTGTCAAAGAAGAGCAGAGTTGAAATGGGTAGATTTAATTACGAATCCAGTCCAAGTACAATATTCCCACCCTGCCAAAATTCAAGCGAAGATATATTTTTATTTAATCCACAATAAGGCTGTGTGTGAAGTAGAAATCAACCAAGATCTGTGATACACCACAGTTTAAATCCAAATCCCAATCAAATGCTCTGCCACGAAGAAATTTATCAGCTTCATGCTTCCCATATTATTGTCGTTAAAAATATCTAAACTGTAGGTCCAATGTGGTGAGTGTTTTCGAAAGTATTTGTGACCATTTCACCAGTACATTCGTCGCTGTGGTAAAATACGGTAACCACTGATTAACAGGATTTCAATAAAGTTGTTTCCATCACTACTTTATTCAAAAGCTCCTCAGAAAACATGCTGAGAAATACATCTATAGGTTGCTTGACTTTATCCATTAGCTCCAGTTCAATGTAAGCCAAGGCTTTGTATATTCTTCGACCATTTAAACGGATCAAATTTTTAGCTTTTGTGGAGAGGCTGTTCGTTTTCAATATATTCTTCCTCAGCCACTTCGATATCAGTGGTTAAAATTCGACATGGCAGATTACATTCACAAAACTTTATATCAGAAGTAATTGAAGACACAACACTAAACAAACCAAACACAAAAAAACTATAACCAAAAAAAAATTGTAAATGACTACTGGCAGCTAAAGATGTCAAGGGCTCAAAAGGTTTGTGAGGATTTTATTGAAAATAGACGGATACACTTTCTAACAATTTAGTAATAACTTACATTTTGTTCAGCACGTGACTCTCAGAGCGCAAAAAAAAAGCAACACTTCGGTTGGCAACTGAAGTTGCCGTTGGGCATTACTCAGCTTGAAAATTTATAATGAAGTAGGGATGGTGCCAAGGCACATGTAAACAGGTAGCAGCATTAAAGAAAATGCAACCCTGGGATATATTTTGTGATTTGCTGTGGTCCATTACCCGTCAAAATAGATATATCAAACTTGACGAGATTGACAATTCTAAATGTAAACAAAATGTATGTGTTTCAATATTTTGCGTCAATAGCGAGAGATATATTATGTAAGCGCTTACTCAGCTTTTTGTACTTTCTAAATTTAGCGATACAAAAGCAACCACCTCTTTTGAACAATGTCTGATTAGAATAGTATGTAAGATATTGTTGGGATTAATGTTGATGATGCTATTGGGGCGCATTGATGAAATAGTTTTGAAGATTCCATTAAAAAAGAAATATAATAGCTTTAATACTATCTACTTATATAATATACAACTCACCTTCAATTGCAACTAGCTGTCGTAATAGAACATATTTATTTAAATCGAGTATGTGTATGTATGTATGTACATACATATGTACAACTGTACGTAATCTTTATGATATCAAACGGATTTGACTTGTTGTCATTCGTAGATCTGTATCGCAATGATCGTATATCAACTACATCATTTGCATTTTCTACGAAATCGGTTGTTGTTCTTATAGCTCTTTGTTTATTTCCTTTCATGTTTTGCATTTTTTCATTCGCCGATCATTGCCTTGCCAACTCTCATTTCATCTCTTAGTGCAGGCGATAGCGAATTGGTGTGTGTGTGTCAGGAACAACAACCAACATCTGCAACTGCATTAACGACAGCGATTTCAGCAACTGGAGCGGTTAGATTGTTGCGACAGCAGCAAGCAATGACATTGGTGGCGACCACAAACTGGCCACAACAGTCGATCAGCCTCAGTTGAATGTAGCTTTGACAAGTTACGACTCTTCCCTTTTCTCGTTGTGAAAGAATTTTGTCATTTGTTTGCGCTGAGTGAATGATAACTGACAGCTGAACAGGCAAAACAGCGAAAATTGTCAATGTAACCAAAACAAAATGCAACAACAACACCAGCTTTCCGCTTCTATAGCAACACGGCAATAGCGAATGATTGCCACTGCAGCAACATCGGCTGCCAAGGAACATGTAGAAATGTCAATGACAGTCGCAGCAGGCAGGCATAACAAGGAAGAAGGGTTACATTCCATGCATTTGAATGTACTACATACTTGCATACATATAAACCGAATACCAATTCCATCAGCCACTAGCCACTAGCTACCAGCCATGGGCACATTGTTCACGAGGAGCGTACATATACATACATATGTACATACACGTATGTACATGTTAGGGGTATTTTTCTATGAGAATTTGCCACCGTCTCATGTTTTTGTAACTTACATGTCAATAAATACTGCCAATAGCAGCAAAGAGTACGTATAAGAAAGGCTAAAACAAAAGTTAAAGTTATTGGAAAACAATGAGAAGAAAGGAGACTGCAAGGCTTGCTGATGTTTGCCGCTGCCATAGGTACTTTTACTTCAATCCTTAGAGACTTCTTTTACAACATTTGCCACCTCTGCTGCTCTGAAAGAAATAGTTGCTGTAGTCGAAAAGTGTTTACATTAAACACATACATACATGCAGGTTCATACATGAGAGTGGCCGTCAGTGACTTCATGAAACTAAATCGATTTATACATTTTTATATATGAGAGCGAGGCCCGGACATTCGTTGTTGTAGTTCAGTGAAATAAAATGGATTATGTAAATCAGAGGACTTACGGTACATATAAATAATTTAAATAATTTCTCTTTAAATACTTTCTTAACTAGTTTCAAAATGTCACGCATGAAGCAGGGAGGTCAGTCTGTAGTTCGATTCGTATGAAAATTTATTCCAAATAGAAAATTACTTCCGATTCGATTCGCGTGAGAAAACCATGACACACGCCTCTCTGAGTTCTTGTGTGCATTTTAAAAATATTGAACAAAAAGTAGTCTTTCAGTTTCTGACGAGTGGGACAATATTATGTGACGAGTATGATAAGTCACTTTTATGTACCCATGTGTCTTGAATATTTTAATCTTGCTATTTTCTATGATGCTTAAATCATTATATCTGGCACAGTTCTAACTGTTACCCAGCTGAAAAATATTTGGCTTCAAATTTATAGGTTAGGATGAAGAAACCATCTTTTGCTGCGAGGAGTAGGACATCTAATAAGCTTTTATTTAAATGCTAACAAAATTTTAAGCTGAAATGTTAACTTCGCAGGAAAAGCCCTGATATGATTTCCTTTGAATTCTACATTTACCCACTTGTCGGTAATTTTCAGTTACTCTCGAAAGTAATTCTGATTGCTTTTGTCGACCTAAGTATGTCAGCTCGTATTTTCACCAAAATAAAAGACTTTAAAGTGCAATTAAACTCTTTTTAACTGATTATTTTTGTTAATTTTAAACATTTTTTGTGAATTTATGAAACAAGAACAAATCACAGTCTGCCCTTAGATCTACCCAAGGCATATTGAACAGATAGCAGCATGGGAAAATTCCATGTATTTTGTTGTTGCCTGAGACCACTAATGTGTCAACCTACGAAATATCAAGTTTGCAGATTGTTTTGAAAATACATATGTATGTAAGTAAACCAAGTAAAAGACAAGGCACATTAAATCAATATTACTTACTTACTTAATTGGCGCATTAGCCGCCTAAGCGATTTTGGCCGAGGTCAACAAAGCACGCCAGCTATCCATATCTCGTGCTAACGGGCGCCAATTGGAAATCCCAAGTATAGCCAAGTCTTTTTCCACTTGGTCTTTCCAACGCAGAGGAGGTCTTCCTTTTCCTTTGCTACCACCAGCGGGTACCGCTTCAAAAACCTTCAGGGCTGGAGCTATTTCATCCATTCGAACGACGTTAACTAGCCAGCGGAGCCGCTGGTTCTTAATCCGCTGCACTATATCTACGTCATTGTACAGCTCGTACAGCTAATCGTTCCATTGTACGCGGTATTCGCCGTCGCAAAGACGCAAAGGTCCATAAATCTTTCGAAGAATCTTTCTCTCGAACACTCCAAGAGCTCTCTCATCTGATGTTGTCATCGTCCATGCTTCTGCGCCATACAATAGAACGGGCTTGATGAGAGACTTATAGAGTATGGTTTTGGTCCGTCGAGAGAGGACTTTACTGTGCAATTGCCTACTCAGTCCGAAGTAGCACTTGCTGACAAGAGATATAATGCGTTGGATTTTTAGGTTGACGTTATTGGTGTTAATGCGGGTTTGTAAGTAAACGAAGTCCTCTACTTTTTCGAAGTTATAACAGTGATGTTAGATCCCAGTCGTGAATGTGCCGACTGTCTATTTGGAGACAGGAGATACTTCGTCTTGCCCTCGTTCACCTTCTGACCAATTCGCTTGGCTTCTCTATCCAGTTTGGAGAAGGCAGAACTAACTGCGCGGTTGTTAAGGTCGATGATGTCAATGTCATCGGCGTACGCCAGCAATTGCACACTCTTATAAAAGATGGTACCTGACCGATTTAGTTCTGCGGCTCGGATTATCTTCTCCAGCATCAGGTTAAAGAAATCGCACGACAAAGAGTCGACCTGTCTGAAACCTCGTTTGGTATCAAACGGCTCGGATAGGTTCTTCCCAATTCTGATGGAGTTGGTGGTGTTGCTCAACGTCATTTTACATAGCCATATATGTTTTGCTGGGATCCCAAATTCAGACATTGCGGCATGTAGGAAACTTCTTAAATCAATATGCCATAGGTAAAATGTAAACATAGTTTGGCAGTTTAGGGGTCTCATAAAATAAAAAAATCAAATCAGCTGCTCTGCTGATACTACCTGTTCAATGTTCTTTGGATTTACCCAAAAATATCATGTGCATATAAGAAGAAATCTCAAGATACAGTTCTGTGTTGCTCTGTTTTAAATTTAGTATAAAATACAGTAGAATACTGTAGAGTAATAAAAATTCAAAATTTAATTTCATTAATTGTCGTAATACTGTGTAACACGATTTTCGCTATACCGCTATTTCTCTCTTTTTGAGTTTGACAGAATCAGCTGTTTTTGCTGCGTCACACTGGTGAAACTGGTTTTTTTATAGGGTAAACGCATTTCCATTTCTGGACACTCAATATTTTCTTGACTTTAAGGCTCTTTTTCCTGCTCTTAACCAAACCTCGAATAATTCTGTTGTTTGTTAGAGTATAAATATTTTTTTATACTCGTAATATATGTAGCGTTTACGTAATTGTCACGATGTTTTTATTACCCTGAAAAAAGCACAGATGTTCAGATACTTAGATGGTAGTGCATTTACCCTACATTACATTTTATTCGCAATAAAATAATGATGAATTTCATTAAAAACCGAAAATGTATGAGATATTTTAATTAGTTTCAACCAAAGACTGTTTAAACAGCTTTAATTTATTTTTTCTTACGTTTGTATAAATTGGTTTTTCCAGTATTTTTAATTTCGCAGATAAACCAACTATATAAATTGTTATAATTGGCAAGGCTTTCGAATTATATCTGGACTAAATTTTTTTAAAGAGTTCATTCTAACAAAGTCTTTTCTGTTTTAACCATCTCATTACATTGTACTTAATTTTAAATTTTAGGTCTCCATTTTTAGATTGGTGTCACGCGATTGAAAAGTGGCAAGGCGAAAGATTTCGTTAGTACCGATCGTTTAATACCAAAACTGAAATAATTCATTTATATTATCAATCAAAGATAAATACTAAGATTGATTTAATACCTGTCAAGATCGTTTAAATTGGTTTACTAACTTTTTTTGTTAATAAAAATACATACATATGTCTGCTGATTTATTTATTCGGATTTTCCTTCCAATACGACATTTCATGGGAATGTTAATATATACATATGTATGTAAAATTAAGATATACAAAATTCGTACGATAATTTTAGTCAAATAGCTTTATTATACTAAAAAACTTAATAAAAAGGTATAATGAAATGGACACAAAACTGCATAAACATTTCTTCATTTTTTTGCTGCCATATTTCTTCACTTTTTTGGTGCCATATTTATTTTGGAAATTTGTAAATTTAAATTCATGAATTCTTCAACGGATTAAGTAATTTTGCATACGCTGGAAAAGCAATATGGCTGGAGCCTTATTTAAACAAATTATTTACGGAATCTACTTATCGAACTTATTGTTAAAGTGTGGAAGATTTCAGTCATGCATTTAGCTACCCAGCTAGTGTTGTTGCCCGTAACTCTGTGGTAGAGGTCAGCGAAAATCATGTTTGCAACACTTTACCATTATATAATTTTTCTGGATTCACTCGTATTTATTATCAGAAATTTTTTAATTCAATGAATGCTCGAGCTCTAAAGTCGCCGTTCTCCTCTCATCCAAAAGTCTAGCTACGATACCTGAAGATGACCAATGATAAATTTGTTCTGACCGAACGTTTAGCAAAGTCAACAAATTCATAACAATCTTTTTAATTCCGATTGGTTTATTTTTTTTTTTATATTAGCCGAACAAATTTCGAAACAAAGAAACTTATCCCGTCGAGAAATTATGTTCTCTAAAGCTCTAAATGGGATGGTCCATTTACAATTTTAAAACTATTAATTACAAATATATTCTGTTAAGGAAGGTTAAGGCACCCACAGTTTTATTCCTATTTAAAACAGTAAGTGACTTTATGGAAAACACTCTCTTGAAGAAATATTTTCTTAAGTTCGCTATTGCCTGCCGAAGATGGTCCGCTATAAGAAACAAACCCTTAGATTTAACGTTTCATTCATATGACTCAGAGAACGGAGTGTACGAAGTAACCAAATTATGTAAGATTATTATTTAGTTTTTACTCCCATTTCTTCTAAAAGCGGTTCAGTTTTACGCATGACCATAAAAGATTTATCTAATCTTAAATAAAAACTGCTTTAATTAACAGTTTCAGTCCGATTTGATCGCCAATGGGCGAAAAAGTACAGATTACTACGATTTACATAAGTATGTATATACAAAACCAATGAAAATTAAATGAAAAGAATTATTTATTATTAAAATTAATTTATTTTTAATACTTATTTAAAATTAATAGTTGATATATAAAAACTTAATGAAACTCAGGCAATGAAAAATCAATTTTTCACAAAACCGGAAAAAAACCAACAGTGAATAGCAAGAGTTGCTTGTAAATTTTTGTATCAATCTTATCAATATTATATTTTGCAAACACAGTTCATGTATTTGTTAATTAAAATGAAATGTCTGCAGAATTTCTAATAAACATATCTATATGTTTCTGCAAAAATATCCTCGTTTTGTGAAAACATTATTTTACTACTAACTATTTACTCTTCAAATAAGGGAAACAAATTCTACCTCGTTTTACATCCTTCATAAAACAACACTTTATAAGGAAGTGTCAAAATTCGAGTTTCATTATTAAACTAAACTTTTATAATTGAATCATGGTACGAGTACGAGTATTTAGCCATCGGCAAGTTATTATAAGGCATGCTTTAACCCAATGAAAACACTGTAAAGAATAAAGTTGACTCTGATTTGCAGTGGAAATTATAGTCTAATAGTATAACAAAACAAGGTATTGGCATAACTCACCTTTCAACAGGATAAATTTTCTAAGAAGCGACACGTCACGCCATTATACTACCAACTTGGTTATCAGCTGTGATTATCATTAAATAATGTAAGACACGGGTAAAATCAAAAATTTATTAAAGTATGCGAGATTTTATTCGTGAATGTTATATGTAAATATGTATAAAATAATAAATTCGATTTAATTGATAATTCTTATGTTTAGTACGCGAAGTAGAGGAAAACTTTTAATTTTTTTTTCTGGAGGGAACTTAAGCTGCTGTTCAGAACTGGCCTTTTATTTTACGTTTTTCGCTAGTTTTCTTTCCACCTTCCAAGGTAGTCATAGTTTGAACGTAGTTTTAGTAATATTATTATGCCAATATTTTAATTCATATAAAATAAAAAGATAACTTATAATTAAACTGTAATATTTTGTTCAAAGTTCAGTCGTTTTCTTGATAATTCGTATATACCCTATCACACCTTGAACTTTTGTAAAAGATGTTTAAGCTCCATATTCTGCCTACGCAAGAAAGAGCATTCCTCATCGAGTTTGGTACGCTGCTTGAGGACCTCGACATAATGATTTAAGCCATGCTCTAAAGTAATCCAGAGCTTACGCTTCTCTTTTGGAAAGTAATCCTTAAATTTGCACCAGAATGATTTAATGGTTTCATCATCAAACGGTATTGTATTGCAGAGTAACTCATTTGTTTCAAGGAATTTTTTGTATGTCATTTGCTTCTGCATTTGCCTTTTAGTAAACTCATTGAGAGCGGTTAACACAAATACCGGTTCTATAACTAAATAATGATTCGCACAAGGCGCGTGCCCTCTTAATTTGTCTAAGCTTTTGTCACTCTCACTTTCAGAAGCGTTTTCCGTTAGCAAACTACCTTCTTTAGACGTACCGCTCGGACTATCATCTGGGTCTGTGAAATCCTCAAATTCACGACCTATTCTGTAAAAATCTCGCATTGCTTTTTTCGGAAAGTCTCCAGCACAGTTCGGGCAGTAGGTGTACGGAAGAAAGCACTCAGTCAGCGTGGAGATCATTTTAACGTGGTCAATACGCAGCGCTATGAAGATATTGTCGAGGCGTACGATGCATTTGTCCTCTTCCGAGTAGGGTTCAAGTATCTTGAAAAGTTTCTCTTCAATTAAGAAACCCGCACGATCTGCTATCTTTCGTAAAATATTGCGTACCAAGCTCTTCTCCAACTCGTTCTCGTATGAACGATGTGGTGCGGCTGAGCCTCGCCTTTGTTTAGTCGATTTTAGGGTATTTCTGTGCTCCTTTCGCGAAACCTCATTTATGTCGATCAAATCAATGTCCGGCATGGTCCAGGGCATTGCCAATTGTTGCTCGTATAGTACACGATCGATTTTATAAATTTTCGTCAAGAGGTCTTTTAATTCAGCAAAGTTAATTTCCCAGACAAGATCAAATTTTCGTTTGTTATTAGAGCGAAACTGTTGCGCTTTCACTTCGAGCTCACTGATGCTCTCATGCAGCTTATGTATTTCGGCGACAGAACGTTGTAGCTTTGTTTGGTGTTGCTTATTAATAGCGGATATTTTAAGTTTTAGCGCCACAATGTTTTCATTCAACTTGGCTAGTCGGCGCTTCTGTTGATTGCTTATGACTATATTTTCTTCGTTGCGTTTTTGCAGCACCTGGTAGTTGTAGTCCAACTTTTCGGAGTTCATTAGAACCGTGTTGCGTACTTTTCGTAGTTCCCACTCCAACATTTCGGCTTCTTTCTCGAGGCGTATGCGGGTGCTGCATGTTAGCTCTTCCTGTACAGCAGTAATGCGAGCAATTTCCTTTGCATAGAACTCCTCCTTTTGTTTAGCGAGATCGAATTTCGTTTTTTCACTTTCCGTCATATTATCATAAAACGTTCGCCATTTGTTAGCCTCCGTAACAGCAATATTTTGTCGCTCTTCGTTAATGGTGTTCTCTAATATATCCAAATGATTTTTATAGGCCATTTTTATCACTTCAATCTGGCGATCGATTCGTTCCACCAGACAGCGGACGTCATTTGCTTGAGCCATCTGGTCAGCATAGTACTTGGCATTTATGCGATCAATCTCCTTCTGGCACTGCTCAATTAGGCTATCTTTGCTCGCCATTAAGGCTGCAACTTTTTCTTTTTGTTCTTCCAAATGTTCGAACAGTGCCATCGGTTCTTTAAATTCTTCCAGCTCCGACCATTTGGATGAGATTTCATTGAAACGGGCTATGGACTCAATTGATTCCTTCTGCAAGTCATTCTTCAATACTCGACTACATTCAATTTCGTATGCTCGACGCATCTGTTCACGTTTCTCGTTTGCCACCGTCACATTCGTTACCAACTCTTGACCAAATTCAAGCAAATCTTGAAGCTTGTGATCGCTTTCCTCCAATTGTCGCTCGATGGGATCTTTTTTTTCTTCGGTTTTTTGCACTAAAGTCTTTGGGGCCGCTTTCATTCGCTTCTTATATTCATCCCTGATAAGCCTTCGCCTATCATCCAATGCGTCTGAAGAGTTCGTTGGATCAAAAGTATGCAGCATCGTTTTCATTTTTTCCATATGCACATCGCTTATTTCTGTCAAGCGTGAACTAGCGCTGCCAGCAAACGAAGCGTGTGCGGATACCTTCTCGGAACCGAATTCCGCAGAGGTCACCGACCCGACTGGATCCATATTTAGCGGAAGTGCTTCGAAAATTTCTTACGAAGAAAATAAAACTTTTTGTGTGAGCGCCAAAATTACTGATATACACAAACCGTTTATTTTTTCGTTCCTTATTCAGTCGTGAAATTTTTCTTTTCATCAACTGAATTAATTGTTGATTTAAAGCAGTTCACAAATTTGATTGTTCCTATGGCAATTTGTTGAGTTTGTTGAATAGAAAAAGTATACATTCATACATATGTACTGCACATAAATAAATGGTTGCCAAGTACACAACGGAAGTTGGAGAAGTCAGCGTTTGCATTGAATGCGTGTTCGTACAAAAATTCACCCGCACGAAAACGAGCGAATCCCTACGAGCTCGTCAGAAACAGACGAAGATACGCAAACTGACAGTGAAGGATCTGGTTCTTACTTAGCTTTCTGAATCGTCAGCCTTATGAAAGCAGTTCTGCTCGTGCTTAGTAGAGAGAGGGTGAGAAGAGGAAAATAATATATAACCCAGTATGCTCAAATCCGCTTTTCGTAATCGTAAATTCGAAATTCGTTGACTGTTTTCCTAATTCGTAATATCGGTATGCCGGTATCCGTCGGAGCTGTCAATTTGGGGAAATTTTGTACGAACAGGGTCTGGTGTCGGAGTGAAATAAATTTTAGAAAAATTAAACGTGTATAAACGCAAAAATAAGCAAATATGCATGTATGTATGTACATATGTATATACATGTGTACATTTGTATTTATGTACTATTGACCTCATCTTTTGTAAGCGACTTGCAAAAGAACACTAGTTAGCTTATCGTATAGCGTGGAAAGCAACAACAAAAATAAGCGAGTTGAGTTGAAATAAGAGGTTTGAAATGAACTCGTTAAAAAAAATAATTGACATCATTGAAAGTGTTGGAAAATGAGAAAGTGGTGCCCTTGTGAATAATCATTTAAAAGTGCCAAGGAAAATTGGAAAAGATTCGCTAAAGGCTCAGTTAGTCAAGACTTAACTTTAGCCAACCTGTTATATGCAAAGCCGTGCAAGCGATTAGTCAACACTTAGCTTACCGTAAGAAACTTAAAGGGCCGTACACATACAACTTTCCTCGCCTTACTTGACAATTCGAACTTTAACAACAAAGCATGAGGTGTAGAAGGTTTGCTACATAGAACGCTTTGACAGTTTCTGCGATAATTGTTTGTTTTGAATTGCGATATGTGCTTATTCCGAGTATTTTCATTAATAAAAGAATAAGAAATGTGTTTTACAGCTATTTATGTACATATGTTTGAATATGCAGCACTCATATAACAACAGGTCTTCAACTTATCTGTCAAAGCAAAACTCTGAAGCAAAGCAAAGCGAAAGTCTTAAGGGCCGTACACATAAGACTTCCGCTTTGCTTTGCTTCAGAGTTTCGCTTTGACAGATGAGTTAAAGTACACATGTTATATGAGTGCTGCTAAATACAAGGCGAGAAAAGTAAAGCAAAGCAAAACGAAGCAAAATCATGGCGAACTCTCAACTTTTGTACACTTTGACAACCAACTGTTTGCATTTCCATTTTATTTCTGCGTGCACATACACACGATTTAGAAAATTTACTAGTATTTCATAGTTTTTGCGTGTATAATTACTTTTAAAAAGATATAAGAAGAGAAATATTGATAAATAGCAAATCAAACACCTCTTTGATCGGTTTTTATTTATCTTGTCGAAATATGCTCGACCTCAATATAGTTTATTACACTCGCGACTTTGAAACATACATAAGTAGCATAACTACCACTTAATTATATAAGTAAAACTCATTTCTTAATATTTTATTAAACAAAATATTTGGAATAGACACAAATAATAATTCAAAACAAACCACTAACGTAGAAACTGTCAAAGCGTTCTATGTAGCAAACCTTCTACACCTCATGCTTTGTTGTTAAATTTCGAATTGTCAAGTAAAGCGAGGAAAGTTGTATGTGTACGGCCCTTTATGTGTACGGCCCTTAAGAATCTGTTGATTTTAGATTCTTAAATTTCGGCCTTACGTAAATTGAGAGCGGTGAGAGAATCAGGCTTACCAGATCTTGACATTTACAATTTTTGAAAATAAATGTATGCAAAAACTACATTTAAAACAAATTTATTTGATGTGGTAACATAGGTGGCGAACCGTCAAATAGCTGAAAATAAAGTTATGGACAAAGAGAAATTTAAACCTAAAATTGAATGACGAAAAGTTAATCGTATCCTCCAATAAAGAACTGTACGACAAATTCTGCCCTGGATGTAAATTGGCACAACAAAAAGTCTCTATTTATCGGGTGGATTTGCCACCACCTTTTCCTTTGACTAAGTGACTGCTTTTTGCACATTTTGTACATTTGTGCTAAACTTAAAAACATTCGACACAATTTAATTTTCCTTGGCATTTTTACAAGTGCTTTTATTTACTACTTTGTACTTTGTGTCAACGGAGATATTCAAAGAACAATATGCAACAAAACTAAATCATCAAAAATTAAGTTGACATGTTGAGTAACCGTCCCCTATTCTTAAGTTAAGTTAAGTTAAGTCTTGACTAACTGACGATTTAGCTGGCACGTAACGTACGGCTACGGCGCTGACGGTTTGCACCACGATCTAGAAAATACAGAGGTTGCGCCTTCCGCAAACCGCTATTCGCTCTCAGCAAATTTGACAGAATCAGCTGTTTATGCTACGTCACAGAACGCGGTTAGTTTTGTTTGTATGTTTGTAAGCATACAATTGTTTGTACTTAAATTCTATGCTTAAAAGCAATTTTATTTAAAATAAAGTTATTAAACATGAAGTGCGCAGTGCTAAGTGTTAAATAACAGAGTCTATCAATGAAACGGGGCTATAAAACTCGCTAAAAGTGATGTGAAAGTGTAGCTGTGCGCACTTGGTAGCAATTTAAGCTTCTTGTGTCTCCTAATGCTGCAATGCAGTTTTTTTCAAAGCATCCAATCAGACACAGTGCATAAATGAAGTTATTTGAATATAAATATGTTGCATAAAGTGCCGAAATTGGTAAACATTTTAAAATTTAGAAATCCTAGCAGAACCTAACCTCACATTTTTGTTTACAATTTCTTTCGATTCTCAGAAAAACCGTATTCGTGACGTTGCACGCATTTTGCTTCACATCATTTTTCGTCGGGAAGGCGCAATCTTGTATTCTATCGTTCTTGGGTTTGCACCACGATTTAGAAAATACAGAGGTTGCGCCTTCCGCAAACCGCTATTCGCTCTCAGCAAATTTGACAGAATCAGCTGTTTATGCTACGTCACAGAACGCGGTTAGTTTTGTTTGTATGTTTGTAAGCATACAATTATTTGTACTTAAATTCAATGCTTAAAAGCAATTTTATTTAAAATAAAGTTATTAAACATGAAGTGCGCAGTGCTAAGTGTTCAATAACAGAGTCTATCAATGATACGGGGCTATAAAACTCGCTAAAAGTGATGTGAAAGTGTAGCTGTGAGCACTTGGTAGTAAGTTAAGCTTCTTGTGTCTCCTAATGCTGCAATGCAGTTTTTTTCGAAGCATCCAATCAAACACAGTGCATAAATGAAGTTATTTTAATATAAATATGTTGCATAAAGTGCCGAAATTGGTAAAAACTTTAAAATTTAAAAATCCTAGCAGAACCTAACCTCACATTTTTGTTTACAATTTCTTTCGATTCCCAGAAAAACCGTGTTCGTGACGTTGCACTCATTTTGCTTCACATCATTTTTCGTCGGGAAGGCGCAATCTTGTATTCTATCGTTCTTGGGTTTGCACTATAAGTTTCGGCTTTACGTAAATTGAGAGCGATGAGAGCGGTGAGAAAAGCAGGCTTTCCAGATCTTGACATTTACAATTTTTGAAAATAAATGTATGCAAAAATTACATTTAAAACGAGTTTATTTGATATGGTAACATAAACGGCGAACCGTCAAATAGCTCAAAATAAAATTATAGACAAAAAGAACACTTAAAAATAAAAATGTATGACGAAAAGTTGATCATATCCTCCAATAAAGAACTGTACGATAAATTCTGCCCTGGATGTAAATTGGCACAACAAAAAGTCTATATTTATTGGGTGGATTTCCCACCGCCTTTTCCTCTGACCAAGGGACTGCTTCTTGCACATTTTGTACATTTGTGCTAAACTTAAAAACATTCGACACAATTTAATTTTCGTTGGCATTTTTACAAGTGCTTTTATTTACTACTTTGTACTTTGTGTCAACAGAGATATTCAAAGAAAAATATGCAACAAAAATTAATCATTAAAAAGTGAAGTTGACATGTTTCCAATTCTTAAGTTAAGTTAAGTTAAGTCTTGACTTACTGACCCTTAAAAAAGAGTGTTCGCGTTGCTGATAATTATTACGAATTTTTACGAAATACCACGATTTTCGTCAAATCGCGTTCGCGATGACCAAAAAATTTGCAAGGAAGGGGAAATTGCAAATTATTGCTGGACAAATTTTACCCAGCACAAATTTGCAAGCAAGAAAACAGCTGATTGCAATTTGGATAAATACAAAATTTTTGTTTAAGAATTTTAAAGATGAAAATTATAAAATATGAGTGTTAAACATACAAGATACATGTAAATATTCGTTCGGTTAAGTTTCGTTAGTGAAATTTTCCAGAAAAACTCTAATGCAATGTTTTTTCATTTTGCAATTTGGATGCGAAAAAGAATTCAATTAGCTGTTCGTTAAACTTGCATAATATGTACGTATGTGTGTATGTATTTGCGAAGATTACAAACAAATCGTACGCATATTTCTTGTATGAATGCTTCTATGTTGAGGGGAAAACTTTTCAGAAATCTTTAAACCAGTAAACATTAATACATACATAGCAGAGCAATGAATTCGACAAAATCACACATTTCATCATTTAAGAAATTTGTATTTAGATCATCTCTTAACAATGTACATATGTACACACATATGTATGTACATATGTATGTATGATGCATATTCATGCAATTCTGCCTTTAATTAACAAAAAGTTGCTATAAATGTTGATATTAAATTTCACTCCTTCGTAACTACGAACATTCGGATTCCAACATATGGGAGGAAATAAATTAATGCTAGCTGAGCTTAACATTAAATATTTTTATGAAAGTTATAAAATTTTTTAACTTTGTACTTTTTTATTATTATATTTGTAAAAAGGTATAAAATAAAAACTTTTTGATTATTGTTGGTTTTGTTTCTCTGAAACAAAGAAGTTAACGGTAGATAAAAAACGCAAATTGTAACTAGAAGGGAGGTTAATATAGTTTCTTTAAAATATCTGAAAAAAAACTGAATAATCTAATATATCAGTTGTTATTTTCACCTTATACGTTTTATTTGCATCGATAGTAGGAGTCTTACTATTTAATTTATTTATAAAATTTACTTATCGGTCAGAATTCAATGAGTAGGCACTGTATGAGCTTGGGAAGTTCTTCATATTAAATTATCGAGGTGCTTCAATATTAGTTTGGACCGAAAATAAATCGTATTACCAAGCAAGTAATTCCAGGACTGCAAAACATTCCAAAAAGCCTTCTCTGGAGTCAAGGTCTTCATTTATACTTTTACTTTTTCGTTCGTTTTTTGCATTTAGTAGAACAAACAGGTTTTTTACTTACGCTATCTATAGTTAGGACTTTTGTATGACGTTCTTAAGAAGACCTATTGTAGCAACTCTCGTTATATATTTGTATGTGAAAATCAGTGCGTCCAAAGGAGAACCTGCTAAAGTCAAAAATGGTTTTGTAAAAGACCAGATATATTTAAGAAACTAACCATTCCAGCAAAACTGTTGATACTATCAAATGAATCTGGAAAAATTAAAGTGTATAGTGAAAGCGATAATCCTTTTGACTGAGAGTTGACAGAGGGCTAGTTCTTAATTTGCTCCTTTTCTCGCTGCTGTCGCAAATTTTCACGGTGTTTAAGTGTCACAGACCTAAATTCCAAGTATTCCGGTGAATAGTCTTCACTTTCATTACTGCACTGATCGTCGTCTTCACCTTCCTCAGTACAATGCTGCTCTTCTTCAGAGGAAGTGTCATAGACTGGAATGGCTGACCTAAGCCGATTCCGTAATTCTTCGTTTTCTTGTTCTAATCGGTTTGCTCGTTGTTTCCAGTATTGAATTTGGACTTCACACTGCCGAATAACAAGAGATTCATACACTTGTCTCCACAACACCGCAGCTTTTTCAGCGGGATTGTATTCAGTACTTGGTATTTTCATAGCTTGTTGGACACGCGCAGCATTTCCCTCATCTGCTTGAGTTTTTGCATTTTTCCTAGCAAGCCTTTTAATGCGTTGGCGCCTTCTGACTGATTTACTTTTCATTTTGTTTACAATCTAGCAAAATAATTGAGGATTTAAAAAAAATAGTATTGCTAAAAAACTATCGATAATTTCCACCATTATCGATGGCTTCAAAATGCTATCGATAGTTACTTTAGGCTTTTAAGCAGCGTTTACACTCCTAAAGGGCCGTACACATACAACTTTCTTCGCTTTACTTGACAATTCGAACCTTAACAACAAAGCATGAGGTGTACAAGGTTTGCTACATAGAACGCTTTGACAGTTTCTGCGATAATTGTTTGTTTTGAATTGCGATATGTGCTTATTCCGAGTATTTTGTTTAATAAAAGAATAAGAAATGTGTTTTACAGCTATTTATGTATGTTTGAAATTCGCGAGTGTATTAAACTTTTCTAAGACTGAGAAGTAACAAGTCTTCTTGCAGCACCTTTCGACAAAATTATGAAATTCTAGAGAATTTTCTAAATCTTGTGTATACGCACGCAGAAATAAAATGGAAATGTAAACAGTCGGTTGTCAAAGTGTACAAAAGTTGAGAGTTCGCCATGATTTTGCTTCGTTTTGCTTTGCTTTACTTTTTTCGCATTGTATTTAGCAGCACTCGTTTAACATCAGGTCTTCAACTTACCTGTGAAAGCGGAATTCTGAAGCAAAGCAAAGCGAAAGTCTTATGTGTTCGGCCCTTATTTGCCATACACGGCTCCAACACGCTGTACACACATTAGCTCTATTCACTGCGAGTTGTATTTGCCTTGGTATTTTTTATTCGTAGTATTTTTGTTGAATTACCTAGGCCTTTTGGCTGATATAGCTATAGCACTGCATTCTGTTCAGCCGGTAAATTTGTAATTTATTTTTGTTCGCTATCATTATTGATATTGAATTAATTTTAATTCTTTAATTTACACTTACATACCTAAACCAAACTCAGATTAAAAATCTCGTACATACATGTATACATATATAAAGGAAATATACGATATTCCTCGTTTGCAAGAACTTTAATTTATTTTTTTTATAATTGATACAATTTAAAGCTTAAGGCCACTCGTCATTCGCACATATGTACATACTACATATGCCTTTTATTATGTAGATTTGTTTTTTTTAGTTGCCTTAGCTACCTTCGCTTTCAGCGCCTTTAAATCCAATTTCTTGGTTTCGATATCAGTAGGCCTTTTGCGGTTCGTAGATGATACATCCTCAGCGGGTGGTATGAAATCTTGATTGCGACGCTCTTGCTGAATCTTGGCAGTTTCAGTTTGTTTCTTGTTACGCTCTTCTTGCTTCCGAGCTTGTTTTTGTTCCTTACTGAGGAAATACTCACCAGAAGCAAGTTGTTTGTCGATTTTGCTTTCAGCTTGTGGAGGAGGGAATGGGGTATATTCCTTCTTAGGTTTCTTCACCTTAGGCGTCTTACGCTTACTTATATTCTTATTTTTGAATTTTGGCAAGAAACGTGACCAATCTTCATTGGCTAATTTGGGGTCTTTCATTAGTTCACGCTTAATCATTAACGCTTTAATGTTGTAAATAGGATGGACATTGTTCATTGTATCTAATACAATGTCGCGTACTTGTTGCAAGCCTTTGTAGGGACCTAGAGCTGCTACCGTGTTGCCTTGTACTAAGACATAGCAATCAGTAAGCAGTTCAATTGATTTTAGTGTAGCTCCGTTTGGCCCAATTAAACGTTGTCGACGCTTTACAAACTTATCCTTTTTATGTACTAAATTTCCAATTTTAATAATGTCACATCCAATTTCATCTTGCAGCACTCGACGCGCTTGCTCGAATGGAACGCTGCGTGCCATAAGCTTTATCATGTCCCGCGCCTTGATAATAATATAGGGGTCCCAAGTCTTTCTAGTAGTTTTAACCACCATACTACCCTCTAATAGATCCAGTTCAGCATTAAGATAATGCTCGGAAAGACACTGCTTTACTAGATCCCAAACTTCTTTAAGATACTTTTCCCTATACTTAGGAAAAAGTGTAGCAAATGAACTCTCCTCTACCATTCCATTAGGGTTATCCGTTGGCTTAAACTGCGGAATTTTAAGCGTCCAAGCATTGTCCACAGGATCAGTGGAACCCTTTGGGATTTCTTCTAACTCATTGTCACTCATTGCGATTTTATTTTATATATATGTATTGTTTATTTACAACCCTTCACGTGTAGCTTTTTTTACACAAATTCACAATAATAGTGATGTGCTATATCGTCAACAAATTGCGTACCTCGGTACACGATATTTTTTTGGTAATCGATACCGATTCGATAAAGTCGAATTGATAGAAGCTGGTATCGTATTGTCAGCTAAAAGTGTTCGTACACGATATGTATTTACATGTTTACATGTCATTTTATAAATATGGAAAAGTAAGGCACATTACACAGGTAGCAGCATTAAAGAAAATGCAACCCTGGTGTATATTTGTGATTTGTTGTGGTCCATCACCCGTCAAAATAGATATATCAAACTTGACTAGTTTGATAATTCTAAATGTAAACAAAAGGTACGCGTTTCAACATTCTTCTTGAAAAATACATTTATTTTAATGCAAACTGTACAAGACACATCCAACTTGAAAGGATCCTTAGGAAGCATTGCTCCTGGTCACAAAATTCTGGAAAGACTCACGAGGTATGTCTTCAAGAATGCAAAAAATGGTTGGAACTTACTTAACTGTTTGCAGAAGCCGGCATGCCCAAGCTCTGTTCGAATTGGATGTAAAAACAAGATCCGACCATTTCCCGTCTTTTATAAAACAATGTCCCTTTTCTAGGTATGCAGGTTTCCCAAATCACGTTAACTCAAAATTTGTTTAAATTAGAAATATACGAAATGTAAACATATATTGTTTTGTAAACAACGTTTTTTTTGTTTGTTTTGCAAATAAAAGTTTGTTTTGTAAACAAAGTTTGACTTGTTATGGACCACATATATGAAAAAACTCTAATCAGCTGATAACATTATACTACCTGTTTATTGTGCCATGTGTAAAAGCAAACATATCGTGTGAACACAAATTAGATTTACTTCTGTATTTAGCAGATACATGTACATACGATGTAGAACGGTTTCTATTTTCGTCTGACACACAGCCATAATCAACTGTTAATTTCAAATTGTATTTTCAAATAATAAATTGTATATATTTATTTCATTCAAAAAAAAATAATGTGAATTTGACAGACATACAGAATTACATATGTATCGAAAAAGTGGCAGCTACAGACGCAAATACATATCTTGTAAGCACAATTTAATCTAACTTATTATGATGGATTTTTCCACATTTGGTTTTCTGACATTCTTTTTTATTTTAAGCAATCGCCTTGGATTCGCCAATGGCACAATAGTGAAAAATAGTCCAGAAAACAAAATCCTATGCATGTATGATTTTACTTATATGTGCTCATCACCTTCTTGTTGAATTCGCCTTGACTTTGGGTTTTATTTATTTACAATTTCATATATCCATAGCCGCTCAAATGCTTTATATTTCACATGTCTCTCAAACTATCAATCAGATCAGCTGTTTCATTTACTATTATCAGATAGAAAATCCAAGTCAGTAAAAAAGTGACGAATATATGCATTTTTAATAAAATAGTATATTGATATTAAATAGTGCGAAATTTAGCGAAAGTTTTCAGAGAAGGTTTTAACGCAACATGAAAAATTCTATAGATTTTGATAACAACCAGGGCGTACAACTCGGAGCGGGAGGATCACCAATAGCGTCGCAATTCACAAATGGCACAGTAAGTCAAGTGTTTTGCTATGCATTACAGCAATGTAAACTCTAAAATATACTATGTCTATATATATTTATATAAAATCCTTTTTTAATATGGATTGTAAAATTTAACCAATGCTTCTTTGTTGTTCTATAGTAGGAGTATATGTACATATGTATATAAATATGTACATACTTACATACATAGGCAGTTACCCACATTAACAGATATTGGCAATATACTTATAGACACTCTGCACACATGACGGCGTTCTGCTGCGAAAAGCCAGAATGGAGCATATAAGCGACCTGAATACTAGTGGTTCCTTATCCATAATCGATTATGATGCCCCACATCGTCTCTTTATAGAATGGCGACCTAATGATAACATACTTATTGCTGACGATAGTCAGGATTGGGCGGTGGTGGACACAATACCACGCCGTTCACGCACCATATCTGAATGTAAAGCATTTGACATCAAGCCCACGCCAGAAACTACGGCAGTCAACAATCCACGTTTGATACGGACACAATTAGACGAACTGAGTGCTATTTTAGTGAAACATCGCGGACAAGTACTTTGTTTCATACATAAGTCCGATGATAGTGTACACAGTGAATTCTTTTTCCAACACGGCAATGCTGATCAATTTGTAAAGTCCATGTGTGATCTACATATCATTGAACACTCGTTTACTCAAGATGGCTCCGCAGAATATGTTGTACACAATCCGGAAACACAAAAGCTAAAACGCACATTTGCCGAGCTGAATATTGATGATATGAAAAAAACAGATTTAAAAAAAGAAAAAGGCTGGGTGAAAAATTCATGGTCCGGACTTCTCGTCACACTCCCGGACATAGCAAACGGTCTGAAGGGTAGTAGTTCACCAAGGAATTACGCTACTCGTCACCAAAATCAAATCAGTCGAATTGCTGGAATTCACAGCTGTAGCAGTAGTGAAGATCAATCACCGGTGGAAGGCGAACTTGAAAATGTAAAAGAAATCGATGAAAAGATAGTGAATTTATTGCCTGAACGGCCTTTAGTGGAGAGAAGTTAGTGAACATTAAAGATATGAAAATAAATTTGTCTTTTTAACTTATTATTTGTATCTCTTGCAGAAAAGCCATTAAACGAAGCGCAATGGTTAGAGTTTCAGGCAACTGATGGTCGCATAACTGATGCCACACGCATCAAAGAAATTATATTCCACGGTGGCATCCACTATAATATACGTGCAGAAGTTTGGAAATATCTTTTGAGCTACTATCTATGGAATGATTCGGAGGTTGAGCGTATTCAACGACACAAACAAAAATATAAAGAATATTATAAAATGAAAGCGCAGTGGTTATCAATGACAACCACACAGGAGGAGAATTTCAGCGGTTTTCGTGATCGTAAATGCCAAATCGAGAAGGATGTGAAACGTACTGATCGTTCTCTAGAATTTTTTGCTGGTGAAGATAATCCCAATTTGATGGTTCTCCAAGGTATATTAATGACCTACGTTATGTACAACTTCGATTTGGGCTACGTACAAGGAATGTCCGATCTTCTTGCGCCCATACTTTCCATTCAGGTAATTTGCGTAGGGGCATCTTTTCAGTTGTTGTTCAGAAACCATTAAATGCACTTCAAAATAGTATATCTAAGTTCAGAAGAATAGATAATCGAAGATCGTTCAGTGTCAAATATACATCTAGTGAGTTTGATAAGAGACTGGATCTCTTATAAATCAATCAGTTTTATTTATCAAAACTTTTTTATTTTTAAAGAAACATACATATACTGGGGGCAAAAATAATATCGTATATGTGGACATGTTGACAAGTTTCGTCAATTTTTCTATTGCAACTCATTTAATTCTGACTTGAATTAATTTTTTTTAAATATGAATGTACATAAATAGCTAATACAGTTTACACAAAGTGCAAGTTTCGAGTCGATTTTCGATTTTTTTTTGCCACTTTGGCTTTCATATATTGTTTGAACCAAATTTATGTTTATATGGAAAAAATTCGCCACACTTTCGACATTTAAGAGTTGCACTTTATGTTATTAAAATTTGTTGAGCTACAAATTTAAATGAAATTTTGTTGAATTGTTATAAATTTTCCATAAAAGTAAAAATTTTTATTAATATTGCTTTTGTTAGCAAATTAAATTAATCTTAAAAGGAAATATTAGAAACTACTCGTAGATAAAAGAAAAATAAAAACATACTCAAAATTGATCAATATACTACAAGTAAAAAAAAAAATTGCTTAAATTTTTTATTATACTAAATCCTAAAAAAATCGTAAAATATCCAAAGGCAAATTTTTCTTTCTTTATTTTTCTAGCATAAAATCATTTTATCCTGATAAACATATGTTCATTCAGAATGCCTGTACGATTTAAAATTGATCCAGTCCATAACATCATTTGCATGAATTTTGCCTAAAAATACGTCAATTGCAAGAACTTTTCCATCTTACGACGAGCCTTGCCAATATTGTGTTCCAAATTATTTTTTTGAATTATGTTGCTGGTAGAAAGAGGATAGGTTTTATTCAAATTTAGCTCGATATAGTTTATTTTCAGATTTATCAATCAGTAAATTTGCAGAGAATAATGAACTATAGAAAAAGTATTTTTTTTTTTTGAAGTATTCTACCAAAGGATCAGTTTCTCAGCAAATTTTTTATTAATCAAAATTATAATCACAAAATGTCCAACAACAACTGGCAAATTTTCATAAAAACAGGCTTTAGCTCAACTCTTTCAATAACCTCTCATTTCTGGATTACTTGAAGTGAAGTTTTGGATTACATTCTTACAATGTCATATCTATTTCCCCAGCGAGCTTAATAAAATTGTCAATTATTAAGTTCAATGGCATCAGTCTGTGTGCGGCGATAAACCTGCGTAGGAACTATAACAGCAAGAAAATCTTGATTTCGAGTGTTAGTCAGGCGGCGCTCAGAGCTCTCTCCTCCTACCAAGTAAAATCTTAGATAGTTCTTGAGTGCATAGAGAGACTAACTGTTCCCGTTTGACCAGAGCCGTTTCTTGTGGTTAGATCAGGTGCGGTAAGAGAGGAGCTTGAAGAGGAAACAAAAAAGCTGAGAAACTTATACTGGTATAATTTCGCCGGTCTCAGGCAGTCCAATAGTCTCCTAGGGGGAAACAATCTAAAAAAAAATCTTCTAATAGACCTTCCCAGGAGAGACTGAGAATTATTACACGTTTTGTTGACGTGTCACTGTAGACTAAAAGGTCACCTGCCCAAGCTGGGCATCTGGTCGGGCGACCTCTCTCGCTTCTGTGACTCGGTTGCGGAGACGGGGATGACCCTGGGTCGGCCATGGCCGGAAGAACATTACATACAACATACGAACCCCCGCGACCATTCTGAGATTTCTGGAGGTTGGCCGAAGTGTTGTGATGAGCTTCGAGGGTACAATAGACGAATTGGTCGCTGTGCATACCTCTCCATATATCTATCTATCTATCGTTCTAGAACTTCGTACGGGGGAGAGTTTTGATGTGTAACATAGTACTTTATTCTCAAGGAATCGGTATAAAAACCATCTGTCTGGAGACTATCTTAAAATCCAGACATGCAATATTCTGTCAAGGTTAGATACAGTCGAGCGAATTATTTAATTTGCCAGAAAGCTTTAGGATTCGATTTTATATTGGCTTCATAATTTAGAACATAATTTCTGTATAAAAATGTATCAAGTCCAAGAAATGTTATTCAATAAATCACAAATCTAATCAAGAAATTACAAATTGAAAACCCCTTCAAGGAAGCATGATGGCAGCCACTTTTTCAGCTTTCTTGGGAAGGACCTGTAGAATGACTTCACTTAAGAAGGCCTTTCAAAATTTTTTTCTGTATGTTTCTAGTTTTTTTGGACCTCTATGGCCAAGGGTGAAATGAAAATGTTAGCGACTCATTACAGACATAAAAAAAACACACACTTAAAGAATGAATTAGTAGTTGGTAACGTAACGTCCTTTAAACTAACGATATTGAATAAAAGTTTAAAATCAACAAATAATTGTGTCGTATGTGAAGATTTTCCTCGCGTCGCTTGACAGTTAAAACTTCAATAAAAAAGCGTGAAGCGTAGAAGCTATGCTTCAATAAATAGTTTGACAGCTTCTGCGCTATTTGTTTATTTTAACTTAAGATTTGTATTTGCACAGAGTTTTCTTTAAAAGTAGTAAAGAAATAATTTCATTAAATTTTGTTAAATGAAAGTAAAAAATTACAGCGAAAATGAAAGTTGCCTATGATTAGGCTTCGCTTTTCTTTCCTCGTCTGCTATTTCTGCACGGCTCATTTATTAAATGTATCTATCAACTTTGTAGCAAAGCAAAGCAAAGCAAAAGTCTTATAAAAGAGTTCTTTAGATATTTTCTAAGGTTAAGATATGACATTTTGAAAATATTTATTTAATGGTTACTACCTTGCAATTGACTATTTTGAAGCACATGTTTTAAAGTTTTTTTTTTTTTTTTAAAGAAAACTAAATGTATTATAAAGATATATAAAAGGCGGTGTACATAAATCATTTCGTTTTAATCTTCCAGGGCAATGAAGTGGATGCTTTCTGGTGTTTCGTTGGCTTTATGGACATGTTATTTGCCAATTTCGACATTGATCAGGCTGGTATGAAATCACAATTTCGTCAATTGCGCCGCTTAGTGGAATTTTCTAATTCCCGTCTATTTAACTACATGGTTTCACATGAGTCTGATAATATGTTTTTCTGCTTCCGCTGGTTACTTGTTTGGTATAAGCGGGAATTCTCTAACGACGATGTCCTCAAGCTATGGGAGTGCCTTTGGACTAGATTGCCTTGCCCAAATTTCCATTTGTTTATCTCAGTATCCATATTGGACCAGCAAACGGATATAATTATAGAAAACAAATACGAATTCACAGAGATTTTAAAACACATCAACGAACTATCTAATCAAATCGACGTCAAGCGTACATTGGAAATAGCAGAAGCAATTTATCTGCAAATCAAAGCGATCGAAGATTTGCCCAATGATATTCGACAAATAATCGGCGAGCCCATATCAATTTCAGAAAATAATGAAGAAGACTCTGAAAATACAACAGAACACGATTTCGCAGAAGAAATGTACGAATTAGTGCACAAACCAGAGGAGGACCGACGACAAGAAGAACAATTTGATGAGGCGTGTGAACGTTCAATGTTTTTGAATTACACGTAGATAACTTTTGTTTTTTGCTATTATGCAAACTACATATTTTAGTATTTTACAAGCAAACAACAAACAATTAATCAGCGCTCTATTTCGAAAAGTTTGTATGAGTCACCTTCAGGCGATCGTAATGTGATCAATAAGTTTAATTTTCTAATTGTGAGTAATCGATGGAATCAGCAATTAAAGGCGTATAGTCATTTAGGTAAACTAATATTTACATGCATACAATTTGTTGCTCGATTTTGCAAACGTTTTATACCAACAATAAAAAAAAAAAACAAAAAAAAAATGCGCTCTCTGCATTCAAGTGAAATTGTAAACGCATACATACATATATGAACTGTATTTTTGTGATTGATAACTTTTGAAGTTGTATGCTAAATATATTTTATTATAAAAATGCTATCTTAAATCGTATTTCCATCTTAAATGATGGTTTTTTTTATACTTATGAATGTACATACATACGTACGTACATATATAGTGCATTCATCAGTGTTTTTCTGTAATTTTCTTTATTAAGTAAACTATTTTATTCTTAGATTTAATGAAACATGCCGAAAGGCCTATTATCGATTTTAGCATAAGTGACAAAAGGCCACTTTTTATTAAAGAGATTTTTATATTTTTCTCTTGAGAAGTGAAGTTTTTGATTTGGATTAAAATAAACAATATTAATTTATGCCAGCCTTTTAATAAGACTACTCATTTTTTGCATTTGTTAATTGTATAAGGGCGTCTACAATAGTGTTTACTGCTGTTCTTACACAATATAAGATCGCTCCAACATATAAGTAGATTGGTTAAAGTCATCTGCAAAAGTCTGCTTTAATTTTTTTAAGGCGCTGCTGAATGACTTAAAATGCATGCAAAGGTAAGAAAAAGTGGGAAAGAGACGGCACAACAGAGAAGAAATAAAATTTCTATCCACTCAAATATGAAAAGTCAAGTCATTGCGAATATCGGCAGCTCATAAAGGAGAAAAAAGATAAAGCTATCCATTCGCGACAACACAAAAAATTATCGCAAAAAATTGTCAAGGACATGTAAATTAAATAATCTCGATCGTGATTAATCTCAAAAGTGATTTAACATGATACTTTGGCAAATTGGCAACACCGCAGTTTTGATTGACATCGCGAACGCAGTCTACATGCATTTACGATGTCAACTGAAGAACAATACTGCGGCATTTCAACTTGAAAACTATTAACTTCTCAAAGGTAAGAACTTGTACATTTTTCAAAGGTTGGAGGAAAATGTGTTCGTTGTTTGTTGGGTGTATTCATAAACACCAAAGCTTATCTTATTATTAGCTACATATATCTCGTATTATTCGGTCTATAATCTCCGAAAATTTCAAATGATCAACTTTCATTGCTGCAGAATTTAGATCATCGAACAGGTCTTCGGGATTTTGCGAATCGGAGGCTCAGTGATTTGCATGTTCAACGATAATTTAAATTCTGAGTAAGTTGTCCGGACACCTGAATTCTACAAGCGAAATACACTCGATCACAACTTTCTCGAGTGCATGATTTTGGTCTAAATTCAACAGAGGGACGTGATGCTTTCAGCGCGTCGCTATCATACTTCTTTTCGTGTTTTAAACCTGAATACGAGTATGTTCGGTAATTCTCCAGCAACCCCAAATGCTAAGAGGTTTCTTGTGCATTTTTATGCAATTTCTTTCGAATTTTAATTTGCAATTTATGCCGGATTTCAACAAATTGGTATAATCTCAAGTCTCAAATTTTGAGACTATGAGCTAGAAATTAATGCTTTTCCACGATTTATGCCCGAATACAGTAACTTGGTATAACGTCAAGTCTCAAAATGAGTTAGAGATTATTGCTTTACCTCGCTTTCACATTTTTTTCTTTTGTTTTTATTTTAAGTTTTTGTGACCTGTTCATCACCAGGTCACTATTCAAAGGCTTTATTTTGAGACTAGAGGCCTTATTTTGAAACTAAAGAATGCCAACTGGTCTAAAATTGTGAATTGTCTCTATTAGAGACTGAGACTTCGTACTGATTTCGGGGGTCAGTCTCTAATAGAGACAAAAGTCACAATTTTAGACCAGTCTCTTCCTCTTTTTGAGACTTGAGATGATACCAAGATACTGAATTCGGGCAAAGATGCTTTGTTTTGAGACTAATGAATGCCAACTGGTCGACATTTGCCTATCTGTATTAGCATGAGAACAAAACTGTTCATTGTGGCCATATTTTTATGCTAGATAATTAAATAAACGAGGAATATATTTAATAATTTTTGTTTTAGAGAGTCCGCAAACACACGGGATTGTTTCTTAAACTTTGTATCTGGAATCCCTTTTTATAAAAAGAAATTCATTTGACCCAACGCGTGATAATTCAAACGGAACTAAATTAAAACTGTTCTACTTCGAATTTTCATAAAACAAATGGAAACAAATGATTGAATCTGAAAACATTCAACAAAAAAAAAATTCGTTTTGTTTTAGCAGGTTATTTATTTTATAAAATATTTTTATTAACTTATAATAGGCTATTTTTTCCACATTTTGGTCGGAAATATTATAACCTAAGTCCATTAAAAACAAGTTTCACTGTTTCGAAAACTCGTTCGCTCATTCGTTGCAGCTAAGTAATGGGCAACAAAAGCACGATTACGGAGTACTGAGAAGGAGCATCCACGTCAAAATTTATTCGCTTCTCTTTATAGGAATCAATCTTCAGAAATCTTTACGAATTTCCTCTTTAAGGGGAGCTTCTTTCATATTTGATCGAGGAAATAGATTCATTAAAAAATGAAAGCTACATATTCATAGAATATGCGTACAAAAGGATTTTTCGATACAATCGATATTTATAGAATTACAGCGTTTTGAACCCACCTCGAACTTCAGTCGTTTTTCTCGGAACCATGTTTTCCATCAGAAATTCAAGCATACATAGGTCTTGATCTATTGTTCCGATTCCCTGCATTCAAAGCATGTTTGAAAGATAATAATTTTGTGTATGGCTTAAACTAAAAATATAAATTTTTTATTATTATATAATTGTTGTTGTTGTAGGTCTAATCACAAAAAATTAAAAATAAAAATTTTTTAAACGTCCACATTTCAGTTAATTGTTTGTCAAAACTCATTCTTATTTAGTATAAGTCATAGAGAATTGCATCAATTTAAAGAAACAAATAACATTTTTCATTTCAGTTCACTACAAGAGGCTGGATAATTGAAATTCAGGGACAATGTTTTGCGTTTAGAGACAGACAAGCAAGCAATATAAGTCTTAAATCGCTCGAGGAGCGGAGAACAGTACTTTCACTTTCTTTTGTGTATGGTATAATTAAAGCGACTGTTGCCCCTTTGTCGCGTGCACTTTGCGAATTCAACGAGATCTCGAATTCTGTCTACCTCGATTTTTCTTTATGTAAAGTTGAGTTTCTTTCCTTATTATATTCTGGCTTCTGAAATTTGTTATTGTTAATTTATTTTCTTTTATCGTTTTTCATTGTTACATTGTAGCTGGGTTTTTCCATAGAAAGGTCTACCGGGAGCAAAAATTAAAATAGTGATATACAAATATTTTTTTTTTTGATATTATATAAAAAAAATATACATATACATATATTTTTATGATATAATATGATTTGCAGCTTATCTCAAGTGTTTTTATTAGAAAAATGACCTAAAAGTTGAAATAGCGTAGAAAGTAGCATTTGTGTACCTTTAATGCCTTTTTATTTTTGTATTTTTTGATAATACGTAAATTCTTATTATGTTTGCACTAGTCTTATTAAATCTTGCTAGGAACAACAATGAATACAAAAAATTCAACGAGACCAAATGAAGCTCGATAACGGTAAATTTTTATTTTGCTTTCATAGATATTGTTTTGTCGCGTTCTTGTCCGTAAATCATTATTTTTTATCAGTAGTTTGCGATCGATCGTAACACGTGGCTGCAAATTTATATTTAAATCAATTTTAGTGACCTAAATTAAAAAAAAAAGTTTCAGTATCTTAGATTCATACAAAATATTTTAAATGGTTTTTGAAGTGTGTCGCGTTCGCTACCGTAAGTATAACTTTTTTGAAAAAAAATTTTTTTTGCTTTTTTTAGCATGTACATATATTTATTTATATAGATGGGTAAAACATGTGGCTTAGCAAGAAAAGAAATATCAAAACGGTACTTTGACAAACTAAGCACAAATCCCGTTAAGTTTAAAGAATATCGCGACAAAGCAGCTGAGAGAATGCGAAAACACCGCGCAAAGCTATCGAAATTGAAAAAAAATAATAGCAAGCTGTGGAAAGAGCAAAAAGAAAAAAAACGTTTAAGGCAGAAAAAGTTGCGCGAAAAGAAAAATAATGCATTTTCTTTCTTTCAATGTGCGCAAGAGAAAATAACTGGTATTCATAGTATGTATATTAGTGATGACGCAATTAAGGAGAGTTCGCCAACTTTAATGGAAAAATGGAAGGATATACCAAATATTCCCGGCATCCGAAACGATCATTTGAAATTAAAAGTAGCTTAAGCCGCATATTCATTGAAAAAAAATATTTCATAAAAAAAAACATTTCTCATTTATTTTTACTTATTTTCTTATATGAATTTTTATTTTTGTTTTCAATTTCATTTTTTGAATTGGAATTATTATAGTAATCGTCATTAGAAACATGGAAGGCAAATATGTCGCGTTCTTAATGTCACGTGCTAAATTAGATTTAAGCTTGTAAAAAAAAACCGATGAAAATATATCAACAAGAAATGTATCAAAAGAAGCCCTTTTTAGTCCTTTTCAGTTTAAATTAATCATTCTAAAATATATTGTTGCGTTTCGCAGAATCTTGCATTTTTCTATATGTAATCGAAAGCAAGTTCTATTTTTTGTCGCGTTCTTGATCCCATGTTTATTGCTAATGAATTGGAAACAAATTATCGAAAGCTCCTACATTTTGTAGTATACATAGTGATAATGAAAAGCTATCGAATAATAACAACACATTTTTTTTGTTATTTTTTTTACTTTTGGTTTATGCACTTCAAAGGCGTACGACTGTCGCGTTCTCGACCATGGAAATACCCAGCTTTAAGTAGTCAGTAAGAACATTGTTCATTTACTTATGAAATAAAAAAAAATAAATATAATCTGTAAAAAGAGCCGTAACAAAAAGTGTGTTGGTTAAGACCTTTGTTAACGAAACGTATCTGCCTTTTAAGGTTTCCCGATAACAGCGTTGCATGAAATAGGGCGTGGTTATTGACCAATTTCGTCTATAATCAATATTACCGTCAAGAATGATAAATTAGAAGATTGCGACACTTTCGTCCCGTTAAGTTTTTTGTTTCGGCTTGACAGCTGTGTGACGTCATAGCATACGAGAATAGTGAGTCGAAAAGGCAAAACGAACCGAATTTCACATTCGCGCGCAAAACTTTTAATTAAGTGAGTTTAAATAATATAAAGTGATTAAAAAAATGAAGTGTGCAGTGGCTAATTGCAACAATTTAAAGTAGCAAAAATGCATGCCGAGTAATACACCGAAACAATTATGATCCACTAAAGGTTGAACAAATTTAACTATAAAGTGAAAAACACCTTTTCTGACCAAACCTGCACTTTCGGTTTTTTTTTTACACGCACGCAATGCATTAGAAATAACGTGAAACTATAACGCAAATGTTACCGTGCACTTAAATTGTTAATTTTATCTTATTCCACCTGCTGCCCATGTGTATGTCTCCGCATTGCCGGCATAACTCATTTTGATCCGTTCTAGTTAATATATCTGTGGTCACAAGCGATAATCGCCTAAGATATATGTATATATATATATGTAGTTGCATGTTTTATCGCCGGATCACATTTTAATCTGCATTTGCATGCCCAGTTCCGAAAGGCAGGAGTTTGTTGAGTGTCGAAACTCTAAAATTGTTCAGCTACAGAATAAAAGTGCATCAGCTGATTTTAAATTTAAATTAATTTGTATAGTTAAAGTGGTTTTAAAGCGAAATTGTGTATGTATGTAATCCATCATCTATTGAGAGTACAAAGTATGGTATTCTTTATGTAAAAAAAGTGAGTCGGAAATATTAAAGTAAGTAAGAGTAATATTTTATTAAATTTACCTTAAATATATGGAATGTTAGGTTAGGTTAGGTTAAACTGCTGCTAGCGATCGTGCCAGCACACCTAGGCCTTCTTTAGGCCCATTGTGACACCACGCGGATTTGAAAAATCTCCCTACTCGAACCACCAAGTGGAAACTGCGAATTTTACTAGCTTGCGAATCTCTACTTTGGCCAGATCGCTAAGGTCTCCGAAGAACTCTGATCCCAAGAATTTACTTCTTCTAGCCCATAGTGCAGGACATTCACATAGAAGATGCCTCACCGGTTTCTGGCTCTTCTTCATTTCTGCAGCTTCTGCAGAAGTCATTGCAGGGAACGTCTAGTCTCTCTCTGCGTGTCTGCCGATGGAATACAAAGTAAACAAATGTTTTCGGTTTTCACGCGTTTGTGCACAAGTTGGTTTTCAATTTCGTTTTAATACTGTCATTCTATTCTTACGTTCCACTCCTATCCTGTAAGATTTATCATTCTTGGTACACCGTGCCATTGAATACCAACTGAATTCTCTAAATGCCTTTGTACATATTAAAAAAGCACACTTTATGTCCATATGTATTTTTTGTAAGAATTTCTTACTTTTATTTATTTATAAGTAAATGTTCAAACTTTTTGTAGTTGATCTTAATTACTTTAATATCATCATTTATGAATGCAGTAATTCAGTTTTTTTTTTTTTTTTTTGCTGTTGCTGTTCGCTATTACATACTACATACATATATGCAAATACATATGTACATATGCATGTAATAATAATAATTACGTAATTGTTTAATTTTATGGTGATACGTTACTTTATTAACTTAAACGATACATCATATTATATTTATATAGTTAAATGTATGCATGTATGGATGTGTGTGTGTGTAAGTATGTACGCTTGTATTATATGGTATGAATATTTGCACGTATGTATGTACATAAATATATGAATGTATGCTTTTTTTTTTGTTTGTATAGTCAATAAGTTAATATTACAATTACATCTTATTTTTTGTTTCCATTTTAATTAGCATTTTTAATTTATTGTATGTATATTTATCATGCATGATTTCACGTATGCAAATCTTAATCGTATTACAAGTAAATTTGCTTTTACATATACATACATACATACGAGTACGTACGTAACTCCAACACCTGCCTATACTAATTTTACTTTTTAATTCACTATCATTCAGAATTTTAAATATTATGCTAATATTTTGAAATGGTGAAAAAAATATGATTACAATTCATTTATGTAGATTTACAATATTTGTTAAGCTTAACAAGAGCTTGTTTAGCATTTTAGTTTATCTATACACCACTCCCAAAGCATAACTTCACGATGCAGGGAATTTCATACATACATACATATGTATATGTGCGCCAGGGTAACCAAATTGCAAAATCAATGGGAAAAGAATCGTATGTCAACAATACTGTATATATAAATAGGAATCACCAATGACTGTTTGATGTACTATAAACCGCTGAGAAATCATAAAATAAGTCATCCAGTCTAAATCGTCCGCAATGTTATTTTTTTTTTTTTTTTTGTAATATTCTAAAAGATAACAGAAAATTGGTTGGAAGCAAAGAGTAGTTGTATTAATTCAGTAATATGGGCTGATTAGAATTGTTTTAATAAAAGCCATTGCAGAGTGAGCTAAAATCCTTCATATTTAAAGCCGAAAAACAACATACAAACATACGAAATATTTATAAAAACTTTTATTTTCAACATAAAAATGATATTATAATTGTTTTAATAAAATAAAATTAAAATTAAAAAAAAAAAAAAAAAAAATGATTTAAAACGATCATAGTACAAGTCAAATGATACAAATGTACGTATAAAATAAGTTGGAATCAATGCAATAATGTGTGATACTTTAAAAATTAAATGTGAACAAAACATGCATACAAAATGTCAATTGAAATAAAATAATTTTCTGTATGTATGTATATTTGATTCTTTTCCATGCGTCTTGTCTTACAACTAATTTTGAATGGTAATATGTATAGACAATGATGATTTGCTCTTGCACAACCAGCATATGTAGAGATGTTCATAAGCGTGATTGCTATTAAAACCGTTAATGAAAAAAACTAAAAAAAAATTTTAATAGTGATCATCCTCCTAAAAAAAAACAATGCGCGTTAAGATGTTTAATTAACTTTTCGATTTGTTATATGTTTTGATGATAAAAATTTTATTGTGATAACTTTTAACTAAGCGCAATTACTTTTGAGTGACAACAGTGGCAATTCCTAAATTTTCTTCACTCTCAAGGTATATTGTAAGACCAGTTCCTTTAAGCCCGCGAACAGTTTCCGTTAACCACAATGCTCTTTTGCTGCTAGTTACTGTTAAATATTTCTTCTTCTTTTTTTTCTTAACCGCATTCAAATTCACATACATATATGTATGCTTGCTTTAATGTTTATCACTATCGAATTTTCAAAAATTTCAACTGAATGAAAATAAAGCAAAACACAAATAAAATCAAATCAGACATTTATATAGGTTTTGAATAGCAACAGGCTAGGCTGGTTAACTAGCTTATACTTATTTGCCTGAATTCGCATTAAATTTTTTATTTTTTTCTTGTTACAACTACAAACTGTTATAATTAGCATAATATAATCATATGAGTAGGTTAATAGTACAAAAAAAAAAATTAATAATTTATAAAATACACACGTTTAAGAAAATATATCTATATATACGTTTTCTATTCAAATATATACGCTTTTCTGTTTTTGTATTTCTGTCAGCGTATTCGAGTATTACGCTTACCATTACAATACAGTATAACTACTATCATTACGCATTACAACGATCGTTGTCAGCACTAAAAACATCCTAATTTCCAGTTTATCGTTGTAATTCTGTAGTTTAACTTGTGCATTCTACATTTAAACGTAAAATATTAAGCAATCCAATTAAATTAAATTGTCGTTATAAGCTTACTTATTAATATATATATATATATGTATGTATATTTTTTTTTTTTTTAATTTTAGTTACTTTCTGTTTAGCAATAATTTATAGTTATAACTGTTCATTATAATCTGTTTATAATTATAAGCGCTTTTCATGATGTATCTTTCTCTTTAACTTTCTGCTTCAAAGCTATATGCTATAGAATACTATTACAAAGAAAATATGTTAAATGTAGGAGCGAAGAGCGTGCCTGCGAAAAGACTACAAGGCAATGCAGCTAGTCAAACGCAAAATGCAGCAGCAGCAGTTGACAAGCGCACCGCCCGCACTCGTCCAAGCTACAGAAATAAGTATTTCGGCCCACCAAGTCACAAAACGTCGCAGCAGTTGTCATTGTGTACTTTCATAGCCAACGCACTTACTCCTGTGTAGCTTCGCTTCTCTGCGCTCTTTCGATTTTCTTTTTCATCCTTGCATTATTATACATACAATAAATTCATACTTTCTTATTCACATTCCATATTTTGTTTTCTACACATCCGCCCTGTGCGCGCGCGCTTGATTCTATTTACTTGTCATCAGTCGCGTAGTACGTCGTAGTACTCATTCATTTTTTTCTTCAGCCTCGCTATTTGTTGACAAATTCAATGTTGTTTCCAGACTACCGCTCGATTGGCGTGTGTGTCGCGTGGAGCGTAATTCGCGTCGTTTTTCGGGTGGCTGTTCGTTAAGGGATTGTTCGCCGCCGGTGCGTGGTCGCTTTAAACGGCTGGATGAACGTCGGTGCTCTTCATTGGCGGAAGCCGCCGCTGCCGCAGCTGCAGCAGCCGCAGCCGAGGTCGATGGCGTAGGTGTTGTGTTGCCACTTGTGCCACCTCCGCCCATGCTGGCCGCCACTGCCGCTTCCAAATCTTCGACACTGCCATGGCTACTTGATGCCACGCTAGGTGCAGCCGATGATGGTGTGTTTTGCGGCTTCTTTAGTATTGGCTGAATGATCAGCTCGTCCGCTTCCTCATAAGGTGGCGGTAATTTTGCTGCATCCGCAGCATTTGTGATGGTCAATGAAATTCGTGATTCACTACGTTCGGAACGTTCACTGCTGGAGCTGGCGCCGGAACTAATCGGTGGCGCAATGGTGATGGTAGTCTGCGATGGCAGGTTGGCCGCAATGCCAGCTGAATTTAATGGTGTCAGCGTGACTTTGTCGGCTTCAGGCATCGTAGAGCCACTACCACCACCACCAAGACCACCCATGCTAGCGTTAACGCTGCGCAAGCTCTTCTCAATGCTAGCCATACCACCGCCAAGATTTAATGGCAAACCACTGGCTAGCATTGCAGCGGATAATTCGTCTTTAGCATTTGCTAACGCTGCGGCATGTGTATCCATGCGTGAGCGTTTGGATTTATGATGATCATCCATTAGGGCATTTGTAAGTGAGTTCGATATACCGCTGGTACTCATACTGGTCGCTACTGAGGTTGGTATTAGCGAGATGCCTGATCCAAGTCCTAATGTTTTCGTATAGTATTCCATTTGTTGTTTGAAGGCATCCTTGGTCAAGGCGTCCGGGTCAAGCATGCTGCTACTAATACCTCCGCCGCTGCCACCGCCGGCGCCGCCTCGTTGGCGTTTCGAAGAACTCGAAGTGCTGCCGCTGCTGCCGCCAACGCCACCCATTGATGACGCACTACTGGTAGGTGGCGCAGTCAAGCCCGCCAAACTTGCCAATGAACCAGGAGCGGTCAACGCTTGCGCCATATCGGCAATCATTGCTGGCGCAAAATCGCTTGGTAAGCCAAGTATTTGCGGCAATTGTGCAGCAAGCGCAGCAGCTGCAGCCTTCGAAGCATTCTTGCTCGACGAAGCCGACGTTGTTGACGCCGACGATGACGCCGATTGGCTGCCGCCACTCAGTGAAGCAGGGAATTTGCCTTGTGAAAAAGCTTGTAATGTGGCCAAATCTGTTGGCAATTGACTTCGCGCTAAGCTCTCCATCCATTTCTGTTGTTCTTTGACAGCTTGCTTTTCAGCTTGAGCCGCTTGTGCAGCAGCTAGCGAAGCTGCTGAATTACTATTGGACGACCGTTTATCACTTGACGATGATTGTACAGCTGGTGCTGTAATTGGTGGTATACCCAGTGAGCTTAACAAGCGTGTACTTTGTGCTAAATCCATGCGACTAAGAGACTCAAGCAAGTGCGGATCTGTGCCCGGCAATAGTAGACTGGAAAGCTGTGCCATTTCAGCTACTTGTGCAGCAGCACGACTTGCCGCTGATTGACGGCTGGTGCTGCGAGATGACGATTGTGAACTACTTACGCTAGTTGGCGGTTGACCAGCTGCACCCATGCTCGCCATTGCATTCATGAGATTCGCTACCGAGGCAGCTGATGATGACGATGATGTGGATGCTCGCGAATTACTCGATTTCGATTGAGATTGGTGTGACTTTGATTGTGTGGTGGAGGAACTGGCTGCTGAGGAAACTCCTGCGCCACCATTCAATAAGTTGTACTGTTGGGCCAACTGATCATAGGCTGAGCCAAGCCCCGATGAGCCTAATGAATATGGATTCAAGCCACCAAGGCCCATTGGTGGATAAAGTAAAGATGGATTGGAGAACAGGTACGGGAAACAGCCTGTTAATTGTGACGCTGCAGCAGCTGCAGCGTTAGCATTTTTATTTGACGAGTTTCCAGCGCCGTTGCCAGTGTTGCCACTGTTGCCTGAATTCCCAGTCATAGCGCCCAAATTCATGACATTTTGCTGAGCATCATTTTTATTTTTCTTACTCGATGAACCACCAGACTGTGAATTTTTTCCAGTTCCCGAGTTCCCAGTGCCCGCATTCGTGCCACCCAAACCTGCTAACGCCGAGCCGGCGGCCATTAATGCGGCCAGTGCTTGTGGATCCATAGTGGCTAAATTACCAAGATTACCCATGCTAGCTAAGCTAGCAAACAGGTTCATGCTATTTAAATTATTCAGCCCAGGTATATTGCCCATGCCAGGCATTCCCGCAAATGACATAGATAGCAGTGGATTCTTCGGATCGAAGGCGCCAAGTGGATTCTTCGGATCAAATGCCCCCAGGCCTGGCAAACTGGCCAGAAGATTTGGATTCAACCCGGCCAATGATCCGAATTGCATGGCTGCATTTGCTTGATCGATAGCCGATTGTCGTGAAGACTTTTTGGATGACACGGTGGGTGATGGAGCAGGCGACGATTGCGTAGATGAGGATTGTTGCTGTTGTGCATGGACACCAGATGACGAGCTGCTTGAAGTCGATGATGGTCGACCACCATGCGATGATTTACTACTCGATGCATAATTGCTAGCATCCATCGAACTAAGTTTTGGCGATGGTATAGACATTGGGTTACGGATTTGCTCCAGCCATTTTGGATCAACCTCGTAGGCAGGATTCTCAGTTAACCTGGTGTATTATTATGAATGAAAAAAAAAAATAAAAAAATATTTTAAGAAACTAAACTTTTAAAAGTAATATATATTTTTTAACTCACCACTGCATCAGGCGTTTTAGTTGTGGCGCTTTACTACCAGAGATGCGTTTGCCTGTTTGCTTATTGACCACAGGCACTGGCTCCTCGCCAGTCAGTCCTTGTGGACAAGCCATTGACGATTGATGCTGTTGCTGCTGCTGCTGCTGTTGTTGTTGTTGTTGTTGTTGCTGCTGCTGCTGTTGCTGTTGATGTTGTGCAAGCGATTGAGTTGACTGTCCGACTGCTGCGGCTGCTTTGTTCATTTGAGAGATAGACGCCTGATGTGCCGAATTGCTACTTTGTTGACGATTTGAGCGTCGACTATTTGTATTGCTACTGGTACTAGCGACGGTGCTGAAGTCCATATTCAGCTGATCTGCGAGTGGTGTGCTCATGTCCGTCAGCCACTTATTCACCTTCAAGTCAGGCACGTTGTATTTTGTGCTATAGTCGTAATTACAATAGAAAATAGTATAAATCCCTTTTTTTATAATAAATATTTTTTTTTTTTTGTTATTACCTCAACTTCAAAGCCTGCTCCATTTCGGTTAACATAGCTTCATAGGCTTTCCTTTGAGCCGGCGGTAGGCATTGCATCATCTTTTGTTGCTGCTTTAGTAAAGTTTGCGGATCTGAGGCCATGGTTTGGGCAACAATCGCATTGATGTCTTTCAACGACAATCCACCGCTCATCAACGGCAGACCGCTGCTTGATGTAGAAGCAACAGGCGCTGGCGAGGGCATTGAAGTGTTGCCACCCGATTTAGATTCTACAAATTAAATTCACAAATTATTGTATGCAATTATTTGAGTAACATAATAAGGATAATAATAGGCTCAGAGACTCAAACTCACTTCCGGGCACTGTCGTAACAGTGATAGTGAATGGTTTTTGATTTTGTTGACCCTGATTTGATACAGAAGTCGGCAGACTAGCTGGCGTCACCGAAACGCTTGGCGGTATTTGGGGTTTCTTTGATGACGGCAACGATGGGTCAGGGAACGTTTTCTGCTCCTTCGCAGCTGATAGACCCAAAACAATTTCATCGAGCTTCTTACGTTTCTTCTCTTTGCCAATAACAGGTTCTTCAATAGTCTGAAAAAAAAAAAAGAAAAACCATAATCCGCACGAGTTAAATTGTTGCTCCTCGTGGATATTAGAATGTAAGACTTACGCAATTGTTCTTCTTCATTAACTTGTTAAGGGTATCATCCAGTTTACCCTTGCCACCCATAGACGGGAATGCGGAACTCAAGGAAGCTTGTAAATGCGATGTTGACGATTTCTTGGAAGGCATTGAAAAATCCTGTACTTCACTCAAATCAATGGCACCGGTTGCGTTGGAAGCAGACTTTAACATGTCTGCCATGTTCATTCGCGGTAAGCTAATTCATAAAAGTAAAATAATTTAGATATCATGCGAAAATAGTGGCGATATTTCCCATTTAATTACCTTGAAGACAAATCCATTGGTGCGCCCATGGATGTTGGTGGCGTTTTAAGTGGTGGTATGGCTGGTTTGCTGAATTGCCCGGATGACTGGCGTGCCAATGATGGATGCTGATGTGCCGGTGGCGGTTGCAGTGACATATTTGTAGGCGACGCCGTTGGCGCTGCTGGTGAAACAGACGAAGCGCTGCGCCGTCCTGATGGCTGTGCCGTGGCAGCTAACGGTTCCATGTTGGCGATTTCAGTCTCCCAATCTTTTAGACCCACTAGAATTAATAAATTGTTAGTTGTAAATTTGTTTTTTTTTTTTATGAGTAGTCTACTCACTATTTTGAGAACTATTCAGCAGCGCGTGCAATTTGGCGCGTTCCGTTTCAACATCTATGGCTATATGGCGTTTTCGTTTCTTGTTTGTACTTTGTGTGGCAGGAGGCAGAGGTGCTGGCACAGTGGTTGGCATGTTGGTAGTCTGTGCTGTCGCCGTTGTATTGTTCAGCGATGTTGGCGCTGTAGTGGATGCCGGTGTCATGGTCATGCCGGGTAATAGCGCCGATAGAGCACCTGCAGATAGTGCATTTGAACTATTGCCACCAGCGGCAGCAGCAGCGACTGCAGCTGCTACTGCTGCATTTATACTGTTCGTGTCCAAAAGAGGAGCGCTCATATTTCCCATACTTTTGCCGGCACCATTAACACCAGCAATAGTCGGTGGTGGCGGTGGCAAAAGCCCCATACCAGTATTAACACCTATATTACCGCCAATAGTGGGTGGTGTCGAGACGGGAATCGGTGTAGTTGGCGCAGAACCGGCTACATGTTGCATTTGTGATGCCTGTAAATGCTTTGTAACACCTTGTTCGGTAGTTATAGTGATTACATCGGGCATCGATGGCGGTCGATCGATATTTTTCAGATGTGGTATAGCCTCATGCAGGCAAATATTCAAATCAATACCTTTGCAGCCAGCATATGCGGTATAGTTTCGATTGACGGGCCACTTATTTGTCTCCACACAGATTACGATGTGCGAAATTCTACGTTCGAGAGCGAAGTCTTTGAACCAGCGTATCATGCACATTTCCAATTTAGGTTTATCCTGTTTTTGTTTTGCACTAGCTGGTTGTATAACTTCCAAATCGGGGAAACGTGCCTTCAATTCAGCCGCTTGTTTTTTACACTCCTCTTCAACCGCCTTCTCCTTTTCTATCATGACATCCTCATCATCGGGATCATTGACACCTGCGGCGTCTGCAGCCAAATCTAATATTTCTTCCTCGTTTGTAGACTTTCCTTTTTCATCGGCTGCTGGAGTTACATTGCTTCCAGTGGCTTTCGAGAGCGTTTCTTCAGTTTTTAAACTTGTGTTTTCAGTTTCTTGTTTAGAAGGAGATCCACTTTCTTTGCTAAGTAAATCCTCTGGGACGACTTCGTCGTCGTTGTTCCCAACCCTCTTAGTTTTTTCACTTTCGGTGACTGAACTCGTCGACTTATCATCTTCGACTGAAGTTTCTTTTTCTTCATTTGATTCCATTTTATCGTTTTGACTTTCTTCCATTTTATTTGAGTTTTCTTGATTTTGCGCAGCAGTTAAAGACAACTCGGCGGCTGCACTGACACCGTTAGACGCGTTTTCTCCTTTAGCATGTTTATCATCAAGAACGGGTGTGCAAGCGTCAACATCTTTTGGCTCGTTGACAGTTTCGTCAGCCTCTATTTTGTCGCTGTTGTCTTTGGGCATATTTTTGACGATTTGCTTGGTGTCTTCGTCTTCTTCATTTGTGCATAAATTTACCGTATCCGTGTCGTCATCTTGTATCTCGTGTACTATATCTGCCGCGTCTTCACCTTCTGAATTCGATTTAGGCTTTATGTCTGGAAGTTTCGTTTCATTATCTACTGTTGGACCATTGTTTGAATTATGCTCTTCAATAGTTTCACTTTTGTCGGCAGTCTTTTTGCTGCTTGGCTCCTCTGAATCCGCACACACCTCTTTATCCGCCTCAGCTTTGCTGCAACTGAGATTATTAGCGGTATCTATTGCCTCCTCTGATTTCAGTTCAGTTTTTAAAGCCGTAAATTGTTCCTTTTTAATGAGACTATTTTTTGTGAGTAACTCATCGTCTAGGTCAATCACTTCACCCTTAACAATAGGCATCGACGGTGATGGGAAACGGTCAGCATTAAAGGATTCCAGTTTAATTGACCGTTGAATTTGTGCCTCTAAATCTCGAATAAAACGCTTTTCAGATTCGGCAAAACTGAAATTAGGATCATTAAAAATGAAAGTTTCCGAACGGTAAAGACCATGTTTCAGCACTGCCGTTATCAGTTCTTTGTCATGTCTACCAGTTTCCCACCAATCTGGTGTGTCTGCATTCATCTGGCATAATTTAAGTCGCTCCTCCAATTGTGGATGACGCGCCACTTCGCGCAATTTCGATAGCAATTCCAGTCTTTCTAATATTAGTTTTGCATGATCTTCGGTAATTTCCTCTATAATATTCTCAAGTCCACGTTCGCTGTCGTTGAGCTTAATGCCAGCTTTAAGCTTGCACATCGCTACGAATACCTTATAGTAATCGCTTAGTGTCTCATCACTTTTACGTTCCAAATGAGCCATTTGTTTAAATTTGGTCCAATCTGGCGCCAAAACAATGCCCAATGAGGTGGGTGGCTGTAGGTCTACACCATAACCAGTGAGAACGCGCAAAAATTCATACTCTTCACGTCGATTCCATTTCTTCGGTATTTGCTGGAGACGTTGACTTTCCCGCTCTTTGGCTGCCATTTCCATTTTGCCTTGCCGTTCCATTTTCTGCAAAATGATTGAAGTGAAGTAATGGTTAGTTGTCGCTAACAAAATTGCTATTTTTACATGTTTTGTGGAGTGAATGAGAGTGTGTATTTCGATATGTTTGAGGATCTTGCATGTTTTATGTGTATGAGTTAAGCGAAAATGTTTAGTTCACTTCAAGGTAAATTTAATTAAAGTTCAAAGTAAGTATTAGAATTTCCATCTTCAAAAATATACTATCTAATACAAATGTTAGTAAATTTACAAGAATTTCCAACATTACGAGTCAAAATATGTGCAAGTACGAAAATGATTTGTTAACATGTGAGTAACCGATGATGGTTTATATTATAAATCTATTCTTGAACTACTGATATTTGTAACATAAACATACATATTTAGTATGTACGTATAGAAAAGTGTAAAATCGACGGAAAAGAACTTCATACCAATATATTAATTTTAGTGATATTACATTTTGATGATAAGCTCTATGGAAGAAAATGCTCAACACCCTTGACAAAAGAAAAAAATACTAATAAATCAACGGTACTTTTCAGCTATCTGAAAATTGCACTTTGTTTACTGAAATTGATGGGGCTACAAAACTGCATACCCAGAATTTTTTTTAAAAGTTCTGAATAAAAAGTTTGAAGTTTTTAAAACAATTTTTAGAAATTTATTTCATTTTTTTCGAATTTCATAAAAAAATATGAATAAACATAAACATTATTTACCCATTTGTGCATTGGGTACTATTATCGAAATTTATGTAAAACTTCATGAAAATAGTTGTAAACAAATGCACTTACAATAATAACTTCAGAATAAATAAGAGTGAATAAAGCTTTAGATTTTTTTTTTTTTTTTGAAATATTATACATGTTTGCCTCAAGACAAGTTCTTGTTAATGTAGTGTTCCCTATGTGCTTTTTCATCTACATACATACATATACTCGCCCCGCCACTGCCTTCAAAAATTCATTCGTTTTTTTTTTTCTTTAAATTTTGCGAATACTCTTTATTAGATATACAAAACAGCAAAGCCTATTGATTTCCGTGTTAAGTTCTATGCTGTACATCTTATCTGATTTGATAACATATCTTTTGTAACTCAAAAACAGAATAAAAAGTTCGCAGAATAACAACAAAAAAAAAAAAAAAAATTTTGTGTTATCAAACAATGGATTAATTTGAAAATACGATACGATTAGATAAGTTAATTTTTTAGAGCTTTACTTAACTTAATATTCTCCCATTAAATTCAAAAATTGTAACCACGAACGAAAGTGATTTGTGGTATAATCTTTCTGTAAGCACCAGGCAATAATACCAACGGTAGCCGTAAGTAACATCAGTTACATTCCGTACTTTAAAAATATTCATGCTACGTGCCAACACTTTCTTTCAACTTTAATATTTATACAAATTTCGAAACGACAAATCTTATAGCCTCATCTGACTGAATACTTTGCGTACGCGACGGGAAAAGTTTTGAAACTTACAGTTAAATACATTGCATGCATTTCTGCTGCACAATGTGTTATCCCAAACGTCTATTAGATACATTTTGGCCGAGGTTCAGAAAACTTTTTGGTAAAATTCATCGGTAGATAGAAAACTAAATGCATTGATTGATGGCATAGTTAATTACGATTAACATACATATAAATATGTAAATACAGCCGTCTATCAAACAACCAACTATTCAGCTAAGTTAGAAACCAAACCATGCAGTCTGCTTCTGGTAGTCAATCAAGAACCTCCCCCATTAAAGAGAAATATTTGTAAATCGTTGCACTGAGTCGGAGTAGGTACCTTAAACAACCAATGAGATATGAGAAGAAACACACTAGCAGGCACCAGGGCTGCCAGTAACAATAAAAAAATATACACAAATTTGAACTACAAATTATTTACTTTAAATCATTAATTTCCCCTCACATGCTTCTCTAATACAATGAAGATAGAGGACTTAATTTATGCCATCTTTGTCAAAAATTATGATTTTCAAAGATTTTATACCATTTATACGAAATTTTATTTTCTGTGTAAAATACCAAAGGAAATTTTAATAGCTTTGAGCGCCCTCTAAATATTTTCTGATTTGAAAATAAAAAGCGCTAGTTTTTTTTTCAATATCGAACAATCCTAAAGGGTGGCAACATTAAAATTCCAACTTTACTTTTTCAGCATTTTAGCTTTCGATTTGGACTTAGATTTTTGTTTTAACGTTCTGAAAGTAAGTTCCGGTCTGTACATACATACATACATACATACATATACTATGGCCCAAATGACGATTTATGTATGTATGATGCGCAACACACATTGCCTTTGCTGATATTTATCTCCTAAAATATATTCCAGCGCGGATTACAACGAATCCGATTCTCGACGGCTACTATTACACCAGTCTCTTCGAAAAACTTCATGGCAAGGTATACGATATTATATAACTATTTGGATTACTCTTTATGTGTGCTATTTACACACGAGTATGTTTCTCTAAAAGCTAGTCGCTTACCATACATACATACATATGTATAAGTACCTACGTAAACCAAAAAACATTAAAAATAAAACCGATAAAGTTTGCATTGAAATTTCTACTATAATTGCTCGTACATATGTATGTATGTATGAATGTAATTATTTGGGGGGCGGGGCTTGGTGAACTTGCCGAAAAATGTGATCTTTTTTCGAAATAATAATTTGCGAATTTCAGCGGCAAAACTTTAGCAAATTCGTGGTTTTTGATCTGAGATTTTCATATGTATGGAAGTGTGAGCAATGATTTTGACTTTTGCTTATAAGAAACCAAAAATAAGACGCTTTAGAGTTGGCTAAATGAGAAAAAAGAAATAAGAAAGAAATTAAGAATAGTATGATTCTAAAGTAGAGCAGTTTCGTAATAAAATTTGAATTTCATCTAAAGCTAAATGTCAAGAAGAAAAAAACACGCTTCATTCGTCGTTATAAACAGATGAATTCATAGTTCTGCACACGTTCAAGTAAAATATAAGAATGCCCACTGAGTCTACTACAAATGCGCATACATGCATATATACATACATAAAAACGGAGCACGAGATAAGTATGTATACATACAAACATACATCTACATACATATAAATATGTAAATACAGCCGCCTATCAAACAACCAACTATTCAGCTAAGTTAGAAACCAAACCATGCAGTCTGCTTCTGGTAGTCAATCAAGAACCTCCCCCATTAAAGAGAAATATTTGTAAATCGTTGCACTGAGTCGGAGTAGGTACCTTAAACAACCAATGAGATATGAGAAGAACAACACTAGCAGGCACCAGGGCTGCCAGTAACAATAAAAAAATATACACAAATTTTAACTACAAATTATTTACTTTAAATCATTAATTTCCCTTCACATGCTTCTCTAATACAATGAAGATAGAGGACTTAATTTATGCCATCTTTGTCAAAAATGATGATTTTCAAAGATTTTATACCATTTATACGAAATTTTATTTTCTGTGTAAAATACTAAGGGAAATTTTGATAGCATTGAGCGCCCTCTAAATATTTTTTGATTTGATAATAAAAAGCGGTAGTTTTTTTTCAATATCGAACAATCCTAAAGGGTGGCAACATTAAAATTCCAACTTTACTTTTTCACCCAAGCCTTTTTAATGCATCACATTTATTTCCCAATATAACACGCAATGTCTTAGAAAAGTTGGCAGCTCTGATTACTACTATCCGTATCTTCGAAAATGGCACCGGCTTGACGATACCAACTGAGAGCCGAGACGTCACAAATCTAAGTGACAGTAGCAAAGGAGGAAATTCAAACAAAAAACTTGATAAAACTGAAATGAAATAGAACAAAATACAATATACATACATCCATATGTATGTAGATATGCACATACTTACATACATGGGTAACGATTAGTATTTATATATGTTTGTATTACGGATAACCGCGGATGGATAGATATGTATGAAATCAACTATGTATATACAAAAATAATAAATAAAAGTAAAAACCATTTTACACCCTTAATTTCTTTGTTGTAGGTACATACATACATACATACATACACACGTATAAGTTTAGCCATTCATTCAAGCTTGACAGTGGGCGCTTTGCTTATAAAATAAATACACAAATGAATCCTGCGAGGCCAATTGCATATGAAAGTATTGTGTAATGTATGCTAACACGTACATACATACGAATAGAGAGAGCATATACACAAGCATACTAGAACAGAAATGTCGAAAAAAGAGGGTACAATACTCAACCCACCAATAAATTTCGCCATAACTATTCCTAATAAGTGGTAGTGCCATGCAGGCACTCTGTTTTGTAGCTATCAATTCATTGGGAATCGTTTTGCCCTTTTCAATATAAACGATTTTGTTGACCGACAGACCCATTTTTGCGCAAGTTAGCTTGGAGAAACGCGCTTTATTAATAGCCTCTTAGGACCGGTATTACAATAAATGGAAATTAAGTCTATTTTTGATTTTAAGTTTTTGAGTTTCACCAATCATTCTCCGATAAAATTTAACTACGTTTGTGCACTTAAGTCCTTCTATTTAACTTGTCAAACATTATTAATTACAAGGAAACATTGCAAAAAATGTAAAAACCAATATCTACTAAGAAAATACAAAGTATCTTAATTGGAGTAGTGATGAGCACAGTTACATCGAATAGGAGGAATTAAAAAAGTAAATGGGGTTGATTCTTTATTTACATGTTTTATTTAGTTACTTGCGATTTTCATATTTTCCATTATCAACTCAATTGTTTTAAATGCTTTTTTGTGCTTTTAATTAGTTGAATTCAATTGCAAAGTTAATCATCACCACCCATCAGAATTAAACATCAACATACTCTATCAAGAGTGTAAGCGAAATTTCTCTCCTAAAGAGAAGTAAAAAAAATGTCCATCACTTACAAAAATCAGCTGATTATGTTTATATTAAGCTTGTAAACAAAGACGAAAGGGGCAGTGTCCTTATGAAATAAATGAGGATGTTAGGAAATATTAGTAAGCACTAATTGGATATTCTAATAAATTATAAAGTACCTTTTTGCAGGTTATAATTTTTCCAACGCAAATAAAAACTCTCTTGCATCGAACTGTCATTTTGCTTCCTAAATTTTTTAGTGATAGATAATTTTTCGGCGTTATGGAACGCTTACTTGCAAAATGGAATAATTAGGATTAATTACGAATTTTGTTCAATTATATACTTGGAGTCAGGGTCACTCCAATTTTTGCACGCGTAAAATTTGAGATTTCAGTCGATCGATAATGATATTTATGAAACAATCGATATGAATACATTTATATCACATCTGCAGTTTTGAAAACGAATAACAAAATATAACAAAAATTTGCGAATTCAGAAACTTAAACATATCCTAGCTAAGATTTTCTTAACAATAACTTAAGTTGAACTTGAGTTCGGATAATGCAACTGGCCCTTAAATAGTCTCTGGTGTGCTGTGGTGAATCGACTTTTCGTCCACAGTCGCGAAAGGATTGAGTTGTCACACGGCTATGCTTTCGGTTGAGTGTAAGCAATAACGACACTAAAGCATTAATGTGCCATCTAAGAAAAATTAAACCTCAACATACCACCCATACTTTGCACCAATTGAAAGTATTACATCCATATATTTGTTCAATTCTGCATCTTCCACCATTTTAAGTAATCTGCAATTTTTAGTGACCCATCGCCAACTTGTACATCTGGCGGTTCTTTATATTTTTATAAAGGGATTTTTTTTAGACGTGTGGTTTTCAGTGAGGCAATACTTTTTTTTTGGGGTTGGTATTTTTGACAGCTGTTGCTTGATTTATACTCAGTTTGGTTTGCCATTTATCTTAAAAAAAAAAACACCCTTTAGTATTAAAGTTTCGTAAGGTTTCAAGTGCTTTTTTACATTCAAAAACCGTGTTCCATTTGTTGTACGCAGCAACATCTCTTACCAATAAAGTAATAGCGGTGCTAATCTAATCAAAAAATTTCCGCGAAGTAATTACGTAGGTAGTGACAACAATTACATCTTTTTACCTTTTTTGTACAAATAAATAAGGCATTTACATCTGCATATACTATGTTCTAACAGAAGTTGTATGTCTTAATTTACTTTTTACTGGAGCCAGAGCTTTTTGGTGTTCTTACAGTCAGCTGCTCAACTAGTGATTGGCATTTACTTTTTCGTTATTTATCAATTTCTGGTAGAAATGAGCAAATCGAAGATAAATAGAATAAAACTGTTTTTAGTAAATTCACACAGCTAGAAAATATCACTGGCCATTTCGCGCTCTTTTCAGAGTTTCTTCTGTAAATTTTATCCGAAAAGAAAAAATTATTAAAGGGCACTAGCTACAATTATTTTTGATTGTTGGTGAGCACACCAAATAAAACCCACACTACGTAGCAGTACGTTCTGTGTTTTGTGAATTAGGTTCCAAAAAACAAAAAGAGGAAAGACACAGGGTTGCTTTTATATTTCTTCTCAATTTCTATAGAATTCAGAATTGAGCAATTCATAGTTGATATTAAGATATGATAGATAATTTGTGGCCGCTGTGGTCGAGTTGGTAGCGGTGCGTGCTATAACTTGATATGCCGGTGAGTTCGAGGTTCGAATCTCAGTCAGGGCAAACAAAATCTTAATCATAGAAAAAAGTTTTTTCTAATAGCGGTCACCCCTCGGCAGGCAATGGCAAACCTCCGAGGGTATTTCTGCCATGAAAAAGCTTCTCATTAAATACATCTGCCGTTCGGAGTCGGCTCAAAACTGTAGGTCCCTCGATTGGTGGTATAATATCAAAGACGCACACCACAAATGGTAGGAGAAGCTCGGCCAAACACTGAGCTATATAGTGTACGCGCCAAAATTATTATTATTATAGATAAAATTTGTTTACATAATCTAAAAGATTACTGTTTGAACTCAATGTAAGCATTTATCTTTCCAATTTTCGACAGGCTCTGGGTGTGAGCGTGCGTTAGGTTAGAGGCTTGGAAATGCATAATCTTATACTAGTAAAAAGTACGACAGACGGCGAGTGTCAATAGGAACAATAGAATAATAATACGTTATTTGAAAAAGTAATCACAACTGGTTTTGTTCTTCCGCAGAATAAATTAAAATCATATAATTTATATGTCGAAGAAATGTAGTGATATTATAAAGCACTAGTTCAATATTTACTTTAAAATATTAACCCAGATATCCCTAATGTGCTATATGTAGTACACCAAAATCATGTCCAATCATGCACTTGCGCGAGTGCTAACTAATAACGCTGATTCATTTTTATGTGCAGTAAAGATTGCTCAACTGCGTTAGTAAGGGTTTTGTCTTTCTTTTGCAATAGAAGTGTGCTGTATTTGATTTAGAAATTAGTGAAATTTAAATGATGCAAAATTATAGCATCCGCTTGGAAAGGTAAGTTAATTTTAGTATGATGAGATTAAATTTTTGTTTCTGTTATTTTCTGAAATTAAAGGGAAATACGTGTATTTTCTTATGTATATATTGATATCCAATAATTTTGTATATTTATTGCTAATTTCAATGAACAAGTGTTAGTGTACTATATATAGTACATCAGGGGAATCCACGTCTACATGGGTTTTTTTATAACAGAGGTTTTTCGCTTCATAAGGCTCTTGCTTTATTGGAAGACGATGGAGAAAGTGTAACTGAAGTCGATGAAGTAATTTTATTTCCTCCGTTAAATGCAAATGGCAATATTTCTGATGAAGATTCTGGTCCTGAAGAAGCTTTTGATGTACATAAATAATTTTTCCTGTTCACAATTGCAACTGGTTCGAACCATATCAAAGAGCTTCGACTAACATAAGTACGGAATTTGCGCACCTAGGCGTTGGTGCCGGCGTAGTGCTCGAATATGCTCAATCTCCACGTACCAAATGGCCTGACTTGAAGTTCCATCTATTTTTCGATAACTTTTTCAGATCAGTTGCTTTGATCGAAAAACTTACAGAATGGAATCTTTATGAAACGGGAACAATAAGATAGAATCGGCTGAAAGGAGCATCTCTAACATATTTTATTAATATGAAAAAAAAAATACCGTGGCTATGCAAAAATAAGTGACCAAAATAGTATTGCTGTAAAATGGAATGATAACAACGTTGTGTGCCTTATTTCCAATTTCGCGGGGGTTTGCACCTATTCATTCAGTGAAGCGTTATTCACAGAAAGAAAGGATAAACATACAAGTAGAACAGCCACATTTAATTTACTTGTATATTTCCAACATGGGAGGAGTTGGCCGTTCTGACCAAAATATAAGCCTGTATAGAACTTCAATCAGAGGCAAAAAATGGTACTTTGCTTTGCTGGTTCACTGCATCGATAGAGCGATTCAGAACGCTTTGGCATATACATCGCGAACAAGGAGGCCTTCTTGATCAGCTGAGTTTCAGACGAGCAATTGCTACAACGTTACTGACAACTAATCCAAAGCCACCAACATATTAGAAAGGTCGACCAAACAGCTCGAAAGGATTAGAAACTCCTTACGATCGACTGGACCATTTTGTAGTACCACAGGAAAAACAAACCCGTTGTGGATTTTGTCATCAGAAGACCACTTCCAGATGCTTGAAATGTGATATAGGAGTGCTCACCAAGTGTTTTGTTGATTTTCATACTAATGAATAATAAGTTTGTTTACACCGTTTATTGTCCTGATGTACTACATATAGGACAGTTAAAAAAATATAGATTTAAAAATTTGTCTTTGGTTTAAAGCTTTAAAATATCTTCTTATATAAGTTTTAAGTAGGTCGACATTAAGAAAGTAAAAAAAAATGCGCTAAATAACTTTTAGGGTTATCTGGGTTAAGTAATAATAACTAGAAACAAAATGTATTGCACGTTGAATTGAATATTATTTCAATATATTTTGTACGACGCTGAAGGTAAGTTTGCTTGTTCTCAGTTTGAGTAGTTTCAACCAGAATTACCAACGAATATGTCACTGAACAATTCTTTCCGACCGGGATGCTTTAATCATAACTTGCATGTCACACCACTCCAACCACATGAGTGCTTAAAATACATACATATGTATGTATATGTACATACATAAATGGATGTGTGATTAAAATATAGGCACTAAACGTACCAACAATACGATGCAATTGATTACGGTTATTATTAGACGTACATATGTATGTTAAGTCAAATAAACAGATTAATTCATTCTCTAAATGAGTAGCACAAATATATGTATATCGAAAGATACGAAATATGTAAGTAAGTATGTAGTATGTATATTGAAATACAAATTTAATCAAATAAGGTTTTTACCAAGTTTGGTGGAATTCGGAAGCGAATATACTTGAAAATCGTATTCGATTGAAAGTGAAAATTTTATTTAGTCATTTGCTTTATTTACTCTTTTGTATTCTTTGTAATTATTATGAGTAAATTTTAGAATTCATGGAATAGGTACTTGATGCTTTTTTTTTTTTACAAAAATTGCATGAATTGCACGTACGAATGAGTATACATATTTGATGTGGTTTGTTCTCCTTTTTAATTAAAAACTTTTTTATTAGAGTTTTACACATAATTTTATAAATACCTAATATGTAGTATATGTACATATGTATAATGGTACCCCTTATTAAAAAAAAACATTAATTTGGTGCTAACTTTACAGCCTTAATCGTATTGATAAGTTAGAAAGGGGAAAGAATAAACTTTTCCATAAGCCCCCTCTGGTTCCTCTAGACCCTCGGTGAGGCCCTAGGAAAGTCTTTAAAAATTTGCAAAATTAAATTTTTTCCATACAAAAGGGAGACAACGTTAACCAGTAAAAATTTTTTGTTAAACTCCAGACAAAATGTGGGTACATCACATATTTATGTTAAATCGGGCGATTTTTAATTACAAACTTTCAATATATAGCGAAATATTTATTTAATAGTGAAAAGTACCGCAGGGGAAAATTTTCAGTATATCACGAAATATTTATTTGAGAAAAATGCCACAGGCCTTAATTGTGGTGTATATGTATACTTTTGAAACGTATCTCAGAACTCCTTTCCGCATACTTTTGGCTTACTGGGTTATATCAATTTCCCTTTGCTTTCACCTTCGCTCGTTGTTTTCATTAGTTTGACAGATGCATTTGAGAGGGATTTTAGTCTTTTGTGCGGGGCTTAAAAATACAACTTTTTATGTAAGTATTTAAATAGTTTTTGTTTCTAAACAAAAACTGTAAAAGCTGATAGCACAATGTGTTTATAATATGTGTGTGCCAAAATGAAATGAATCAAACACCATATATGTATGTATGTGAAAAATGCAAAAAGAGAGCATTTTTAAAGAAAAACTCTGATAAAATTTGTGGACGGATTTTTGCAAAACGATAGTTAAACAAAAGTTTATTTTGTTATTCATCTATGTGCATTTGAATTTTTCAATTTGGTTTACGCGTTTAACCACAGTAAACCAAGCTTATGCGGCGCTATATCGAATCCGACCCAGTATTTAAGATAAAATCCACTGCAAAGTGACAATACTGCGTTATGCATTACCAAAGTGAACTTCAATACCACCTACCCCGGAATCGTGGTTCGTAAAGTTGTTACAAAAATATGCTGGTTACAAAGGTACCAATAACATTCAGAACAAAGTAATGTAAATACTAAATAAACATTCATATGTATTTTTGGGGAAATCTTCCTAAAAAAACGTAAATTTCGGGGTGTGATATTAGCAAAAAAAAAAAACTTTTTAGTAAAAAAAAAAACATTTTCGACAGTTGAAGATTGAATGCAACCCTTAATAGTTAAGTACATATTGTGGAATTTGTTTACTTTAGTGAGAAATATTTTTGGCAATTTTTTACTGAAGTTACATTTTTACAGAGAAAAAGCAAGCGTAAAATAGAAACACAGCTTATCGTTAAACAAGATGTTTAAAAATCAATGATTTAAATGAATGTTTTTAACTTTAAATTTGAAAGTAATTATCCAAAAATTTATATAGCTTTACAAGTATTATAACTTTTTTAATTGTAATATAGAAAATAATGTCGGCTTTTCGCTTCATTTGACTTTTGCCAAATTTCATGAACCATTACTAACTAAATTCAACCAAGAAGAAAGCGACTTCCCGCTGACGATTAAATATCTCGAGTAAAAGTAAACAAAGAATATGGATAAAAGAAAAGCGAGGTGTTTTAAAATTAGTAATTTGTAGAAATATGAGTTAAAGAAAACGATTTATTTAACAAATAACAAAAAAATAGTTGAAAATAAAAGATCTGTGTTGGCTGTTTTTCCGAATTTTACTTTGTTTACTTATATGTAAGTATATGAGATATGTCAAAATCGGCAAAACCAAGGTAGCGGTAGCCCGGAATGTGCAATCTCGTTAATTCGACTGTGTTTTATAATCGCATTCGATAAGATAGAAGTAGGACACGTAGCACTTTAAAAATGTATCGTTATGCTTTCACTAATTCGATACAAACCCATGTTCTATAAATATATGTACATATTTTTTAAATTTTCAATAAAATTTACATATTTTATTTATATTATTACAAATGTCATTAACAATCACACCTAAGCACATACATTATCTTTGTTTCCTTTTTGAATTATCCTTCTTTGTTTACACTTTATGGACTACGAAAATGTTTTTGTCGAAAGCATTACGCAGCGGTAACACAACAACCTAATTGTATTTCTTCTTTCGGGAGTTGATCTAGTTTAGTTGACTCATGCACCAGCCTGCGAGTTCGTCAAATTATATCTATTCACGTCATAGTAATAATATTTTGGTGACACCCTCGGAGGTTTGCCATTGCCTGCCAAGGGGCTCCTGCTTTTAGAATACCTTTTTTTATGATTTAGATTTTACACGGAAAGGCTGTGAATCGTTGTTGCTTCGAATTATCGTCTTTTTGCGTTTTCGTATGCAAAAATTTTACAATGTATCTAATTAGCCAGTAAAGAAAGACAGCTGATTGAAATATAAAATTGTTAAAGTACTTTGGTTTTTGCCGCCATTTTAATCCTCTAAAGTAATTACTGTTACTTTCAATTGGCTTAGTCTTAGTTGTTGTTTTTTAATTAGGTTTTGCACCAAACAAAAATTAACTATCACAAAAAGCTTGCCTTGAGTTTCTGTACATTTTTGTGAATTCCTCTCACTGAGAGCAAATATTAATTACTGACCTTTTTTTTTAATTACTACTATTCATGTGATGATAATTCCATAAATCGTGAAAACAATCAAACCGACCTACCGGATAAATCCGCCACTTAAGAATATTAAAATAGCATTAATAATTTTGGAGCTACTACTTCAATCTTTCGGGTACACCTTAAGGGTAGATACACGTTTCAACGACTGACTTTAGCATATACATACATATGTATTTATTTTTTTTATATATATTTCGCATTTTAAAGAACGAACAATATTGATTATTAAAATATTGGATATGCAACACTGCATTTACATACATATATATGTATATATGTATGTACATAAAACAACAATCAGCTGCTCATTGCAAAATCTAAGCAAACATAAAAAGTCAAAAACAATTTCAAGAAACAACCAACAGTGGAATCGCTTTTTTGACATACATATGTATGTATGTATTTAAATAAGAATTCGAAATTAAAACTAATTGTCAATTCTTTTTTTGTTTGAAATTGGCTTTTTTTTTAGAATGTAAAGAAACAGTAGGGCGCAACTAGAAATGTAAATAAAATCGCTTTTTATGTTCATTTCGGTGATTTAACAACTATTTCACAGAGGTTGTTTCAACGAAGTTTTAACTGCATTACTGTTTTCCGGTAAGAGTTTAAGGCCGTTAATGGCAGATTTGCAAAGCAAGACTGTTTATTTTAAATATTTAGATTTATACTTGTAAACTTATATATGTAAGCTGTAAGATGTACTTTTGTCTGCCTAATTTTATTGTATACATATGTAATGTGAAATTTGCAGATTTCGAAAAAGTTCGGAAACTTACTGCGGAAGCAATCATTTCGTATTCAAGAGTAAATGTTTATCATGTTGATAGAAATAATATAAAATAGATTTAGCTGAATAGAATACGGTTGGAGTAATTTGTGCGCTTATACATATCTAAAAAATTTTAACACTGTTTGAGGATATGCAAGGAATGAGCAAAAACGGGAAAATATCCCCATATCAAGTCAATTGTTGAGAAAACGGACAAAGCCTTTAAAAACCTTACGTCTTTAATTTTAATATTTAGGAAAACAACATTTTCGAGGAAACTTCGAAAAATTATCCCAAGTTTAATTTTAGAAATTTCAACAGTCAAATTTTAAGGAAAGTATTTGAATCATGAAATCGCTACCAGGGTATTCACAAAAAGTAAAAAATACTTTTAAAGCCACGTTTTATTGCACAGTTAGTTATAAATATGCAAACATACACACATAAATACATGGGTATGTGTGTTTGTCTCTACATTAGGGTCGCCCTTATCAAGGTCATCGACAATTTTTTAGCGTTCAGATGAGTCACAAAAAAATTTGAATTAGAGTGAAATTTCAGTTCAGTATGTATGTATGTATGTAGTAAATGCATATGTACATACATATGTATGTATGTATATGTACAATTCACTAAAAAATTTGATATGTCCAGAACGGAAGGAAATATTTCCTCGACCCAACATCAAAATATTCCTACTAATTTTATATATTTAAAGCCAACAACTTGCTAAAAAAAAGAACAAAATGTGGAAATTTCATGCCAGGTTTGTAGTTGCGATGAGAGCTAACATTTACGAAGATATTTTTGTACCTTTTTTGGACGGACATATGTATGTATGTATGTATGTATGTATGTATATATGCATGTATATGTACATATGAACGTCGGTATGTATTAAACAATAAATCAAATCAAAAGCTCTTTTTAAGAGATAAATAGAAATTGTATGCCGAAGATTTTATTTAGGGTTTTTTAAGTTTATATATGTATCTAGTATAATAAACGAAGCAAGATTTTTACCAGATCAGTTTTGTCAAGCTGGTACTTAAACTTCAGCCTTATATACATACATACATACATATACATATATGTAAGTTTTAAATTCTGTATACTCGTACAATCTAATAATTTCGTGTTTATCTCTAAAGATGGGTTCAGTTGTCAAAAATGAATAGGTAATTAGGTAGTGCATAAATATGTATGTACATACATACATACATATGTATGTATGGATGTATATACATACATATGTGTATGTTTAATAATGTTCTTCACTTGTAAGTTAATTCAATTTCTTGACCCTTTTTATTTCTCCACTGCAAATTATGTGCCAACATATACACTCGCTTCATTCAAATGTTTAATCTAAACAGGGTTAATGGCCTTAAGCCGTGAGTTTTTATTTTTTCAAAATATAACCTGTTTCGATTGACTAATTTCCAATTTACAACTACAATATATGAACACATGCATTTATATACATACATATGTATGTACATATTTACATGTACACATTCATATTATAAAGTATGTATGTGTGTGTATACATACATATGTATATGTACGTAGATATATGTACTTGAATGCAATAATTTTAGCTTAATACCTCAAAATACTGCTGATGGTTATTGGCGATGCCGTTAATGGGATTCGGAATCGGGGGTGGCGTTATTGATATAGCTGTTACACCAACAACACCGTTCGCTGTTGTTGTTGATTGTACTATGGGTGTTGTTGTTGCAGTAACTGCGGCTGTCGTTGGGTTTGCAATTTTTTTCGCTGATTTATCCAAGTGTTCGCAAAATGCAGAAAAACTGCTAAAATCCATTGGTTTTATTACTTCCATTTCGAAGCAGTAAAAACGCTACTCAAGCGTTCTAGCTTGCTGAGGCGGTACGAGGTGATAGGTGATCACCAGACCACCGTAGTGGGAAACGGTCCCCGATTAGCAGATGTTATTAGCGTAATCATACAACAAATTTGTTAAATGGAGGTGGAGGACAGATCGTAAATATATTTAACAATTTTTTTCTTTTTTCACTAATCGAACTTAAACAGCAGTAGAAGGAAGCCTCCTCGGTACAATAATCATCACTGAATTTAATTGAATTCTTTATTTCAAATACAAGTGCACACTAATTTGCATTATAATACATATCTCATATGTGGACATTTACTCGTACATACGTATGTATGTATGTATGTATGTATGTATGTATGTATGTATGCATGTATGCATGCATGTACTAGTTTATCACTACACACTCCACCTCTTCATCTTCGCACTAATTACTTATAAATCATTTATTCGACTTCAAAGACGCGAGGCACTTAGCATATGCATATTGTACCTATACGAAGAATATACGATTGTACAATTTTTTTTACTCATGTATTCGTTAGTATTTCTGCTTTTGTTGCCTGCTTTACTTGTTTGCCTACGTAGTATGTAGTCTTGCCTTTTTCTTAAATTTTTATTATAACTTTTTCTTTAGTATTGACATTTTTTTTATTTTATTGCTTTGTATGTAATCACAAATGTGCCAACAACACCAATAACAACGAAAACCAATAACGACAACTAATAATAATAATTATTATAATGATTATGCACAGTATAAAATATCGCGAGCGAGAGGTACGAGTATGAGAACAGAAAAAAAAAGCAGACGAAGACGACAACGGCTATAGCTACGGCGACGGGTAAAACTTCGAATTCGACTTCGGCACTAGCAACGGACACAGGGAAGAAGACGGCGACAACGACTTCAGCTATGGTGACAACGGACGATGATGATGATGATTTAGTTTAAGCGTCAATACGTTTGGTTATGGTTTTATGCTTTTTGTTTACTTATATGCTTTGATTTTTCTTATGCTAGCATACATTTACGAGTACATGTGTATGTAATTTTTTTTCATTTACAAATGCACACTACTTCCGTTTTTGTTTCGAACGTTTGCGTACAACGCTAAACATTTCATTAATTAATTATTATTTATATTTGGTAAGGGGGGGCCGGGATGAAACGTGCACATTTGCCAATCACCAACGCGCGCCAACGACACTGACGAAGAGAGGTACAATTTTAAAATTCTTTTTACAACTTTACACGGCGACGCTCAGACAAATAATGAGCAGCAGGGCAACTCACGTTAAAACCAAAATGAACGTTTGTACGCGAAGAGATAAATAAGCAAAGCAAAGCGGAGACCGAGACAGAGACCGGAGCGACAGCGACACAGGCAGGCACACAAAGTAAACTCAACTCAAAGTAGTGAGAAGTGCGGCAGAGGCACCAACAGCCGGAGCAACTGAGCCGCAGCCAGCAGCGGTAATCGAACTGAAAGAGCACACGGGTGGCATAAATGTGGCATGGAATCATACAAACATACATACATACGTATGCACATAAACTTGTATGCATGTATGTATGTATGTATGTACTTTGGGGTACGTATGGAATGTTGGGAGAGGATGGCTATTGAATGAAATGCGGAGGGGGCGGCGGCGACAAATGGGAAAAGTACACATGACAAGCGAAATGAAAATGAGCGTATAAATATAAATGAGCGCTCGCGCCAACGCTACTACAGCTGCAATAAAAGTATTAGCAACAACAAAAACAACGAGTGGATTGTCAAATCTAATCTTTTACCAACAAACCGCTCAAAACCCTCGACCCAACACCGAGTCGCAGCAATCATTCAAACCAAAGACCCAACTATCTAGAAAGCGCACACAGTAGCATTTAAAGATTGCAACAACAAAAGATATTCAAAAATTGTGCTACATATTCCATCAGTAACAACAACAAAAAAAAAACCCTATGGTTACGCGCGTATTAAAATAAAGCAAAAAAAAAACTATTACTTTTTGACTAAGCAAAAGCACTTCTTCCTGTTCCTGCTCTCTACTTCAAATGTTGTTGTCGGTCCTGATACTCTTCCGTCGCAATTGTACGTATGAATGTATGTATGTATGCATGCATACAAATATTTCATTGCTCTGTTTAACTACCACAAACAATATAGAGAAAAGGCCAAAATGTATAAAGGGATAAAATACCAAATAAAATAAAATAGTAATAACACAAACACATATTCATCTATGTGTGTACATACATATATGTATATGTACATATACAAATGCATATACTAAACGCCAGAGACACACAGATATGAAACATCTATATGCAAACGCATTTGAAGTCAATCGCACTCGCTACGTTCATATTTATATGCATGTAGTATATGTACATATGTATGTATGTATATATATGTGAATAGACGCATTGCCGCGCGCACTTAGCGCGCAGAGACACCCCAGCTAAAATGGATTAAGATTCAGGTACAAAAGTAATGTAACGCTAGCGAAATCAGCACACACCGCACAGTGTGTGATAAGTGAAGAAATAGCATTTTTTAACTATGACTAACCCTTTTCTTAACAGTACAAAGAGTGGGACAAAGTACATCTATATGTAAAATTAACATACACAAAATTTGTTGAGTACTTTATCTTCTATGGAAGGAAAGGCCGTTCGGGCACGACTCCATCCTTGACAGAATCCCACTTGGGATTAGGGCGCAATCCACTGACTATATCCTGCCGCAAGCCTACCGCACGATCCGTACGAAATTCCCAAGCCGTACAGACTGGTGTCGTGGAAAAATCCGGTCCTTGGATGGCTTGGCAATCTTTACGAACGGGTCAAAGATAGAGTGTGTGGTTGGTGCAGGAGTTTGAAATTAAGGAGGCGGTTAAGTATGTTAAGCAGAGTGCAAGGCTAGAACGCGAGTGAACATTTTCACAGATAGTCCAACTGCCATTCAGGTACTCTCTTCTACTTCTGCAACTCTCAACTGGTAGATGCATGTAGGAGAGAGATGACATCGCTCTCCAATCAAACCGAAATTATCCTGTTATGGGTCCCGGGGCATAGGGGCATTAATGCGGTGCACATCGGCGCCTCCTTCAGCGAAATCAAGGGCAGAATTACTTACTACAATAAAGCCAGGCTCAGGTGGAGTAGTAAAGAATCGTACAGGGTTAACCGGCAGTTCTGACGACGATCCACTCAAACCAACCAACCAACCTGCCGAGTTCGAGAAAATTTTATTTTCTACAAAAAAAAAACAAAAAAAGAATTCAACTGTCGCAGCATGTTTTGTCCAGTTTTCCTACGATTTGTGGTGTGTCGTGATGTTGGTAACAAAAAATTGGATATATAGTCTCTACGCCAGCTCCAAACGGCAGATGTTTTTTATCAGAAACTTTTAATGTACAAAAACGAAGGTTTACCATTTCCTAATAAGGGGCGACGGCTTTTAGGAAATTCTTTCTGTAATTTTGATTTTACAATCCCCGATTAAGGTTTAAACCTGGGTATTCAACGGCATTGCAAGTTGTATCCACTCCACCACATCGACCGCAAATCTGTAGTTGCATGCAGTCAAATAATTCGGTAAATACCAATATTTTATACACACCCGTAATTTAAAATGCTCCACTGTACAACGAGGCAACTTAGGAGACACCAAATGCGCTCAAATATATGTACAAAACTTTAGTGTGAGGTATAAACATGATAACTACATTTAATTTTTTTTTCTAAATATGTCGTTTAGAGTGTTAAGAAAATATACTCGAAAAAATGCTCAAAAGGGTTCAAAAATTGCTGAGAATGACAAAGCAAGAAACATAATTTATAACCAAATATATGTTGTAATTATATTTAAATAAAATATGTTAATTAAAAAATTATTATATTGTCAAAAATGAAGTTATCATTTTTATACCTGACACAATAGTTATTATGCATACATACATATAATCGCGCTCACCAAATGTCGACGGTAAAATGAAGGCGGCGGTGTTAGTGGTGTTACCGGTGGTACTATTGGTACTGTTGGCAACGGTGGCGGCGACAAAAACAATGCAAACACATTACAAATAACGTCGAAGAAGACTTAGCGGCTTTGTGCTTCTACTTTCATGTATGCATAGAACTATGTGAGGTAAAATGAGCGCTCCGCTCTATCTAAATGAGCATAAAACGACAAGATTTTATACATTCTAAGAGAATTGAGAAAATTATTATTATTATTTCGTCGTTTTTATTTTTTGTTTTTTGGTTTTTTGGGAGAGCAAAAGTAGCAGACGTACACCGACAAGCAATAGCAAGCTTAAAAATTTAGTTTAAGCGCAGAGAGTGTGAGAGTACCCGAATTGGTTAGGAAATTTCGTTGTTTCGACTAGATGTAAGTTGACAGCTTGCATGGCTCGGGTTACTTGGGTAGGTTGGTTGGCTGACTGGCTCTTTGGTTGTTTGTACGAGCTCGATATGATGTACAAGTAGCGCTACGTTAATAAAAATTAACATAAGCACCACATTCTATACATATATATGTACATACATACAATCGGTACTCCCATCAGAAGCGCACACAGCCAGCCGATGTGTAGCATATGCAACAATAACAATAACACCACAGTGACAACGATACTAAGGCGAATAAAATGCGCAAGAACCCCGCGGTGGAGAATTTCAAGCCAAAAACGACACATGTTTGGATCTTAGTACACACTAGTACATACATACATATGCATGTATGTGTGTGTGTGTGTTTCGTACGGATGAGCACCGACGTGAGGACAGCGTACCCGCTTGATGCCCACCGCTCCCACTTGACTTGGGTGATAGATACAAGTGGCATCTACGGCAGTAGTCACGCGAGTTCTTCGTCTGACTCAAATATGGAATTGAATTTAGAATAATGGATTGATTTTGTTGCGTTGATACCCTACAGGAAAAATATGAAAATACATACAAACATGTACTTTGATACATGCATACATATTTTTACGCTAATATTTATACAAAATGTGTTAAATAAATCAGATATTATGTTTTATAAAAATCAGTATTTTTACAAAATTCGTATGACAAAACTTTAATTGTTGAATTATTTTCAAACTAAGTTTAAAGGAACAAAAATGTGAAAAATTGCCCGTCTATATTACAGTTACGATAGTTATGTTTGTAGTACACAATAAAGTGTCTTATGAATAGTAGTTTAACTACTCTAAGATAGTAAAAAGTTTATATAGTTTTTACAATGTTTGGCTTCTCACCTCGAATGAAGAATATCGACCATTAATTAATAAACTGCATTATTTCAATATTAGCAAACGTAATTAATCAGGAGAAGATAAGTCGATAACTGACATTTTGATACTTTGATTTTGAGACTTATTTTCTAAAAGATAAAATGTGTAAGTAACATTGGACTTTTCAGGATCATTTCCAAACTAGTGCGGCACATTTTTGGGACTTTTTCTGTAAATTTTCGCCACATTTTTAGTATTGCTTCGGTATATTTCAGGCTATTTTTTTTGGTAATTTTCTAGTACTTGGTTTATTTTCAGAACATTTTATCATTAAATATGCCCGAATTAGTTTCAAAATAATCCCGAAAAAGTACTGCCCATTAGGACTTAAAATTATTTTCCACTCTCAAAGAGTCGAAAAAAAGTTGTTCAAAACATTTAATTGGCTGATTATTATTATCAAAATAATCTTTATCGATGAGTCATAATTTTTTTTTAACTGAATTTAATAATTATAGCTTGACTTTTATTCTTGTCTCCGATTATATTGCTATATAAGGGGACCAAGTGAAAAATAGTCGCACTAAAATTAAAATATACACACTTATTACTTATGGATATATATCGGAGTGTGCCGTTATATCGTTGCAGTGCACGAGAAATTGCACTTTCTCCGTGTACATAAGAGCAGTAGTTGTATAAAAAATATAGTAATAAAAACAATGAATATACAAAGCTAGCGAAAATTCCAAATTTATAAGTACAACAGAAATATTTAGCTTAGGAAAATTGAAAACCTAAACATAGGAGAAACAATTAGGCCAGAAGATTTTCCTATAGGGTACTTAGTCCGCACATAAACACACAGTTATTAATGAAATTTTTTTTAACGAATCGCAGAGTTCTTAATGTAAATGCTCACAAATGAGCTAATTTCAGGGAAAATGCAGCTTTACATTTATCTGATGAAACGTTAGATATTTATTTAAAATTAGAAATATCGCTGGAAACGGAAGATATTTATTTGAAACTAGAAATATCAGTAATATTGCAAGGAACAACTTAAATATTTGAGTCTTGTAGGTGCTTTAAACATCCCAAAAATAACTGGATTATTTTAGAAAAAAGGATAAGGAAACATTATTAAGGTTTTGAAATTTTTAGAACAAAAAAACATAATTGTTAAAATAGCTAAGAATAAGAACATAGTATCTTGTGCAATGAAAAAACAGTATGCAGTTTCACGGATGAATTGTAATTTTTAAAAATAAGATCATGTTAGTTAAATATGTATTTACATACATACATACATATACATATGCATATGCGTTTGTACTCATTAACAATCTCATATGCGTTGCGCATACACCGAATGCATAAAGTATTGATGACAAACAAAAAGCAGGTATGGTAGAACAAGACGCAGTTATACTTGCACGGATATACATATGTACATATGTATATAGATTGTCAGGTAGTATACGATGAGTGGCGGACGACGAGAATAAATGAAAATTAATACCCATAATAATATATATACATAGATATGGGCTCATATAAAGAAAGTACCAAAGCAATGTAGCAACAAAATACTGACGACGACGATGACGACGGCAGCAGCAAAGACAGCGAAAAACGAACGAAATTAAACGGTCGAAACATGTAAATCAACATTTAACTTCACCTTCTTCGCACGCGCATTCACTATCCACCACACACCAAATAACGCCATACATGTCACATACATACATACATACATACAATCGCACTACGTTTAAATACCACATATCGAATTTGAAGCAAATGCGATGAGAGTAGCACCAAGTAACACGCATCCAAGCCTATAGAAGAATTGAAACAGAACAGAGCAGACCAGAACATAGTAGCATGGAGCAGTAAGTGTAGACTAAAATCAACCTATAGGATAATTCAGTTGGAGTAGCAGCAGTAATATACAAAAAAGTATGCAAACAAACAAACAAACAAACGAATAAAAAATGAGTTACGAAAATGGAGAATATACAAGCGAAAATACATTTTAAAATAGCCTCCGATGATACAAAGGGATAGCTGGTGTTAGTAGTGGTGGTGGTGGTGCTATTGCTGCTGATGATTTTACTGCAGAGCAGCAAAGCGTTGATGATGGCTGATGGCTTCCTTTAGCTATGCTTACATTTGTTGTTGTTGGTTTTTTCTTCTGTCTGCATTATTTTGTCGCCGCCGTCGATACAGATGCTGATGTTGTGGATGGATGCAGATGCCGCCACCGCCATCGGCAATGCCAACAAAATGGCATAAGAGTAACAGAGATATAAAGTATAATATTTACGTACGTACTTTTATATATATAAATATATACATACATACATACATTCATACATATAAATAAGTATACAAGTAGTAGACAAGTGAGTGGTGTACCCACCAATAATGCCTATTCGTGTACAATAAAATGTGGCCAAGTCGCAATGAGAGCGCCAGCCAAGCCATTGATGGTATTGTATGGCAAGTGTTGACCCTGAGAAAGTAATAAGAGAACAAATACAAGAACAGGGAAGTAGCAATGAATAGGAAAATGTATGCCTCATAAATAAATATGTAAGCTATAGTTACATATAAACTAATATGCACATACATACATAATTACATATGTATGTATGTACATGTGTGCCATTAGAACTCAAGCCAAAGTGATAAACAATTGTTACTTTCGATTCGACACTTTTCTGCTCGCCTAGCGAAATATTGATATCAAATTGAGCGGACAAAGCTCAAAACAATCGTTTATATTGTGTAGTTTCTTCAGTTCTCTCCGTCTTTTCAATAGATTCAACCAATTTTTATCCGAAATAAATATGTTTGTTTAACAACGATCTCGCCCGAAACAAACCAGAAAGCATTTGCTTTCTGAGAAACGAGTTAATAGAGCGCAAAAGCATCAAACTTTTTCTGCCCCAAACATTCTAGACATTCTGCCCCAAACATTCTAGACATTTTGCCATTTGGAAGATATCTACCCAAATTTCTTTGCGGTGGCATTAATTTTTAATTTAAGAATATTATATGTATGTTATATTCTTTCGTATTTTTATGACTGATTTTTTGAAAAGGCTTAAAACATAAGATACAACTAATTAATTTTTGAAATTAATGTAAGTTGGTTTCTGTTTAAAAGCGACGAAAGTTCATTCATTTCACTTGTTCTCTAATTATCACATTTAGTTCGGACTGCTGTCGAACAGACTTGAAAATTGAAACATAAACGGTAAGAAAATTATTGCCGACAACTAAAACATACATATTTATGTACATACATACCTACGTACAAATACAAATGTATTTGCCATCTGCCATTCAGAGGCAAATTTAACCGCACCATCCATCCATATTATGTATACGTATACAGGGTATTTGGTTACCGATACTTCAAAACTAGGGTAAAAAATATTTAACAATGGATGTATGTACATATGTAACATACATATGTACATATATATGCATATGTATATGTATATTTATTATGAATATATAAAGTCTATATCACATTTATCGCTATTAAGCCAGACACGTTAAAATTATAATTGAAATTTTTTATAATCTCTTACAAGTTTGGATTTTGATCCTTGCTTATATGTACATTAATCGCTTTCCTCGCGTGTATTATATATTGAGAAAATATTGAAAACTAAAAAACCATCTTTGTAAAGCTTATATTGTGGTATCAATAAATGTAAGTTAGTGTGCGCCATATTCCGCTAGTAAAATTAGTTTGCTATAAGAAAAGTAGTAACAAAAGGGTTTATTTTATCCTTTAACTCTATTTTATGAAAATGTGAATATCGTACCTATCGATCTTCCCTAGTATAGGATTAAAAGAAGCAGTTTAAAATTACGAACAAAGGAAAAAGCGAACTAATTCGTCATGATTGTGAAGTTGCTAGAAGGTTGGCATTTCTGTTTATGAATTTCCCTGCAGGGCATATTATCAAAAACATAACTACATCTCTTCACATACATACTCGTGCTTATGAACTCAAAAACCACACAACAAAACAAATAATTAAATGTTCGATTTGTGACTTTCTGTCGTTTATCGCTTGAGCAATCCGAACGTACTCTAACGCAGGCAAATATATACAAAACCATCAACATACATCCATACATACATACATATATATATGTGTACAAAGAAAAAATTGTTATTTTATCAAATAATAAAGAAATCAACAATTCACTAATTTTAAACGTTCCGTACATAATTAAATATCTTAGTCGCAAATATTTAGTTTGCCGTAACGATTATGTGATTCGTTTATCCTTACAGATAATAGGCAGCTGACTTACTAATTTATGCAAAACTAAGTGGCAATTAAATATCGAAATGTCGAATTTCACTTCCTTTACTTTTAGCTAACAGCTGATTTGGCGAAAGCGAATATCGTTGAAAAAAAAATGAATTCATAATCGATAAATGTGTAATAAAAATGTCTCAACAGACGTTAAACTAGATAAGTAAAAACCACTGCAGCCAGCTTCCATGCATATATAATTTATGGAGGCCTTCATCTCTTTTTATAATTTACGCAAAGTAACTCTGCATCAACTTCATATGCTACCCTGGCAACGCGACTCACAGCTAGCTAATCCCTTATACGCTCTCCTGTGTCACTGCATACTAAAAAGGAGAAATATGAATGCAGAAAAGACTCTGAGGAAGACCTTTTAAAATGGTTTTTGGCTCCTGTAAATTGATTGTTATGAAACAATCTTTCATGCAAGTATATATCAGTTGTAATTAGTTAGTTTTTTAAATTTAAGTAACTTGAAAAAAGTTTTTTTTTTTAAGAAAACTGAGTACATTATTCGAATAGATTTAGTAACGCCAAGTACTTATTAACGATAGACTACTGTAACTGAGGAAATGAGACCAGTAGCGAAGATTCACAAAGAATTAGAAAATCAAGAGAATTGGAAAAGGAAAGGAGATATGTATCTGTGTTTCCGACTTGCACTATGTAAATTTCGATATGAAAGTATTACAATTAGCATTTTATTATTTACAAAAATGGAGCAGCTTGTCATTGTTGCCCACGCATGACCATACTTATTTACGTAACTACATCTTTTATAGTTGAAATGTGTGTGCATATCTACGAGTAGAAATGTATGTGTATGCAGATTAGAGTGATGTTTATTTATGAAAGCCACTCTAAATATTTTTCTTAGTAAAATGTTCAAAAAGACAAATTATTTTATCTCATTAATGTATCAAAACTTTACAGAACTGATGGAAAGTGTAAATTAACTAAGTTATTTTACTCACGCCCTAAAATCTTTTCTACCAGTTGCGGTTCGAAATAAGTGATAGCGGAAATACATATACGCCATCGAAATGGTTCAAAAAAATATTATTACAAATTTCTACAAAAATTCAATTATTATATGCACCGTCGTAAATTAAAGAAAAAAATATTTTGTGTATATTAATTTCAAGTTAAATTATAAGCAAGCGCTGTCCACCTTTATGCTTCTTTCGGTGCCGAACCGCTTTTATTTCGTTCGTTCGTTCGGGTTTTTAGAATCGAGCCTTTAAAAATTGCCTTCAGTTCTTCTGGAATAGATTTTCTGATCCCTTAAAATTGTCTTTCGGTTCTTCGGAGTTTAATGGGGGAAGAACGAATTTTGTTAAGTTTTTTAATGGCCTTGTTTGAAACATGGGAAGCAGTAATGAAGAATAAATAAAAATAAGTCTAATAAGGAGATGTGGTGATCTCAGATCTTCTCCCACTAAAACTGTCGGCTTTTTTTTTCCTAATAATAATATCTCATAAACCGTTCTTGAGCTCAATCAAATTGTCAATTAAGAATAACTAATTATCAAATTTGTATATACAAATCACAGCTAATATTTAAACCGCCACTGTACGTCTAGCATATACTTTTCCGAATGAAAATGCTTTTCCACCACAGACGTTTGCATAGTTTTGAAGAATAAAAACAGTGCTGCCACATTGGCGAAAATGATTTTTCGCAATTTCATCTCAACTTCCAGTCCAAGGTTAAGAATCGGAAAATCGGAAAACGATGTTGAATAACAACTTGACAAATAACAATTTCTACAAAATTGGAGAATAGTGTTGAGAATTACAAAATTCTCGAAGAGAATGATGGTGGATATTAACTTGAGAATAGTAAAGTTATCCAAGGCTGAAGATAGATATAATTTTTGGGTGTTTGTTGGGAAAATACACGCTAATGTAATAATTTATTCCACCTGGTCATCCGATCACTCTAATGCACAAACACATATCGCTCTAGAAACTAAAACGACTACTATGTCGCGATATCAACGTCAACACAACAAGCAAACGAATCCCATGCAAACCTGTAAAGTAGTAACAAATTAAAATATTTTTTGGTACGAAAACTCTTCTAAATAGCAATTGCTGCTTGTAGGCCACCAAGCTACTTAGCTTAACGAATCAGCCAAACAGAATGCCATAAACAGTTTTCATGGTGGTTTTTATACCAAAGTACAGTAGGTGTTTATACACACTATGCCACCAATCACTACATAATCGACACTCACTCGACAACCAACAATTGCCCAAGGTACAAAGCAAAACAAAAGCGGAACAGCGCACAGTACTGTAAGCGCATCAATGACGTTCGCTCTGCTGCGCTTTCAACTTTTGTCGCCGTATCGCTATGAATGTTCATGCGATGATGTTTAAAATGGCCGGTTGCCAATGAGCTGCAATGTCTGCATTGTATTCAACTTGCCACTGATTATTGACGACTATTACACACTGTTTTATTGCCTAAATGCCGGATTGTCTAAATGACTCAGGGGGGGGGGGGAAAGGTGTAGGAGAAAGCGTCAAGAAAATCTTATAAATGTGCATACACATGTGGAGTACATGATAATACTTACATACCCTATTTATGTACGACGAATGTCAGATACGATAGATAGAAAGAAAGTGCTGCTTAGCGCAGTAAGTAATAAATTCTCTAAATTGAGAGTACTCATACATATTTTACTTACTCCTTCTACCTCCCTCTAAATTTTATGGATACACAGTCGCACTCGTTGATATTTATTTTTTCACTTTGTTTTTCAATGTTCGATTCATATGCCATGCCATGCCATGCGGACATGAAATCTCTTTTATAATTATTAGCAAGTATCGAATTAGGGGTTGGTTTACTAAAACATTGTGAAAGAGAGTAGTTATGTGGCAATCAATGAAAATCACCATGGCTTATGTAATACATTTGAGAAAACGCTTTTAAGGCGTTATTTGAACAACAGCAAGGTAGGTAAATATGTATAAATACTTTATTATTTTTAATGAAGCAACCAAAGTTTGATTAAAATATGCAAATTAGTTTGAAATAAAAAAAAAAAAAACTCAATCGAAATACAGCGTATGTATGTACATAGGTAAACGACAGCAGTCTGAAATATTTTTAGCATTCATGTATAATTTCTATTTAAACTGATGACCATAACTTGTTCTTTTTGTTCTGCTTTATTTTTTCTACCGATAAACAATTATAATTAAAATGCCTTTAATTCGCTTGATATTGGTGACAATTAGTCTATTTATTTCTTTTTTGCTCTACAATGTCCGTTATTGTTGACTGCACACGTTTTAAAAAAAAAACTAAATGAAGAATTTATGAAAACCGGTCTTGAAGACGCTCAGAGCCGGTTAAACCATTGTTTAGTTCTTTTTATACGTACATATGTACATATTTTTGTACATATGAGAGATAATGAAATGCTTAGCCGAGGTTACACTTCACATCTGCAGAACGATTGTGTGAACAGTTGTAAACCAAATATTTTTTATTAGACATTAAAATGTGGATAAACGAAGTGACATACATACATATTTAAGTGCACGAAAGGGTGGAAGGTAAAAAGTGAAGTAAAAATTGAAAAAGTTATTTAATCTTTCTCAACATATTCACTTGCTACACTTATACATTTTTTTTTATTTTCAGTTATATCCTTGTCTGAAAAACAGACTGAAATGTTTTCCCATGAAATAGAATCGAGATTTTAGAATATTGAAGCCTACCTTATATACATACATACATACATACATACGAGTGGAGAAACTAACTAACCAATTATTCGCATAGTTTTGCTACCTAAATAATGATGGAAAATCAGTTAAGCGACGGAAAAGCAATAAGAATTATCTTTCCACCCAATCATCCTTCAAACAACTGTCGCTGAATTGACTTAAAGCTTTCCTAAAGCCTCCAAGCGAAAAAATATCTAAAAAGAGACCCTACAACCATGGAGAATTGCAGTGTGTTTTTTTGGGGTCGGTATGAAACCCCCGCAGCCATGACCAGAAGAGCTTTGCAGTTCTGCAAGTCGACAAATTCACTCTTCAATTAACTTTACGTAGAGAAATTCTTCATGTTATCTGTCATCGTTTTTTATGATCTCGACTTAGCAAAAACAGCCAATGTGTGCAGATTCTAGAAAGTTTTCTTGACATCTTCGTAAATGTTTACGCGCAAAAAGTTAGCTCTTACTCGGATGTTTGTTTCATATCCACTTGGAATACACTGTATTGAAGCCTAAATGCATTCCATTGGGAAGTTACTTGTAGAAAACCCACCACTAATACTTTAATCAACCTGGCTCCTTCTGCTCACACACAATACACGTCGTTATGTAAATTCCCTTCTTAGGGTGGACAATTTGTGGAACGGAGAATATCCTAAACAGAGTGTTAATGGGTGGAGAGAATGTGATAGGATTTAAAGTATACGTAAAATTTAGAAGCAAATCAATCAAAATTACAAAATGCAAATAACATTTTCAAACATTTGGTGATACTGTTTTCTTGCCTATTCTGCATGTTATTGGCGGAGTGTGACAATAAGTGACGCTGGTACAGAAAATGAAGAAAACTTTTATTATAAAAACTAAATAAATATTTTTAATTCTCGAAATTTGTGTACGTACTATCAATTAAAATTTATACTATTTGATTTGATATCTTAGTTTTTGTGACGACATACTATTTATAGGGGGCCACACAGAAAGTGTGACACAGCGTGACAAAACAGTAAAAAAAAAGGGTAATTTTAGCGTGAAGTATTTTATAAACAGTGAGATATAACAGATGCATGTGAAGCGCGAAGTTATTATTTTTATTACTGCGTAGTGGCTAAATGTTGTTAACTAACCGAAAGTATGATACAACATTTCGGAAAGAATTACAGATAGCAAGTTTATATCAAGGAATGTACTTCGTGGCGTCACAATTTCTTTTATTTCCCAAGTTATATATCCAAATTTTTTATCGGTTTTTCATGAATATTTCAAGAAAGAAAAGGAAGGGTTCTTTATTTTCCTTTTTTAAATCAAAACTTGTACTTCAACCAAATTGTCTTAAATTTAGAGCTTAAAAAAATTAAATTTTTTGCGAGCAAGCAGTTTCGTACTGATGAAGTTTAAGAAAGATAAATTATACAGTGAAGATGATTTTCACTATTTTTTTCGCCACATTTACTTTTAAATAACATTTACTTTTATATGGACGTCAGCACGCTGTACAAAAAAAATTCTAAAATTAGCGAAACAGCATTCTCAAAAAAAAATTAATATAAAAAAAATTTTTTTTTCCTAAAGTAAATAAAGTTTTTTGAATTATTATATGTATGTACATACATATGTATATACATCAAGGCGAATTCATAGATGATGATAAATGCCAATCAGCTGATTACTTGTTTTATATTCGCCTTACGTAGTGAAAGTGTCAAAATGGTTATGGAAGTTGCGTCAAACACCGCCTTCTCTGCCCCTTAGGTGCGGTCGTTTCATACATGAATTAACTTTAGTTTTAAGCTTCAAAATGTGTGTTAACCATAAACTTTTCACTTAGATACTATTGGGAAAAAAAGTACGCACAAACTAAAACTTATCAAGGCGAATTCGATGACGGTGGCGAACATGGAAAAGTAAAAAAATACATGAACTTTTTTTTGATTTTAGCTAAATTCCCGTAGGCATTTACAACGCAAACCATTCGGAATAAGCAATTTAACATTTTGTCCGGCAAAGCGAACAAAACAGCTGTTTACTCAAAAACCCTTTATTGAATTCGCCTTGGTATTTGTTTATGCAACGAAAATACTTTTAGCAGAAACGATTTTTAAAAAGGATAGAGAATATACACATAAACGTATGTATGTTTTAATTGTAAATGTCAATTCGTTAGTAACATATATACCAATTAAAATGTACAAAAAAAAAAATAAACAATGTCCCCAGAGTAACAGAAAAATAAATACTTTTGTATAAAATAATTAAAAATCATGCACAAAGAATGAAAAAATTTTGTGTTAGTAAATAAAATGTTAGTTTAAAACTTGGCCGAAATGTTTTATTTGTAACTACGCTTTTATTAAGCAAACGATTCAAATAACTGAAAAAAAACTTTAGCTCTGTTAATAATGTAATCATGGACAGGGCAATAGCAAGTGTGAGGCGAGATAACTTCATATATGAACATATGTATGTATACTCGTATGTAAAACGACGAATTTCAAAACTTTAGACAACCATTATGACCACTTAGGAGTTAATTTATAGTCCTTTTTGCTGCTGAAATTATATACTGGGCGATACATTTTTATATACTTATATACAATAATGAAACTGGTCAGTCACATCCTCGATCAAAGGTATAAAGAGTTTTTAAAAGATTACGTAGACACATTTACAAATGCATTCAGATGCAGATAACCGGCCATTTAAGCACAAGAGGTCGAATGTGACTTAGACCACTTTCAAAACTATTCCCGATAATCTCTTTGCATACCGCCACAAAATAATCGACACGTGTAATTTAATAAATTGTGCCAGTAAAATTAACTGAATGGCACACAGAGGCTAAGAAAATTTATAAATATAATAATAATAATTTTTAATTATTAGGAAGTAATTTTTTAAAGCTAAGCGATTTTTTCTGGTTTAATTATTTGCGTGACAACTTAAATATTTAAAAAAAATATGTAAAACTGAGTTTATTTATTGTATGAAGCGGTTGGGGTTATATGGGTGAAATAGGATGAGTTTTGATTTGTTTTGTGGATTTGTTGTAAGTGGATATATTTTGTTTGTATGTCTTAATATAAAAAACAATTGAGAAAAATTGGCGATCATTACATTGTTCATACTAACCAAATACATGGCCAGCTTGTTCAAATCCAAATTAGCCAGTTGACTGACATCGGTCGTATTTAAAAAGCTCAACATTAATCCAATATCGGCGGCAGTGGGCATCTGTGCTGCAACTGTGGCTGCTGCTGCTGCCGCTGCCGACTGCTGTTGGTGTTGTTGCTGATGTGTAATATTTAGTTGCTGTTGTTGTTGTTGCTGCTGCTGTTGTTGGCTTGCGTGTTGTTGTTGTTGGGTCTGTAGCGTATGCGGTGGATGATGCATCGTTTGAGCAAGATGTTGGCCACCACCACTTGCCATAGATTGACCAACATTTGGTATGTTTACCACATTAGAGCCGGTAGCATTTGCGGCGGCCGCAGCTGCCGCTGCAGCGGCTGATGTGCTGGCACTTGTTGATAGCTGTTGTGGTGTCTGTCTTCCACCACCACCAACACCACCACCACCACCAACAACATTGCCGCCGCAGACACCAGGAACACTCGTATTCTGTTGTATCAGTGATTGCAAGCTACGATTGCCCGGTTCGACGTTTGTATTCGATTGTTGCAATTGGGGAGTTGCTCCGGCGATTATACCTCCACCGGCAACAGCAGTGGCAGCAGCATTTTGCATCTGCATTTGCATAGACTGTAGGGTCGGTGTAGTGGGCACCGATAATGGCGGTGTTGACGATACCAATGCTTGCAGCTACATATTTTCAATGCGATAAAGAAAGGAAGAAAGGAGTTGGCAATTTGGACAATGAAATTTCGACGTATTTTAATTTCATTTTTTTTTTTTTTTTTATGAAGGATAAGTTGGAAAATGTGGTTGATGGTTTGATAAAATCCTTTTTGAGACGCGCACTTTTTAATACCAAAATTTAAATCCAAATCTTAATAAACATTCGTGTTTTTTTTTTAATTCTCCTCTCCCTATGTATGTACCATATTAATAGGCGCATTTATTAGCACATAACCTTTAAAATGCGCATATACATTTTTTTTTGTTTGAGCTGTTTAATAACTAGGATTTCAATACATTCACTAAAATACATACTTTAGATTTAAAAGACTAAAAACAAATTTTTTTAAGGAATAATAATGAAATGTCTACCGTTTTCTTCAATATAATCCCAAGTGAGTGCTCAGTTAACTAGCAGGTGTTGCGTATTTTATTTTTTTTTTATGCTCTCGTGTGTTATTATAAATTTCTGACATTTAGACATGTTAGACATTATAATCTATTCTTTGAAATGAACAAATCCTTAGATTTAGACCCTTAGGAAGGGTCTGCAAAATAATGATTTATTTTAGTTTAGCGAAAATTTAATGTTAAGCGCGTTTGTTGTTCTCGCTGCACGAGAGTCTGTTTGTAATCTAATTTCACTATTAACTCAGAATTCAAAGTTAGTTGACACATTTGTAATTGTTTCCAAGCGTATTTCCAAACAAAAACTGACTCAACCAATGTGCAACTTCAAACGAACTGAAGCAGCGGCATTAATGGAATCGTTTTCGATAAATTGTAGAAATACTAATAAAGTCATTATGTATCGAGTAAATACGTTTCAACTTTATTTATTTAGATTTTGAAACACAGCATAAAAATTACAACAGAACAAAACTTGTAAAAGCAAATTTATTAATTTCCTTAAAAAATGCTTTTTTATAATAATTTACATTTTCAAAATGAAAATTACAAAATTGCATTCCATGCTGACCTGCTAGTTGAATGAACACAAATAACTGTTCGACTATATGTAATTGGAAGAAATACGCTGTCAATTTATTAATTAAATAGATAAATAAAAACATTTACAGCCAAATCCAAAAGAGTACTACCCAATTTAGACAAAAATTGACACAAAGTTAAGCTACAATTGAAAAGTGATAGACGTATCAAATAAATATGTAAATATATTTTAAAAATTTGCATTTTACCAATTTTTTTTTTTTTTTTTTTTTTTAGATACATACACATTTTATCTATTTCTAGTACTCTTTTTCGCTATAACGTGATTTCAACCCATTGCGTGTGTCAACGAGTACGCAGGTACATAAATGTATGTATGAAATGATGCAGCTAATTGAATGGAAAATGTTTCACTTACCTTTGCTTTCTGTTGTTGTTTTAATTCTTCTTTTTTATAATTGCGCTGATACGCTGTTATGACACGCCTCAAACGTGTATTCAAATCTTGCATAGATGGCCACATTGTGGCATCATCAACTGCCATAGTCGTCGGCGGATAACTACTAGCAACACTTTCTTCTTCATCTAAGCCTACGGTGGTCGAATTAAGAGTGTCATTTTGCGTTTGTTCATTAGTATTAGAAGAAGGTGTGGGTGTTGTAATGGAAGTGGTAGCTGCAGAACCATTTATGGTTGCAGTGGATTCGGCGGCGGTAGTACTTGTGTTGATGGCTATTGCACTATCGACAGCACCGACCGGCGTGAACAGCATTGTTTCACTTTCATTTTCAGACTTCTTTTCACAATCAGTATCATTTATTGCAGTGGCGGCTTGTGTGGAGCCGTCACCGCTTTGTGTGGGTGACGTCGATGCTGAGGGCACCGTTGTATCAGCTGAAGTTGAATCTCCACCAACAGTGGCAACAGTTGTTATCGTAGCAGCAATATCGTCTTTCTCCAATTTGGCATCAACTATTAATTCATCCGTGTCCATCGCAACTGGTTCCTGTTTGGATGACTCAGTTGGGGTGGATGACGAAACATCATCTGTTGCCATTGTTGTCAATTCATTATCAACTTTTTCAACGGCGGCATCTACATCATCATTTATTTCGTTTGGTTTCTCTTTGATTAATTCGGATTTTTCTGATTGTTCTTGGTTATCAGTGGTATTATTATTTTGCAAGATTTCAATATTTGTCTGATTATCTTCTAATTCTTTAATTGGTTCAGTTTCATTTTCGACTTTCTCGTCCATGCTGACTATACCGGCGGTACCATCGACAGCAGAAACACAGTTCGCAGCGACGACACTAACACTACCAACGTCAGCGGCTTCATTTTTCGCCCGTTTTTTGCTCTTACCAGATGAACTTGGGCGCTCCGGATCGAATGAGTCTTTGTTGTCGCCTGCTGTTAGTTTGGTGGAATCAGAGTCTTTGGTTGTGGTGCCATCATCGTCAATTTCTTCTGCATCTTCGTGTTTCGAGTTTGCATCGTCTTCGTTTCTATTTCGATGGAAATAAGTAAACCGTTTTAGTTATGATATTTACATACTTTTTAATTAAAGTATACAAAATTCTGTGTATACATACATATATGTATGAATAATTTACAATAACGCATGCCAAACAATATGAAACACATCAAGAGTTTGTGAACAGGGATTACATCGAAATTGAATTTCGGAAAAAAAATGAATGAAATTAAGATCATCAGTTATAGCAATTGTCAAGACAGAAAGTCAACACTGCTCGATGGAATTCATACAAGTGTTTAAAAATTAAGAATCATAAGATGTACCATTCAATTGAACTTATTTGTAAATTATTTCCTAACGTATCATTATAACAGAGGAATGCGAGGCTTGAAAGCTAATACCTCTATTACGTACGGAGAGTAGTGTTTAATTTTCGATCTTCCAGAGATGACTATTAAGTATAGCTGTCAGTCAGTGACTGATCGCCACACATAATGAAAATGTCAGTATATAGTTGCCTAGTCTCCTAACATAATAGGGATAGCTATAAAACTTGTAACATCTAAAATTATTATTGAACTGCGTTCACGTGGGCAGAGCTTTTTCTTTCATACAAATGTATGTATGTATGTATGTATGTAACGTGCAAAAATATATCCTTTCGAACAATGAAAAATGTATACTTGTTTTTATAGAACCGATGTGTTATTTTTTCAGTGTTTTTTAATTTATCTTTAAAATTTTAAATTAACAATTAAGTGATTCACAATGTGTCGTAAATTGTCGTAAGGTCGTTAGGTCATACAAATTTTTGGCAATTCAAATTTTTTTGTTTGTTTATTTTTGTTGCATTGCAAGATGATGTATTTATTTATTTACTAAATATTGACCAAAAGTTAAAACTTAGGGTTAACATGTGCATTTAGCTTTGGCGTCTTTGGCCTTAAGCTTGACTTACATTAATTTTACTTTATGTAATGGTACATTTTGTGTGGTATTTGTTAGTTGTGTTTAGATGATGTAAAATAACAAAACTAGAAATTTTTCAAATTATAATACATACAGCTATGTTCACATTAATAGAACGCATCATCAAAATCATAGTTTATAGTATGGAAGAAAATGTTCAACACCCTTGAAAAAAAAATTCTAATAAATCAACGGTAATTTTTAGCCAACTGAAACTCCTTTCCTGAAATTGAATGAGCTATAAAACTGCATACTCACAATATGCCTAAAGGTCCTGAATAAAAAAATTTCATTGCAAGTAAGCTAATATTTAAAAAAAAATGCTTTCTTTACACAAAGGCTGTGGAAAGTTTTGTTATTTCATTCCGGGTAGGTGTTGTTAAGGCACAATCGAGATCCACATATCGCACTTTGAAAACAAAAATTGCTGAACTACTTTTGTCAACAGTATATAACTATATTTTGATAGATATTTCATAGATTTCATAGATTTTATTTTTTTAGAAGCATTATTAAAAATTGTAGCTTTAGCTTTCAAGAAACGATATACTTCGAAGTATGTATTTTAATTTCACTTTGTGCAAAGCACTCTCTTTGTATAAAACGACATTGGTACGGTGCATCATTCTAAGATATAACCAACCAAATTATCAAAGCAGTAGCTTATGTTTAATTGTTACATATTTCTTCATCGCGAAAATTTTGTGCTATTCAATAACTAATAAATAAATATTAACTTGCCTAACATACGATTTTTATTTATTGCATATTATGTAGATATGTAAATTGTGTTTAATAAGAATGCATGCTTGTTCGTAAACGCATTATTGCCTCATTACTGCAGAGCAAAGGCCTCTTTTAATTCCTAAACTATAATTAATGGATATGTCAAGTTCGCGTAAATATGAACATGTTCCCAGTTATGACTTAGGAATACATACATACATACATATAATAAACGAGACATTTTCTTTGCAGGATATTGACAGTAAGCATTTACGAACAAGGGATACACATTTTTCAGTTAGTATAGATCATTTTTGACACTTACATCGGCAAATTCGTTACGGCCGTATCATCGCCGGCACCAACATGACCCACGAAACACAAGTTCGGGTCGGCACGTATTTGGCGGTACATTTCACATCCATGCTTATATGTTCCGACCAAAAGACTCTTATCACAACACGCAGGATTCCACCACGAAGCTGGCACTTGATCTGGCGTTGCAGGCGGGCGAATGGGGAGCTCGCTACATAATAACACAAATTTTATATGATTACATTTAATGCGAATGTGCTTATATAGAATAAATTAAAAAAGAACAAAAATGTAAACCTATAACAGTCATAAAAAAAAGAGTATAACAAAAATAAACAAAACCAACAATTAAAGAGTTCAAAGCCAATTACTACGTAAACAAACTAAGAGCACACTACCAATCCAAATATTTCACCATAAATTTAGTATAATAAATTTGATTGAATTTAGGTTATAACTGAAATAATAAAACTTTTTCAACTTTTCGCCATCAATTTGGAATTTTTAAACACATTTTAACTCTCAAAAAATCTATAAGCACAATAAGTAGCTTCGAATTCCCTGTTCGCCTTGCACATTTTCTCCTTTTTTACACTACTTCTTACGCTTTCTCATATTACCTTTTCGTGTTAAATTCTGTTTGAAAGAAGTGATGAACTTGTACATATACGTTGAATGAAGAATTCGTTTTTTTCAGTTATTGATGGACTAATTTTGCTATCGATTGATAACGTAAGTAAATATTAGTTATGTGAGCGATTGGATCAATTAGATTTTTAATTTAAACTTAGTTGCAATACAAATAGTAGTACATAGTTACATTGAATTTAAGACAGGGTAAATCGACATCATAGATGCATAAAAACCACAGCAATTATTAATAATGAATGAATCAAAAACACAGATAAGACAGTGAAGTACAAACGAACGAGAGAACATTGAAAGTAATGATTTTTTTTTTAACAAAGCGTGGAGCATTAAAGAAGAAAATACAAATAATAATGGCATATGTATATGCATGTATGTTTATGTACATATGTATGTATGTATGCATTTATGTGAATTCGCAATATGTGTATATATACAATGTATTAGCTTATTAAGTTAAATATGTAGCCTTTTTAATCTACGTCACTTAAAATTCAAAAAGTATTAGATGTGTAAGTGTTTGATGTGAAACATCTTTGGAATTATTTTCTATCTCTTATTCACACTGAAGCGCTAGTAAACCCTGAAACCGATAAAATTTTGTATACAAATAAGAAATTAAGGTACACTTTAGAATTTAAAAAAAATCAAAAATTTTTTTTTTTGCATTTTTCAATTCCTTATACGATAGCTTCAAAAATAAGTTCATAAAATATTTTAGTGAAATTCGAATTTCAAAATTATCTATATTGGTCTAAAGCGTACGCTCGTTTTCGGCTCAAGGTGCTCGCACAGCTGCCGGAGAGAAAGCGTAGACTTTAAATGCGTTTTTCTGGAAATGACATTTTTTTAACTTAATCTCCGAAATGGCGGGACCGATTTTAATAAATCGGTGCGTTTATTTTTGATATTATAATTTGTGTAAGAATTTACCACAATTTGACCAAAAATTAATAAATTTATATTTTTTATTCATGAAAACAGAAGAAAAAAAGGCGATATTTTTTTAATTCCCGCTTTTTTTTTTTTTTTAGGAATTTTTCACAAACGTTGCTAATTGTGGGAAACTTTTATTTTTCAAATGTCGTTCGATTCTTTTGTTACAGAGAACCCAATCCATAGATAAACAGTCCACAATCGGAACAACTTTTTTCGTGGACTCAACTTTGGCGCCCTTTATAATATGAAAATATGCCTATTTTTGGCCTTCTAAAGTGTACTAGTACCTTAATACAAAAATAAATGAACCTAAATACTAATACGGAGAAACGATGATCAATTCGATTCGCTAACGTTTTCCCTAGACATCGATATAAAAAATGTTAATTCAATGACGATAACAAATACCAAAAACAAGACGCAGAATCTCTGCTAAAATAAAATTATTTTACAATTGACATTTTAGAGCTGCAAAATCTGCCTGTTTCACATCAAAGCTGCGTGGCTTTTAAGCGGATACACATCTTTTTATTACAATTTAGTAACGAGTTTGACGAATCACGGAATTTTTGTGAAGTTTACATATTAGTATTTATAAAAACAATGAATTTTCTTCTTAAAGTATACATTTAATAAATAAATAAAAAAAAGCAAAATAAAAGAGAAGCATAAGTAATGTTCATTTAGCATTAAGTCGAATATCGCATTGCCATTAAATACAGTTTAAGGAAACCGAACTACCATAAAAAACATTGTACAGTAGACTGTTTCAATTCTGTAGAGGGGAAACAATGAATAAACAAATTAGGCAAATTTGACTAAAAAATAAAATACATCAAGTAAATAACTACTAGTTTGGTAAATTAAAAGAATAAATGATATGAAACGAAAGTAGTGGATAGTTATGCAAGACAAAACGTTTTGCAAGAAAATTTGTTTGCTTAGGATCTTTTGTTACCTGACGGGTGTGTTATCTTTGATTTGTTGCACTAGGTCGCCAATAACCTCATGTTGAATGTAGTAGAGCATACGTACGCGCAGAAGTACCCTGAAAACATAGTCAATGGAATGCAATAAAATAAAAATGATCAAAGAACAAAAAAAAAAAAAAAACAAATGCAGACAAGTTCGCAGTATTTATTTTTTTTTTAAAGGAGAGAAAAAAGAAAGAATGATACAGGATGGCATTAGTGAAAAAGTTCCATAGTAATTTGGACAAAAAAGTTTTCGATTCCACACGACTCACTTATTCGCGTGTCTGCTCAAGTGTTTTTTATAAGCACATTCCAAAAATGCATCCGCATCGAATTTCTCCTGCTTACTCCAATGATTTGGATCGGTAAGAGCATTTTGACTTGCACTAGCATTTGGATTTGAAGTCGATATTGGTGTGGATGCATTCGTCGTAGGCGGTGTACCGGCATTGGTCGGTGATGCTGTAGCCGATGTGGTGGCGCTTGTACTCGCGCCAACATCCTTCTCACCCTCCACACTTTTGACGCCCTGTGCAGTTATTACAGCAGCAGCAGAAGCTGCGGCCGCTGCCGCATTTGCTATTTCTTTTTGGGCTTTGCCACCATTACGACCTGCAACGAGAAACAATTGAGCCTGGTTTAGTTTTCACTAAGCCAAGAAGCGCAAAGAAACAGTCGCTACTCTCTGTAAACTTACAAACATTCACTTCTACTATATTTACAGCTATAAAAGGAATATAAATATATATACACTTTTTTTTTACATTTCTATCGAGTTTAACCAAAGTGACTTTTTTAACTTTAACATACATAATTTTAATCGAATATTTAAAATTAGATTACTAAAAGAAGATTTATCCATTTATTTTATTAAAATCGATTCTAAAGTTACAGTTATGCATATATCACTTTCAACTTTAATAGTTTTGTTCAAGTCCGCAAATTTATTGAATATGTCGTGGATTTAAGTGATATTGATTTTCACGTCGAGTAAGCTGTATATACATACATATATATGTACATATGTATGTAGTAAATAAATGTATATCAAATACAGAAGCTACACGGTTCTTTATAAATATTATAGTGTTAAATAATGTAAAAATATACATACATATTTAATATAATAATCTGCAATTAATAAGAAATAAAGAAACAAGACACGCACCTCCTTCAATGAAATTAAATAGTTTAAATAGTCGAACTATATGAAAACTCACAGATGTAGGTAAAAGAAATCTCAAATTCCACATTAACACACAATAAATTCACATCGACTATTAAAATTGTGTTAAAAATAAACGAAATAGCTTTAACTTTTTAAGTTATCAAAAAAAAAAAAAAAAAAATGCCTGCATAGTTTTTGCGAGTTCTCTAAAGCAATCTAAAAAATATGAAATCATAAGTGTTACTTTTTAAATAAGATATTTTATCTTTCGCTTCGTGTACCGTTTCTTTTGAGAGTCGCTTGAATATTCAATTTCTTAAAGGATACTTCATTCTATTATTTCGAGCAGAGTAGAGTTTTAATGCTAGAGAAATAATTTGGCAATACTAATATAAAATAAATATAAAGTCAGCTATAACTCAATTCCTAACAAAATCTATGTCCTTAATAAACTTATCCGTTCGTTAGAAAGTGAACAGGAAAAGTTCTGACCAGAGGACATACATATCATCTTCCATAACGAGAAAACTACTTTTTAGAGACATTTGCCGTACTATTTAATGTTTCTCTTAAAATTGAATCAAATAGAGTAGATATGTACTATATAGCTATTTACTTTTACTTTGTAAAAAGAAATTTAAATTTTATTAACGGGGATTGCTAATTAATTCTTGAGATATGGACACACTAATGTGAATATGTCAAGTCCGTCATTCGTAGCTAGCGCAGAATTCTGCCATAGTCTGCATTTTCGTAAAATCTACGCAAAATCTTTTAACCATATTTCTAACATATGTATGCCTTGAATGTATTCGTTAGTTCATTGCATTTTCGTAGATTTCACGAAAAATCGGACAGCGGTAGATTCAATACTACATATTCAAATTTTTCGTAAATAAATAAACGTGTTCGACCATTTTTTGACACAAAAAATATAAAATGCAATTTCGTTGCATAATTTATTGCAATTGTATTAGGAAAATAGATCAAAGTGCATACACCGCTCCGCATCGCATCACAAGTCAAGCCAGTACTGCTCTTCTGTTCGCTTTGGAACAATTTAGATGAAGTCCATCTCAGCATGTGAGCGTTAATACAAGTACATATTTTTTTTTTTAAATTTTTTTTTTCAGTTTGTATTGGTTTGAGCGTGCGTGCGCGCAATAACTACGTCCGTGCAGTTAGAGTGCGTGTTTGTATCTTTTTACCATACCTTTTGCATTCCTACCTCGTGGCACCAAATTATGTAGGCCACTATGATCCCTGCTGATCTTCTGCACTTCGCCATCCTCGGTCGGTGTTATGAGATCCCAAATGAAATTCTTGATTTTCTCATCACCCTTGTACACTTGCAAGCAATACAGTAACTGTGAAATTATACAAATAACCGGTTGTATTAGGTGAATATATTGAATTTTAAATCGTTAATATACTTACAATTATTCTGGCACAATCTTCAACGTCCATTTCACGCCAACCGCGTTTAAATTGTCCCAACTCAAGAATTTCTGGCCAACGGCACCAGCTAAAGTGAGAAAGAATAAAAGGAGCATTAGTATTTGAAAGTCGCTTGTTATTATTTAATTGTACTTTGAAGATAAATCAGTGTTTGAGAAGATTTGTACTCAGCGAAAACCTAAAGTTTTCTCAATATTAGCATGGTTGGTCATCATTTTTTGAAATATAAGCATAACATAGCATAACACGTTTTTTAGGTGTGAAGATACACAAGTAAATGCGTATAATTTGTTAAATATATGTACATACATACATATAACTGATGAAAATTTGAGATATTTTTTATAAATTTTTTACATATTTTCTATGAGAATTAAGGCTGACAATAATGCGCGTAGATATGTATGCACGGCTTTATTGACTATTTTTAAACGCTAATATTACACAGAACATAACTTTGAAAGGACTTCTTAGGTGAAGCCATTCTACAGGGCTTTTTGAAGAAGGGTTGAAAAGTGAATGCCAGCATGTTTATTGAAGCCATTCTATAGGTTGGGAATGTAAAAGACCTTTAAAAATACGTTCTGCAAATGATCTATTGGAAAGCCCTTCTAGGGGTGGCGAAAGTACTAACCCTTCAATTTGTGACACTTCATACAAAAAAGAAAGGAAAATTGAAGAAGAGAATGGACTTTAGCTTACGAAATTATCTACTGGGAATTCAGGACAAAAAGGATCATTTGTACCATCTCTGGTTAAGCACTAATCGGAACTATAAAAGCCGGTTAAGGTCATAATAAGCTATTGAGCAACTGGCGCTACGTTAGTAATATCTAAAAACCACTTAATTTTTGTCTTTTCAATATAGTAAGTAGAAGAAAAAGCAAATACGTTTTTAAGAATTTTCGAACGTATTTCGTGAAAAAATTGTTTGAAAAATTATTGCGTCACAAAACTAACAATTATAATAGGAGAAATATGTATGTATCCGCATATGTATACAGGCTGTTACACCAACAACAACTTTCCTAGTACTTGCTTTAACAAAGTTGCGAAAAATTAAGTTTCACTAGTTTGATAAGTGAAAGCCACTTAACTGAACTGAAAAAAAATATCATCGAAAGTTATTGATTTCAAATGATTTCGCAAAAAGTATTATTAGCGGAAAAGTTAAAAGTTATTCAATTACTTATGTAATAAAATTTATTGGAAATCCGTTGTACATAAAATTTTTTACTTATCATTGTTCGTTTTGTTAAAAAAAAATTGTTCACCTTTCATATAAACGATAAAGAAAATTTATTCAGTGTGCATAATTATTTGGGGTGGAACCTAACGCCATTAAGATGGAAATAACGTTACAATGCTCTTAAATATTTCCTTTTTTTCTGTTATAAATAAAACTACAAATTTTGAAGAAAGATTTTTATGCCAATTTTTTGTTTGTTTGTTTAGTTTTCTTGAACTTTGTACAAGCGTTAAAAACTAGGATTTGAATTGTTTAAAATTTTTATTTTTATATGGAAGAACACCGCAACAGCCTCGACTAAAAACACTAAGAAATTAATGGTATTTTCTACGTACTTAAAACTTGCACTTAAATTTAAAGGCCTATAGAAAAGCATACTCAAAACAATTCCAAACACCTCCGAAAGAAAATTTGGATGAAAATTTTTGGAATTTTTTGTTTAGCTTTCAACAAAGTTTAAAACTTAGATATGCAGGGTTTTTGTTAGAGACAGAATTGTTTTTTTCTTAGAAATATATACAATAAGCTTCTGGGTTTTGTTGCCAGTCAAAAGCAATTGTAACAATAAGGAGAAATTCCATTAATTGAACCTTTTTGTTTACGAGCCCCTTGGAACGATTGGTGTTTCCCTGCCTAAGTGCAATGCCACCGTTATATTTTTTAAATAATTTTAACCACTCTATAATCATAATTCATTCTAAATAAAAATATATATTTTAATGAAACAACATATTTTGATAGTAAATTAGTTTTTACACAGTCGTGTAGACGCATTGGAAAATAGAGAACTGCATTGCTCAGGTTCAATAATTCAAAATTTTGACAGCCATTGGACATGGCATCAGCAGATAATTTCGCTCTTTTTCGATCAAATCCGGCCTCAAAATCCTTCGCAGACTCGATATCCCGCTGAGTGCGAGGAGAAGCTCGGCCAAACACTGAGCTATATAGTGTTAGCGTATTATTATTATAATTATCTACGATTTATCTGCCAATTACAACATCTCGTCTAATCACAAACAACTGCTACCACCTTGTATAAAATCGCTTTGGTAAAAATTATTCATCAAGTGAACCTAACAATTTACTTCGCCTTAAATTTTAATTCTCTCTCTACTTTCGTTTGAAAATCTTGCGATAGAAAAATACGAATGACGTTGTATTCACAAAACTGAATACATAATGTCGACGCATCGTGTTGATCACGGGTCCGCCTTTTTACCCAACAACAGTTTGGAGGCGGGCGCAAAATTACTATACCAAAATGATGAGACCACTGCCGTTTTTGCTCTAGAGACATTCATCAACAATCTGCAACTAGACCTTTATCGGCTAATGAACGAAGAAGCAAAAAATGAGTATTTAGAAAAATATGATGCATTGGACATGTTCACAGCAGTTCAAGAAATAAACCGCGAGTTGGCTTCAGTTAAATTGGAAAATCACTTTCTTACAGATTTTCTCGAACGCAACGATCCGAAAATGTTGGTTGGACTAAAGACAAGACGTATCACAGCGACAATGCAAAGGCGCGTCACAACCACATCGAGCTCGGTCGGAAGCACACATTTATCGAATGCAACACCACGGCGTTCAATCGGTTCAAGACCCTCTGAAACTGTGTCCATGTATAATACTAGCCAATCAAACTATACAGGTGCTTCAAAGAAGGGTGGTCCGGGCGGTATGCATGGCGGACAAATTGAATATCGACTGAATTATAAAGCCAAATGTGACATGGCGGAAAAAGCGACAACCGAAGTGGAGAAACGTGTAAATGAAATTGAGTCTAAAGGTGCGAACATAGAGTGACTTTTTGGTTTTTTTTTTAAATGCTTTAATGCAAAGCATCAGTTTCTTTTATTGCTAAGCAATAACGGGTAATTTGCGCGGTGTAATATACGTAACTAAGATTAGATGCCAATATCAAGTTTAGTTGCGCAATCTGCAATTTTTTATCTATGTACTTCGGTTTGGAAGTTTAGGAGACAGCCACAGTAATTGAAACACAATTGCTTTTATTATTTAGAACGAACAATTATTTCTTTATAGCATTTTTGATTTGTTTGTACACTATCATTGCATTCAATATTTTCAGCAATGCAGGGTATAAAACTGCTCAATGCCCGAATTGAGGAGTTGGCATTTCGATACAATGAAACCGAGGAAACGATTCAGAATTTTCAACTACACTTTATAAAAGATGAACGAGATATTGAGTTTTTAGAAAGCGCTGGTGAAAAACAAATAGAACGAAAGTTCCGAAAATTCGTTAATAATTGGCTAAAAAATGCACGCGCATTACTTAGCACAATGCGTTTACGCATCACAGCGTTACATGAAAATTGCCAACAGCTTCGTAGTGATCTTATTACAAAGGCAGATCTTAGCGGTATACTTAGCGCAGTGGACTTTGAGCAATTGATGATTAAACGGAATGAGCTTCTTAACTCGTTAGATGAAAAAAATGCGCATATGGCTGGTTTGAAGAGTGTCACGGGCAAGGCATCACTGGCAATGTCCGAAGAAAAGCAAATTATGATGAATATTGAGGAAGAATCAAAATCCGTTGCAAACAAAACTATTGATGTGATTAAAAACGTTTCGCAGCTTGAAAGAGAAGCTAAATGTGTTGAAGAGGAAAATAAGAAGGAATTAAAAGTGTTACAAACATTAAAAGAGCAACTCGACCGCTACCAAGCGCCAAGTGTCAATCAATACGTCGAAAAGAAGGATGAACTGTTGGTTTTGGAAAAAGAGGAAAAGATGTTGCATCGCAAAATTTACATACTTAATATGAAGTTAAATAATGTTTATAATCGTTGTACAAAAATGAAGGGCAACGATATTGCTTTGTGACAACTGTAAGCAAAAGTTAATTTGTATATTTTTTAAGTAAGTTCTACATTAAATATGAGACTATATTACTTTTGCTATGATTCAATGCGCTTATTACTTAGATGTACTTACCCAAAAGAAAGCAACCCCTTCTCGACCTTAAAGCACTCAGACTTGGCCCAATTTCCATATTGTATTTCATCCAAACCTAGCGAGGCCAAAGCGTCACGCTCTCTTGGTATGTACTCGTCATTAATGCTAGTTTTCTTCTCACGTTCTCTCTCCCGCATTCGCTTCTCTTTGCGGCGTCTTGAACGCAAACCTACCGATTAAAAATGTGTATGTTTAGTTGTGTTTTTATTTACATGCTAAATACATACATATGTATATAGAATATATAAAGAATTATTTATGTACATAAATAGTATGTAGGTATATCCCTTTCATGTCCGATATTGCATATAGACAACATTGTACTTATAAGCTTCCAAGTCGCAATGTTATGCACCATAAATGACGCCCCCACCGGAATTGTGATTGGCCTCACCTAACAATAACCAGCGCTGCACAAATCCATGATAACGTTTGCATCGGACCAACTATCTATAATCGCCCCGATCGACAGACCTGGCCTCCGATCGACATACCGGACATATGTTAACTTCCACAAAGCTGACTGAGGCGGCTTTGCGATGTTCTTTCGTGGTCTTCCCATACCCACAGACGCTCACATGGACGAAAACTAGTTCCTTATTTCCCGAGGGAGCTGCAATAATAACGCACATGCCCGACGCGACCACCTTCGCAAGGCTGATCCAAGTTATTCTCGCATAAAAGAATTAAATTGTGAGATCTGCCGCTTGGTGGACGTTCAGAAGTGGAACGAACTGTGGTGAATAACATATGGTTCTTTTGAGGTCCGACAAAATTTGATGACCGATTGGAAGTGTCGTTCGGAGATTACGCTTCGTGGGACCCTTAGAGATATACGAACCTTTTTCGGCCGTCAATTTAAACCGCAGGGGCCAATTGGAAGGTTACCAAAAGGTTACGAAACCAGAGCGCCCCTTGCTAACACTTTCGCAGTTTTAACACCTACCGCGAGAGCAACGTCTTAGTTGCGTTTGATTTGTAAAAACTTCACACTCCTACAGGGCAAATGCGATAGATCGCAATCTACCTAAAAGGTCTACCAAAATCGGTACATTTTAGAGACAAATCATCAAATTAAGTAGGGTAAAACACAGAGCCTCCCTTAACCACCAGAGCAAGCTACAATTATCTTGCATGCCGCTGATTCGCCATTCCTCGAAAGTGAGTGGTTATCTCTCTGATCTTGCCAGTTTCTTCACTAGGCGGAACACGAAGGGAAGTGCAGAGGAACTGGAAGTTATACCATGTGGAATATAAAACTCAAAAAACAGAAGAGAAGAGAAATGAAAACAAAAATAATATTTTAAGCTAATTCGTTCATCATAATAAAAAATCAAACTTTTATGCGTTGCCATGTTGCGAAGGAAGGGATTTCAGCCGAGCAATTCTACTCTCAAGTCTGGCACGACAACAATAAATGCAATAAATTATTATCAGCTGGATTGAGGCCAATCCGAATGAACCAATTTGTTAACGACAATAACCCCGATTCTCTTTTTTCTACCACATACAGGAAATGTTCATTCTGAGGAGCCAGAGTGGCGTCAATAAAATTTAAGTAATAAATACTTTATGCGCGAGGTATTCAAATAGCCTACCAGTTGAGATGCTAGGCTACGCTGGCATTGTGGTTCCCTTTCGATAGGGACCATTGACTAACAAGCAATAAAGCTACCTATGCATTCGACGAGTGGGGGAATTTGATCAGATGGACACCGGACTCAATGCACCATTAGAAAATTCATGCTGACTCAGTTAGTTAGGTCTAACGATAAAATATTTAGCTTGCAAGCAAATCGAAAACAATTAGAACAATTATTCAAAACGAGATAAGATCAGGTATGTATTAAGCATCAATATTCAGGGTAAATGTGGAGACAGTGCTTAGTGACTTTAAAACTAAGTCAAATATATGTTTTAAACTAAAAAAAAAAAGCTCTGAATGTGATCAATATCGGGATGGCCATTTAAAGCTACACTCATAATGTGCACTATTATCCTTGAATGCTGCATTGCCGAAGATATGTGGACATATCCGAAGATGTGAATGTGGAAAACACTGGGTTTCCAGCACCCAATAACTGCAAACTGAAATTGCAAATGCAATTATTCTATACAAGTGATCGTCGCTGCACCAAGAAAAACAGTTATACTGTTTTTGTCAATATTTTATATTGCATATTGTTTAACTTAATGCTATCTTTTGTCCTCATCGCTGCATTCGTCGGTTTTTTATACCTTTTTTGTTTTAAAGATGAATAAAATTAGCTAAAAAATAATTAAAAATTTACCAATAAACTTTTGGCGCAATGACAATATGTTCGTAAACTTTGGTTCGAAAACGTGTTAAGGCTTTGAGGCAGAGGACTACGGAAAACTAGCAGAGACAATGGAAATGTTTCAAGAAGAAGAATACGCAATTATTTTGTGTGCAGAGGTAAGCTTGCGACGCAAGCTTCGCAATTGATCTGCGCCATGCAAAGTGTTTATTAAAAGGTTACTACCTAAGATAATCCTTGAAAATATGCACAGAGACACTGCAGGATGAGAGGTCATTTCGATATACATAAATAAACGTATTCTTCCGCTTCTGGAAAGAAGGCATCGAGACAACGTTGTTGTGAGTTTATATATATACATATACATATCGCTAAGATATAATTGTTTATGCTTAAAGTTAAGTTAAGACTACCCAAATGTAAATTACGTTTGCTTCTCATACTTACTTATGCCACCTTCTTCGTCGCTGTTTTCATTGGAAGAGTCGTCTGAATTGATTTCCATAACATCCTCATGACCATAACGTTTGATTTGTGTACGTCTTCTAGGCTCGGACAATACAAGATCTTCGGTTTCGTCGCGTTCACAGGCATCTGGATCAATATCCGCTTTCTTGGCCCACTTCGTCCAAAAGTCGGGATCATCGATTTTAATATCCGACCGATTACCCGAAGCAGCAAATGAAGCTTTTGAGAAAGTTGATCCCTTTTCGGATTCCATCGTAATAACTTGTGTGCGTCGTTTCAATATCGAATCAATGTCTTCTTCACAAAACTTATCGCCGGCATTGTCATCGTCCATCACAGCGCCGTACGCGCCCTTTCGCAGCAAATCTTCAATTTCCTTCTTTGATAGCTGGCGATTGCTACCGTCCTTAGAGTTTTGCGTATTCATGGATTGTAACACTGCTTTGTCCAAACCAAGCTTGAGTGAAGCTTTATCGAACATTTCACGTTCGTATGTGTTTCGGCAGAGCAAGCGATAAATCTTTACCATTTTACGTTGACCGATACGATGACAACGCGCTTGCGCTTGCAAATCGTTTTGTGGATTCCAATCGGAATCATAAATGATAACAGTATCGGCGGCAGTCAAGTTGATACCCAAACCACCGGCTTTTGTGCACAACAAAAATACAAAACGATCCGAGCCGGGCTTCGAGTACCGATCTATAGCTTCTTGACGTAAATTTCCACGTATGCGGCCATCGATACGTTCAAACGGATACTTTTTATACACTAAATAATCTTCCAAGATGTCAAGGCAACGCACCATTTGACTGAAAATCAAAACACGGTGACCATTCGCTCTCAGCTTTGGCAGTAGTTTGTCAATCAATACCATTTTACCGGCCGATTGTATCAGATTTTTGTAATAAGACTCGGGATCATCGCCATGTTGCGCACGAAAATCATATTGTATTTGCTCTTCGGCACCATTCAACAGATACGGATGTATACAGCATTTACGCAACTCCATCATTGTGTTCATGAGATTGGGTATGTTCGCCGAAGTTGTGCCCTTCTTAAGGAAGGAAAAGTTCTGCTCCAAAATACCTCGATAGTATTTCTTTTGGATATTTGTCAATTCTACTTCGATGATAGTTTCTTCTTTCGGAGCAAGCGATTTTTCAACATCATCCTTGAGACGACGCAACATCATTGGTTTCAACAAAGCTTGTAATTTATTCACTTCTTCTTCGGTGCGTAAACTACCGAATTCCGACATAAACTCCTCGGGACATGAGAATTGACTCGGTTCAAGGAAATTCAATAGTGAAAATAATTCACTAATATTATTTTGTAAAGGTGTGCCGGACAGTAGTACACGGTGCTCAAGATTCAATTGACGCAGACCCTCAAGCAATTTGCAATTTCGATTCTTTAAGCGATGCGCCTCATCGATGACGCATAAACGCCAAGTAAACGCTTTCAAATCCATGTGATCGGTTACAATCATTTCAAATGTTGTAATGAGTACATTAAATTTGACTGGCTCTTTTAGTACCTTGCCACTTTCGGTTTTATAATAGAATTCATAGTCTTGTATCATTTGTTTGCTCGTTACTGAACCATGATAAACGACAACATTCATATCTGTCCACCCTTCGAACTCGCGCTGCCAATTTGGTATTGTCGATAAGGGCGCAATGACGAGGAAAGGTCCGCGGATGCCATATTCATACACCGAATGTACGAATGTTAAACTTTGTATGGTCTTCCCCAAACCCATCTCATCGGCCAAAATACAATTATGTGAATTAAACCACGAAAACTTTAACCAATTCAAACCTTCTAATTGATATGGACGTAACGAGTTGGCCCCTTTATAAACCAGCGTCTTTTCAAGTTTCTTCCATTGCTCGGGATGTGGACGCTTCTTATTCTTCCACTCAGCACGTGGTGGTAATTTATTGAAACGCATATATTGCTCAATTTTATCGGCGTCTACATCTTCTTCCAATTCCCATGTACAATCTTCATATGCTAAAGATTTCCACTTCACAAGGTAATGTTTTGTAGTTTCGCGCGTGTTTTCATCTGTATGCACAGACATATCTAGCACGCGATCGACTTCTACAAAATCGGGATTGAAGGGTTCTTCCTCGATACTGTCGAATATGTTTATTTGTTGTGCTTGCTTTTGTTGGAAACGCCGAATCTTGGCGGTAACTCGACGGTCTCCTTTAAAAAGCTCCTCTTCGGTACGCCACTCGCAGTGGAGATACGAGAAATTTCTATACTTTACGAAAAATTCTTCAACGTCGATGTAAACTGGTTCTGGTTTAGTTGAAATAGAATCGGCATCCTTACTATTGTCATCATCTTTATCTTTATTTTCGGTTTTATCTGTAATATCTTGGTTATCCTTGTCATTGTTATCCTCTTCCTTAGCTTTATTCTCTTCCTCATCCTCATCCTTATCTTCTTCCTTGCCATTTTTATTATCATTTTTTTCATCTTTATCAATAGCATTGTCTTTTTCAGTCGTGGTAACAGCATCAACATCTTCTGCCTCTGCCTTCTTAACCTCTGAATCATTATTAACCGTCGTTGCTAATTCTTTGTCCGCATCAGCCTTCGGTTCAACATCAACATCCATTTGTTCCACTTTCTCAATATTTTCTACATCGCTTTCATTCTTCACAACTTCTTGTGTTTCATTTAAGTTATTAACGATCGTTTTTGTGGAATCATCTTCGTCTGGTTTTATTTCATCTGTTTTTTCTTCGGCTGCATTTTTTACGGAGCCATCATCTTTAGCACCATTGCTATTAGGTACTTCGTCCTTAGAAGGCGTATTTTCTTCAGACATATGTTGCGACTCTTCGCTTTTATTTTCTTTTGCAGTATCGTCAATGCATTTCTCAACAATCGGTTGTGTTTCACTCTCATCCACGTCCATTTTCTGAGAGCACTTCTCATCGTCAACACTCTTATTCGTTTCTGTTTCGCTGTTCTCTACTTCATTTTCCTCTTTCATTTTCTCATCCACCACCGTTGTCGCTTCTTCAACAGAATTTTCTTTATCATCTATTGGCACTTCTAATGCCTTACTTTCATCGGCCTCCTCCAACATTTTGGGACTTTTTTCAGAGTTTTCTTCCTTTCCTTCGTTCTCTGTTGTGTCTTCTTTTACTAAAGCGGGAAGCTGGTCGGGTATCAACTCTCGTCTACCCATGCGAACGGCCAACACGTATTGTACTACCATGCTGTCCTCATCGCCTGTATTAATATAAACATAATTGGGCTTAGAAGATATCGGGGGTGGGCCTTCAAGTACAGATTTATCTTTCTCTGTCACTGTGCTAGAGCTGGCCTCCGTAACAGTTCCGTCCTCAACTTCTGCTGTTATCGGTTTTTCATCAGTTCCAACGGCCTCACATTCAGCCCCCGAGTTAACTGCACTTGTGTCAGCTTTTTCTGCATCACTACTCTGAGTTAGTGCGACTGCTGCTGCGGCCGCGGCCGCTGCTACTGATGCTGCTGCTGCTGCTGCTACCGCTGCTGCCGAGCCCTTCTTTTCCTTTTTAACCGGAGACGCCATCAAAGATGACTCATCATCTGAAAAACGTAACATCACATCGTCTATGTACTTCTTACGCTGAGTGTTGCGAGAGGAGCGTCGCTTATTCGTATCTGTCTCCGAGTCTGGTGGTGGCGACGGTGGAGGCGTGGTCGCCAAAGTGTCATCTTCACCATCCGATTCGGGAACGATTCGGCCACGATTACGGCGCTTCTTAAGCGCACGTGCAGAGAGCGTGCCTCGGCGACGTGTTGTATAGGTGGCATCGTCGCTGTTATTGCCACGATTACGGCCGCCCGAACGCTTCTTACTTCGCCTACTAGGTGTAGTTGTGGCATCACCTGCAGAATCGGGTACTGAGTCCACCGTTTCATCGCCAGCTTCTGTAGACTTTTCGTCGTCCGCCGTCGCTCGCGTTGTGGGTATTTTTGAAACCGGTATATCATCGTAGTCAGGTGCTTCTCCTTCAATATTGGTTGATTTGTTTTCGCTACCAGGCTCATCTGTTGTTGTAGTTTCAGGCTTATTAGCGCCTTCGCCATTATCAGTTGTCGCATTACTGATTTGTTCGACAGCATCTGACTTACAAACGGAAAGTGGTTTGTTGTCTTCGGCTTCGCTGCCATCGGCCTTTTCTTCTTCTTCGCCGTTCTTCTTCTTTTTAGCACCACTGCGCCTACGTATCGAAGCAAGTGATTCACTTGGATTTTGCTCACCATCTTTTATCTTTTTCGCTTTAGGAGTACGATCACGTGGTGGTTTATTTGGATCCTTCGGCGCACGAGGCTTACGCGGTTTCTTTTTCTTGCCTGCGTCATCAGTGGACGTGTCTAATTCATTTGCTGAGTGTACAATATCTTGCGAGTGATCTCCACTTCCTTCATTATACTCAACCATTCCTACAACCGATGTATCGCCGGCACCTTGTGTAACACAATCCTCAGACACTGGCAATTGAGTGGTTGGAATTGCATGTGTGGGCACAATGTTGCCACTAATATCGACAATATCGCTGGTTGGCTGCAACAATTGTTGCATTGCAGCCTTCTCGCCCTTCTTAGTACGTGGTTTACGCGGCTTGTTTGTACCCTTGCCTCGTCCTCGTCCAGTGGTGCTAGAGACTTGTGGACTCTCCACCATCATTTGGCTGTGCAGTAAACTACTGCTTCCATATAAAGAAGGTAAACCGCTAGTCTGGTAGAAAACACATTGCGGACCACCGCCTGCGCACTGATCATTCACCTCATGTTGTTGCAACATATTTAAACGTTCCTGCAGACGTACAATTTTTTCTTGATGGTCGGGTCCTGTCGGCGGCATGCAATACATTTCTTGCAGTTGTTGCTGTAATGCAGCGATTTCTTGCTGATGCAACATTGGATAAGGAGGATATATGTGACCTGGTGGCGGCACATGTGGACCATATGGGGGCAACATTATTTGTTGAGTACCGTCATAGCCTATGGCCGTCATGCCAGGCGCATTGGCCAAGGGATGATGCGGCAGCAAGCTTGGCGGCAACATCGTTGCAATGGGAGGTTGTGGTTGTGGTTGAGCATTGGGTGTCGCTGCCGACACATTCTGTGCTGACGCCAACTGAGCAGCGGTATCGCCCGTAGCCGTTGTCGTCCCTGTATTCTGCTGTGGTTGTAAAGGAGTTGGTTCTGGCAATGTTAGTTGTGGCTGTGTTGTGGGTTGATCGGTGGCAGTCGTTTGTTGTTCAGTTTCTGTAGCAGACAGTGTCTCCTCGGAGCACTTTACCTGTTCCAAGAGCACGTCAGGCAAGGTGGTGGTATCTGACGGCTTGCTTGTTTCTTCAAGCATGTCTGTAGCTGAAGTAATGGCATTTCCTGATAGATTTTCTTCTTCGGCTGGCTTTGTAACTTCAGCAGCTGAGTCGATTGATTTGAAACCGATATCTATTTGCTGTTCGGTAGAGGCGATCGGTTGCACTGACACTTCCTCCACCGAGCATTTATTCTCCTGTTGCAGCAGCTTGCTTGTACTATCGTAATCATTTACGCTTGCAGCAGCGCCTATGAATGATGACTGCGAATTACTATCTAGCATTGCTGCGGCAGCCGAAGCAGCAGATGATGCCGCAGCTACAGCAGCGCTGGTTGAAGACATTGAATTGTTGTCGAAAAGACTAACGCCAGCGCTGTCTAGCAGTCCGCCGTGGGCTGTGGCTGTGGCTGAATTCGAGTTACTATTCAACACCGCATTACCTAGACTCTCAATGCCTGATAATGATTGTTGCTGATGATTACTGCTGTTGATCGAGCTCTGAGAATTACTATCATGCACCGAGGTGGGCTGATTGTTAACGATGCTATTGGTGGAGCTATTACTGCTACTGTTATTACTATCGTTTGCTGCTACTGCCAATGTGGAAGAATCGTTGGAATTTGCGGTCTCGTTAAGAATGCTAGCCAAATGGTGTGAAGGAGTTGTTGGTTGTTGCGTCGTTTGCTGCAGCTGCTGCTGCTGCTGAATCGACATTGACTGGTGTTGTTGCTGCTGTTGTTGCGCAGTGATGTTTTGCGTCGATCCTGCTGGTGACGAAACATGTGCTGGCGACATTACCGTTTGTGTCATTGGTTGTTGTAATTCTCGCTGTTGCATTTGTGTGTTCTGTTGTTGTTGATGCTGTGCCAATGGTTGCTGTTGTGGCTGTGATTGAGACTGTGACTGTGCCTGAGGCTGTGTTTGGGTTTGCGAGAGTGGTGCCTCCAGCTGTGAAGTCTGTTGTTGTTGCTGCTGCAGGCTTGTCTGCAGAGTCGCTGCAGTATCTTGGGTAGCCGTTAGCATTGCAGCAAATGGATCACCGAGCAATTGTTGGCTATGCTGTTGCTGATATGGTTGATGCAATTGTTGTTGTGGCGTGGGCTGATTGTGTGGTGACAGTTGTGGATGATGTCTGGGTGACTGCTGTTGAAGGATAGACTGTTGATGTGGCGAGTGTTGTTGCTGCTGCTGCTGCTGATGCGGCGAAAGTTGCTGTTGCAGTTGTGACTGAACATGAGGCGACTGCTGCTGTTGTTGCTGCGCTTGCGAAGTTTGTACAATGCCAACATTGGGATCATGAGTTGGTGTGCTTCTGCTCATAAGCGAGGCAGTTGTATGATCCGTAGAAGGCGGCAACTGATGATGGCCTATATGATGGACGCTCGACAAACCGGTTGGTTGATGGTGCAGTTGCTGTTGCTGCGACTGTGGCGGCGGTTGTGTAGGTGGTGGCGCTTGTTGTTGTTGTGGTTGCTGCTGCTGCTGTTGTTGTTGTTGTTGTGGATGCATTGGTGACATAGATGACAACTGCTGTTGCTGCAACTGTTGCTGTTGTTGATGGTGCTGGTGGCCGCTACCAACAATATCATTAATGGAATGCTGTAACTGCTCGTTCAATTGTTGATGCTGTGGCTGCGGTTGCGATTGTGGCGGTTGTGTCTGTTGCTGTGGCGGCGGTGCTTGTTGCTGTTGTTGTTGCTGTTGAGGCGCCCCAATGGTCGAAGGGTGCGCAGCTGCTTGCTGCTGCTGCTGCTGCTGGTGACTCATACTTTGCGCCTGAGCGTATAAATTTATTTGTTGCTGTTGGTGTTGTAACTGCGATTGGGAACTCATGCCGCTACTCACACTCAGTGCAGTTGGGTTCTGTGGCTGCGGCAAACTTAAGTGCGGACTCCATTGAAGATGATGTTGGGGCGAAACCGGCATGCGTGGCCCCATTGGTGACATTGCTGCGTGGCTAGAGGCTTGACGATATGCCGATGGATAGTCCATTGGTACACTCCCGGGTCCAGTCATAACGCTCTGCGTCGGCATGACCATTTGTTCCAGTGCTTGCAGAGTGTTGACGACTGGTGGACCACCACTAGTTTTGGAGCTTGGTGGTCCTGTATTTGGTAGTTGTGGGCGTGGCGATGTAAGGCCAACCATACCCGATATGCTGTGGTGCGTCGGTTGTTGCTGGCTGGGCGAATTCACTTGTTGCTGGGTTTGTGCTTGCGCTTGTGACTGTGGCGGTGGTTTGGCTGGCGACATGCCGGGACGAGGAGACATTTGCGGATGTGGCGACATTGTTGGTGGTCTTGGTGACATTTGTGGCGAAAGCTGTGGAAATGGAGCTCGATATTGTGGCGATGATGACAATTGTGATGGCGGTGCCTGATGTTTAGATGACGACAAATACGATGCTGCGGCGGATTGTACACTTTGTACACTGTTTGACTGTTGTTGATTTTGTTGTTGCTGTTGTTGTTGCTGCTGCTGCTGTTGTTGCTGATGATGGCTACCATAGCTTGGTGGCACTCCGATGGAATGCGGGGGAGGCAAACCAGCACCCGGTAGTTGCTGATGCTGGCTTGGTGGCTGTATAAGGCCAACATGATTTTGTTGCTGTTGTTGGATCTGCTGCGGCTGTTGTTGACTCTGCATCATATGTGCGGTGGACTGCTGCTGCTGCTGCTGAGCCGTACCCAACCCGGGCGGTAAAGATGGCTGATTGGCCACGCTGTTACTGCCATGCGGTAGACCTGTGGGAGTTTGCTGCTGTTGTTGTTGTTGCTGCTGCTGACTACCAGGACCCATATGGGTTGCACTAATCGCTCCCAACTGCCCAGCCTGCTGCTGCTGCGCAGTTAAGTGATGCGTTGGTACGGTGGTCGGTGCAGCCGATGTTGGCACATGTTGACCGTAAGGATTTGTCTGATCCAAATGTACATATGGAACGTGTTGAGCAGTACGACCTGACTGATGTTGCATGGGATTACCATAAGGGCTATGTGTGTAAGCTTGCGGGCCACCTGGTACCGATACCGATGAACCTGTCTGACCCGTTGATGTCGGTGCAACTGGGTATAGCGGATGTTGACCCGGAGCTTGAGGATAATGTTGCGGCAAACGGGTTTGTTGGTTTGGTTGCTGCTGCTGCTGCTGCGGTGTAGGCGCTTGTTGTTGCTGCGGTTGTTGTGTCTGTGACAACGCGCCATACCCGGCAGCACTAACGCTCGGACCAGGTTGTTGCAACAATCCACCAATACCCATTTGCTGTGAAGCATACGATAATTTTTGTTGCTCTTGTTGACCGTAGGTGGGCATATGCTGGCGATAGCTGGAATGGTAATGGGGTGAGGGAATTTTTTTTTATTACTACGTGTAGTTTTATCTTGCCGCGCCAATGTTTTTTGTGTATATTCAAATAGAATCTTACCTCGGCTGCGCTGTAGGCTGACGCTGTTGTGTTGGCGGTGGAACCTGAGGATGACCATACGCACTCAGACCAGATGCTGGATAGGCAGACTGACTTGGAGCAGAGCCCCAGCCACCTAAGTCGCCCATTCCCAGGCTGTGTTGCTCAGCGCCCGCCAACCCGTAGATATTATCCGGCGTTGGTTGGTACGTTGGATATTGAGTCTGTTGCTGCAGTGGATGCGGAGCCCGATGGCGTGGCGGATAGGAGCCCGGAGGACCCATCGCCCGCGGTGTTGCTGCCGCTGCGGCTGCTGCTGCTGCGGATGGGTCATATCGATAGTACGGGTCTCTGCAAGGTGGGAGATGTGAAGAGAATAATTAAACAATTAGCTATTGAATGCGCAACATAAATATCGAAATACATATATGTACATAGATTAATGAAAAGATTTTAATAGTGCACCATTAACATTTCTGTCATTTTAATATGAAATTTATTGCTTTGTTTTTTTTTTTTACGTTTGCACTTACCCTTGGTGATTTCCGTGGAACATATTTTGTGCATTTCCGTCCATCAGATTTTACCAACGGTCAAAAGCAAAAACCTATTTGTACCACACTTGTTGCAGTTGAAATATTTGGTGCAATTTACGTAGTACAAAATCTAGGAGCCTGTTGATCGATTCTTGCTACAACGATGCAAATCGTTTCAACACTCCTTCCAATTGAGTTTGCGCTCATCCGTTTGTAGCTTGCATCAAACCGTTTTTATAACCGTCCCGCCAAAAAATATTGGTAGGCGGCAAGTATATAAGTAGATGAGCGTGTCTGCCCGATTAACTTTGTGTCGATTATCTATAAACCTTTTCGTATGCGAACTGCGGGATTTTTCCCTTGCAATATTTTCAATTGGATATTTTATTGTGTCTGTGCATTAACGGTCCACTTTTCATTTGTTAAATTATAAATAAACTAGACATTTTGTCCGCCTCTCCTTTTCTTTTTTCTTTAATTTATTTGTATTTGTTTGCTTGCTTCACTAGCTAATTATTTGATTAAAACTCTTTTAAAACTACTAATTAATTATTTTTTTTAGATATTATTTTCCAATGTAAACGAAGTTAAAAGGACCCTTGACATTTTTAGCAGTGACACATCATTTACAGCTGCAAGAAAAAAATACAAACATATGTTTGAGAATGCATTAGCATACTCTTTTAAGTGGAATTGAGTGAAATTATTTCACAGAAGCGCGTCAAGTTTGAGCAAATCTTGGTGAGCACATAAGAGTTAACTGAAAGAAAAAAGAAAGCTGTTTAAGTAAATATTAAATTCCATAATTAAATCTAAAACTTAAACATATTTATTTATTTTACGTATGTACAATATATTTAAATCAACTAAATCTTAAGTATTCGGTGTAGGTGTACAGTTCTCAAAAATTTTATATGTACATAAATATGTTTGTGTGCTTTTGTCCACTTTTAACAAAACAAATCCACTTTTAATAAAACAAATTCCTTTTTTAATAAAAACTAAGGCTTAGAAATTGAAAATTAAATAATTTGATTACATAGTTACATAGCAAAAAATATTTAACAGGGAAAATACTGTAGTTGGGGGTGTATATTCTCTGAGTATAAATCAAGTAACAGCTGCCAAAAAGACTAACTCCGAAAAAAGTATTGCCTCATTGAAAACCACACGCTTAAAAAAAAAACACCATTACATATGTAAGTACATATATAAAAACACATGACAGGTGTTTGTGGTGATACTCATTTAACGTCGCAAACTTATGGCATTTGTTGTAAACTACGCAAAATGTCAATGTCGCAAAACAGCTGTTAATATGCGAGACTATTTTCACCGGCATTCATGGCATTTTATCGCAAATCTTTATCAGCTGTTAACAACTTACATATATGTATCTCTAGAATTATTCCACACGATGTGCTTTTTGGTTTGTTAATCGTCATTACCAAAAAGGTTTTAATTAGTTTAATACTTTCAATGAAAACACTTGCCCTTTAAGCTTACCCTACCCACTGTGTATTGGTTGGTTCAGGTAGATAACTTAGCATTGGTAAAACCGAAACGATCTTAAACTTCCTCGTAGACCTAATGAATTCAAGAATTAAATTGGTTACTGGACGACTTCTCGACTCTGACGCTATATGACGGTAGATCTTCTACAAAGTATTTCTTTTCACATTATCAATCTATATTAGGTAAGTTCGCGTACGTATAATTATTGAAAGTTTTCGAAAACTATCAGCTTTTAGCGTTCGCGAACGCAAAAAACTTACAAAGGGAAGCTGTTGGTCTCTGCTGGAAAAATGTTTGCCCGCAGAAATTTGCCAACAAGAAAACAGCTGATCAAAAACAGATGATTGCAATTTGTATTAATTAGAAGTCTTTGTTAAATAATTAAAAATTTAAAATTATAAACTATTAGTGTTAAACCTACAAGAAGCAAGCAATTGTTAATTTGGATAAGTTTCCTTTGTATCATGTTTCAAGATGCGGACAAGAATTCTATCAGCCGTTCGTTGAATTTGCAAGTTTCTGCTAATTTTGCTTTCGCGTACTATTTTGGATATTTTTCTCTTGTGTTTCGTTCCAAGATACTGAACAACTTAATTTCAAAAATATATTTAAAAACGGTTTTCATCTATTTAAAAAGGTCAAATAAATTAAATGAAGTACTTGATGAAAGATGCCAAAAAAATATTCGACAGATTTCGTAGAACGTTTAACGTCACTGCGGACGGGAATCTTAAATCCATGTGAAACTTTTCGCCGAATAGGCGGACTGGGAAAATGTAACGCTACATAAAATTGAATAGCTTCGATTGCTGTAAGACAAAATTATTTAAAGAATATACATAGCTACATAATAATGTGATGTGCTTGTCGATTTACTTATATTTTTCATAAAATTAAATTCTCGACCTCTCAAATTTCGTAAGAATGGCATACAATTTAATAGTCTTTTTTGTATATATGTATATTCATACATACTTATACGAACGTAGATACATACTCGAACATATGTACATTATCAAAGCGGCGTTTAGACAGAGCTTTAATTGATGCAATTACGTTTATTTTGAATAGAAAAAACTTACTAATTCACTGAATTAATCGCTGCTTGAACAAACTGAAATACTACACAATACTCGTAATGTTAAGTTTTCATTATTGACATTTTGACAAAACATTTAATTGAAAATAGCGGATATTGCCATTAAAACAGGTTAATTCAACATATTGGCATCAATTGTCATATTTTTCTGCCAAAAATATGATATAATGAAATAGACAAAATTCTACGATACCGTTTTTTATCACTTGTACCGGCGTTTTTTTATTTTCAATAAAAATAAATGTATCCAGTAAATTTAGTACAAAACAGCCGCATTCGAAATTCTACTATACTTGCACGTCAAGGACCGAAGCAAGGTACCCCGCCTTTAAGAATCAAAACTCCTGAGAGAATGTTAATAAAGGAAAACAATCCTTTCAGCGTTGTCAATCGACGTGTTATGAATTATGTTTTTTTTTCGATTTTATTATATTACTCTTGTATTAAAGTATCGCAAAATTGCTCCTTGCCATCCATCGTGGGTCACACAACTTCTCAGGCTATAATGTTGAAAAACAAAACGTGTACTCTGTCAATGTGAGTTTCTTTTTCCATATTTGAAATGCTTATCGATTGGCAAATTTGTTATTCTTCAGTTGTCTTTCACTTACTTGAATGCTACTCAATCAAATCAACATACTTTTTGTCTTATAAGTATATCGGTTTAAAGTGTTTGTATTTGCTTTAAAAAATTGAAATTATTAAATTATTAAGTAAAACCAGCTAAAGCCAAATAAGTTATTTTGTCAAAAGTCCACAAACCAATTTGAGTTATAAAAGTAAATAAAGCCAAAAATATGTTTAGTACGCTAATAGATATTTGTAAAATTTTGTTGAGTATGTAAATAAAAATTTGTACGGACACAAACGTACATATGTACATATATACAGTGTCGGACAAAAAAATAGGGTCAAGTTTCTCATAAAATGTTAATGATAAATATTTTTTCAAATAAAAGCAATAATTTTTTATTAAATATTTTATTTAATTCTCATATCATTCCATTTTATATACATACATATGTATACGATCAAAGAAAGAAAAATTCCAGTTGTAACAAAAAAATAATTAAAAGGTATGTTTCGGGTCATTATCTTGCTGGAACTGCTACTTTAGTGGCATTTCCCATTCCGCGTAAGGCAACATAACTTCACTAAGGATGCGTAAGTAATAGTGCTTATCCATTATTTGCTCTATTCTTAAAAGCGGCCCGATACCGTACCATGAGAAGCAGCCCCACACCATTATTCTTTCACCGCCGTGCTTAAAGGTTTTCACGGTGTAATTGGGGTTAAGTTCTGCATTTTCCTCGGTCTTCGTACCAACCTTTTTCCATTACTCCCGATTAAATTTACTTTCGACTCGTCAGACCATAACACATTTTGCCATTTTTTTTTTCCATTTATAGGACCATCCCAATTCAAGTGCGAATTTGCGAATTTTATTCGCGCGCTCCTATGGTTTTGCGTTAACATTGGGACCTTGCGAGGTGATCTTCCAAAGAGCTGTTGTTATCTTAAACGTCGGCGAACACTTCGAGCGCAAATTCCTCGTGTATCTTTTTGGCAGACTGTAACGGGTTTTTTTTTAGAGAAGCGTGAGACGCTGATCGTCTCTTTAGTTTTTCGGGGTCTACCTCTATTAAGTTTGACTCGCGGAGCCCGTAAAACATTAAAAACTAAATTCTGTGACCTCCAACCAAGCGAGCTATTTCACCTTGGGTTTTCCCATCTTTTCTTAACTTTAGTATCACTTCCTTTTCTTCTATGTTGCAGTGCTTCGCTCGATCCATATTAAATCTACGCTTTTAGGAATTTGTTAAAAACGCACTTGATTATTATTAATTAACAATAAAAAAAAAAATACTTACAAATCTTATTTTTGACTTAAACGCGTAAAACGTGAATATTTTATTTGTGACCCTATCTTATTGTCCGCAACCAAAGGCCTACTTATTGCGTTGGTTGCAATATGGAATAATAAATTGTCCTATGCTTTTCTGATTTCGCTTGCATAAGATTCTAGAAATTTTACTTAATTAATAAGTGATGAGTTTGACCCTATTTTTTTGTCCGACACTGTATGTTTGTACATATAAACATGCGTATGCACGCATGTGTGTAGGTACACATAGAAATTGTATATAATGTATCTAGATATGTACATATCTACTTCACTTTGAAATGAAATAAACCTTTGGTATTTGTTGATTGTAGCCAACGCAATTACATTTAAGGGGAAAAGCTATACGCTTATGAATATTTTAATTAACATAAACGCACAGCATTGCCCCCTGAAGGTAATGCAATTTTCACCCTCCTAACCAGTTTATATGTATATCCATACATACTTAGTTAAATGCAAATGTAATTGCATAATAACTTATACATACATATGTATATATTACAATGTTTATAGTTTTATACAGATAACTACTTAATATATACTAATCTGCATGTGATACAGTCGCGAAAGCCCGAATAAAAAAATATAAAATTAGCACATGCACATGTTTGTATGTATGTATGTATGTATGTACATATATGTATGTTCATGTGTGTAAAACAGTATGTCAATATACATATGTACATATTCTTCTTATGTTCATTATAACCTCGTTATAATTTTATAATTAACAAAAAATATCTAAATAAATCGGTTAAGTTTTCTAATATACATATGCTTGTAAAAAAGAATTCTGAGCCTGAAGATCAAACAGAAAACAAAAAAAAAACATCAACAAAAAATTTCGAAATACACTTTCAAGCACTTACAACTACATATGTATATATAAAAAATGGTTAAAAAGAAATGCTCCGTTTATAATCTGAGATGACATCATGCAAACAGCTGATTCTGCTAAATTCGTCAAAACCAGGGTAGCGGTGAGTGGTTCGGCGTCATATTCGCTGCATCGTGGTCGAAATGTACAAGAAGCGACCGCACGTTATGCAAGTCATAAACGTTGCGACCTTTGTTTCGTTTAACGCAACCATATCGGTACTGTCATTAAAAGTTTCACTTCAAAAATGTTCTAAATTTGTCGGATGGGGTATGAGTAAGGTTAGTGCAAGGAGAGTTCTTAAATTTCTTGCCACTGTTCGAAAACAATAACGTTTCCATCACTTTTTGAAGGCCGAAAACTCTGGATTTTTTTTTTTTTTTCATCCACCAAGAATGTGGATCGAAAGTGTACCAGACTTTAGTTTTCGTTATTTCCACAAAAGTCTTAATTAAATCCGATTTTAATTTCATACCTGCCAACACAGTTATTAAGGAAATGGCCTCAAGGGTAATCGTATAACGCAAAGAGGGAGTTCAGAAGTTTTTAAACTGTAAAATGATAACTTTCTTAAATTTAAGTATTACCTCCGATTTGAATTAAATTGCACAAACCGCCTCAGTGGGGGTTATGAATTACCGATTTTATTAAAAAAAAAAAATATTAACTTTGTCATATTTATTGTGATTATGAGAAGAGTTAACAGATATGTATTTTCACAATTTCAAGACCTCTGAGGCAGGTCTTACCGCATAGTTTTTCAAATCTTTTCACAGTGCAGATATTTATGACCAAGTGAAAAATTGCATGAGAAGTCTTCCTTTTTGATGTATAAAGTTGAAAAATAATGTGCGCACTAATGCACATACGTACATATGAATATATGTATGTATGTATGTACATATGTATGTATAGGTCCATCTACATACCCACATATCTGCTTATGTATGTACAGAAGTATGAGCGTATGTTGATGTGTATTTTTATACCACTAATTTGCAATTGTTGTTGCTAAACATCACAACTTTCCAGCTCTCTCATTCGTTTGTGGTAGCTTTTTTTATTTTCGTAATACATACTATTTTATTGTAATTATTATTGTGTACATGCATAAATATGTTTGTAGATATGTGCATATGTATAGTATGTATGTATGTATGTATGTATGTATGTATGTAGGTAGGTATAGTATGTATGGACATGACGTGCTCAATTATACATTTTTGAGAAATCCAATGAAATTGGAATTGTGCTTGAACTGGCTTCGACGATGATTGACTGTACTTTTAAATATTTGCTTTTTGCTAGATAGATAATATCGATTGAAGTTAATGAAAATTTTAACAAATTATAAATGCACATACATACATATGTATGTATGTACATCCATATGTATGTATATGCTTATGTAAATGCATACATATAAATTTAGAAAATAACAATAGCACTTTAGTGAAATACATGTACGAGTATGTATGTGCTTATGTGCATTCATATTATATGTATGTATGTATGTATACATATGCTTTATCTAATTTTACATTGAGAAAAATTAATTTTGCACTTTATTTATATACTCGTACGTTTGTATACAGCTACATATGTACATATGTACATAGATGTTTGGCCGAGTTTCTCCTACCATTTGTAGTGTGCGTCTTAACGTTTTGCCACAAATGGGATGGCCTACAGCTTTACGCTGACTTCGAATGGCAATCTCGGCTAGAGTACTCATATCACCATCATCGGGCGACATGTAGAGCGGTTGATAAAAACAACAGAAACCCTTCAAACTCTGAGAATAGTTGCAAAGGAACATGCGACCAATGCCCCTATTGCCGGTCTACTAGCCACACTTACTAAACCCGTTCTTCGTATTATATTTGGCAATTGATCTCAGTATATGTACACAAAAGCACAGATAACATCCCTGATTTTAAGGTTTTGACAAGTAGCCGATAGCCAGTAGGCAGTTGCCTTGTGTTATGGAAATTCTGGTATACGTAGTTGCCTACCGGCTACTAGTCGCCATTCATAATAGGGGTATTATTCAGTTTTAGATTTTTTTAGATGGAATTCCTTTTGTTCGAGTACTTATATCCTAGGAAGAGACTTATTGTACCGCATGAGATAAGCAGCGACTTATTAGTATCTGTTACAAAAAATACGGCAGCACTCTGACTGCGACACGCCGCCATCCTGTGCAAACGACTGACAAGTAAATTTCTTGATGCTTGCAAAATTGCCTTTCGCTTTCTTTTATGGTATGTATATAATTCTCGACGGATGAGGAACGTATAAAATCAAAGTTTAATATTTAGGTAAAATTTAGAGAAGTTCTATTAAATACTAAAGTAAGAAATATTGTAATATTTGTAAAGCATTTGTATTTAATTTTATGAATATAAACAAACCACAGATATTCCAAACATTCCATCACTAAAGTAAGTGTTTTGCGATTTTGGGCGTGGAATTATGTACAAGCTCCGATAACAATATCCATTGTTTAAAGGTTAGACGCACAATTTTTCGCAGGAAATAAATGGTTAAAAGAGATTCATGTCAATGCATATGAGTAAGACGCATTTTTTGTTTATTTTTTTTTTCTCACAAATTTTTTTTTATTAAAAAATATATTCCCTCAACAATCGACGTCATATAAATAATAGTTGACACGTAAGTAAAGGGTGTTTTTTTTACAGGTTTGTTTTTCGAATAGAGATAAAACTGGCATTTTGTGGTCAAATCTGGCAACTCTAATGTCATTTATGTTCAGTTTGGTTTGCCATTTCATCATGAACAGGTTGACAAAAGAACAACGCTTGCAAATCGTGCAAATTTATTTCGAAAATAATGGTTCAGTTCGCGAAGTTTACCGTGAGCTCCGTCCATTTTATGGTCGACATAATCGTCCATCAGAGCAATTAATTCGGTTAACCATGGATCGTTTTCGCACTACGTTTACTCTATGTGATAATACGCATCCGCAGAGACGTCGAACAGTGCGCACCGAAGAAACAATTGCCGCTGTAGAGCAAAGTGTTGAAGAGGACCCGAATGAATCGATTCGCCACCGTGCACAGCAATTGGAGCTTTGTCCATCAACTTTATGGAAGATTTTGCGCAAAGATCTTGGCTTGCGACCTTACAAGATCCAGCTTGTGCAAGAATTAAAGCCGCGAGACCATGCAATGCGTCGTGATTTTGGTGTATGGGCCGAAAATGAGATTGATCTCGATGCTGATTTTCATCGCAAAATTTTGTTCAGTGATGAGGCTCATTTTTGGTTGAATGGCTACGTCAACAAGCAAAATTGCCGCATTTGGAGTGAAGAGAATCCACATGAGACCCTTGAAACGCCATTACATCCACAAAAACTGACTGTTTGGTGTGCTCTATGGGCTGGTGGAGTCATTGGGCCATACTTCTTCCGCAATAATGCTGGAGAGGCAGTTACCGTTAATGGAGACCGGTATAGAGCCATGATAACCGACTATTTTGTTCCCGAATTGGATAGCATGAATGTGGATGAGTTGTGGTTCCAACAAGACGGCGCTACATGCCACACAGCGCACGTCACAATCGATTTATTGAAGGAAACATTCGCTGAGCGCATAATTTCGCGGAATGGACCTGTCAATTGGCCACCAAGATCGTGTGATTTGACACCATTGGATTATTTTCTTTGGGGATATGTGAAGTCGCTCGTCTACACCAACAAACCAGAAACGTTAGGGGAATTGGAAGCCAACATTCGTGGCGTTATTGCCGACATACGGTCCCATATGCTCGAAAAAGTGGTTGAAAATTGGACCTGTAGAATTGGCTTTATTCGAGCCAGCCGCGGCGGCCACATGCCCGAAATCATATTTAAACATTAATGGCATAAAATTATCCTTCCAATAAAGCCAAATTGATGGACCTTAAAACGATTTTCTTGTGTTTTATTTCAATTCAAAGTTCTATACCCCTAAAAAAAACACCCGTTACTAACCATTCACACGCCGCTTTTAAGCAAACAAGAAAGGCAAATGCATTTGAATATATGTAGATATGTACATATGTATGTACATATGTACATAGGTACATATGTATAGAAAATTATCTGCAATACATACTATAATGACAGAACTAGCTACAGCGAGTACATGTACAGTGTACAGGTACAAAAAGAGCAATGGGAAACACACGAATGTGTAATCGTAACGGTTCATGAAAACAAGAAAAATCGCCGTAGAGTGTTGAACACAGTTACATATAAATGTTTAATAAATACAATACAAAATGCAAACGTAAAAAAAAATAAAAACTAAACGAAATCATAAGCAATTTAACACCGTTAACAACAAAGAAAAAACTATAATCAGTCGAGTATTAAATAGTTACAACAACTACATACATACATAGCCAAAAGAAGTTCACACATGTGGCTAGAGTCACTTAACAGTGGTGAATAGAAAAATAAATACATATGTACTGACAGGCGGACAGATGGACCGTCGGTGAGCATCGACGTACCCCTCAAATTCTCTCGTAATAAAAATCAGCGCTGCTAGAGGCATAAAAGTATTTTTATACACATTTACATACATACATATGTACATATATGTATACATATCGATATACAGTTGTACGAGGGTCACGCTGAAAGTTTTCGGAAAATACGAAGTTAATTAATAAAAAGCGATATTGTGTTTTTTTTTTTCAGAAATATAATTTCCAAACATTTATTCTAAAGGATATCTTAAATATGTGGCTTCTTTATGCTTAAACAGCCTCTCCAGATATTTGAAAACGCGCTGCACGCATTCCGCAAGAACTCATTACATGATAAATCAGGTAAATAAGGACAATGAGTGAGTATTTGAACTTTTTCTCCAACAGAAAATTTTCGGTTATACATATATCCTGATTTTGTCGATGACATCGGAGAAGCAAACAAGACAGAGGTTTGTTATTTTGTTTCGGCCTAATTAAGTCTCGTCAGCTGTTAGGACAATGTTAATCCCAATTGAATTTTTTGGAAAATTTGTTTGAGATCCGATCAGACTTCCTTCGCTACTAAATAATCTTGCAAAATTATTTTTAATTGTTTTTTAATGATGTGCACAGACGCCTCTAACTGTGATTTTTGACAGATCTTCATTTGCAAAAGTCGCATGAAGTTGTTTAAAGCACGAAAATTTGCATTAGACATTTCCATTTTTGCACAAAATTCATTTCATTGAGACGCTTCTAAACACAACTAAATAAGTGGTGGAATTTTTATCTGTCAATGTTGTTTAACTTAAATTTCAGAAATAGTTTTTTGTTATCCGAAAAAAATGCCAATTTCCGTAAAGTTACAGGTTTGCCCTCGTATTGTGGTACACATACATACATACATAGCCATACCTGAACACACACATACATACATATGCATATTTATGTATGTATATCTGTATAAGCAAATAGCTTCATTCCATTCATTTAAGCATTAGTAGTAGTTTGCTCGCTCAGTAAGCCGGCGCTCAACTATGATTTAACATTTTTTGCAAAAATTGAGTTAACTTACATACACATGTACAACATATGTATGTACATACATACATGCATACATATGTATGTATGTAGTGTATATTTTACATAGACATTGGAAAAAACAAGAAACAGTTCGTTCACCCGACTTTTCTTACAGCAACTCTCAACAAAAAATTAACTGAAATAAAATTAGTTACTCTATGATGAAATTGCTACAACTAATTGCAAAAGTCATATTTTATATATACAATACATACAATACATATGTATGTATATATGCATGTATGTATGTATATGTGTTTATGTATGCATAGACTTACTTATTTATTGAAAATAGGAGACAATAAAAACCAAAGAAACATTACTTGCCAACCAGCCAACATCAATGCACAACTAATACGCCAGGTAATGCCAATCTACTAAACGAATAAACTAACTAACACGAACGCGAAAGCGCTGAAGACACACAGCTTCACTGTAAGAGGTCAATTACCTCATATTCGAAGCACCAAAACGTACGACACAACGAAATCATTGGCCAAAAACAGACATTAAAAGAGCTAATTATAGCATAACAATTGTTGAGAAGACGGAACACAGGCCAAATGTCGCTATTTGGATTTTGATTTAACGTTACCTGTATTCTATGAAGTGTTGCAATTTGCATTTGTTGCTGCAAAAATTAATCGCATTCCTACAATTTTTCGCAATCAAGAAAGCAATGGCATTTTCCATGCCATGCAACGACTGACAGTTAAGAAATAAATAGACCTTTTTTTAATTAAAATGTATTCAATTGTGTTAAACAATTTAAAAATGTATCACATTTGAAACTGAAATGTACACAAAGCCTCTTACTAAGTCTGCACGCACACACTGAGTCCACAATCCACAAAATGTGTTTTCAAAGTGTTTTCATTATCGGTGCAAATTTAGTATTAACTTCGAAGTCATCACTCGAAGCAAATATATTCAGGTTTATGGTGAAATTCATGGGAACGAATGTTTCCATAAACAACAATGCTATATAAAAACAATTTTCCCAAATTTGTGTTGCCTGTAAATTTATGGGAATGAATTGTTCACATGAAATCCGTAATAAGGCCGTTTACAATTTTAATCATGCGAAAGAAACACTTGTAAGTAGTAAAAAATTCAACATTTTTGGTTTTGTTTAAACCGATTCCGACAGGGTAGAAAATAGTATACCTACTCTGTCACTACAAGTTACTTTAAATCTTTTTAAACCACCTAGCCCCAAGGTGTTTTAAGAAATTAAGAATTAACTAGAGGTCCTCTTCCAACTACTCGATCTCACAAATAGTTCGATTTTGACGATGGTGGTTTCGACTGTTTTTCAGACCCAATATGTTGAAAGAAATACATTCGATTCTCGATAACCTTACGGATTACCCACTTTATTTACTTATTTACATATACATATGTACATACAAACATCTACAAATATTCCAAATTGAAAATCTATCAAGGATGTTTGATAATCTATCAAGGATACAGAATCAGTAAGTTTACTAAATTAATCTTTTGTCATGTAATATTTTTTAAATATTTTTTTTTTAATGTAGTCTATAACTCAAGAAAAGTCCTATGAATTAAAGTTTGAAACTACGCATACATTTATGGGAGAAAATCTCAAAAATCAACGATTATTATTAAACACTCGAAACATTGTAACATTTAATTAACTTCAAAAAAATTTCAGAAAAATTCAACACCAGAATTTAATGGGCTTAAAAACTGCATAACCAAAAATTTTCTAAACGATCTTAATGAAATCTTCGAAATTTGGACGAAAATTTGGAAAATTGTAATAAATTTTATATAAAGTTTAAAACTTTAATTTACATGAAATGTTTGAATGAACTACCTATATTTTTAAAAAAACCTATCGAAAAAATTTTATTATGAAAAACATTGCTAATATCTCAAAAAAGCAAACATTCGCAAGGTATTTGCTAAATGTTAAACTTTTAATATTAAACGAATATTCAAATTAATCCAAGATTATCCCTATTATTTAAGCTAATTTGACTGTGCTAAACATCTTTACTGGTTTTAATTTTATTACTAAAAAATCATTTACCAAAACTAGTACTTAGTAACCCCTTTTATGCTTCTGATTCTAAAAAAATAAAACAAAAAGAAAACAAATGTGCGAACAATAACAAAATAAAAACGAAAAAAAACTTTCAAAAAATAAAAGTGACTTGCATTATTAACTAACCAGACGAAACAGACGACTGTGACGAACCGACGGCGACAGAAAACAAACCAACTACAGTCAGTTTGACTACACGAACGCCCGTCGACCGGCATCTGAGCGAATGCCACACAAAACGTGGAAATAACACGAAAGCTAAAAAAAATGTTATACAAAAGAGAGAATATTACAAAAACGTTGTCAAACCCACTGATATGATGTAGAGACCCTGCAGTGCGTAAGTGTTCCCACGAAGTAAAGTTACTAGTTCTAATATAGTGTCTAATAGAACAAGATTTTGACTGGATTTTTTACCATACAATGCGCTGGCGGATACAGGATATGTTACTGAATATGTTCAGGTGTATGTACATACATATGTATGTATGTACAGTTTTCGGCACCGACATTTACAGGTAGTTAGTTTAAGCCTTACATTTGGCGATTTAGCTGGAACTAGTGTTGTAGAAAAATGATACCTATGTTAAACTAATTCGGTGCAGAGAAATTTCCTGGGAAGGAAAAAGTGCGTACGCATGTACATACATATGTATGTATGTATGTATATTCATATGAACATGTACATACACCTGTATGCCTTTTTTTATCTACACCAATGTTGCCGTATTTAAAATATTTTAAAATTAAAACCATTATTAATTTACTAACAGATCCCATTACAAATTTTCAAATTTTATAAAAAAAATTTCATTTATGAAAACTTCATTAAAGTAGCCTTGGTGGCTACGAATAATCATTGATTTTTGACAATTTTTTACTTAAGCTCTTTCGCAATTCCTTCGATATAAAAAATAATCGCGGTTTTGCGTTGTATGGAGGAAACTGCCAGTGAAACAATTTCCAAAAATCAGTGATAACTTGTAAAGACTTGAAACTTGCACTGCATACTCAAAAAAGTTCTAAAACAATTTTTTGTTAAATCAATGTACATTTTGTAAATAGTTTTAAAAATGGGTGTTTATGGTTTCTCTTAGAGAATGAAGCAAATTTTACTTAAAAAATATTTTTAATTAATTGTAAGAAAAATTAAGTGCCCAAATCTGTCAATATGTAGTTGTGCTATAATTCGTGAACTGAGTATAAAAAAATCAAAATAAATTTTTTGCGAAAATTTTCATCACTATTTAGTCTTCCATTGAATTAAACACTGGCGAAGAAAACAAATACACAAGACATTAAGTAATATTGATTATAAACGATTTAGCTTGAACAAATTTGTAATTTTTAACTTTTTGGTTTTTTAATAAAAAATGATTTTTAAATAACTTTTGAACAAAACCTGGACAAATGAAAATTTTTTGGTGGACAAGCAAAAACTTTTGATGAACAAACATGGACAAACGATTTAGCCCAAAAAAGGCGTAATTTTGAACTTTGTAATTCCTAGCTACCTACGTGAAACTTTAACATTACATATTATACTAAAATTGAATGGGCTATAAAACTGCATCCTCAAAAAAAAAACAGAAAAAATTTTAATATATATTTTTTTTTTGGTTTTTTTTTTAGTTTACTACAAAATTTTTGGTTTTTTTTTAGTTAGAGACTGAACTGAATTTTAATTGAAAATTCTTAATAATAAATAAATGAATAAAAGTAGCAAACTATGTAATTTTCAATGGATAGCGTTTTCTGTAACGGTCACAGTTTTTGGTTAGTGGCAGCACCGGCTCACATTTCGAATTAACAAGGCAGCCCCAACGTTGCACTTTAAAACACCAAACACGCAAGAAGATAAACCGATACACGCATTCATACATACATATGTATGTTTGTACCTACATATGTATGTACATACATGCATGCTTAGATAGAAGAAAACTGAAATAGAAAAAATTAAAGAGGAGCCTCAGTTCGGCAAAGCTGAACTTTATACATATACCCCGTGCACGTTTTAATTGAAAATAATCCCCTTGCATTATTTATATAGAAGAAAGTATCTAATATAAACACTTACAAACATTGTTTTTTAATTGAAGAATTTGCAATTTTCTTTTTGGTATGTGTACATGTGTCTAATATAAGCGTGTATCTCGATTATATTAAGCTGTTACAATCAACTGTTATGTGAACAAAGTTATAAATACCCTAGTGAAAAAGTGCGCTTGGTTAAAAAAAAGCTTAGCCAGGTTTAGCGAACATAAAAGCAAAGTAGAAAGCGTGCCAAAAAAAAGCAGAGTGGCGCAAAATAGTAGCTCAAAAATTTAATAAACGAACAAAAGAGTTAAAACAAACAGGCAATCACGTGCTGGTATGAACGAGAGAGCTGCCAGTGGTGGTAATGGCGGAAAGAGGGATCACGACATTCCCGAAACAAAGACCTGTAAAAGGTGATTTTACGAGTATGAAATAACGGCTCTGGAGGTTAGGTATGGCAGTTGACGTCAGCGTCGGAGTGTAAACAACGAAATCGTTACTCGAAACACAGGCAAGGCGATAGTAGAAAAAGAAACGCCAGCTCCCACAAAAAAAAACACGCCAAGCGCACATATTAGATATATGTATGTATGTATGTATATGTACATATGTGGCTATATATCATTATTATATTTACAAAAAATATATTCAAAATTTAATAAAAGATTAACAAATTGTCAATATATGTAAATAAAAAATAACTACTATTATTTAAACCGCAGCTGTACATACATACATATGTATCTATGTATGTATATATATGTACTTATGCATGAATCCACAAGTATTCATCAACGAATGCAATTTAAAACAAAATGGATTTCTTGTTATTGGAATTAAAAACTTACAACTCCAAGTAAAAGAGAGCTTTAAAAAAATAGGTATGTTACTTACAAAATTTAGGGATTTGCATAAACATAATTCTGTGATTTCAGTGAAAAAATTATGACAAGTTGTTTTTTCATACATTTTAACACGTACATATGTACATATGTACATACATACATACATGTTTGTTGGAGTAAACGAAGCTCACTCAATTCCAAAGTGCCAGCTTTTCCCGTATAACTTTTTTTACTCTATTTCTGTATGTTTGTAAATACATATGTATATAACCAGGCACATACAGGGTGCAGAAGATGTATCCCCGAGTTTTGCATTTATTAATGCACGTACATACACACATGTTTATGTATGGCCCAGTATAATAGCAATACATGCGTGGATATTTGCTTAAATGGATCGTATTCCAATCACATGTTTTACTCCTCTCAAAAGTTTTTTTTTTTATTGCAATGCAAGCCGTCTCGCGAAACTTGTCCTGCCGCTCATGAATTCGATTGAAACATTTGTCTGCAAAAGAAGATTGACCAGCCGACGTACTCGTACATTGAGCGGAGTGGAAAACGAATAAACGACTTAGTCCAACGCGTCGTTGCTGTAGTCTCTGTTGTAGTTGTTGATGCATTTGTTGTAGTTATATTGCGGCGGTTATAATTCTCATTTGCACGTAACCACACCATAATTTAGTATATTACTTGAACATCTTTTTTTTTAAACTTCATTTGTTTGTTACAGAGTTGCCACAAAGTTTTTTAGGTTTAATTTTTTTTTTAATATGCGAAATGTTGATATGTGAAACTATATTCAATTTGTATATTTCCCTGCTACCCTAAAGCATTTTAAAAATTTTAAGATTCAGTTTTTTATGTATTTGCATGTACTATATATGTACATACATATGTAAGTATTTTTGAAATATGTTTTACCTTTATCTGAAAAATAGCTGGCATCACTGTCAAATAAATTTTTATAATTTATATTTCCATTTACTTCCCAGAAAAATCATTATTGGTTAAATCAAATATCTGCGCTGATATGTAAGCAAATTGGAATACTCGCTGACAATTGCAAGTGAATGCAGTTGATCTGTCAAGCTTTGTGCACAGCTGCGAACAAATTATTTAATTTAAAATTACTGTGCCTGATTTGCTGTAAAACTTTTTATTGACCCACATACTTTTTACTTTTACTTTTCTTGAATTCTTACTCTTGAGGTGTAGAACGGATAATAAATTTTGCTCGAATGCGAACAGTTAATACTGAGGAAGTATTAGTTTTTGAATATAAATATTTCTCGATTCGAACTATAAATAAGCGCTACTGTAGGATTAGAACGTGTGAAACACTTGCAAAGTTTAAGTCTGGAAGGTTCTCAAGTATTTATGCACTTAATAAAGCTACATTTCTTGTAAGCTTTATAGACGTTGAAACCCTGAAAATTCGTAAACGCCTGGTATGAAGTTCTGGCTTTAGGGCTAAACGACAAGTTTACAAACGGAGTGAATCACTTTACTTAAGTTCGCACATACTACAAATATACGGATTTAATAATAAGAATAATAGTTTAGCGCTTACACTGTATAGCTGTGTTTGGCTGAGCTTCTACTACCATTTGTTATACCACAAATAGAGGGACCTACAGTTATGAGCCGACTCTGAACGGAATTAATGAGAAGCTTTTTCATGGCAGAAATACCCTCGAAGGTTTGTTATTGCCTGCCGAAGGGTGACCGCTACTTTTTCTATAATTAAGATTTTGCTTGCCCTGACTGAGATTCGAACCTCGAGCTCAGTGGCATATCGAGTTATAGCACGCACTGCAACCAACTTGATCACAGCGGCCACTTAACTTAAAATTTATTTATAGCGTTACAATTTGCAAACAGTGTTAAACTTAACAAAACTTTTTGAACTGTTCAATTAGTATGTTTAGTACATCGCCTACATATTTTTTTCATTTGATTATCATATCAGATGGCATCTTCAATTTGCAAATTGACAAACGAAACGGCAAATGAACGAGCGAATCAACAACGATAACAGCCGAAAGGTTTGCCCAACCCTATTCGCCCCACCAACCATTGCGTACAGCGTAAACCGGTGATAGAGTAATCTCGTCGATTCTCTTGAGCGCAAGACAACGCAACGACACCGTTGAAGTCGATGTCGCCGACACCACCGTTTATATCTCAGTAACAGACTCCCAATTCGGTATTGCTTTTAATGTTGCTAACTTTGTACATACATACATACATACATTTGTATACTAGCATTATTTTTAATCTTTTATTCTCTTACTTCTCTATTTTTATATGGACATATACATACATACGTACATGTATACACATTTTCGCTAAATTTTGCCGTTGTTGGTGATGACGGTCTTGTCGCGTCTGATATTGTTGCTGTAGTTTCGTTGTTTTTATGTAAAGAGTTGATTGATTTTTTTTTTCAGTACTGCGTGCGTCGTCGCGTTTATGTACATACTATATGTACATATGTAGTATGTTACCTTTCTGCCAATGCCCACCCTCTCCCAAAATGGCAAGGCAATTGCCAGTCATACAGACAATTTTCGCCGACATCTGCATAGCATTGCGATATGTACGTAGGTGCATGTATGTGTATGTATGGATACGTACATACATATGTATACAAGCAGTGTTGCCGTTTTGTTACAAACCTAAATAAATATTTAAATAACAAAAACCTGACCCAAACACTGTGCCTCACACATTGTGTTATATTCAAAATATTTATTATTAAATGTATTCATATGTACATACATATGTACATATGTATTAAAAGGACATATTCGAATATGTTTTTTATCTTCTGTTTTTGTTGCTTACAAATATATGTTGATACATAAATAACCACTATTTAGAAGGTTTATTGCTATTTTTTCACTAAATCCATATTTTTGGCGAAATTGACTGGTGTTGACAAATTATTCTCGTAATTTTCGTCGTACTTAGAAATAATAATTAATAATATGTGTGGTACAAATAGTTTTTTAGTACACTGTACTTGTACTACAAAGTAAAAATAAAAAAATGTTCGAAATTACTTTAGATATTCAATACAAGGCAGATTAAACAGGTAGGAGCATTAAAGAAAATGCAACCCTGGGTATATTTTTGAATAAATGTAAACAAAGGGTACGTGATTCTATATTTTGCTCGAAAAATACATTTGCTTTGAACGAAAAGACTCTCGTGATATACATTCAAATATGCACCCAACTGTTTGCAGAAAGCGGCATGCCGAGGTTCGGATCCAATTTTATATAAAAAGCAAGATCCGACCTTTTCCCGTCTTTTGGAACACAATGGCTCCTCTCTGAGTACATACATACATACATATGTACATATGTTTTCCAAATCACGTTAATGAAAAATTTGTATAAATTAGAAATTATAAATATACAAAATGTAAACAAATATTGTTTTGTAAACAAAGTTGTTTTGTTTTTTTTTTTAAGAAAAAATTTTGTTTGTTATGGACCACTTATAAGAAAAAACTCCAATCAGCTGCTAACATTATAATACCTGTTTATTGTACCATGATCCAATATACTATTTATCAAACTGAGAACGAATTCGCAATCAAAATTCATAGTATTGGAAATAGGTAACGAAATAATGAAAAAAAAATTTTAATAACGGAGGTTACGATTTGCTGGAGAATGATTTAGTACTCCAATAGAAATCTTTTCCGGTCTCTCATTCGAAAGAGAACTCTGATTTAGATATTAATATATGTATGTACATATGTACTTATGTACATATGTATGTATAAATGCCTATAATGTATAAGAAACACCAATTTTCGGAGGGGAATTTAGTTTTGCCTAAGTCTTTCTAAACCCCGTTCTCAAGTTAAAAAAAGTTTAGGAAAAAATTGAGAAAATGGTATGCTTCAAATAATAAACAGTGCGTTTATGTTCTTTAAGTTTAAGATCTCTTTTTTTGGTTTAGCTGGATTATGCCATATTTATGCTCTAAATACATATAAATATGTTGGAGAACATGTTGAACAGTTTCACCTGAGATTTTTAATTTTTTGAACAAGCAAAACCAAAAAAAAAGTATGAGTTACTTACAAATGCACACAAAAGTATAAGAAAAAATTTTAGTTAGAGCCTTTCTTTTTTAATTTTTGGTGATATTCATACTAATAGTAAGCGCAGTGGCAACACTGAATGCTAGCAAATAAACATAAATACCAACAAACACGTGAATTATAATATGTCGCAGAAAATGTTTGTATGTAAGCATTAGCGTGACCAAAAAATACACGGGAAAATTTTTTAAGACGAAAATATACATATAAACCTAAATTTAACGGTTAAATTTTTAAGCAAATATGTTATTTTTGGGGCCGTGTTCTTACAATATGTTTTAAAATTATCAGGCCTTAAGGTGTATTTATTGAAAACAAACTTTTGTTTTTTAAAGGGACACCAAAAAAATTAAAAATGTTACTTGAAAAAATATCCATTTAATTGGATTAAAATGGTTCAAAGTATACATACATACATATGTGCATAATTAAATATAAGCGCAACAATTAAATAATTTCAAATAATTCACAATGAGGGAACTCGATAGTTGTGAGTAAGAAACTATTTGTAGTTATAGATATTTAAGCAAAAACTAGACTTTTGGTATGGCTTCAAAGAATTTATTAGAAATTTATTTTCTTTTGACATCCCTAATGCAAATGTACCCGACTGCAGGGATGTATCTGAGAGGAATGCCTGCTTTGTGTCTGTGGTTGTATGGGTGTTTGTACATACTTATCCATTACTTATGCAGTGGTTGTTGTTATTGCCACCATCGTTTCTCGCATGGGCTTGATGTTATTCATCGTCGTTATCGACGTCGTTTTTTGTCGGCGAAGTTGTTGTTATTAATACGTGTGCTACAGTTAAAGATACATAATTATTTCTAAAAAGCAACTTCTGCCTGACCATTGTCGTAAATTTCTCGAAATTTCACGATTCGCCTAAGCAAACCGTAATTGCAGGTTTACCAATAGCGAATGTACATACATATGTACATATTTATGTATAAAAACTGTACACGCATACCGCGGCGAAAATCGACGCCATATTAAAATATTTATATATGTATGTAAGTATGTAGGTACATGCAGATACATAACGTGTTGGTGTACATGTGTATTAATCAAAATTTTTTTTTAAACTTACCTTTATATTGTCCTCTACGGCATGTTTCTTATTATGTCTCGCTTTTGTGAAGAATTTATATTTTATCGCACAAATATCATTTTAAATATCACGGTTATGACTTGTTTAAACAAAATATGTTTTTTATAAAACCAGTATTACTCTTTTGTTTACAATTAACACTGTGTTTTAAAAATTATGAAGAATATTCGAAAACATATTTGGCAATATACATACTTGTATTGTCCTTAAACCGGCGATTACTATATCTCACTTGGTTCAGTGTTTATCGTAAATGCTTCACATTAAAAAAAGGCTGGTTTGGACCAAATCAAAAAAATAACTTCGGTATTGACGGATTAAAAGATACATACATACATACACACATACATACATACATATGGACATTGAATTCATTGCTTCTTCTTATACAGTCCCAATTTCCTGTAGTGAAATCCCATTCAGAGATCTCTATATCTCGATGAACTAGTTCAATGAACAATTCATCTCAATAAACTAGTTAACTAATTCGGTCTTTCCCATAAACACTTTTTATTAGGAGACCAAGAACCACAATGCCCACACTGACCTCATACATATGTATGTACATACACACCAACACCAAGTATATTAAAAATAACTGCCAAACCCCAAACGCTGGATAACGTAAAATGTTATTGTCGATATTATTTTATAATTTCGTAATGTTTTGTGCTCATTTGCTTTTAAGCTCCATAAAACAAAATATCATTTAAGGAAGTATATGTATGTATATATGTATGTATGTACATATCGTTGTATGTACATACATATGTATATACTACACTAATGCAAGCTTGCAAAGAAAAAGTTCAGTTTTTCAGTGCTTATGTTAAATGTATGCAAAGATTTTGCTTTCCTTAGTAAAAACACTTTTTCTAATGAGTAATTGAAAAGAAAAAATGTAAGAACACATTTAAAAGTATTTACAGTGGTGTTCAGTTAAATAGCCCAAAAGTTCAGATTATATTATTTGCAAGTAGCAGGAACCATACAAATTATTATTTAATTTATAATTACATATGTTCTTTGGGTTTTCGAGAAAGTTTCAGACAAATGAGCGTAAGAACGAAATTGTCTCGCTTTAGAGAGTAAACACAAAAAAAAAAAACACAAATAACTCTCCCAACTGCCCGAAAACTGAAAAAATAAAATGCAAACTAGGTAGTTTGAAAAGGAAGTATGCACTTCGACCAATGAGTCTATTGTGCCCTCTAAAGCTGACTATAACACTTCAGCCATCACCCCAAGACCTGCAGAAAACCCAGAATGGTTGACGGGGGAGTGAGTCCATGTGCTGCTATTCCGGCCGCAATGTGGCCGTCCCAGGACCGTCCCCCGTCTGAGCGCCACAGCCTCACACTCCATGATCAGGTACTGTGTAGTGGCATTTGCCGAGTCACAGAAGCAACAAGGTGACACTGGCCTGTTGAAAACATGCCCTATTGTTCAGGTGTAAATTTCTCAGCCTTTTAAGCTCGTTCCTGAGCACCTCTCTCACGGTGCTAGGACCTTCCGCAAGAATTGGCTCTGGTCCAACAGGAGTGGAGGCAGCAGCCTTCCGGGTTAGCAGTTCCTCTGTTTTGTTGCCATCCACCCAATGAAGTAGGATACGGTTCCTATCCGCAAGGTCGTTTAGTCTTTCTATACACTCCAAAACTAACGTAGTTTTTATTTCGAAAGAGGGGAGAATTATGTCACTGCGATAGTTTCTTCGTTATCTTCGATCACACACTGATTGCAAAGACCTCCGTTTGGAAAATGTTTGAGTATGCCCCTAGAGACACTCTAGGTAGTCTTGCGATGTATTTTCACCTCCAACTTCATTTCAAACGCTATATCTTTGTGAAAAACACTAGAGGGAGATGAGGTTGTAGCGTATACGTTGTTTTCCTTCAACATGAAACAATCGATACATACATTAATATCTTCTACATTGATGACAACTTACACATATGTATGTATGTATGTATTAGCTTGTAACGAGCTGGCTAAGGCAAAAGAGGATCTGAAAATTCAAAGGTATAAATAAATATAATCAAGCTTCTTAAAAGAAAACTGAATGAAAGTCGATGTTCCTTAATTTATAGAGAAAAAATTTAATATACCTTTTCAAACGCTTTGGAAAAATATATGTACATATATAAATAACATCAATTTGGAACCCACTCCTGATACAGACTCACAAAACAAGAATTCAATATATATTTTGGGCAAAAAGATATCCTTTTCTATACCAACTCTCAATATGCTTGGAGAATATACAAAAGTAACACAGAGTTACATACATATATATTTAGATATTTAATTGGAAATATCCATCTTAGCAACCAAATTGAATATGGGCGTGATGGATACCACTTGCCAGCGATCGTTGAAAACACCGAAAGAAAATCATACATAACGAAATAAGTATGCACCTGTATGGTTTTTACTCCAGTGTCATTTAAATTATTAGCATTAAAGCTAACTAAGCTTACATTTTTACTCAGGTAGGCGACATACTTACGCACATACATACGTACTTACATACTATATATTTACATATGTATGTATGTACATATGTATGTACATATGTATGTACATATGTATGTACATATGTACATATTTATATGATTTTTTCAGCGACTAGTCAACTGTCACTTTTTGCCGTCACTCTTTGATTATACTCTTTCTCAGACAGTTTCACGCGTGCATTCAAGTATTTGTGTATGAATGTATGTTTGCAGATATGTATGTTCATGTAGATACATACATATATGTACATATATGCCTCAATATGTTGATATATACAAGATTATTATACATATGCATGTATTTACATATGTACGTATTTATGTATACTTGTAAGTGCTAATGTATGTGGACATATTTATGTATGTACAGAGAACACACTTAGTTTGAGATTGTATCTTCTCTTTGCTCCCTCATTCCATTTCACATTTTATGTAAATCCAGTAATCCAACCTGGTTTTTTTTTGTCATCTCACGAGCGGTATCTAGAAATATTGATGTTATTACTTGCTGCACTTTGTTGCTCAGCATGGGCATTTCCATTAAAATGTTAACACCGAAGAATGCGTAAAAAATTAAATATGCATATACATATGTATATACATACAGATTTTCGAAACGTCAGCTGTGCTGCTCAAGCCCAAAGTCACATTTGGTAAAAACGATATTAAGATTCACACTAGTCTCTTATTAAAAGATTTATTCGCAGAGCTAAATTGCCAAACAAAATCCTACTTGATTTATATCTTTCAATAACTACAAGATTCTGACACAGTGCTCGCATAAAAAAAATAAATGTGCAAAAAGAGTTAGTCGTTGTTCAAGAATCTACCCGAATGAAACTTGATTATTGAGTTTTTGTTAAACTGTGTTAAACTTGGAAAGCCTATATACGTGAATTGGATATTTAATTGTGGAATTGCCCAATACGACCTGGCATTTTCATGTTTGTTTTTGCATACAGTTATTCATACATAGATGCGAAATAATAACATATGTACATATCTACATACATACATACAAAAAGATTATCAAAAAGATTATAAATGTCAAGAAAGTTCCTAATCTTTTAATTAGAACATTTATATTATTTTTGATTATGTACCAAATTTGGTAGACCAATTAATTATGGTCAAACAAAGTGCCTAAAGCTTGCTAAAATTTCCCGGTATTTTCCGAATTTTGTTTAACCGATGTTTCGGATTTTTAGACATTCAACGCATAAATTAATTATTTTTCTTTCCGCCCGCTACACATCAGAAAGTGGCATTATGATTGGAAGATTGGTCGGCTTTTCCGACCATGGTCATCAAGTATCGGTATTATGAGCCAAAAGTGTATTATCCATAGTTAACCACATGAAAAATCTATTGTTTGAGATGCTTAGAAGAAAACTAAAAAATGTAAGCTTTGGTCATGAAAAAATCGTACAATCACTGTTGTTGTGCCCAAGCTTGGATAGACAAACACTGGCCACGACAACAATTGTGGGCGAAACGGTATTTTTCACACCCAAAAACTCTAAAGTCAGCCTTTGTTTTTGCAACAACATGATTTGCCGTTGGGCTTTCTGCGGCCGTTTCAAAGTTAAAAGAGTTCTTATAATGTGCAAGTGTTCAAATTCACTTACCTATACAAATATGCAAAATTTAAATACGTGTTTTAAAAAAGTACAAGGCTATGTAAAGTTATGTGAAAAGATATTTTCTGAAAGGTCAACTCTCCCTTCTACTTTTAGCCCAATTGGTCTTTGTTTCTCTTTTCAAATATTGCTTCTTTTTTTTGATGGCGTCTGAACATTTTTTGTTTTCGGCAGCAAAATATTTGTACTTTCGTATCTCTTGAGTAAAATGTATTATTTTGTTCCATTACTACTTTAATTCAGTAAGCAAATTTTACAAAATGCCATTTTGTTATGCAAAATAGTTTGTTCCAAATTCTGGATATAAAACCCCACCAACAAAAAGTTTAAATTAAATTTACTTTAAGAAACATGTTGCATTCATAAAATTAATTTGATAATGTACCTACTATTTTCACTCCAAGAGCGTGGGAATTAGAGTCGTTAATTTAATTAGAAAAAGAAATATAAAAATATTTGATGGTAATAAGTTTTGGGGCTCTTGGTATCTCGACAATATTATTTTCTTTTGGCAAATCAAATTTTTCAAGTATTTCAAATTTCCTATCAACGTAAAAAATTATTGTCACTTATTACAAATCAAATGAATAAATAATAAAATAAATTACGATCATCGTACAACATACATTTTTGGGAATATTCAATATAGCGCCGCATAAAAAGGGGGTGGTGAGCGGTGAAGGAGGGCGCATGGCACCCCCCAAGCACATCGTTAAAATAAACTTTTCCATAAGTGCCTTCTGTTTCCTCTAGACACTCTGTGCGGACCTAGCGAAGCCTCTAAAAATCGGCAAAAATCAACTTTTTCCATACAAATTCTTGACAAAGTTACCCAGCGAACATTTTTTTTTTTTACAAATTTTCAATCTATTACAAAATATTTATTCGTGAAAAAGGCCACAGGCCTTAATTGTGGGGAATTTACTTTTGAAACGTATGGCAGAACTCCTTTCCGCGTACTTTTAGCTTACTGGGTTATATCAATTTCCCTTTGCTTTCTCCTTCGCTCATTGTTTTCAATAGTTTGACAGATGCATTTGGCAGGAATTTTAGTCTTTTATGCGGGGCTTAAAAATGCAACTTTTTATTTAAGAAATGCAAAGTATTTAAATAGTTTTTGTTTCTTAAAACAGAAATAGCTGAGAGCACAAAGTTTAATAATATGTATGTGTGTGCCAAATTGAATGAATGCATTAGTGGCTTGATATTAAGTGCAGTGAATGAAAATCAAAAACCATATGTGAAAAATGCAAAAAAAAGAGCATTTTTAAAGTAAAATTCTCATAAAATCTGTGAACGGATTTTTGCAAAACGATAGTTTATTTTGTTATTCATCTATGTGCATTTGAATTTTGGTTAAGCCAAAGTAAACCAAACTTATACGGCGCTATATCGAACACGACCCTAAACTTTTGCTGTCTGAATCCGAACTTTGATTGACGAGTTTACGACGAAGGTTTTTATTTTTTTGATAGCTGGTACGGTAAGAAGTATTTATGTACAAATGTACAAATATGTTTATTTGTATGTACCTACTCATGTACATTTTCAATTAAAACAGTATATGTACGTACATATATACATATATGCAGCCTCAAATATGTACATATGTACATATGTCTTACTCACATTTGTTAGTTTATGTTTGCATATAATGCCTCATCCGTCCATTCTATGTTGTGCATAAACGGATAAACGTACATAAATGCATATATGTATGCATATGTATGTATGTACATATGTATGTATTTGGTTCATGCGTGAAGTGTGTAACTTCACATTCATTCCGTACAAGAAGCGTCACAGCGTGGCACTAACAATCATCACATGGAATAATAGAAGGCGTACAGATGCTAAATTCAATATACACTGCCATAATATTGGACGTCTTTAAATTGGAGTATAAGTAAAAATGTGAATCAAGTCTTGCCGACCGTTTTGCATCTGCTTTACACAAACATATTATGTACTCATATGTACATATGTATTACATAGATTCTTATGTACATACGAATGTAGTAAGTACATATACATACATACTTGTAGGTATGTGCATAACCACCGTTTTGTTCCTCCTTATTGTTTTTACACCGTTCTCAAGCCGCTAGTAAAATTTTTTTTAATCATGCCAAACACCCAATAAATTATTAAAATATTTTTTAGCAAAAACCTCGCCTCCCTAAAGTTTAGCATAAGTACATAACGTACAAATATATTATTGTTGCACATAAGTGGAGAAATCTCCATGCCCTCAATATTACAGGTGCAATTGATAAATGTACGACATAGTATGTACATACAAACACTTGTATGTAAGCATGCAGATGCATACGAATTGTTGTATTCGACATTTCCCCCGATTGCGGCTACATAAAAAATATGTTCCTCGGTTTCAATGCACTTACAACGAACTCATAGACACGAACATTAGCGAACAATTCATTTTTTCCTAATGTTGCGAAAATTTTAAATTTTTAAATCTACACAGCGCATCTCCCGCAAGGTGGCCGGCAATCTCGGCTAGGTACCACTGACGAATGGCAACCATCCATGCTAATAAAAATAAACTCTCTTCAATATATCCTTCTTCGTAAATGCATCTGTCGCATTACAGCGAAGAAAAGTTCGATTTTAACAATCATGGTCCAATTGAACATTTAAGCATGATGCTCGAACGAGACATTTAAATTTATTAGATAAGGAATTAAGTGGCCCTTGCTCTGCAACATGAGTCCACAAACAATCCCTGATCACCGAATCAATGCATGTATTTATCCCGTAATAAAATTTAAATTATTTGCATACTACATACATTCAAATATTCCAATGGTTTGCCTTTGTAGCAACTAAATCAATGGGGTGGCGAAGAGTGATCAGAAACGAGCGAGACAAGAAAAACAGCAACTTAAAAAGAAAAAGCAAACAATTTCCAATTCTGTACAACACAAAAGCAAACATAGTCATTGACGTCGTTGTCGCCATCTCGCGTAGCTCTCGAAAGTTGCGGAGACAAGCAAAACGAACGCGAAAGAAATCAAATCAAGTGGGGTAAGGTGCGATGTGGGGCTGCGAAATGGGAGCTATGCTACGGGCACTGTACGACGGTCAACGCAAACATACACACATGAATCAAACAAGCAATCAAGCACACCACACAAAAGTCCGGTACCACCAAATTCAATTTTCCCCAAGCTACGCTTTCTGCGGAAAGTAAAGCAATCCATTTTCTTTAACATTCTAACTTTTTCTTTTAAATTTAGTTTATTGTCTTCAAATTGTTTATGCTATTTTAATATCAACATTCAGCATGCGTTTTTTTCGTTTTGTAATACCTCTTAGCAAAATTTCTTCGATTGTTTCAATTTGTAGCTTACTACTTCAATATTATCACAGATATTTATTGCACCGTTTTGTTTTCATTCATTTTCCACGCACGATTAAATATTAAGTATTTTTCAAAAGCACGTAACAAAAGAAAATTTATATGTCGCTTTTTGGAAAACGCGACCAAATAGAAACGATGAACAGCAGAAAATAAAAACGAAAAAAAAACCTAACGTCGACTTCGTTAACCATCGTCGACGCGAAGTACAGAAATTTTTCTTCTTCGTTTCCTCCTAATTCTCGATTTTCAGTGTCTGCGGGTCAACTACAGCGAAAAATTTTCAAAGTTATTTTCCGCTGTAATTACAATATCAGTTCAACAAATATTTATTGCAAACTATAGCCGGAATGTTTATAGACAAAGTTCAGCTAATTTTATCAATTAATTTGCACTTATTTTACCGTTTACACAATTTTTTCACACTACTTGCACAGAGACGTACGCACCAAATCAAAGACCTCCATTTTGTTTTCAGAATTCATTCTTTTTGCCGACGACGATTGATTTGACAGCGGGAAACAGCGATCCGACAAGCAGTGATGCCATAAAAACATGAAAATATTTCCATAAAACATGGGTAGAGGAATTAAAGCGTTAATACCGCATAATCACTCACCTCATGTTTTCTTTTAAGCAGGTTACACATGCTGTCTTGTCTGTACTACATATCAAGTATGGCTCACCGTTGCATATTGGATAGGTGCTTCAAATTCTAAGTCTGCTTTTACAATAGACAAAATATAATACATATTCGCTTTTACCATCTAACCTTAATTTGAATTTAAGTACAAGGTGAGAAAAAATCTTGGTTAAGAACCGTTTACGATTTTTCGCTTCTTTTTATTTATGATATTTGCTAAAAATAATAAACCATAAGTAAGAAAGAACAAATTTTGACAATATGGGCAATATTCATTGAAATATTATAAATACATGTTTAAGACTAATTGCCTCAACAGTTTGAAAAGCAGAGCATATGGCAATCACAAATTTTACTGCAAACGAAAATTCTCGAAATCTTACCAAATTCATTAAGAGTTTCGAATTGTCTAAAAATGTTCCACAAAAATTGGGTGAAGTGATCGTTTTCTTTCCAAAGTTTCATAACAAAATACAATATCTAGAAAAAACAAGTTTTTTAAGAGAATGTTGTATATTTTTGGAATTCTTAAAGAATACTTTATTTTTCTGATATCATTAAATCAAGGTATATGGAAATTGTCATTGTCATTTATTGTTTGCTCACTTATACTATCTTTCCTTGGCACATGATTCGCTCTCCCATTCGTAATTCGCTATCTCATTCGTAAATGGCAGCCCAATCACAAACCGAATCCACATGATTCACCATAAAAATTTTTGTAGTTGATTCACAGGCCTACCATGGATTCCGTTGAAGCTCCAGACGTAACAACTCCGGGAAAATGCTATCATCAATTCCATAACGGATTCCGAGTAAAACGCAATTTAGACAATTATTCGTGAAAATAACCTACGAACGTTTTCCTTTATTTTTTTTTACAATTGATCTTTTCTGAAATACATTTGTGTTTTTCTGAAATACTGTTGGAAAAGGTGTAGACACTAAGTGGATATTTTTCACTGAAGTAATTAAAAATGTAAAAAGTGTTTATTAATAGCTGTAGGGCACATATTTAAATTTTTTTTTTCAACACGTCAAGGCCATCAAGTAACCGGAGTTGGTATGAGACAAGTGAATTTAATGAACGCGCAGACATTGTGCAAGGTTTTCCAAAAACCCCGTGCAAGTTAAAGTGCCAATGTACAATCAACTGTAATATAAAAAAAAGCTTTAACAGCAACCACCTGGGAAAAAAGTAAATAGGCTTAAATGTTTGCCAATTTGTTGAATTATTATGTCATTCTCTTTATTTTACAGGTTTGGTTAGACCATAAAAGCTATGTACAACGGAAGCCATATCTAAACAAAATTGAATCCAGAGCAAAGAGAAAAGAAAGCAACCACCTACACACATTCAATAATTTAGAGAAAACGATAAAAAGGATTTGCCGATTGGAAACGTCTATTTTGGGCTTTGCGCTTGCTTTTTTAATAAAACAACTCATTTAATTATTTTTTAAAACTTATAATTAAAAAAACTATTGTAAACTGTGCCTGTGAAAATATATGAATTTTCCTTTAACTGATGTAAAAAAAATAAACAAAAAACCGTTGAACTTCGTGTAAAGAGTTGGTAACACTTATTCGAGATTAGCGTAACAGTTGGCAACGCAAACTACGAAAACGTCGGAATTGCTGATAGCATTTTTCCCGAATTCGTGACGGGAGATTTTGTCACGACGGGAGTTCATTCGGAATCAGTGATTGGGCTGTCAATCTGAATCACCATGCGAATGACGAAAAATCAATGCCATCTATAATTTAATCGGAAATTTGTCGAATATAGCTGCCAAAGTGCATATAAATATCAAAACAACACACAAATTAAAGAAACACGTAAATGCTTAAATTGTCCCAGACGTTGAGTTTGTGAAGAAAATAATCTTGTGAGAGGTTGTTGGGCAAACCTAGAGTGAATGAAGACACAAAAGTATGTATGTTAGCATTACAACAGCATCAAATATGCCAAACGAATCAAGAATTCGTCGTGTAAACGGGGTGATTGGCCATTCGTAATTCAAATAGTGAAACACGTTATTCACTTGGCGTGGAAACACCGTTTTAAAAGCACTTTTCCACAAGAAAAAGTTGATGACCTATAATATACATATGTCATAATCAATGGAGACCGCTTATTTCTTCGTCAGCAAGATATGGCAGAATTTATTTCTTGGCATCTATTGCCTGAAATAAGTTGTCACTTTGTTACTTTGACATTTGATTTTTCACTTGGCCGTAAACCGAGTTGTTTTTTATTGCATTTAATAATGTTTACGTATTTGGAAGGGGAATAACACATTTCTTGTAATATTTTCGAACTAACTTATTTGACGTTGTCCTACAAATGCTTTTGCCAAGACATAAAACTGCCTACATTTTCCTGTCAAAATGATAGTTGTTAGAAGATCGGATATTTTCTCGGGTAAATAAATATTCATGTGTTCCTCTTTTACCTTCCTTGTCCATAAGATTTTAGCTCTTGCAGGAGATCAATCTTCGGAAACGAATCATTTGTGGAGATCGCTCATAGTCAATCGCCTGCGATGAACTGTCAGACAGGTTGACAGCTACATATTCATTTCGTGGAAACATCGAATAGATACACATATTTTTAAGGATTTTCAACGAAAATACTTTTGCGGCGCCATTTAAATAATTTTTTGTCACAGAAAACTGTATTTATAGTATAATATCACTGCTTAATACAGGTAGACGTGAAGGCGGAGAAGTGCTTTTCTTCGCAAACATTTTAAAATGAAATCTTCAGCGATGAAATACGTAGATACAAAAATTCTTCTGCCGGAAGAGTTTCGTTGGCCATGAATGTGGTAGATCTCCTGCGATAACAGAGAGCTATTGGCAACAGCAAGCTATACTCGATTGCTTTCCATTGCTTTCGAGTTCCTTCATGGAAGGCACCTTTAATGCGTTCGCCCTGGTTGGGATGGCAGAATAAGATCATTTTGAAAAAAGTCGATTAACGACTGAAGTCACAGCCGAATATTCCATCACTATCTCAAAAATAAACAATTCAGCCACATGCAAACAACGCATTGAAAGCAAAAAAGGTACACACGTGAAAATATGCATAAGTAGTCACAATATTGAGATTATAGAACCAGCCATTTACAAAGAGTTACCAAAAATCATTTCTGGTTTATTTATGTATTGTCGCGATTGTTGAAATGGAACATACAAAACCCTTTTATGACTTATGTATACCTTATCAAAGGGACGAGAATGTGCTGAAAGAAACCATCAAAGAAGCCTTGAGTTGTAAGACGAAAATTTTGTTAGTACGAGATAACAGCTCATATATTTCTTCTATTAGTGGGCTACAAAACTGTAGCTATTGACCAAGTGTATGATCACAGCAAACGAGATGTTACAAAACGTTCGTCTGACATATTTCCAGCACCTGCTGGACTGAAACATATAGAAGATGAATTTAAAAATCAAGTAAAATTTTTACAACGATTGACAATTATATATGTTGATGTTGGGATCGCACATGCAATGGTATATAATAAAATATTTTTACGATCCTTTAAATAACCATACTTTTTTGTCCTCAGACTAACTCACCAAACCTGAGAAAATACAACATAATTGCCGGTCAACCAAAAACCGATAATGCTTTAACTGTAATTACTACTTTTATTGGATGAGTTTTAAAAATGTTGAAAGATAAGTACATATGCACATGTTATCTTTGTAGCACTGTTGTACCAACTTCGCCGGTGACTTAGTCACCTTCGATACTGAAGCAGGAGTCAAATTATTGGTGAATCGCAAGGCATATCAAATAGCTGTCAAGCGAGGACTATTTTTTGAAATCAAATATGGTCCTGCTATTAGAGATTCTAGTGTGCGCAAAGATATGATAAAACTTGCTCATAATTATTGCGTTCGGGGAAAATCAAAAAACATAATTTTCAGTAGTGGCGCAGTAAATGCCTTTGAATTGCGAGGACCGTACGATGTAGCAAATTTGTAATAATAAAAGAATTCAAGCGCTGTGAGTTTTTATACTGATATAGTTTTTTATTTTAGGGCATATATCTTCGGATTATCTGAGGATCAAGGGAAGAACGCTGTAAATAAAGCATGCCGACAATTATTTTTGAGAGCTGGTAAGTATTGAGATAAATTTTACTGATATGTATGCAACATTTTTATATTTTGCAGAATCCCGGCGAATCGGCAAAACAATTATGTTTGTTAAGGCTTTAGGTCCAGTAGTTTTTTCTGATTCCTCTGACGAACAGGATGAAGTGGATGATTTTGAAAACATTGACAGTAATATTCCTATTGCAAAAAGAGAATCGGAAAGTTACTCTAGTGTGGAATCGCCAGAACAGCCGAGTATAAAGAAGAAAAAATACTCTGAAACTTTAACCTAAGATAAATTTGTATACTGTCATTAATCATTTAATTAACAAAGCTATGAAAAAAAATTATCAACGTGTTAAAGTTTTATCATAAATAACGGTATAAATGCAGAATATCTACAAATTCTCAATTAAAAAAAAAAGAATGGCGATCGATCGAGAACTTTGAGTTGAGCATAGCGATTTATTTTTGTGCGGCAACAAAAGAAATATCGAAGGTCAAAGTTTAAAAGAGGTTTTGATTAGGCGTATTATAAAAATTAGCTCTGTGTGTATTATGGTTCAATAATAAAAGGCTAGGTTAATGACATTCGAATTTTGACACTCTTGCAAATGGTTGTTTTACGAAGGATGGAAAACGGAATAGAATTAGATTTCGCTTCTTGAATATTAGTAAAATATATTTTTACAGAAATTAAAAAATTAAATAAATCAAACTTGATATCTCAAAATTTTAAAAGATTTTTATATGTATACAGGTAAGCATATTTGTGCGAATCTTTGCATTTTCCAAAATTTCCCTTATATGAAAGTTGGGCGTGGTTATGGTCCGATTTAAAAAATTATTGAGGGTGATGCTAGTGATATCAAGGACAATATGTTCACCAAATTTTGTGACGATACCTTACATACATCGTTATTGAGATACCTACAGACGTTTTTTTTTATAAGTGGGCGTGGCAACGCCCATTTTTCAAATTTCATAAAATTCAAGTTTCTTTATTAAATATCTCTAAATATCAAATTTTAATTAATATGTACCAATAGTTAAAGAAAAAACGAAATTTTTGCATTTTTCAAAATTTCCGTTAAATGGGAGGTGGGCGAGGTTGTGGTCCGATTTCAAAAAATTTCTACGATAATAACGATATCAAGGAAAATATGTCTTCTAAATTTTCTGACGATATTTAATACTGTTATTGAGATACAGAAAATTTGTCATAAGTGAGCGTAGCAACGCCCATTTTTCAAAATTTCATAAATACCAAATTTCTTAGTTCAAAATCGCTCCAAATACCAAATTTCACCTAAAAACGGAGCTTTTGCAATTTTTCAAAAATTTCCGTTATATGGGAGGTGGGCGTGGCTATTAACCGATCTTAACCAATACCAACCTAACCTGTCCAAAGATCATTCTTTGTACCAAATTTCAAAAAAAAATTTTAGCTAATATTCATTAAGTGAAATTGAAGATTAATGTATCTAGATTATGTAAAAATAGTTTCGAAGAAAAACAAAAATCCTTTTTCGATAAATCAAATTTCAAAAAAAAAAAATTGAACTTTTTTTATTACTAAAAAAATTGTATTAACGATGGCAATTAAATTGTTCATAACAGTAATAAATAGTGTTAAAAAATTACAAACATTTGAGCGTAAAAATTATTTAAATCGTTCAAGTTTTTAAAAAGTTATGATGAAAAAAAGGTTCGCGCGAAAAATAGATTTTTACCTGAAAAACAAAATTGGTCATAGATGTCAGAAACATTTTTTTTGGGCAAACAAAAATACACGTGTGTCAACATTTTGACCAAGGCGCAACATTAATGAGTTTCATTGAAAAATAAAATGTTCCGGAAGGGTCGGTTGAATCAGGATGGAATGCATCCTTTATATTTTTGCGAAAATATCCTAATTTATGGAAAAAAATTGTAGTGCTCATTATTTACCTGTCAAGAAGCGCAAAACCATTCTACCCTATTTTCCCACCGTCATAAAACAACCCTTTAAAAGAGTATGAAAATTCGAATGTCATTATTTATCCAACCTTGTTTAATAAAATCAGGACTTCCATTAAAAAATATTATATAAATACTATCGACATGGTGACAAGATAGGCAGTAGCATATCCCGACCAATATGCTAAGGAAAGAGTTATACAAAAATCCTGGCACCAGTAGAAGGATCTTTGGACCATTCAACTAACGGTCGTTGTATATATAAACTCATTACATTACTTCTTCAAAATGACCTTGTCAATAAAGAAAAATCAGGGATGATGTCTGCGCTTTTCTGTATACTGAGTTCAATCGCCATACATAATACGAAAAAAGGTTTTAGTAGCCGTGGCTAGTAGACCGGCAACTATACACCAGTCTCCATACATAATAGGGGCATAAGCAAATGAATGAAAAGGAAAGGCGGAGTGAACTTCAATATAAACCCATATACTAACGGGATATGATTATTTTAAAGCTTACCTATACAGAACACACAAGGTAATTAAGCCGGCTGAACATTGATTGTTCGTTTGTTCAAATATTGCGGTCGAAATAGGTGGCTTAATAGATGGTGCATGCGACAGCCGGTATACCGACAGGTTTTTATTTTGTTTTTGATCTGGCGTATTGCTGTTTTCACCTCGTCTTATTCGATTGGAAAGATTTTTAAATTACGCCATATGGTAACTGTATTGATTTATCTTATTCAAACGTGCAGCCACAGTGGCCATTCAAAAGTATTAAGAAGTGTATGGTCCACACCTCCAATACCCTCTCGACGTCATTAATCAGTTTTGTATTCTCGTCTTTTCAGAAACCAATACCGTTTTTAAAACCATTTTCCTAATTTCCATTATCTGGATCCAATATTCTACATTCACGCGAACTTTATCAGCGTTTAGTTAGGAGTTATCATTTGAAATTTTATTATAATAAGAAACAACAATTATAAAGAAGTATACATACAAGAATGTATGTATGTACTTATCTCGTTTGGCATGGTCCACTTACCAATAGTATATTATTTGAATATTCCGTTTGCTAGGAACTGGATGCACATAAAATCTTAAATATTTCATCTAAATATGTTATGTACCTACAAGTTTGTGTAAATTTTAACTAATATTAAGTCAGGTTCTATAATTAAAAATCAGCTGCTTCTATTCGGAAAACAATTCGCTTCCACATTAGTTGATTTTTTTTCAACACACTCTATTGGCGTATCTTCCACATCCTCGCAGAGGCCCGAGTCACTTTTGGCCGCATCTAGATTTTCAAATTGCTTTGCTTTAATGCGGCGCGATTTGATTAATATGCCATGGCCAGGACAATCACGATCCTCTGAGTAACATTTCTCTCGACAACAAATGCGACACAAACGGTATTCACATTTAATACCGACAGGATTTGCACATTGGTCACAACATTCCAAGCTACGTTCATGTTTACCGTCGAGCTTATTGGGGCGTCGCATTCGCCTGCGCAGTTTCTTCATGCGTTTGCGTGAGATTTCATTTCCTTCGGTGTCGTAAAATTGACGCTTAGGCCGATCCTCAGCAAGGCGGACCTTCTCGGCAATGATTTGTTTGTGAGTTTCGGGTGGCACGCGAATATATGGCTGACATAGCCATGGGGGCAAGGATAAATTTAACTAAAAAAAAATATTTATACATTAATACATATCAAAGTGCATGAGAACTTAAACTGAATACGTATATTATTTTTATTTCTTGCCCACAACTGCCTCAAAATTGGATGAGTATCGGTAAAAAGAATTTGAGTCGAAACTTAGTGAAACAAAGAGCTATTAGCTCTCGAGCCATAACCGCCCAAATTACGCAAGCAGCAGACATATAAACTTTTTAAGTCGAAAAGCGCATTTTCCTTAATTTTCTGACCAATTAAGCCGAAAAATTTAAGATAATAAACCATCTTCAACAAAAAATTTGCATGTGTCGCTTACATTATTTTGGCTGTAATGGCTCGATATTATCCGTAATCTCATAACATTTTAATTAATTTTGTCTGCTTATTGCAAAACCAAAATACATGGAATTTTTGTAATTTTGGCTGGATTTTTTTTTTCCCTTATACTTTTCCCAAAACTGAAAAGCTCGTATATGTTCGCCTTCTATGTATTCGTCTTGGTGTCATCGAACGGGATTTGACCATTTTTGGTGATAATTTGTACAAACTTTGTTAAGTTATTTACAGCGTTTGCATTTACTACTCTCCATTGCAGCAATAGCAACAAAAATATTGGTTCGCTCTTGCTGCCGCTCTTCATTTGAAGAGAGCAGTAGCAGAGCAAGTAACACAAAACACGAAGAGCAATGAGAACAAATGCCTTAAGAACGTTCTTAAAAAGAAGAGAACGAGAATGAAAGTTTCGAAAAAATGTTCCAACAAGAATAAAATGGGAACATTTTTAAGAAGGATGATATACAAAAAAAAAGTCATTGTAACGTTTTGTCCAAGGCGAAGAAATAAAGGTGGCAGCCAATGTTTGAGAAAAAAAGTAAATGTATTTTGTTGTTGCTTTCGGTAAAGCGAATGTCCAAACCAACCAACAAACAAATGATTTTGACATTTGCTGAACCACGGCGATAGAAAAAAAAAATCAATTAGCAGCTTACTAAGGCCACCTTACTAAATTCGCCTTGGTTTTGTCAGAGAACAAAAGAAAAATACTAGAAAAAATTTGACTTAAGGTTGGATTAATTTTTCAAAATTAAACGAATATGAAAATTAACACCACATAAGTGTCGCTGACGTCATGTGAAATTTATCGCTTGCGAAACGTTTCCCGAAGATGATTTTTTGTATGTTGACTCTGCATCGCAAGAGATTAAATTTGAACAGCTAGTGAAGATATGTACTATTTTTTGACTTCATGATTTCCGAAAGCCGCCACAATGTTGCTTCTCGCTGTCGTTTTTCCCAAAAAGTTGGGAGAGGATTTGTTCACATTTTATTCTCTATCGGAACGTTAATGAGAAGGTTGTTCCCCATTTGTTTTTCTAGAGAACGATCTTGATAATGCTCTTCCACCACGTTCTATACAGGTTTTTCTCACTTTAGTTTTTGTGAAAATGCTCTAGAAAGATGTGTTCTAATTTCGGTAAGGCTTTTATGCATTCTTGGGAACAAAACAAAGCCAGAGCGTGACGATAAAATTATTTATGCTCCGAAGCCCTACCTATAATAGTAAAGGCATATGAAATAAGAATTTGCAAAATGCTTTGACTTTGACAGTTCAAGTTTGAGCAAAGCCCGGCACGGTTTTGTCAAAGCCAAGCTAACTATAAAACAATGCGAAAGGTTGAGAGCAGATAACCAGTAATCAATAATAATTAATATAATATTATAATACGCAGTGTGAGCCGTTGCAAGTAAATAATGAATAATAAAAATTAAGTAAATAAATACCAACACCCTGATCGATGACCAAAACGCTTGGATCCAACTCCTCGGCATCATATATTATTGCGCCCATATGGTAGGGTTCATATTTGCATTTGATTTTGCCCACAACGTTTCGAAAGTGCTCCAGCTGATTGGATACTGCTAATTCTTCACGTAACGCTGCATTCGCGCGCAAATTCATTCTTTTTGTTAAAAGTAAATATAAATTATATGCTATAAATATTTATGTATATATAATAAGTTAAGTAAATCTAAAGATGAAATTTTGTACATACAAATGGTGAAAGATTTTAAATAGATGTCCACGAATATAAGATACCGGGCAGGGATATTTCTGTACAAATTCTAGATATTCTCTTGCCATATCCCAAGTTTTCACAGTTTCACCGGTAAATATAGCAGGATTGTGCAAATTTCCTTCGGCAGTCATTACGCCATCCACACCCGTTTCGGCAATGCAGCGCTTGATGTCCTCCAAGCCAAGTATATTACCATTTGCAAACATTGGAATTTTTATATGCTTCCTGTGGGCAAAGATTTAAAATATACTTATTTAACAAAAAAGTCCCTAAATATTAACTATAAGCCATTCAAGTTCTTATGTACTGAAAAAATTCACCACATTTTTAAACTTTTCTGCAAGAAATCTTTTTGGAATCTATAAACGTACAACAAACTAAAATTTGTGCAACCCATTGGATTATTTCAGGAGCTTAAAGCACTTCCAAAAGGCATCTTGGAAATTCAAGAGGTTTTCACTTTAACATTCAATTTTCATTTGTTTTTTATGGAATGGTACCAACTGAAGGTCTTCTACTTTCGCTAAGCTAAGGAAAGTTTCCGGAAGGGCATTTGCAAAACGTATTTTGAAATGTCTTCTACTATCGCTAAATATAGAATGTTGAATGTTGAGGGCTTTGTAAGCAGTTCTTCGAAAATTTATTCTTTAATCATAAAACATCATAACATTTTTCGGTTTGAAGTACCAAAAAAAACAATATTTAAACATAAGTATATAAATTTTAATCTATTAATGCCGTCGTTGGAGCCATATTGAATTACAAAAAAAAACTTTCGGTTAATCGCAAATAGCAAATGGAATTGTCTCTATCTTTCACTTACTGGACCTAAAGTGACGCTGAAAAGATATACTTTTTTGTGTTTTATGAAATAGTCTACGAATTAGCAAGTGTTGACTAATAACAATCAAGTTGAAGTTTAATATTTACCATAATACATTTGTTTAATATTATCCAGAAATACATAACTTTCTAGGAAATATTTAGCTTTAACAAATACAAATGTTGCTCGAAATATTTGGAACTTTTAAAGCACGAATTTCTCGGAAATTATTGTCTTGAAGCTTTTAAAATTATGGGTTGATTTATTGATAACCCGTCTTATTAACTATGATTTTTTAGATACAAGTTCTTTTAACAATTATTTTTATAGAAAATTTATTCAAATTGGTTTTTTGGGGTGTTACAGTTTCCCGATAACTCATGCTCTCTTTCAGAAAATTACCATGGTTTCTAATTGATTGGAATATGTAATTTCGTTTTGCGAAAATTGTATTAACAGTTGACAAAAAACAAAATATGTACATATCAGGCATGTCAATTACCGGGATCCCGAAATTTTATAGCTCCCGAATATTCCAGGATAAATCTATTCAAAACCCGGAATTGTAGAAAACAAATAATTTACTAGCCATTTATTTTAAATACTTTGTATCATTCTTAAAAATTTCCCTTTCAAGGGTAAAACAAATCCTTTAGAAAGTTCACAATCGACAAATAACACAGCTTATTACTCCCTTAAGCCTTTGTTTTATCCATGCTATTATAAGAGAGCTGGAGAATATCCCACTCGAGTAGAAAAAGAGCCTTTTTATGAAAGCGATGTTAATAGAACTAACGACGAGGTGCCTGCATGAAGTGGATAAGGCAGAAAGTCTCAAAGATTAATTGCATCAAGTTTTAATGAGCAGCTGGGAATGGTCTTATAATCGAAAGGCATACAATTTATCACAAGGCTTAGTAAAAGAAATTGATACGCAGAGAGGATTTAACTGATTGTCGAAAATCCAACCAACAAGTGTTGAGGCGCAGTAGTTCTTCCTCTGTATGAAATATGTATATTTGTACTTGAGGTATAAATTATTTTGTGTGTGTAAAATGTTTAGTTTATTTCTTTTTTATTCTTGAAAAAAAAAGCAATAAATCGCTCGTTGTTCTATTAATGTTATTTTGCATTATTCTATAATACAACGGTTACAAACGTGTTACATTTTTTGGCAAATTAAAAATTACGAATGAAAACTTCGTGAAACTCTGAATCCCGGGATTGTCCAGGTATTTCGTTTTCAAATCTCGAAAATCCCGGGATCAACAAAATGTCCAAAATTGACATGCCTAGTACATATGTACATACATGTAGTAAATGACCAAGTAAGGAAGTAAAGGTAGACACATAGTGGAGCGGAAAGCAATTGAAAGTATTTGAACAAGCAAAGCTTATTTGAATAGCAATGATCATCACTTTTAGTCATTACAGGCAGTGTATTTATTTCTTTCGCTTTTCTCGTTCAAATAATCTCCGCTTTGTTCTCCGATCTACTATAATTTTGTGAAAGTCCTTTTTTTTGAAAGCCAAAGAGATAAAAAGTAGTTTTAAAAGAATTGCAATTTTAGGGAAATAGAAAAAAACAATACTTTAAGCAATTTCCGACGTCTAAGTACCGATTGATATATTTTCCAATATGGTCCATTTTACTTAAAATCTAGTATTAAATTTTGTTTATTGTTGTAAATTTTTTTGGTTATAGAACATGAATTCAATTTAAAAGCGCCTTACCTCACTTCCTTTATGTAACTCCAGTCGGCAACACCGGTTAGCGGCCCCTTTTGCTCTCGTGTTCGGCCATGTACAGTAAGTAGTTGACAACCCGCCGCCTCCAGCATTTTTGCATACTCAATAGTTCGTTTGCGGTCTTCGAAAACACGAATTTTGCATGTGATAGGCACAGAAAGTTTTGTGTGCAGTGCGCTGACTGAATATAAGATAAAATATTCAGTATATGGTTATTTATGATTACTTATATTTTTTCTTGATGATTTTTGATTTAACAAAATTATTTTTTGTTATTGTATGGCTATATAACTATTTTTAATTAAGTGTTTTCGATCTTTTATTTATTTATTATTTTTCTTGAATATTTTATGTAAGTTATTATTTATTTCTAATCCAGAATATTTCTGATTATTTTAGATTTTTCTTTTTTTTCCCCTTTTTTAACATAAAAAATAATATTTCATTCTGTATTTTTTTTTTTTTGAATTGCATTATTTAGTTCTTTATTTGAAGTGTGTGTGTGAATTTCTAATGGACTCTTCATAATGAGACCTTTGTTGGCTTGGCCGAAAAGCAGGACAACCTAACCCTTTTACAAAAGCGCTCAAAATTTAATTTGTATTTCTGAGCTCTAAAAAAGCGCTCAGAAATGTTTTTTATTTTTGGTCAAAAAAGTAAAACCAAAAAAATAATAATTTTTTGATGAAAACAAAATAATCAAAAAAAAAATTGTTATTTGCGATCAAAAAGTTACAACTCATAAAATAATAATTATTTCTGATTAATAAACAGCAACTCACAAAATAAGCATAATTTCAGAGCTAGAAATTAACACACGAAAAGCGAAAAATTCACGTATAATTAAGAGAAATTTTCTTTTTTAAAAATTTCTTAAACAAGTCGGAAGTTCTCAAGAAAAAAAATGGTGCATATTTAATTATTCAAGAAAATTTATAGCAACGACAAAATATTTTTTCAGGCAACAGACATAATAAAAATGATTTCTTTGGATTTTTCTTGAGAGTCTTATTCTAAGCTTTACATAGAGAAACAAAACACAAAGTACCTTGCAAGAAATGTGAAGAGCTTTTAGAAAAGATATCAATTTAAATTGCAAAATAAAGGGTACAAAAAACGAAATACCGAGTTGGGAGCTCTCTCGTCGTTGATTTACCATCTGTATTCAAACTATCTAACTATCTTCTTTTCTAATAGTTAGTAACTACCTTCAACATCTGTGAAAAACGGTAGCGCTTAACAACACTCTCACTGGGTATCCTCTAAACTGAAGTCAATAAATAAATATGGTATCACCTTTGAGGTTCTATGTTTTCGATAAAGTATTTATTGAAGTCGGCTCACGTGGTCTAATTTTATGAAGTCAATTCATTAAACCTATAAAAAAAAATTTTTTTAATCGCCAAAAATTATAAATCGTGTTTTAGCTGCGGATAACTGTAGAGCTTTACAAATCATGGAATGAATTATACACCATACACCTGTGTGTTTGTTTGTGGGGAAGTGGTATAATTGGTATGACTTTCCGAATAAAAACCAGTTTATGAACTGGAATTTCTGCAGACTAGTTCGCTTTTCACTGTAGAAAAATTAACATGTCTATAATTGTTGTTTAGTTCCATTTTATCTGTAACTTAGAATGTAAGATTTGAGCCTAATTGGTTAGAGATAAGTGCAGCTGTTATCACTTTATATATATTTAAGAGAAAAATAATAATGAATTATTAGATTATCTCCAAGCTTTAGCAAAAAGGGCTTTCAGCTGTAATCACTTTAAAAACAAAATTGTATAGATAATTGTTATTTTCGAAACGATTTCGAATGGTTGGACATCCTTAATGTACTTATGTACGTACAAATGTACATACCTACGTACGTTTAAATATCAGAATTGTAAAATACTCACCAATTTCTGTAAGTAACTTCCACTCATCTTGCAAAAATGCACCATAGTGGCCGCGTTTCGCAATCGCTTGCGGGCATCCCAAGTTAATGTCAACCGCATCACAATGATCCTGTGCCAAGAGTGCGGCTTCCAGCAGCGTTTCTTCATCATTACCACAGAACTGAAAGTAAAATGTCAAGAAAATTATTAATTAGAAATGTTATTTGCTTAAAAAACATGGTGCATTATTTGAAAGTCACTTTATGAGTGACTTAAATCAAGGTCGTCTCTTAATTACATTTTTATGAAAACTGAATAACCTTGGATTAGAGATTAGGATAGGAAAAGATAAAAAAAATTATAATAAAATGACTTTACATACAAGTAAAATGAAGTATGTATACGTGAATCCCACAACATATGTATGTATGTCGTCGTCTGGGAAAAATATTGTCGTAAGCGCCATTTTGACGATTTTGAGTTATCGATGCAGTTATACATATATTTCAAAACAAGATCTTTCAATTGGTGTTATCAGTTTACCGATATCTCGCTTAATCTCCGAGATATTCAGCATGATTTTGTCGTATATCCACTGTAAGTAGCGATTTTTTCGTATTTTGTTGTATGTGTAGACGGTTTTCCACATACGACAATTTTCCCATACAAATTAAAAAATTTTCCTTGTCATTAAAATATTGTCGAATGTGCAAGATTGCTTGACACATACGACAAAATTGTATTGCCGCTTAATAGAATTCTGTCGTATGTGTTATGGTGAAATGTATTGATTTTAGTAATTTCAGTATCAATCGTGATGTCGTCCCGAGCGGGGACCGAGCGCCGAGCGTATCGGAGCAAATTTATTCGTAAGTTTTATAGAAAACTCTAGCTGTAATATTAGAAAACATTTAATAATCATACTTATGTTATAGAATGCGTAATGAAATATTGGAATATGAAAGTTATAGCGATTTTTCACCAGACGACGAAGTAAATGATCCCAATTATGACCCTAATTCCAAATCGACACTAAAAACGTTCTACGAATCAAAACGCAAATTTTCCCAACATCAAATTACAACTTCTGCAAATGAACGATATTGATTTTAAATGTTTTTCAATAAAAGCAGAAAGTTTGATTTTCAAACAAGTACAGTTTTTCAAGTGCAAGTCTATTATCTATACATACATATATTCCAACAATGACTACTTTAAGGTTGGAACAAAATTATCATTTAATGAACTCAAATGTACCATTCTCAATTTAAGGAAAAGTAAAGGGCGGTTTTCTACAACGCACTTGACAGCAATAAAAAAAAGTCTTACAGAGTTGCCTTCCTTTCTTAGAAAAAGAAGAGGACAAAAACTTGTATCGTTCCATATTAAACATATAATACCGGCTAGTATTTTAAATATTATATTTTTATGTGAATCATCAGACTGAATTTGATATTGCAACTTATGTTCCTTTAGTTTTATGTTAAGCATGTAATGCAAATATGTATTTTTGATGTTAATTTTATTGCTTTTTTTTTACTTTATGTATGTGTTCGTGAGGAAAATAAAAAGTGAATTCTAATACAAAAATATTAAATATATTACTACTTGTGTTTCTGGTAGTCTGAACTGCCGATATTTCTATGGTATTGGTTATACCGTCCAATTTTGTGTTAGTTTTGAGCGAGTTCTGAACCATTTTATTTTGCTGCAGGGTAATTATATAATATTATTTTACAAATGCGTACGTATGCACTTGTACCTTACTTTACTTTACTGTATATTTTTATCTTTTGAGTCGTAAATTTTTCATGCTGGTTTGCGAAAAAATCTTTACTTCTCTGGTGTTCTTCATAAAAAGTTAGTGCAAAAATTTAAAAAGTATTAAATACAATTTTCTCTTCATTCAAGTTCAAATTCTTAAAGTATATGAAAGCAAGCGTTTAACAATAAATTGTTAAAATAAATTTAATACAAACATTGTTTTTTTAATAAATACAAATATTTTATAACTAACAAAAATTAATAAGCTAATTCAGGATGTGGAAGGAATCACATGTTCTACTTAACAATTTTCAGTCGTTTCATGAAGAAGCCAAACCAAACTTTCACGATAGAGGCCAAAAAGCTATTTTAAATAGAAATACTTAAATAAAACCTTAAAACATACACCAATATCTACTGCTTTTCAATTTGTAATCAGTGAGAATGCCAGATAAAAGAAAATAGACAAAAAAAAAATACAAAATTTTTACAGTTAAATTTATCCGCCATTTGCTGGCTTAAGAAATCAAGTGATTGGAAAATGCTGGAATAAATTTTTTGGAAAAGTTTTTGGTTGTTAAAATAAAAACGTTTCGATTCGTGGTTGTTAATTTTAATATGAAACGAAAAATTATATTTTTAAATAAGGAGTTTTTTTAACTTGACCTCGAGCCAGCAAAAAGAACCCCTATTTAAAATGGAAATGTCGCCGAAATCAAAGTTTAATTTTATTTTTTATATAAAAAGACTTTCCCTTTTTCATAACCGAAATAAAAAGCATATAAATAAATGCATTTTTGCTTAAATATTTATTGCAGAGTTCAAAAATTGGCATTTGCCATACGAAAAGTATAAATTTCACATGTTGACTGATTTTTGTTTTTTTTTTAAATACATAAGAACCTCTTTTTTGAGTACTTACTAGAAAAAAATTTATGAAACTCGATATAGCGCAGAGCTAATGAAAAACAGATATTAAAAAGCCATTCCTCGTACTTTTATAAATTTTTCAAGAACTTAACAATACATTTTAAACACCGATTCAATGAAAGATATTTCCCTTATTTGAGCTAAACAAAAAAAAAAAAATCATTAGTGTGCCCATTTGCTTTTGGCTTCTCTTTATACCGAGCCAGCAAGCTTGATTTTGTCGAATAGTTTTATCAAAAAATTTATAGTATTTCGAATTAAAAATTATACTGAAAAGTTTTTTATAATGCAAATTACTTTTTACGTCAAATATAAATAAAACAATTAACAAGTTTCTACTTAATTTTTTTAAGAGTTTTTACGTACATGTATAGATGCAACTTTGTCAATACTAATCCTTTTAAAATCAACTCTGTTACGAAAAATCAACTCTATTAGTCTGGGAGGACTGTGAGCAATTCTTGTACTACGTGCAAGTAAATTTATCAGCACTGATTGATCACGACTCGAATCACGATATGCGGTATCGAAGAGCTAAACGTTTACAATCGTATACTTATGACAGTTTTTATTTTCGTTTTATCGAGTGCCGTGATTCGGCCCAGTTTACATATAAAACTTTACCGCATACCACAAACAAGCTAAAATTTTTATAAAGTTTACTTTACTCCACATCTACCATACACCTTACATATATTAAGGGTATTCACAAGGCAGCGTAAAATGTCATAAAGTGGTAAATTATGTAAAGCAAATTTTCGGTAGCTCAATATTTATTTTTGTTGCATTGCATAAAAAAAACGAAGTAAAATAGCACAAATTGGAAAAATTTGATGATAATACGACAATACGACATTTTACGACACCTTGAACTTGTGAACTCCCTAATTATTTTAAATATATTATTCGGGTGTGAAGCAAGACGTGTCACTGTTAAAAAATATCTATCTTAACGAAATCCGGTTTAAAACTGTTTTAACATAATCCGCCATTTCATTGTTTGAAGCCCGTATTTTTATTTTTTTATCGCAACGTTTTCACTGGAACGAACACAATTTAAGAGGATTGTTTATTTTATTCTTTTTTATATAAAATATTATTTTTTCTTTAATTGTTTTTAATGCAAATGAAATGTTAAGACAGGAAGTTGTCCGCATAAGAAAACCGTTCAAATTTAATACACGAAAAGTACAGATGTTATGACACCTACCTACAAACAGCGGCAAGTGTAAATGTGTGATTACAAGAAAAATTATTACTAACGAAAATGAAATAAGTAAATATGTAGCTTCCATGAATTTGGCAAAGCCTTTGCAACTATTTTTACATTCATTTGATGTCTAGCGCATATGGTAAAATATACAGATGTATGTATGTATGTATGTATATTTATTTGGCTAACAAACCTGTATAATTAATGGCCGATCTTCGGGGCATGTTTGTAGCGCATCTTTGCGATACTTTGGATCTTTGGCAAACAAATTGCTATGAAACATTGGTGAGTAGCATAATTGGGCGCCATACTTGCGGCAAAACATGCGCCATGCCAATTCACTTTGATCCACCATGGGTGCCACCTACGAATAAGAAGAGAAAAAGTAGAGAAGTTACGTTTCAATATGTGCATAAATATGTATATATGTATGTATTTTTACATATATTAAACATTTTTTTTGTATTTCTATGTACATTAGAGTGAGTTATTAACAAAGTTATTTACTGCTGCAGCCTTCTAGAATTTTAAATTATCTCCAAAATAAATATTAAGCCATTATATTGTTTTTTATGTCGCTCCCAATAAATCTAATTCGATTTTCCTGCTATGAACTGGCATGGGAAGTAGTGAAAGGATGGTTCAAATGTAGGCGAAGATTATTATTATTATTATTGTTGTTGGGGAAAAAGCACTGCGACCTTGAGGTCTATTGTGCCCCTTACTTGGATTAAAGAATTTCCCTAAGCCTCTGGAAGTTATCCCATTGTCCGTAACCAGATATTCGCGTAGACATTTTTTGGTGTTTATGCATCAATGCGGTGCACTTCTCCAGGACGTGTTTAGAAGTTTCTTTCTCTTCCCTGCAGAATCTGCAACGTTCCTGCGAATAAATTTATTTAGGTGATAATTTAGCCTACAGTGTCCTGTAAGGATTCCTGTGATCATTCTCAAGGCGAAGATAAAAGGTTATAAACTCAAAAAAAAAAAAAAAAAAATAGTGCGAACATTATTCAATTAAAATATCGTTACCTGAAAATACACTAAATTTTACAACGTTAAAACATTTTACTGGTAATACCTTTTTGCATGGCACGAGGCGATATTTATTTCTCCCTCCCAAACATATGTAAGTACATTTTTAATTTTTTATAATTTCCCTAACAAAATTCAACTTATTTCTCATAATTTCGGGTTAAAGAAATTATAAACTTTTAAAGAAACCAAGGATACCCTAATGTATATATGTATATGGCTCCACCTACCACAAACTGAGGAGATCCAAGGACATTGCGGTAAAAGTCATAACCTTCAAGTTTGGCGCATGTTTTTGTCGGTATGTCTTTCGATGCGTTTCCATTCGTGGGTGCCGTTGCTTCAGATGTCGTTGGTATAGATGTGAGTATGGCGTTGGGCGTAGTTGCCACGTCTTCAGTATTCATTTTAAGTTATGATTGTCTGTTTCCAACTGAAATATTAAGAAAAAAAAAACGTTCGGATATAGAAAAGTTAAATTATTTTAATTCTGTGTTGTATTATTTTTTTTTTGGTAAAAGTTGATGTCGTCAATAAGTTTTTAATTTTTTAATCTCCTGAGGATAATCTTAAGTCTAGGCCATAATAGCGGCATCATTTAATAGTAATAAAACGAATTAGTGACGTTTAACTTATTCCTAGGTTTTGTGTTTGTTTAAGCTACAGCATTTTTATAATTTAAATTTCAAATAAACAAGTAGTAAAATACTAATTATTATAATTAAAATCATAAAAAATAACTAAATTAAATAAATAGTAATAGTTGCTTAAAAGGTTATATATAAACAAATTAAAATTTTCTCTATTGTATTTTCTTAAAATATATGCTTTTGAGTTTATTTCTTCGTAAAGATCTGAGCACTAGAACCAAAATTGGTGTGTGTGTCAACTATTCATATTGAACTTAGTTTTATGGTGGTATGCAAAGGTTTCTCAGTATTTAATTTCTCTTAACAAAACTTTAAGACACATTTGAAACAGTTCCAAAGTTGATTTTGTCTGGTTCAGGTTCACATTTGCGTATAGCTGCTATGTCATTAAAGAGGAAAACACAAAACTACTACAACAAAAGATATAATATCACCCTTAAAAAAAAAGAAAAATTCACAATAATGTTCACGGATGTATCAGTAATAGAAAAATTAACGGGAGCAGCCTTTTATCATATGCCAAAACGGCATTAAAGCAAACGACGTAGTAGACATTGCAGCAGCAAAACGAGCAAACGAAAAAGTAACCGAAGTCACTTAGAAGTTCACTTCAAAAGATATCTACAACAAAATTTACCAGTTGATCAATCAAAAATGGCAAGCTGAATACGCAGATCAAATACTATTTAAAGGAAGAAACTATGGACTTATTTTCCCAGAGACAATAAGAAAACCATGGTTCACTGCCAAAAGTTCAAAGCATAAAAATCCATCGACATCAAAACAATCAACAGAATACTGAGCGTTAACGGATTCTGCAAAGCAACGTTAAACACAATGAACATTACGAATGAAACATTTAACCAGACTTGCAAAATCCGAATAAGTTATGGCGTTATAACTTCACAAGAAGTCAGGCCAAGTTTGTCTCTCATCCACAGTGTGAGAGCAAATTAAATCATCAAACAAACAAACAAATAGAGCCAAAATTACAGCTGTCCACAGCGCGCTCTTTCCGAATGCCCTGAAGTACGTGCAAAACTTTATATGCGATTATCTCAAAATTATGTTTTCAAAGGCTACTTAAAAACTGTAATATCTCATACTTGAACGAAGAAATTTATTGCAGATGATTGTATACCTATGTATCATGCTCACTGCAAAGCGTGTAAGAAAAATAGTGTATCAGCGCAATAGCTGTAGTGCGAACAAATGGGCATATTTTTAACTCAAAAATTAAATTAAACATCTTCAGACTTACTATATATAAACGTACCCGTAGTGTTTTATTAAAAAAAACTCCCGTTTTTGTAAAAAAAAAAAAATGGCAAAAAGAAATGATTTCTTTCAGAGAATAAGTGTATATAATCCCTTAAAGAAATGTCAATAAAATATATTCCTAATAATATAAACGCAATGAAAAAATTTTTATTTAATTTAATTTAAGCCACAACTGCAAAAAAATGCTCTCAAACTACAAATCTAGGAACTTTTTCTGTACAGCTCGCGACCCGAATGTATTTTATCATAAAATAAAATAAAAGTCTTCACGTCAAAACCATCTGCCAGCTTTAAGATGAAGGCGTCAAATAATTATTGCCATTATTTCTGCTCTTAAAACGGTTGTTCCGCTTTTTAGCTAATTCTCAATCACTGATACGAGTACAGGGAAAACTGAATAACTAAACCTTGCCATAAAGAAAGAAAAAGAAAGTAAAAGCGGACATTGCGTCTAAATGGCTAACGCCATCGATGTTTATACTCGTATACTAACATGACTTTTGTTTTAATTTCTTCAGGCAATACAACATTCAAAGTATGTAGTTGTAACATCAAATACAACACCAAATATGATGCACTTGCATCACTGCACTTTTTATCAACGCCGCACGCACCTGGGCGCACCCGCGCGTCTATTTAACAACAATAAAAACTGTAGCAAAAATAAGAATTCCACAACAGCGGCACCAACCCAACAATAGCAACAACAACATCTCCAGCTTGTCTAGAAAGTCAGCAGCAAATAGTAGGCACTTTGTTGCAACTTGGCGTGTTGCTTTCGCTACTAACTATGGCACAGAGTTTAGTCAGCGGAAAATGCGCTTGAAGTGAATAAAAGTTAATTAAGCTAATTTTTTGTAAGCGATTCAGAGGAGCAGCAACTGGGCAATAACAAAGTGTTTTTTTTTTATACTGCAAAAAGAAATAATGAAAATTAAAATAAGTAGAGAAGCGTTTAAGTTTGGGTGGAACCAAAAGTGATCGATCTCTTTAAAGGGAATGCCATAGTTTCCGCTGTAGTTATACACATGTTTAGTAAGTAACTTCCCTGACGAAAAAAAAAAATTGGTTTCATCAAACATAAATGCAAAACGAAAGGTAATTATTAGTTAGTTAATTTCAAATTAATAATTTTTAATTACCTTGCTGCAAATGCGAAAATCTGTTTTTTTTTTCCACAATCTCCTTTTCCTTTTTCTTTCTTCTGTCATTTTTATTTGGTAGTTTTTTACAGCATTAAATTTCAATTACAACAAAATACAAATGAAAATAAATGTACGAGTATAATAACACCTTAGATTTATAATAAAATGTTGTAAATTTTTTAAATTTATTTTATTTAATTATTTTAACCAACTGCACAAATAAAATTGATTTTTTAATCACTGTACACAGTAGATTAGATTGAATTAACTTTAACTAAGCACAAAAAGTAAATATTAAACAGCAATTTCAAGAATTTTAGAAAAAAAAATTCATGTCTAGATATCGTTAATGGTTTTCGACAACATTAAAAATATTTTTCTTGTTTTCCTTTATGCAGATTTTGAATATCTATGGAATCTATGCGCTTTTCAAAACTTGTATAATATTAAATTAAAGATTATTAAATTTGTATCTTTTTTCATTAAATAAAAATTATAATTTTTAGATATTTACAAAAATTAAAGTGTTTTTTTTTGTTATTGTTTGACCATATAACTATTTTATTTAATTATTTTTGAGCTTAAGGCCGAACGGTTATTGGGAAAATTTTTTAGAAAAACACAACAATACTCGATCGGTCTTAAGCTCAAAAATAATTAAATATAGTGTTTTTTTCGTGAAAAGCGAATCTTTTCGATTTATATGCAGCCCAGTTTCACTTGCACAAATTTCCCTGTGGATTCGGTTTGAAATCACATGTTTGGTGTTCCCAATTTCACATCCACATACATACATTTTTGTGAATTGAATCCGAATGCTTGGTTGTATCAGAAAAGAAAAGTAAATGACAAAAAGTGTGTGAATGTTTAATGATTTTCGATTGGAATAACTTTTTAAATATTCTTTGATGTTTGTAGAAGCCATTTATGACATTTCTGTATTAGTTATTCATTGAAATATGCGTATTTTTAAGTGTTTTGCTGATGACTCCTCAAAAAAGAATCCGAAAGGGAAATTACAACAACAACTGTTCGTGAATTGCCACAACGATAACCGATATGCGATGAAATTTAGGAAATTGGCAGCACATTAATTCACCCTCACAGGAAATTTTAAAAATTACATTGTGGAATTGAAATGGGAAACTGAGAGTTACGGCTGATAGTAAAAATATAAAACACGAATTTCTTAAAACTAACATAATTACAAAAAGGTGAATATTATTCGCATGAGAATAAAAATACTAATTTATAAAAATTGAATCTATTACTTGCTTTTACGCGATTTTCGTAAACGGGATGTGTGTAGAGGAACAATTACAGGGGAATGCAGCAGTAGTCAGCCATCATAAGAGCATACCATCAGCCTTTATACCTCCCTTCTAAAAGTTTAAAATCCTGGTGAAATCGTTCGTCTTGTTCGTCGTCTAAGGTTTAAATATCCTTAAGGAATTCGTCCTGATTAATGCGGACTTACAATTACTCGAAAATTTTTTAGAAACCTCAACAAAAGTAGTCCACGCAGTATGTTCCAAATGGTTTATTGAATCAAAGAAACCCGCAACCGAAAATTCCCGCTTTTATCTTTTCTTTGCTTCGAGCAGAACCATTTCTCATTTTATAAGAAAAGCATGGCCTGCTGTCACCTTTACAAATTGTTTCATAGAGAACAGATTTATGTATGTGCCCAGAGGGCAATAGAATTTTATCTCAAAAATATATGTACGATATTCTGATTTTCTGACTCCATCGTCTCACGTACGGGCCAACAAAAGCAATTAATGATTGTATCAAAGCAATGCAAATTATGTTAATATTTCATGTGCGGAGTAAATAAAGGCTGTTCTCGGTGCGGTGTGCTTTTTCTTTTGCTCTGGTGCCTGGTAATTGATTCCCTTCTTGTTACTTTTAATTGGTCTGGTATATACGAGTACGCTCAAGTCTATCCAGACGATATGGCCCGTGTCGTCAAGTACCCATCTCTGCCAGCTGTTTTCAAGCAAGAAAAACTAGCGTTGTGCTTTTCATTCAAGGAGAAGATTCGTTGGCTTCATTCCCTTTACACTTAAAGGAGTCACAATTCATATTTCTTCCGAAGGAAAGACATGTCACGTGCAGCACATGATCTTTAAAGCATTGGCGACATTCCGACAATGATAACAGATCTTCAGTAAATCGTGTGGTATGTCACCAAAGATAATCCTCTAAATATATACGCCTATGATCAAACCTGTAATCAGCTTGCGCCAGTGCTGTAGTAAATCTGCTCTGTTGTGTGGTAAGTTTCTCTACAAGACCTGATCCCGCACTACTGTACTTATCGGGAGGACTTAATGCTCTACTACAGACTCAAAGGATAGGATGTTCCTATGCGACTAAGTGGGGCGAGACCGAAAACGCGAGTCTCAGAGTTCTAGACGCTTGTGTCTTTTTCATGTCAAATGATAGTACGAGATCAGTTGCCTTTGTTGAAGAAATAATACAAGGTCGATTTCGAAGAGACTGCATGCTGTTTTAATACCAATACTGAACACCTCGCTCAGCAATGACTGGGAGGTATCGAGTTGCTGAAGATGGGAAAAACTCAGGTTACATTGAACGTTAGAACGTTTATATTTATAACTATTGACTGGTAACTTTACGTGTCACAGCTGACAACGTACGATAAACGAACATGGCAATTCCATTTAAAAAAAAAAAAAAAAAAAACATGAGACAAGCAAGCCTCTGCTTCAGTACAGGTTGTAGAGGTTTACAAGTATAGAAAGCTCCATTTTGTTAGTTTACTTTTGGCCACAGCTAAAATCACCTGATTTCTTATTCTGTCTGTTGGGTTTCGAGTTTTTTCATCGTTTGCCATCCTGCTACTCATAATTCTTTCATTATAATGTTATTTATCTTCCAATTTTTTTCGTTCCAGTGCCATTCTCTTCGTCGAAAGTTGTCTGTCAATAACAGCGCCATCCCGCATTGTTAGAAACAGAATCGAACAGTAATATACTTTTCTCAAAGTTTATTCCTTTTTACGGTTTAATTAAAACAAAATTGATACAACTTTCAGCCAAGGCGAATTTAATAAGGTGGTGTTAAGGAGCCAGCTGATTTTTTCGCTTTGCTGGACTGAATGTCAAAGGGCTTCGTTTTAATTGGCTGGCGATGTTTTTATTTATATACGCTTAACACCACCTTGTTAAATTCGCATTGCTTTCAGCATTCAACCTCAGTCTTACATCTTTTATATATTTTATTTTTATTTTTTGAAACTCGATGATTTCACACTACAAACGTATTCGATTTGAATGATACCACTTAATCAGTTTAAAATGAAATCTTTATACACACATCCTAAAATTTCAAAGAAGTACTATTTTATGAACACTACAGAGAATGTGTAATATATTTTCCAACGAGATGCCTTCGTCCTCTAGACGAACGTATGTATACAGTGTGTGGCTGAGCTTTTTGCACATCTAACAAATATATAAGCAAATTTTCTGTATTTGACCCTTTCTATTACGCTGTGAACGAGTTGAATGTTGGCCTCTTTACGGTACACAGTGGAGCATTTGATACAAAAATCTGGCAAGAAATTGGTTTCCGGGTTTCTCGACGGTTTCTAAAGCTTTTGGGTCTGCTGAATCCGAATATGAAATCACAATTTTCTGGTCACACTTTGTTTTCTCTATAGAGAAACCGGCATTTTTAAACAAACAAACAAAAATAAAATTTTTTGATTATAATTGAACGAGTGTAAGTAAAGGATTTTGGGGTCTAGGAATAATAACCATTTTTGAAAACAAACTTTATTCAATATAAATATATTGTAATACAAAAAATGTCCATATTTGGAACATTTTTATTCAGTTGGTAAAAAACAAAAACAGCCTAAAAGCTTTAGAAACCGTTGAGAAACCCAGTGGGATTTTTTGTGTTATTATCTACACAAATATCCATGAAAATTTAGAACTTAAAAAATTTAGATTCATAGGAGTATGCAATTTTTGTTGCACAAATATTCTAGTGTAAGTTTCGAGTGGATAATAATTTTTTTCTACGGACGCTTTTCGAGATTTTTTTGTATGGAAAAACTATGCAACACGATTAGTAAAGAAATCGTCAAAAATCAACGGTGATATTAAACGCCTTGAAACTAACACATTATTATTTACAATTGAATGGCCTACAAAACAGCATATTCATACAAAAAAATTTCGAAATTAAAAAAAAAAATTTTTTTAATAACTAAATTTAAATAAAAATTAATAAGAATGTTCTTTCAACTTCAACTGCTTGTCGTTTTACAGATTTTACATTAACAAAAACACAAATCACTCCAGGGAGGAAGGGCATTGGAATTCCCTTGTCCACATGTAGTCTGCTCCTGAAAAAATGAGCCTCAACAAATGCTGGGCGGAAACCCCGACGTGCAAAGTTGCAAGGTCATTTTGGCCGGTCGCGGACCGCAGACTATTAACCTAACCTACACAAGACAGTTGGGAGGCAATAAAAATGCAGACATTTTTGTGGTGTTTGGAATTTTTTATTTTTGACCAAATTTTCGATATAAACGCTTTTCTGTCTGGCACTTAGACGAGTGTCTGCACGCGTGCAGCATTGACAGGAAATTTGATGCCACGTTCATGGGTAGTTTTATATTGAATATATGTATGTAAGTACTAGGTATACATGCTTTTGTAAATATATATATACATATATGTGTGTATGTAATGCAGAACTTATTTATGTGCATATATACGAACTTATTAAGTTGCATGCACTATTTTATCCTGCCGCAGTGGGGCCACTCGCAGCTAATTTTTTGTAATTGTATTGCAAAGCGTTGCAGTGAATATGCGAGTGAAATTGATTTTTACTACTTAATTTTATAAAATAAGTAAATTTCACTCTCAATAATTTTAAATTTATTTATTTATGCATTATATACATTTTTCTTGTGCCATATTTTTTTTACAAAAAACGCTTCAACAATTTTCAAGTAAATTTATTTCTTTTCATCTATTATTGTTCAAAGCATGCAGTACATACATACATGCCACGTATAAAGAAGCAACAATTAAAAAGACATTGCGTCAATCGCCAAAGCCACTCGTAGAAAAATTTTTCTTAAATACTTGTGGCAACACCAATGCCAGTGGAGGTAAGATTAAGTGGGCTTACAGCAACAAAAAAAATTAACAAGTGGCGGCTGTTTTATTTTCAATTGGTTTCGTCACTTCCCTGCTGCACGCTTGAGCGAATGGCTAAAGCCTCGCCGTATTCACACCAATTGAGGTATCGAGATAATCGCCTAAGCTATTGCTTTCTTTCATCACGTATTTGCACTTGTGGCTCTTGTTTTCGTTGTGCATACTTACTTTGTAGCGTCTTAATTAGTGCGGAAATTATTATCGATGGGTTTGCATGGCAAAAAATCGGTGAAAAACAATAGCAAATATTTGGCATGCAGACGAGTACATACATATTACATAAATACATCTTAATTATAACAATTTTTGCAATTTTGGTCGTGTGTGGAAACGTGTAGACACAAGAATGATACAAAAAAATTTCACATTTGAAGTTTATTCAAAAATTCAAAGATCTGCATAGCTTCGTCACTGCAGCAGAGCGCGTAAAAATGTCTAGGAACACAACTTATATGTATGCACGAGTATAATACTGCAATTTTAATTTATATGTATTTAATTTGTATCTATTAATTAGCACAAACTTTTAAGCCGACTATGGCCGCTGTGGTCGAGTGGGTAGCGGTGCGTGCTATAACTCTATATTGCCTTGAGTTCGAGAGTCGTCTCAATCATAGAAAAAGTATTTTCTAAAAGCGGTCACCACTCGGCAGGCAATGGCAAACCTTTAAAAGTGTTTAAATTTAAAAGTGGCTCTGTGATCGCATAAGTAATTTACTGGTTAGTTATACCCGACGATATCTGAGGTATTAATTTAATTTCTGCAATACGAACAATATTTGAAGTTTTTTATTTTCAAATATCTCGACTTCTGTGACACTAAGTGCCATTTTCACAGTGATAAGTAAACAGCTGGTTGGTGATAACTAATTTGTTTTTAAATTAACAGTGAATTGTCTTTTTAACTCTCCTCTCGAGCACTTATTGACGATTAGTTAACAAACAGCTGTTTACTTTTGTAAAACGAAAAATACGCAGAAAAAATGGAAAATATAAAATTGTTGAGAAAACTTCAATGATTTGCAAAATTGTAATCCCGGGATCCAGGCCTTTTTTTTACTCCCGAATATCCCGGGATAAGTCTATTCAAATCCCGGAATTATAGAAAACAGTGACTTTAATAGCCAATTAGTTTTTAAATTTTTCATTCTTAAAAATTTCTTTTTCAAGTGCAAAACAAAGCTTTTGGAGAGTTCACAATCGACAAATAAAAGCTGTGTTATTTGTTAACTCCTTTAAGTCTTTCTTTTGTTCTTGCTGAGCTGAAGAATATACCACTCGAGTAGAAAATTAGTCTCATTATGAAAGCGATGTTAAATAGAACTTACGACGAAGTACCTGAAGTGAATAAGGCAGAAAGTCTCAAAGATAAATTACAACCAGTTTTAACGAGCAGCTCGGAATTGTCCAACTATCAAAAGGCATACAATTTATCAGAAGGCTTAGTAAAATAAATTGATAGTTTTTGTAATGAGGCGATAAAGGCTATGTCCTACAGAGAGGATTTAACTTATTGTCGACAATCCAACCAATTAGGGTTGAGGCGTAGCAGTGGTTCTCCACTACAGACTTTAAATGCAACAAATTTAGGTTCAAGTTGGAGGATAACACACACACTTCAAGTTTTTATTTCTTTGAGATTGCATTTTGATCAAAATAAGGAATAGTTCTGGGGTGGGATTCGATATAGCGCCGCATAAGTTTGGTTTCCTGTGGCTAAACGCGTAAATCAAATTAAAAAATTCAAATGCACATAGATGAATAACAAAATAACTATCGAAATGCTCTTTTTTTGCATTTTTCACATACATATATGGTGTTTGATTTTCATTCACTGCACTTAATATAGAGCCACTAATGCATTAATTTTGGCACACACATATTATAAACACATTGTGCTATCAGCTTTTACTGTTTTTAAAAACAAAAACTATTTATATACTTTGCATTTCTTAAATAAAAAGTTGCATTTTTAAGCCCCGCACAAAAGACTAAAATTCCTGCCACAAAAGATTAAAATTCCTGCCAAATGCATCTGTCAAACTACTGAAAACAACGAGCGAAGGAGAAAGCAAAGGGAAATTGATATAACCCAGTAAGCTAAAAGTACACGGAAAGGAGTTCTGAGATACGTTTCAAAAGTATTTACACCACAATTAAGGCCTGTGGCATTTTTCAAAAATTAATATGTAATGAACTCACATTTTGTCTGGAGTTTAACAAAAAATGTTTACTGGGTAACTTTGTCTCCCTTTTGTATGGAATAAGTTGGATTTTTGCCCATTTTCAAAGGCTTCCCTAGGGCCTCACCGAGGGTCTAGAGGAACCAGAGGGGGCTTATGGAAAGGTTTATTCTTTCCCCTTTTTAACGGTGTGCTGGGGGGTGCCATGCCCCTTCCTTCACCACCACCCACTTTTTATGCGGCGCTATACCGAATATTAACCTAATTCTGCCACGCTCAAAATGGAATCAAATATGTATATTTGTACTTGTAGTATAAATTATTTTGCATGCGTGTCAAATTTTAGGATTATTTCCTTTTATTTCTTGAAAATACCAATAAATACATATGTACATATGTAGATACATGATTTACAACAAATCGTTCTTATTTGTTATATTAATGCTATTTTGTTTACTTCTATAATACAAAGATTATAGACGTGTTAAATTTTTTGGCAAATTTAAAATTACGAATCAAAACTTCGTAAAATTCGGGATCCCGAAATTTCCTATCAAATCTCGAAAATCCCGAGATCAAAAATAAATTCTCAAAATTGACATCCCTAGGAAGTAGGTGTGATTGAGATAATTAGTTGTAGGCTAAATTTGTTTATCGACCGAAATATGTTTATGCAAGCAGACAGTGAATTAATTTATCTACATAAAAACTTACATATAAAAACATAAGTTGGCCTTTAAAATTGTGAGTATGAGTGGGCGGTAGGAAATATGTATATGTGCATATGAGTAGCTATCAAGCCATTAATTAAATTTCGCCGCCTCCTTTTAGCGAAATACCCATTTACTGAACAGACTAACTTGCACAAACCAGTGAATGGGATTATATTATAAGGAGTGCATATTAAATACTCTTATATGTACATAAATGTATGTTTGTATGTAGTTGCTTATTTGTTTGCAATTGTATGCTAATGTCATGCAAATACATTCATGCATACATAAACACATACATATATACATATATATTAACATACATATGTACACGCAAATCTACGAACACGAAGTTAAGCAACGCATACTTATTATTTTGCGCGGAGCTGAACTTTGTGTCGGCAGTTACAATTCTATTATCGTTTGACACTACGCCATTGGCAATGGTGACAAAGATACGCGGTATTGGGTAAGCGGACACGTTGGCAACCAGTTAGCAATTTAAGGATAACAGTTTGCCAACTAACGACAACGGGTGTGTCCTTGGTGATAAGTAATACGCTGGCACATTATTTTATTAGGAGTGTACTTACGAGCGCATACACATGTACATACATTATTATATTGGCGAAAGGAAATCCGTTGGGCATATTCTAGCAAACTCTTATTAGTCTATTGAAACCCACCATCAGTGCTCTTTTCTTAGGTTATATTATAACTTGTACCGAGCGTTTCCCATGTCGCCCTAAGCCCATTTTCCTACCATTTTTACCTTTTATCCAACAATGCTGAACAGTATTGCGATAGATCTTTCAAGCGTAGCCATGCAAAGGGCTTTGAACTAAATAACGAATAAGCTAGATTTAAAAATTGAACTCGTTAGAAGCCCAGGATAATAATTATTTGATAGTGAAGCTTTAAAAAAATTATTCAAATTAAAAAAAAAAAAATTTCTCGATGTCACATTTACAAATCAGGATCGTTTCGAGAATATGTATATTTGATGTTTTAGGTATCTTTCGGTGCAATTTCTGTATTGTAATGGCAAATTTAAAAAAATTTCTCGTTACTTTTTGATACGTTGTAGGTAATTTTTCAGTCCACTTTCATTACCTTTGCGATTAACTTTAGTTACTTTTTTCGGTGAATTTTAGGTACATTTTCAGTACGCTTTCGTTACTTTTTCGGTAGATTTTCGCCTCGGTCCTGAATGGTACTACACTAGGACGGAAATGGCCCGGAAGTAGTTTCGAACACATCTCGAACTTGCCATGAAAAAGGCCTTAAAAAAAGTTTTACACAAGTCTTGAAATGATCCTAAAGGACCGCTTATTAGGAATTATAACTTTTTTTTTACAAATTCAATTGATTTCTCAATTGTAGGTTTTCAAATCCATTGTGGTAAGGAGCAACTAACTGCAAGTGTTGTGTGTTGTAAAATATAACGTTAAAGTTTTTCCATGTAAAATTTTCTCCTTCCAAAAATCATTTTGAATAAAATTTTGCCAATTGTAATGATAAACTATGTAGCTAAATTTAATAAACTAAGAGCCTAAAAACTGAACTTGTCCTTTCCGCGAATTAAAAAAAAACCCAAATCCACTTTTCCTAATCTTCGCCTTGTTGCCTGCCAACACAAATTGTAGCAACTGTAGTTGTCCGTTGACAGTTGCCTATTGGCTATTGCTATTGGTTCTTTGAACAACATCCCATCTTTATACTTACGGTTTTATGTACATATGTACATACGAGTATGTAGGTTAAAAAAGCAAATTAACAACATGGCATCAAACATTTATTAAAAGACGTTTGTTGTTAAGGTTTTAAAATCAATAAATTCCCATTTATTTTGCTATGACAAGTACTGTTACATTTTCTTAATCTTTGGGCTTTGATAATTTGTTTTTGCCATCGGCGTACTTTTCGTTTGCATAAAAATTATTACTTTACAAATCATAAAGTTTTTTTAAATTAATAATTTTGAATCGGCTGCCAGTTTATTTGAAATTGTATACAAGAAATAAGGAAATTTGCACATTTGAATATTTTTTGCTTGGTTGGTTTACCAGTTAGACAATTCCAAATGCATTATTTCTGGTTTCACTAATCGAATCGTATTCGTTGTGATCGAAATAATTACATAAAAAATTCAGGGATTAACTTCTTTTAGGTTTGTAAATAAAATAACTGCTGACAGTTATAACTTTGAAACAAAGAATTATAATGTCAGTCTTCAAATACAAATCCTCTTGACAAAAAGTGCTTTTTCGGCTTGAGTAAGCAATTCAACGTAAAGTCCTCTCTCAGAAAACAAAAATCACATTCTATAAACGCTGTATTATACCTTTCTTATTTTCAAATGTAGAAGCATAAGAAGGCCTGGAGTGCTCGAGAGAAAGATTCTTCGAAAGATTAATGGACTTTTAGACGGCAAATACTGTAGAATATAGAACCGCATATAAGCTGTACGAGCTTCAAAAGGATATCGCAGGCAAATGGATGAAATTGCTCCAGCCCTGAAAAAGGTAGACCTTTTTTTTTGTTGGATGGACCAAACGGTAAAGTAAAGTAAAGTGTACACTTGGTATATCCAACTTACGCCAGTTAGCGAAAGACAGAAGCTTACTATGTTGAGCGTTAAAAGTAATAGAAAAAAAAGTACAATAAGAGGTACCAGATACAATGAATTTTGAATGAGCACGGCAAAACTTCCAAATTTTTTTTATTAAATTTTGATATGCCAAAAACTAGTTTTGGTGTCTTTTTAAAAAAAGTGAAAATTTTTGTCTTTGAAATCAGTATGATTTGTAAAATAATGACACACAAACTATACATATTTATATGCATCTATGTATATACAATACATACATATGTATGTATGTATTTATCAGCAGGAATTGTTATATTAAAAAATATTTTTTTTTTTAAATTTTACATAAATATCAATTCTAAACACTACTACTTTCTCATACGAATTTTAAATGTATATGTCGTAATAAGAATTTAAATAAATATTTGCTAAATTAATAATTAAATAAATTCACAAAACAAGTCTGTTGTTTGCTCTTGGTATTAATTCATAAATATTTTACAATGAACTTTTCAAGTGCAACTACGACAAGCCATAACATTGGATTATGGACGAATTTTTATGGTACGTTTTTTATTTGTTTTATTATAATCTTTGTCATTTTAGTTTAAAATAATTTTTTGCGGAGTTTCCATGTGTTCTCTTCATTTCATTGCAAAGCGTTTAGACATTCATTAAATTTCATTATTCAATGTAACAACATTAAAACATGCAAAGCATTTTTGACAAATTCACAACAATATATTTTTGCCATTGTTTTACCAGAGTTTTCGATTATAGCGACTTTAAAAAAAGTGTTAAAAATATTTGTATTCAAAATTTCATTTTAGGGTAGATTTTTTATGAGAAAAGAAAGTGTATGCCATAGTTTTTACTTTTGATACGAAGGAAAAGTGGAAGATGACCACCGTGGAAGGCTTAGTTTCCTAAAGCATCGATAAGCCTATAAGAAAGCTATCTTCGTGAGACAGGTTTTCTCGAGCCAATGCCGCAAAATCGAAGACCCTAGTTTTTAATTTAATTTTGTACATTTGCCATATATGTAAATTTAGCTTTAAAATTATGCCGTGCTTTTTACATTTTATTTTTAATTTTAAGCTTGCATTTTTATTTCCAATTAAAACATTACACTTAAACATATTTTAATCCTGTGCGTTATTTTTTGTTTTTATAATTTTATGATTTTTTTTTTCAAAAAACTTATTTAGAGCACTTGAGGCTTAATTTTTAATTTGTTTTTCTTTTATCAATTTGCAAAAATATATTTATGTACTATGTATGTATGTATGTGTCAAAGCGGCATACTAGAACTTATACTAGCACCGTAGGTAGCTTCAATACTTTCGCTGTTCAAAAACAATACGATTTCGCTTATTACCAAAAATACCCAGTCTTGCCTTATTTTTCAATATTTTAAATTAGTTCGTATTTCTTTTCTTTTTTTTTCACTTCACATTTACTAACGCATCGTACCGATTCTAATCATTCATTTTTGTTTTCTTTAACTTCGTTTGCCGTTTATAATATTTATTTATATTCAATTATTGTAGACACATTTAGAATGAATATTACAGGTGTATGTGTGTGTATATTTACACTAAGTAAAATATTCCAACTTGTCAGCTGAACTACATTTTTATGTACAAAGAACTCACAAAATTGCTTTCAAAATAAATAAAGTAAACTAGTACATTGACGTTTTAAGTGCCCTTACTCGTTACTTACATACATATAAATACTCATAATACATAAATATTTACTTATTCGAAAATGCGCCAGCAAATGTCAGTCATTGACCCAACTAAATAGGGCACGTATTATCGATTTTCTTATTTATTTTCAATAAATGGTATACCTTTTTAGTAACGTTTGTATGCTAAGTAGAAAAATAAGTTGTAGATGCAAATGAAATTTAGGTATGTTAGTTGAAAATATTTACGTCTTTGGCTGCTTGGTCGTGTGCAAGTCGTAATAAAATACAACTTCCAAGTTATGTTGGTATAATAAATAGCACGAGCTTTATTCTTCCTAAAGTTTTATGCTCCCACAGAAAGCCGGATAGTTTTATAAACATTTTTTTTTATCTTTGAGCTGCCTTAAAAATATCTTCTAAATGTGTGTTTTAAATTTGGCTGTAGTAGGTGTGTAGAAAATTTCAAAATACATGCGGTTAGTATGTACATAGGTACCCCTAAGGCGTATGAGTAACATTATTACTATTTTTTATGTTTTTATTTTTCAAGGGAATTCGGATAAAGTTTAAGATAAAGCAATCATGGCTTTTGAAAATGAATTTTTGATATCACAAAATTGATTAATTGAATGACGGAAAAATAAGAATAAACTTTCATTTAATATTTAAAATTATTAAAATGATGGTTTAAGAGGCATTCATTATTAAAAATTTCTTAATGAAGAATAAATATTTGCTTATTCCAAATTACTTGAATGGTCACTAATCTGTCAATATCCCAAAGATATCGCTTCGATCTCTCGAAATTATGTAAAAAAAAAAAAAAAACATACAGTCCTTTTTTGCATTTTGATTTGGTCGAAATTTGGATTTAAAGTATTGTCTTTTAATCTTTGAAATGAAAAGAATGAGTTCTCTTTCTCACAGAACTTAAGAAACTAACAACAGATTAAGGAGCAAGGATTTATACATTCCGATTCCGACAAATGCAGAACAGGCCCGATTGACCTAACTCAAAGAACATACATACATACATGTATTCGTATATGTACATACATATATTTAGCATACTCGTACATTTATTCACCAAATACTGCGCCAAGCTGGCTATCTTGTTTTACTTCATTGAAATGCTTTTTTCTTCACGGTTAGCCAACTTGGCGTCTCGTCCAGCTGTCGAACGAAAAATGGTGGGATGACAATACAAAAAAAAAAACGTGCAAAATAGCAAAAATGCTTCCGGCTTAATGGCAATTGTTTTATTGCTTAAGTATTGCAAATGACAAGGGAGCAATCAGAGTTGTACATGAAAAAAAAAATTTACTTTTTGCGTTCGCGATGTCCAGACTCATTTGTCGGCATTCAAATGTTCATCGCACTACTCGCAACATCCTTAAACACATACTCATACATATACATACATACATATACATATAGATATGTATGTATATGTACGAGTTTACGAGTAGCAATTCTCATTCCCGATTCTCATTGTTAGCTGAGATTTGCTTTATTTTACTAATGTAAACAACAGTGGCGTAGCAACATAAAAAAAAAACAGTACGTAATCGGGGGCGGACGATGTGGTTTAAATAATTTGCTAAGGGCAGTACATAAATACATATGTACGAGTATATGCTACTCATGTATGCTTGTCTGTAAATGCTGTAGAACCAGTAAATAACCAAAAAACTCTTACGTAAATGTCAACGATTGTTGGTAGTGTTTCGAAATGGCGGCTGAGGCGTATGTGGCACATACATACATACATATGTATTTACATCCTCATATGCAATGCTCTATTTATTAATAAATTATGAATAAGGTGAAATGCTTTGAGGTTTTTTATGTGACCAAAAAAAGAATTTTTCCTTTATAACTCATATAAATATGTATACAAAGTATGTATTGTAGAAATTCTTCTATTAAATTTAGAGGCTTTTTTTACGCTAGCTTTAATTCTGCCATGCCATTCGAACCTTTCTAAGAAAATGTGAACTAAAGCCACTATATTCGGTCAGAAGAGCCAAATGTACATAAATATTAAAAAAAGGCTCAATACAATTTTCAATTTCTTTTCAATATTAAAAAAAGGCTCAATACAATTTTCAATTTCTTTTCAATATTAAATCACCCACAGGTCCTACACACAGTAAATGGGTAATTCACCTGCGTCGTTTCAAGGCGAATGATTTATTACCTATCGCCACCGGCGGGCGACGTCGGCTGTATACGGACAGTACAAGAGTGGCTGCAATTCTATTTTATTTTATCGCTTTAAAATTAAAAATAAATAATAAACGATTTTTTTTATTGGTTTGAAAATAAAATTATTAATTTGTTAACTCTGTTTTCAAGTGAAATAATTTTTAAGTTTTGCTCTTTTTTTACAATTTATATTTTCTTTTTATTTTTGACCATCATAAATATGGATTGTTTTAATGAAATATGGCCACTCTAAATGTTATGCGGCGAAATGGCATTGGCTGTTTTCACTGCCGCTGAGTACAAAAAAAAAAACAAACTTAAAAATTAACCGACAACCTTAACCTTTTGTACATTTTGCGATGTGAGCTCAGTTCATATTATAAACAGAAAAGAAGAAGAAGCGAAGAAGTAGGAGAATGGAAAAACGAGGAGCTTGAGTGGTTATACTTCTCTGCTTAATATTGGTTGTTATTAAAAAGCAAAACGTGATACTTAAAAATAAACTACCTTGGCAACTTTTTGATAAAATCCTCGGAAATATCCCGAACTGGCGCTAGGCGACCAATAATTTTTTTTTTCAGTGCTGCCGACTTTAGAACCTTGTTGCGGTTCTGCAATTTACGATTGCAGTGTGCGCTGAGGAGATCAGGTATCCGAAGTGAACCCAAGATCTTCGAGTGCATGAACGTAAGAATAGAGAAATCGTTGAGTTAAATATTTAAATTCAGTCCGACCTCATTTATGCAGAATTTGAATAGTGTAGGTAAACTTAGTGGGAGAGAGTGATAGGGCTCCGTCCGGCGAAGAAACCTGCAATATATAGTACTGAATGCTTGGCATACGAGGGACAGCCCTTAAAAAGTTAAGCAGTAATGGAAATGAGACACCACTCTGTGCGACTCTCTGTTTAACTTATGCGTCCCTGAAGCCTGCCGACTAGTCCCGTTTTCCCTGGTTATTTGCGGTCATCGCCAGTGTGTACCACGTTGAATACTTTCACGACTGTATTGCTTTAAGCTATTCGGACGATAGGACCTAGCCAGCGTCTTTGTCCTTTTAAAACTCATACAGCTTTTTATTCCATCGTCTGCGGTATTCACCATCGTAACGGCGTAAAGCTCCATCAATATTTCGAAAAATCTTTCTCTCAAACATTCCAACATCACTCATATCTGTTGTCTGCATCGTCCATGTTTCTGCACCGCACAATAAGAGACTTATAGAGTGTGGTTTATGTCCGTTGAGAGAGCACTTTACTGCTCAATTGCACTTGAGATATTCTCCGCTGAGTTTCAAGGTTGACATTATATGTAACTGGTATTAATTATGTTACCTAAGTAAACGAAGTCCTCTACATTTTCGAAAATATAACTGTCAACAGTGACGTGCGTGCCCAGCCGTGAATGTGCTGTCGGTCTACTTGAAGACAGGAGATATTTCGTCTTGCCCTCCAGTTCCATTCACTTCGCTACTCAATTCGGTTTGGAAAAGAACGAAACTGTACTGTGAATTGAGCCACTTTCTATCCGTTGCATCGTGTCTAAAACTTGTGGTTTTCATTTATTTAAGTGAAAAAGTGTAGCAGAGAACACTTTTTCAACATTTCTTTAATAATTTATGATGTCAGTTTTCCTTACAAAAGGAATGAAGAAGTAGAAATTATTTTAAAATTGGATATTCGCATGTCTAGGCAGATAAAATCTAGTTTGTACATATGTACATATATTTCTTTGCATGTATGTATATAGGCATTTATGTGTGTGCATGTTACATTTAAAAATGAATGTATTATAGTAAGCTTTGCTTATTTTAGTTGGAGTTTATTGGAAACCACAAATCGAGTGGACATGGCAACATATTTATGTAAATGCCTGTGTATTATATAAACATACACGCTAGTTTTTATAACATGAAATGTGTATTTGCTCAACTTGTCCGCCATTTTAAATACATATAGCAACACTGAACTCAGTAGCGTCATCAGTCATCGTTAAAAAGTAAAAGCGTGCTTTACGAGGGAGCAAAAATTAATGTAGAAACTAGGCTTTAGGAGCTTTTGAACTAAGGAACTAGTAGATATTTTAATTTAACTTCGTTCAATAAACATTTTTGATGAAAAAAATATTATATTTGGCAATTGGTGTGCCAAGATGCTTCTTTGTCGAATTGAAAATTTTCAAAAATAGTGAACTACTTTTCGCGTAATTGACAAATGTAATAAACGCGTAAAGCGCTAGATGGATGGAACGAACTAGAAGAAGGCATGGCTAATCGATTAATATATAAAATGATTTTTTGCTTGTTTTTAGATAAACCCAAAAAAAAAAAAAAAATTAGGTTTATTTTTATATCGAGCCTTTTTGGTGATTGTGTCGTAAGCGACATATTTTGTTTATAGCAAATTACTCATAACTACTGAAAATTCAACAAAATCACAAAGTCACATATAGGACTAACAAAAGTTATCTTAGCAGACGAGAAAAAAAAACCAAAGCATCAATTCGCATTTACTCTAACTCATTGTCTTTTTTATCTATATTTCTCATTTAAAATTCGTGAATACTTAATATTCGCGATACAGCCAAATTCATCGAATCACCATAGTCATAGTGACAGCTCGTAACCTAAAAAACAATGGCCCGCCTGGAATCTTCGGAACCATTTGGAAATAGTCTATACAAACGGTGCAATCGTTTCATAAGCACTTTGGCATGCATTGAATATTTGTAGTGGTTTTAGCTTACGCCAAAAACCGGAGAGAATTACATAGAGAATTCTGTTTGCGTTGTTTGGTGGAATTTCATCTGATCTATCGTCAGAAATTTTTTTGTTTTCTACTTTACATATTAAACGATTGTTCTGAAATTTCGAATGAAGTATCGTTAAGCAATTGCGAACTTTTCTTAGTCCCCTCGTGTATATTCGTATGTACAAATATATGTATTTACAAGTATGTATATCCCATTTTAGCTTTGACGTTTTATATTTACTCTTGCTCGTAATTCATGAGTAGCTTTGTCATAGCCGAAATGCATGAAATCTGATAACTCGTACATATGTACATACATACGACTATATACTTGTTTAAACATTAAATTAATAGGAATTTTCTTCCATATTTTTATCTCTGCATTAGATACATACATATGTAGGTACATATTTATGTAAACAAACATGGGAATCCATATAATTAAGGACCTGAAATGACGCTATACATGCAACAATAACTATAGTTATGGGGGCGGGCAGTTTGGAAAAGTTTGTAAATATAAACAATTTATGTGTTGCTATGAGGTCTATAAAGCGACGAAAGCGATTTTGCGGTTGTCATGTCGAGAGGTTTTAACGAAAAATGAAAAACTCTTGAATTTTACACGCATTTCACTTGATTTGTCTAAAAAACTAGAAACGTTGTGTATTTTGTAAAAAAAAAAAATTCCCAAATTATGAATGAAAAGTAAGTAATGAAACCTGCGGAGCATAGTTGAAAAATGAGTAATGCATTATTTATTTCCAATACGAAGAGAATGAACGAAACGATGTACCTTTAGTTAGCGAATGCGTATTGTGTAGTTGAAATTTGGTAGCTGAAATCAAGGCTTATTACTTCAGAACTTAATATGTCAAAAACTCTATTCCAATCAATCCTTCGGCGTGGCTCTTGCGACTCTTTAAGGGCAGGAACTCCGTTTGTACGTTTGATGCGTCAATGCGGGGCACTTATCCAAGAAGTGTTTTGAAGTTTATTTTTATTCCCTAGAGAATCTGCAACGTTCTTGCGATCATATTTCCAGTTATAATTCTTAATTTGTTTTTTGACAAGCCCATGCATTTTCTAAATATTGTTTATCATTTGAAACTAAACATTTTCTAAAATTTTTCTCAACCATTATTTTTCAAAAGAAGAAGGGATTGAGAAGGTTAGGTTAGAATGGCGGCAAAGAAGCTCAACGTCCTAATAGCAGCTGAGTGCCGTTTTGATACCAATAAACCTCGGGCTATTGCGTTATAACCAACTAGCACAGTTGATGGACTTCAGAATGTTGTTGAGGCTCTGACTGCCAAAATCTTGCAGAGAATTGTACTCAAACACCCCCAGACTGGCCTGACGCTTCCTCATTAGAGCTGGACATCTGCACAGGGATTGAGAAATACTTGAGAAAAAATGCAAGTCCTTTCCGAAAATAGGAATTTCTTTTACTTCGTAGGCATTTTCCTACAAATATCTTAATCAAAGTGCCGCTTCGTTCACGTTTGAGAAGAAGTTGAGAATTCCATATTTCTATCAACGGTAATTTGAGTTAGATATTTCATAAAATGGTTTATGTTATTCTCCTGTCCCTAATTAAATAAGATTTGCAAACGTTTATCAATTTTATCTATGCGCCTTATGTTACTGGCATGTAATAAATTATTCCAGGGGGTTTTTCCCGATATTATAACACCTATACTTAAAGAAAAAAGCTAGTGAAATAATAGAAAATACTGTCAATTTCTTTCAAATATATAAAGCCAATGAAAAAGTAAATAAATATATATTAACAAATTAGACAAGAATAAACTTTATAGTAACCAAGTAGTCATATTCATGATGGATGACGCCGAATACCACTGTGTCATCAATAAGGACGCTATTAGGGACGTCAGCGGAATGCCAGACACCAATCGGAATGCAAGTATGGATGGCAGTAGGGACGCCAGGGCGGCGACAGTCTTGACGTTAGTAGGGACGCCAATATGAGTCTTATTTGTATTTATATTTAAGTCAAAATTTGCGGCGGATATAATTATATACCAATTATTTTTTTAATACATTTACACATACGTATGTATGTATATATTAGGGCCGTTCACGTCATTCAGGTTATCAAGTTATGTGGTTATAATTCTTTTCAGTTTCCAACAAGAAAGAACACATATTTTTTTTTTAATTCTGTGTACTTTGTTTTGAAAACAAATATAAGCGCATACCCAGACAACCAGCTATAAATAAAATAAATTTTTTGGCTTATCCGATTTCTCTATATTTGCTTTGTTTTCAAAAGTGTTCACATTGTATGTATGACTATCAGGATCTACTACGGATATAAGAAATTAAATTGCATGCAAGTTACAAGAAAATGCTTTTCGACAACTACAATTTACTGCTCTAAACAACCAAGACGCACATTAGACTACATACATATGTAGATTGCCGTAAGGTCTTGCAAAAGGATGTTTGCGTCATGATTACTGCTACTATTTAAATCTGTGCATTTATGTGTGTTTACCGAGTGTGAAGTGCTTTTCATTGACACACAACAATGTGACAGGTGAAAGAGGGCTGTGAAAATTCACAGAAATATAAAAAGCGAAGTGACCATGAACCTTGGACTTTACAAAGAAATATGCAAATTGGATACACACGTCCACGTTCGCACATGTGCGATGTGAAGGGATAAATAATTTAGCTGCTGCATGCAATTGTATTTCTGAATGTATGTATGTATGTTTATACATATCCCCACCTTAAATGCAAAAGTGCGCAACTAAAGAAAAACCAAAATAAACCTTTTGCTTAGCAAACCATTCGAAGTCCTACAAACTATTACTTTAAATTGTTCCATGAAAAAAACCTCCGCAATCTGAACCTATTCCTGCCTTTATGCATCTTTAAAAGTAGGGCTAGGTAGAATATTTAGTTTCCAGTATTTCAACTTTTTTAAAATTTAATTTTAATTCATTAAAGAGAAAGTACAAAGAGAAAGTATATATAATACATAGTATGTATGTATATATGTACGTACGGGACACTAGAACTCTAATGTGGTATGTTGAACTGTGTTTTGAGTTTTTAGCTGCACTTCAAAAAAATTTAATTAAATTTAAAGTATTACAAAGATTCAAATAAAAGCATCATTCAAAGTTTTAAAAGGCGAAAAATTCAACAAAAACAAAAAAGAAAGTTATAAAAGCATTTAATATTCATGGACATATGTACATACATACATATGTGTACCAAATCAAAAAAGTATGTCAGAAAAATTTAGAAATGCACCTACATCAAATTTTTTTTTTAATTTCTCAAACATTTTTTTTAATTTAAAAATAATTTTTAAAAATTTAAATTTTTTTCCTAGCTTTTTTTGAAGCACAACTGAAATTTTTCATTAAAAAAATTTAACAAATTTCAAATTTTTTTCAAGTTTTTCATGAAAGATGTATCAACTATAAAAAATCAATCAAAATTTTAATTTTTTAACAAAATAAGTTACAAATTACTCAAATTTTTTTTTTTAAGATTTCCATAAAAGATGTATCAAACCTAAAAAAAAATTCAGAAAAATTTTTAAATGTACCTTTTTCATGTTTTTCCTAGCCAGAAAACATGAATAACTTTTTTGTAGTTTTTGTAATGCAATAAAAAAGGTTAATTTATTAACAAAAAATTTTAAAACAAATTTCTCAATTTTTTTTCAAGATTAATTAAGCATTTCAGTTCGTTTTGAATTTTTTACTTTTAACGTCTAGTTTCAGACAACCACCTTTTTAATATTTTAGTTAACATTTGTGATTCGAAGTGAAAGGACGTTTCTGTTTATTTTGTGGAAATAAAAAAATAAAATAAAAGTGAAATGGCAGATGGTGAATGGCTTACTCCACGACAACTTAGCGCACTTTCGTACGAAGAACAGCAAGCATATATTCGTCAAACGCTTGAAGAGAGCCAAGAATAAATAAGTGATCACGATTCAATAGTTGGTGACGAGGCTTTAGATGAATGTGTAGGTGATATTGGTGGTGATGACTCAGACTTTGAAGAGCCCACGTTACCAGAATATGATCCAGAGGACGACAGTGATTCTGATGAAGAACTTGAAGATGCACCAATTGAAACTGGGAAATATTTTTCTGCCAGAGATGATAATGTTTGGTCTTCGATACAACCACAACCTGTAAGATTCCATACGCACAACATTCTAAGGAGTGCACAATGTGGACCAGTACGGGCAACGCAAGGTTTGACCATTTCCGAAACGTTCAAATTGATAATGTCAGACGAAATATGCGACATAATTATTTGTGAATCTAATCGAAAGGCAAGGTAATTCTTGATGATGACAATGCAAAACATCCAACAAGAGAACCGAGATCATCGGTTCCCATAACAGAAAGTGAATTTGATGCATATTTGGGCGTACTTTTGCTAAGTGGCGTTACACATTCTGGTTACGTGCATACGAAAGATTTGTCGAATACTAAATCACATCCATTATATCGTGCTGCAATGAGTGTACGACGATTTTGGGAAATTAGCCGCTTCATTCGTTTTGATAATGGAAACACACGCCAGCAACGCAAACAAACTGACAAAGCAGCAGCAGCAATATCGGACGTTTTTTTGATGCTAAACAGCTGTCTTCGTAGATATTACGTGGCAGGAGCCAACGTCACCGTAGATGAACAATTGTATGCTTATCGTGGTGGAACTGGCTTCACGCAATACATACCATCAAAACCTGCCAAATATGGGATAAAAGTGTGGTGGGTGTGCGACTCAATTTCGCCCGATCCATTGCAGGTACTATCAATATTGTTGAAAGTATAAATAACTAAATTGAATTAAAATTTTTCAATGCAGGGACAAATCTATACAGGAATGGCACCGTCTGGTGAACGTGAAAGAAACGTTGGTGAATGAATAGTCAAAGATTTATGTATCAACCTTGTTGGTGGAAGTGAAAGAAATATTGTATGTGACAACTTTTTCACTAGCTGCAACTTGGCAAAATCTTTGATGATAGACAATAATTTATCTATATTGGGTACTTGCAACAAAAGGCGTACATTCGTGTCAGCAGCATTTGCCAACCCCAAACGACGTGAGGTTGAAACGTCAATGTTTGGGTTCTATAATCACGTTACGATGTGCTCGTACGTGCCCAAGTAAAACAAGGCAGTTGTAATATTGTTCACTTCTCATTATACAACAGAAACGGCCGGTCCTAAGAAGAAGCCATTGCTTATATTAGACTACAACAAAATCAAAGGTGGAGTTGATAACATGGACATGTGCTTGTCCGAATATACATAGTACCAAGCGGCGCACAAATAGATGGCCTTTGGCTTTCTTTTATAATATTGTGGACGTTGCTGCGTTTGCTGCATACATAATATACGTTGACAACAACAATCACCTGAAGTCATATACAAGCCGCCGTAGAATGTTTCTCCATCAGCTAAGTGAGCAACTATGCCATCCAGAAATAGAGAGAAGGGCGAATAACAGCAGAATATCCAGAATTTTTTCAACGCGCAACGCCATCGAAGCCATGATAGTTAGGCCCATCCGAGTTGTGGATGCTGGAGCACATGAAGCGGAGGAGCGTAATAGTACGGGACGCCTAAAAGTAAAGGGGGATTGCTACATTTGCTCCAAACGACGCCATACTCGTAAAGCATGCACATTATGCAACAAACCAGTGTGCGCAGAGCATTCCAAAGATTTGCCGCAATGCGATAGATGTAATTGAATTTCAATAATTTTAAATTTTTTCGTAGTTTTTTTTAAATATATTTTTCATAAGTATTTTATAATTTATAATAATTTTTATACCATAAGTATTTTTTTCACTCAAAATAAACTATACTTTTCAATTATGTTATCATATTTGCATGCGTTTTACTTTACATATGGCGTGGTATACCCAGGTAAGGGACGCTGGACGAATAGACTTATTCCTTCCTTAGATAAATGGTTAGATAGGCCACACGGTGAAGTAGATTTCCACCTTACCCAAATATTGACAGGTCACGGTTGCTTTAAGTCCTATTTATACAAGTATAAACATGATGATTACCCTTACTGCACCTTCTGTGCAAATCAGGTTGTTGAAGACGCCGAACACTGTTTTTTCGTCTGTCCGCGGTTCGCAATTAAAAGGGATGACTCAAGCGCGAAGTTGAGGAGATCGCTTTCGGTTAAAAACCTTGTAGATACTATGCTCGAATCTAAAGAAAATTGGTCCGTTGTTTGCAATATGGCGAACAAAATCATAACTAAACTGCGTCAAGCGGAGCAACTCCGCAGAAATTCATAGAAAGGCAATAGGCCGCTCCCCCTCCGCGAAGTAATACTTAACGGTAGTTCCACGGAGCGAGGGAAACGGAGCAGGGGTGGGTTTTTAGTGCGGTGAGTCGAAAGGCTAGTCCCACACTTCGGCTTTCAATGCTTTGTGCCACCTCTAGAAAAAAAAAAAAAAAAACCCAAGTATGTATGCTGTTGACGTAAGGGTGCAACTTTGTAAATGGGCTTTATCTAACAAACGGATGATCCAATCCTAACCAAAATTGGGACTATTGCGTAGAACAGTTTTCGCTAGGATATCACGAAATTCGATCCGATTATCCAGTTCAGAGCTACAGCGTTTTGAAAACGCAAAACATACCCAGGTATGTTGCCGTTGACATACATAAGTGTTATATTAGTCAGCCTAATAAAGCCAAATTTGAAGCACTTTGGTAAGAATTGAATTCATTCCTGGTGATTTTCTTTTTAAAGTATCATTCTTTGTATTCTTGTAATGCAGCTGACAAATACGGCACATATACTATGTGTACCCAATAAATTTCACCATTTCCTAATAACCTACAAAATGTTCCATCCGCAAGTGAAAAATAATTCTAAAAGTAATGCATGCGCAATTATTCATACTCATACTTAAGTACTGCTAGAGTTCGAACTAACGCTATGTAGCGAACTATTCGATGAATTCTTTCTAGCTAACTCTGTTGAGTCGCATAATTTACCCGCCACACAAACAGCATTTAGGCCAGATGTGGTAGCATTGTGACGACCCGGTTGGGGTGATGTTGGGTTAGAAAGTCCTGTTTCGTGTATTGGCGACAAAGTTGGCGAACGCGTGCGCAAGAAATGTTTACGCCGTTGTCGACGGTAGACGTTGCTTAAAGTTGGTAGTCTTTGCACCGGCGACAAAGTTCCTGAACAACCACCCGATGAATGCGAAACGAAACTGAGGGTTTCAGCGAGTTCCTCTAGATTTGTAGGATTTGGTATTTTACGTCGCGTTGGCGGTGGTAAGGCTGGCGGTAGTGTGATTCCCATTGGTGTTGTATATGTCATGGACGTGTCGTCACGTATCACTGATGTTGGCAGGATAGTTTCGATTGCATTGGGCGTTTGACCCGAGGGCGTTGTAAGATTACTTGAATCACTGTACATGCTTTGATCGCTGCGCTCAGATGCGGTCGTTGTGGATGAGGGCGGCTGTGGTGAGCTGCTATCGTTGTAATGTTGTTGTTGTTGTTGTTGTTGTTGGTGATTAAGATGCTGACGGTTATAGGCGCCGTTACTGTGAGTTTGTAAATGTAATGGGCGGATTTGGTTCTGTTTCACTTGCTGTTCGTCGACACTTGCAACAGCACCATTACCATCGGTTTGGCGGCAGCGCGTTCGGCGATAACGACCCAGCATACGCATCATGTGTCGCAGACGCGGCATTGGCCAGGTGCGAGCATTACGCGCGCGGGTTTTCGTTTTGTGATTGGCACTGCGTGGAGAAGTTGGGCGGCTACTATTCAGACTGTCAGAGGTGCTGTCCCCGTCGCCATTTCCGTTGACCGTTTTAATAAAATGAACTGGTATTTCAGTAGCATTCATCTTTTTGCCAACACTAGTGGCGGAGCTGTGTTGATGACGCATCGCTAACGTAGCGATAATGTCGTTGGGCACATCGGGACTATCAGGCACATTCGAACAGCAGTTCCATTTTCGCCGCCAACGCTGATTCTTCGATATTGCCTTCATGCAGCAGCGCTGATGTTCATTGCTCACCACTTTCGAGCTTGCCGAAATATTTCTAGGAGTTGGGGTCAACTCCGTGTGATTTTGTGTTGTACGATGTCTGCTACTAGCGGAACGGTTGTTAATATCTCCTACACGTTTGCTCACTATGGGACTGCGTATGCGAAAGGTACATAGTGTGCATTGCTCAGTGTACTGCATGTACGAACGACGGGCGCTAATAGCTTCTAAATCACTGACCAATGTGGCTTTGGAAGTGGCAGCGCTAACACGACGCTGGGTGGCCAGAGCGCCAAATGAGGAACAGCAATGGAAGGTCTTATAGCCGCTGTCTGTTGTTTCGGGTGTCTCGCTTCCTTCATAAAAACTACTGGCTCTGACACCGCCACTACCGCCGCTGATATGCGATATTCCAAGCTGTGTGTGCGGAGCATTCTCCTCGAGCAGCGAACACATGTAGTACGTTTTCGTAGCAGACTGATGATATTCTCGGGAATTAATGCAGCAATGCAACTTCGATCGCGAACGTTCTTCGTGCTTAGGAAGTGGTTTACGCGCTTCAAAATAATGCAGATCGCTGGGATTAATGGCGTTCGGGTGTCTCGCATTGGAGCAGAAATAAATTTGGCCACAGTCACTAGTCTTTTTGGACGGAGTCAAAGGGTATTGCTGATGACTTTCTTTTGGCAGGTTTGAGACCGCTTGTTTAGCTTTATTCTCTTGCGCTTGACGATGATTGCGTATGTACTCGTAAGTTGTAAGGCCAAGAAAGGAAATGTAAATGTGGAAAAAGCAAAGATGCAAAAGTAGTCCAGCGGTGATAGCAGCTAAAAGCCCCAAAACCCCAATTAGCACCAGAAATATGGTATCGCTAACACCAATGCCTGCGATTGTGGCAGCCGTAACATTGTTAATGGAAATGTCGCCTGCAGCTTCTAATGCCGGCTCTGAGATTGTGAATGTTTGGTTCAAGTGCATCAGCGGGGTGTCGTTCACTGTGTCCGCAATTAGCATGCTTACATTCTCAGCAAGCGTTGGCAAAGTCGCATTATCGGACAACAAATCGGTATCCAGCAGATAGGCGGTAATATTGGTGGTGGCATTTGCGGCAAAATCAAAGCTCGCTGTAACGTTGGCAACTGATACGTTTGTATCATTAAGAGCACTATCATTTCGAACAAACAGCACAGTGGTAGGATCTGTATTTGTGCTTGTTTCGCTGGACAGGCCACTGCTTACACCATTTCCGGCCATGGGCTGCCAGAAGCTTAACCACTCTGGATGCACATAATAAAGCACGATTTGCGCCACCACGGCTGCGACAATCACCACCGTCGCAATCACTGCACTAACCACACACATTAGAAAAGCCACATAGTTACGCGAACCGATACAATGATTCAACCATTTGCAGTGGTGATCGAATTTTCCAACACACTTGTTGCAAACCGAGCAGTGTTTCGTACGCGGCGACGAGGTGCGTATGTTACACAAATGACAGCGACCGTTCTCAATAACATGTGCGTGCTTGTTACGGTCGAACTCCGGCACTATGCGGTCGTTGCGATGGACGCGCTGCAGCTCGCGATCTGCGGGATCAATAACAAGTGCGGCTAAATGCGATACCACGTGCACTATGTATAGACCCGAAATGAGACCGTAAAGCGGACCTTGAATTTCAGATGTGAACGATGGTATCAATACCAAGAACGAGGCAATGCCAAAAAGTATTAGTACGAGCCAACCGAATACTTGCAACGGATGCAACGGCAATTGCAAGCCATGTAGGCGACGGCCGCGACGATGATGCACATCAGCGATATTTTCTTGGAACGAAATGCAACGCGACAGATCACAACAGCGGGCGGTAGAACGGGTTTGAGTGTGCGCTTCGGCGTTGGCGGCAGTTATTGAAACTGCTGTGACAGCGGGCTTCAAATGAGTGCAGGAATGCTGACGGGCGGCAGTGGCGTCGCTTGTGACAAATTCTGATTTGGGTGATGATGTGGACTTCAACGAATCCTTGTTAAGGGCGGACGAATGACACTCGTTGGTGATGCTGCTTGTGCTGATGGTTATGATGTTATCGCCACCATTCAAAGTGAACTCTTGCGTCGTCTTCACAGCTCCGTCGCCTGTCGCAGCAGTTGTAGCAGCATTGGCTTCCTTGGGCATGTTTCAAAAGCATTTGTTGGAAACGAATTGCGAAGATCAAATGCTAGCTTATTGTAGTTAAGTGGCAATCGAAGATGATGATGATGAAGAGTATGCAGAGTACGGATAGTACGAAGATGATGTGAAGAGGTGAAGTAGCGGTCTTTATATAACAAAAGCAAGTACATCACAGTGCCGTGACAGCAGAAGCAAAGGGCGGCAAGTAGTAGTGTTCTTTTTTTTTTTTTTTTAAATAAGCAACACTACTTTAAATGGGCGCTGAGTCAGTTTTGAGCGTAGATAGCTTCATCCAAAGACATATGAACATGTTAAGCAAAAGTTTTGGGATTTTCTTTCAGTTTTTGTTTTATCTTATTTTTTTTTTTTTTTTCTTTTATTGCACTCCACACTTCAGCTTGATATTAGAAATGAAAGCGCACGCTTCACAATCAGTGTCTGATGATGTTGTCTTTTTGTATGCCACTCAACAAACTTGAGTAAAACACAAAAAAAAAATGAAAACCGAACTAAAACTAAAGTAATTACAGACCGATGGAGGCGCCGAGCTGAGTGCCTTCGTAGCAGACAAGCTTTCACATATTTCTACAAATCACATATGTATTCACACACAAAAGTGGCTCTTTACAAGTGTGCGTGAGTGATTTTTCATAGGTACATATGAATATGGGTTTATTCAGGAAGAGACTGCTCGTCTGATGTAATGTGGCGCTATGCGTCTGCCTTCCTTCTTACGGCGTACGTTGGCTCGAAGAACTTTTGAATGTAGGCCGCAGTGTTGTGTGTGTGCTTTCACACAAGTTTGCACATTTACACACTCACAGGTATTTTAACTGGCATAGGCTGCTTGGCTTGCTCTAGGCCGCATGTCAAGGTTACAACACGGGTACTAACGCACACATATATACATACGTTTGTATGTACAACACTCGTATTTATCCTTCTATTGCTTCACTTCACAAAATGGGCACGAATTTCTTACAGCATTTTACTTGGTATGCACAAATTGGACTTTTAAAACAACTGCCACTTATGTATGTACAAGCAACTATAAAATATTATTCATTTCATGGATGTACAAAATACATAAAATGAATCTACAATTTTACGTTTATTTTTCACTTTAGTTAACTTCACTTTAGCTCTTTACAATACGAAGTTTATGTAACCTGGCGATTTAAGGTGCGATTCTCTCGCGGCTTTTTTTTCTCACTATGCTTAACAATATTTTTACTTTTTAAAAACCATAATACACATAAGCTGCGCTCTGTAATAATCCTTCCGTTTTTAGTTTTTTTTCTTTCAATCTGTTGACTTTATTTTGATTGCACTCACTACTGTCGAATTTCATATTTTTATTTAGAATAGTTTTATTCTCAGAAATACGTACATACATACATATGTATGTATGTAAATGCATACATACAAGCATACACAACGCGTCATTCACATTTTTTTTTGGATGGATTTCACTCGGTCTTATTTGTATAAGTGTCTGTTTTCGGTGGTAGTTCACCCCATACTTCCAGCCGGTCTGGAGAGTGCTCATTAAACATCAAACACACATGCAATGCATACACAAACGCAAAATGTCCAGTAAACAGACGCGCCTGCTAGTTGTTCTCTACACACTTGCCCACATTTTCATTTATATATGAAAAACTCCAAAAAGTATCAATACTTGTCACAACTGCTTCGATATACACTTTTATTGCCTTTGTCCATTTTAGTCATTTCTTTTGTTTTGCAATATTATTGCCAGTCATGAACAAACTCCTTCCTGCCATCCCCTAGCAAACACTAATTTGAATGTTGTGGAAGAAAAAATAAAATATAAAAAAGCATTGAAAATTGTAAACAACACTGTACGTTTTGCGCTCACAACCGTGTCGTTTCGAAATCTCACAGCAACTGTTCGCGCATTCGGTTGGTCTTGCGGCTTGCGGTCGGTTGCTTAATTCAGAGAAAGTGGAAAATGTAAAAGCTGCTAAGCAGGGCTTTTCCTTTGTCAGTTGTTTTCATTGTGCTGAGAGGAAAAGTTTAATCTCGTACTCTCTCGCTCGACAAGTTTAATTTGAACTTTTATAATCAAACAAATGTATGGATAACATTAATTTATCTGCCGGTGAGATGTTGCTTTTATTAACAAGGAGCAGTAATGCGAATAGTTTTAAGTTATCAACTAATTTTATGCGAACATATGTACTTATCGATTACATTAATATAAGTGTGATTCAGAAACTGGTTTTTATCGATTGTTTGTTGTGCTTATTTATTAAAACTCTTAACAAGTGGGAACTAAAATCATAGTGTGAAATATTTCTATCATTGCACATAAAAATTTTTATTTAGTTTGTTCAAGGACCGAAATCATAAGCAGTATTATAAAATAAAAATGGATATTTAATCAATATTTTAAGATTTTTAAAATTCCGTTTAAAAATAATAATTTTTATAAATGTTTGTTCATTTTTCTGTTGGCCTAGTAAATGTTAATATTCTTACAATTTTATTGAGCTCAAGGCCAGTTTATGGAAGATTTTTTTTTTGTGAAAAAACAACAACAGTTTAAGGAAGATGAAATAAACACAACAGCCAACTCGGCTAGCGTAGCACAATAGGTAGCGTATTGGCTCTGCAACTTCGAAACTGTTGTTGTTTTTTCACAAAAAAAAAAAATCTTCCATAAACTGGCCTTGAGCTCAATAAAATTGTAAGAATAATAATAATTTTTGGATTTTTTTTTGTTTTGTTCAGAAATAAATATTAAATATCGATCAATAATTTTTTGTCTGAAATAATCATTATTTTTTTGGTTAACCATAATTATTTTGTTATTTTTTAATGAAAAAAATTATCATTTTGTGATCAAAAATAAAAATCGTTAGTTTATAGCGCAGAAATAATATTTTTTGAGTTTTATTTTTTTTGTCAGAGTTCTCAGGGTGTAATTTTTTTTTTTGCTATGATCTCGTTAACACTTGCAGTTTCGAATTCAGATGCAAGTTTTAAGTCTTTTTTTATAATTTCCCATAAAGTTTGAAACTTTGATTTATGTGTGTATAAATTTGTTTTTGATTAAAAAAATATAACCTGATCTATGATTATTTATCCTGTGAAATTTATAAAAATTGAAATATGTAAATTAATAATAATAATTTTTATAAGTTCTGGCCAATAATGTTTATGTCGGAACAACTTCGCACAGGGCTTGTCAAAATACATATAAACATATGCATATATATGAAAAACTCCTCTCCGATATTTTGAACGTTTTAATTTTTTTCATTATATGTAAATTTAAAAATAATCACTATTTTCGGTCTCTGAGTTCTTTCGATTACAGTTAGTAAACATAAGTTATTTCTTCATTAGTTAACCTAATACATTTATGAATGTTCATATGACATACATACATACATATTGTATATGTTTAATATTTTGTCAAAAACTATACTAGGAAATATTTTTTTTTACTTTTCCTAGTTCTCGTATAAAATTATTTTCTTTATTTCGGCATCATATCATTATAAAATAATGAGAATAAGTTTTTTTTTTCAATTACTTAAAATTATACCATTTTGTGCAAGAGGATGTAACGATGAGAAAGTGAACAAGTATGCCGTATTATTAAATACAATCTGAAGTTTTTCCTGCAAAAAATACTCTGTGCATGCGTACTAGGGTGGTCGTTAAAAACTAAGTTTTTGCGACGCCCCTTGGAAAGCTTCCTTTTGATACAAAAAAAACACGTGGCTCGAGACGATCTAGGTTAATTTATGGGTATATTCATGTTCCTGTGGCAATTTTTGATAAAAAAAGATACAATTTCATACCAAATAAATACAATTTTAGAACCCAAATCCTTAAAAAAATAATAATAATAAAAATTAAAATTCAAAATTTTTCAGAGTTAATCTAGTCTATTAAAAAAAATAATGAAAGATTTTCAAATAAATATTTTTATTTTAAAACCAAATTAGTACAAAAGTAAATTTAAAATTTAAATTGTTTCACTCCACGGCTTAAGTAAACTTACTTTTGCATTTTTAATGAGAAATTGCTTCTGTTCTTCAACTTTTGTGAACAAATCGTCGTACTCTTACATTCAGTTAGATCGTCTCGAGGCAAGTGTTGTTTTTGATTTTACAAAAAATTCCCCGTGTTTTTTTAACAAAACGAAGCTTTTTTTAGGGGGCATCGCAAAAAATTTAATTTTTAACGACCACTCTAATGTGTACATATGTGTGCATCCACGTGAAAAGGGCCGAATTTGTCGCATCTAATTTCCGAGATATATAGATTTTTCGATACATGGATCGAATTTCGTAATTTTTTATTATGGTTTATTATGAAACTATATACATTTACACGTCGAATGACACAAAATTTAGCTTCCTATGTATAATAGAAGTAATTAATTTTATTTTTTGAAAAAAAAAGAAAAAGACCACGTTGTGCATTCTGTGATGAAGAAGGCCACCAAAATTCGGTACGGAATGGTACTTATACCACTATGTCCAAAGCGCAAACGCGATGAGATTTGATAAAATCTGTGGATTGATTACTGTCAATGACTGTAATGAATGAATTACTGCTAATTTGTTGTCTTTGTTTCATCTTTAATTATAATAAAATATTCACTGTTGAGTCCCTTTCAATTTTTTTACTTCCCCATGTTTCTGATTCATTGATCAAACGTTAACTCATTCATAATTTTCTGTGATCATCGGTTGAATTAGTTGAAAAAGCAAATATTTAGAAAAGGGCCCACTTTGTCGAGTTGATGTTAATTAGTTGTTTCACATATAATAATGATTGAAAATGATCTAATAGTATTTTTTCTCATGTTGACTATGTTTCTGTTCGATTCAAACGAACACCTATTTAACGGCAGAGTAGAAATGAAAAAAACGAACTTTCAACTTCAAATTGATTTTTCTCAATTATTTAGTCATTTTTCGGATATTCACCTTCAAAGTTCTATATTTCCCTCAATTCTTCAGTTAGGATGGTCTAATTTGTTTCAAAATGTTCGGAAATCAACCAGGAAGACGCCTATATGCATTACTCCAATACAGCCGAAGTGGGCCCTTTTCACGTGGACGCACACATATTTATGTATATAAATAATAAGTAAACTGCTTATTTTATTTATACGAACCCCACATATTGCCCATTTATTTTGTATTTAGTAAATCTTAATTATTTTTCTAATTTCAATTTTGTTAAAAATTAAAAAAAAAAAAAAAAACAAGCTTTTAGTAAAAGTACATATTTCCTTCTTATTTTTGAAATGCAACAGCTTCTGTTTGTATGTCGCCATTATATTAATAATGCTCCCTTTGGCTATTCAAAGGAAAGATTTGACCGTTTTGCCGTGTGACTAAACATTTTTGCGAGGTGTAATGTGAATAGCTCGGTAGCCGGTTAGTACCTACCATACATACATATATACGTACGCATTTATATGTTTTTAGGTATATACAAACAAAATTTTCGTTTAAGAGGATATGTTAAGGAAATGATGGCAAATGTGATAAGCTCTCTTCGTCTTTGTTCGCATTCTTCTCCAAAACATGAAGAAAAGTGTATATGTACATATGTATGTATGTACGTACATGAAAGATCTTACATGCAAAAGAAGGCCATCACTCAAATATTTATTTAATTTTTCTTCCTCAAGCGCTTTGTAGAACTTGCAGGTACTTCGTAAGAGTTCACTCTATTATAAAATATTTATGTGTGTGGTAATTTCTAAAATGGCTCAGAGTTTGTACCGTACGTTTCGTTGGTGAATATATTGCGATGTGATAATAAAATTTCATTATGGAGCATGTTTTGAATGAGACACGGCATTGCCAAACTATCCTTATGGTAATTGAAGAAATCTTAAAATATCAGAAAAATTGTATATCTACTCCTAAATCGCAAAACCTGAAAAATGACTCTATGTTTAAAGTAGCTTCATTATTTGCCTATCTATTTGGTGAAGTTGCACCAGTTATTAATACCAAGTGAGTATACGTCTCTTTGCTATTGTACCTTTGATTGTGTTCGCAGGAGCTTTGGTCTTAGCCGCCCACCCATGGGTACCAAGTCAAGGATCTTTTTAATGTATCCTTGTCATTCAAACGAACAACATTTATATCCGTTTTATTATGCTAATAGTGTAGTAGTTTTCGGTACGCGTTACCCACGAAAACAGGACCATAAATTGCAATCCGATCGAAAACTGCCAAAATTTTAGGGTGGAAAAATTCAGTCGGACAACACAAGTGATTTAAAAAGTGATAAATCCCTCTGTTTTTCACTGCTAAACCAATCTCATTTCCGCATTCTCTTGATTGGAAAATACTGTTGTAATATTGACAAAATCAGAATAAATCTGAACAAAGCAGAATGCTCCTTCTTATACCTAGTATTTAGGCGATTGTTTCCGCGAACATTGTTCGATTTAATTGATACAGAGAGTGAAAGACCCGCGGGTGCAGCCAAATTTTCGAATTGAAATCAATAAATGGCTAACAGAGAATCAACCTTAATTACAAAGATCTTTCCGGTTCTAACTTCATGAAAACAAGGTAGATTTAACAACTTTTAAGGCAAAAATAATTGTCGGTTGTCTACAAACCAGACCTGACAAGGGATGACGGAAAATCATTCCAACATTACACCCTGCAATTTCAGAGACAATTTACGTATTTTTAGTTCATTTATATAAAGATACATTTCTAAACATATAAAATTTTAGTTTAAAAATTGTGTACGGAAAAAATACTTAGTTTAGATATGTAAACTATATGTATGTATGTATTATAAAAAAAAAAATATTAAAAAAAAAGCATATTTACATATCGCGCGAAAAAAAGGTATGAAACAAAATCTCGTTCTGTTAGTTTTGTTACCGAAAGCTTTAAAGCCCAAACTGAAATGAACAAAACTTTTAGGACTGTTCCCATAAAAGCGAGAGAACAAAACTATTATGAACGTTCTCAGCATTAATTACACTATGCGTCAAAAAAAAAAACACGGCTTCTTGATATATCAATCTAAAATTTTAAAATTCCCGCTTATTCTAAATATAATAGTGGCATGTTACAAAAGTACATATAATGCTTTTGAGATACCCTAAAATTTCAGGTTTTTGAGTTCCGTGAACGGAATGTATACATTTACTTTTATAATATGCGATTATCATATTTGGATTCAGCAAGAAATTGTGCATGAAGTAAAATAAAACTTATCAAATGACGTAATTATGAGAATTTTTGAAAATGAAATGCCTTGAGATATTAAAGATCAAAACTCTAAAAAACCAAATGCGAACAATACTTTTGGTGAACGAAATGGGAACGTTATCTGTAATATAAAAATTGCAGCCAATAAAAACTACCTTAAAGAGAACGAAATGAGAAATAATCTTCTCTGAACAATTCAAGACGTACGGAATCAATAAAAAATTGTTTCTTGTACCAATGTACAAGTTTGAACTTTTTTAATACATATTTAAATGATTGAGCTGAAACCCACTGTATCAACTTTATTTTCAGAGATTAAAAGTAATTATGGTTGAACAAAACAATTTGCCCAAAAGCGAATATTAACTAAAAAACAGATAAATATTATACTTACATATGTATGTATGTACATATGTATATGAAAATATATTTTAAATTTAAATTTTTAATTGTCTTATTGGATCTAGTAATAAAGGTAAAGGCTGACAACAAAAAAAAAATGTTATTATTTTATTTTAAATGGGCAAAAATATCAATAGTTAGAATTTCTCAAGTCGGAAATTGTTTTTTTTTAATGATTTGTCAAACAATCCTTTTGAATACCAGCTTTAGGTTAAAATGTAATGATGGTAATAGTGGATAATTAGTCGTCACTAAAACTGATTTCAAATTTACATTTTTTAAGCGATTTTTGCGAAGCATTTAATATACATAAGTATCAGGTTAAAAAACATTATACATTTTTTGTTTCACGATATAAAACTTCAATAAAATCTTGGCTGACTATTTATCATGATTGAATTATTACTTATTGAATCATAAAATAAAACTGTAGTTCACTTTTTCTCTCTAAATGTCAGAAATAATTTTTAGTTGAAATTATAGCTCTGAACCAAAAGCCTCTGTAAAAAATTGCTCAAAAATTATTTCATCCGAATCTTTCTGCCCAAATTAAAATTTAAGGACAATTTCTTAAGCCGAAAAAAATGATTGATGTACTTTCATTACCACGACGTCCTAAATTGGATGTTGCCGAAGTACCACACCTAACATTCAAATCTGGCCTACCCATTAATAGTTTACCCGGCTGGGAGCTTATACCATTAAATTCGAAATTGCCTATGTTGAAGTGTCCCGGGAATCAAGTTATATTTTCGAAGAATAAAATTGGACAATCGGTGGGTTTATGAGAAGAAATTATAAAAAGAATTATTAATTTTTCCTTGCAGTTTAAACATTTGAAACAAGAGTTTGATCCCTCTGTACGAGAAAGCCTACCAGAATACAATCCATTACATGACTCCAATTTGAAAACATTCTATGCCAACGAGCGTAATTTAAAGGTGAGCAAAGAATATTTTCGTTTGGCTCAAATGATCCGAATTTTCCCTACAGCGTCTACGTGAAAATGGTGAAATAACGCAAAACAATGATGTGATTTGCAATTTAAAAGACTTCAACGAATACCGCCAGCAGTTGCACCGAACTAGGCTTTATTACGTTTTACAAGAAATCAACCGACAAGTAAAATAGTAAATTAATTCTACTTTTAAAGATTTTGACTAATATTCATCTCATATAGGAAAGTGAACAGCACGATCGGATGTTAATCACCAACGCAGAGGCAATAACTGCTCGTGACCATCACAACTTGGCTGCGCGACAAAACAGTTTTACTGAAATACAGGGACGAAAACGTAAACTAGAAAATATAAGAGCCAGTCGCTTTCAAAAAATGTGGCAGCGCACGCAGGATAAAATAGCACGCAAGGCCGTTGCCGATGAAATGGAGAAGGCCTACCACGAATACCGTAAACTGTTGAACCATATGAAAATGCAGCGACATTTAGAAGCTGCAGCTGATTTGCAGCGTAAACATCTAATAAAATTGAAGAAAGTTTTTCAATTTAAACAGGATCGTTTACAGAAGAACCTACGAAATGTGGATGAAGAACGGCAACGAAAAAGTGAACATGTTCAAACAATTTTTTGGGAAAAAAGACTAAAGGAGCGCATTGCGTACCAGGATAAGATGCAAGGTTTGCTAGAGAGAATGACTACACGGCGAAATCAATTTATTGAGGTATTGCAAACAACTAGACGAAAAATGTTTAGGCTTTTAAAAATTTCGAGATTTCTATTTAAGGACCATCGTCAGAAATATGGTGAAAAATGGCAGCGAATACAAGTTGAGATAAAGGATCGCGCTAAGGTAATAAAAAAACATAGTAAACTTCAACAGCATCGCAAGAAGAAACCGAAACATTTATTGGCACCTAAGCCGAAACAGGATACAGGCATGGCTTTTTGTGATAGGCCAAATGAAAGTTTCGACAAACTTTTAGATCATCAACTTTGTGAAGCTTTAAATGCGGCTATTGATATGGAAAATCAGATTACTATGCCATTCGAACCTGGAGATCCGATTTATAAGGCCGCAAAGTTCATTATTACGCATATTATAAAGAAATTTGACAAGGATTTGAGTACAGATCCCCGAGTTTGCAAACACGTTAGGGAACGTGTGGATCAGTTTTTCGATGAAGCTAAACGATTTGTATTATTTGTAAGCGCTTTTATTCATATTTTAAATGAATGTTTTTTTAAATACTCATATATGTACATACATACATATATACTTTACAATATTTCAGAGATCATCGCAAATTATTGCATGTATACGTGAACAAATTCAAACTGATTATGGAACAACAAGCCAGCGTCCAACTATAGTCTCTTTTAGTCGCTTCCCAATGACGATAGGCGAATCCAGTTATGCTATCCACCCTATGGTCGATATAAAGCCTGTAGACACAAGAACACCAACGCCAGTGGTAAAGTATAGAATTGATTTTAAAGCTACGTTTAGCTTATATGGACTTATATTTGACTACAGGGTTCACTAGCCTCTATTAAAGTGCACTCGGAGGAGCGCATATTAAACAATATGCCTAGTTTGTGCCGTAATGAATTGATTTTCATCGAACACTATATCATCAAATTCAAACGTGAGCTCATTATTGGCGTTGGAAAGCGAGTTTTCTCTGCTATTGATTGTCATTTCTCTAATAAAATTATGGACGTTCGTCCAGAACTGCTGAGTAAGTATACCGAGAAATTATAAAATACAGTTAGTAATTCGATTGCCTTTTTTCAAACAGATTTGAACCGCAATTTCCTTACCTGTCAGATGTCGAAAGGTATACTAAGCTATGCTACAAACAAATTGAACTATGAATCCAGCATTAAACTGTGTATTAGCGCTTTGGCCAGTGATGTTATTTGGTCACTGCAGAAACATTTGCTCAAGCCGGAGCGTGATCCGCGGGGAATTGTGCCACCACAACGTTGTGATGAATGTCCATCACCACACATGCGTCTATGTCTTTTCTGCCATAAGTAAATATGGCAGACTGCGCTTATATTAACTTACTATGCAGAAATTCATTTAATACTTTCTTATTGCGAAATCAATAAATGTAAAAACAAAAACGAAATTAAAAAGTATTTGAGTTGATTTTGAAACTCCTTTTCTTTGAAGTGTAAGTTCATTGTTTCACTCACCGAATAAAATTAATTTTTGAAGGAACTTTCACAAAATATCTGATGTACCAACACAAACCGCAATGCAACAATTTTGGTAAACACCAAATTTGCTAAATAAAATTAATTTTAGAAGGTATTTTCACAAAATATCTGAATTAATAACACAAACCACAATGCAACAATCTATGTAAACACAAATATTTGATAAATTTGCCATGCTGATTTGACGTTTTGTTTTATTGTTTTCTTTGCAACTTCCCCTCCCCTCCTGTGGTAAAATGAGTGAAATATATACATTTGAGGGTTGCCAAGGCTTTGTTTATGGCAACTCAAAAATGATAGAATGTTTTCACACGACTGGTTTGAACTTACCGTCAGCATTGCCAGGCTAGCAAAATTGGCGTACTTCGAAATTTTTTTTATTTATATGTTATTTTGGATGTAATTACAGTCCCATTAGTCATACATTTAACACTGTGCATTTATTAATGCAAGAACAAAATTTTCGGCCATGTTCTAGAGTTTACTTTTGAAATTGAATTTATATTCAATCTTGTCAGACCTAATTCTCGCTGATCAACATTGTCCATGTTTCTGCGCCATATACAAGAGAAAGGGTTCTGCTTTTCAAGTGTAGTTCTTCGTTTCATTTCGAGGATGACATTATTGGTGGTGTTAATGCTGGATCCACGGAACCGGTTTATCTTAAAACAAAATTTGACATGAGATGAAGAAAATTCATTCAAAAATACATCCGTCAACGTGTTAATCTACAAAACCATTTCATGAACCATAGCTTTGCATTTCACTCTCACTCGATTTTGACCTTAGATCAGTACAACAGGTCAATTCACTCGGAAGTAAAACGCAGAATATTCTCGATTAAAATTCTATTAAATAGGCACATATGCCATATTTGGTTCCTATATAAGGTAACGGACACACACACACACATACATAAGCTCCGCTTAAACATAAGTTTTGGATGTGAAGCAGCTAAGCAATCTTCATCGATGCATAAAGTCCTGTCTCGACATAACACCTCCATCTTGTTCAATGGAAACCTTTGATATTCCGTGAAGGTCATCATGTTTCTTACGAACTTGTTGCTATACTAAATTTTTAAAAGGTTTCCTAATTAATTATTATTTTTTATTTATATCAGTAAATAAATTTACAAAAGTTAGTATTACTATTTAAGTATATGTATGTATGTACATGTAGTATTTTATACGATATTGATTTCTGACATACAAAATATCTTCGCCGCGGAAAATTAGTAATAATTTTTCTCTTATTTATAGCCTTCTAGTTTGATCTGTAAATTTCTTTGTTTATATTAATTATTAACAACACACTTATGCATTAAAAACTAACATGATTTACACACGTACATATGAGTATTTAAATATACAGACAAAAAATACCGACAATTAACATACATACGTAATAATATTTAATATTGCGTCAAGTGAGTAAAAATATTATCACGATATTAATAACACCTTTTTTTCCGACAATATTTTTTGAGAATATTTATTTTCTTTTGATTCTGGAGAATATGTATCATTGAAGACCTGAGTAACGAAATTTTAAATGCTTTATAACTAAGTGCATACATCTAGAGAATAGGGATTTTGTTTTTTATTTTTTTGGTGCATCATTAGAAGAAAATATATCAATTGATATTTCAGCTATCTATTGCATCAAACATAGAAATGGAAACTTATGTGTTTCAAATAAGAGATTAACTCTGGAATGCACATTAAAAGCGATGTTGTCAGTCTTGCAAAAAAATTAAAAATGCATTCCCATTTTATTTAATCAATTATCTCTACTTGATTGTTTTTATCAATGTTAATTCATTCCTATAAAAACTTAAGAACTTAAAATACAATTTGCTCGATTGCTGGAATAGTCGTGTTTCAAAAACAAAAAAAATTGAAAAAAATCGAAATAAATTTGCATTTTATGTACATATGTATATACATAAGCTCTTTTTCGATAAGGTTTTGAGAATTTCATGCGGCGTTCAGACAGCACATCGTTGAGTCAATTAGTAAATTTAGTGCATTTAGATATTTAGAATTATAACAGAATTTATCATTGTACAAACTTTCGTGAAATGTGGAAACACGGAATCTGCTTTAATTCGAACGAACACATTCAAAGTATTTGCTACGTTCGAACTACAAAGGATTCTTCGATAGTTTTTCCGTAGAATTTAAGAAAATTCTATGGTAGCCACGTACAAAAAAGAAGAGGTGTGGAAGTATACAAATTTTCCAGCAAACAAGAGAATTACTTTCTTTCTTTTACATATCGATATTGCACTGGTGCAACCAATTTTTTAAGCTAAAAAAATAAGTCTTGATTTAAATTTGTATGCAGGTCTATTCCTGCATTCTTCCAAAACATAAGATCCTTTTACACTTAATTTGTTCGCGATGATTATGACAATCAAATCAATCTTACTGGCTAGCTTATTAAATAAATGTTTACAATAAGTGTTATTTATCCATAGAGGAAAATCAAAGAACTTTCTTCATGAAACACAGGCCCTAATGAGTAATAATATAAATACACATAGTCTAAAATAAAATAATACGTATTATGCACAACAAATATTCTATAAATGAATAGCTTCAAATAATCCAAAGTAAAAATTTTGCATTAATGCTTCCCAATTTCTTAGACATCATAACTCATTAAGAGCGGCGTATCATAATACCGTGGTGACGAATTGAAGCTTGTGCAAGGCATAAACCAACAAAGCGGATGGCCGCGTCCAAAAACTTCAGCAAATAATTGAATTCTCCGGCGACTTGATCGTTGCATGTTTTTACCTTTCATCTGTACCGCTTCTACTGCTGTCTCGTCGTGCAATATAGCATGCATTTGATCGACCATTATAGCCAAGACGAAAAGACCAAATAAAGCAGATTCTAAAAGCAGTATGACGCTGTGAAGCCTGTAATAATGCAAAAACATTTTACTAAGGACTAAGAATATTTACATTGTTTGCTTACATTCTTGTTTGCGTCTCCAGTGTGGAAACATTGCAACTTGTACATGGGTAAATGAAACTATAGGCTACCATTGAAACAGAATAAATACAAAGCATACCGACGTAGAAAAGAAACTGAAGAAAGAATTTCTGATTTCTTTCGCCTACACAATTATTAATCCACGGACAATGATGATCCATGCGCCGTATGCAACGTTTGCAAATACGACAGTGATGAGCGCGGGGTGGACGATAGGTCTCACAGCGTGTACAAACAGTCCTACAAAAATAAATAAATTACAAAATGTGTCTAAAATACGAACGTTTACGATAACCTGGCGACAAAATTTGACGCGAAAGGAGTTCAACGCAAACAAATTGTGGACAAAATTTTTGAGGGGACGAAATCTGCAAATTATCGCGATAAAAAATAAACAAAATACCAACATGGTAAAATATTGTCGCCCGGTTATCGTTATGGTACCTTAAATATTTTAACAAATATATATATATAATAGAGCATACCACTCGCTACCTCCACCATTGTTATTTTTTCCCGTAGTATGTAGATCTGAAAAGTCTAGCCGATTTGCGGGCAATGGCACACGTCCTGGGTCTGAAAGCACCGCTTTCAGATGGGACATAGACAATAAAAATATTATCGTATTGAACATAATGACATGTACTGGTGCCCAGATGCTGATTGGATTAAATTCAAATTTGCATATAAAAGATAAAAATAAATATCGAAAGCCTTACCTAGCCTCCATAGTCTGCAGAATAATCCAACGGAGGACGACATAGTCTGCATACATAACGGCGCCGTAAGTAATGACCAGGCATACAATGCCGCAAGGATCGCGTATAAAAGTCATAATTTTATTTGCCACCACCAAGAAATTATTCAGCAGCTACTCTAATTAGATTTGTGTCTCAGCTCTTTGGGGACTGGTGTGGAGGCAGACCATTCACTTGGTGTCCAATTTCCTTGTGTTTTTGCTCTAATGCACTAGCGATAAATCACTTCTCTTCTACATATGGTGAAGCTACATTATAACACTTTATCTTTTCACAAAATCGTCAGATTTATAATTTTTATTCCGACTATTTGTTGAACATCAGTGCAATCGTCTCTAATACGAGATTTATTTTCTTCTATCTGTTTTATTTTGACATTTTATAATAAATATCAACTTAGTTGGTAACGCCAAACGCGTTACCAGCTATGGTAAATTAATAGCAGGTGACCAAGAAAAAGAGTTTTTGAAATTAAAAAATTGTTTTTGTTTCGTTACTTTGTCTTGAAAAATACCTCACCACTAAGTATAATACTAAGCAGAATTTATTCCATTTGGAACCAGCAGAATAAATCGATGGGGAAAAAACAAAAGAAAACAGAGATATGACCGCTATATAATTCGTGAAGCAGTATGTCAGAAAGAGAAAAAATAGAGAAATATGTGAACACACGTCGTATTGAACGCCAGCTCGCAAGGTTGAAGAAGATATCAGCTGTCCTAAAAACTATACCGTTCATGAATTCGCTTTGATTTGATATGACGGCGACTGCTCAGGCTTTCGTAATCTGGCAGCTCTGTCTATTGACAGTAAACTTCAAACTTCAATCCATTGGAAGTAAAATAAAGAAACAAATGTCATTCCCAGCGATACTAATTTTCGTTAGTCACTTTTTATAAAAAAAATTTGATTGTCTTGCGAAAAAGGTGCATCGGTTATCTGAAAAATAGCACTTTATTTTATTAATGAAATTACTTAAGGTCAATTGACTGCAAATTTATGAAATTAAGGTTGCAGACAAAGCGTAATTGGTTGCGTAAAAAGTGCAACAGAATACTAAAACGAACAATAAAAATACGGAAGGAAAAAAAACCAACAAAAATCGATCGTGAAAGACATCAATAATACGGAAAATTGTCTTCTTGTTAATACGCAGTGATAATTGTAACTTTTTACCAATTGGATTGCAACATTACAAGAGTGTAGGATGGGGATTTTTGGAAATTCGACGCCTTTCGATGCTGATGTTGGTGAGTATTTTCCCCTGAAAAAGCCAAAAATATTGTATAGCTTTTTGATATTTGTATATGTGTAAGTAGATATCTGCGATGTCAGCTATTAAAATGATAACTACATTTTTCGTGAATTCTTTTTTATTCACTTAATATGGATATTTGATTAAGACGATTTTCAGTATTTTCTTGGATCGCCAAGTTAAATTTTTGTAAAATTTTGTTATCATGTTTACGTGCGCATATATACATATGTACATACATACACAAGTATACGCATTACATTATAGCGATGTACAAAGACAATGCCTGCTTCGGTTATACAAATCCATAGTTACATACATACATATGTATGTATGTATGTTGTTAATGTCATGTTATCAAAACTGGGAAAACACCATTGGAATAAAATACAACGTTCGCGTATATGTTTGTATGTAAACACGAGTCTAGATTCAATGGTACAACTACAAACTGTGACTAGAAACACTATCCACCGAAATCGTGATTAATACCTATTATAAGTTTTAACTTGCAAACACTTTGTCTTCAAGATCTGTTTAGGGGGTTAATGTTGAAGTAGACAACAAAGGACCTAACCGAAGAGTTCAATACACGAAATCTCCCGAAACTCACAAAAGCCTTGGGTATGGGTTTGTGGTGCAAGTTGCAAGTGTCAATAAAGTAAATACAATATTTGCTGCAGTAGACCAATAAATAATGCATAGTGTTAAAGATGATTTTATAGTCCTTATTGATATTAAACCGGCATTGTAATTTGAAGTAAGCAACTTTGTTCACTTTTTAGTTCCTTTGCATATAAAAAAAAATATAAGCATCCTTTGCTGTAAGCTTTAAAATTGGTGTGCATGTCAAATTTCGAGCTCTTTAAAATAAAGAGATATGTACATATGTAAGTATATGTATATATTTTGAGAAAAGAACCAATAAAATACAAATTATTGCTCTACTATTTTATTGAAAGTGTATAAGTAAATAAGCATAGGTAAAAATGCATATTTGACGTTAAAAATAATGTTAGAAAAAAATTGATTAAAAAATAAATTACTTATTAGGCGTTCTTCATCTTTGTGGCCTCGCCATTGCGCCAACATTTGAAAAATTTAAGAGATTGTATTTTTCAATGGACGACAGAACACTATGCGTATGCATGATTTGAAAATAAAAGGTTAGATTAATATTGACAAATAATAAATAATATTGACAAGGGAGTTTTGACACTCCCTTACAAAAGGTTGCATATACGAAGTACGGAAAAAGGGTAAATAATGCTTTCCCTTTTTGTGAAACTAGGAGTAGCATAGTATGGAAAGTTTGCAAATAGTGGTAGAATACAATATGTTATTTTAACATATTTGCAAGAAATTTTGTGCTTAAATGACAATAAAAAATATTCTTACCTCAATTAATTAATTTAACTGCTATTTGGTAAGAATATTAAAACTGCAAGCTAAAATTACGTTAAGCTCTAAACATTTTTTTTTAATCACAAAGTGGCTCTGAGTCCGAGTTTTAAAATAAATAAGCTTTTTCACATCATTGCTGATGCTTATGAGTTGGGAACATGCAATGAGGGTTTCTATAGAAAATAGGCACGATTTTATTTTGGCGCCATTAAAAATTTTCAAAAACCAGCTCCAGGCTTTTGATTATACCCAAAAACTCGCTGGATGGCTAGGCTAAGTTAACGAAGCCTCATTTGCATTATTTTGCGGCAAGTTTAGCTTTCTTACTACGAAGAAGTTATTTATTCGGTTTATTCCTTTTATTTATTTACCATCGGTTTCAGAGTTATTCTTAATATTGTGATGAACCCCTGGACGGTGAAAGGACTAAACATTTTATTCCGATAAATAGTAAGTAACTTTATGGAGTTGTAAGAAAACCACAATAATTCGAAAGAAAGAAATCTTTATATATGAAAAGAAAATAAAATCGAACTTCATAACTCAAATTTAGTTCATAAAAATTCTAATTTTTAATTTATTTAAACTCATTCCTTCTAGAAATAACAAAACTTTCCACTCTCTCACATCGAATTTATATGCGCGTGAAAATCGTCCAATGAAAAAGCGCGTCATTTATACACATTTACATGAAATATTTACGAGACGGAGTCAATCTTGTAATCAGAAAAAATGTTGTCATTAAAATCCGGATTAAAACTTACTGTTTACGCATACATAAGAAACAAAAAGTGTTGGCTGTTAGTTTTCGGTATTAAAAAGTTTTGAGGTTACTACGTTTATTATTTTTAAGAAGCAACAAGGTTTTGATGCTAAGGGAGCAGTTTGACAAAAAGTGAGCGAGCTAGCTGTTTATCGAGCTAACCTTTTGTAATTGAATCATGATTATGCATCCCGTTTTCCTCACTTCAATCGTTCAAATTTTCATTTACTTATCTTTTTGTGTTGATAAATTGAATTTAATTGAGTAAATATTAAAAACTTCATGAAAAAAAGAGCATGCCTATTTATTAAGATATTAATAATAAAATTTAACCACAATGATTTGAATATTACGAATTTTATATGAAAACTGACAAAAGAATAATAATTTTTATTTAAATAGCTGTTGTAATCTGCGCACATTTTTAGGATGGCAAAATTAAAAGAGACAAATCTCTTCGAAAATAATTATTATTTAGCAAGTAATGTGGAATGTTCAAATTATCCAGTCCAGCGATTAATTTTTTTCGGAAAAGTAGAACCTCACGGATTTCCCCACAATAATTTAGTTTAGTTCTTATCATTGGTTCATGAAGAAACTGAAGGTAATCCTCAATGATTATGAGCATAAAAGCACCGAATGCAGGTTTTGGGTTTGGAAAGAAACACTTATTTAGTATTACTGAAAAATCATAAATATACATGTCCATGTAGGTCCTTTAGCCTTTATTGTTATTACAATACAACATCCATAAGTTAAATTGAATATAAAATTAAAATGATTATAGAATCAAAAAATATTTAAACCTTATACTATGTTCTGACTGCGCAGTAAACTCGAGTTTGTGGTTTTGAGTTTATGAACCTACATCGACTCTTTTCCAAGTGAAAGAGTGCATAGTTTTTATTGAAATTCTAAAAAAACTAGTGAAGAATATTCGGCATTTTTGTTTTTTTTAAACTAAAGTTTGTTTTCTTAACTTTACGTACAGTGCGCAAAAAAAAAAACGGCGGGCAATAGAAGATAATAACTCTTTATGTATGTTTTTCACTACATGGAGTTTTTTTTGCAAACTGTATTTATTTATATTAAAAACTAAAAAAAAAACAAAGAAACTCCGATTTTGAGAACCAAAAAAAAAAATGTGGGAAGCTCGCAAATCTACATTCCAGTTTCGATTGAAACGCGGGCGACAGTGCTTTTGCAATATTAACTTAAATTGATATTGTAAAATTGCTGCTTTTGTGTGTATTTGTGATTTCCATGCTATTTCAAATCCGAAAATAGAGAATAAGCAAACCTCTACAGAATCGAAGGTTCTCATAGTGCAATATTTGAAATAGAACATAACTGTTGGTGAAATTACAAAAACTGTGAAGAAACCGCGATCAACAGTTTAATACAGGGCTGCTCAACAAACGAAACGATACCATTTTGTTTTGTTAACGAGCAAAATTAACTTAACGAAATGAGTTTGTTGCGTTTCGGCGCCATGTTATCAAAACGAAATCAAATCGTTAATGTTGCAACGTTATAAAATTTCCGTTTTCGTTAATTTTAATGTGCCTAAAAGTATGCAGCGCTTCTGTTTGCGCCTGTTTGCGCTTCTGTTTGCGACGAGTGAATCTCCAGCGTTTTTCTTAACGTTTTAACGTTAACGCCAGCATTTTCGTTTATTATGATAATTGCTTTAACGATAATATTTTGAAATGTTTCAACCGAAACAAGAGAAAACATTTCGGAACGGTTAAATTTAACGTTAAAATGCATCCTTGGTTTAATATATTTAGGGATTCAGAAAGAATGGTAAAAAAACCTTCCTAGTAGTAGCGAAGGTCCAGCGAAGATTTCGTCTGAGCAAGCGAAAAGGCTAATTGTGAGATGCGTTCCAGAAAATCCAAAGTTAACGGTGGTAGAAATTGAAAACGTGCTGAAGAAAATCAAAATTCTTGACATTCGTTCTCGAATTTAAGTTTGTTTTAAATCGGCAAAACCAAAGCATTGGTAACCCGGAATGAGCGTTGCTTGCGGAAGGTCTCGATCATTTGTTTATCGTTTTCGTCTTTTAAATTCTGCATGTACACAAGCGTTTTATGTCGTAACATCCACTGTAAACATATGTCCGTTTCCAACAATAAACAATACATTTATTTTTAAATTTTTTTATGTACATACTTTGTTGTTGAACATGAAAAAAAAAATTATGACCACAAAACCAAATAACGATTTTGATTATTTTTATTTTATTGTACAGGCGGCGAACATTCGCTTTAGCTATCGTATACAAATCGGTTTAGAATGCTCGTCGTCTTAAGCTGTACAAATTCTTGAAACTTATCACTCTTCCGGCAGTAGAAAAAAACAATTCTCTGCAATTGACCACAAGTAGGAGTAAAGAAAAATTTTTCAACGATTTTGAATTTTGATAATTTCAATTGTTGTTGTTTCAAAACAAAGAAATTAATTTGAAATCCAGTTTTAAGCTTTGATAAGGCGTATAAAACGGTACAACAGAAGTAGATACTTAACAGAGGAGAAAACATGAAAGGCCGTAGTTAACAGAGCTGGCGAAATTTAACAGAACACGCATTGCAAATGACTAAATGAATATCGGGCAAATGTATAAACGTCGTAATTTTTTCTGTTTGTTTGTAAATATCTATTTATAATAATTAACTTTAAATGCATGCATGTATGTATGTATGTACATACATATACCATACACTGGCGAGCAAAACCGAGTAAATATTTGCTAGTTTTGAGATATTAGCAATGTTTTTCATGATAACATTTTTTCGATCGATTTTTATAAAAATATAGTTCGTTCTTTAAAAAATGTCATGTAAATTTTCGTAAAAATTTCGAAGATTTTTATAAAAGCGTTCAGAAAAACTTTTGGTATGCAGTTTTATAGCCAATTACATTCTTATACAATAAAGTGCACATTTCAAGTGGCTCACACTTCACGTTGATTTTTTGATAATTTTTTGAAATTTTGGTGTTGGATTTTTTTTCATATAACGTATATGTACATTTTAGAAAAAAATTCGTTGATTTCTAATTATTTAGAAACGTAGGTCTTGTGTTATTTTTATTTAATTTACCTATAACTATTTAATTTTTTTTAAAATTGTTTATGAGTTTTTTCGAAAATCTACACTGAAGATGGCACAACGCCGAAACCGGTTTGTCTCCAAACCAAACTTGACAAAGGATGACGGTAAATCGTTCCAACAAATATCAACAATTCACCCTGTCGGACAAGAAAAGGAAAAAAACAATAGAAATACAATATATTTAAATTAAAATTAAAAAATTTTTAAAGTTAAAGTGGAGAGTGAAATATTACAGATACATATACTAGCTGACCCGGCAAACGTTATTTCTATGAAATATTTTTTTTAAGGAAATATTTTTAAAAATAACTAACACTATATGGTAAATGTGTGGGGATGTAATTATTATTGAATTAGTAATGAATCGTAGATAGTTAAAGTATACGTTTTTTTAAAAATATTTTTGAGCTTTAAGGCCGATTGGTTTATTGGAAAATTATTAGGAAAAAACAACAGTACTCAAAGCGGTAGAAGTTATAGTACTATTTCGGAAATCACCACATTTCCTCATCAGACTTCTTTCTTCTTGGCTTCTGCGGGCGTCGAACCCGCAACAACTTGCGCTATACTTAAGCCGGCAGCTAAACGCATTCAGCTAAGCTTACGCTGTGTGAGCTGTTGTTATTTTTCCTGCTTTCCCTTCCCAACTTACTTCACTGTGTAGTTGTTGTTTGTACAATTTCTATTTTGTTAGAGTTTGTTTGTTTAAGGCTGGCTCTTCCTTTAATACATTTTATTTGTTATTGTTTGGACATATAACTATTTATTTTAAATATTTTTGAGCTTTACATTATTCTTTATAAGGGAACAAATATACATATATTAAGTTACAATAATTGATAGCTAAATAATTCATATTTCTACCACTAATTATGGCAATTAAAAAAAAAAAACAAAGATTAATCTCTCAACACAATGGAATTTATAATATTTTTGGTCAGTCTGTCTTTAGCGAATACAAACAAACTGAATGGTTTGCCACATATAGTTGTCCGTGGGAAAAGCATGGTGTACCCAAATCTAAGCCACAAACAGAGAACGTTTGACCTTGTAACTTATTGATCGTCATTGCGATTGCCAATCTAATTGGAAATTTAATGCATTTAAATTTAATTAGCATATCTGTAGGAATCATATGGATTCGTGGTAGCAATACATTTTCGCCTCGGAACTTGCCATTTAAAATGGTAGCTTCAATAAAGTTTTTCATAATTTTTTTTAATGACTAATCGTGTGCCAATGCAAAACCGTGGTGTGTTCAAATTACGAAGTAAAATATTCGGAGACCCAACCTTCAATTGTAAATGGTGCGGCGGCTTTCCCGGCATATCCAATGACTTCAAAAACTCTATTGGATAATTCACAGCTTCATTGGCATCGCAAACAGCATCGATAGATTTGTATGACATCAAGTTCCCTCGCAACAACTATTGTTTTTTTGAATTGAATCCATTGACGTCTACATTTTTTGCTGCCAAAATCGCTCTTTAATATATGCAATTCAGATTTTTGTATTTAGTGTGTACATCGGGAAATATATTGTCGATGAGAGTATTTTGTGTGTTGATGGTTGTGCAAAAATCCGTCGGTAATTTAATCCATCCAGTATTTTCATGTACAGCAACTTTTCCATTATATCAGATTGCTTAATTAATTAGAAATGAAAACTGTCTTTGTTAATTATTAATAAAATGTTAATAATTAATTATAATAGCACTGAAAAATAAAGATAAAGACACTATGAGAATAAAATTAACTCGAGGGCTGCACAGAAAAATTAAAATGATACGTCACTGTCACAGTTACCGCTTTGATCGAGACACAAATAAAACCAAAGAAAAAAATGACGAAAACTGTATAGAGAGTGAGAGAAAGTAAGCCGGGCTTCCTTTACTTCCCTACTCTGTGATGTTTGCTGGTTAAAAAGAGACAACGGGAGACACCTGGCGGCTGTGTCATGAAAGTTATAGAATACTACAACTATTATATTCAATCGCCCTTGTGGATCTGTGGATGGAACAGAATAATATAAACATCGTGATTAAAAATCAGAGATTTATCGTATAAGTGTGAAAATTTAGAATTGCATTTATTTTTCAATTCTAATCATGAAAATACAAAAACAAACAATTTTGTTCCAGAAATTAAAAAAAAAAAATAAATTGCGTTGGACCACCTTCAACATATAGGGGTATGAAAAATAGACGTTGGCCGTTTCTCAGACCTACCCGATAAGCACACAAAATTTCATCAAAATCGGTCCAGTCGTTACGGAGGAGTTTGGCAACAAACACCGCGACACGGGAATTTTATATATTAGAATGTATCTTGGCTTAAAAGTAAACGAAATCAAAGAAAAAAGTGATAAACACAAAAATAAATAGAATATAATAAAAAGAAAAATGAGTTTACTTCATTTTTAAAAATTAAGATTTGAAAATAACTAGTAAATGCTTTTAAATAAAAGTCTCTTTTTCACACATAATGAAGGTGCTTAAAAATTCTCCATTTTGTTTTGAAACGTTTTCAAATTATAGAAGATAAATGAGTAGCTATGCTCGAATTTCGAGCGCTGGGCGATACCAGTTTAGTATGAATAGTATAAAATAACTATACATAAATATATATTTTGGCATATTTGACGGAATATGACTCATTTCCGTAGCATATCTAATTTATGAAAATAATCCGGCATATGTCATATAAATATGTATTAGGCGATAAGGCTAGACAGGTTTATAAAAAATTGATAGCACCAGCAACAAATATAAAGCACATTACTCATTGCTTTTATTAATCTTGTGGTATTTTTAATGATTTCTTACAGATAAAGCTACCAGTGAGACAAATACAAACGAAAATTGGGATCTCATATTGGATGTCTGCGATAAAGTGTCCTCTAATCCGCGCAGCGCCAAAGAATGTTTAAAGGCGATTATGAGACGGATAGGGCATGCCGATCCGCATGTGGTCATGCATGCTATAACATTATTAGATGCTTGTATAAATAATTGCGGTAAAACTTTTCACTTGGAAATTGCTTCGCGTGATTTTGAAACTGAATTTAGACGTTTGCTATCGAAGGCACAGCCCAAAGTATCATTGGTAAGTAGCAACAAGTAAAAATATTTCGAAAATAAATCAACTAAATTCGTTATTTATAGAAAATGCGACAAGTGCTTAAAAACTGGGCTGAAAACGATTTCAAAAGTGATCCAGAACTCAATTTAATACCATCGCTTTACAACAAGCTACGTCTTGAGGGTTATGATTTTAGCAATCTAAATGAAAAGACCTCAAAGTCTGCAGCCAAAATTACTGTTTCAAAGGATCCGAATGTGGTTAGCAGCCAGCAGGAGGAAGATGATATCGCCAAAGCTATTGAATTGTCGCTGAAGGAGTCGAAAAATAGTCCAAAGCATCAAGGCAGCAGCAGCGCTGGAGGTGCCAGCGGAAGCAACACTACTGCAGTTTCTACCGCCTATGTAAGCAAAGCGTTAGCATTAGCATTAGCTTATAATAATTTAGGTTATATACCAATTATTTTTTATTGTGCTCGAGGACAGTCTTTTTTATTAAAAGAAAGTTGGTTCCAACGATTACGCCAAGTAAAACCTTGTTAGGTATTTAAAGTTGCTTGTGGACCGCAGAAAAAGTGTTTACTCGACCAAAGCTTTACTTTACAAATGCAATATTCTATTAAATAAAATAATTCTTTCTCTTTTTCCATAGCCGTCGTTGTATCCATCATTTTCGGGATCTGGTTCAATGGCGAGCATTACGTCTACTGGTGGTGCCTCGAATAACTCAGCTAATGCACAGGCTGAACCGCGCAAAGTGCGTGCTTTGTACGATTTCGAAGCTGCCGAAGAGAACGAGCTGACATTCTTTTCTGGCGAATTTATACATGTGCTCGATGATTCAGATCCGAATTGGTGGAAAGGCTATAATCAGCGTGGTGAAGGTTTATTTCCATCGAACTTTGTTAGCGCAGATTTATCTGTCGATCCTGAGCGTTTGGATATCAATCAGCATAATAAAACGAAAAAGAGTGTGCAATTCGAGGACGATACCAAAGCTTTGCAATTAAAGACTGAAGCTGCCGCAGCAGCAGTAGCTGAACAACGAATCGAAGTCGATGAAGTAAAAATTGATCGTCTTTTGCATCTGTTGCACGAAGCGAATCCCGAAGATCCTTCGCAAGATAGCGAAGAAATGTTGCGCCTAGAACAGGAAGTCAATCAGATGGGTCCGCTAATTGATGCCGAGTTGGAGCGTGTCGATCGCAAGCACGCTCAGCTAACACAACTCTCCAGCGATCTGGTGGACGCAATTAATCTTTATCATTCGTTGATGCGCGATGATCGTATGGGACTATCAGGCGCCGCTGCAGCTGGCGGTTACATGGGTGGCATGCCCGCCGTGACGGGAGCGATATCGGTTTTGGGTTATCATAGCGTACCAAATCCACAAATGTTATACGGCGCCGCTGGTTACCCAGGCAATGCAAATTTTTCACCACAAATTCAGCAAGCGCAGCATATTCCACCGCAAAACTATGGTTTGCATTCGTTGCCCTATGCAAACACTGGACAATTGCCCGGCAATGTTCCGCCTGTAAACACACAAAATCCTAACGTGGTATCAACAGCATCAGTAGTGCCAGGGAGCGGTTACCCTATACCCTTACAATATCAAAATGGACACGTCAACTCAACGCAGCTAAATGAAAATGGCACCTCTGCAATTGTTGGAGGGAATGGTACAAATTAGTCAAAACTAACACCACCTGTATTATGTGTATTAATAATGGCGTTTTTTTTTTGGTTTTTTGTTTTTATAGCACCACCGCCGTCTATGGCTTCATTAAACTATGGCAGTGTAGCCTCACAGTTACCTGCAACATCTGTAACCGAACATCAACAAATTCCCTATTCATCAATGGCTGCTGCTGGTCCCGCTTCAATGGGCATCTACAATCAGGGCCCACAACAGCTCCCACAACTAGGAAATATTCAACAAATGCAGTCATTACCCACAATGGCACAGTTTGCTAATGGCCATGTTGCAGCAAATGGTGGTCTAAATCAAATAAGCGACGGTATAAATGGTAATTATTGAGTTGTGGCAAAAAGTGAATTGCATTTTTTAACATGATTTCTTATAGTTTTGCCACCAGATCAACTGCAGCATCAGCAGCAACTTCCGCATCACCTCCAACATCCACAACAGTATGGCCCTCTACCAAATGCAACGTCACAGCCGCCACCACAAAATGTGTTTATGACATCACCACAGCCATCGGTAGCTGGCATGGGTTCAGGTGGTGCATTGTTACCCAACCATGGCTTGAATAATCCAACTAATGGTGGTGATCAATACAGTCTGTTGCAACAACAAATGGCTGCAATTGCCTTGGCAGGTGGTATTAATCAGCCGGTAACTCAAAATTTCCTTGTACAAAATGATCCAAAACATAACATTCCAATTTATCAGCAGCAACGGTAAGACGTTGGTTGGCGTCAACAATACGTCATAAGAATTTTTCTACTCGTACTCTTTTTGTTACAAAAATGTATCTTAACATCGACGCAACCAACGATTTGGCTGGCGTCATTAAATAAAGAAAGAGTTATGCAATGCTTGGCAATACATTGCCTTTGCAAATATGTAAAAGGAGTCCCATTTATAATTACATATGTGCATTGTTTAGATGTCTCCTTTTTGCGAAATGTATTTTGATATTGTTACTTTCATCTATACGTATTTTAATTAGTTGCAATGAAAGAATGAATGTATTTTAGTTGCTACTATTAGAATTAAGTTGTTTTAAATTACAGACGAACATATTGCTTCCTAACTTAGTTACTTTGGCTGGTTGAATAAGCGTTAGCGAAGAGCGGATGCTAGAAGAACTGTAAAATTGTATGAGCGTATGCAATATGTGCTTTTATTCTTTAAAATATTTATATGTATATGAAGATGAAATAAATAAAAAAGAGAAGATTTTGATTTTTTGTTAACCATATATCATAATAAACTAATATACTTTATGAAAACATGCATAACTTGTTTTGGAAATCGAAAACCAAATAAAATGGGAAAATATTTGTATGTGAAATAAATATAAATATTATAAAAAACAATACTATTACTACTTTAAACGATTTACGATAAATTTAATGGAAAATTAAATATTAAATTATTAAAAGTAAAACGCTTGTTTTGAAATATTGTTCAATAAGTACTTACATTAATACAGCCATGCCATGGTCGTCCGTTCGGAGGGTAGCGAGTGAAAATTCATATTCTGTGGGAATAAGGGGGCGTTCGAGCTACGTAATAATTTCAGCCAAGGCGAATTCATAGATACACCATTATTGATGTACTGAACGTGTTGCGACTTATGTATATTCTGCTTCTATGTCAAGCCGGCATCGTGGAGTAGCTTTTATTATTGCATTTTTGGAGATTTTGCAGTTTTTTCGCCACCTTCGAGGTATGCAAACAGTATAAATGTAAACGCAATAAAAATAAGAAATAAATATATGAAATCAACATGATCACAAATGTTTAATAACAGCTTTTAAACTTGCATAAAACAAATAATTATAAAATATATGTGATGAACAAGCGTGTTCACTTAGAAATAAAGTTTTACGGACACCTTTTTAAATATTTGCATGTAAATCCCCAAAAAAACGAGTATTTAATTTAATTCTCAAGTTAAAAATTTCAACACATATTTCGCCAAATAATAACATTAACTAGCTTTTTTAGCCAAATAAAAATGTTATGATTCTAAGAGCCTTTTTACGTGCCAGCTCGTGATTGGGATTTGATTCCAGGATTGAGAGAAGTTGCATATCATATTATCTATGGTGAGAATAAAGAATGACAGAAAAAAATGTTTCCCTTTGGCGCGTTATCACTTGTGCTGTCACTTTAAAGGGCCGTACACATACAACTTTCCTCGCTTTACTTGACAATTCGAAATTTAACAACAAAGCATGAGGTGTAGAAGGTTTGCTACATAGAACGCTTTGACAGTTTCTACGTTAGTGGTTAGTTTTCAATTGTTATTTGTGTCTATTCCAAATATTTTGTTTAATAAAATATTAAGAAATGAGTTTTACTTATATAATTAAGAGGTAGTTATGCTACTTATGTATGTTTGAAAGTCGGGAGTTTAATAAACTATATTGAGGCCGAGCATATTTCGACAAGATAAATAAAAACCGATCAAAGAGGTGTTTTATTTGCTATTTATTAATATTTCTCTTCCTTTATCTTTTTAAAAGTAATTATACACGCAAAAACTATGAAATACTAGTAAATTTTCTAAATCGTGTGTATGTGCACGCAGAAATAAAATGGAAATGCAAACAGTTGGTTGTCAAAGTGTACAAAAGTTGAGAGTTCGCCATGATTTTGCTTCGTTTTGCTTTGCTTTACTTTTCTCGCCTTGTATTTAGCAGCACTCATATAACATGTGTACTTTAACTTATCTGTCAAAGCGAAACTCTGAAGCAAAGCAAAGCGAAAGTCTTATGTGTACGGCCCTTAATTGTCCTACATGCACCTCTCCACGATAACAGTGCTGCCGTAGTTGCACAGAGCGACACAATTATGAAATGAGTCGTAACTCAATTGTGCTACCTCACTGAGCTGACTCATTTAATTTAGCAAGAGTCATTGAGTCAACTCGCGAAAATTAGCTGAGTTACCCACCCCTACTAAAAATGCAACTGTTTGGTGGGTTATTGTCCAACTTTATCTCCTATGTATTTAACTTTTAAAGTTATATGGTTGAAATATCTTTAAATTTCTTGTAGTAAAACGGAATAATTGATTATTTGCTACTAAACAATTGATTTTGACAACCAACCACCAATCAGCTGATTTATTAACACCACCTTTTATGACTTCGTCTTGAGATTAGTAAAAACAAAAATACCAAACACATAAAATTATAAATATCCCTATGGAATATGTTTCTGGCGCATAATTTTAAATAAATAAGAATTTTGTTAACTTTTCTTCTTGCGATGCGATTGCGCACAACTTGGTGTACAAATTTCTCTGATACTTGTTAAGCACAATACTTATGCGCAAAATGCCTTGCTCGAACGCTCGGCGTGTTGCAAGTGTTGCTAGAAATTCGCGAAAATTGGCAACAATGTAGTTGTGATTGACATCTCGAACGCAGCCTAAATATATGAAATGATGAGTGGCTGCAGATATGTTTCAATCCTTCTACCCCAAGAACGATAGAATACAAAATTGCCCCTTCCCGACGAAAAATTATGTGTAGCAAAATGCGTGCAACGTCATGAACATGAATTGACTGAGAATCGGAAGAAATTGCAAGAAAAATGTGCGGTTAGGTTCTCCTATGATTTGTAAATTTTAAAGTTTTTACCAATTTCGGCACTTTATGCAACATATTTATATTCAAATAACTTCATTTATGCTCTGTGTTTGATTGGATGCCTTGAAAAAACTGCAGTGCAGCATTAGGAGACACAAGAAGCTTAACTTGCTATCAAGTGCGCACAGCTACACCTTCACATCATTTTTAGCGAGTTTTATAGCCCCGTATCATTGATAGACTTGGCGATTTAATACTTAACACTGCGCACTTCATGTTTAATAACTTTATTTTAAATAAAATCACTTTAAAGCATTGAATTTAAGCACAAACAATTTTATGCTTACATACATACAAACAAACAAAACCAACCGCGTTTTGTGACGTAGCATACACAGCTGTTTCTGTCAAATTTGCTGAGAGCGAATAGCGGTTTGCGGAAGGCGCAACCTCTGTATTTTCTAAATCATGCTTCTACCCCAATATGATTAGTTTGAAGCCTGAAATTCCATGTATATCATAATTTGCTTAAATATATCGAGCCATAACCGCTAAAAGGACGTAAACAACAAATACATTTTTTTAATCCGCAGTTAAGCTTCAAATTTGAATGCCGCTTTGTATACAAGATTTACGTTGCTTTTTTCTTTAAAACGCGACTATATTTATTAAAGTTTATTAAAATGCAATTTGCTACTTTCGAGAAATTTAAGAGAATCGGCCTTCTCAACAATTTTTCATTTATCGGTTATGGCTCGATATGGTCTATAAGACAAAATAATAATAATGGTAATTGTTTTTGGATTTAACAAAAAACATAATTTTTTCACCCATTCGATTAACAGCGTGTAGTAAAACTTACTTTAAAAATCTTCAGGATTTTACATGTCAGGCCTCAAATTAAAGGTATTGGTATTTGGTTTTAGAATTTATAAGTATTTGCTTAATGTCGAATATCAAGTTTATGAGTTATAGGGCCAAAAGCTCAGTGCTGATTTGAAAAAGTGAAAAAAATCTAAAAATCGTTATCAAAAAAAATCGCACCAATATGATTTCTATAATCTACAAACGATACCAAATCGAAAAAGTAATGTCACTTTAACCCTAGAACACACACCCGGGTACAAATGTATCCACTTTCAACTTTGAAGTGTTGTAACTTTTGAACCGCTATACCTCTATGAACCAGATCGGACCATTGGTTCAGGAGCTACAGCCTTCCAAACACATTATATACGTAAACACACACCCGGGATACGTTTGTACCCCAATAGTAAAAATCCTCATAATAATCAAAAAAAACATTTTTTATATAATTTTTTTATTTGAAAAATTAAAAATATTCATTTCACACATTATATTATTGACTTTTATTATAAAAATTATAAAAATGCATCTTATATCTAAGGAAAATCATGGCAAATAGAGCGATTTGTCTGCCAAATACCAAGGAAGTGGCCGAAACATTACAATGGACAATTTGTTTACGACCTTGCCAGTTGCAGAACTGCTTCTCACCTGGAAACTCACGACCGTTGGAACTTTGCGCAAAAACAAATCATATATTCCTCAAGAAATGAAGCAGAACAAAAACAGGACAACTGGTTCAACGACATTTGGCTTCAAAAATAATGTGACAATGTGCTCTTATGTTCCCAAAAAAAATAAAGCAGTAATTTTGCTTTCGACCATGCATAATGATGCTGAAATAGCTGACAGTGGGAAACCTGAAATAATGGAATATTATAATCGTACCAAAGGTGGTGTTGATCGAATGGACCAAATGTTTGCGGAATATCCAACACAAAGACAAACAAAACGATGGCCACTAGCGATGTTCTTCAACATGTTGGACATTACGCACAAGAGGAAAAACGCCGTAGAAAAACCAGAAAGCTGTGCGCCAAATGTAAGAAGCCAATGTGTCTTGAACATTCGGTCACATCCACTCGTTCGCCTTGGTTCGTTTCCCTACCAGTTTCTGCTTGGCCAGTATATATTTGTCCATGCAGTGGATATGCATTTGTGGCATCGCAAATCCACCAAACCTTGACACTATATTTAGCAGGTTTTGACGGTATGTACTGCGTAAACCGTGTACGTCCACGGTAAGGAAATAATTGTTCATCAATCGTCAAGCATGAGCTGGGCTTGTAATGTGCAGCAAGATTATTGTTCATCATCGTCCACAACTCACTGATCGGTGCTGCTTTATCAGTTAGTAAGCGTGTTGCACGAGTGTTTTTATCGTCAAATCTTAGGAACCGCAATATCGAACAGAAACGGTTGACTCCCATTGTGGCGCGATATAAAGGATAGTTTTTGACGCTCCATAAATCTCGAACATGTTCTCCATTGCTATGGTTCGCACCAGTCATAATAAGTATGCCAAAAAATGCATACAGCTCTGTTATTGACACAGGCGTCCATGACTTAGCAGTTGTGTTTGGATGCGCATTGTTGTAAGCATTATAAGTTTCTTTTGCTAACTTATTTGTGTGGCGCATAATTATATCAGCCATTTCAACGTTCATGAAACATTTGAATGTTTGCTCTATTGACAACATTTCAGTGCATCTAGCTGGTCCAGAACGTTCTCTTATAATATTTTGTCTGAGTACCTGACGACTTACATTTGGTTCTTTCATCCACTCAGTACCATCACGTGCAACAAATTTTTCGGCACTAGCAGGTAATTCATTATTTTCTTCTACTTCTTCTTCTTCATCGTCTTCTTCATCATCCTCATAGTCCGCATAATCAGGTAATACTTCTGCGGCACTTTGCGAAACTTCAGCATCGTCATCAGCAATTTCAATGTCATTGATTTGAATTTCTTCTTCATCTTCTGAGTCAAAGTCATAGGGAGCGTCATCGTCACAAATTTCATCAAATAAAGATTGTATATATGATTCTCGCTGTACCTCAGTTAGCCTGCATAATAAAAAAAATTAGTATATGTTTACATTGTTGCTTATTTTACATTTTTTACCTTCTATATGCTGCACTTGATAAATATTCGTTTCTTCTTGAAGTCATTTCGTATCCAGTTATTTATAGTTTCAGTTATATTTATTTTCACTTATATTTTCACTTCTTACACTTTTGAGCACCAAAACAATAATGAAAATATCAACAGGCAGCATTTATAACAACACCTCGTGTGAAAACAACCCTTGCAGCTGCATATAAAATGCAAAAACCAGTTATACCAGTGTATTTGCTACCTACGTACCCATACCTTGCGCGACCTTTTTGCACATAACTTTTGAACCAGGTAGAATATTTCAATGAAATAAAACCAAAATGTGTATTCGTTGTTACTCTACAAGTATATTATTATAAATTATATTATTTTGTTTTGCATTTATCAGGACAACAACAAAAACAAAAATCCACTGTTGCATGTCCTGACTTTATTTGCCCATATCGCTGGAACCAGTAGGAATATTCGAATGAAACAAAAGACAAAATACTTGTTATATATTAAAAAATACATTTCAAAAAAAAAAATCATAGAAATCGGTTCAATAAGCATTAAAAAAACCGCAAAATAAGGTCCCGGGTACAAACGTATCCCGGGTGTGTGTTTACGTGGTATTTTCTGGGTGTGTGTTCTAGGGTTAAAGGTGACTAAAACTTGCATCATTTTGTTCCCCAGTGTAATTATAAAACTGCACAACTTCTTCAATGATGACTCACACTTATCATTCCCGTTTCATTGGCACGATATTTTTAAACCCGAGCGTAATTGTATCATTATCAGAATGTATAGACTTTCTGACTGTCTGTTCGTCCGTCTCTTGACACGAGAACTCGAGTAAAAATTTAGATGTCTTAATAAAACTTTGTACAACGTAACTTGCTCTTTGGCCAGGGAAGGTTGGTATTGGAAATGATCAAGATCGGTCAATAACCACGCCTACCTCCCATCTAACGGAAGTTTTGGAACAAATTTAGTAAAATTTGATATTTGGAGAGATTTGAAACAAAGAATCTGGATTTATATGGATTTTTGAAAAATAGGCGTTGTCACGCGAACCTACATATATAAAAATGCAAAGTGTTAGGTATCATCATAAAACATTTTTGAAATCGGATCATAACCACGCGCACCTTTCATATAACAGAAGAAACTGGGTTTTTATGAAATTTTGAAATAAAATACAGCGCACGGGAATATAAATTCGGTTTTGCCCAAATTTAGCTTTCCTTCGGTATGTATTGTTCTCGATTAGAAGCAAATAAATTTACCACTTGTTACGCAGTCTCCGAGCAGTAAAGAAATGGACTGTTCTTTGATTGTTTTCTTTAAAGCTAGTCACAAAGGATGGCTGACTTAATCTAGGGGTTGTTTAATCCGCTGTCAATGAACATATTTTTTGCCGCACCGTCAATGAACTGGGTTTGTCAAACCCCGCAAAAATATGTGTATACTTATAAGAAAATAACTATAGTTACATTCATTTTTTTTAACGTTTTTTTTATTATTTTTTTACCATTTATGTTGAAAATAAATAAAGAAGGAATTTCAATTCATTTGAATTCAGACAATTTTGCGACATAATGCCTCCAAATAGCTAACCAGTACGCATTTAAAAATGGCTCGGGCGTTTGACACCCATGTTCATTGACGATTATTGACTTACTTACTAACTTACTTAATAGGCTAAATAACCGCCTAAGCGATTTTTGCCGAGGTCAACAAAGCATGCCAGCTGTCCCTATCTCTTGCTAACTGGCGCCAATTGGAAATCCCAAGCATAGCCAAGTTTGCTGCACAATGGCTACGTCCAGCTAGTACCGCTCGTACAGCTTATCGTTACATCGTACGCGGTATTCGCCATCGCAAAGACGCAAAGGTCCATCAATCTTTCTCTCGAACATCCCAGAGCCCTCTCAATGCTGGTACCGAAGTAAACGAAGTCCTCCACTTTTTCAAAGTTACAACTGTTATCCGTGATGTTAGATCACAGTCGTGAATGTGCCGACTGTCTATTTGATGACAGGATATAGTTTCCCTTGCCCTCGTTCTCATTCAGACCCTTTCACTTCGCTTCTTTATCCAGTTTGAAATAGGCAGAACTAACTGCGCTTTTGTTAGGACCGACCGTGCTGTCGAAAACGGGTTTGAAGTCGTAAAATACAAATGAGCTCTTATAGGCTCTTCTCCGCCATACTAAAATAACTCAGCTGGCAACCCATCATTAAGCAGTGAGGATAACTGCTTCCCTATAATTTAGGTATGCGTTCTCTGTCAAGTCCATACTATTGTGTGGTTGACACTTCAAAGGCTAGATCAAAGTACTAGCCCGTTTTTGGAAATATATACAAATTCGAAAAATAAATATAAAACAAAAACCCGAGACAATCTCCGATTTGAATGGTCACGTCAGCAGTTTATTGCCATATTTTACTATATGGTATCAACGCCATCAAAACATGACGTTTAAAAGGGGCACAACCACACATATGTACTTGTATCTTATCCATCACAAATCCCCCGTTTAGCTTAGCTTGCCAATCGCAGTCCGCCTCTCAGATTTTTGGGCGTCATTGGCCTGCCTTGAGAGCCATAATTAATTTTGATGATTTGCGCACATTCAGGATCCCATCGAACAGGCAGCAGCAGCGCTAGATATGAATGTTATAAATTCCAATTTTTTTTTTAGACATTTACTTGGGTATTTGAGAATGCCACATGGCCTTTGTTTGCGGATACTACACTTCAATAAAAACAAATGGCGCGTGTGAAACAACGGCTGTAATAAGTGTAGCAACAACAAAACCCTGGCGAATGTAAAACATTTAACAAAACCGACAATGGTTTTAATCAGACTCGCGAAACTGATACTCGATTAACACGTCCGAAGCACCGTCATCGCAGAATTTCATGCCAGTGTTGCGGGCATTTCCATTTCCGCGGATATCAATGGGAACAATTTACATGGTTTTAAGGCGAGCCACAAACATAATCAAAACTGCGTTGAATGTCTCTGTTTTTTTTTTGTCTTTAACCAAAAGCAACGGGTGTGGATTTTATGTAAGTACGAGTATGTACATATTCACATTTAACAAAGACGAAAGCGCAAAAGGATCGGTTGGTAGATGGAAAATATTTAATTGTTAAATCGATGGCCAAAAAAGTGTTTTTGGCTAACATAAAACATTTAAATAGCTAAATGAGGCGTGCCGTGCGATAAAAATCTTGTAAATTGTTTAAATCATGAACCACCGACAATGAATCGCCGGTGAAGATCTCATTTCCAAAGTATTCTAAAACATTTTCTCCTTCTATGCAAAAAATTAGTGTTTAAAGTATGAAGTAGTACGATGAGCTGGGAAATCAGTAAGCAGTCTCAGTCTCTAATAGAGCCAAAAGACACATTTTTAGACCAGTTGGCATTCATTAGATTCGAAATAAAGCCTCTAGTCTCATAATAAAGTCTCAAAATTGTGACCTGGTGATGAGCAGGTGAAAAAAATTAAGATACAAAAAAAAAAGATGAGATAATACGATGTTACTGAATTCGGGCATTAGGCTCTAATAGAGACAAAAGTCGCAATTTTAGACCAGTTGGCCTTCATTACATTCGAAATAAAGCCTCTAGTCTCAAAATTGTGACCTGGTGATGAAGAAAAAAAACGTGAAAGCGAGGAAAAGCAATTGTGTATAGCTCATTTTGAGACTTGATATGAGACTGTGTTATTGAATTCGGCTATTAAATTTGTGCCTCACCGTCGAATAGAAACCAAAGTCTCAATTTTGGACCAGTTAGCATTCACAAGTCTCAAAATATTTCCCGAATTCAGTAACTTGGTATTTTGTTTTTATTTAGATTTTTTTGTGACCTGCTTATCACCAGTTCACAATTTAGAGAGTTTTTTGCGACAAACGAATGCAAACTGGTCTAAAAATTTGACATTTTTCTCTATTAGAGACAGATAAATTCTCTAAATTATGACCAGGTGATAGGCAATTCACAAAAAAATTAGTCAAACACAAAAAATAATAACGTAGAATAAAGAAAAGCCAATCATATCTAGCTCGTAGTCTCAAATTTTGAGACTAGAGATTATACTAAATTACAGAATACGGGCAATAGTTTTTTCGCGAAAGATTATGTAGTGATTAGGTATTAATAATCGAAAAAGAAATATTGTGAACCGACACTTTTTTTAAGTATTGAATAGGTTTTTTAAAGAAGAAAGATCATCACTCCTTAAAATAAAAGAAGTATAAATGTCAATAACCTTCAAAACGTTGCCAATTAGAAACTTCTCTAAGCGAGTATGAGTACCTTCTAAAACAAAGTTAGTTGCTCTTTATGTCGGCTAGTATTTCAAATTAGCAAGTTTCCGGGGTGAAGGATTGACTTGTCGGCGAAGTCTCTCTTCCAATCCAAGTCCCACACCGAATTTGTGGCCCTTTAAAATGACTACCACAGAAGAAACCAGAACAAAAAAATAATTAACTCATTTGGCATTTAGAAGGGGAAATTGAGAGCGCAAAATGACATTTCATTTTGAGGGGAAGTTGCAAATTCTTACTGGACAAATTTTACCCAGCCAAAATTTGCAAGCAAGAAAACAGCTGATCAAAAGCAGCTGATTGCTATTTGGATAAGTACGAAATTTTTGTTTAAGAGTTTTAAAGGCGAAAATTATAAAATATGGGTATTAAACATGCAAAAAGCAAGTAAAAGTTCTTTTGGTTAAGTTTCGTTAGTGGAATGTTTTAAGAAAACAAGAATTCAATCAGCTGTTCGTTAAACTTGCAAGTTTCTGCAAATTTTGAGTTCGCGTAAAAATGTACATGCATCTCTCTTTGAGAGAGAATACTCCACAATTCTGATAAATTTCGTTGCTGGATAATTCTTGCTGGACTTTTACATGAACAGACTTAATCTCTGGTTCCAAAAAAATATTCGTTTTATGTTTCGTGGCTTGAAATGAGTAAAAGTCAGTGTATTCGTTTATCAACACCTGCTATTTCATTACTTTTTCTTCTTCACTGAAAACTAGGTTGTCATTACTTCATTCACTCTTACGGAAGCTCCAACAACCAATTTGAAGTCAGCAATAAAAAGATTTAAATCTGTTGTTCGCACATAATAAATAGCCAATTTGTACTATGTAGGCTATGAACTCATTTAACGTTCTAATTTTTGAGAGATTACGCGCATATAACAGATATTACGAAAATAATGGAAAAATAAAAAAAAATGAAGAGAAAATAGTGTTTCTTAAGCCACTAGCTTGGTATACATTATACTGATATACATATAATAGTAATACATACATATGTATTTATGTATGTACATACATATACTGATTTACTTATGTACTATGTACACATTAGATTGTGTTCAGATTTTTTTCTTTAATATTTGAAATTTTGAATTTGGCATGGTTTTACGCAAAAAAAAACAACCAAAAAAAAATACTAAGGTTGTGTAATCCCGTACTGGTCCCGAATGAATGAGATCTGCTCACGGAAAAGTGGTGAACCAGTCAAAAAATGATGGCAAAAAAGCCCGAACTAGTTCCAAAATGGTTCTTAATAAGTCTCGTCCTCTAAGTCCTAAACATTTTTTTTTCACTCATAATTATTATGACAAGAATTTTATAAAATATTCACAAAACAAAAGTCTAAAAAAACTTATCTCGGTGATAATTATTATGAAAAGTCTTTTAAATTTTTTTTTTCACTCATAATTGGTATCAAAAGACTTTTACAATGTTTATGAAAATTTGGATGAATTTTGTAAAACTCTATCTAAAATAATTATTATTAAGAGACTCAGCAATGAAGTGACTACAAAAATTATACTCCTTTAACTATTTATGTATATAGAAAAAGGGCCAGTCACATTTTTTCATTTGAGTTCTTACTTTTGCTAATGAAAAATGAAGAAAGTGGAATGCAATTTTGTCACTCTTGTTTTTTTTCTCGCTTTTTTGATATAGCTTAATAATACACATCCTTACATACATACATATGTATGTATGAAAATAAGTACATCATTTGTGCATAAATAATTTGTTTATACCAAACCAAGTATGCGCGTATTTTCTTACTTATATTTTCGTATTTTTCTTTACTACAACTTTGACCATTCTTTCGCGTATTCCGTTTAACCGAGTCCCAAAAACACGAAGCATGAAATAACAATTTAAAGGAATTTATATACATATGTACATAATATATTTAGGTATAGCCGGACATAAAATCGAGCTATATCAAAACTAGTGCTGTATTATCTCATCAATAGGCTGTACTGGTTTGCGAACTATACCAACGCAATGCCTTCAACTGTCTCTTATTTTAGCATGTCAATGTCAAACAAAGTGTCACTTTAGCCACACTCCCTCCACCACCCTTTGCAAAATCTTGGAATGTGATCAAAAATAGCTCGGTCATATCTGGTTCTCATAATACATTTTTTTTTACAGTTTCTTTATTCTTGAGTATGTTGTATTGCTTGTTATATTTTTGCGAGTATGCTGTTAAAGGAAACCTTTCTTATTTATAGTACTTACGATATTGCTTTCTTAAGAAATTTGGATAGTTTAAATAAAAGGCAATACTGTTTTCCCAAGCACAGCTCAAGGTCTGCAAATTGTTTTGTTGGTAAGAAAAATGGGAAAGAAGTCGTTTATATCTTATTTGAAAGTATTTTTTACTCTAAATGGCTTGGCACAAAAGTCCTACAGAAACAAAGAAACCGATCTGTGTTCCGGCGGACCTTGACACGAAAAAATTGAATTTGATTTCATAAATTGTTCTTAAAACGGGTTGTGCTATATTGCAGAAAATTCAAAATAAACTATGACGACGGTGTTAAAGTTATCCTAGAATTTTTTTTCTCTGTCAGAGCTAGTTTACATATAAGATCCAAAAAACAATTGGTATGAAATTGCGCAAATATTACAAGAAACATATGTGCTAACATATATGTACGTCAATATCAGATTCTATAATCCAACAAAGGTTGCAATGTCTGCCAACTTACTCGTGATTTTTTATTCCGAAATGTTCGGTAAATATGGATCGATAGTTTCACTGAACTATGAATAATTCTCAGCGACACATAATACAAATTATTTCATGGAGGAGATTAAAAAAAAGTCATCCAAATTATTTCTTTTGATCAAAATTATGAGTGAGAACAATTTTTGAATCTTGAGGACGGGACTTATTTAGGATCACTTCGGAATTAATTTGGGGCTCAGTTCAGTACTTCTTCGGAACCAGCTTGGGATCAATTTGGGTCTAGTCATTAAGAAACGGAAAATCCTAAATTAAATCAAATGGGGCTCGTAACGATATACATATATTTTGAAGGTGGAATGTTGTTGTATGTCTTTCAAAGCAACTATCAATGACTCTTGATAGCCAAAAAATATATGAAACTAGCTTGACACCGATAATTGCATAATAATTTCCGAAACCAGCAAACATTTTTTTTTAATTCCTTATAAAAATTGTTGTGACTATTTAGAACTCCACCACTAATAAATCAAAACATAATAGCAAACCCTTATCTTTAAATAAAGCTAAATTCTTGGCTAGAGTTTTAAATTATATGCGTTCTATTTCTTCTTAAAAACCACATGTCTGAAAAAAAAAACACCCTTTATATAGACTGCTTAACAATTGATTCGAACTGCATCCATTTGGCGCTTGTACGGAGCCAGTCCCGTCACGTTTTGCTCTCACTGTCACTAATAATTTGCTGCTAACTCGACTTTGTCGTGTCAAATATTCGTCATACCACTTTCAAAGCAAAAGGCGACTAAAGTGAGTAATAATTAAACTCGTACACATACATACATACATTCATAATTTTATGTTTGTTGTTCTTTTTTTGTGGCTTGCGCCAGGATACTCAACTTACATTTCTACACGCATAGCAAAATTGTTGCCGGTTAATGGTTCTTGCCATTGTCTTTTGCTTTACTTGCCGCTATGGTAATTTCCACGCTTATCCCTCTCTCGGCGCTTGTAATGACAGATTTTGTTGTCGTTTCCCCTTAATTAGATATGAGAAGACTTTAATTAAATGGATGTCGCTTTCATGCCTACCTGCAGATCTTTTAGTACATTCTGCTGGAGGGCGATTTCATAGAAACACCAGCATTATTATAAAATATTATTATTAGGATTTAACTAAAATATTTTCCCATTTCAACTTATAAAAATCACTGTATATGTATGTTCGTTTCTTTCTGGGGAATCAAAAAAAGAAAAAAAAACTAAAAAAAAACTATCAGAATCAATATAAAGAAGCATATGATTTCGATCTAATAGGTTTGACTTGACATGCGAGACTGAGCTGATAATAAAAAGTTTTTGCAATTCGAGTTGCAATTTTCGAACAAAAAGCTAAGAATACTTTTGATTTTTGCTTGTCACTCAGGTCAGTGTTGATGACGAGTATGCTAATTCCATATTTTTTAAGATAAAGTCATACTTTTTAACACATTTTTTATTAAAAAAAAAAATACATTTATCTTCGCACATTTCATTGGAATCGCCCTGGATCGTCTGCATTTATAGTTGTTATGTCAGCTAGCAGCTTGTTGCATGTAAAATTGTTCGTTTTGTCTGTCCCTTTTTATTTTTGGTTATGATTATCATTACGAGTTTGATTGGCGTGAAAATCTGAAATTGACAACGTTCGTCTTCACAAATGTGTTGATTGCAAATACTGTACATTTCTGTCTTGAAAATTGTGTAATCAAAAATGGAATAGACAAAAAAAAAACAATAAGAGGAATATTTAAACATCCTTTTTTTATTATTATATGAATTAATTGTGCATTTTTTGGATTGTGTCACATAATATTTCGATACAAATATCATTATGCATTTAAAATAATTATATTGGAACGATAAACGTAATTCAACTAATTATGATCTCATACCAGTGGCGCCGCAAATAGTACCACAGGACGTAGTAAAACACTGGTCAACACAAGTCTTGTTTCCTTTATTTTTTTTTCTATTATTTGGGTATTTCTATGGTCCTGACTACTGGGAGATTCCTAAGAGCTTTACTTTTTGAAAGATACAGTTTAATTATTTTAACAAAAAAATGTTAAACAATTTTCTATTGCATTTTATGAAATGATCTTTTACGAGATTTCCTTGAATGAACGCCTTTAGGTAGATCTCGTTGCAAATTCCAGCAGTAGACTGCCATCATATGTGAGTCCCACTGTCTCTGATATCGCTCTTCCATTGTCCGAAGATCCTGATGGAATCTTTGACCCTGCTCCTCACTAAAATCGCCTAGATTTGGTGAAAATCGGTCTAAATGCGAGTGCAGTAAATGGATTTTTATGCTCAAGTTACACCCTAGCTCTTGCAAGTTCGATAGCATGGACTCAACAAGCTGGACGTGATCGTGAGCTTTCTTTTTGCCTAGGAAATTAATCATGACCAAAACAAATGAATTCCAAGCTTTGGATTCGACTTTAGTAATTGATTTGACAAAATTGTGATCTTTCACGAGTTGCCTGATCTGCGGCCCATCAATTGCAAAATACCACCAACATCGTTACAAAAAACTAAATCCTTCTCTTGAGAAAAATACGGTAAAAGTTGTTTTTCTCGGGTACGATAAAATGTAACGTTGGTTTCCGGAGTGAGCAAATTTGTTTTTTTTTCAAACGAGATGCTATAATTTCAGAAGCTTCTTTCGGTAAGTTCAGATCTCTTACTAAGTCATTTAGTTCTTTCTGATTAAATGATAGAGGTTCTTGGCTAAATTTGTAGTCTGAGTCAGAGTCTTCACTTGATGTATTTCGTTTGGGTTCACAGAGATTGAGATCATCAGAAGATTTAGATGTGCTGGGTTGTACCTCTCCGGATTTTGATTTAATTGAGGTCGTTGAGCAGATGGTAAATTAGGATATGACTACTTTTTTCGATTTCTATAGTTAATTCCGTTCATTTTCATAACGCAGAAGTAGCAATCGCCATGCTGGTTTCGAGGTTCTCGCTAATTTATGGGTGTTACGAACATTACTGCATCTCTTTTTCCACTGGACCATAACCGTAGACATACCACACATTTCTGGCATACAATATGAGGAACCCATGGTTTGTCCTGTTTACACAATTTTATTTTGAAGTATTGATGACACGCAGATTTTACAAAGTCCAATATAGGTTTTCGATATTTTACAAATACATATTCACCACAAATATAGCAAAAACAATCGGGAATAAGCACACAACATCTTCTTGCGGAAGCCATATCGAAAACAACAACAAAACACAGAAATAGTTCAATAAAAATATTTAAAAAATACGCATCAATTTGATAAAGAAAATAAACAAAAAAATCACAGGAAACAAACAATTTTTTTTTGTTGATCAGTGTAATATAACCGTAGTTTTTCTTACTACTTTTGAACAGTGCAAGAGTAATTTTCACTCAAAAGAAAATCTAACGTACGCGATACTGGAACTCGATGGTGGTAAATCTATATTTTAAGCTCTTCACTAGCATGACAGGTTTCTTTAAGGACCTCAAAGTTACAACAAAGACTTAAAAAATGACTTGAACTTATGGGTATTAAAAGAAGAAAAAAATTTTGCAGAATTTAAAAATGTATTTTTCTGTTTGTTAGTTTTGTTTATCGAATTTAAAATATTATTATATAGCTAATTATATTAAAAAAACATTTGAAATTTCACTGCTCTCTTGTCCAATAATAGTGTAAAGAAGAGGAGAATAACTTATTAAAATTTTATAAATTAATATAATTTACATTAACATTCAGACACTATTTAAAAGTAAAAATATTTTTAAAATTTTTCTGTGAATATTGAGCTTAGTTTGTTGAATTACTATTGATTTTTAAGGCTCGCTAAAAAATTTCAATCACCACATTTCCTCATCAGACTTCTTCTTATTTAATTAATTAAATTTATTTTTCATAAAAAGATGTCTGATGAGTAAATGTGGTGATTTCCGAAATAGTTTTATAACTTCTACCATTAAAAACTGTTGTTGTTTTTTCTCAAAAATCTTCCATAAACTGGCCTTGAGCTCAATAAAAGTGTAAAATATTTATTAATTATTAATAAAAGTAAATTAATTATGTTTGGCTTACGAGCATAATTGAACCAATTTTTCAGAAATACTTATCGCTTGAATAAAAAGCTGGAAAGAAATTGGAAAACGTTAATTCAAAGGAGGGAAAAATATATTTCTTCAAAAAAAGCGGTAACCTTGTACATATGTATGTATAAATACAAATACATTTAACCGGGGTAAAAATTAAAAAAATATTCCGTCAATAATATCGCATCGTAAATTTCGATAAACCGATATATTATAAAAAATTCTACTAATTGAATATGCAGAAACGATTGCGATCAGCATTGCCGTTCGGTATTCGTTCTGTACGAGCCTTTGTTAACTTTTTTTGCGGAAGAATTTGTGAAAAAGTGAGCGATAACAATGATGTACATAAATTGAAATGGTTATTTAAATTATAAAATAGTTTTGAGTTTGTGAAAAAACTCGCGACCTATTTTGTAAGAACTGTCTTAGGTGCACATAATTTGTTAAAATTTATTAGAGTACCGTTATAAGAGAGGTGGGAAAGAATAATATCCCAGTTCAATAAAAACAACATAGCGACGCATACCATAAGTGATGGGAGAAGCTCGATAAAAACACTGAGCTACATAGTGTATCCGCAAAAATATTATTAATATTATTATTAAAATTTATTTTTTTTAACACATCTAACACATTTCTTAAAATAAGTTTTGTACTTATTTCGCTTGTTGTTTTTTTCGTTGTAACAAAATGATAATCGACAAATGTGGCATTTTGCTGATTTTTTGGCGAAGGAATATTGTTGTTACATAGTCGAATAGGATTGATCCAATTTGTGTGCCTTGTGAAATTATGAAAGTGCAAAGAACTTGCTTGCTTGGAAGACATCTATTATTAATCAGTTACAGACTTGTGGCCTTAAAAATCTTGTTCTACAGAGGTAGGGCCATGAGCACGGGGTGGATTTTGTTTGTTGAAACTCCCCCGTTGGCAAATGCGAATTACATAGTCAGTCCGTTTTTACACACACGATCCATATATACTTAAAAACCCGGCAATTTTTTCTTTCCTAACTCATTTACCGTACATATATGAAAATAAGTGAATCGTATTCATCAAATTTTATTCTTAAATGAAATTTCAATCCAGGCGTCTTTGACTCGACAAAAGATGTCTCTAACAAAAATATTTTTTTTAAATCTCTTGAAATCAAAAATGTATTTACGATACATATGTTGCTTTCTGAACAGCACCTTTTAACATACGAGAGAATCCATGGATGCTCTGAGCGACTGTCCCACTGGCAGATGGATCCATTTTTCTGTCCTCAAAAAAGTTTATCAATTTACAATTAACACAAATCTTTCATTGGTATTCATTACAATTGATTTTGTGTAGTATAATTTTATATTATATTAATATTTTTTTTTTTAATTTTGTTGAATGAGAAATGGGACTGAACCAAGGCACATGAAATAGGTAGCCGCAGCAAACCTTTTTTTATGAACTTTTTTCATATTTTATTTTAATTTGAATTGCCAAATTTTGGATTTCGTTGTGATAAGAATGCTTTTAGTACAATTCAAGGTAGTTGATAAAATATTTTTGAAATTTAAGCATTTAAAAGCAAAAACAAAATATACAGAGCTCAAATTTTTTTTTCTCAATTTTTCCACTGCTGTTAGCTATTGAATGTGCCATGGACTGAACCATAACTGTCATATACAACTCAAAGTTTCAATTAGAACTATCAGTGAAGTTGACGGCTTTATTATATCAGCTTTTGTTTTCTTGTAAGGTAGAAAGAACATCACATTTTTCACTTGTCACCAACAAGTAAGTTTTTTTTTTTATACCTAGAAGACAATACCTCTGCAGACTATAAAATCGTTTCATTCCTCTCACATGAACATTTTTATGATTGAGAAGTAGAACGGATGAAGCAAACAGTTTGCATAGGAAAAAGTAATTTTACCAACGTTTAGTGAAGTGAAACTCATCAAAATGATTTCTCTGTTCTTTGCATTTCATAAGCACTCCGAACTTTATGCGGTTTTTTTTACCACTAACCCATTGTCTCATGTGTTCACAACTTAGTTTTCAGATATTTAGTTTGGGGTATCGACGGCCTGTTATTATATAGAACTGACTGGTGTCACTGACGACGATAAGGGAACAACATCTTAGTTGAATTTTGCATAATATTAAAAGTTTAGAAAAAGCTAAAAGCTAAATTAAAAATTTCCGGCTAAAAGAAAATAAGAAATTTCTAAATTCAGCCGAAAATGGCTAAAATGACATAATATATTTTCAAGACCAGCTCATTGGATAATTTTACTAAAATGACGATGTATTTGCATTACCTAAGAGTTTTCTATATTTATCAATTGCTTAATTTGCACAAGTCACACAATGTTAAATTAATTTATTCGCAAAATCGCCCACTGACCAACAAATGCACTTCCATTAATTGGTGATACACAATTAGTCGCTCCAATTGTTTCTACCACATTCAATTTATTTTGAATTTTCATTGAATTTAGAAATAATTCCTCAACACAAGTGCCACCATACAAAAGTATATCTAACATACAAATCCAACGTCCAGGGGCTTTGCCAGAATTTTTGATGAAAAAAAAAAATAAAATAAAATATCCATAAGAACCTTAACCTAATCCTAATCTATTAAAATGTTTTCTGGTGGCTCAGAGGCAACTAAAAGGCACTTTGTGTTCACAGCCTGCGCATCACACTCGAACACATTTCCTTATTGAATTCTAAGGCATTTCCGCTCCAGAGCTTCAATGCAATTGACTCAGTGCAGCTATTGTGCAGTTTTGTTTATAAAATGTTGTAGTTATTATTGCATACCCTGAACCAAGTACACGCCAGAAGCCCAAGCCGAAACTAGTAATCCCAAAAAACCGCAGAATCAATTTATTGATGGCATTGACAACCATCAACGCACATGTTTCCTCATTTTCCTGTGACCCTTCCTTATTTCAGCCCACTTTGGAGCCACTCTTCAGTGCGTTGTCCAAAATATATTTTGAAATTTGTCGTTCTTGTGTAACGAAATGCACAAACTCGGAAAGGCTTGATTGTTTGCTGCCCGAAAGTTAGTTGTGAAGAGAGGAATGTGAAGGGGGTAAGAATTAAGCGTGGTGTATTGCATTTTTGTTGCTCGAAATTATTTTCCAACTGCATTGCATACGCGTATGTTTGTTAGCGAATTGCTTGAAGAACATCACAACAATTTCGTTCAATTAGAGTGGAAATGGAAATAGTAGTAAAACAATCAGCGGCTGAACTATGTAAAGCAATCACAGCAACAAAAATATCTGCGGAAATATAAACTATTCAACAACTTCGAAAACTTCCAAAACTTTCAAATATGCTATAATAATATCTGTGCAAGTATATATGTACATATGTAAGCGTAGCGGCGAGCGTGGAAATATCACCAAGTTCTGAAGAGCTCTATAAATGCGCCAAATAGAAATATAATTGATAACTAAATAGGCAGCTGGAACTAGTGCCAGTGCAAGTTTGCGTGTATTTAGCATGTGTGTGATTGCCCAGTAAATTAAAATTTTCGAAATCGTGCCATTTGCTTACATGGAGAGTTTGTCATTCTCAGTCTCAAACCGCAGAATCCTGAGCGAAATTTAATTTAATAGCTGTCGCCTGTTACCATTTGAAAATTATTGTTCGGTCTCATTCAGAGCTGCACTCCTGTTCCCTGGTGTGGGTGGAAAAGCTTCAAAAGGTGAGAAGCGATTTCAGAAAACTTCTCAACCGGACCTAAAAAATGTATCTTGAAATTAACTAGAAACACTATAGATGAACGCAAAGAGAACTTGATGAGTTTTTTTTTTAAGTGTTACTCTCACTTGCATTTATTTCACAACGTTTATACCTTAGGGTGGTTTGGTTGATTATCCCAGCAGATAACCTATATGTCTTTCGTGCTTGTGAGCTTTTTTCATTATGCCACATCCGAGAGCAAGTGGAAATTTGCTCCAATGCATGGCGCAGATGATGTGCTGTTATATCCATTCTGGTAAAAGGTGCGAAGTTGGTGCCCTAGGGGTTCGCTTTTAACTTTGATACCTAGGTCCAAACCTAAGTGCACGACATATTTTGTCTTTGTGGCTGTTTGCAGGAAAACGCTCTCAGGGACGCCAACCAAAAAAAATTGTTGTGTTCTGCACTAGAAGGCGAAGCCTAGATGGTTTCATTCCCGTCACACTTAAAGGAGTATCAATGACATGATGTGATTAATTTTGGATGCAAAACTTAGATAAAATTCCCATGTGGACCAAAACAGCTCTAGAGCACTGGCGGGGTTTTGACATTGCAAAACCAAGTAACCGTCACAAAAGAGAATCGTTGAGTTTGAGGGGCGGATCGTGAGCTTTTGGGGGAGGAACTCTGTGTCAAAAAATTATTCGGGTCTATCACCATGTGATAGTTATCATATTTTATTTTAGTTCAAACACCTTTAACAGATATTTAAAATTTATTAAAATCACTTTTCAAGTTATAAGATACACTTTTTCGAACTTTATTTTTATATATCTTATTGCATGGATGACAGAACCTCACCATCTTATAAAAAATATACTCTTATTAATTAACTATCAAAAATAACTGACTACTGAAACACGACGATCGACTATATTTTCTGGTTTCACTACAATATTATGATAAATATGGAGTAGTGCTAGACCGACCAGTCGTTTTCTTGCTTGGTCGTTCTGAGCCACGTTTCAGACAACGCGGTATTGAAAAAGTCAGCTCGGCGCTAGCATTTGTGTAATGCAGATTGGAGTGATTGGGCGATTTCCCTCAACCAAACCCCCCCCCCCCCCCCCCATTTGATCCGCCCCAGTCGAATTTATTTCCCTATCATTGGATCCTTAATCAGCAAAGCCTCAATGGTATGCAATCACCATGTGCCTTCCGTACAGCTTTATCCATAACATTAGACGCGTACCGTCTAATAGTGAGTTTAGATTTGTAAGTTAGAAAAATTAATCTATAATCCCACAACTCCAAACATTTTAACGAAGAGTGAATATTAGAGATGCGTTCCGGCGCATCAATCACTCGTTCGTTTTCTAAGCCAAAATTATGGAAATTTTCAGCATTTTAAATTATCTACTAATTAGGCATTAGAGATTAAATAAAATAAAAACATTTAGATGATATCAACACACTTTTATCATTTATGCGCAGTTGTTGAAACAGGAAGATTTGGTTCTCTGCAGTTTTTACTCTTCGAATTGCCTTCGCAATGTCGGGTGTTAACAATGTTCACAACTCTGGTTTATTGGGTACAGTAGCAGGATATACTCGTATGTATGCATATATGTACATACATACATATGTAGTTTTAAAGAAATTCTCTACATATTTTTTGGTTGACAACTGCACGCGCTTAAGGAAATTTCGTGGATGTTTTGTTGGCCACAGCTGAAAAGTTGCTGCCATCCATCTGTTTGCTAAAAGTTTCACATACTCGTACATAGTTTCAAGCGTAAGAATGAGCATTTACTGCCAGCACTGAATCTTAATATCTATAGACATATGTATGTATGTACGTATGTATTGTTAACCAACCGATTATATTTAGTTGCTGTTGGTTCAACTCGATTTGATGACGCTGATAACATTTTTGGGCGCAATTTGCGACGCTAGTTTTTACAACGCTTGATGGAGGCTTCGTAAAAGGAAGAAATTTTATATTCAATTAAATACAAAATGTACAATGATTTAACAAAATTTAATCGGAATTTCGAACCTAAAAAATAAGTGTAGCTTCATCATTCAAGGTAGTGAAAAAATGCCAAAAATCAGTAGTAATTCGTAGGCAATTAAAATTTGGACTTAGTTATGTTGAAATTGAATGAGCTATAAAACTACGTACTAAAAAATAAATAAAATTTTCTTTCAATTTCGAAATTTTTATGAAATTTTGGTAAATTATTGTACATTTTGTTTAAAGTTTAAAAAATGGGGTTTTATGGTTTTTGTTGTTCTTTTGCAATATTTTTTTAATTTTTTTTTTTTTTTTGGATATTCCTTCTGTATTACGGTATCCCGCGATATTTTTTTATATGGAATGAATTGCAAAAGGGAGAAAGTAAGAAAATGTCAAAAAACTGTCATAATTTGCACTTTTTTACGCTAAAATTCAATGAGCTATTAAACTACGCACTAAAAAATTCAAAATCTCGAAAAAATTTTTTTTATTTCGAAATTTTGATGAAATTTTATTAAATCACTTAACATTTTGTCTAAAGTTTAAAAAATGAGTTTTTATGGTTAGTTGCAAAATTGATGAGCTTTAAAAAAATTCTAAAATTTTTTTTTTCTATTTCAAAATTTTGATGGAATTTTGTTAAATCATTGTACATTTTGTCTAAAATAAAAAAAATGGGGTTTTATAGTTTTTGTTGAACATTATTTTAATTGAAAAATTATTAGAAGACAAATAAATCAAGGATGCATTTTAACGTTAAATTTAACCGTTCCGAAATGTTTTCTCTTGTTTCGGTTGAAACATTTCAAAATATTATCGTTAAATCAATTATCATAATAAATTTCATTACGTTTTTAACTGAAACGAAATGCTGGCGTTAACGTTAAAACGTTAAGAAAAACGCTGGAGATTCACTCGTCGCAAACAGAAGCGCAAACAGAAGCGCTGCATACTTTAAGGCACATTAAAATTAACGAAAACGGAAATTTTATAACGTTGCAACATTAACGATTTGATTTCGTTTTGATAACATGGCGCCGAAATGCAACAAACTCATTTCGTTAAGTTAATTTTGCTCGTTAACAAAACAAAATGGTATCGTTTTGTTTGTTGAGCAGCCCTGAAATAAATTGTCGAAATGTTACAATATTTGGTTGGACTATAATTTGCGAATAGAAGTAGATATGACTGACCATCATAAAACTTACAAGCATAAACATTAAATACATAATAAGTATTTTATTTGTTATAGTTTGGCCACATACCAATTTAATTTTAATTGTTTATGAGCTCTAAGGCCGATCGGTTTTTTCGCAAAAATAATTTTGAAGACAAAAAGTTAGTTTTCAAACGACGCATTGAGTTTTATTAAAGGCCTCTTACACAGTATGTATTTTTTCACATGTAAAGCTACCAATTTTATTTCACATGAAAAGTTACCATCTTTGAAAGGTAAGGTCTTTTAACAAAATTTTTTTTACTAATAAAATTGTATGATGAATATAGCAAAAAAAACCGTACAGGTGTATTGCATGTTCGGGTTTGAATACTCGTATATCCAGAAGTTGTTGAGAAGAAGTAACTCTGATGCAGAAATCAAATTCACTGAAAATCTTTGGTAGGACATAGTCTCGTTTAAGGGTCAGAAAAATGTAAGAGTGTGTTACATACATATATGACCAATGGCAATAATGCCAATTCATTTAATAACTATTAAAAAAAAATATTATAACCATAAAAAAACATAAAATTCTAGTTTATGAAAAGCATAAAAATATTTGTACCTACACTTGTTCTTTCAGTGATTTTCATCGATGTTTATTTAATCATTTAATTCACGCTGCTTTAATATTAATAAATATTTTCACGTCGAAAATGCACAAATAATAAAGGCAATCCGAAACAATTTCAAAGGCATAAACCCAAAAATAAAACGAAACAATGTAAGAACACTCTGCGCTCAAATAATACACGTACATACATATATACTGTAATACAGCTTAACTCTCCAAACTCAAAGGTAGTGTGAAAGCATATTCGTAAATGCAACAACCCGCCGCCAGCTATGGAAAAGTACAAAGCGAAGCTGAGTGTAGACGTTCATGTGCCCGAGGAGTTGATAGAACGTGTACAATTTTTTCAGCGCAATTTTGCATGTGACATATGGGCGAGTATATTTATTTCTATCACTTTATTCATAGTAGCTTGTTTGTGTTTTTTAATAGAAAGAAAGATAAAAAGAAATATTTAAAAAAGAGCTCGCTTTGTTGTGTATTTAGGTCTAAGAACGGTGTGCAGGAGCTTTTGTTTTGTGGTTTTTTTTTTTGTATGGAAATCAACTCTTACGTTTTTGGAGGAAAGAACATAGGAACTAGAGTGCACCATCCGTTTAAATTAAATTTCTTTTACTCAGTGTATTTTTATGTTTGTATGCATGCATGTATTATGTATTGTCTTTCGTATGTCAAAGTGTGGCTGATAAACAGATCGGTTGTGGCCACCTCCTTTGGGGTTCTGCTTTGTATACGGACGCGGTTAGGCTTGTACGTGTGGTCTTGAGGACTGTTGCCGCGGCAGAGGTTGTGATTGACCTTGCCGTGTCATTTGCAAATTATGACAAAACGTTGTGTAACAAGAACAAAAGTTGCTACACTTAAAAATCACCAAAAGGTCACTTTTTAAAATTAATACAATAGATTTTTTATGAATTCTGATTTACCTGAATAAAAATATCAACAATTTTTTTTTTAATTTCGAAATAATGATGAAATTTTGTTAAATAATTGTGTATTTTGTCTAAAGTTTAAAAATGGGATTTTATGGTTTTTGGTGAACATTTATGGAATGAATTGCGAAGATGCGCTAGTAAAAAATTCTTAAAAATTAACCGTTATTTGTAGCCATATAATAACCACATTTTGTTGTACTAAAATTTAATGAGCTACAAAATTGCTTACTCAAAATAATTCTAATTTTTTTTTAAATAGTTAGAGATTTTGGGTATAATTTTATTAAATCATTTGTCGTTTTGTTTATAGTTTTAAAAATCTATTTTAATGGTTTTTGCTGAAGAGTGAACGGTATATAAGTAGATCGCAAAATAAATAAAATTAATTAGGAAAAAATTAATTGATCAAATGTATTTAGGTGTTCTATAATTTGTAAACGAAGTGTAGAATAATCTTAGATTAATCTTTTATATTACTTCTAACTTCATTTATTTGAACATAAATGAGAGACTGACTATATATACTAGATATATGCAGGGCCACCAAGAGAAAATCCATGCCCGGAGATTATTTCGCGGGCCCCTCCGTTAAATTTTAATTTAATACGGTTCGTCGCGACATTTGTAGCACACAAAATATTCGAAACCCCGTCCTAGTTTACAGGAGTTCATACATTCAGTTGCACACGCACTATGACTTCGATATGTTCGATTTAATGCGGTTCCAGTTTTCGTCTAGATTTATCTAAATTTTCTTTAACAAACTGTTAACAGACAAACAGTTTGTACAGGCAACAAAATTCACAGATTGAGTTCTTGAAATCAGCTAGGTAAATTTTTTTCCGTACAAAATTAAAATGAAAAAGAAACATTCATGTAAAACTAAGAAAAACCGAAAATCCGAACCCCTTCCGAGCCGCTTCTGAACGAATGTTGGTAAAAATTCATGTAAATCATTCATATTCGAAAGACTTAAAAAATGGAAAATTTTTTTACTGTCGGGACATGAGTTTGCGTAAATGTATAAACGCGCTAAATTTGTCATCGCATACTTTGCACCGCACAATGGTAGCATACAAATATTGCCATTTGAAGCAGGGGCAGATCCAGAACGTTTTTAGAGGGGGGGGGGGGGGCGAATGAAAATTGCTATACATGTGTTTCGTGAGACAAACCAAGAAAATATATATTTATTTGTGCCAGATCAATCTTTTCTTGTGCAGAAGTGTTTGGTGATATTTCTACAATTTTTTCAGAAGTTAAACTTTTGTCAGAAAGCGGCGAACAAAGGCATTTCTTAACTATTTACAAACAATTCTTATTCTAGCTGCACAAAAAAATAAACACGAAATGCAGTATACGTTTTTATGCAAATTATATATTTACATCTACATTTTTCTACAATGAATCTCAGCTAATGATATGAACAATTGCGTATGAACAATTTACTTAATATCTAAATGCGTATGTAAGAGTGCTAGTCCAGTTAGTCATTGTTTAGACATGTTTGAACGCAACCATGTTTTTAATCGGCGAAGCGTTGAGGAACTTCTTTCAGCAGAATCATTACTCACGGGAAGTGTGGCTAGAATTTTAATTAGCATATAAATCAATGAATATGCATATTTGTTACAATCATCTAAAACTTTTTCAGCAACTTGTGGGATGAATTCTTTGTCACACTTCGTAAAACCTTTGAAGAATGCGTTCAGTAATGTACTATTTATGCCTCGGGAGGAACAAAAGTAGGCATTATTCATAAAGTTATCGAAAAATCATTTGAGTTCTTTTGTTTATGAAAATTCAAAATATGTTTCCGCGATAGAGTAGAGTCGATAATGACGCAAAAAATCGTTAAAAAAAATGTTCAGAGTTCTGGGGAGAGGGCGAGCGTAAATAGTCCAGTTAAGAGTCGAAAAATGGAATTCTGAGTAACAGGTTGCAACCCCGTGCTTTATATGTCAACATAATCACACTAACCAAGTCTCTGTATTTTGATGCTTACACTACTATATATGTACATACATATGTAGCTGAGTGTCTTGCTTTTGCCTGCCGATGGGCGACCGCTTTTAGAAAAAAAATTCAAAATTCCATGCTGTGTTATTTTTCTTTCTTTTTTTGTGCAAAGAAGAGTCAAAGTTAGATCTAATGTCGTCCAGTATTTTAACCATAGCTGTCGAACAGCTATGCTTTTGTCGAAAGCCAGATTGTAGTGGCGAAAGAAGATTATTGTTATGTACAAATGCAGAAATTTGCGAAGCCATCAAGTTTTCGCAGGTTTTGGAAAAGGCAGGCAATATGCTTATTGGCCTATAGTCCCCAGCACAACTAGCGCCCACTTTCTTTGCTATTGGCAGTATGAGAGCTTTTTTCCAAACTGATGGGAAACACGACCTTGTAAGACTATGGTTAATAATGTGGGTTAAGGGGCCTATTATAAATTCCATTACAATTTTGGCAAATTTTAGTGAGACTCCATCCTCCCCTGTAGCATTAGACCTTATTTTGAGAAAGCAGCCACAAGTTTTCTTTCTCTTCTAAGCTGCATTGCGACACGCATTAGCTCCCGATTATTTTTCGTAAGGCACTCATGTATGTGTATTTTGCCATTAGAGTTGAGTCCAACATCACGAAGCGATAGTGGCCGCCCTTTTTCTTTGCTAAAGCTAGCTAACGATTTAAAAAGGAGAGAGCGATCAGCAGAAGATGCTAACTTGACAATCACAGAAGCAGCGACGTTATTCTGATTTCGCACTCGAAAGGCAGTGCATACACGGAGCGCAGGCAGTTGTAGAGTCTGACACAGGCTGCCAAAAGTCTCTTCAATGTTCTCGCCATCCATGTAAAGGGAGACCATTGATATTAAGATCGGTGGACACGCTTTGGTTTTGGCATTCATTTAGCTCCGATTTAAGCAGCACAATTTCCTTATGTAATTGTTCACTTTGCTTAATTTGGACTTCTGCTTTTTTTACTCGTTCATCTATGTTTTTTATTGCCTTTCTAACATTCGCCAACTCCGCAGTCAGCTCGCCAAATCGTTGCATCATGCGCTCTTCTGACGCTTTCACTCGTTCAGCTATCTCTTCGACAATGCTCTTTCTCTGCAATTCCAGTTGCTCCTCAATCCGCTCAATCCAAGAAGAAGGTGGTGAGCTCATCTTTTTCTCTGCTTTACCAAGAGAGTTGTTTTGCGGAGTAAAGGGCCGTACACATACAACTTTCCTCGCCTTACTTGACAATTCGAACTTTAACAACAAAGCATGAGGTGTAGAAGGTTTGCTACATAGAACGCTTTGACAGTTTCTGCGATAATTGTTTGTTTTGAATTGCGATATGTGCTTATTCCGAGTATTTCATTTATAAAAGAAAAAGAAATGTGTTTTACATCTACTTATGTATGTTTGAAATTCGCGAGTGTAATAAACTTTATTAAGACAAGTCTTCTTGCAGCATCTTTCGACAAAATAAATAAAAACCGATCCTGGGGATTTTAGGAAAACGATGAGGCTGGTTAACAAAGAGGTGTTTCATTAGCTATTTGTTCATATTTCTCTTCTTTTCTCTTTTTAAAAGTAATTATATATGCAAAAATTTTGAAATACAATTCAATTCTCTAAATCGTGTGTATATGCACGCAGAAATAAAATGGAAATGTAAACTGTTGGTTGTCAAAGTGTACAAAAGTTGAGAGTTCGCCATGATTTTGCTTCGTTTTGCTTTGCTTTACTTTTCTCGCCTTGTATTTAGCAGCACTCATATAACAACAGGTCTTCAACTTATCTGTCAAAGCGAAACTCTGAAGCAAAGCAAAGCGAAAGTCTTATGTGTACGGCCCTTAAGTACCGCTTGGCGCACAACTTTGGCTCTTGTTGTCATATTTGCAAATTTTTGTTTACGATTAGATTTAAATTTAAATTTTTACACGCGAAATCAAGGCAACAGAACTTCTCAATATAAAGTGTAGAGAAAGTTTAATTAGACACGTAATTATATACTTATAACTCAAATAAATTGACGAAAACTCAATATATGTAAATAAACAATTACTGCAGCGCACCAAAAAAACACGTCTACTCTGTTTGATACATTTGCTTAAACAAAAAAAAAAAAAAACCGCTAAATTTGTCTTCGAATATCGGATCTTTTATTAACCCTCTGATTTGAGGTTCTACAAAAATACTCTCTTTTATCTTTGTATCACTTATTTTGGGGGAAGTTTTCTTTTAAATATAAATATCCACTCCGATTGTGAAGGATTCTGAAACATCATCCTCAATTGTAAGTCAAAAATAGTAGTCTGAGACGTGATCCCTTGGTTCCATTCAAATTAAATCACAAGCACAGCAAACGACCGATGATAGGTCCCTTTCTTCCAATATTTAATAAAATGGTATGAACTAATAAAGTTCAAAATGTATGAACTATTAAGTGTAAAATGTCGACCAGTGTATCAATTGATTTCATTAAATTTTAAAAAAGCTAAAAGAGGTTTTTTAGTTATTTAATAACATTTTTTTCAGCTACTTTTTTTAAAATTATCTTTTATAAATCGCGCGCAAAACTAACATATATAGCTTTTGCTGTCTGTTTTTTGTCTGCCTTGCTCTGAATTTTTCGAAGCACAAACGTTGGTAAAATCATTTGCCCAGTTGCGATTTTTTTTCAGTGGCTGTGTGTGCGACTTGCGGAGCATAACAGCATAATCATAACTACTTTCAACTTTTGCACCTACTTGGTGTTTGCAATCGTATTTCCTTTTTAACAGTGTCGATATTTGAGTTATAATCCTTGCTTTTTTCTAAGGGTATTAAGCAAGTTAAGTGCTAAAAGCAACATCGGACTGAGCTAATTTTTTTTTTTGTTTTTGAAAGAGACAAGTTTCTACATTTTTAACAGCTTAGATGCTTTTAAGTGCAGCGAAACAAAAAAAAAATTAAAGGGAAAACGGGAAACCAGCAAAAGTAGCAGGAACTTCAACAGGGATTTAGAAAATTTATTTATAAGTATGATATTTTAAAATTTTCAAGTAGCGTGTTCTAAAAATAGCAGTCGCTTATGAAACTGCAATTTTTAAAACTTACAAAATGCACTTACATAAGTATGTACATGCGCATTCAAAATGTGAGAGTTCGCTGCATACGAGTATAATAAAATTTATTGTATTTATTTTTATTTGACGACTAAATTTCTGTCTAACATTTGCATTCAACGACTTTGATATGATAAAATGCTTATTCCCATAAGAAAGTTACAAACTACAAAGTTTTGCCAAAGAAATGTGGTACAAGGTGAGAATAGTGGTTCATAAGGAAAAAATATAAAAATATAAAATATACAAAGAAAACTGCTTTGCGCAACAAACGTAAAAAATTAAGTTGAGAAATGGTGTGACATAGTAAAATGCTAAGCAACAGAAAGTGGAAGTGTCAACAGCAAAAAATTTGCATTACATTAGAGAAGATGGCATACTGTATGGAAGTCTAAAATAAGGGACAGTGTTTTGCTATCAGTAAGGCAAGAAATTATCATAGTATTATAACTTAGAATTGAAAAGTAATAGTTAAGCATTAGGAGCGGCGAAAAATGATATAATAATACTGTGGTCATAGCAATAACCGCCTAAGACGAGTTAGAAAAAAATATATGTTATATACATATGTATGCATATGTAGGTCAAGTCCTGAACACGCCAACTATTTCATTTAAAAATTTCTGCACGAAATTAATTTATTTTTTTCTCTTTGTGGCAAAATTTACAAACCATATTTTTAAAATTTCTTGAATTTGGGGCATAACTTCTTTAGTGTCTTACAAAATTGTATTGGGTTCTGCCAAATTTTTGGTATGTATTTATTTGGTGTATTCACAAAGTAAAATTATATAATTTGAAAAAACTCTATGTTGTGTTATTTTACTGCCTTTTTATGTGCAATGCTTTTAAAACAAACTGAATATGAATTTTAGGTCACCGAAAATTTTTATGACTTTACAACTTTGCGACATTTTACGACACTTTTTGAATACGCTAATTATACATGTTTGAACTGTACAATCTTATTAAGAAAACTAAAAATATTGCATACAATTTGAATGATGTTTACAATTCGAGAAATATATTTTTTTATCGGCAAAAACTGTAAAGGCTGACAAAAAACAATAGTTCCAAATATGTAGCTCTGCTAATATAGAAACTTAAGAAAATGAGTTGACTCTTCTACTAACTTATAATTGATAATTATATTGCCAGCGGAGAGCAAACAATTTCGGCAGTATTTCATTACCTTTGTTGATTTCTATCGATAACTTATTCAAGGAGCAAAGAGGGACCACAAATTTAGTTGATGAGGAATACTTTTGATATTTTTTTGTAATTGTGAAGTTCACAGCCAAATTTTGGTGTCATAAATGAGTTATTCAGGAGTATTATTTTGGTGCCTTTACGCCTATAATAAGTTTATTTAAGAGTCCCAAATGAAAGTGGTTCCCTTTCTATAATTATCAACGAACATATTTGAGACTAACCCTATACAAACATAAAATTAACCTCTATATGACCCATGACATACATACATATGTGACTCTTGTTATCAATATATTCGGAACACAATGGATTCATGCTCTAAAGCAGTGTTTTTCAATCTTTTTGATTTCGCGACCCCTTTACAGGTTGAAATATTCTGGTGGCCTCCCTGTGTCATAGAAAGTCAAAAAAATAATTGAATTAAATGACTAGATACATATTTTAGTTTAGGTAATACTTTTTTCCTATTTTGGTACATTTAAATATTTATTCACGCGGGCCAAACTGCGACGGCGATGTTGTCACAGCGCATTGTCGTTGCGGCGACAGTAAGCGCCCCGCGCGCGCTACCCACAAAATCTCTCACTCAGTTAAGCGCATCGAGGAGTACGGACGTAGCTCTTTTGTTTTTCCGTTTGTAAAATGGATAAATTTCCCAAAAGATCGCAGCTTTCAACATCTGGCACTAGTGTCAATAGCGGTGGTGGTGAAACAAACCCAAAAAAAATTAGACATTTTGATGACAGTTATTTGAAATACGGGTTCACAGTCATAAATAATAAACCTCAATGTGTAATTTGCGGCGATGTTTTATCACGTGATAGTATGAAACCGCCAAAGCTTATGCGACATCTCCCAACCAAGCATCAAAAATAAGCTGATGAGCCGTTGGATTTCTTTGAACGAAAGAAAACTTAAAAGAGAAATAGATTGCAATTAGAAAACGATTTGATTACGAGTATTACTGTTTCAAAAATAGCACCACAATTTGATAAACTTTTGAAAAATAAACAAGCACATCCTTCCCACTGAAATTGTGTTTTTTGTTGTGTAAGAATCTCGAATTTTTCTTTCAGCCGGCGACCCCCGGAAAAACCCTGCTCTAGAGTTTAGAGTTGTAACACTTAGCCTTATAAACGACTCATATCTGATTAGTTTCAAACTCATTAATGACTGTCAATGGCATTCCAAAATTAATTTCTTTTAGTAGCAAATTTGTTAAGATATTCTTAATTAGAAGTTAATCTAAAATATCACCCAGCTTGCCGGTGCCTTAGAGCAACCACAGTGTTGACGCTGAAACTCCATGCTATTGAAAGCTGATTCCAATCAGCGCTTCTCGTGGCTTGCAACCACAGAGTGAAGACGAGAATCAGCGCTGAATTTCGCACGTGTTTCCTTTTGCTTTTCAAAAGCTTCTTATTATTATTTTTCACATTCACCTTCTTAACGCATGGCTTGGTTTTCAGTTTGTCTGCGGGTGCTCTTAGGAGAAACTGAGTCGCTACGTCACTTTCCCTTTCTGAAATACGACTTCCAAATAGAGAAAATCAATCAACATCAATTACTCCAATAATTTACTAGTGCAAGAAATTGAGCTAATTGACGATAAATGCTAGTTCTACACTAGTAATTGATTAGAAAAAAAAAATCCTTCAAATACGCATAGATTGTAGTGAACAAACGGTCTTAAATAAATCTTTTTTAACTATTTACATATCTTAATTATAAGATTCACCTCCTTGAAATATACAATTTAGATCAAAATGTTCTGCTATGCAGTATTTATTTTGCTCTGAAATTAATAAATTAAACTCTCGCTAACGGCTAACTATTTTTTGCATCTTTGGGGGTGTTTGTTCACTTTAATCGGTCTGGCTGATCAAAAATAATTTTGTAATAGTTGCCTAAATTACCTTTATAAAAATCAAGCATTTAAAAATAAGTAAAGTTCATACATTTTTTTTGCAGCTTAAAGCGTCTGTCAGAAATTAAGGTCAGCGGAATGTGTCTGGCGATCATGGATACTACTTTCAAGTATATTTTACAATATATATATACTCGTATATATAAAACAGCCATTTAAAAATAAGTAAAGTTACTCTCATTTATTCGCACCTTTCTCACTTGGCACTGTAATAAGTCTGTCACAGATCCAACTCTGTAAGTGCTAAATATGTTTTAAGCAAATGAGGCACAACTCAAAACCAATGGTTTCATCTAATTAAATGCAACAGAAGTTTCAAATATTTTAAAATGTACGCGTAGATTTAAACTTTTTGGACCATATTACAAAAAAATATAAAACTAAAAAAATTTTTTATGTATCAAAGCTATTAAAGAAAGGAAATTTGCTTTACGTGTACCGTTTATAAACCGAATTATTTTAAAAAAATATAAGAAACATTAATAATCGAATTTGACATTTCCATTATATATTATTAACTGATGTTATTTCAAATTTTTCCAAATAAAAACTGACCTCAAGTTCAATAAACACTGTGTAAAATATTTACCACTTAGTTGGCCATCTACAAGTATTAAATTTAGCTTATCATTTTCTGGGATAGGTGATTTATTTCTTTTCAAGAAATTTTTCATAATATTTTTTTGGTATTAAGTTAAGGTAAATAATTTTAGTAAATATATTAAATGAAAACCACAACAACAAATAAACTGGTCTGTTAGATCATTGCATGTCAGCAGGTTACTCATACGCCCCGGCAATTGATTGCCTTATGAAACTCATAGTTGCTTCATTTAAACGCAAAAAACAACACAAACTTAGGTGAAATAATCAAATTAAGTAAATTGGTTTGCATTCGCTGAACTCATTGCTTTTAAATTTATTGTTATTTATTTGCTATTTATAACCATCAAATTTCAAAATATTCTCCTTAACATAAATCTGCAAACATTCTTGCTGTGTTATGTTAAAAAGGTCACGCAATTTTCTTAAATTGCCAAACCAGAGTATCCATTTTGATTTTCATTTACTGCCATTTCAACTATTTTATAAATCACAAACCTCCAAGAGCTTTTATGATTACACGAACCCTTGGTTTTGTAGCTTAAATTGGAGAGATACATTGAAATACAAAGTTGTCGGCACGCAAGCGTCTTATTATGGTAACTCGTAATGGTTACGATTTACATTACGAAAAAACACTTTTCATATTTTAAGGAAGTCAATGTTCAATATTCATAATTCTAAAATTTGTTTCAAGAAAAAAAAGTAGTGAAAATATCAGCTGCCGCCTCAATAGCGCTCTATTAAATTCGGCTAGCTGCACAGGTAAGCAAAGAATTTTAGACTTCAAATCTTCTGCGATGGATTTAAAAATAAAACATTTTAAAATTTTCTTAATTTGTTTCCAACTTAAGGCATTGGAATTGTACTAATAAATTTCGTGCAGAGCATACAATTTGCAAAGTATGTTCGATTTTCAAAAAATGCGTTCTTAAATGAAAAGGCTTTTCCTGTAAATGTATAAAAAGATTTATCATATTTGTGAAAAATATAAATTATTATTATTTCATAAGTTAAATAAATTTAATGTTTCAATGTATGTTTTTGTCAAAAGCTATGACTTTGTAAAGTTTTTATTTTTAAACTGAATTTGGTAGGTTTGCTAAAGGTTTAAAAATGGAATTTAACTAGATTAAGGTTATTGAGTGACTGTTAGACGACGAAGGCTTAAGCAGGTTTTTCTTTGTAAAATGTTTTGACAAGAATTGCCACGCATTTAAAAATCGAGAATAAGTGGTTATACAGAATTTATAGAAAATTATATGAATTTAAAATTATAAAATTAGAAAGGCTTTGGTTTGAATACTAAAAATTTTTTAGAAAAAATAAAATTTAATTTACTTAATAAGTTAAGTGAATTTTGTTAAACTTATATTTAATTTTGATGAAAAGATTTTATTTCTTAACTATGTATGTATGTATGTACAAAAAGGTTGCCAACTATTTAGAAAGCCATTTTTTTTTCCTAATTTATTAAAAAATCGGAACGTGTATTACAGGATGATTGTCAGGTGAAAGAGATTCAAGAAGCCTTTAGTTTGAAAATGTTTATCAGATGGTTGGCACTTAATTAAGAAGTTAAATTTTAATTAAATTATATTGCGTTTCAATAAAATATTAAAATGTATGTCATTAAAAATATTACACAAAATTTTTAGCGTGCACATTTTAAATATTTTTTTTTTCGTTTTTGAAAAAGTAATACAAAAATTATTATAAAAGTTAAACGATTTACTTTAAGTTGGGTATCAGACAAAATTGCTTTCAAAAGGCTGTACGTTTAAAACATGTGTAGGAGGGTTGCCAACTATTTAAAAGCCAAAACACAAAGATCTACTAATCGTTCGGAGACATATGATACTTGTATATTAAATTAAAGTAACCGATCTGGAGTTAGAAAATCTTTTAAAAACTGATTTAAAATACTTACGAAATTTTCTTTCTTGTTGTTGATGAAGTTTTCGACGGGGTATAAATCTACTTAATTTTGAAACGATCTTTAGTTATCCCCTGTCAAGTTTGGTTTCAAGACAAACCGGTTTCGGCGTTGTGTAATCTTCAGTGACATTTATCGTTCGGCGTGGTATTCGTTCTAAGTATTGACAATAAAATTTGACAATAAAACGTCTTTAAATACATAGAACGATATTTGGCATAAAACATAAAACTATTAATAGCGGTCGTCACCCGATAAACGACTTCAAACCTTCGATTGCTTAATTTTTAGCACAAAAGTTACTCACAAAAATTACACTGTCCAACAGCATTTTTGGAACAGAATAGCGAACCTATAATTCTGAAAGGGTATGTTAAGTAGATCATTTTTGTAGAACAAACTTCTGAGTCTGAGTTTTTTTTTTACAGTGGGTCAAAGTTTTCATTTTTTGGTCGAAGGGAGCATTATACTATATGAAAAAAATGTTGTAAGTTAATGTCTGAGAGAATTCTTATGGTCAGAGTTGTATTGTGGAATTGTATGAGGATTATTTTTGTGAAAGATCTTAACCCTCTAACTGGTCTATTTATGGGTCAATTTGACCCTTTTTTCGAGAGAATCAAAAAATATCCTTTAAAAAAGGACATTTAAGGATTAAAATATTCTACGAAAATGTTTGGCGGAAAATTTCAGTGGGGGTCACCAAAGACACCATTGTTGTAAATAAAGCTCTTTACGATTAATTGGCAAATTTTGTTCTACAAAAATGATCTACTCAACATACCCTTTCAGAATTATGGGGTCGCTATTCTGTTCCATTCAAAAAGTCTTCATTTGTTGGACAGTGTTATCTGCCGTTCGGTTTGGACATAAAACTGTTACATTCGAAAACTAGTTTGTACTATGCAAACGACTACTTTAAATGGACGAGAAAATTATTATTGTATACTCGCATGCATTTTCCATGTTAATAGTACGCAGAAGAGTTTATTTGTCCGCCGGTAGCCATTTTCTGTACTTCCTTCGCACTGTGAACACTTCTATATCAGTAACTAATGTAAATAGTTGATAAGTAATTTTACTTGTTATTTAACATGAAACTTTTAAAAGCCATTTCTTGCCTTACAAATACTAAGACTCATCAAAGTGCATAAAATGCAGAACGAGCGCTTCAAGCGCGATAAAATATATGTAGACGTAAATGAAGCGAAAACTTTTGATGACACGCGAACTCAATTTACTTGTGAGTGTTAATTAGAAACTATCGAAAACTTCGCCATTTTTTTGAAAGTTTCGTACAATGAGTAGGAAACGCGATTAGCTTTTTAATGAATATATGCGCATACATACATTTAAATAAGCAAGTATGCATTTCCATTTATGGTAGGTAGTGTGTATGTATAAAGATTTGTATGCGTGTTTGTATGTATGCCTAAAAGGGACAAAAACAATTGGCGTAGTTCATTACCAGATAAGAAACGTACTGCGAGTACTTACATATGTTAGCTAGAGACAAGACAGAGTTGGTCCTCATCTCAAGCAGGAAAAAGCTGGTTGAAATAACATTTCGAGTTAATTGCCTTTCTGTGTCCACGAAATCCACAATCAGGTATCTGGATATCATAATATGTAGATAAAAGGTTGACATTTAAAGCGCATCTTGATTGAGCTCGAGACAAGACGTTAGCTACAGTCACCTTTTAATTCCGAAAAACGCTCGACGTGAGAGCACGATTTAGAAAATACTGAGGTTGCGCCTTCCGCAAACCGCTATTCGCTCTCAGCAAATTTGACAGAAACAGCTGTGTATGCTACGTCACAAAACGCGGTTGGTTTTGTTTGTATGTTTGTAAGCATACAATTGTTTGTGCTTAAATTCAACGCTTTAAAGTGAGTTTATTAAAAATAAAGTTATTAAACATGAAGTGCGCAGTGTTAAGTATGAAATCGCAAAGTCTATCAAAGATACGGGGCTATACATCTCGCTAAAAATGATGTGAAGGTGTAGCTGTGCGCACTTGGTACCAAGTTAAGCTTCTTGTGTCTCCTAATGCTGCACTGCAGTTTTTTTCAAGGCATCCAATCAAACACAATTTTTCCTGCAATTTCTTCCGATTCTCAGTCAATTCATGTTCATGACGTTGCACGCATTTTGCTTCACATCATTTTTCGTCGGGAAGGCGTAATCTTGTATTCTATCGTTCTTGCGTGAGAGGACCAAAGCAAAAAGTTGTTAGTAAGCATGATTGAGTGAAACAAAATTTGCGACATCCGAGAACTGCGCGTCCGCTCTTTGTCGATTTGACAGCATCGAAATATTCTATGGCGTAGTAATAGCCTCTTTATGCAATAAGCCGCCTACACACGATCTTATTTGCATGCAAACATGAGTGATGAAGTCAAAAGTATGAGCGCAATATGGTAATAAATCAATGTAAATCATTCATTGGTTGTTATTTTTTACTGCCAGGACATGAATATGCCTTAATGTATAAACGCGCTAAATTTTGCTTCGCATACTTTTTATCGCACAATGGTTGCTTACAAATATTGCTGTGTGAAGGCACCTAATCAACTGTTCAAGTCTTCCTCATCTTTTTTACAATTTCTTTTATAATCTCCCTTTCAGAGAATACTATTGGCTTCACTGATTTTTGATCTCAGCACTCAGCAACCTATTGCCTGTGTGATAATTTTGGAAAGTACCCATTGTACACACAAGCGAAGGAGTTCGCTCATATCTTTACAAAGTTGGATTTAACTAATGAAGCTGACCGAGATGAAGCAAGAAAAATAAGCCTACTGGAGTGACAAAATAAATGAAAAACGCTACGATAAAGGGACAGTGGACGACCCGATACATTTTGATAAACAGCGCTGGATTCAAGGACGCCATGGCGAAGTTGATTTCTACACAAACCAATTCCTAAGAGACCATGGATGCCTCACAGGTTCAAACACGAGGTCTTATTGTGATTACAGTGGAATTGGCGTAGATGATAGTGCTGAACCTGTAATCTTAATTTGTTCACGATTCAACGATCTAAGGACAAACTGCAATTTGCGAAAACATTTTTCCAGAAGCGATCGCCAATAAAATGTTAATAGACAAAAAGGATTGTAACCTAGTCAACGAGTTATTTTAACTACAATGATATATATAAGAAGAAACAAGACTTCTTACCTTTCATGAATGGAAGAAATGTATGAGAGCCATATGTTTTATTTATTTGATATTATTGATTTTGATTGCTATACGTATATAATAGTCCCAATAATGGTAAATATTTGTGGAAAATGTCAAGTCTGGCTGATGAAATGAAAGAGTTTTGACCGAAAATGAAATATCTGAACAATCAGTAGTATGGAAGCTATATGTTATGTATGTTTGATCTATAATTATAGACACAGTACAACATTTTTCAGTTCATTGATTGCCAACTCAATTCTGAGAACTGTATGTGAAATTAGACCCAAAAAGAATAATTTCTGCATTATTCGTTTTGTCTTCTTACCTGCCAAAATATTTTTAATATCGATTTGAAGTTAGTACTATCGTATTGGGGAATTTATCACGATTTAGGCCCTGTTGTTTGACATAGCTCGGCAGCCACTAGCCCGATTTAGTTGAAATAAATTTTAAAAAATTTAGAATTACAATTCCCTTAATCTGTTCATATATTGTTTTCCTATACAAGCAACAGTTTCCAAGTTAAAAATAAGCGCATGAAGAAAACATTTTTTTTTTAATTCATAAAAAATACAAAACGGAAATAAGTTTCAAGTCTAGTTACTTTTTCGCAAAGTCACATAACCTATGAGCAAAATGAGACAAACATCATGAAAATCGATGAACGCGTTTCGCTTTTATTCGCAATTGAGTAAATTTTTAAAATTCATACCTTCAAATCGATATTAAAAATATTTTGGCAGGTAAGAAGACAAAACGAATGATGCAGAAATTATTCTTTTTGGGTTTAATTTCACATACAGTTCTCAGAATTGAGTTGGCAAATCATGTGTTGTACTGTGTAAGATTTTCACTGGTCTTATAGAACTTAGTATAGCGGACCTTCTTGCAAAATTTCTAGCTTTTTAAATGAAGAAGTTATGAAGCAAAATATGATATCTGAACAATCGGCTCCTATATACGTTATAGTCATCCGATCTGGCCGGTTCCGGCAAATGTCTACTAAAATGTAAAAAGACATCTGACTGCCAAGTTTTATAAAAATAGCTCAAAAACTGACCGACTAGTTTGCTGTAATCATATCGGTATACTTTTTGATGGGTCTAACTCTTCTCCTTCTGGTACTTACAAACATCGGACCAAATTTAATATACCATTTCCATGAAAGGTATAAAAACGCCAGCGAAATGCAATCCAATGCATAACGTTCCGCTGGGAAATAAAACCCCAATGACCGGCAATGGCGCGGATTGCGGCCGTGGCCTTTCCAACTAGAAACCTGCCTAAAAAGAAACTAATGAAGGAAGCAAATTGGAATCTCGGTCTTTCCGACTGCTCCCCATGTAGCCAGTTTAGTTTTAATGATATTTTCATTTTTAGTATTTTTATTCGGCAAAGGGCACAAAAACTAGCAAACCAAGTATCAGCGCTCATTGAGAAAATTCGTCTTCTAGAACGCCAAAAAATCTGCTGTTTGTCTCTTCAAGTAGTTCCATTTTATGAAGAGGCAGCCTCAGCCTGCAGGGAGTTGTCAGGTAACCGATGAGAGTCCTTAGATCCCCTCAGCCATGATAAAGCAGTCGCTTAGAGAGTTTACGGGAAGGACAAAAGAACTTTTTAAAGTTGGCTGGCAATGGGAAGGTGAGAAGCTTTGTTGGTAACCTTCGAACAGAATGGCTTAGCACCAAAGAGTAGCGTCAACTCTTTCGTTACCTTCAAAGCCCTTATGAACTGGAGCCCATCATAAAATACGGTTTTGCATCTATCTTTTAGCTTTGACATACTTTTACAAGTGTCTAGTTTCCACAACGCTATCTGCCTGTCGGCCCTAATGCTTTTAGTTATAGCTAGTATCACTTACATATCGATTGCCTCATGCGTCATGTAATTTTAATAGCACCACCAGGTGTAACTAACTATAGCTGCATTTTAAATTTAAATATTTGGGTCTCAAACCGCTTATCTTGTTTTGATTTTTAGATGACTTTTTATAATTTTAGGCACGAATATTAGTTCATGCACAGTCTAACACGTGCCTCCAAAGGATTCACTTTACATTCAAAAAGGAAACGAAAAAAAAATTTAAAGGAAAACATTTTCAGTCCAGGTGGTTCACTGGCATTTCAATATTCCATGCTGTGCATAGTTTGCTAATATTTTGTGGTTGAAAATATAAACAAGCAAACAACAGTAAGCCGGAAAACCTAGCAAAGGGGCTTGTTAGCAGGACAAGAAACCCAACGAGAAAATTAAAAAAAATAAAAATAAAAAGTGTGTTATTCATTTATGCATTTTTGTATGCTTCATATTTTTAGATAAACCGTCGGAGGATGGGGTGCACAAGAGAACGTATGTATTTACAACTCGGCACATGGACAAACACAATGTAAACAATGCCCGGCATTTGGCTTAGCTGAATTCTGACCTTAGAGTCTCTTTCGCTTTAACTTCGAGTTTGAAAGTACATATTTTTGTAAGTACCCTCTGCAGTGAAACACCAAGCTAGTCAGTAAAAACACTAGTTTACAACTAGAATTTCCTGATTGAGATCGGACTAGTCCGAAAAAGCAGACTTTTACCAAATACACAACAAATAATAATAATAATGAATGCTTGTATTTTTATTTAAGTTTGTGCAAAAGTAATTTAAGTTAAATTTACTTCTATTAACATGTAACGAAAATGCTATAATTTATTCTATCGAAAGATACCAACTTTGAAGTATTTATGTATTAATTTTTTTCTTTCAACTAAGAAAATGCAAAACAAATTATTAATAAAAATAAACAAAGTATACATCGGGACAACAAAAAGAACACTAGGAACCCGCCTAGTGGAGCATGAAGCAGATATTAAAAAAACAAAAACACAGTACGGCACTCTCACATCATATCACAACAACCAGGCATACAGCTGATTTCACAGGCGCTAAAATTTTAGACAAAGAAAGAAGAGAAAACACAAGATACACGTTGGAGGCATTAAGGATCATGCAAAAGAGGGACAAAGCAATAAATAAGAAGAAAGACATGGATAAAATTGCTGCTGCTTACATCACTTGCTTATGATTTTTTATAGCTAGTTTGACGATGTTTACCAATCTTGTTGGTAGTTATAAACTAATAATTTTAATTTCTAAGTATATAAAAAAAAAAAATTCTGTTTGTTTTTTCAATTCTTGTTAATTGTTTGGTGTGCTAAGAAGATTTAGCGAAACGTTGGGCCGTAAGGTAAAGTAAATTGTTTTACTTGTACCTACAACATTAGTTCAGACATATGGAAATATACTTAACAATAACAAACTGATCGGAAAATCTAATGAAATAATAATAATAACTTGACGCTTACACTATATAGCTCAGTGTTTTGCCGATCTTCCCTTACCATTTGCAGTGTGCGTCTTTATATATTCTACCACAAATGGAGAGATCTACAATTTTGTGCCGACTCCGAAAGCTCGTTACATCAGGCCCACATCTTACTCTATTTCGAATACAATACTCAAGACTATTGACGAAATCAAAGATCTTGGAGTTATATTTGATTCCAATTTCTCTTTTAATAATCACATCAATTTTATTATATCTAATGCTTACTCAGTTTTAGGCTTTGTACGCCCGCACAGTACACATTTTACTGACCCATATAATCTAAAACTACTTTTTTCGTCTTATGTTAGATCTCGACTGGAATATGCAGCGTTTATTTGGAGATCTTATTCACAGATTTTGATAGATAGACTTGAACGTGTGCAAAAGGTTTTTTTTTTTAAATTTGCTCTACGTTCTTTGAAATTTTCGGATCCCTTACCGTCTTACAATTCGCGTTTGCTTCTTATAAGTCTTAAGTCGCTCTAGAAAAGAAGGACAGTTCTTTAACTTTCTTTTGTGTATGGTATAATTAATGGCACTGTTGATTGTCCGTCTTTGCTCCAAAGTATTAATTTCCTTGTGCCATTTAGGACTTTACGTAATTTCAATCCATTCTATCCGGATAAACTTAAAACCAATTATGCAAGAAATGCCCCTTTGTCGCGTGCACTTTGCGAACTCAACGAGATCTCGAATTCTGTCTTCCTCGATTTTTCTTTATGTAAAGTTGAGTTTCTTTCCTTATAAGATTCTGGCTTGTGAAATTTGTTATTTTTCATTTATTTTTTGGAATCGTTAAGTTGTTGCTCTAAGTAGTCAGTAAGAACTTTGTTCATTGACTTATGAAATAAATAAATAAAAGGCAGATGTATTTTATGAGAAGCTTTTTCGTGGCAGAAATACAAAAATAAAAATGTGTAATATTTTAAATAATACTTAATTCATTAATCTATTTATTTAACACCCCTTTTTAATACCGATTGAACTAGTACTTCTTTGTCTGTTTTGAACTAGTATGAGACTAGTATTTTTTGTATATGAATGTTTGTTATTTTTCTATCGGCCTTTTAAATAGTTAAAAATTGACAATTTTATTGCGCTAGAGGCCAGTTTAGGGAAGATTTAATTTTTGATAAAAAAACAACAACAGTTTTAGTGGTATAAGTTATAGCCGCTATTTCGGAGATCACCACATATCCTCATCAGACTTCTTTAAATTAAATACTGTTGTTGTTTTTTTCCAAATAAAATCTTTCATAAACTGGCCTTGAGCTCAATAAAATTGTCAATTATTTTGTTTGTATATTTTGTTCTAGTGAATGAAGCATTTCTGATCCAAATCTGTTAATTGCCATATCGTAGGACATCCCTCTGCCAAAAATAGCATTTGCTTGTATGGAAAAAAAGACAGTTAGCTAACTAGTTGGGCTTGCGATTCATACTAATAGTAGTAGTTTACAACTAGTGCATTTGACTATAGGGTATATATGAAGTGTTTTTTTTTTAACTGTGTGCACATTGATTTGCCCACGTGTTGTGTTGATTTTGGTGCTTGAAACGTTGGAACGTTGGTGGTAGATTTGCCTACTTCAATGTTTACTGTAGCAATTTGTGGTTGCGGAAACCAGAAATACATCGCTCTCCACCAATCTTCCTTACCGGCAAGTGTGAGTGTGTGTGCATATTTTTTGTCTGTTGACTTGAGTATTTTAGCAAATTCGCCAACGGTGTGAAAACAGCGCCAAGAGAATTTTAAAAGGAAGCCTGCACCTAAGTATGCCAACTATGGATGCTAAAAATTGTACACCCAACTCGTTTTCTCTACTATTTTTATATGTTTAACTTATTTTTATTTTTATTTCAAGATCACTTAAGACGACACTAAACATGGATTAGTTAAAGAGCACCCCATGAATCATTAGAGTTTTCTCTATGAAGCAGTTAAAAGGTCTAGACGCCTAAAAATATGCTAATAACTTATGAATAACTCACAAGTGGCTTGAGTAGTTAGATCAATCAATTTGCATTATATATGTACGTATTTTGATACAAAGTATATTGATTATGTAAAGCAGACACTTTTCGTAAAGCAGATAGAACTAAGTCATCATCACACAAAATATAAAGACCTTCGGGTATGATTAGCATTTTGCTTTGTTTATTGTTCATTACAGTGTAACTTACACACAATACGCTGACAGCTGATATATCATTCATGCTTATTAGGAATGTCAATATTAACGATAATTGGAGTAACGTAATTTCGGGACATGTTTAACATAATTTGATTCTGAGTTAAATCAAAATTGCATAAAATTTTGGTTAAACAGTGCAAAATGTAAGAATTTAAATTAAATAAATGGTGTGTGACGAATATGCAATAAAAGCGACAAAAACGGCCATCCTCGTTCTTCGCAATAAAATGGAACGTACAATTTTTCGCGTTAAAAGAATTTCATATTCATATTAAAATGTTCCAGAAAAAAAAAATGATTGCTGAATTTAAAACCTTCCCAATATAATAAATATAATATAACTCAGTGTTTGACCGAGCTTATCCTATAATTTGTTGGGTGCGTCAAAATCTAAACTTTTATGTCATATCCGAATGTTAGATATTGTTTGAGAAAAACTTTTTTCAAATCAGAATTACACGCAAACTTGGTATTAAGTTTCCATTGTAGAGTTGTCAAGTAAAGTTATCTTGGAATTTTAAGAAGAGGTTCTCAATGAAAATTTATTCATATTATTCAGAAAGATTGAAGTATTCACAGAAAAGCAACTTCTGATAAAATTCTTTATTTTGCAAGCTTGCAAAAGATATTTTAAAGTTTTTTTGAATTGCGGACTTGGGTTGCAGACGCACGAAGAAAGAGATCGGGAGTCATTTAAGGAGGAATTCATATTTTTTACACATTTTGAAAATTTTAAATTTAATATATCTTAAAGATGTAAAGCCATATAGCTTTATGTGAGAATAACTGTAGATGTAAATTTATACCAAAAAGTTATACGTAAAAAGATTTTAGTTGGGAAGTACGTTTCTTGGACTAACAATTCTAAATCGCAAAGTAATAGAAACCAAAATTGTTTACAAAAATAAGAAAAACAAGATTTCCTGAGGGTGATCTCAAATTGAGGTCGAAGTATCGACAAATAAATATCTTCGAAAACGAGTATTGAAGATTTGGTAAATATTGGGCCTCGAGGTTGTTAAGAAAAGTTTTCAAAACATAAAATTTAAAGGCCGATTGTCAAAATACATAATCGTAAAAAATAAGAAAATAAAAAAATCACAGAGTGCATTCTCTAACAAAACTATAAGAACACAACTTTGTGAAAAATATGTAAAATAATTCGACCACAATTTATAAAAATTTTGAACTACTTTAATAAAATCAATTTCAATTTAATAAAGTGCAAGTTTCGAGTAGCTACATTTGACAATGTTGACACGCAACACCGTTTCCATATAACAAACATCTCGAGCAAGCGTTATAAAAAAAATTGTAGTAGAGGTTTGGTAAAAGAATTGTCAATAAACAACGGTAATTTGTAGCCACTTCAAACAAATACTTTGCTATGCTTAAAATTGAGTGGGCCACACCTATTAAACTGCGAACTCAAAGAAAATCAAACGTTTTTTTTTTAAATCATAAACATGAGAGATTATCTTCGTATGAGCAACTTTAACCAAAAAGTAGTGAATCTGCGTTTGTAGATTTCCACCAACACGGCAGAGTTATTTAAAAGGACCTCAAGATTTCAACTAAGACCCAACATCAAAAAATATAAAAAGCTATCATATGAAAGAAAAATAACTGGATAATTTAAAAATGTACTCATTTTATAACTGTCCTCGCCAAAAAATGTAAAAAACTTTACTTTGAAGTTTTCGATTTTCAATATATATTTCAATTTTCTAATAAACTATTTGGAGCACTGCCCTCTACACCCACCAAATCTCTGGAAATAATGTTGAATCTCCCACCGGTGGATCTCTACGGCAATTTTCTGGCGGCCTGCAGTGCGGCCAGGCTAAATGCGATCCCTCCGTGGAGAAATCTTAACCATGGGCACGCAATGGTCCTGGAAACTCTGCCCGACAACCCGATAAGGTTGGATTATATTATACACCCTCCATTCTCTGGAAATAGATTCTCCACAAGAATCCCAGAGAGGAGCGAATGGACAGGTATCGTAGACCTGGATCCAGGATCGACAGCTATATACACAGATGGTTCCAAGTTAAACGAACGAATAGGCAGCGGGATTTACTCTAGTGAACTCGATCTAAACCTGTCTTCGTCTACCGGACCACTGCAGTGTTTTCGAGGCCGAACTAAATGCAATAATGGAAGCAGATCGTGGCCTTACAAAGTGAACCTCTTTATAACGAGGCATCACCATTTATTCTAAATTCCATCGGTACAACCTCTAAGATAGTTATTGAATGCAGAGCAGCTTTAAACCTGATGGCAGATATGTGCTCCGTATGTGTTGTATGGGTCCCTGGCCAAAAGGACATTCCTGGCAATTGTCTGGCTGATGAACTAGCAAGTAAAGCGACGGAACTTCCTGTGATAAACTCTGCTCAAGAGGTGGGTTTACCCCTAGCATCCTATAAATACAGATTAAGATCTGAGCTTATGGGTAAGGTAAATGTAAGGTGGGCATCGGAGCCCACCTGCCACATTACCAGACAAATCTGGCCAGAAGCCGATGAGAAGCGCTCTAAAGCTCTCACTATGCTTGGCCGCTCCTCTCTCAGATTAGTAGTTGGGGTGATAACCGGGCACTGCCTCATGGGCACGCATGGGGAAAGGCTGGGCTACGCAACAAATGATTTTTGCCGCAGTTGCCGAAACGAGGAGGAGGTGGAGAGTATTGAGCACTACCTCTGCCACTGCCCCGGCTTGGCCAAGACGCGCAGTAAAGCTTTTAAAAGTTACTTTCTGGACTGTCTAGCTGACTTGAACTCAGCAAACATCTCCAACTTTCTACTCTACATTAAGCGCACAGGATGGTTCAATTTTTGAAAGAAGGGAGGGAGGGAATGCATGGCTTATGCCAGTGGTATCACAACGGGCTTCTTACGGCCTAAGTGTGCCACCGTGCTCCTGTGCGGTGGCAGCCACCCTAACCTAACCTACCTAACCTAATAAACTATTTGAAACATTATATTTTTATGAAGGAAAGAGTGGTAAAATCAAGAGAAATGAGTTAAAGTAAGTTGAGGTGAAGAGAATTGACATGAAGTGAGTTTAGGTCTTGCGAGCTTAGATACAGTGCATGTATGTATGTACATAGGTGTGACGAGTTAAGACTGGGTGCTTGTACAATATGCTGAATTTAAGAGTGGTGAGTTCAGGTGTGGTGTATTTCGAGTGTGGGAAATTTATATGCGGGCAGACTGAGTATGGTAAGATTATGTGTGGAGGATCGAGGGTTGGCTAGTTTAGATATAACTAACTTAGGTGTGGTGAGTTTAATCGCAGTGAGTTAAGGTTGGGTGGATTTAGGTATGCTGATTATAGGCATGAGCAGTTTAGGTGTGGTAAGTTAAGGTGTGGTGAGTTCTGTTATAGTGTTGCCGTACCAAACCGCTTCTACGTACACCATTCCTTTTGGCTCCATTTCTGTCCACTCGATATCTGTCGCATTCATATTACGTCACATCAACAGATTATAACACATTACAACACTTTGTTTCGTTTTGATTGTCATCATGTCAAATCACACCATATCATATGGCTTGATAGAACATGCCATCACATAACTACATATACTATATAAGTTAACATAATATCGCTTAATTGAAAAACATGTAAAAAAGATTAATTCGGGTAAAACCGAGTTTTCTGCCTTCTAGGTGTCCAGCATTGCTCATATTTTCTAAAATTTAATAACTTCTAAAATATTGTTTTTGAAGTTTTAAACGCAATAATTGCACTACATGTGGTAAATATTAATGAAACATTTTATTTTCACATTATTTCTTAATATTAGTCTTGAGTAAGGTGAATTCAAAAGTTACGAACACATCGTCTTTTTTCGCATTTGTGGAAATTACCGTCGTATGAAAGATATTATCTTTAACCAATTTAGATTCAGTAATTACGGAATTGATGTAGTTTTTGCATTTTTCGAAAGATATATAATGAAATATCGAAGTTTTTGTATTTTCGAAAATGTCGTTATTTGCGTGCTGGGCGTGGTTGTTGTCCGAGTTACTTCATTTTAAAGAGCAATCTATATTGAGTTTAGAGCAAAGAGTTTATTACGAAGTCTACATTTTTACTCCAATTATCGTGTGCTCAGACGGATGGATGGATGGACATATAGTCAGCGCTAAATTGATTACTCTTTTCATTCTGCCTCCATCTTAATTACTTTTACCTCAACAATGCTGTAATATATTTGTGCACAAGTGCGCTCGGGTAAAGTTAATAATAAAAAAGTAACATAAAAAAAGGGAAAGGATATACATATATGAAAATGGTTTAGTTTGGTACAAACCAAACCGCGGAGCTCAATATTCTTAAAACGGTGTCTATTGATGTTTTTTTTTCGAAAGAATGTTGCCTTCTGACATTGTAACTTTTGCATTTGTCTTCTTAAAAATTGGCTATACGAGTATTAGTAGAAATTATTGCAACTTTCATTGGTCAGAGTCCATGAAAGGGCTGAGAAACATAAACGGGGCAACAATATTTCGAGAAAAGAAAACGTCATAATATTTTTTTTTTGTACAGGGCAAGGCACATTCAAAAGGTAGCAGCAGAAGAAAAATTAAAAAAAAAAATTTTAACTCTGTATATTTTGTTTTTGCTTTTAAAAGCTAAAATTTCAAAAATATTTTATCAACTACCTTGAATTGTACTGCAAACATTCTGATCACAACGAAATTCAAAATTTGACAATTCAAATTAAAATAAAATATGAAAAAAGTTAAAAAAAAAAGTTTGCTGCGGCTACCTATTTGATGTGCCTTGGTACAGGGTAAATTCAAAGTATTTTAAACTGAAAACGCACCAGCCACTTTATAAGTATGCTTGGGAACTACAATATCTATGCCGATGAACTCTGTTTGTGTAATAATTATGTACTGCCACGCTTTGTATGCAATTATATTGAATAATGATTAAATTGACATCCCACAGCAATCATTAAGGTAATTACTTTACTAATATAATAGAGTAAATTTTTCATGAAACAATATCTTTGTAAATGATTTATTTAGTTATCAACAAATGTGTGTGTGTCTGACGATTTGCAATGCACACGAGATGTGATAATGCTTACGCCGAATTCTACTATTAATAAGTGATTGGGGAAATCCAACACAGGTTTAAACACAACAAATACGCATTCATCCATGCTCACAAGTGTACGTGTACATCTATCGTATCAGCAAAATTGCAGGCATCAAGTGTGGTCACACGAACCAGCATTGGCGCGCTGTTATCACTTCATCTGTTTACATTTGCTGTGTGACAGCAACACCACCCACTCATCGATTGAACGCTTCCCATGAGAGCGCGCGCCGTCGTGTAAGACAACAGTGTCGTTTTGTTATATTGCATTTGAGAAAACTCGCGTGCTTTAAAGGAGGCAAATGCCATTCACGGTGAGAGTGAGTATGCAGCAGAATTCGTGTGCGTTGCGGCGGTAACTCGATTATGAGAATAATTTCTTGCTAGCATCAAATCAATATTGAAATAGTTACAGTAATGAGTATTAAGCATTTGTATATAAATTAGTTTTATTATTAAGCATACTGATTAGTTGGTTATGAGCAAGTGATTAGCGAACAACAAGAGAAAGTGATTAAGAGATTGCTGCCCATGTGCCGAGCTGATTAAAAGCATAGACTGAAATTAGCCATACTCAAGTGATTATTTTCGGATAAACTCGTAAACACAAAACAATTTCGCATAATGCTGTGCAAGCGGATTTTAAAGTTGGTGCTGCTGTATTCGCTGGTTCTGGTCAATATGATTTTGATAGCGAGAATACGTTGCCCGGCAGGACAAGGCGTGTTCCTGGGACGTTGCCGGCCATATGTCTAGTCGAAACACAAGTGCTACCAAATTTAATAGGCTAACGGAAGAGATGAGCAAACGCTGTAAAAGAAAATTGTAAATGTTCTTAACACTAAAAGTATTATTTTTGAAAAGACTGAATTATTGTTGTACTTAATTGCTAAGATTTTATTTATGAAAATTAAATACATACATAGATATGTGCAATCATAGAATTTACTATCTGTGCAATATGCAAAATGTTATTTAAGTATTTGAGTTTTGATTTTTTCGATTTTTGTGTATGTCGACTTTCGAGAAGAGGGCTTTCCTTACGGCTGTCTTTTGGCCTTATTAGTTGACATTGCAAATACCTATCTTTAGGTATCACAAGCTTCTTCAAATTCTCTTTAAATTTTCAGATTTGAAAAAAAAATATTTAAAAGAGCATCCACAATAAGTGGAGACTCTGATTATAAACGTTTCCATATTATTGTAGCGTTGTAGGCTTGAAATTTGTTTATTATTTGGGAAGCACTTTTATTTGGGCCTACAAAATATTATTATATCTTTATACGGACGGACACTATAGCTATAGATTTTTCAGTTATTATTGGACTTTTTCCCAAAAAGTTGAAAAAAAAAAATCCAGGATTCTTTTCCTGAAGGTCCTGACATCAAAGGTACATTGATAAATTTCTTCTATAATAATATTTCGCCCCGTACTTTTATAAAATCGAAAAAAAAATTCAGTTATTTGCGGTCCCTGGATTTTTCACAAATTGAGGCATTAGTTTTCTCCATTCATTAATTTTTTATTAAAACTACTTTTTATTTTTTATTGAATATGGCCACAGATGCTGATGTCACTTTTCAAACAGCGCGACTGTTATCGCTTAATTTTTACGACCCGTAAATTCTCAAAGCATTGGCGGAACGAAATAGTAGGCAATCTATTATATCAATAAAAATATTGGCTCTACAATTTAAAACACGAGACGTATTTGAATAAATTTCGTGAGCAAAATTAGCTTTGCATTCTATTGACTCATATCAAGAATTTCTAATTAATTTCCACAATGTTTTTTCAACCAAATTAACAAGTCGCATTCGTTTTTACTTCACATTTTACTAAGAGTGCTTACCTATAATTCAAATAATAATTTTATTGATATATTAATCATATAAATATATAAAATATATTAACGAAATATTGAATAATCCTTCGGATGTGGGTCTTCGGCCTTGTGAATCAATCATACAAATCACTGGGTCACTGGGCTCTCGACAATCCAAATAAAACTCTTTGGTGGAGTACTTGCCTACGGCCTTACTCGAAGTTCTTGTTCATGTTCATACTTACACGATTTGTTTGTTTTGTTTTTTAAATTAGACTTTATGAATTTTATATCTTTCAGAAAATTGTATCTTTATAAGTTACCGCTGGTCAAATGAAAACTCTTACTCCTGGTTTGCCACCTTGGTTTCGCTTGAACAACAACAAAATTTGCATTAACCAATGTTGAATAAAACTGTATTAAATATTAAAAGGAAAAATATTTAACAGGCTAATAAGTATTTAACTATTACAAAGGGATTTAAAAAAAGAGGAGGCCTAAGACCAGTGCGATCAACTATTAACGTGAGTTCTATGGTATGCCCTAACGAAAATATATTTACATAGAAACCTTCAAATATCTGTGGTCAAATAAATATATCAATATTCTCGTATATGTACAATATATGAACAAAAAACAAGTAAGAAAAGCTAAATTCGGACGAAACCGATTTTTATTTACCCTCGCGATGTATTTTTGCATGGGCGGTGCCCATAATTTCATAGAAACCCCGTTTCTTTGTTTCAAATCGCTGCTACTATTAGACTTTACTAAATTTCTTCCAATAAATACCGAAAAACTAATTTTTTTTTTGTCAAAATTTCTGTTATATGGAAATTAGGCGTGGTTATGGTCCGATTTCAAAAGTTATTGACGGTGATGCTAGTGATATCAAGGACAATATGACGATACCTTACATCGTTATTGAGATACCTACAGACAATTTTTTAAAAGTGGGCGTGGTAACGCCCGTTTTTCAAAATTTCATAAAAATGAAGTTTCTAATTAACTATCTATCTAAATATCAAATTTTAATTAATACGTTCCAATAGATAAAGAAAAAACGAAATTTTTGAATTTTTCAAAATTTCCGTTATATGGGAGGTGGGCGAGGTTATGGTCCGATTTCAAAAATTTGTAACGATGATAACGATGATTTGTTCACCAAATTTTGTGACGATACCTTACACCGTTCTTGAGATACAGATATTTTTTACTAAGTGAGCGTGGCAACGCCCATTTTTCAAAACTTCATAAATACCTAAATTAGTTCAAAATCGCTCCAAATACGGAATTTCACTCAATTTGTGTTAATAGATGCCAAAAAAATTAAGTTTTTGCATTTTCCAAAATTTCCGTTATATAGGACGTGGGCGTGGTTATGATCCGATTTCAAAACGGGTATAAAAAAAATGAATATAAAAAAAATGATCCAAATGCGTAGTCAAACACAATAAACCCTTCGCTAATGCGAAGGTGAAATCTACCAGTCTTTGGGAGAACAACACCTTCATACATCTACGAGTCTTTATAACCAGCAGGGCCAATCTCCAAGCTTCGGTTTACATATTTTGCATTAGATGAAGGTTTTACACATTTATTGAAAAGCTTTTTACTTGTAGACTTAATAAAAGGGGATTTTAATTTATTTTTTTATTTAAAGTGCGAAAATGGATTTTAACGTGACTTCAGTATAATGGTATTTTTTTTAACACTGTCACATGTACATACATATGTATGTGTATGTATTTATGTATAAACGAGTTGCTATGAATGTAGAAGAATTGTCTCCTTAAGTAATTCCCCAAAAAATTCTTGAAAATACGAGTATGTACATACATACATTTAAAATGAAATACATATGGGCATATCCATGGTGATGCACGTGCGAATCGTACGAATTCAATGCGAGGAAAATTTTATTGTACATATTTATTTTTATTAATTTGAATAAGTTCTTTGTAAGCACGATATACTGTATAGGCTAAAGTTGCAATCTGTATATAAAAATTGTTCCAAGAGAGAAACAAATAAACACAACTTAGGTGCGTGACACAAAATGAAGTGCAGCTGCATCTATACAAAGTAAAAATCTGTGAATATTGTTTAATTTTTTAAGTTTAAGTTTCTATAAAAAAAAAACAATACAAATTTATTTTAAATATTTTTGAGCTTTAAGGCCGATTGGTTTGTTAGGAAAAAACCACAATACTCAAAGAAATTGTACAAACAACAACTAACAAACAAATAACAACAGGTCACCAACGTAAGCTTAGCTGAATGCGTTTAGCGGCCAAACAATAATAAATAAAATATACAAATTTATATTCAAAAATTTTTAAAGAATTAGAGCTTAGTATGCAAAAAAATTTTGTACAATATTCGCATTGGTTTTCATGATAAATATTTTTCGTTAATTATTTATAAATTGTTGGGTAATTTTATAACTAAAGCCTCTTCAATCAAAGTTTTATAGGGAAATAAAGTAAGAAAACTGCTAAAGGCTAAACTTGGACGAAACCAAATTTTTAATCCTCGCGATCTATTCCCGTTTAAGTCTGGATTAAAAACTTTTTAACATATTTCTAAATTAAACTATATTTAATGCACGGTTTCGAGTTTAGTAGGGATTGGTGATGCCATTACTGAAGTATCTACAACATTTTAACATAAGTGGGAGGAGGCGTAGAAAGTTTGGTAAAAATCTGTAAAATGATTATTAAGATTAAATATTTTTTATTATAAGGGCGTGGCAATTTCCATTTTTTTATTTTAGAAAAATCCAGAGTCCTTGTGTATAATCACTCTAAATATCAACTTAACTTGGCTTTACTAGCTTTATTGTAGCCAGGGCCGTGCGCAGGACTGAGCCCACGGGTGGGTTCTGGATTGCCCACGGAAAAGCAGGGGGGTTAAACCCCCAAAACACATCCCCCGTGCAAACGGCTCTGATTTGGTTATTGCCATTTTGAAGTATCGTTGCGATATGTGAATTTTTAATCAAAGCGCCAAATCGACATTCTGAACCTTATCAGCTGTGTTCACAAAAAGATTTCAAAATTATATTCTTTGAAACTGAAGCCATATACATAAGTCAAAGTTTCTAAGTACATAGAAACTTAGATTTTGATAATACGTTCTATGGAAGAAAATGCTTAACACCATTAGCAAAAAAATTACAATAAATCAACGGAGCTTTTCTGACAACTAAAACTTGCATAGTCATAGCGATACATTTTCCGGTGGAATTGCCCATATATGTGAATTAATTATATACAAAGAAATAAGACGATGTACATATGGTGAGTGCATATTTGTTAGACAAAGCTTATCAGGGGGATACCGGTGGTGTTTGTATGTATTTGTATGTATGTATATGCATAGATTGAATAAACAGAAATGTTTTTTGAAACACGTATGAGATCACCTGGGTACTTCAAAAATAAACATATTTACATATATGCTGCTTAATATTATGTTTATTTGTCCGGAATATGTGGAGCTGAAATGTATCTCTTTGAACAAAGAGCTGCGTTTCGTCAAATCTCAATGGATTTGACTGATATTTTATGGAAAGATTTATAAAAACCGTAAATATAATACCGGGTTATGACCACTTGTGCTGGTAGAGTGGGTAAAATTGAGATAAACATTTTCAGTTTTATATACAGACATTGCGTTTTTTTTTTGTTTTTTAGCAATTTTTTGGACTTATTTTTTATTAACATAAGGTAAATTTTTATAAACAAAAATTTTTATTTTAATTTTGAACTATTTTTATTCAGTTATTTGGTTTTTAAATGTACATTAGACTTTTCAGCAGGGCTGCTCAACAAACGAAACGATACCATTTTGTTTTGTTAACGAGCAAAATTAACTTAACGAAATGAGTTTGTTGCGTTTCGGCGCCATGTTATCAAAACGAAATCAAATCGTTAATGTTGCAACGTTATAAAATTTCCGTTTTCGTTAATTTTAATGTGCCTGAAAGTATGCAGCGCTTCTGTTTGCGCCTGTTTGCGCTTCTGTTTGCGACGAGTGAATCTCCAGCGTTTTTCTTAACGTTTTTCTTAACGTTTTAACGTTAACGCCAGCATTTCGTTTCGGTTAAAAACGTAATGAAATTTATAATGATAATTGCTTTAACGATAATATTTTGAAATGTTTCAACCGAAACAAGAGAAAACATTTCGGAACGGTTAAGTTTTACGTTAAAATGCATCCTTGCTTTTCAGTTACTAGTTTATAAATTTCGGAGTGGGCCGTACATAGCGCATAGACATTTTCGCATGAAAAAAATGTTTGAATGTAAATTTTGGATGGAATGACCCATATGCATGTGGGATTGACAGACGTACGTGTAAGACAACTAGAAGTGGACGTAACTTTTAACAAATGGACGTAACAAATACAACACTGCAAACTGACGATCATAAGAACAGAAGGACGAACAAAAGACCGGACAGACTATGAACGCAATGGCAACGAAGCTTTAATTGCTGGTCGAGAGAGTCAGTGTGTATATCGTCGTTCGACCGAGTGGATTAAAACGTATCACATTTGTAACTATACATACATAAGTATTTTTAAATATAAGCTAATAAATAATAAACGATTATTACATGTATTTTGTACGAAATATTTATGTTACTTTACTCTCTATGTAATAGCGTGATTGACTCGGTTTTTCCAAACCGGTTTTCTTCTGTTATTTCATAAATTATTGTAAGTTTTTTTTTAAATCTTGATTTTCGAATATCGAATAAATCGGGTTTTTTAATCTCCAAAACCTGTTTTTTAGCAGTTGTAAATTTAAAGTCTTTGATAAATAATAGAACTACGACGGCACATCGACTAAATTGACTTCCATTACATTATTATTGTAAAGAATACCCCTAAGTGCTTATCAATCAGATAAGACCATTATATACTTTCGAAATCCAAATAATTTGCAGAAAAACACGGTAAATATATTTTAGAAGATTTTATATATTAAGACAAATGTCATAAAAGGACGGCAAAACTTTGAAAAATTGTATAGCACCTTACTGACAATAAGTCCTTCTAGCTCGCTCAATGTGCTCAACGTGGAATTCAGTAATTTGATTTAATCTCAAGTTTTAAAACTTGACACTATGTACGTATGAGTTGAAGATTATTATCTTTCCTCGCTTTTACGTATTTATTTTTTGTGTTTGGCTTAATTTTTGTGACCTGCTTACCGCCTGATGACAATTGAGAGACTTTGTTTTGAGAGTAGAGCACTTGAGACCAATTATTGCCAAATCGTCTAAAATTGTTACTCTTATCTATTAGAGACATATACTGCTTTATGAATTCTGACATTAAACTACATTTTATTTTCAAAAGATTTCTTTCATAGAAATAATTTAGTTACATATACTCGTATATACAACCGGTTTACCCGGTTTTAGCTTGATTCAAAAATTAGGAACCGGTTTTTTCAAAATGCCATTTTCCAAATAATTCGAAAACCAGGTTTGCAAAAAAGTAGAATAATCGAACTCCCTACTCCCTACTGTATTTTGCATCAGTAGCTAATTAAGCTATTTGTAGTGCATATCAGAATTATATCAGAATATTAATATTGACCATTTATTTTGTTTGTTTATTTTTTAATTGCTCAATTAAAATACAGTCGTTCATTTAAAAAATTACACAGAAATATCAACAAATTATTATTAAAATTGCAAATATATTGACAGTTTTTTATTGTCACACTTCCGCAATTTTTGCTATACAAAAATAAATTTCGATCATGCGTTACATGGAAATAATTGCGATAAGCTGAAAAAAAAGTTTTAATTCGCTCTTAAATCATTGCGAAGTGCTAAATATGTGAAAAACTGATTGGATTACAAAACCACATAGATACATAACAATATTTGGTCGAATTTGTATTAATTCTGTGTAAAGCTTGAAACTTTGAAACAAGAGATTTTTGTTAAACAATGAACTGTATTTTTGTAAAAAAAATTAACAAAAAAGTTTTTCATGAAAAACATTTGCGCTATGGCAAGAAAATCACAAAGTGATAAACTGTTTCAAAACCCGTTGCGGCAGAGTACAGAGCGCCTTCATTCCGTGAAGCGACCCAAGGGAAACCGTAATGAAAAACCGCTTCGGAAATAAAGGGCTACCGAGTGATATCTCTGTGAATGATATCCCAACAGGTGAGTTTACGATGACTCAGTCTCCCTTGACCTGTAAGCTGGGCCGAATTCAAATAAGGCGTAGTTCGTTCTTTTTTACAAAAGAATGTTAACAAACTTTCAGACGATTTTTTTTTTGTATTATTAGTCTTCTTTACAATAAGAAGTTAATGGACTTCGGGATCACTGTTGAAGCACTACCCCTTCAAAAGTAAAAACTCTGAATCTCTGCTGAATCCCTCGGCAAATTATTATACCAAAAATTCAAAAAGTAGGTAAGAAACTATAAAATGTCAACTATGGAGTAATAAAAAAATATGTAAAGGAACTTGTAGAGGGGCAAACTCTCCGGTCTTACGAATATTAAATACCGTGTACCAGTCAACAAGATTTTTGGGTCTGACTTCTACATGTTAAATTTTAGATTTTCCTAGGCCAAAAATGAGGGGAAAATATCTCTTTTTGATTAAAGTTTACTTTTGTAGAAACTAGAACAATTTTTTTCTTCAAGGCAAAAATTACAAATTTTCATATATTTTTTTTTAATTTCACTTTAAAATATGAGATTTGTGATAAACAATAACTTATAAATGTAAAATAACAAGAAATAATTGTTTATAAATATGAATATTTTCTGTATTACTTTATGTTCATATGAACTCTCTCGTATCAGATAAACACAAACTTTAGGAAACCTGAAAGGAAAATTCAAGTATTTTTTAATGACTAGAATCAAAATTTAAGCATGAGAATAGAAACATAACCGGTGTAATGCATGTTCATATATTTTATCACTGGAATATTAGTCCCTCCTTATTTTTCTATAAAATTCATTATCTTAAAATTTTTCAAAAACACTTTTCAATCAGAGCTCCGATTAAGCAACCAACCCATATACAAGTACTAAGTAATTATAAACGAGTATATTAAGTTTTAGCCCATTTGTACAAATTGACGCTCCAATTAACATTGTTTAAACAGTAATTGTTTCAACTAATTATGATTTTGCTCAGCTTAATAACTTTCGTTTGCTTACGAGTGAATGTAATTAAATTTGCCGTATGAAATTGGTTGACATTTGCAATTTCCTGAAGCTTAATAAGCATTGAGTCTTCATACATACTCGTCCAAATATACATTTACGGTAAAAAAAACACAACGCTGTCGAGAACTTTGACGTTATTGAGAGTAATTTAATATGTTTTTTAGAGCTGCCGTGAAAATTGCTATAAGATTTCGTGCCAATGAATATATAAGTTGCAATCACTTGATGAGAAGTTTAACATCAGAAGCAACTACCGGGACGGAACTTTGCGATCCTATCAGACTGCTAAGGATCTAAAATCTCGCCAGGTAACAAGCTGAGCACACTTGGTCTGAGGAATTGGGTCCGAGTACTTTGGGTACGGGTTAGGCTTGAAATGTTGGCAAGGATATTGCGACAATCGACCAAGTCTGGAGCATTTCAAATCGCTTTTGTTACCTACAACCATAAAAGATCCAGAGAATACATGGATTTAACAAACAACAATCTGAGAATGATCACGGGAATTTTTACAGGGTACTGCAGGCTGAATTATCACTCAGCTTAATTAGAAGGTGTGGTCGAGTGGGAGACGATGCCTGCTATAACTCGATATGCCGCTGAGTTCGAGGTTTGAATCTCACTCAGGGCACATGTGAGTGCCAACTTAATAATCATAAACTTGTAGGAACCTTGAAGATATTTGTGCCGCATATTTACACATAAACGCAAAAAATACCTGGGCGAATATCTGATAACGGTCGGCGAGCTGATTTCGATGGACTTAGGCACGATACTAAGATCTCTCTCGGAAGTTGGACTACATACATTTTTTAATCCAAGAAGGGGACAGAAAAGTTTTTAACATCGCTGTGCTTACACCCCTAACAATAAAAGTAGAAGTTTTAAAACAAAAAAATGTCTAATAAGCGTGACTTGAACCCAAATTCTGAGGAGGAAGTTACAATAATAATATTTACTAGTATCCTTTTTGCATGACTTCTAAATATGTATATTAATTTATTATCTGTAAAACTGAATTGGTAACGTCAAAAAATGTAATGCTATTAGAAATTGTACAATCAAGTGGCGAAAGTTTGTTTAGAAAGTGTATTAAAAAAATTATTTTGCAAAAGAAAATTTGAACTGAAAATATAAGTGCATATCCTTATATACATATTATCAGATAAAACCATATTAACTAGGAAAAGGAACCTTAAAACTTACAATTTCTACTAAAGACAATCACATTTTAACAATTACACTGTTCAACAGGCAAAAAATCCCTAGGAATTTGTCAGCGGTTTCTAAACTGAATTTAGAATTTTCGCGTCACCCTAGGTTATCCCTACAGTACTTGGTCTGTCCAAAAACCGGCAGTTGTAAAAAAAAAATTCTAAAATTTATTTTTTAACCTTAAACAAGTGTAAATAATGGATTTTGCGGTCAATGAATCATAATATAATATTTATTTTTAAATTTAACTTCATACAGATATAGCTGTAGTTAGAAAAATTTATGTAATAGTACATTTACTCCGCAATTAAAACTTTTTTTTTATGTTAAGTAACTATCGGAACAGCTTGCATAGAGCAACGGCAGCCGATTTGGTTGATGACCAACTACTTACAACTGTCGCGGACAGACAAGGTGGGAATTTGAATCCTTGTCACGGTATGAAGTCTGTTGATGGTGAATTAATATTCACTAAAAAATGGCTGATTGTAGCTGATTTTAGGTTGTTGTGTTTTTTTTTACCAACTTAATAAAATTGTTTCCCAATTGTGCATTTTTTGCATTCCAATATATTTTAGATTGAATAAAATTTGTTTTCAAAAATTAAATGAGTAAAAAATGTACTAAAACACCAATTTTTTGTATTAACTATAGTGACATCTGTCAGCGATCAAATCTATATTATTTATATGTAAGCTTATACATTTTTCTTCTGTGTATTCACCCCTCGACCTTGCATTTGCCTTGGTCTAAATCCTACTCGTAAGACGCTTTTTATTTATTTTTTATTTTCCTTGCTCTTAAAGTCCCTTCCATTTAACTCTGCCTTCATTTGTGTATTTCATTTTTATTTCTGACATTAGAAATACATTATTCTGCGATTAAAGCAAAACACAATTATGATTATACGAATTGCTCACTTTGACCTCTTAGTTGCGCTGGCATAAGAGGATTAATAAGCGAGACATTTAAAATGCATGTATTTAGGAAATATTTTTTCTTTTAAACACTCTATTTGCTGGATTTCAGTCAAATCGGATCTCAGGCAAGGCATTCGACAAAGACAAATTTTAAATTTAAAGCCGCATAAGAACAAAAAAAGAGATCTGTACAGAAAGCAACTTAAAAAATAAATTGTAAAATATTTGAAGAGAATATTATGTTGACAGTTTATGTTTTTTTCAAACTTGTTGAAATAATTTGAAACAAAATTTTTTTTAAAATCAAAATGAAGTTCACATAAGAGCAAGAAAAAAGAACGACTAGTCGAAAAATTCTTTCAGTTTGACTGCATTAGTCTATAAGTCAATCAAACAGCAAATAACTACGTACAAACATCTGCACATGAATGTGCATGTATGTACATACTTATGTGCGAGTACATGTAAATGTATGCATACACAACTTACTGCCGATTTGATGGCGCAACCAACCGTTCAGGCACTGCACTAAACACATAAATTTTGTATCCATCAGCTCGACGTTGGCAGCAGCCGACAATTGGTGCCTCCTGCTTTGCAAGTGTGCCAAAAAAAAAAAAAAAAAAAAACTAACAATTGTAGAATGCAGAGATATAAACTAAAAGGAAAAAAAAAAGTGAAAATGCAAGGCATGCAAATGTAGTGCAAATTTTTTTGACCATTTTAATTAAGATAGAACGAGCGCTTGAATATGTACGAGTATGCATGTATGTATGTATGTTTGTATGTGGGTTAAGGCTGTGGCACTGTTTTCGTCCCTGCGGCTCGAAAGGCGTTCGTTGATTGTACGAACTGAGCAGCAGCCCTTGCAACAACTTATGTATGACAAATGATGATTATAATTTGCAAATTGCTTTTCGGTGTCCTTCTGCCACGCCACGTCTAATGCACACCGGCCCACTAACACGGCGAACACCAAACAGAGTATACGCCGCACAGTGGTGCCGCTTCATACAAGCCGCGGCAAAAAATAGAAGGAATCGAGGTAGGGCTTTGAAATTTGGCACACATCTCTCATATTGCCAAGTTAGATGAAAAAAAAAATTTTGTTAAAATCCGCCCACAACGACGCCCACCTCCCATATAACATAACCAATAAATATTCAAAAAGGATCATATATTATTAATTATTTATTCAACAAGTAATTTTTTAACATCATCGTGCAATTCTAAAGTTTTATTTTTGGGATTTGTTCTGAAACCATTAATAAAAGGATCCGATGAAGCTAAAAGCAAGTGCATTACATCTTGATTTGTAGAAATTCTGTCGCATTTTCTAGAATGATTAAGCCTATATTTCTTGTAATCTTTATTGCGAGCTTCTTGAGCCTCTTCTGATAGCATGCCCAATGGCAAAATAGAGGATGAAACAATTTTACTTCCATGCATTAAAACTTTGTTTGTTTAAAACGCGGGATAAAAGTTTTGTTGATAAATTTTTTAAACACTTCTAAATTATTGCTTGGTAAATCACTATAATTTGTTGATATGATTTCTAAGAGTAAATTTTCGTCATTATTGCAGTCAATATAAATTTCTGCAATATCACAATATTTTATTTCTTTTGCCATTTCAAAATTTCGTTTTTTGTTAATTTTTTTTCACCCGTTTGCACTTCTCTCGGTATCACTTTTGACAAGTAATTAGTTCAAATAATATAAGTACAATATAATGCATCTAAACTAGTATTTAGTTGTTGTTGTATAACGAGAGACAACTCCAAAAAATAACAACAAAGCAACAAACCGAACAATCAAAAAAACAAACAAAACAACGAAGCAGGCAAAAAAACAAAGCAACGAACCAAGCAAACAAACAACGCAGTTGCACATTTTCATAACTTTTGATGTGAGTTTTTAGATTAAAATGCTAATTACTCATGAATTGGCAGCTAATTGCAGCTGATTTTTTTTCTATCGGTTAAGGAGATTCTAAAGTTTATTTTGTGTAAGTGGCTAACCTGCGCGCTCCTGCGCACACTAGTTATATTCTGTTGAAGTTGTGAAATATATGATTTTTTTGGACCATGAAAAAACATCATATTAAAAAAAATCTTGAAAAAGAAAGTATACATTTGATGATGTTAATCACATCTATAACATTGGTTTTAATAAATAAAAACTATACAATTGATATTTTATGGTTAACTTTTGAGTTTTAACTCATCACATCACATTTTTCTGAGTAACTTTGCGTTGATACTTTGTTGGACTTTGAAGCTCTTCCAATAAAAAACCATTGAATATATCAAGCCCAAGTATTCGGATAATGTTATTTGATTAGTTCTTAGCTTAAATTGAAAAGATGGTACAAGTTTGGAATGATAAAAAAAATCCTTTTTTTCCGCTCTGGCACCACTGTGCGCCGGCCTGCTGCTGTTACAATTAATGGAACGTGTTGTGAACGTAAAGGATGTTATACTTTTTTCCTTACTTTCGATTGACGGAATGATGTTGTAGCAGGCTGAAGAGTAGACATTTTCTCTTTTGTTTTGCTGCAAGCAGCAACGAAATTCAAATGGATGTGCCTACATAATAGAGTTTACTACAGCGTTTCCTTTCTTGTAATACTTTCAAGAAGTAGAAGAAATAACTTGAAAGTTCGATGTTGGCACACCATGTCCATTGTCAGTTTTGCAGAATTTGCTGCTTAATTTTTCTAACTTCTCACCAGTTAAATGATATTCAACTTTCGTTCACAACTCAAATGAACTGAAAATGTCAGTTTAATTAAATTAAAATGCAATGAAATTTTTTGAGTGCTATAAAAATGAATATTCAAATGGCATTGGTCGAGAATCTTACTAGCACAGCTACTGTGCCACATGCAACACGCAGAATACTTACGATTTTAGGCACTGGGATTTAAATTTACTAGTGATGTCTTTACAAGCAGGAAAATTCGGTTTATTTGTACAATAATGCCACGATTCCGAGACTGCATTTAAACATGCAATGAAATGAAGCTTTTTAATTTAAAAAACCTTCCAATACACTTTGTAATTGTATCTAAAAACAAATATTTAAATCTTTTTAATTTAAAAAATTTATGTTTAATAAAAACAGTCAAACCTTTAAATACACTTTGTAAAAGGAGCTAAGAAAAAAATATTTGAATCATGCAAGAATATATTAGAAATAAAATTTCAATTACCACAAAGTATTTTAGAAAGTAAATAAACATATTTAAAAAGTCAAAAATTAAAAAAACATATTAAAACTGAACGATTTTGAATTAATCGTAAATATATGTAATAGTGTTGCATTATATTTATATATTTTGGCAATTATGCCGGAAAGCAGTAATTTTGTATAATCAAAATTTTATACTATGAGCTAGAGATTAGTTTCGTTCGTCTAAAACTTAGGTTAGGTGAGGTAAGGTGGCAGCCCGAAGGGCTCAATTAGACCTCAGTTTATAGTCTATTGAGACATCACTATGTAACTTTCCTTTCCTGAACTAAAAGACCCGCCGGTAGTGTTAAGAGAAACGTCGAGTGTTCTTTATGAAGCAGCGTAGCCTTTCGATTAATACACCGGAGAGCCCCTCAAAAGTGTCGAAGAAGTATGAGCCAAGGTGTCTGCATCTAAGCCTTGCGAAAGCAGGGCAGCTAAGAAGGTAATGTTGAGATGACTCTACCTCATCATATTCCATACATCATCCACAACTTAGGCGTGGGTCCCCATCGGGCAGTGCCCTGTCAGAACACCGATCAAGGCTAAGAGCAATGGCCTGGAAAAGTTTAGCAGTTCCCCTGACCGTCTGCGGTCCGCAAGCGGCCAAAAGGACCTTGAAATTTGCACGTCGGGGTTTTTGCCCAGCGTTTGCTGAGCCGACTGAAGGCCCATTTTTCCAGGAGCAGACCACATGTGGACAGGGGAATTCCAATGCCCTTCTTCCCAGGAGTGATTTCTTCTATAGTGTCCTGGCGAGCTAGCTCGTCGGCGAGGCAGTTTTCCGCAATATCAATCGAATACGGAAGATTTCCGAGGCGGCCGAAAAGGGCTTCACTGTCCGAGTAGATATTTACCACCATTTGTAGTGCTGCGAGGCAAGTGGTCTACTGCTTCTTTGATGGCAGCTATTTCAGCTTAAAAAAACACTGCAGAAATCCGGTAGTCTAAACTTATTATGAAGCGATATTTCCTCGCAAAAGACGCCCCTTCCTGCTCTTCCTTCCAACTTCGATCCATCCAAGAACATATTCACTGCGCCTCTGCACCAGATGACGACAACCTTCCACTCCTCCCTTGATGGGATGGAAGTGGTGAAGAATCCTCTTGGGGCGATCTTCTGGACGCACTGATCGACATGCTCGGGGATGAATTCGAAGTGTTTAAGGATCCCTGAGTGCCCGTACTCCAGACTGAGGGAGAACCCGTCGCTTCGCAGTCTGATGGCAGGGCGGGAATGATGCCAAGCATCCCATTTAGAGCAAGCGTGGGAGTGGTACTTAGTGCCCCGCTGATTCCAATCGAGGCGCTTCTCTGCACCCTTTCACGTTTCTAAAAGTCCAGCAAGAATTATCTAGCAAAGAGATATGCTTGCAAATATTTACGAGAACGCAAAATTTTCAGAAATTTGCAAATTTAACGAACAGCTGATTGAATTTTTGTCCGCAGCCAAATATGCAAAATGAAAAACATTGCATTAATGTTTTCTTGAAACATTCTGCTAAGGAAACTTAACCAAATTAACATTTATTTACTTCTTGCTTATTTATCACTCATACTATTTTATAGTTTTCACCTTTAAAATTTTTAAACAAAAATTTCGCTTTCACGTTTTTCTCTATTGTTTTTATTTTAATTGCTTATCACCGGTTCACAATTAGAGACTTCATTTTAAGAATTGAGATTTAATAAATGCCAACTGGTCTAAAATTGTGTCTTTTGTCTCTATTATAGATTGAGATTGCTTACAGAATTCGCATGATGGAATAATGAAAGGTGTTGTACGTTGTGACAGCGCCGGTTTGAAGACCCTTAACTCAATGTTGTATTTAAAGTACAAATTAGTGAAGATATTTACATAAAATTTAAATAGAATGATTTGTATATTAAGAATTTTTTATAAAACTGACAAATAATAATAGTTTGTATTTAGACTGCTGGTGAAACCTGCGCATGGTATGACATTTTAGTGTTTTAGGATGCCAAAATTAAAAGAGACAAATATATTCGTTAATGATATAATGAAAAGTGGGGTTTGCCACATTAATTAGGTTTAGTTACAATCATTGGTTCATGAAGAAACTGAAAGTAAACCCCAATGCTTATGAGCATAAAATCACTAAAGGCGGTTTTTTTTTTTAAATACTAACTGAAGTGCGATGTAACCCTACTTGGATTGTTTCAAAGGCGAACCGAGAAAGCGAAAAATGGACGTTGAGATACGAGTATCATAAGCGTTGTAATTTAAATATAGGAGCTGATGTGATCGAGACGATCGAGTCGGTTGAAGGCAGCTGCCTTTAAGAAATTGGTGACGATGATTTTATGGAGCAGCGTCAAACACTAAAGTTTGAGCAGATTGGCAAATGATATAGAGAATATATTCAGAGCCCATAGATAAATACTAACTATTTTTGGTACTTTATCAAAAAAAACGGATATAAAATATTGTATTGAAAATGCAGGAAGATTGTTGAAAAATATTCCAAAATGCCAAAACAATAAATAATACTTATTATAAGCTCCGAATGAAAAACAAAATTTTCTGCTACAATTCAAAATTCTTTTTTTAAAACTGTTACGGAAATTCGGCAAATGAACAACACAGTTTCTAAGGGCGTTCAAGATGGCCGATTTATAGCGAGAAGTTGCCAACGTGCAACGGACATTCGTTTTTCCTGTATTCAATACATATGCATGTACATATGTACGAAGTCTTATATTGCGTACATATTTCAAAAGTCGTTGCTAAGTTGTAGGAAATAAATCACTTGATCTCGAACTGCCCCAAATTCCAATCATCCAGAACGCAGATATTTCAAAACGCCGATCCCCTAACCTTCATTTCCTCTCCCAATCCAGCCAGCATTGAAAAGACAATAGAATTCCTAAAATTAACTGATTTATACCAACACATTTAGTACATTGCTATCAACACCAATACAGACTCACACACTTAAAACCCTACTTAGAATAAGCTTAAGGCTTGCGCTGCCAAAGCTAAACGCAACATTATTAGCTTAGAATTTAAATTTTAAGCTAATTTTTTGTATAAATAAATATAAATAAAAATATAAATTATGTTGTATTTGTAGTATTTATTTAACAATTTCGCTATTTTTATAACAACACTTTTCTTTTAAACCTATACGTATTTGATTCAGTTTTTAATTCAATAGGTAGAGAAATTAATAAATTAGTTCCTTTATAAAGTAAATTATTCTGTGCCGCATTTGTCAATGAAAGCGGTCTTCTAAAATCATTATTATTTCTTAGTATATATGGCTCTACATCGGCTACAAAGCATATCTCAGAAGTTAGATATCCTGGCGTTATATTATTTTTAATTTTAAGCACAAAATATAGTAAATTCAAAATAAGACGTTGATTAAGAGATATCCATTTCAAAGCACCAAGGAGCGTTATAATTGGTGTTGGGACATTGCATTTGAGAATAGTTCTCATGGCTTCATTTTGCAGTTTCTGCATTCTGCTTTTAAAAAGAGAATTGTTGAACACATTCAAAATGCGCTTTCACCATCGTATTGTAAATATTTATTGCACACATAAATGCATTTTTTTTACAAATTCTTCTAGCTTCGAAACCAGCGAAGCTCAGCCCCCGTTAATCCGTACTGTTGCAGTTTTGCGATAATTATTTCTCGATCTAATGTTTCACAAGCTTTTTGCAAATCAAGAAATACTGCTCCAATCGCCTTTTTTCCATCAATATCAGTTTTTTATGCTGCATTCGCTTCATATTACGTGTGAACTAAATTTAGTGTTATATGCAAAATAAAACGCAGTGCTTTTGACAAAAAAAAAATCTCATAAATCACCTTTTAACCACCTGAAACTAGTTTATTTCCAAAATTCGGTTGGCTTCAAAACTGCATATTAGAAAAATATAGATTTATTGAAAAATTTTCTTCATTGACATTGAAAGCTCCACCCGGAAGGCAAAATAATTTCTGCAACTTCTCAAAACTTTTTAATTTATTTAATACACTTGAACGAATGTAATAATGCCTACCAAATGGCTAATTATTAGACTTTCTCCTTTAATCAGGGTACATTATACAAAAATAAAAATTAACAACTTTTCATGAAAATTTCACAATTTTTTTTAGTGCTGCTACGTGCTGAGTAAATGAGCAATAAAGTCCTCGAACAAACTCCGAACTCCATTTATCTCTCAAAATCAAAGAAATTAACTAAATTAACTAATAGCCTTAGATAAAAAATAGTTATATGCTCAGGAAGAGCCTAGAATTTATTTGTGTTATCAAAGTATTTAATTTTTACACCAATTGTTGGTTAGAAAAAGACAGAACTTTTTTCGTTCGTTCATAAAAAAGGTATGGTGTGAAAAATTAAAAAAAAGTTCCACTCCTTTATGATTGTACTGCTTCTTTTCAATGGAAAATGGAAACCGTAGTTAAAACGTTTTACTGAGATATTAGCGTTTCAATTTGTTTATGTGTGATTACTTCATATGTTCTTTTTGCAATTAGTGTATTTACAAAATTTGTTTACATATTAGGCGTGTTTTATTTGACCATCACAAGCTAATAGCCAAATCTTTGACAAATAAAACGTAATTAACTTAATTCATATTTTCGGTTTTAAATTGAATTTATTTCAACAAATTATCTGAAATGAAAAAAATGTAAGTTTGAATTTTTAAATTCTAAATTTCGTCATCTTCTTCGTTATTTAATGTTGTAAACGCATTACCAAGAAACTAAATACCAAAAGCTTAAATTTTTAAATTACATTTTTAAATTTTTATTAAATCTTCCATTTCATACATTTAGTAGCATTGCCAAATATTCTTTTTCTTGTAATAACCCAAATATTGTGAATGAAAAAAAGTATTGAACTGGCAATGCCTCTAGTTCAATATAACTACAAGCCAAGAAAACTTTTCATAAGCCAATATAATTTTGTTAAATAAGTCTCGCATATAAAATAAGCTAATAGCTTAAATTGCGGGTCAAATAAAACACGCTTATTATTGCTTAAAAGTTATAAGAAAAGTCTTGGAGGGATGTGACTTTTTTGCATAAAATCTATAGTAGATTAAAAATATATTTCTAAATGGTTCGAAAAGAAAAAGGAAGAGAAGCCCCTGTCGCTGTATTTTATTAAAATTTTCCCTAAGGAACGAGTGAGATTTCGAATTAATAAACATCAACTCCCCGGGGGTATTTCGGTCATGAAAAAGCTTTTCATAAAATACACCTGCCATTCGGAGTTGGCACATAGTGGTAGGTCTCTCCATTTGTGGTAGAATATATAAAGACGCACGCCACAAATGGTAGGAGAAGCTAGACCAAACACTGAGCTATATAGTGTAAGTGCTCAATTATTATTACTAAACATAAACTCCCTGCTCGCAGTACTAGAAATACGATCTGTTTGTGCTGTCTTGAAAAATGACTACAAACACAAAATTGTTTTTATTGTTTTTATTATGGATTTGAAATGCTTTATATAATGAAATTTCCTCACAAAGTTTCTATTTACTTTTAATGAATTAACCGAATCGTATATGTTCGTTGATTTCCGTTTCGTCAATTTTTCTAAACGCCAATTATACTCGGTAGGCAAATTTTAAAATGCGATGGTTTTTGTAAGGTGTATTTGAGAATATTCTATATATGAAAAAAACCGAAAATCCACGGGAATTTACTTTTTCTACATTGTTCAAGATTTTTTCAAGGAATTGTCTCTTACATTTATTTAATTGTTTTTAATGATTTTTACTAATACTTTTTAGTGAAAGATGTGGGAGAAGTTTACAGCACAACTTGTTTAAAATACTTTGTAAGACAGTGTAAATTTTTGGATCTCTGAACTCTCATTAGTTTTAAAAGTTTGAACAGCTTTAGTGTTTTCTCGAGTATTGAAAAATTAAGTGGATCTAGAAATATGTGCATATTTTTTTAAAACAATGAAAATTATTTAAGTTAAGTCCTTTCAAAGAAGCGTTATTCTGAGGCCCTATTAAATAAGACTTTCATAAGAAAAAACAAAATTGTTCAACATACAAATACATACATATTAAGTTGCATACACAGGTTACTAAATATTAATTTTTCCAGCTTATTTTGTGTAAATATTTCTCAAGATAATTAGCCCGAATTTCTGACCACTTAAAATTGTTCATTATGTATTCTTAACATCCAAATAGGCAACAAAAGAAATCAGCAATTAAATAAAGTGCATTTCCATTTGAAAATTTGAGTATGTTAAAAAAAATTCTATGAATACAAAGTGATAAAAAGAAAAGCTGAAAACCAACTTGATTTAATACAAAAAAAATTAACAATTAAAATGCAACAAATGAAGTACAATATAATGAGCGTAAGGAACCGTACAAGGTTTGCATTTGTTGGAGTCTTAATGAAAGTAAAAATAATACAATAGAAAAGCAAACAACTGATAAATTGGTCAAACGTAAAAAAACGAAACAATAGGGATTTTCTGGTTTCGATGTATTTTTTTTTCGAGAGCTCTTGTGCATTAAGAAAGTTATAATATTTTATCAGCAAGGCTGTTGTACATAAAGAAAATGTACAAATGTTCAATATTTTCAGAAACACGACAGAATTCGATGTGACGCAAACTGCCTATCTGTCCGTCCATGTATACAATATGGATGGGTAACTTCTATATGCGGGGCTTCGAGATTCGCATTTAAATTAAAATAAATTTTAGTTCCAAAAAAAGTGAATTTTTGAAATGGAAATTGCATCACAAAAAAATCGGATACAATCGAATTTCGTTTTTATTTTAATAATGAAATTCAAGTTTGAAGTAGCTACAAATTATTGCTGATTTTTGGCAATTTTTTTGGTTACTGTGTTGTGCATTTTCTATTGAGTTACATATGTATATGGAAGGAAATGCGGAAGAAAGGCCGTAAAAAAATTTCAGAAATTTACGGTAATTTGTTACTATTTCCTACCAAAAATTTAATGGACTACAAAAATTCAAACTTAAAAAATTCTAATTTTTTTTAAGTTTGAAAAATTGTTGAATTTATACAAATTTAAAAAATTTCGTTTATATCATATTTGTTGTAGAATGAATTGTATTAAATATGAAATATTAAAGAACATTAAATAACAAAAGAAAAATAAGTCAAGTTATCAAAATGTTAAGGTGACATTAATTTTACGGGTCCTGTAGATACAAATTTAATTTTTTTTTTAAATTTCTATTAACTGTTGATTTTTTTATAACTGTATTATTGAAATAACAGTTAGAATTTTTTGTGTATGCAATTTTATAGCTCATTAAATTTTGTTATTACAATGGAAAAGTTTCAAGTAGCTAAGGACAAGCTTTGATTTTTTAATTTTTTAGAATCTCTTCGGTTGCAATTGTTGCCAAAAAACGATTAAGCAACATTTATTTTTACTTATTTGGAAAAAAGTAAAAAAAAAAATATTTCAATAAATCAACTCTAAATCCTAGCTACATGCGTACATATATTGCACTAAGTATAAAGTAGGTTTTCTTTGATAATGGGCGGAATTTGTTGACAGTCACGTCCACGTTCTCTATAACATTATTTTCCAAAGATGCGAACACTTTTGTGTCTTCGTACATTCCAAAAATTTGTCAAATTTTTAATTTGAAAATATCACAGCATACATAACTGTGAACTATGGATTTCTGTAAACTCAAAAAAAAAAAAAATTGACGGCAATTTTTTAAATTACATTTTTTTAAATAAAATTATTATGAAATTAACTGTAAAACTTTTTTGTTATATTCCCCGTTTTATAAAAAACAGTGTTTTCATGAACGTACACGATACAAGAAAAATTTCTGATTAAAAAGTTTTAATTAATGCAAATATTTCGATTTTAACCAATAATTTTTTTCGATACAATTTTTATGTAATTAATAGTGGAGCAACGCAATGAATACGCAATTTAATTTATTTTCATATAATTGCAACAAGATATAACCGTGAAATATGAAAAACAACTTCTATATATAAAATAACTATAAAACAGAGAAAAAATGTAATTTCCTTTTTAAATTCCTTGACTTTAATTATATGAATTACGAGTACATAAAGGTATTTCCAAAAAAAAAATATATAAAAACAACATTTTTTTTTAACGTTTGTGATAAAAATTTAAACACGTATGCATGTATGTTTGCTAAAATATTACATATACTATATATTTAAAAGAAAATTCTGTAGAGTCCGATAAGGCATTCTTTAATTCGCCATAGGCCAACGATGCGAGCTAATGCGCTCACCAAAAGTTTCCTTCAATAAATTGATTGTTTCATTGGCTGTATGGCTCGTAGCGCCATCTTATTGGAAGGTCGTCCACATCAACATCCTCCAATTCAGGCACGAAAAAGTCATAAATCAGAGCTCTATAGCGTTCGCCATTGACTGCAACATTATGGCCGGCTTAATTTTTGCAGAAATATGGACCAATGATTCCCTCTGCCCATAGAGCACACCAAAAACAGTAACTTTTTGAGGATGTAACGGCGTCTCAACAATGGCTTGTGGATAGTCATCACTCCAAATGCCACAATTTTGTTAATATTTTGTTTAATTTGTTTATTTTAATTTTTTATTAATTTTGTTAATAAATTTGCACGATTTACAAACGTTCGTTATGAAATGGCAAACCAAATTGAGTACAAATCAAGTAAGAGCTGTCAAAAAGTCAAATCCGAGAAAAGTATTGCCTCTAAAAAAAACAATCTTTATTAAAATCGCAGATATTTAAAAGCATTTTGTTGCCGGGTTTTTGGAACTTTATGTCGGCGCTCGTATGAAATATGCATGTATATTAAATAATTTAAAAAAAAAAAACTGCGTACATTTCATTGAAATCTGTTTCTCCTGCCCACATCTTTCCCTATGGCCTCCCCAATTTAATGATAAAAAATAGAATTTCAAAATAATAATCGCGCATCAGCAATTGGTGAGGTGGGTTTTTTTTTTTTTAATAAGAATGTACATTGTATGTATGTAGATGCTGATATGTGGATATTCTGCGTGTGGTAGTGGTAAGAAAATATAAAAAAGTATATGCAAATTGCATTAATTACGAGAGGATACCCAAATCCTCAAAATTATGTTTTATTATTTATTTCATTAGACTTTTTTTAATCATGAACTTTGTTGAATAGACATTCTTCTGACTGAATAAGAATATATTAAGGCATAATGACATTATAAACGCATATTTATGTATACATACATACATAATTATACGCATAAATACATATGTACAAATATGAATATCAAAAAAGGTCGAATACATTAGCCATTTATAAAAAGTTAGGCATAAATGAAAAATACTTCTCGCGTGCGTTAGTGCATATCTTTAGTTTTGTTGGGAAATTTTCAACTTTACGAATTCATTTCTAAAGCGAAAGAGTTGAAATACCACATACATATATAATATAATATAATAATAATTTTGACGCGTACACTATATAGCTCAGTGTTTGGCCGAGCTTCTCCTACCATTTGTGGTGTGCGTCTTTATATTATACCAAAAATGGAGGGACCTACAATTTTGTGCCGACTCCGAACGGCAGATGTATTTAATGAGATGCTTTTTCATGGCAGAAATACCCTTGGAGGTTTGCCATTGCCTGCCGAGGGATGACCGCTATTAGAAAAAACTTTTTCTATTTCCTTGCCCTGACTGAGATTCGAACATCGAACTCACCGGCATATCAAGTTATAGCACGCACCGCTACCAACTCTACCACAACGGCCACATACATATGTACAAATATTTAGGTAAGTATCAATTTGAAGAAAGCCTGACTCTTTGTCTTACATTCCACTTTTTAAATTTTAATTGGTTTTCAATTTAGGTACACAGAAATTAAGCTATTAAAGCCAAACTTAGAAAAAATCTAAATTGTTTTCCAAATTTTTTACATAACTTTTGAGTATTCGAATTTCCAATAATAAAGTGCAAGTTTAAAGCCGCTACAAATTACATTTTTCCCACAACAAAATAAATTTTATTTTTTTATAACATGTGTTTTTCGAATACGAGGAATTTAAAACTTTTTTGGTACTAATTTGGAAGTACGTTTCTTTGGCTATGGGACGCCAAGCCAAAATTTGTGATCGCAGGCAAACTAAATAATACGGTTCGTCTAAGTTGGGACGGCCCTCTGCGAGCCGATCGAAACCAAACGAGATTTTAGACAAGGTGACTCACTTTCGCCTAACGTGTTCAATTTGACGCTGGAAAGCGTAATAAGAGCTGCCAATTTGAATTACAGTGACAAAATCATGATGCTGCTGGCGTATGCGGATGATATTGACATAGTTGGCCTTAACAAAAAGCAAAATTGATTGGACAAAACAAAGCACCTTGTGACAGTTTCAATTTTGAAGCACTTAGTCAAGGATTTGGTATACCTTAGTTCCAGAATAAACACCAACAATAATTTCGGCCTCGAAATCAAGCGAGGTATAACACTTGTTTACAGTTGCAACTTTGGGCTCGGTAGACAATTTAAATGCAGAGACCTTTCATTGATCAGAGATGCGAAGATTTTGGGGGGCTTTCGAGTGACTATTCTTCGCAAGGTTTCACTTCTTGTTTTCGAGGGCAACGGTAACCAATGCAAATAGAAGGAAGAACTATTTACAATGTAAAATATTCAACGATTGGGGAGCTTGAACAAGTCGTACGTATGGATGATGTTACTGTGGTGAAAAGGCCTTTCAGCTCGGCATCCATGGATGGCCAACGGAAAAATGCTACCCGGAAAACAATACAACGGAAGAAATGCATGAGTGCCGGTATTTAATTTGTATGAGTAACTGGCATAATTCGCTAAGGAGTGCGGCTATTGGCGAAGTCCAAACCGTCAAACGGTGGAGTGGCAAAAAAGAAAAATAACCTTTGAAATTGGATCGAGCCACACAAATTGAAAATTATTTGTATTGCTGTCAAGGAAAAAAAGTAGTGTGTGGAAACATTTTATTAAAATTAAATACACTCACTTCGCATGTTCTATAAACAAAAATTGTTTTCTTCAGCCTTATTTTCAGTCGCTGTATTAAGGCATAGAGGAAACTCTAGAAACTCTATGCGACACCACTACATTGACTCTTTCCGCTGACTCTTTCCACATTTGTGCGTTACCTTTATTTTAAATATTTGTGCGCAATACATTTCGCCACATTTTCCCTTGACAAGTAATATGTCATTCTGGTCGATGTGGATTCAAAATGTCGCCGCGCTGCCGTGCGGTGCCATTCGTCTTTGTTGAATAAGCTACCGAGTAGGTTGTGCCGTCTTGGTGTGGGTGGCTCTCATACAAATCTGCTTGTCACAGTTCCCCGTTAGGGGGATATGAATGTACATTTTTATCCGTTGCCGCAGTGCTTAGTTCGCAATCTAGTTTGTTTTTGCATTTCGAAATTTATTTTTTATTTCTTGCGCCATGGCGATGTTTGTTATATTTGCTTGGTTGGCAGAAAAAATTAATAAAAAATGCTAATTTGAATTTGTGAGCGCGCAAAGGTCTTCCTGTCACTTTCATCTATCATCTTACCAATTTGCCTTTTTTAGCCTCGAAGGCATCACGCTAGGCAGTGTTTGTATGAGCCAACGTTTTGTTTGGACTTCGGCTACCGTCGGCATTTAATGCTGATATGATCGCATTGTGTTGTCGACATAATGTATTTCTAAGTATCCTTTTTTTTTGCAAACCCAGACCAATGAACCCACCTTTTGTTATAAATAACTGTAGCCGCAGTATATTTGAAGTAAAGTAAAATGATTTATGCAAAATAGTCGGGTAAACTCGTAGGTAGTACGCCGTCAACACACATTATATTGAATAGAAATGTGTGTATGTATGTACGAGTATATTTACATAGAGAAATGAAAAATCCAATATATCAGTTAACTGGTTATTTACTTTTTTAAAGCATAATCCATTTTTTTTTTTAGATTTTGAAAGATTTATCTGCATTGTACTCTCTATAAAGCTATTTAAATTATTGTCTACCTTCAAATAATGAAAGACTAATTTTTTGCGAGTATTTAAAACAAGTTTGACAACAACTAAATTACTCAATAGTCCTTGTCTAAAGTTTAATGTATAAACTTGTAATTTTTCTCTACCCAATCGCAATTCTTGCAAGTGTTCCACAAGGTTCTGTCCTCGGTGTGCTGCTCTGAATAGTTGCGACCGATGAAGTCTTACGCTTGTGGTTGAAGAGCGAACGTGTGTGCAGTTGGCCGCCACAAATATTGCCAAGTCGAACGACAGCAGGCTTAAGGAAAAAGGTTTGCAACCAGCCATTCAGAAAATTGAAGGTGTATCAAAAACAAGTGGAAAAACTAAACCAAAACTCTGAATTAAAATGTTTTAATGCATTTTATTTACATGCATGTGTGTTGAATGAATTCACCTTGGCGTTAATAATCACGTTTGTGTGAAGCTAGCGGTACCAATCGACTGTGTAAACTTTGAGTAAAAATTGAGATATCTCAATGAAATTTGGTACATAGAATGCTCTTTGGACAGGGTAGGTTGGTATTGAAAATGGTTAAAATCGGTGAATAACCACGCCCACCTCCCATATAACGGACATTTTTGAAAAATGCAGTTTTTTTTTTATCTATTTAAGCAAATTGAGTGAAATTTGGTATTTGGTATTTATGAAATTTTGAAAAAGTATCTTAATAACAGAATTAGGTATGGTGGCAAAATTTGGCGGACATATTGTCCTTGATATCGCTATTATTTTTGTCAAACTTTTTGCAATCGGATCATAATTACGCCCACCTCACATATAGTAGAAGTTTTGAAAAATACAAAAATGATGTTAAGTGCGATTGTAAATAAGGAAATTGAACTTTTATGAAATTTAAAAAAATGGGAGTTGCCACGCCCTTTAATGATAAAATGTATGTATGTATCTCAATAACGGTGCCTAGGTACGGTCACTAAAGTTGGTAAAAATATTGTCCTTGATATCGCTATTATAATCGTAAAAAAATTTTGAAATCGATCCATAACTACACCCACATACCATATAAAGGAAATTTTGAAAAATGAAAAAGAACTTCGTTTTTTGGTATCTATTGGAACAAGTTCGGTAAAATTTAATATTTTTGTAGTTTGAAACAAAAAAACTGGGTTCTTATAATATTTTGAAATAAGACCGTGGCACTGCCCATATAATAATAAATTACGAGGGTATACAAAATTCGGTTTCACCCGCATTTAGCTTTCCTTACTTGTTTAAAATAAAATCGGTAAATATCCCTCTTATAGATTTGCGAGCTCTCAGGGAAATGGTTGTAGATATTTCACTTGCTGAATCAGTTTAAACAAAATTTTATTTCAAAAACTTGAATCTATTTCTTTTAACAATTAAAATTTATGCATAGTCTGTAAGACACATCCCGTTAATTGACTGAAATAAAAAAATAAACATTAAATGCACCAATATTTTTAAATCTGTGAAAATTTTTGAAAGAACTAAAATCCCATTTTATAAATTGTTCAATTAAAAATGTAAATAAGGAAATATAAAATTCTTAATTTTGGATATAGTATTTTTTTTTTATTTATTTATTTATTTATTTTAGTCAAATGAATACAATTCTTCCTGACTATAAAGAAAAAATGACTTAAATCTAATTAACTAAGTGATTATAAAGTAACGCACGGATTATACCTATTGGAACGGACAGATCCAGCCTGGGAACTCGGTTTAATTCTGATTGAGTTCTAGATAACAGAGCATTTTCAGCATACTTAGATTTAGCAAATTTTATATAAAATAAATTGACACTTCGCAAGTTATGACAAGGAACATTAAAAGACAATCTTTCAAGGAGAGAAGGGCAGTCAACTATACTTTTCACAATGTTGACAACGAAGGCACCTGAGAGGTACATACTTCTGCTGTGCAAGGGTTGTAAATGCAGGCGAAGACAACGAGCTTCGTAAGAAGGGATAGGGTTGGAAAAATTCAACGAACGTAGTGCATCTTTTAAGAAACTTTTTTGTACTCGCTCTAACCGGTTTATATTAAATTTTAAATAATAAATGCATTAAATGTAATAAAATACAAATTATGTTGATAAATATTTATAATATAAGTTCACAATTTTATTGAGCTCGAGACTAGTTTATGGAAGATTTTTATTTGGAAAAACAACAACAGCTTTTTAATGGTAGAAGTTATATTACTATTTCGGAAATAACCACATTTCCTCATCAGACTTCTTTTTATTTAATTAATTATATTCTTTCTAGGCTTTGAAGTAGGGACCACGAAGTTGCAGAGCCAACACGCTACATGCTACGCTTGCCAAGTGGACTGTTGTGTTTTTTTTCCATTTTCCTATTTTTTATGTACATACTTATTTATTTTTATTTTTTAATAAATATGTATTTTTTTTTTGGAAATTCGTGTCTTATTGAAAATAAAACTAATTAAAAAATAAATATATTTATATGCAAGCAAATAAATTCGATTTGTTTACTTTGTGGTCGATTTAAAATTTTTCTTAATACAAAGAATATTTTCCGATACAATTATTCAACTGGCAAAACAGTAAAGAATGTATGCATTAGAAGCCCCATATTAAAAAAGTGAGTTGGCGCTAGTTAGATGAGGTCGTTGCTAGCTTTTTGCTTGAGTTCGATTCCGGTGGCAGAGCTTAATTTTTTATTTATTTTTTTTTTAGTTATTGTAATCACTCATATTGAATTATATCTGTAAAATATTAAATTAAATTTTAATAAAACTAAAAATTGTTTTTGCTGTTTCATTTATTTGCAAATTTACTGACACTCCATTGGATTTGGTCAAATAAGTTGACATACTCGACGTGGAAGATGGCTGTAACGAATTCATTCTTATTGTGCCAGTTAGCATAACATTTGCGCCTTACCTACAAATTAACGTTCTCTGATAATAATATTGATTTTACATTTCTTACTACTCACTTCAAAATGTTCAAATAATTCAAATTTAGCATTTTGCAACGTTGGAAGACTTTACTAAACTAAAAACGCTGTTCAATGCACTTTTTTTTATAATAATTAAAAAAATATAATTTTTCAATTCCACACTTTAATCCGTTCATAAGTTTATGTATATTTTGTAAATGTATGTGATTAAAATAATCCGCAGCGAAAATTCCCCCGTTCGGGAAAATATACCATTGAAAAGCAATTATCATAAATTTAATACCTTATTGTTATTAATGCTAATACTTGCCAACGGCTAGTAAGCGGCAATATCATCATTAAAAATTAAAAACAAAAAACATTTTTATACCTGCGGGCTAAAAATTGCATTAACTTGCGTGCAGTGTACGCGCGTACACTTCCAAATCACTGTTTGTGGGCGTGCAGAGGCCAATTGCTGTACGATTACAATTAAATGAACATTGCGTTTAAAATCTAGTTCACGCTGTGTGTTGGCTAAAAATATGCTGGTGGTTGTTGTTGTTGTTGTACGTTGCAACGTGACACGCTGTTAAGTGCTCGGCAAGCAGGCAACGCGCGCGCAGCTGTTGGCGCAGCAATTAATCTGCTAATGGTTTGTAATTTGCAAGTATACATAGGTATGTAAGGTTTATAGCAAATAAATAGCAACCAACCTGCGCGCTCTGCCTACACTCGAGTGCACCTACATACATACATACAAAAATTGAATCACTACTACGCATGCAGTACACATGCATTTTAAATGCAATCGCCATTTGTACTCGTACAAATCAAATACATCCCAAATAAACCAAATCAAACAATGCCACAATTGCCGACTTACCAAAAATGAACAGCAAATTGCTCCACACTAAATTATTGTTAAGTTGTGAATGACCTCAATTGTCGCAGCTGCTGCTAGTGTTCTGAGCCGTTCGCCAACATGGCGAAACTTCCGGTTGTGGTCATAGTAGCTTCGACGTCTACTCGTCCGGGCTTGGCGAGACGTGCGACGTGAATTAGCTTTGTATGTGATTTTAATTTGATTGCAATCGCATTTGCATACATTTTGCCAATGTCGTTTGCTCGATCAATAATTAAGCGTTGGTCAATTGCACACCTGCCCACTTCAACACTGTGCACTTTTGCTAACTGCTGCGCTACCCATAAAATCCATTGGACATGCAGAAATGAAATTAGTGAATGAATGTTCTTTGGTTCATGTTTAGCAAGTTTTTACGCATATTTTTTTATCGAACTAACCGTGCAAACAAATAAAGTGTCCATGTTCTATGATTACATAACACAAAATTTTACATATGATTTGTGGTTGTGTGGCAAGCACTTCATTTGCTGGTTAGCGCAACGCGACAATGTGTGCACTCTTACGTTGCGAGTGTGTCGGCGGTTTAATTGCCTACATGGCGTATGAGTGACATTAATTAAGTTTCATGTGTGCATTCGCTATGAGCTGCATAACTTGGTGCTCTACACCGACCGCCAGTTGTATTTATGACCGGCGAATTGAGTTATTGAATGTATTGGAATTCGATGTGTGCACTGAATTTGATTATATATTTTATTGAGTTGAGTTAAATGAGAGTGCACAAACCAACAATGTGGAGCACAACTTATTTCATCTGAGAAATGTCGCATATGTATTGATAAAAGATATTGCTATTGACAACCAGCAATAATAGTCTATTGGAACAATCGCTTGTGTGGATGCTATACGACAGAGGCCTCTGTTCCTAATGATTTGTACTCGCAAATTTCTTATCTGCTGAAATGGCAGATGTATGCTATAAAATTTCAAAGCTGCATCCATACAAAGGTGATTTATTTTGTACACATACGATCTTATTTATATTTATTGTTTATATTTTACTTATAATAACATAACATAAAGAGGTAATGATACAAACTGTTATATCTTAATAAAGGGTTGCATGGTAGCTATGTATGTATATGTTGCAGTCGTCCTATCTGACCGATTCATACTAATCATCAAAACATAAGTAAAAGACGCATACACACTAGGGATGTCAATTTTTGTCATTTTATTGATCCCGGGATTTTCGAGAACTGAAAAAATAGTTCCGGGACAACCCCAGGATCCTGAATTTAGGGAAGTTTTGATTTGTAATTGTTAATTTGTAAAAAAAAGGAAACACGTTATAGACTATTACTATTATAGTAGTATTCAAAATGAGTATAAAAAAGAAAAACACTTTGTTGTAATTCATGCATATATTTATGGGTCTTTTCAATCCCAATAGAAACCAATAAACAAAGTAATTTACTTTGCAAGTCCAAATATACGAGTACATATTTGGTAAAGCAGCAAATGCATATACAGTAAAATTATTTTTAATCACTGTTTGAGATTCTATTTCTTGATAAATCATCGTTTATTTACACATATTTAAAATTGAAAATAAAATAGTCGTTTTTTTTTTTTGCTATTTATTTATATAAAAAATGTTATTGACAAATTACTTATACACTTTTGAATACTTGTATATGTTTGATAATCTATAAAGAACACATAATCGGAGATAAAATATTATATACAAATCAGGTAAATATTAAATGCATCATCATTTCTATTTTAAACAAGACAGAATTATTACTTCTTTGATCCTTGAAATGTGTTTATTATAAAATTTATTACTCAAAGTAGATTTCTTAATTTATATTTTCACAGCATAAAACTTCAAGCGATGCCACATTATTGGTAAGACATTAAGCTTGAAGAGTAACTTTGTTGACTTGATAAATTTCGACAGTGCTTTTGGGTTAATTAGCGCTTTCTCCGAGAGACTTTGTAGAGTTGGTCTGCCAAGTGTGCGAAGTCTTCTTCTACTTATGGCCTTGTTACACGTAACGAGTACTGTGGCGAGACAGTATTCTGGCCGAGTATGATACTCGGTCGAGAGAGTTGCGTTGGCGAGTAGAGGTTTACACGTATTTTGTTCATCTAGTTAGACAGTGAAATTTTTCAGTAATCCGCAGATGAAAAATTCCACAAGCATTGGTGCAATTTATAATTTTGAATAAATTTCACAGTTGTATCATAATTCCACTTATTTGCCATTTCAATTCTTTCACAATGCAAAATGCAATTGAAACTAAATAAACAACATAATAATCGACCGAGTGGCGAGTGAAGACCGAACGCGTGTTCACATGCAACGAGCGAGTCAGTGATTAGCTCAGAAGGGGCAAAAGAGTGAAGAAAAAAGAAGCACTCGGCCTAGTAAACAAAATGTGATTCTAGTGACTCTCTCGCCACTATACTCGCCCACTGACTCGGTTCATTACTCGCCTTACTGTTTAAACGAAACGAGCACTCGGCCGAGTCACTGTCTCGCCGCTCTACTCGTTACGTGTGATCAAGGCATTAAAGCTGGGCATGGCAAAGTAGGTGTTCCACGTTCTCTTCTTCTTCGTCACAACTGCGACAGTGCTGAGGAGCATTTACTCCTAGTCTTTTCGCATGAGTACCGATTAGACAGTGACCTGTGAGGGTTCTTGTTATGTTAGAGACTTGACTTCTTTTTAGCCCCAGAAGGGTTAATGTGCCCCTTTTTTCGTAGGACGGACACGTGAGTTTGGAGATTTTGCAGTGTGGAAGAGTACTCCAACGTTCATTCGCAACCTTTGTGGTGTTGTGCTTAACTTGCAGTTTAAAAGTGGCAAGTTGTATACCTATCCTGTTCCTACTCGAAAGCATCGGGGTGGTCGTACCTTTTCTTGTCAGTTCATCCGCTTTGCAGTTGCCCTCAATATCGCGGTGTCCAGGCACCAATATGTGTTGAATTCTATAATGCAGATCCATCACGTTCAGAGATCTGCGAATATACTTATAATACAAGTTTTATTAACTTAAATTTCTATTAAATTATTTGTTTCGAGAGTTAAAACAGACCGTGATCGCGGGATTACGGGGTCCCGGGATTGACATTCCTAATGCACAACGAATTTGTGAAAAAATGTTTCTAAAACTAAGGGACTAATTCATGGAGCGTACACGAAAAAACTGTCACTCTTAAAAATATTTTTTTTAAATAAAATATTGTGTTATCATAAATAACTAATACAAAAAGACTCAATTAGAAGAGTTCATAAAATTTTCTGACTTTGCCGTTGACAGATTCTCTCATCTCTTTCACTGTTTTTTGAAAGACTTGCTCTGAGGCCGAAAATTAAAACGTATGAAATGCTATTGAAGTGGCATTTTTGAGTGGATGAGCGGTGCCGCTCAGGAATAAAACATGTTCTAAGTTTAAGTTAATCGCTGTGCGGAAAACAGTAAAAATTAAAAAAAAATTATACCGATAAATTATAACCGCTCAGGAATGCTGTTCATTAATAAGCTGCTCATGCCGTTCATATTCGGCACTCAGCAGCTCATTGCGTGGCCGCGGCCTTTCTTTTGTGATTTATCATAGCCCAATACCACTCTATGGGAAAAATTTATATTTGCACCGTAACGTCCTATCAGCGATTATGAAGCACTCAAATGTTCAAACCAATTCTGAATAGAAACTCCCGGGAATTTTTCAACCTTTCCCATGCTCAAGCAATGGGAGAAAGGAACCATTTCTATCGCGCACTTTTTGTCTTTAACTAAGCTGCCTTTCTTGCATTTTTGGGTATAGCTGGAAGAAGTTCCTCTTAAAATCAGTCACCACAACAGAGAGACGGAAAGGACTAGATTGATTCAGCTCATCGCCCTTCGATGTATTCTTTAATGAGCTGTTATCATCTGCTTCTTGTTCTAACAATTATCTGTTGAAAGAAATAATTCTACCACATTTTCATGAAAGTTTCGATTTGGTTTCAGTTTTCTAAAAAGTCTTGTAAACACATCGTACCAAAAGTTATAAAGCATTTAATTTTCAGAGAATGTGAAATTAACCCCTTTTCCAAATTTCTTTGAATAAAAACTTTCAATTTTCGAATTTTATGCAAATTTACATGCCAATGTTTAAGTTTAAGACCTTTTTTTTTAACTCTAATGTCACTTGAATAAAATGTATCGGTTGGGGAAGCTCGAAAATAAATTGCTGCAAAATAATTTGTCCACCAACGAACTACATATGTGTAGGAAACCAAAGTAGAGCGGGAAAATTGCAAAAAATCACTTTCAAGTGACCGTGAATGTGCTCAATTGTTTCGAAATTTACAAAGGCCAATTCAGCGGTAAACATTAAGCACAGAAAAAAAATTGTGTCCGGTAATACTTTGCTAGTTTGTGGTTTCCCTTTATTGTACCCATAAACTGTTGTGAAGCAAAAAAAAAGGTAAAATGCTGCAGGCAGGGCAGCCGACAACAGAATTCTAGATGAGTGTTTAACATACAAAAAATGAAAACAAAGTAAATTTAATTCTTATGATGCAATTTTTTAAAATTACTGTAATTTTTTCAATTAACTATTGGCATCGAATGGGCTGAAAAACAACTGCGAAAATACTAATATACATGATGAAATGTGTGAGGTTGAACCGCTGAGAACAAGTTTTAGCATAATTGGCAATTTGATGTAATTTCATTGCGAAGCTAAAAACTTCAAGATTGATAGTTTATAAAAATGCGCCTGCTCCCGTTCCATGACATGTCTCAAGTAAAAGTAAACAAATTATTTGGAGAAAAGAAAAACGAAGTGAAGCCGACTTTTAATGTTAAACGCAAACTCTTCTGTGCGGTATTATTTGACCAATTGCATATTCTCGCCGAGGACCTGGTGAGTAAATACCAGTTTTGTTTATAATCAATATTAAAATCATTTATTTGTTTCCTGTTTTAACTGCAAAGCTAACTTTTTTCCTCAGTTATTTTTAAGTAAGCTACTTTCTGATCCTTAATTGTAAATTGTTTTAACTAAAATTAACTATGCACCGAGATTTAAATAAAATTTTCAAATTTATGTACTATATAAAATTGTTTAACACGTGGTTTTTGTCGAACATGAGTAAACAGGTTATAACCTATTTTGAAACATAGCATACTTTTTACAAAATATAATTGATTGAATAATAAAAGATTTGCTCAATAAGCAGCTAGCTCACTTACTCTTTATCAAACGGCTGCCAAAGCAAGGCATTCTGTTGTTGCCTCTTCAAAGTAGCGTGAAAATTAGAGAAAAATAAAATTTGTAGAACAAAAATTTTAATGGCATCACTACTTACTGCCTTTATTGCTTTTTGATTATTGGCTGACCTTTCGTGTTTTGACTGCGTGAATTCGTGTAAGTTTTCAATAAATTGATTTTATTCCGAAATATATGTATGTAATTAATTTCTTATATTTCTTATTTGCAGAGTAATTAATCTCAGCGTTCCTGTACATTGTTTATTTCGGCTGTTCATTATTATTATTTAAACAATAAAATAAATAGAAAACAAGAGCAGATACCCTTTTAAATTTAGTTTTACATGCAAAAAATGCTCCGATTGGTGTGTGCTTCGAGTGAAATATTTAAAGATGTTAACAAGCTTGGTAGGTAGGAATTCTAATTTAGTTTTTTTTACCAGTTGACTAAATCAAAGTGCCAAAAGCAAGTTGCAAATTGTGCACCAAATAGAAGAGCTCGATAGCGTTCACGAGGACGCGTTTAACGAAACATATTTCTAATGACTCTACCTCCACATAGGTGGATGAACTTGCCAGACTGTTCAAAACTGTGGCATGTACTTGGAAAACCTGAATGCGTGTTCACAACACTTAAATGTCTGCTTAGAGTTCAAGCAGCTTTTTTAGAACTAGAATATTGCAGTTAATTAAATATCTGAACAATTCGGTAAAAAATTAAAGGCGGTAATAGTTTATAGAAAAAATTCGTTAAATTTAATGTACATTGTTTTCCCTGTTCTTTGCCATGTTTAAATAAAATTTAAAAAATGTATTTTTAATTTATTTAATTTCAATAGCACGATAACTTTTTGATGAAAGCTTTGCACCAGCGAAATTTCTCTTTTTTCCTAACAAGGGCTTTTATTTTTGCCCTTTTCCCATCATTCTTAAAAATTCAACCTTTTGCTAGGGAGGGTCAAAATCAAGATTGTTGAGTAAGAGTTCCTTTACGTTTTACTTTACGATATTGACATTTAGCTGTTCGTGATGACGTCACATCATCAAAGTTTCTTTAAAATTCCAACCCGAGTGAAGTGAATATTTGGTGTTCTATTATTTTAAAAACGCAGCGCGATTTATTATATTATTCGAACTTATAAAGCAATTCTCCAATCAAAATGAGAATACGTTATTGATGGTGTGACGTACATGCGCTGATCGTAAACTATTTTTTTTAGCTGTCGGCGCAATCTCTTCTATATCAATCTTGTGTCAAAACCATAATGTCACTATTGAGCAAATCTAAAATAATTGAATCATGATTCAAACTTAAACACATTTATTTATTTCCATTAAAAAAAAAACTATTTCGAAAAAAAAAATTTTATTGCATGTTTAACCTCGATTTGGCTCTCAAAAATTAAATTACAGAATGTTTAACAACGTCAGAAAAATTATGATAATCGACGAATTAAGAGAAGGCGAATTCATTTAAGGTGTTCTTTTACTTTAATACGTTTATTTGGTTTTTATTTTTGAGCGTTCAAAATGTAAGAGAAACGAAAAAAAGCGAAAGGGTGAAATGACAAATTTAATAAATTCAATCTTCAAGTGAACGATGGACTTATTGTGAAAAAATAAATATAATCACTTTATTATGTCCAATTCTTTCAAAGTGGTGTAATCGCTACAAAAACAAAAGAAAATTTTGTTAAAATCTATGTAATTGTTTAGAACAAAAAGAGAAGAGAAAAATGTAAATAAGTTTGATTACCACATACAATTTTTTTTTAAATCATGCTGATATAAAAGCTGACACACAAACACAAAATTTAAAAAAAAAATGCACACTTCAAGTACTATTGAAATTATTTTTTAACACTTTTTATATGAAGTGAGAGTAAACAAAGTGTAAACAAACATGAGAGTTTTGTCAATCACGACACTGAAGTAATGAAAAAATTAAATTCGCCACTGAATTGACATCAACTTGAATGAATTCGGGTTGCGTTTTAAAACGTTGAGCTGAGATGAGCGATTAAAAGAACACATCGAATTTGTAATAAAAAGTACAAATTGAAGGGTCCAAACTATTAAGTACAAATATGTTTATCCAGATAATAGATTTTTCCGTGTCCTGACTACAGACTGTATGTATATATGTAACTAGTTTGTTTGTTAAAATCAAAAGTGGAAGTAATATGGAAAGGTCGCGAGAGGGGTTTGAAGTCCGCCGCCTCGCAAGCTACGTCCATGAACATAAAATATGTACACGTATTTGAAAGAGAGCCAGTATTCAAGTACGAGTATATTAAACCTTCGAGGTGAATAAATCTCTTTCGGCACTCAGGTGTGAGCATGCGCTTATGCATTAGTGTAACGACTCCACTGAGCATACCGAGTGCAGTGACATCAAACCTATAAATAACACAAAATCAAATATTAATAAAATACACCAAATTGGTAGGCGGCCATTGGCAGGAGCGAAGCGCAAGTAGCTGTAGTATGATTGCTAGAGAAGTGAGTGGTTTACCACATTGGTGGGCTGCCCCTTTCGTGATAGCTGTGGTCGTCGTCTGCCAGCTTATTTATGTATGTTTGTTATTGCGATGGGTGAAGAGAAAAAGGACGAGAGCAGAATTAGAGGTTTTTTGTTTCGGTTTTCGCAACCCATTGCACTTTTTTTATTGTTTGTGTTTGGCTTGGTTTGCGTTTTTTTTTTTAAATTTCTTTGCACTAAATGTTTATTTATTGAACAGTTGTTTCGTGATGATGTGTGTTGAGAAACTTCAGCTTGGCTGCTTTCACTGGCAGCTCTTTGATTTTTCGATTTTACGATTTACGATTTGAATTAACATACAAACATACATAAAATATTTGCTTAGTGATTTATAATTTCTGTACCATTTGATTTGGATAAATATAAATATCACTTTGGAAAGCTATACAAAAAGGAGATTTGTAATAGGCTCATGTCTACATATATGTTTGTACATACATACGTTATAAATATTGATAGAAAAATAATATGGGGCTATTTATTAGAACAAAAGTAGCCAAAAAAAAAATTGAAAATTGATTTTAACAAGCTCAACATTTAACAAAACTTAAATATTGTTGTTGAAGATATTTATTCGTCGGCTTTTCAAACTCAATGTGAGATCATCCTCAAGAATTATTGTTTGTGCTTGGTGGACTGTCAAAGACCGATTATCAAAATACATTAAAAAATATTTAAAAATGTTTGCCTGTCTTTCTGTCAATTGAACGCAATTCTTACCGACGGTCTAACTTCAAATACAGGCTCCATTTTACCGCAGTAAAGTATCTTATTCTTACACTTTAAACTAAAAAACTCAGTAGATGGCGCTAGAGTCGAATTATTTATGAAAGTCGTATTTATGTTTGGAGTTTTTCAAAATCAAAACATATACACAAAACACTGAAGAGCAGAAATAATAAAGGAAAAGTGGAACCACTTAGTGGCTCTATAGTCGAGTTTCTCATTAAAGTTCTATTTATGCAACGAGTTTGTTCAAAATCAAACTTTATATTACTCACGTCACGCGCGTCACTGATTATATTCTTTAGACTCTTTTTTATGGAAAGCTACTGAATGGTTGGGTGTTAAAAGTTGGGTAGTTCATGAACTAGTTCATACATTGAATAAGTGTATCGAAAAGACTGAACGCTATGTCGTTCGAAAATTAAAATGAACTAAAATTTAATAACTCTTGCGTTGTATTTACAAATTACCCAAATTTTAAATAATGATCATTCCTTGAGAAATTAGTTTAGGTTGCTTAATATTACAAAGTTTAAAAATATCAAATTAAATTATTCTTGGCTTCTCAAGGAATAAGTAAAAATTTTATGCTTTGCCCAATGATGTTTACACTTGTTGGCGCTTTGCGAACTTTACGGATTCACGACAGCTTTGAACGAGTGGCGATGCTCCTTCTTTTTTAGTTTCTTTCAAACTTAAATTCAGCAGGTCATTTTGAGTTTTTCGAGCTTCGTCAGCTATGTACACCGTTTACGACTTTGCAGCCTTTTCCTTAAAAAATGTAAGGTGCGCTTAAAAGGTATGTACATGCAGGATACAGTTATAAAAATGAAAAAGGAAAAACCAAACGAACTTCTGAACCCAGTATGAGAATAATCAAAATAACACATTTACCTTTACATAGCTCCTTTTCATGTCTTAACAAAAGGCGCTATTAGCAAATTAAGCATACTTTGCAGACGATTTTCATGTTGAAACATAAGTATGCACATATGTATGTAAGTTATCACAGTGCGCCAGAACAGCTGAAGGACTACATATCAACAATGCAATATCGTGCAAAGACGAAAAAAATGTAAGTCGGAGTTTTCAATTAGAGAACTGACTTCTTTCAATGCAGTCTACTCAATTTCTATATTTGCAGTATAAAAATTTAATTTCTAAAAAACAACTTACAAACACAGTTCTTGTAAAAATAAAGGAAATCATTTAACCACTAATTTAATTGTAAGATTTTTTATGTTTGTTCTGTAAAGTATATTCTTTCATCAAATATACCTTAAAATAGAATGGTCTTTGGTTGTCGGTAATATGTATTATAAAAAGGGTCTGCTTGTTATTTTTTAACATTTAAAACTTTCGGAAAATATTAATTAATCACGTAGGTAATCAAACTGTTTACACAGTAGTTTAAGCTAATGATGCGCAACTTTGCCTTCATTTGCCTATAGCGGCTTTCACAGGATCACGCTTGTTGATGCTAAAGCTCATGGTATGTTTACAAGTTATCAGTTAAATATAAATGAAAAGGGTGAATATAAATAGATTAAGGTGTTACTGAAGTCTTGTATAATCAAGTACATTTGTTTTATCTTAACAGCATGTTCTGAACTAATTATGGCGATATCTTCTGATAATCGGAAGCTTGCCAATGAATTTTGAAAATATTTTCCAAAAGCGCTATTAAGCTGTAAACTTAAATCATGAAGTTAATTAATTATGAGCTTTCAGACCGATTGGTTTTTTTTGAGAAAATTACTTGGAAAAACAAACAATGCTCAAAGCGATAAAAATCATATAACTATTGCGGAGAAGATCACATCCCTCATCAGACTTCTATCTCCTTGGCTCAAAGCCGGAGTCAAACCCCGAATAAAAATGATAACAAACACAGTACAACATTTTTCAGTTCATTCTGAGAACTGTATGTGAAATGAGACCCAAAAAGAATAATTTCTGCATTATTCGTTTTGTCTTCCTACCTGCCAAAATATTTTTAATATCGATTTGAAGTTAGTACTATCGTATAGGGGAATTTATCACGTTTTAGGCCCTGTTGTTTGACATACATAGCTCGACAGCCACTAGCCCGATTTAGTTGAAATAAATTTTAAAAAATTTAGAACTACAATTCCCTTAATCTGCTCATATATTATTTTCCTATACAAGCAACGGTTTCCAATTTAAAAATAAGCGCATGAAGAAAAAATTAAAAAAAAATGTAAATTCATAAAAAACACAAACCGGAAATAAGTTTCAAGTCTAGTTACTTTTTCGCAAAGTCACATAACCTATGAGCAAAATGAGATAAAGATCATGAACATCGATGAACGCGATTCGCTTTTATTCGCAAGTGAGCAAATTTTTGAAATTCATAGCTTCAAATCGATATTAAAAATATTTTGGCAGGTAAGAAGACAAAACGAATGATGCAGAAATTATTCTTTTTGGGTCTAATTTCACATACAGTTCTCAGAATTGAGGTGGCAAATCATGTGTTGTACTGTGAAATTAAAACAGCGACGACATGAACTAGAAATGTCTCAATTTGGCAATTTGGCATGTACTCGTGTATACAAATATTGGCTATGTAAAATCATTTTAAACAATTACATTGCCTCAAATCGGTTCAGAACCGATCCGGTGTTTGAAGCGAGCCGATCAAAATGTTCTTGATGGTATTCACATGAATTAAAAATGAAATAAATATATTGATTATTGTAAACTAAGTAGTGATTTCAATCTTATATATGAATATTTATCTGAAGACTTTTGTTCCGTTTCATTGGAATAATTTTACGTGGCGCGTCCCAAATCTAACGCACAACACATTTCTGGAAGAATGAATCGCATTACAAAATACGCTTCTAGCTCCTCAAGCAATAGCATATAATAAGGCTTACATCTTTAAGTATTAGTTTAGATGAATTTCAAGTGAAATATTCGAACTTTTGATTCGCTTTAGTGATACTGTAAAACATGCAGTGGCGAAATTATTGGCGCTAACCTAAAACGCTCTGAACGAAAGCAAAATGCAATGCAGACAGATTTATTACTCACCAATTGTATGTTTTTGGTATTGCAGTCAATGCTTCTGCAGCTGCTATCGTCTATATATATTTATGTAAATTTTAGCTTTTTATAGAAGCTTATTATTCGACGGGCAAACGGGACGGACGACCCACCGTCCGAAATATTTCGAAAGTCTAGTGTAGGCATATTTTTTTATAAAAATACTCTCCCTGCATTTTAATGCATTTAAATGCTATCTTAGTAATTTTTATGATTCTTTATGAGCTTATAACGTGAATTGGCCAATGTTTGGGCGTGTCTGTTGGCAGTCGAGCTAATCATAATGACTCTACCGCTGTATGCGGCATAAACACAAGCACCAGGGTTGCATTTTGGCACAATTCAAAATGTGTAGGTGGCGTAAGTTTATTTTTTTGCGCAGTCCACCAGCTAAGTGCCTAACCAACTATGTCGGGGTGGCATTAAGTTGAGGTCGTAAAACTTTTGGGGCCTGCAATAAAGTTTTCATATTCTGAATACTTATGGCATAAGCACTATGCAATATTTGAACTTAAGTACATATTTTTAATATGCACGTATAGGTTCATAAAAGACATACTTGCATATATCAAGTGCAATTGAATGAACGATTTGAGTACGATAAATATAGTGAAAGTGTTTTTCGGCGTGCGTTTGGAATCGCCAAATGTATAGTACATATACAAATACAAAATATATGCCAACCCACATACGAGTGCATTTACAATGGATAGCCATTTAAAGCAGACATTAAACAAACTTGGCCATAATAAATGTTTGAAATTGTAACAGTTAAAACGTGTTCTCAATTCTAAAAGACTATATGGAAAATTACATTGGTTCCTGTTTTAAATATACGAGGTTGCAACAAACATGTAAGAGTTGCCGTCGATTCATACAAAAATCTTGAAACTGTTTGTTTTTTCTTTGTGCTGGCGTATTAGAAACGCAAATCTTCGATTGTAGTGCCAACATCAACATAAACAGATTTAAGTTTATTTGCAACATAAAGAAATTATTTTACCACCGCTGTTCAACATTTTTTTTTTGGACAACTTTAAATCTTTTTCTTAATTTTCAAGGGCCTTTAGACTGAGACTACATACACCAGACTTTGTTCTCTCACGTTGAAATTGAGAAGCTATATCAAGGGAAATTCAATAGGTAAACACAGTAGAAAATTTTAAAATGCTCTGTGTATTGCGATTTTGCTTTATAAGCTTAAGTTTCAAAAATATTTTAGAAACAAAATACACAGTGCTCATAAATTTTCTTTTTCATTTCCTCTACTTCGCCTCCCTTTTTAATATGCTTTGACATTGAGCAATATTCAAAAAAAAAAAACTTTTTACTTTGTTCGAATAAATCCCGAGTGTAAATGACCTAGCGGCAACTTGCAAGAGATTAACACACAATTCGCTCTCAAACAGAAAAATTTCAATATGTAACACAAACTTAAAATTTGCAGAAACTTCAAGTTTTGCGAACTATTGAAATATGTATGTGCAAACGAAATATTGAATTAAAATTTTCATTCTTAAGTTAAAAATAAAAACCGACATAAATAATTTCCTGAAACATTATACTAAAAGAAACGAACATTTAGTTTTTTCCCGCATGTTAAACAATTCCTTTTTGTAAGTTTTACCTTCAAGAAACTTAAAAACAAATTTCTCAGCTTTTTTTTTTTTTTTTTTTTTTTGAAAATTTGAGACTTTCAGCTAGAGATGATTGCTTTTCCTCGCTTTCACGTTTTTTTCTTTTGTTTGTATTTTAATTTTTTGGGACGTGATCCTCACCAGGTCAAAATTAACATACTTCAATTTAGGAATAGAAGATTGAGACTGCTAAATGAATTCGGGCATATAAAGTGAGTTCTGAGTGACAAGTTGCAACCCAGTGCTTCATTTGTCAACCGAATCTCACTAAAAAACTCTCTGTAGCTCTCACTCTTATGATTACCCAAACAAATTTTCAACAACGTTCTTAAATTATTTTCATGCTGGTTTTTTTAAATTTCTAAATTTTTCTCTGATCTCTTATTAACTCCCTGATTTAAGGTTCTACAAAAATACTCCCTTTTATCTTAGCATAATTTATTTTGGAAAAATTTTCTTCCAAAATAAAAATCTATTCCCATTGCTTTAGATTGATTTGCAACGGGTAAATACTTCACATTTTTTTGTGCATGAATCAATGATGTAAGTGAAGGCCAAAAATAGAAGTCTGAGTTCTGAACTATTCGTTCCGTCCAAGTCATAGACACAAAACACGACATATGCATGATGGGCTCCTTTATTTCAATCAAGTTGTACAACAAATATGTGGGGCCCAAAATTTGCCTTGAAATTTAATATCGGTGATAGCTCGACAAAAACAAGTTTAGTGAAATGTCGTCTTGATTGTCAATTCACCACAAAGATAATACAAATAATTAAGATCATAGCGACACTTTCTCGACATCATAATGCAGTTAATAAATCTAAAGAATGTTTAGTAAAATCACTTATACAAAATTTTAATTTTTTCCCCAACGTTCCTTTTCCGTAGTACTGGTTATGAGTATAACTATATCTCTTGCTGAGGCTAATTGGAGCAAAATAATTTAAATTTAATAAAGAAGCCAGTTGAATGAAACGGTATTAGCTAGCCAAATGCATGTGGCATAACTATTGTTGACTCGTGTTATTAAAAATGATAAATACTTCGAAAAAAACATATATCAGAAGATCGTTAAATCTCCATGGAGAAAATATTCTATAAATGTCGCGACTATTATTTGCAATCCAGTCAGTGTTTTTCTGCAAAGTTAAATCTTTTTAAAATAAAAGAAATTTAAATCCATCAAATTGAAAAAACCTTTAGAGGAACCCTCCCTTGCACTTAGGCCGAGGGTGGCCCATTGTACTGCCATAAACGAATTCGCTCCTCAGTTCCCCTCTGACTGGGCCACAAACCATTTTGTTCACTTCATAAATTTTGAGGCGAGGCTTTGTAGAGTTGTCTGCCAAGCGGCGGAAGTCTTCTTCTACTTAGAGCTGGACGTTGGCAAAGTAGGTGTTCCACGTTCTCTTCTTCTTCGTTACAACTGCAACCTGTAAGGGTTCTGGTTATATTAGAGACTTCATTTATCTTTATATTATTCCTCCTCGAAAGGATCGGGGTAGTCGTACCTTTCCTTACCAGTTCATGCGCTTTGCAGTTGCCCTCAATGTTGCGGTGGCCATGTACCCATATGATCTGAATTCTATAATGCTGAGCCATCTCGTTCAGAGATCTGCGGCATTCAGTGAGAGACTTTGTATTATCTATACATGAATCTAGCGCTTTCAAGACAGTTTGACTGTTTTCAGTGTGTATGTTGATGGCCTTATGTATATGGTGTGGTCTTAATAAAAGTAGCTGTGGGTGTTTGTGAATATTTGTATGGGAGCCCAGAATTTCAGTGTAAGCAAACGTGCTCTGCATCAAATTTAAAGGTTTATACAAAAATAAAATTTCAAAACAAAAAAAAAACGTTGTGCCATAATTCTACCAAAAGCAACGGAGGCTTGCACTCACATGCAGAAAAGTTTAACATATTTCAATATACATACATACATACTATGTACATACATAGAGCTATTTTGCGTAAACTGCACATCAATTTATGGTTGGTTGAAATACCATTTTAATGCCCTCATTTTACTATTTAACGCTTTAACACTTTAACGATTATCCGATTTTTATTTCCTCGTGCAAGAGGTGTCGATAAAAATATACAATTTACATTTTTTACTGATATAATATTTATGTACATTTATTTATGTGCATAGCCTCTTTCCGCCTCGTTAATAGATACGTTAGCACTTAGAACTGAATGTGGTCGAGGCTACAATTCGGGTGGCTTAATGCGTCAAACGTATTTCGCACTAAAAAATTACTGAAATTTCAATATTAAATAATCATAAGAATGTATGTATGTACCCACAAATGTACTATACATTTCAATAAATCAAAATGTTGTAGAACGATTTCAATACGCGACGTGTGAAATTTATGCGTTGTACGCAATAAAAATTTCAAGGCATAAATCTGAAACGACAGAAAGACGCACGACACGATGTCGCGTCAAGCTGCCGGAACATATAAGCTTGAATATGTACGTATGTATGTATGTATCATTAATGGAGTGCTGCTCATTTTTAGGTTTTAAAATATTATAAACATATTTTACGAACACACTCGGAAAAACAAAAATTTATTTAAAGCAAAAATAATATAAACAAACTTTCTTTGTTAAACATATATACATATTTAAAAAAAAAACAATAATTTAAGAATGCTAAGATTTTTTAGTATACATAAATTACTTTAAATATTTGCATTAAAGTAAACTCACTTACGGCAACTTTGCAGTTCAGATTAATGCCCGAATTAAGTAGCTCAGTCTCATCTCAAGTCTCAAAATGAGCTAGAGATTATTGATTTTCCTCGCTTTAACGTTTTTTTCTTTTGCTTTTATTTTAATTTTTTGTGATCTGCTCATCACCAGGTCACTATTTAGAGACTTTCTTTGGAGAGTAGAGGCTTAATGAGTGCCAACTGGTCTAAAATTGTGACTTTTGTCTCTATTAGATACTGAGGCTGCTTACTTAATTCGGGGTTAAGAGTTAGTTTATTTTTAGAGTTGTGCTTTTTTTGGTTCGAATTCTATGTTTAGCGCTCCACGCTGTAGAAAGGATATTATTGTGCCGAAAATAAACCCAGAATAGGACGACCTATGTATATATTCGTAATATAAATCCTTCATAATAGTTATGTGGAAGATAAGAATAATAAGTCCAAGAACTTGCTCAGGATCATTTTGAGATTAGTTTCGTATATTTTTGGTACGTTTTAAGCACGTTTTCGACACGTTTTCGGTACACTTTTATTGTTTTTTGGAACTTCGATTGTAACTTTTTCGGTGTCTATTCAAATTTTTCTACTTTTCGCAATATTTTAGGTACTTTTTTCTGCTTGATTCAGGACGGTCCTTATCAAGCCGATAATAAATGTTTGCCTTTCTTCTTATTATTATGAAAATACTTTTATATTTACAAAATAAGTTTTTGAAGACTTAAAAATATTTACCTCGCTTAAACCTTTTATGAAAAGACATTTTAATATTATTCTTTAATCAATAGTTATTGATAACTTAAACAAAATGCATCTGACTGTAATTGTTATTGATTGACTTTTATTTATTTAATGTGGGCTACGTATTTTACTGTTAGTAAATTGATAATATTTTCAACTAAAGCAAAGTTCTCTTTAAGGAATAAGATTAATTAAAATTTTGCGCCTTTTTTTTAAGTATTCCATTATAGAATTTACTGATGCTAACATTAAAGCTTAATATACAAATTGCTCCCAAAAATATGTCAAACATTAGAAGCGTGAACAGTCTATAATATCAAAATATTGTGGATTTAATATAATAAAGTATTATTTTTCGATTTACCATTTTTGTATGAAAATAACAAAATAACTCTTATTTTCTTATAATTATCTTATAAATTCACTGAGAACAAAATTGATTGAAATTAAAAGAGAGATCGGAGATAGAGCGACAGGTAAAGTCCATTAGCTCTTATCTGAAAATTGTGAGATTTTTTCAATTTATAACTTTTATGCGACAAAGAACAAAATTTTGCAATGGACTATCCTTTTTTTTATAACCTAAATCTCAGACAGGTGTTGGAACTAATTGGCACTTGGAATTAAAATTCCTGAAAACCGCATTATTTTATTTTTATTAAGTACTCAATATAAAGTTTTAATATTTTGTCGTGATGTGCCAATTCGCAAACGCAACTTAAAAAAAAAAACAAACAACTAATTGAATATATTAAAGACTTGTATTTTAGAACTTAAAATTTAACATATGAAATAAAAAAAAAACACAGACAAATTAATATGATGCACTTTAATTTAGTATTTTTGCAAGTAGTCAAATTAATTTTTGCTTGAATTTCAATAGCACTTGTTTGATAAGCGTTTAAGACTTTTTGATACTGAAGAAAAGGAAAATATTTTTCCATAGTGGGGAGAAAGCAAATAATTGTTTAAGTACACAGGATCGCCAAAAATTATTGAAAATAAAATTTATTTCAAAACGATTTGCTTTACTAATTCCTTATATTCTAACTTTTAACTATAGCGACAAAATAATTTTTTGTAAGGTCAATAAAGTATACAAATAGTTAGTGTTATATTAAAATTATGAAGAGTACTTAATAAAATTGGCATCTGTTGCCGCGCTGTCGCCGATGTGCGACACATTATTCCCTTTGGAAATTTTTAAGTAAAAGTATGTTCATTTCTGAAATGTTTGTGTTAAAATTAACAAGTTCATATTCCATTTTTCTCTTCATCGAAAGGGGGTTAAAGCGTTTTTAATGCGTTGAATGGCGTTATATACATAAATTAAATTTATTTGCATGCGCAAAATATAAATTGTATGAAATTTACCTGTAAATACAACTTAAAAATTTTCAGGCATTTGTTTATTTTACAGTCGTGGTTGAAATTCTCACGGAAATGCCCATATGTTTGTATCGATAGCCTGTCGGAAATAAAAGTATATTGAAAGTAATTTAACAAATACTTTTTTTAAAAATACAATTGGTTTAAATTCCTTGTATTTTCTTATAATCAACTAACTTTATTAACATGACGATGTCCTAGGAGCAAGTCAATTACCCGATTCTGCATTTAATTTTCTTATTATTATTTACTTGTAGCGAAGTCATTATTTATTTATTTATTTCGATGCATCTTACAGACTATAAAAAGGATATATAAAAAATAATCAATTAAATATGGCAAACAATTGTTGCTTAAAGTTATATAATTTAAGTCTAAAATCTAGGTTAGTATAATTTTTGCAGAACCGAATGCATCTTACCTTTGTGTTCATTAAAGTTATAGTTTGTTTTATGGACTTTGTCTTCGAATAAACGTACCCTTCTCAAGTCGTGGTGATTAGTATGAAAGTTTATCAATTTTAGTAATTCATTACAATTTATGTTTGACTGTTTGCGTCTGCCTAAATAATTAGGGAGGCCATTAGGACAGCGGAGTTTTTATAATGCATTCTTAGTAAACACTTTTTGGACTCTTTCGATTTTGCTTACATAGGACTGATAGAATGGTTTTCAAATCAATGAATAATAATCTAGGCAGCTTCGAATTAAAGAGACGTAGAGTGCCTTCAATGTCAAGGGATCCGAAAAATATTCGTTATTGCGATGAATAAATCCGATCATGCAAAACGCTTTCACAACAAGGTAGTCTACATGTTTAGAAAACGTTAGTCCTGAGTCGAAAATTACGCCCAAGTCTCTGATTTCTTCGTCGCGAGTGAGCTTCATATCATTCAAATAATAATCAAAGGCCTTGGAGTTAAGCTTTTTCTTATATGAAACAACGCAGCATTTTTCAATATTTAAATAAAGGTTGTTTTGTGTACACCAATCCTGAAACCTTCTAAGATCGTGTTGAAGATTAAGGCATTCGCTTATATATTGGATTTTTATAAACATCATCAGCAAGCATTAAACATTTTGCAGAATAGAATATCCTTGGTAGGTCATTTATAAATATTGAAAAGAGAAGAGGACCACAGTGAGTACCCTGCGGTATTCCAGACCAGACATTAATCAATTTCAAATATATTTGACTGAAAAGATATCAAAATTAATTTTTTCCGCAACTGCAATAAAATATGTTTATTACGATGAATTAAATAAATGAAAAACTAAAGATTCGCTCGCTGCATTTGTTTCAAAACAGCTGATATTTAACTACTTTAAAGTTGGTTAATTTTTCAGACTGCTTGCTATTTTCCGGCAGGGTGGAGAGTCAAGATTGAAAAAGAATATAAAAATTTGATTTATATAAAAAAAGCAAATATTAAAAATAGTACTTTAAACCAATTATAAAAAAATTATTTTTCCAAGTACAAGTGGAAGAATTTACCTTTTTTTCTTGTAATTAATTAAATTTATTAATATGTACTCGTATTGCGACTCTGCATTTAGTTTCCACCACTTTCAAAGACATGCATATATTTGACTGAAGGAACGTGAAACTGGCTTTTTTCCAACTGCAATAAAATGAGTTTAGTTCCAGCCATTTTTCATTAAACTGTTTTTAAATTATTTTTATAACGCTCATTTAAGTCAATGAAGAACTCAAGAATCGCGCGTAGCATTTATTTCAAAGCATTTATTTCAAAGCAGTCGATTACCAACTACCTAAAAAGTGGTTAATTTTTCAGACTCTATTTTTTTCCGACAGGGTACTTATGTACACTTATTTACCGCTGGTAGGTGGACCTTTTTGCCTTCCAAATTATTTGGTATAATACACTTCATATGTACGTACATATATTTACAGGGATATGTGCATAGAAATTTTCATTTGGCCATCAGTTGCGCAGATATGGAATTTGATAGCCAACAGATGTTACAAATGCAAAAAAATGTGCCCACATAAATTATTTATAAATAGTGCCAGAATTGGCGGGGAAACATACATTGATAGCGGCATATGTACGTAGCTATGGAGAAAATAATTTTTATAAAACATTTTATTAACTTCAATTTGCGATTGAGCTTTAAAAGAAAGTATTTAACTTCATAATTCATTATTGGATTTGTCGAATATTTGCAAATAAATACATACCATAAAAATTAATCGTAGTGTTTGATAATTTTTTGCTTGAAATTTTTAATATTCGTATTTAAAATACTCCACAACATAAATGAAAAGACAAAAAATTGCATACTCAGTGCAATTATAAGAGAAGATAAAAAAAAAAATGTATCAATAAGGTACAAATTTTGGGAGTGATTTATAGTGTTTTCATAATTATTATCAGCGAGTTACATAAATATTTTTAAGTCTTTAAAGACATATTTTTTGACACTTATGTGTATTATAAGACTCTTCTTATAAAAATTAGGAGTGAAAAAAATATTGTTAAGTCTTGAAGGACGGGGCCAGTTGGGGGGCCAGTTACCACGCCCACTTATAAAAAAACGTCTGTAGGCATCTCAATAACGATGTAAGGCATCGTCACAAAATTTGGTGAACATATTGTCCTTGATATTACTAGCATCACCGTCAAAAAATTTTGAAATCGCCCAACTTCCATATAACGGAAATTTTGAAAAATGCAAAAACTTCGTTTTTCAGTATTTATTGGAAGAATTTGAGTAAAGTTTAATACTAGCTGCGATTTGAAACAAAGAAACGGTAATTTTATGAAATTATGGGCACCGACCATACAAAATTACATCGCGAGGGTATATAAAAATCGGTTTCGCCCGAATTTAGCTTTTCTTACTTGTTTTAGTTGTGTTTGTCTTTGCTCAAGGAAAAATGCCTAAAAAACGTATTTATAGTCCGATTTCAGTCATATTCTATATGTGTATTGGTAAGGGAAGAAAAACATATTTGCGAATTTTATCAGGTAGGTGGCGCTGGAGTCGAGCTATTTATAAAAATTTTATTTCTGAACCCATTTTGATGAAAAATAGGTTGCGTAAAACTTATGTTGCCCGGTAGCGCTGGAGTCGAGATAAATAGAAAACTATACATCTTAACAAGGACGCCCAAATATTTATTTTATTTTCATCAAAGCTGCATTTTTAACTTGGAAAATCTGCCATAAATTAAAAGAAAAGTATGAAGTTACAAAGACGGATTCAAAATTTGAGTGCTAGTTTCATTTTCCTTATTAAATACGTGAACAACAGAGTTCAAAAAGTGTTTAATTAACTTTTTCTTGAATTTTTATTAATTATCCCCTTTGGGTTAAGAGTGCTAAGATATTTACCTAATCTTGCCCATGTCAGAAACTTTCACCTTAACATATTTTAAAAAACGTGCTGGCATCGAAAGCCATGGCAGTAGCCAGCGTACTTTCGCTTTTTCACGCTCCTTGGTTATCTGCCCGTATTCTATTTCATACCTTTCTTTAATTACGCGGATACGTCTCCCTTAGTGACGCAGGCATTGGTGGCATTCAACTTGCTTGTTGAATGTAATTATGCAGATTTTAGCAGCTTTCGACGTGATTTCTATACTTTTCTTTGTTTTTTTTCTCCGCTACTAGTCAGAGCACATAAAATCGCCAAATAAGAATAAAAAGTAGTAAACGAGTGTTGGAATAGACGGCAAAAACTAGAATGACTAAGCATTTCACGTAATGGGGTTAATATTGCAATGTCATTAAGAGTCTGGCGAGAATAGCGCGTTACATGAATATTAAAAAATAAACGCTTATTGAAATCTATTGTGTTCAAAAACTTGATTTTGTCACAGAGCGCTGTGTAATGGAAGCAATAAAACATACCACGCAAAATAATTAATTTTCAAGTAGGTTAAACTATTTTTAATAAAACATTTCATTAATTGTTTGTTAAAATTTACAAAATGTAAAACTTTTGTATAAATATTTTTTTAAGTTTTATATTATAATAAATACTTTATATATACATTTACCTATGTATGTGTTTATGTATTTTTTATTAGTTTTTTTCATGTAAATACTTAAAAACTTAGTCATTTTAATTCATACTCTTTTGCACGTACATGGTTTGCTAGTTTATATAGAAAAGTGGTTTCTAACTTAAGTAACGTAAGCACTTTTCATTTTTAAATAACATTTCACTTTTTAAATAAATAAAATAAATAAATATTGCAGGTACCAACTTTAATTTTAAAATTGATTTATCTTTCTACTGCGTTTCCTAAACACATCAATTCTTACATAGTCATTAACCAACAAAGTTGAAAATAAAATTCTTCAAAATTCATTTAAACCTAAAAAATAAAAAGATCACAAATTTACTTAGTTTTTTTAATAACTTAATAAATAAATGAACGAAATAGTTATAAGCAAAGAAACTTAAAAATCTTAAATATAAAATTCATTTTATAATTTTATTGAGCTCAAGGCCAGTTTATGGAAGATTTGTTTTGTGAAAAAACAACAACAGTTTTTAATGGTTGAAGTTATAGTACTATTTCGGAAATCACCACATTTCCTCATCAGACTTCTTTTTTTGATTATTAAATTAAATTATAAAATTCATCAAAATTCATTTACGTAAACTTAAGAAATAAAGAGATAAAAAATTTTAATTTTCAGACTTCATTTTTTTGGTATAGATCTATATTTAGTAAATATTATTTACCTACCAAGCTTTGTTTTTTCTTCTAGTTCTTGCAGTTCGGGTATATCTGTTACCGAAAAGTATCTGGTAATTGATGCTTTATGGGCCTCTTGGCGCAGTTTTACTTTTCCTGTGTTATACATTTTTTCAAAGAAATCAAATTTTTCTGTAAAACTTTAAAAGTTTTGTTTACTGCCTTATGCCAACGCAAAACACATATATGGAATTTTAGAAAGTTGTTAACCAAGTTTTATTAAAAAAAAATGTTGGAGAATTATTTATCTTAATTTATGTATGTATGTATATCAAAAATATAGGAATTCAACTGACTTTCCTGTTGTTTTAAATTGTTTTAAGAAATTTTTCAAACTTTCTTAATGCCTTATATAAGTCCATGAAAAACTTTTCTGAAATTTACGAAGTTGTAAGCGAAGTTTAGTTTTTTTTCAAAAATGTTCAAAAATTACTACTTCTCTTTAATCTATAAATTCCTTAAAATAAGTAAAAATTTCCAATATCCAATCTTTAATCGTAACCGTAAGCGATGAGTTGCGACTAATTAATGCCCAATTATACTCGTTTGAGACCAATCCCGGAATACTCTCTTTAGAGATTATTCGCACAATTTTTTGCAGGGATTCGACTAGGTTATAATCAGTCTTGGGCAAAAATCAATCTAACTAAATAATTAATAGATTAAATTGGGGAAATCAATTATAATTAATAATTGATAATTAAATTATATTTAAATTTTATTTATGGGCGTAATTAAATCTTGATAATTAATAATAAAATATTTGGAAAAAAATTAACAAAAACATTGAAATAAATCGAATTTATTGAATAACATGAGGTTGCTTAAGCATAAAAATAAAAAGTAAACTTCCAGAAAGTGTCGAGTCTTTCCTTAAATCCATTTATTTTCACTTAAATTTACTATCTACAGTTCACACTTGTTTAAACTGCGACAACGTAATACAAACTAGCAGTAAATATCAATTGCTTGCATAAAAACAAATCAAGTGCGATTAGTGGGTGCGAATGAGAGAGATGAACAACACGTGGTAACACCTGACTCGACTGATATAAAAAAACCGTTGGTTAATTATAATTAAAAAGTTTGAATTGGTAATTAAATCAATTATAATTAAGTATTTTAATTATGGTAACAATTTTTTCAATGTAATCACAACTAATTTAATTATAATTCAAAAAAAGCAATTGAAAATTTCAATCGATTAAATTAGTTATTAATTTTTTCATTAACTATGCCCAACACTGGTTATAATAAGGTATATAGCAAAAGCTACAACTTCTTTAATTTTCAGTTAAATTTGGTGCAAAAGCGGGACCCGAGAGGGGCGAGAATCGGTGATGATTTCTCCCATGTGCCAATTTTTAAGCGATCCTTTGCTTAACGTCAAATTAGTTTTTTTATAATTATGACAGCAACATATGATTTGTCATAAAAATTAAAACTGCAAAATAATTTATGGAAAATATGCACAGAATTAAAGGAATCTATTATTCACGTAAAAGTTAATTTATAAAACATTACAACTGATTAGCTCAAGCGAACAGTTGTATGCGTTTTTTGATCCGTCTAGACCCCACACTCTAGGTTATACTAGTTTAGGTGAACATGTATAGAGTTTCATACTTTCGCTCGAAGACATAGTTGTACCTTGTAAATGGCCATTTGAGTAAAGTTCAAAAGAGACCAATTCCCTGATAGGGACATTCACGTTGTGAATCAGTTGGTATCCCAATAGAAATCAAGAAGATAACTCTGCCAGGCGGTTGAAAATGCTTCATACCAAAAATTGAGACCCTTCGATTATGGTCCCACAGAGACACAGAAAATGCTCTACAAATATTTACAGTTTCAGAGAGATTACAGTCCCTTTCGTATCAAGTCGCAGCTTAAATAACTAAATTTCAAAATTATTATGACTGCGGAATTCTCCCATTTATTTCACATATATTTTGTAACGGCTTTACTTTATTCCATAATTTTCATAATGTAATTATTAAACTTTGGTTACCTAGATTCGTTCGTCTTTCCAAAGTGATCGTGTTAGGATGAACCTTCTTAATAAAACACGATTACTTTTGTCATATTAACTGTTGTTTAATTAATTTAAGATATTGAAAAGTGCGCCTCACTCGCCGGTTACGAATCAACATCCTCGAACCTTGCCACACGAAATATTTCATGTCGCCACGAGGTTGCCAAGTGAACTTTACAATCGTTTTCTTGCTAATTTGTCATCCCATAACCGCATGTGGCCATCTCATAAATTGACTCATTCAACTATTTTGCTATGTCCGGAGACAAAATAGAAATCGAAGTTGATACAACTCAGCGTTATAATGACTGCGATGTATGTAAATACTGAGTTTGATGTACGAGTAGCAGCTCCCTTTGCCTTCAATATGTCCTTACTTAGTTGTTAACTCTCACCTCCATGTACATATTTTCCATTTGAGCTTAGAATTTGGGATGATACGAAGGAATATTATTTAGGTTTTTGATCTGGAATTAAATTTTACTCCTACCTATTTGAATTTTTTGTTCTCCTGTAAACAGCACTGCTCCGCGTTGGCTGGGATAACTTTCCAGATCGTTTTAGTTGGCACAGCTAGAAACATCACTAAGTGACCCACCATAAATCGTTGCGAGAATTAACATTTGATGAAAATCACTTTCATTATTTTTTTGTTGTTTTTGTTAAATATGTTCCTCACAAGCGTTAGTTTTCTTGGATATGGTCTTAAATGCATGAGCTCTACGATGCGAGTAACCATTTTGGTTTTATATCTCGTCGGAGAGATATATTACAATATAATTTAAAACATATCTTTAGAATCTTTGTTAAACGAATTGCTGCCTTGACGAGATTTGCATTTACAAGTCAAATCTTGATTTAAATCGAACATTCTGAATTGGGGGTTTATCTAGAAATGTTTTCCCCATGTAACTTTATGGAATTTCTGAAAGTTCTAAAGGCTTCTACGTCTGCATTGATTGTAAATAATGGCTTACCTCTGATCCGAAAGCGTAAAAGGTTGTCACATCTCAATAACTTCTTTCTCAATGTTTGGCTTTTATTATTAGCCCAAAATTGCTGACATCAAAATCTGCCTCCACTGTAAAATTGCCAAAGTGTTCACAAATGAAATCAAATGGCACCCGTTTTAATTTAACTGACTACAAATTGAACCCAATAAAAACTAAGCATATCCGTATTGTGGATAGTTGGTTTTTATGTCTTTCGAAATAAAAAAGGGTAAGTAACTCAGTCCTTGTATTTTTGTTGAAGTTACAAAAAGTTTTGTGTGTGCATTTGCATCGCAACCTGCAATTCAAATCCGTACCTCATTTGGTAGCATTCGCCACGAGTTGACGGAATGTCAATGACGTTAGCAATATTCTGTGCTCACGTTTATGCTCGCATGCCCCTGTTCTGAGTTGTGCTTCGCTCTGTGAAACGAAAGACAATTTTTTCATAACTTGAGTGGATGGAATGTGGGAGACGTTAACCGTCAAATAAGGACTACAAGCAAAGATCGAAGTGGGTCTGTAAAATTATTCCGATTTTTCCTTCAATAGAAAGGGACCTAAAACCATTGAGCAGGATAGATTGAAAGGCAGCTTGGAACTTATTTGGTCGATTCTAAAATTTTTCAGAGATTTACAAAACTATTCGGAAAGTGTTTTTTAGATTGATGGACCCACATAAATTATCTGTTTGCTATTTAATGCTGAAATTACCTTATTATGACGTCATGCGCTATTTAATTTAATAGAATTTGCAACACTTTTTAGTTGGAATTTTTAATCTTAATGCATTAACTACACACATTTTTTATATTATTGTTATGCAATCAATGCAATAAACTCGTCAATAGACCATATTTCCTTAAAAAAAAAATGACACCACAAGCATGGTTTTTGTGACTATTCATTTATTGCATTATCGTTTTTTCCCGAAATTAAATAAAAATATTAAAATATATTTAAACACAATCGTATCCATATTCAGTGTCAGGATCAACTCACTTTTTCCCAATTTCCTTTTTATTTGCAAAAGGTCGAATTGCGTTATGCGGTTTCACTTATACAAGTATAGTATTTCCACTTCAATTTTTCAATTTAAACCGCAAATGAACCGCAATATGCATGCTATATTCCCCACTTTAGCTCTTGAATCGATTTTTTTATTTTATATACGTGCGTAAATTTGTGTGTTTGAGTGAGCGAAAATTCATATGTACATACATTCATGAGGTGCCGCGACGCATCGCTGAGCAGTAATAGTCAGCTCAGTAATTTTCATCATTTGTTAATACCGCAGGCCTCTGTCGCTTCTCATCGTCACGGGAAACGTAATGCGGACTAAAAGGCGAGATTAAAGCTTATTATTTGCGTCACCACGGCAAGTGGCTGTGATTTTGGTGGCGTTGTCAGCTTGTCCCACTATGTATATACATACATACGTGGGCGGTTTGATAAGTCTGTGACTTTCTGAATGAAATATATTTTTTCGAGAAAAGGGATTCTCTTTCTCAACACAATCTTTTTTTAACCTATACACTTAGTCTAGTGTTTTTTAATTTTTTATTCCTTCCAAATAGGAGTAACAACTTTTCCAAGACTCTCAAAATAGGCGTGTGAGCCAAACCTCTTACCACTCAGTCATTTCTTCAGGTTTGGAAATAGGTAATAGTCGCATGTGGAGAATATGTTGGTTGGTGTAGCAGTTCGTAGCACAATTCATGGATTTTCGCTATGGTTCTGAAGTGGTGACTCGGTTGCACTTAGGGTCGAGTGTGAGCAATCGCGGCATCCATCGCGCGGATAGCTTCCTCATATCAAAATAATCGTGTAAAATGTGATGTTTTTACTCAGTGAAAATGCTAACAGAATCCGCCAAATCAAGCAATATAATTTTTGCGGTCATTCAATATCATTTCATAAATTTCGTCGACAATTTCTGGTGTAACGACCTTTTTTGAGCGACCTTTTTGTGCTGATACGACCACAACGGAACTCATTAAATCACTTCTGAACCATTGAAATTGATGGTGAAATGTTGTCATAGCGTTTATCAAGCATTTCCTGGTTTCCGGTGATGGTCTTCTAACGTAAAAATATAATGCTTTTACGTAATAAGCACACGATTTTTGGTAAAAGTCAAAAGGTATCTGCTTTCAATGACTGTCAGGCTTAAACTAACTTCAAATTCAAAAAAATACTGAGTTATCAAAACGCTCTCGTACATTCTCACCTGTTACCATTGGCTACCACCAATGCATTGTGACGGCCGACTGGTGGTTTTGATAACGGATATTAAACATTTTTCGCCTTTGAAATAGTGGTATAAGCGTATCATTTTTCACCATGGCATTGTTGTTTTACTTTTTTTTTTTGGTTTTCAAGCCAAGTGCGGCAAGTGGACAGATAAAAAAAATAACCCATGTTAATAAAAAATTAATTCAATAGTCAAAGATTTGTTCAACATATTTTCTCTGCAGAATGCGTACCTATGCAACAAGTAAATATAATAAGTATGTATGTATATATAAATGTGTTCAAAAAGTAAAGTGACTTTAAATTTATATTTAAAAATATTAATATGAAAAATATGGAAATATGCACCAGAAAAGCTATTGGAACGAAAAATGAGTAGCAATTAAAGTCGGTTAAAATCTCTTAGAATCACGAATTGGCTTCAGAAAGAGATACAGTTGGCCTCAAAAGCGTAATACTTACATAGTTATTACACAAGACGTTAAAAACTTGTTCAATACCGCAAAGTGGTAGACAAATTTGAAAGCTCTCCGTAGACGTAACATTTCAACGTTCCTGTAAAAAATTATAAGTGGCAACTAAGATGAGAAATAATATATTGTATTGTCAGCATAATAAGCATTAAGGCTCTTGAATCTGTAAAGTCTGTTTACAAAAATTATATTTCGCAATGAATATATTAGATAAACTTACTATTTAAGTATTTTTTTCTCAGAAAAAATATTGCGTTAGATGAAATAACTGATGTTTGTTTATGAATTGTGATTTAATAATCTTACTAGGAGGATTCTCTAAATATTGCAAAACCCTTGCACCGTGCATGAATTGCAAGGAGTACAAAGCTTTTCCTTAATTAAACCGGTTTTTGGGAATCCGTCTAAATGTACACTTTTTAAATAAAAAACCAAAACATTTCGGTGGTAAACTTCTTTTTGTTTATTTTACTTCAACCCTTTTTTCAAGCATCGCACCAAGGAACCTCGGATTGGTAAGCGAGCGAACGTCTGTCTTAAAGCAAGCGGCTCAAACATTCCAGCATCTCATTTATGACCCTCTTTTTGATGACGACTACGACGATAGTTTCCAGGACCACAATTTGACGTCGACAAGTTACAGCTGGCATGTAAAGAAGGTATGAGACTTGCAGTGGGAGAGAGAGGTTGTCACCAATGTCGAAAAAAATGTTTTGCTATAATTGCCATTAAAAAAAGATTCTTTAACATATCGTGAAAATTATATATATGTATATATGCCCAACTCTGGTAAATCCAGGATTTGGAGAAGGGGTGAACTAAAAACGTTAACTATTTATGTATAGTGCATGTTCGAGCGGGGAGGAAAATAGGGGCGAAGAATTCTTAGTGAATTCCACGGCAACGGGGTCGAAAAGTCTTCTTTAAATTGATCAAACGATTGAATGCTATTTTGCTTACGCATATAAAGAACTCAAGTCGTTTCGTTTGTCTACTATAATAAATGGGCGCTTGCCAATGGCAAGCAATTTGTTGTATAAAATAAAAAGCTGAAGAAAGAATTTTCGCAGATGGCGAAACCCATCAAACGGTACGGGTAACAGGACTCGAGAAAAAGGAGAGAAAGTAACGAGTCCCTGTTCGCGCACTGTTACAGCGACACCTGCAAGTGAAATTATCAGCCGTGCTCCCAGTTTCACATTCACAAACTTCCCTATGGGTTCGGTTTGAAATTAAAAGCTTTGATATCTTTCCATTTGATTTTCAATTTCTGGAGTTTACCTTGAATGAAAAAGGAGTTCATATTTCTTATTTAGTACTTAGTAAATTTCACTGTAAATGTCAGTCGAATTTCATTATAACTAATAATTTATATAGTATTTTTTTTACATGTTTCTTTTGCGCATATTTGAAATATATTTGTTATGTAGTAGACTGTTCATTCCCATTTTGTTGTTACTCAATTTTTAGAATGTGGACAGTTTATATTTTACTTATTAATAATTGTGTTCAACGATGTTAGTAATTTATTTCGTTTATATTTGTTTTGGTATTAAAAAGGGCAATATTTAAAATTCGAGCAAATTCGGTGGCCATCGCTCAAATGCCTTCTTATGTACGTTAAATTAGAAATGGACACAAAAATATGTTAGCTTTTAAATATCACAAATACCTGGCACTTAAAATTATATATCTTATATTTTCTTTCAGTTTCTTTTAGTGAGCCTTCCTTGGTTTGTTAAATTTTCTTGTAACACAAATAAGATGATCCACAAGGCCAAGAGAAGTTGTCAACAAATGCAAATTACAAATTTAGCAATACACAAGAAAAAGGGCGCCGAAAAAGTGTAAATTTCTCAAAAAAAAAAAAAATAGTATTAAAATGTTAAATTAAAGCACCGAAAAAAGAGAAATAAAACCAAATCCTTTTATCCTAGTCAAGCAGGGTTATAAAAAAAATTGTCAAAAAAAATTATACAGTTTAAAGGTTTTACTCTGAATATAAGTGAATAAAGATAAACTCTTTTTTTCTATTTCGGTCAGCGGAAAGTATGCCATCATTTTCTAAAGCTTATGACAAGCATGATCCTTTAATGCTTTTTTTTCTTTTTCTTTTTTCTTGTTAGGAGCGACCTTGTACCAAAAGGAAAAAGCAAAATTGAAAATAATGACAGCTACCCGACAAAATCTCCACATGTATATACACATACTAGAGTGTCATTAAAAATGTTAGCTTTGCAAACCAATGAACATGTTCGCAACAACAACAACAACACCAACAAGAAACATAATGATAAAAACCATAAACTATTGTGTGAACACATAATAAAGTACTAATACACGCTTCAACTCAATCTGAGTTGTTTGTGTCAACTCTTTGTTGAAAATGTGTACTCGTATGAAAGTGAGTGTGTATACATATGTATGTAAATTCTTTATGCGGAGCAACAACAACAAATATAGTATTTTGAAAAAAAAAAAAAATCATTTGTATTATATACTTGTGCACACATATGTATGTATGTACATACATATATTGGGTAGCATAATTTTAAATACGATTTTTGTAAAAAATTAAATAGAGTTATTATGTTTGCACCTTGCAACTATAATAAATAAATATGTATGTACATATACCATTAGTTGCCATCAGCCAATTCTCCATCAGCCTGATGGATAGTCGATAGGTGGACTTCGAGACAAAATTTGGATACAACCCTTCAATCATTAATTTCCTGATAACGTTTAAAAGTATTACCGAATCACGATTTATATACCATATCTATTTCTTTTCATTATGCATTTTGCAAGTTCGAATTCTAAAACACAGGGATATTTTGTGTAAATTTGTTTTCTTCTTTCAAAACAAAACACCAAATTTTAATTAATTATCTTTTTGCAAATTGTTTGAGAAATATAAATCCATTTTACATGATTCGGTGCCAGAAATACGGACAAGCGAAGTTCAGCATTAGAGAAAATGCAACGCTGGTATAAATATTCCAAATTCAATTTGAAGCTTTGGATATATGTAACTCCGATGCTTTTACAAATGTTTATCAAGTACTAGAATAAGACCTGTTTTAACTGATACAACTGCCGAGAATGAAAAAAATGGTTTTCAATTTTGCGTCGCCTAAAAGTTTATTTGAGATCAAATATGAAAGAAGATTATATCAATGAGCCAGCTGCTCTCAACATTCATCGCAAGATGGATTTTAATAGGAATAATAATGAATAACTTTCTTTGAGTTATGCTGAACTACATATGTATATCCACAATTAAATACAATATGCTAAATACTCAAAATAAAGTGATGATATTCTTTGTTGTTACGTATGACTTTACATAAAACCACTTCCAGAAAGAAATCCTGCAGTCGGCCATGTGCTGTGAAAATTTGGGAAATTGAAAGAAAATAAAATAGATGACATCCAACTATTCTCTTTTGTTATAGCATTTTCATGTACTTTGTATTTAACTTTTCACCATTGATACCACCTTCTATGAATTCGCCTTGAAACAAAAGCGCCACAAATTTAATAAAGTGTTATTTCAACACAAAAGGTTTGGTTGAGAATGACTTTGAAATGAAAAAAGTTGCCACCTGCTAACTGAAGACTAACACAATAGGCTACAAAAAATTTGCTTCTGCCGGATATGTAATTTCTATACAATAATTGATAAGTATAAATAAGGTTTTGTAAGTTTCTCTAGCAGCCAAATATGTCAGTTAATTTTAAAGTTCTCATTAAATCAATAATTAGTAAACAAATTTTTGTGGAGTTTGTGGACAAAGGACACGAAAACCCAACAGATGGCATATATAGTTATAGTTTTTTTTTTATTCATACATATGCTTCATCTTCATCAAGCTTGTATTGCTACATATCTCATCAGTAAAAGGTTTTCATAGACATTTTCACTAGACATTGCAAAGGTTAAAAATAGTCTTATGAGTAAATTATTTTCTACTCCTTTCTTTCAAAGTTAAATACACATACATATGTAAGTTAAATGCTTGATTTAATTTTAAGTAGTTTTTTTTTCGAATATTTGACACTCCCATTTACAGGTTTATTTTTAAGATGCAAAGGGATTGGGGAAAAATGTGTTCCCATTTTGTAAAAGGGTAGGGAAATTTACCGTAAATATACTCGTATACATACGCAATGTACCGTAACAATTACAACAACAATTTTGTTGTCGGTTGTGAAATTTATAAAGGCATTTCATTGATAATACTCGTATACAACAACTGCAGAGTTTGATAAGTATCAAAAAAATCAGATTAAAAATCACAGCTAAGATCATCTGTTTCTACAACTCTTCACTTTTTTGACCTAATATTCCATATGTTTGTCTTTTTCTTTCCCATGTCTTTTATCTTTGGCGAATGCGTCATAAGACGACCATTCGCCTTTTCTTTTGTCAGTGAAATCCGTCTTTCGGAAGAGATGGCGTCTTTCTATTCTTCTTATCTGGTACATTTTCTTGTAAAAAAAATTTTAATTTGCAAAATTTTAAAACTAAATAAAAAAGTTCAAAACATTATTTCAAACTAAAGGGTTTGTTAAATGAGAAGAGTTTTTCCCACTCTAAGCTCTCGAAAATTTGAGGGGCGCGTGCAGACGTGGTGCAAAATTTGCAAAAAAGAAAAACCAGCTTGTATCTATGTAGAAGTTGAAGAGAGCGATTATTTATTTCACCAGCTCTTTTTATACAGAATGTAAAGAGCTTAAATTACAGCTAGTTTAGTGAATACAGTGATGCAATTTAACTCAGTAGAGATTGAGCAACTATGCCAAGGCTAGTTTTACACGAATTAATTTCCTTATAAACATTATTAACGTTTTAAGGTAGAAAATTGTATAAATGTATGTAACTGTATGGAAATGTTTCATAGTAATTGAACTGAGCGTATGTCCATACGCACTCATTTAAGCGTTGACCGAACAGGGTTATTCAATAAAAGAGGGTAAATTTTTAAATGTAGTTATTATTTAATATTAATATCGAGATTCACTTTTCTTCGTTTGGAAATGCCACTCTTCATGGCACGTATACAAAAGGTGTATTATTTCGACTAATTCTGAGAGGTGATTTGGGTCATAAAAAAATATGTAAACATTTTCAATTAACGAAATATCAAGCAAAATGTGAATATATCCACAGTTCACAAATTATAGCACCGCCACATATTGGCACATTTGGACAGTTTATTTTTCTTCTGATTATTTAAAATTATATTACGATTTTTCATGACAAAATATTGATTGTTAATGTTCAGGTTTCTTTATCCTGCCGCTGTGTATTATTAATAATATTTTGTGATGATGATGTCAGTGTTGCGGAAAATATAAAATCTGAAATTGATGAACATAAAATTTGCCTGCAAGCAAAAACATGAGTAAAATCGGTTAACAACAATAGCGGTTTGGGTTTCGAAGGTTATTTTTGGGACTATAAAATCGTATCATTGTATTGGATTTATGAGTTGGTTAATATAAATTTGGCGTCGCTACGTACATATACATACTCATATGTTTGTACTTCCTTATTTTTAACACTCACTTTGGGCTTCTTTTAACTTTTATTCGACCCTCTATAGTTTCGACATACGAGGTGTGTTCAAAAAGTTAGGTGATTATCGTGTTTTGGTTTTTGTTTTGGTAAACATGTACTGAACATATGTCCACAGTTTCAAGTACAAATAATACTTAGTTTGATTTTAGTTTTAGTTTTGATGAAAAGTTTAGCGTGTTTTGTTGTTGCTCGACGATTTTCTGTAATTATAAAAATTTACTATAAAAATAAAAATTGTTTGGCCAAAAGCAACACGATAATCAGGCTTTAAAACACTTAAAATATTGGTAGTGGCGTATGGGAGTCTGCTTTAAATGATAAATTGATGAATAAATAAAAAAATTTTCATTTATTACTTTTGTATATGCCTTCACTCCCGCAGCATAATATAAAAAAGGACGCTTAAAGTCAAAAAAAAAAATTATATTGCATTAACTTAATACGCTACTCCGAAAACCGAGATTTTTAAGAAAGTGTGAAAAAATCGTGGGTGGTTTACACGATATTTAAAATATATGGCACAAAGCGCCCCACAGTTTTTTTCACAATAATATGACATAATGAGATTTTGAGTTAAATCTACACGGCCAAAAGTGGTTCACCATAAGTTTTAAAATTTATTTGTTATAATTTTGCAGATAGTAGTAATTTTTCTTAAAAATAAATAACTTTAGGTTTCGGTCATTAAATGTAGTCTTTTTTTTTAAATCAAACAGATTTACGCTAATAAATTTAATTTTAGTTGAGTACAATCAGTTATGTACTACGTTTTTTGATGATATTACTATAGGTATCTCAGTTTCGGAAGTGGTTACTTTTCAATTAAATTTTTGTTGTAAAATTATTTGTTTTCTCGGCCGCATTGTTCACTAAAATAACTCGTTTTCGGCAGGCCTATCAATAGACTACAGAAAAATCTCATCTCCTTTGTGACAGGAACTTGTTACTAATTTACCATTTGAATAAGAGATGGACGCGGAAAGGTGTGAGTATAATCGAAATGGATAGACGTGTCCTACAAAAACTTACAACTTCTAAACTAACTTTGCATGTGAAACAAACAACCTTTTTTTTTTGTTATTGTGGGATAAAAACAAGCAGTCAAGCAAAACAAAACAGCCAGAGAATGACTAAATTAGAGAAGAGATAGCCGACTAATCCTTCCTGGTCATTCCGGCGCTGGCGCTACGATCTATTTTGCTGGTCGTGGTGCGATATTAGCCGTCTTTCAGTTCGGTTGTTCCGCTGCCCGTTGTAAGGTTACCTTGATGTTCCATCGGCCACATGAAAGCCTTGATAAATATTATGGGAAAAATTCACCATCAATTTCAATGGTTAAAAAGTGGTTTACTGAGTTCCGCCGTAGTCGTATCAGCACAAGGGACGCAGAACGTTCAAGTCACCCAAAAGAGGTCGTTACACCAGTAATCGTCGACAAAATCTTTGGAATGATATTGGATGACCAGAGAATGAAAGTGTGGCTGAGGCTGTAGGCAACTCAACTGAGCGGGCAAAACACATTTTACATGGAATTTTAGATATAAAAAAACCCATCCGCGTGATAAATACTGCGATTGCTCACACTCGACTATAAGCGCGGGTTCACACGTTTGTTGTCACTATGGCAAAAATCCATAAATTGGGCTATGAATATGCTACCCCGTTCAGCATATTCTCCAGTTTGAGCCCCTATTTATTATTTCCAAACTCCAGAAATGGCTGGGTGGTAGGAGGTTTTGGGAGTCTTGAGAAAAGCTATGATTTGAAAGGAATCAAAAATTGGAAAAACGCTAGACTAAGTGTAAAGGTTAAAAGGAGATTGTGTTGAGAAATAGCACGGTTATTTCGAAAAAAAAAATGTTATTTATTCAAAAATTTACTGACTTATCAAACCGCCCTCGTATCTACATAGCTCGTAAAATTTTCTTTTGCTATAAGTCTCACTTTAATTGTCTCATTGTGCATTGTAAGATTACTTACATGTTATTCGTTATCGTATACTTGACTTCAAAAATTTGAAGTCGATAATTGCCAAAAATACGTTCATTCTTACAGCGAAAATTGTATTTAGCCATGAGATAATTCTAACACCTTTTTACAGAGACATAGCAGACATAGCGAAGTCAGGCAATATGACGGATAAGAATGCCAACATACAACACCTTCTATAATTGGATCGTGTTGAAGTCCTTTGAATAAACTTGATCAATATTAAACAAAAAAAAAATATGCCAAGTCTTTGGTAAAAGTACAACGCTGAAAAACCACAATAAAAAAGAGAAAGGAAGTCGCGGCGCTCAGTAACAATTGCAGGGCAAAACCATTAGAGAAATTAAAAACTACATTAAATAATCTTGCCGAAACATAAACACATGCATGCATACTTATTATTCATGTCAAATGCCGAATATCCCGGGATAAATCTTTTCAAATCCCGGAATTGTAAAAAACAAAGAATTTAAAAGCTATTTATTTTTCAAATTGTGTATCATTCTTTAAAATTCCCCTTTCTTCAAGGAGAAAACAAAGCCTTTAGAGAGTTCGCACACTTTGGGCCGGTATTAGAATGCATTTTTAAGTCGAACTTAAGTCTAGTTTAATCTTAAGCTCGCCTTAAGTTGAACTTAATTCGCCAAATTTCTTTTCTTAAACTAATCTTATCTGTGCGAATAGCTGATTATTGCTTGTCAAATAAAAGTTAAGACCTAAATACGAAGAATTCAGAAATTCTAAAGAATTTTTTAAACATGGAATTTGATTTGAATAGTGATAAAGACAGTGACTTAAAGTACGAGGAAGTAATAGATATTACATATTGTATTGAGGAGGACTAAAGTAATTTCAACGATAAAGATTTTTGCGACCGATTTCGATTCAATACTACTTGGAATGTCCTTAACTTGATTATAGGTGAAATAAAGCATATGACTGTCAGGTATACATATGTATCCTTTATTATTTCCAAAGAAATATAAACTACTTTCATTTGTCGCAGGAACGATGAGTTGCGTCTGGAGAAGATGTTTTTATTAACATTTCGACAAAGCTACTGCCTCGCGAGCCATAACATAATATGTAGTATACTTCACACCCCATAGCATTGTTGAGAGAATATTTATAAAACTTCGACAAAGCGAAAAAATAAGACAGAGTCAAAATTTAGTTTGCCTCTAGATTACCCACCAAGTCAATCTAATTTGGAGCGAAATTGACCTTCTCTTTGCATTTTTAATTTTGTTTAAATTAAATAAATATATTTCTGTAATATTTGAACTTGAAAATACTTTTTTAATTAACCGCACACAAATTTATTTATATGAGTTATTTTCTATTTTAAAAAAATTTCAAAATATGGAAACACAAAGGAAATTTTTGTGGCGTTACCATATTTCTAAATTATATATATTCCATACTTAAGACTCCATTGTGAAACGCAAATGTGTGAAAAAACTTACAATGGTCTTAGCTAAGATTTGTCTTAACAATAACTTAAATTCGACTTAAGATTAGATTGTGAAACCGGGCCTTAATGCTTTAATTTCTATAAGATTACGCTTTGTGCAAAATAAGGAAAAATTCTGCTGAAATACTTGATGTATTTCTTTTTTTTACTGAATGGTAATATAAAAATAAATATTGGTCTCAACTAGTGATTAAAATTAATTTTACTTTATGTAGGAGCATTTGCGTCTGTACCAAATATGTATACATATTTGTACTTGAAGTATAAATTATTTTGTATGTGTGTAAATGTTTATGTTTATTCATTTTTTATTTTTAAAATACCAATAAATACATACATTACAACAAATCGTTCTTCTTTGTTATATTAATGTTATTTTGTTTACTTTTATAATACAACGATTACAGGCGTGTTTCATTCAAATTCAAAATAACGAATCAAAACTTCGTGAAATTCGGGATTCCGGGATTGTCTCGGGATTTCGTTCTCAATTCTCGAAAATCCCGGGATCAACAAATTGCCAAAAATTGGCATCCCTGATACTTATGTATGTATGTATGTAGGTACTGCGACATACAATAAAACGTCATCTCATGTTGGTTTAGTTGTGTGCAAACACTGACTTTGCTTTTGCTTTTTGAAAATCATCCCAAGGTTGTCGCCACTTGCACCAGCCGTTCGTTTGTGAATATGGAGTTGTAAGTGTGTAGTACATATGTATGCGCGACTCACGTTGTTTGTCAACTAGCAGAATTTTGCCACTTATAATCACCAACCCAAGAAAGCAGAATTGCCATTGACAACAGAACTAATATTTTCTTTGCAAAACTAATGCAAAGTGAAAGTAAGGATGAGTAAAATGGTAAAAGATTTTAAGATGATGCGTTACAAACTTTTATTTGTATTTCCACTTTACCCATTGTCCTTCCTTCCGTGCTGTGCTTTCGTTTTCAAACTTTTCAGTCTAAACTTGAGAATGCCGACGAAGGACTAACTTTAGACTTTAGAAGTGATTTTCCTTTTTTTTTTTTTCAAAGTACTGCTCGTTTTGAGTACCCATGTAGTTGGCTCACTTTAGGGAAGCTTGAAAATTAAAATAAAAATAAAACATACTTATTTAGTAGTTGTCGCAGTGGAATTGCATACTTACTACACACATATCTATGTTTTATTATTGCTTATGATTTCCGCATTAATAGCGACAATTGTCGAGCCCACTCGATACTAATTAAAAATCGATGAAGATGCGGCAAGCCCAAGAGAAAGTCATACTGGCCGGCCTCAGAAATAAAAGTTTGCAAGGACAAACAGTGAAAAGGAATTGCAGCGATAAGTAAAAAAAATGTATTGATAAATGGGCAAAGAAATGTTGCTGAGGCACCAATAATTAAAACCAAGTGCCGCATGGCATATTAGCTTTGTTGCTGAAAATTGGGTCAATATCTGTACGTCGCCACTGACCAACATCGTTGCTGCTAATTGCAACAGTATTTCTGCTTCCGATTTATTCAAATAGGAAGGAAATAGGAACGTGTACAGGGTGTGCACACAGTGTTGGTAGAAATTTTTGAAAAAAATCTAGTTAGTTCCATTTTGTGTCTCAGTTAACATGCAAAGCTCTTCTGAGATTTCACCTCCGATTTTATCGTGATTTTGAGATCCAAAGTATTTGAATTGATATAAAAACCAAGATCAAGTTATACAACTTCATAAGAAGTAATATTGAGGCTAAAAATGTTACCTCACTCGAAAAAGTCTGTATAGAGTCTGCAGAGATGGAACCAAACAAAACCATTTTCGCAAAATGGATCCAAATGAAACTGAACTGCAAATCGGGCACAGCTTACGTCGCTTAACTTTGTGGCAGATTCACTGCACATTTTATACTGATCTTTTTAAACTTCAAATTTCGAGCGAACTTTTTCGATGGCTGGTTTGAAGAATGTCACTGGCAAGACATCACTGACAATTTCCGAAGAAAAGGAAATTATGATGAATATTAAAGAAGAATTATAATTTTTTTGCAAAGAAAATTATTGATGTGATTAAAAACATTTCGCAGCTTCAAAGAGAAGCTAAATGTGTTGAAGAGGAAAATAAAATGGAATTAAAAGTACTACAAACATTAAAAGAGCAACTCGACTACTATCTAACAACTGCCTAGCGTCAATTATTACCTCAAAACGAAGGATGAATTGCTGATTTTGGAAAAAGAGAAAAAGATGTTGCACCACCGAAATTTACATACTTAATATGAAGTTAAATAATGTTTATCATTGTTGTACAAAAATGAAGGGCAACGATATTGCTTTGTGACAACTGTAAGCAAAAGTTAATTTGTATATTTTTTAAGTTAGTTTTGCATATATTACTTTTGCTGTAAATTTAATACTATTATTACTTAGATGTGTTTTAAGATAGCAGGCAGCCCCTTTTCGACCTTAAAATACGACGACTTGGCCTAATTTTCGAATTGTATTTCATACAATCCAAGCGTATGTACGGCTCATTGATGCTAGTTTTCTTGCATTGAATTACTTTTTATTCTTTAGTTTGATGTGCTATGAAAACGTTTTTTTTTTTAATTTTTTTATATTATATTTTTTTTTACTTTTCAGTTTGATGTGCTATGAAAGCTTGTCTTTTAGCTGTTTTTGTTTTTAACTATTATTTTTTTTTAAATTATTATTTTAGTTTTCCTTTTTAAACTTTGACACAAACAAATGTAGCGAATTTCTTAAGCTCTCACAATAAATAATGTAGGACACTTGAAGCAGATAGATGAGAGCTTAAATCGTTTCGTATCCGATCAGGTTAATCATACGCTCTGTACAGCAAATTCGAGTTTATTTACTGCCGGCTGTCTTTGCTTATAAATTCAAAAAGTGAGTCAAAATCTTGTACTAGTGTCGGTTACAAACATACATACATATGTACATAAGCGTGTTAAAAAAAATGTTAATTTTGTTTATGGTGGTCCGTCTTAAACTTATTGAATATTTCTTGGATATACCCATATATTTGTAAATTGGAAGTATTGTTATGGTATTCATTTAAGTGTTCTGTCATGGTAGTTAATATATTTGATAGAAAATGCAGGATCTTGCATTTTCATTTCAAATTGAGTTGAGTCAGATTTTATTAAATTTGTTAGAAATAACTATTTACATTTCTTTTCGTTAAAGAACAAAATTCTCTTCAAGCACTCACCAATACTTAGTCATTTGACTTTTGACTTTATTTAATTTATTTTCTACGTCTAAATTATTATGTAAAAAGTAAATTTAGAACTTGCACATCGGCAATTCCAATTTTTTTTCTGCCGTAAATATTTTAAAATAAAGTTTTGTAAGGTCCTTAGGGGCTGATAAGAAATTAGGAAAATTTATTAAAATAAATGTTAAATTACTCTTAAGGTATTTCTAAAATGACAGTTGGTTATTTAGTTTATATCATATAGTCCAGTAATTAAATTTTACTTACCGCTGTTCATTTAAAATTTATTTCTCTGAAAATTTAAAATTCACAATTTTTTTTGCAAATAGAACTCTTGTTTGTTTAAATACAAATAAACTGAAAGGTAAAAGGTAAGAAGGAATATATATATTTATAAAACAAACAACTGCAAAAAAACAAATTCCGATAATATTTTCGCATTTAATGAAAGTACGTGGTTATCCTATGTTTAAAAATATAGGATGATCAGTAATCAGAATGTGAATGATAAAATAAAAATAAACCACATCATATCGATATTTTCTGTATCACGGCGAAAGAAAAAAATAACAAACCAACACAAAAACTAAAAGTCAATTATTACTTGGAACACTACTAATTTTTCAGATATATTTAGAACACCGAATGTAAAGGTTTCATTTATAAAAATAATTTTACGAAAAAAACTTGTTTGATGCACCGTAAATCTGAAGTAAATTTGTTTGCCATTATATAATTTTAAAATGAAAATACTACAAATGTGGCAAGCTTCGAAAGAAAAACTATGCAGTTAATTTTTGTCCTTAAAGGACCTATAAAATGTAGCAACAACTGACATTGAAAGCAATCTCACGCAAGATAAACATCAATTGAAAATTTAAGATAATTTTGAAAATGACTTTTGTTGCGTTTCAATTGCATTCCTTTTTCATGTGGCGCACCAAACGCCGAACGCATGTGACAAACATTTTAAATGTATAATGATTTTAATGCGAATCAATTATTAATTAAAACTTTTTTGCTTGACCTTACCATAATCTACTTTTCTGTGCGGTATTTTGTTTTAACGCGTGTACTTATTTGAAGTATTTTCACTAACAAACAAAGTCAACAGTTACAGGTTTTGCTTAAAGGTGGTTTTATGATTTTTATAAATAAATTCTTGAAGAAAATGCATTGCAAGCTACGTTTTTTGAAGCTTAATATCATCTGATATTGAATAGAACTGCGCAAGACGTAGATGGGATTTGACCAGATAGTTTTATTTTTGTAAAGGCCGACTAAGGTCACGCGAATTTAGTTTTTACCAAAAAAAAAATTCCACAGATTAAAATGCCAGGAGACAACATATTTAAATAAGAGATAATTAAGCATAATTACTGACCAACTGCGCTGACAATAAATTGATAAGTGATTAAAATATTATTTTTTTTTTAATTTAATCCAAATGACTCACCCTGTATAGAATACCTTTATTGTAACCAACTGTCAACTGCAACCGGTATTATAATGAGCTTTTCATTAAGTGGCAAAGGCATTATTTCATCCTTAGGTACTCGTATTTCAATAGCAAATTGAGGCAGCAGTCAAACAAATTGATGAGAGGTAAACTAAAAAATCATTAAATCGCTTTTTCGTTTCAATCAGTACTAACAAAACTTGAGTATGATATTTTGACATTATTTCTATTTTGAATGAATCTATATACAGATTGAAAACTATAGCGCTAGATCAGAAAGAGCTTCTTAAACTTGTATTAAGGTGGGAATTTAAAAGCTTATCAACATTTTTTATTATAAAATAAAGATTATATTTTCGAAATATTTGGAGAAAGATGAATTTTAGTATAGCCACATTTTTTTCTTAAAATAGAGATAGTATTTTCAAAATATTTGAGAAAAGTTCAGTTTTAAGTATTTCAACATGTTTCATTATAAAATAAGGACGCTATTTGTAAAATATTTGGGATACGATTAATTTAATATACATCAAAAATTTTTTATGAAATAATACTTACATACTATGATATTATCAAAATTTGTTGCCTTAACAGTTTGCGTGCGTTTTCGAATATTTTTATTTTTTGTACTCTTTTTAGAAGTTTACATTGTATGCCTGGCCCCGACCGGGTAATTAGGGCGTACCTCGGCATCATGAGGTCTATTCAAAATATCGGAATACAGTTTGAAATTAGTGTAGGCACGATAGAGCCAGCGGAGAATGAAGACAAACTAAAATAAATCTACAACTGCCAGTCGTGTTGACCTTAGCACACAAAAGTCCTCGTACCTGGGTTAATCTGTTCTTAATGTGAGCAGCAAACATGTCAAATAGTCAATCCGGGAAATAAATGGATTTTACTCCTGCTGTGTTATATTTTGAAAAAAAAACTTTCAGTTGAAGTACATTTGTAAGTACCTTAGAGGCTGTAAGATCATCAAAGAAATCTGCGACTCTACTCATATCTTTATACATAAAATTCGAGGTGCGCATCCGAATGACGCACGAATATATAAAAACAAATGAAAGGCAGAAATTTGTTAAGTGTCGAGATTTAAAACTGTTCAACTACAGAACAAATGCTCATCAGCTGATCGAATAGTAATATATGTATATGTATGGATGTATTTATTTATTTATTTATTTACATGAAATATAATTATTAATAATTATATTACAAAGTTAAAGGGCACTAGCTGCTAAGGCGATCGGCCTGAAAATATTATAATCAATTTTATAAAAATACTTATAAACTATTCTTAGAATAAGATGCATATGGCTTTTATGAAATTAAATACAGTGAAGCAGTTTATTTTGGAAGATAAAGTCGCAGATGTGGATTATGTTGTCTGAAGATGATTCCTTCAAGAGGTTTGATGGCTTTTCATTTCCGAAGATGTTTTTCCTTGCATTTTCAAACTTTGGACAGTTGTCGAGGATGTGAGATGTTGCTAGTGGGCAATTACATGAAGGGCACCTTGCAGTTGGACTACCATTGAGTAGGTGTTGGTGTGTAATCTTCGTGTCTAGTCGAAGACGCGTAGAAACTTTTATCTTTTCGGATGGAAGAGCACTTGGTGGGGAGGGTTTTGAACGGGTTGGATTTACATGTTTGTAGGGATGTAGGTACGTAGCCCATTTATTAACTGTGTGTCCTTTGATGGCAATTTGGATAAGTTTGCCAATGTCGGCTGTATGTATTAATTATTGAGAATATTGAGTATAGTTTTCTTTACGTATAAAAGTGAGTATGAAATATAAAATGAACCGGAGTGAGTGTTAAATCATGACACAAACTACGGAGTGGCTCGTTTAACTCAAATGGCTTCAGAAAAAGTGGATGGTAATGGCTTGAAATTCGGCAGGGAACGTTTTTTAAATGGTAGAAGGTATAATACTATTTCGGAAATCACCACTTTTCTTCATCAGACTTCTTTTTATGAAATTAATTAAATATATTTTTCATAATCACATCTTCATTAATACTGGCATCGAGCTCAAGAAATTTGTAAATTATTAAACATGTATAAGGCCAATAAATAACAAAAAGTTAAAATAAAAATATTTATTGCGCATAAAGTTCCAGGCTTATTAATCTTTAATTTTAAGTACAAGTAATAAAAACTCTGACGCGGCTGACCTTTAACTTTACTAAACTAAAATTATCACTATGATGTCTTCTTTTAAAAACGAAATACGTTGGTTAGGTGCTCTGCGGCAGAAAAAAATGACAAAATGTGCTTTCCCCTGACATACACATTTTTTTTTTGTTCTCAAGTTTTATCCCTGACGCCCTGACGCAATTGAGCTCGATACCAAAAAAGGATAGAAACTTCAAACTCTATCACCGACGTATGGATGAAGAAACTGAAGAAGGTGATATGGAACGGGTAAATAGCATTTACAAAAACAATAAAAAAGCAGTGACCAAAATATAAGATTTATTTCCTTGACACCTTGGAATATATAAATTATGTTGACTGACTTATTTCAACAGTAATAAAATCTGCGTTATGTTCAAAATTAAGTTTATAAGTTTATTAATTAATCATATTCATTCGCATATTTAACAAAAGATGGTAAGAATATAAACGTTTCCTCCAAATCATGTGGATAGTTCCTAAGTATTTGCGCTTGCTCTTAATTAGACTGCCGTAAATTCCCAGAGTGAATCTTGCGTCGTAATGATAAGCGGTGGGAGAAGATTAATCTCTACGTTGCTAAATTAAGCTATAATTTTTGTACCTCAATTTTGTAACTTTAAGTTATGAAACTTTGTAGCATTTTCCTAACACTTCACGAAAAATCTGATCTTTCACAATATGAGTTCACAGCGTAAGCTTAGCTGAATGCGTTTAGCTGCCGGGTTAAGTATTGCGCATGTTTTTAAAGGGTTCGACTCCTGCAGAAGCCAAGAAGAAAGAAGTCTGATGAGGAAATGTGGTGATTTTCGAATAGTACTACAAAATTCTACCGCTTTGAGTATTGTTGTTTTTTTTCCCTAATAATTTTTCAATAAACCGATCGGCCATAAAGCTCAAAAATATTTAAAATTAAATAATATAAATTTGTGTAACCAAAAGGTGTTCTCTGATCTTAATTTATTCGTTTAGTTGTATTTATTTAAAAATTCAGTGCCAGCTTTTCAGTAATATTTTAAACTTTAAACAAAATGAGTTTTACTTAAATTTAGTTTAATATTAATTAAAGATTCATTTCCATATAAAGTATTTAGTTTTAAAGACGTGAAGTAAGAAACACTTAGCAAATCCGTAAAATTAAAGCCTTTTTTAGGGAGCGCTTGCAATATAATTAAAAATCTTATTTATAACTTTTTTAATTGACATTCTCTTCAACTGAAGATATAAAAAAAAAACGGACCCCCGCTGTAACTTAACCACATTCTCATATAAATCCACTAAAACGGGTAGGAAAACACACTTAAATGCGGAATAAATTAATCAAGCCGCTTTTTTTTTGCTGTTATCAATGTTGGCAAAAGGAAGAAGAACCGGTGAGGAAAAATAATTTGATTTTGCTTTTTATTTGTGGCTCGAACGCAATTAGTACAAACTATTTTAAGGCTTTTCACTTTGTCTTTCAACAACGCCATGTCATTTCCATACAAAAACATAATTACAATTTTTCGCCTTTTATTGAAAGTGTGTGTAGCTAGTAAAGGCGCACTTTTAATTGAGAAATTTGTTTCCACTGATGTGAGCTTTTGTGTTTGCAAATATTCTTGACTCTTCATTTTACTTATCAATACCAATTATTCTGATATGACTTTTAGAGGCTTTGTCAAATACAACAATCATTGTTTCCGCTTGCCTGATTCATTTTCATGTGCAAGCATACACACACGTAAATATGTAGATATGTACATATGTACTTAGTAACTATTTCTCATTCGAATCAACTATTTTTTGGTATACTCATATAAATAGTTGTCAAACCCAATCAAATTTATTGTATTCGAAGTCTTTTGTGTATTCTTTGTTAGTGAAAGGACAAAATTTTTTGTATTCATAATTAGTTTGAGCTTCTTGTTGTGAGTGTTTTTTTTTATATTGCGCTTGACGAAATGAATTGCACATTTGCCACTGACAGTCCATTTTTATTGAACTAGTGTTACTCAATTGTACAAATGTATGTAAGTATGTACATATGTAATTTACACTCAATTTATTGTTGTTGAGTCATGATTCCATTTAGTTTTGCTACGAGTATTTATAACAAAATCAGACTTTACTTGTCACTTTGCAATCGGCGTTTTTTGCCACTCAAAACGAGTACATCACATCAGTCATTACAGGATTGTATTTCAATATATACACGTATGTGTATTTTAGTATTTTCTGCTTTGTTGATTTTCTAACTTGATTGTTAATGGTTTGTGGCGGAGTTTTTTTTAACAATCTCTCATTCTTTCTTTTATTTGCAATGACCGACTTAAGATAATATAAGATCATATCAAGCGACAAAAAATTCGTTTAAGTACTTTACGCTCTCATTTTTCAAAATCGAAAAATTAGTAAGAAAATTTGCACAAAATCCGTTAGTGAAACAATCTTTCAGTTTGAATTACGTAAATTTGCATTTAAAACGCAAAATGGTTTCTTGAATTTTTTGCGCTGAGATTTAGTTGCCAAATTGGTTCAACGTGAAAGGGAGTAATTTAAAAAAATGTTGATAATCGTTTCTTTCTCTATATAAGTGCTACTTAATTTGTAGGTGTCAGTTTAAGTGTATGTAAGAACATGAATTTTTTCTAGTAACTGTAATTTAAATAATTATTATTCTAACAGTTTAATATTTATATCAATCTTATACTAAAATTAAAAATATATGCCGGCCCAAAAAAGAGAAAGTCAAATTGTCAATTTTCTTGTTTTTCTTTTTAATTTTATGCCTTGTTTTTACACTTTGAACTATATAAAAAAATTTAAGGTGTTGTATGTACATTGGAAACTTTTCGCTCTCTCTCTTAATCGGCTATCTTGAAAGCTCTTAGAAATAGTGTTGTTTCTTTTATTGTAGCAGAAAATAAAGTTTTTCACGTACTTAAATTAATTGTTTTGGCATACTGCTTTGTTTGTGTTTGTTAAAAATTGGTTTGCTGAATGCGTAAATTTGAATACGTTTTTTTTATTGATACTTTTTAATTATTTGTATGTATGCATGTTTCAATTATTAAAGGTTTGGTAACTTAGCAGCTAGCTCGCTCACTTTTTGTCAAACGACTCCCTTAAGCATCGAAACCGTGTTGCTCCTTCGTAATAATATTTAATACTCAATTACCAAAAATAAACAGGCAACACTTTTTGTTTCCTGTTTATTTGCGCTTGCACTGTAAGTTCAAATTCGGCGGTGATTTCTAAAATATTATTGGTGAATCTCTTCGGTAACGGCATTTTTTGTACAAACAAGATAAACCCCGTCCCGTAAATATTTTATGTATACGTTTATAAATAAAGCGTTTTTTCTATGAATGCTTTTCTCTTCAAAAATAAATTTGCTATGACATAGTGGAAATTTATGCAACTTCTAAAAGGGCTGGATTAAAAAAAATGAAAAATAATGTGGCACATCACGTCAGCTAATGCCAGAAATAAAAAATTTAAATTTTGAGATATAAAGTTTGACGCAACTTTTTTTTGTGAAATAAGAAGATTCTCTCTCTTTAATTGCAAAATATTGTGGTTTTCTTACAAACAAGGTATTCTGGAACTTGATATAACATAGAAACTCCAGAGGTTAGCCAATTATAAAGTCACTAACTGTTTGCCGAAATAAAAATTTATGAAAATTGTTTCACATAAAATAAAAATTATTCCCATATCAATGGTTTATTAATAAAAGAAAAAAAAACCTAATAGATGTGAACAAATAAGATCACTTAATTCGCGGGCTAAATCGATTCAAACTAAAATATTAAAAAAATTACTATCAAAGAGTACAAAATTATATTATGTAAATACGGTTGTTTTATTTGTTAATAAAAATTAAATGTCTGCAGAATTTCTAATACAAATTTCTATACATTTCTGCTAAAATATCCTGCTTTTGTTAAAATAACTCTTTACTACTTATTATTTACTTTTTAAGAAAGGGAAACAAATTCTTTCCCGTTTACCATCCTTCGTAAAACAACTCTTTATAAGGGAGGGAGTGTCCAAATTCGAATGTCATTGTTTACCAAACCTTTTATTATTGAATTATGGTGTGTATGTATGTTTAATGAAACATAATTTATTAAAGAAAAGTGAACTAAAGCTCTGGCATTCATTTCCGAAGACAAGAAAAATGGCTTTTAAATAGACTTCAATTTGTCTTGACTACGCGTTTTTGTACCAATGTGTAAACTCAGGAGTAGCGTGTTTGACGCGGTGTTTTCAAAACGAATTCCTTCGGATTGTGCTTTTGTCTCCATTAGAGACTGATTCTGCTTACTGAACTCGGACATTAAGCTACATTTTATTTTCAAAATAATTATTTCATAGAAATAATTGCATTTAGTTATATGTACTGATGTTATATGTATTGATGTGGCACATTTCTTTACTCAGGAGATTCGCAAAGTGTCGTAAACTTATAAAAATGTTCGATAGTATTTCTGTTGCACTGTACAGAAAAGGTAATTGAAATACCACAACTGGTCAAGATCGGTCAATAACCACGCCCACCTCCCACATAACGGAAGTTTTGGAAAATGCAAAAACTTCATTTTTTCGGTTAAAACGAATTGAGTGAAATTCTGTATTTGGAGCGATTTTGATCTAATTATTAGGTATTTATGTAATTTTGAAAAATGGGCGTTGTCACGCCTACTTAGGACAAAATGTCTGTATCTCAATAACGGTGTAAGGTATCGTCACAAAGTTAGGTGACCAAATTTTCCTCAATATCACCGTTATCATCGTTAAAAATTTTTGAAGTCGGGTCATAACCTCGCCCACCTCCCATATAACGGAAACTTTAATAAATGCAAAAATTTCGTTTTTCCTTTATCTATTGGAACGTATTAATTAAAATTTGATATTTAGAGATATTCAATTAAGAAACTTGATTTTTATGAAATTTTGAAAAATGTGCGTTACCACGCCCACTTCTAAAAAAACGTCTGTAGGTATCTCAATGACGATGTAAAGTATTGCCAAAAATTTGGTGAACATATTGTCCTTGATATCACTAATATCACCGTCAATAGTTTTTGAAATCGGACCATAACCACCGGACCATATACCGGAAATTTTGAAAAATTCAAAAACTTCGTTTTTCAGTATTTATTGGAAGAAATTGAGTAAAGTTTAATACAAGCAGCGATTTTAAACAAAGAAATGGGGTTTTATGAAATTATGCCCACCGCCCATACAAAAATACATCGCGATGTAATATAAAATAAGGTTTCGCCCGAATTTAGCTTTCCTTACTTGTTTTTACTTGAGCTGTTACATGAACATTTCATTTTATTAAAATTTATTACCAGCATACCCTGTATGTATGTATATATATTCACAATCATATCATATCAATAGAATCGAATTAAAAAAATATATATCACATCCACACGTCCTTTATTAAATTTCGATAAAATATCGCTCATTTCAAATATAATTTTCGTAGCATTTTCCCAATTCTCTAATTTGGCATTTCATTAAACAAACTTGCAAACATGATTTCACTTATTGATATTTATATTATTGCTATTCATTCTTGTGTACATACGAGTATGTACTAAGCACTTCTTTTATGGCGGCTGATATTAGTATGCACCTACATATGTAAATACATAAATATGTGTTGCTTGAGTGATTTGTTGGCCGAGCAAATGTTCCCTTCATGACAATCCTATTTTTTTAATTTTTTTTCCTTTTTCGAAATTTGATTACACTCTGCAGTCCAGATATTGGCTTTGTTATGCCGATTTCAAAATTCATTTTATTTCATATTTCTCAAAATCCAGGTTTACAAAATCTTTTGCTCTGTGATGCACCACCAATATTTCCACTTTACTGCACACAATTGCAACCCAGCCGTTTTTTTTTTGGTGACAATTTTACTTTCAATATAAGCGAAGTCACCAGCCTCTTAAAGGCGATCTACATAAATCAGTGCAAGTATTTCAGCTATTTTTTTCGGACGACAATATTTCATTGATTCTTTCCATTTTGACAAGGTATCGTGTGCAGCGATTCAATCGGGAAGAAATAAAAACAGAGTACATAACTTAATTCGTTTTTAAATTTGAACAACGAAAATAAGTTTTGCGGCCTACCTAGTCTTCTTTCGAGTTATCCACATACATCCATATGAAAGCCTGTATGTTTGTAGAATTCAGTCGAAACTTTTCTACAGTAAATGCATCTAACTAGTAAGCAAAATTTTTGATTCCTAAACATGTTTTTCATCGGAAAGTCATGCCAGTTAATTATGGACTGTAACTAAAAGAGTTAACCGGAAAGAAAAGTGATTAAAACCCGATCCAGTGGGAAAAGTATATACAGAAATATATACACAGAAACTTTATGCTTTCCAGGGAAATAATAATTATTAAAAAAAATCTCTGTTTACAAACTGTTTTTCATAAGAATTGTGGTTTAGAAATATGTTTTTTGTAATGAAAGTTATTAGTTAAAACCAACACCGATTTAACAGGTAAACTCAGAAGAGTTAATAATTTGATTTTTCTTTCATCTATCTTAATTGTCACATTTTGTTTTCATTTGATAAAAACAACAAAATAATTTGCATCTGATTTATGTTTTTAGTGGAAAAATATATTGTGCATTTTGCTCATGAAATTAATGAATATTTTGAATATTTGTGTTGTGTATTTTATACCCAACTAGAATGATTTGATAGTTATTATTTGACAATAAAGGAATATTTAAAAAAAACTGGCAAGTTTAAAATTTCTCTACTGCGGTTACCTTCTATACTATCTGCCTTGGTTAGAACTATTTTTTTTTATAGAGAATAACATAATTGCACTCACGCTCACCTACACAGAAAGCAAAACTCGATTATTATTTTTTAAATTTTTAGTGAATGTCAAAAGTGTTTCTAAAACGAATTTTCTAAACGAAAAGAAATTCCTAAACTGCTAAACTGCAGTTATACACGAAAATTTAGCTGTTATAGTCTGCCAAATATTATCCTTTCGGAGTATTTTTTTTTTGTGTTAGCTACTATTTTTTTTTTGTAAAATGTTAAATAACTTTTGACTGCCGATGAAGAGGTGCCTTTTTTAGTAAAAAATTGTTTAACTTAATTTTCAAACTTTTTATTTTTATAATTTATAATATCTTTTATTTGTATCTATGCTTTTAGCTTGTCAGTACTCATGAAAATGGAAGATATTTTATATCTTTCTGTGATGAAAGGAAAATAGAATTGACAGTTTCTGAAACCTTGGCAAGTCACTAGTTCCGAACAATGCCCATAAGGAAGCTCAAATGAGCCGCTGGGGATAGCTAGCGGCAAATAAGTGTGTGTATGCACATATGCACACATACATACATACTTACACTCACACATTTACCTGACCCCCGCAACTAAGTGAATCAGTAAAATGGTCTAAAGGCCGCATATGGAACGAATCGATAATTTGATTTGGTAACGTAATGTCATTTTTGATGATTGTGAAAAATCATGAAATTCCATTTCAGCACAAGCAAACTTCTACGCCCGCAAGCGCGCACACAAACATAACATACTCGTGCATAGCAAGTGAATCGAGTGAGTCAGACGTCACCTAAAGCGGCAACGTCAACCGAGCGTTTAACATTGCCACCGATCGGCTGGAGTGATTGAAAATGGATTTAAGTTTGAAGTTCGCAAATGCAAAGTAGACAATGCGAAAATGAAAAGTCAAAACTAAATACTAAAATAATGCACCAATGAGGTCAACATTTTATAATATTTTCAATTGTTTCATTTGATTTTCAATTTCCTGATTAGTAGTTTAGTTTCATAAATCGAGCTTTATAGTGGTTTGAGTTTGGATTAAGGATTCATTACGGTTATTTAGTAATAAATGTAGTTTAAAAAAATTTAAAAACACGCTTTTAAAACACATCAAACTAAAAGTGAAAAACAATTCTTAATATAAACTGAAAATTATATAATGAACGAATACTAGTATTATTGCGAAGCAAGCGTTAGGCGTTTTGTGCCACCCACGCTTTTTCTCAATAATAAAAGTTTTTGATTTTTTTTAACTATTTTCTTTTTTATTTTATGTTTTTTATGCTCCGATGCAAACAACTCTAGCGAATTTGATATTATTTAATAATTTCTGATTCTCTTACAATTTTAACTTATAGAAACTCTTTAAGATAACGAAATTTAGGGAAGACACGTGTAAAATGTTTGTAAGAAACTAATTCTTTAAATAGGAAGACAAAATGTTTATTAACGTTTTTATGATACTTCCGATTGTCAAAATGTGAGGTGTTGCCACTGTTTCGAAAAACGTTGTAACCATTACTCTGGAATACCAAATCCAATTTCGGGTGTTAGAAACGCGTAACAAAATTTACTTTACCAGTAACAATGAGAAAAGGCGTTTCGTATCCGTTAAGGTTACTCATACGCCCTGTACGAAAAATTCGAGTTAATTTACTGCCGGCTGGATGTACTCATGAATTCAATATAACGTGCATAAACTTATCGAATTATTGTAATTGTGTACAAAGTTGAAAATTGAACTGTTTGTTTAAAGTGGGACAAAACCGAGTCCAAGGGAGTCGGTTACAGGTGAAGCTAATATAGACCTGTGAGAAAGAAATTGAAACGATTAAAATTATTTAAAATAGTTGAAATGCACAATGCTATTTCTGTTGCAAATAACATGAATGATTAATAAATTGTAAAAAGGCCGATAGCCTATGTTGCAAGTTGCCTTAATCTTGTTATGTAATTATTTATAATTATATTTCATTTAAATAAATAGCAAAAACTTTAAAATAATAAAAACTTCAAAATAGTATCTATTTGATGTTACTTTATAATTTGTATTTGTTTATTTAGTCTATGAACAGAAAGTTTCTTACAGATTATTTACAAAGTAATTAAAAATTAAGATTTAAAAACCTAGATAGCTAAATTTAGAATATGAGAAAATACATTTTTTGGAATTGAAAAATCAAGTTGGATGGAACTCGAGAGTGAATTATGTATGTTCAATTAGCGCTCGAACAAGGGGAACATTTCGCGAATATTCTATTTTAAATTTAACACCATAGAAAGGTAAAGAAATACGAAGATTACGTTGAGGGATGTTGAAATTAGTTCTTTTCAAAAGAAAGGAGCATTCAATGTCGCCGTTGATGATATTACGAACAAAAGAAAGTGAGAGTACCGACCTTCTTGATTCCAAAGACTTAAGGTAAATAAAAATCAAACGAGATTTATAAGAGGGAATTGGCTCATCAAAACACAATGAACGTAAGGCATATTTTTAAGAAAAACTTTTTGGACCCGTTCAATCCTAGTTATGTAACTTTTTTGACTAGGCCTCCAGATGAAGGTAGCATATTCCAAGTTGGAACGAACAAAAGCCGTATATAATAACTTCAGAGTATACGGGTCAGAAAATTTGGAACTATTTCGCCTAACAAACCTTAAAACCAAGTAAGCTTTCGAAATAATATGACAAATATGGCTTTTAATAGAAAAGTTACTCGAAAAAATTACGCCAAGTTTTTTAATTTCGTCCAAACTTTGTAAAAAAGAATGAGAAATCATATAAGATGTCGGCAAGATGTTATGAGCTTTCGCATACGTGACTTTAAAGCACTTTTTTTTATGTTTAAAGATAGCTGAGAGTTAACACACCACAGACGTAAGCTGTCAATGTCATTTTGAAGCTGAAGCGCATCATCGGGTTTTTTAATTATCGAAAAAAAGTCGTCGGCATAGAGCAAAAATTTTGCAAATCTAAAGCAGCTACCTATGTCATTAATAAACAAAACGAACAATAAGGGACCTAGTATACTCCCCTGGGGAACCCCAGAGGATGCAAAAAAAAAAACTCAGAAGAAACGCCGTCAATTGACACTACGCAAATTCGTTTGAATAAATAGGATTCAATCCATTTTAAAAAAACTTAATGAAAACCTATATGCGCCAACTTATAAATCAATAAAGAATGTGAAACTCTATCAAAAGCTTTTGAAAAGTCTGTATATACACAGACAACCTGCAGGCCGGCAGAAAAGGACGCAATGCAATATTCACTAAATACTGCTAAATTCGAAACTGTAGATTAGTGATTATTACCGGTTTTATAATTTTCAGAGAAACCTTTAACATTATCTACATACAAAAAGGTATGCAAATCGTTAAAACCATTTTCGTAATAGCGAAATTTGTTGACAAAAATATATTGACACATTTGAACAATTTTATTTAAAACTATTTTTAAATTTAAACATCGTTAATTCTCTAACAAAAAAATTTTAAAAAATTTTTTAAACACAAAACTTTGGAACTTTTTAAAAAAAAAAATTTTTGAATTGTTTGATGTATGCAAATATGTAGCTCATTCTACATATTTTAGTATGACAAAGTGCAAATAACTAGTGGCTTAAAATTACCACTGACTTTTTTCTAACACACTTTCGCAATTCCTTCCATATAAAAAAAACGTGGTTTTGCGTTGTATGGAGGAAATTGCCAGTAAAAAAATTGCCAAAAACTTGTACACACTTGACACTTGCACCTATTTACAATAAAATTGGATGATCCAAAACACTACATACTCAAAAAAATTCTAACAATTTTGTTTAAAAAGTTTGAATTTTTTAGTGTAATTTTTTTTAAAATCATAGTACATTTTGTAAATAGTTCTAGCTGTGGGTGTTTATGGTTTGTCTTTGAGAATGAACCATATTTTAATTGAAAAATAATTTTAATTAGTTAGAAGTAAATATCGTGCTCAAATCTGTCAATTTGTGCTTGCTTGTGAAAAGAGTATACATGAAAAAAGCGACTACAGAAAAGAACTTTTTTCATATGCAAAAAAAAAGGATATTTAATTATATTTCTTACAGAATAATAAACTTAATTTTACGTGATTTCAAGGTTAAAACATAAAATTGTAAATAATTTCCAATTGACATATTTTATTGAGCTCCAGACCAGCTTACAAATGACTTTATTTCGAAAAAAACAACAGTTTAAGTTTTAGCTTTTCTAGATAAAATCTTTTATTCTTTGACAAATTGGCCTGGAGCTCCAAAAAATTGTCAATTGTTAATCATTTAAGACCAATAAAAAAGCTTAAAATAAAATGTATATAATAATTTCAACAAAAATAAATATGCATTTAAATTATTACATACGATTTTGCAGTAGTTTTGAGACATTGTAAATATAAATATGTTATGTATGTCAAATGCGTCAACTTCAACAAATAATAAGGGCTTGATGTCGAGCAAAATTACATTTTCTTTCACAGCTCAGGCTCAGCTATATTCCCACTTTTTGCTCCTCCCGACAGTTAGCATACCTTCGATGGCTTTTTATTCAAAACACCTCGAACTCAAAAAACCAATGCAGAGACCCTTATCCATAAGTAATGGCTACCTGGTGGATGTTATCACCAGATGAATCAATTAAAGCTAAGTTAAAACATAAATCTTAGTTAGTGAAATACTACAAAAACATAGCAAATGGAATTACGATTCTTATACCTCGCAACTTAAATACTATGTATAAATTGCAACATATAAGCATAGTTAATATCCATTCTGAACTTTAATCTTATCGAATAACAAATTTTTTATCGATATTATATTTTCTAAATACCGTGGGTTAATGTTTTTAGTAGTTTTTTTAGCATCACAAAGTTAGCATTTACACACAAATATGTAAACTTTAAATTACAATTTGATAAGGTAGTAATTACGAGTTTTCTAAAAAACTAGAATTTCGCTAAAAATCTCCAATTCTCGTATATCGATTTTTGTATTAAATTGTATTGATATTTATTTTTTCGGTAATTATTTAAGTTTCAAGAATACATTTTTATAAAATTAATAATAAATAAAGAAATTTTTTGACACCTCTTAGAAATTTTTACGGTATACTATTTTGAAGCCAAATCAAGTTTAGTACTGTTAAATGTAAGTTTCAAGTTTCTAAAAATTATTCCTGATTTTTGAGAAAATCCTTTTTTATGCTAAGACTGCTAATTATTTTTCATATAAATGCGTTTTTTTTTTTATATGGAAGCAAAGGCCATAAATATACCTAAAAAGCAACACTTTACTTTAAAGAAGTTAGAAAATTGTATAATTACAAAGTTTTTTAAAATCTTAATAAAAACTTCGAAATTTTGATAAATATTTTTGTTTTAAATTTATTAAATTGCTATACATTTTGTTCACAGTATAAAACTTTTCTTAACATAATTTTAGTAGCAGTATTCAAATTCAATAAATAAAACGATGACAGTCAAACACGCTGTTTTACGTATTATAATATAAAGGGTGTTTTTTTTACAGGTTTGTTTTTCGAATAGAGATAAAACTGGCATTTTGTGGTCAAATCTGGCAACTCTAATGTCATTTATGTTCAGTTTGGTTTGCCATTTCATCATGAACAGGTTGACAAAAGAACAACGCTTGCAAATCGTGCAAATTTATTTCGAAAATAATGGTTCAGTTCGCGAAGTTTACCGTAAGCTCCGTCCATTTTATGGTCGACATAATCGTCCATCAGAGCAATTAATTCGGTTAACCATGGATCGTTTTCGCACTACGTTTACTCTATGTGATAATACGCATCCGCAGAGACGTCGAACAGTGCGCACCGAAGAAACAATTGCCGCTGTAGAGCAAAGTGTTGAAGAGGACCCGAATGAATCGATTCGCCACCGTGCACAGCAATTGGAGCTTTGTCCATCAACTTTATGGAAGATTTTGCGCAAAGATCTTAGCTTGCGACCTTACAAGATCCAGCTTGTGCAAGAATTAAAGCCGCGAGACCATGCAATGCGTCGTGATTTTGGTGTATGGGCCGAAAATGAGATTGATCTCGATGCTGATTTTCATCGCAAAATTTTGTTCAGTGATGAGGCTCATTTTTGGTTGAATGGCTACGTCAACAAGCAAAATTGCCGCATTTGGAGTGAAGAGAATCCACATGAGACCCTTGAAACGCCATTACATCCACAAAAACTGACTGTTTGGTGTGCTCTATGGGCTGGTGGAGTCATTGGGGCATACTTCTTCCGCAATAATGCTGGAGAGGCAGTTACCGTTAATGGAGACCGGTATAGAGCCATGAGCGCCACACAGCGCACGTCACAATCGATTTATTGAAGGAAACATTCGCTGAGCGCATAATTTCGCGGAATGGACCTGTCAATTGGCCACCAAGATCGTGTGATTTGACACCATTGGATTATTTTCTTTGGGGATATGTGAAGTCGCTCGTCTACACCAACAAACCAGAAACGTTAGGGGAATTGGAAGCCAACATTCGTGGCGTTATTCCCGACATACGGCCCCATATGCTCGAAAAAGTGGTTGAAAATTGGACCTGTAGAATTGGCTTTATTCGAGCCAGCCGTGGCGGCCACATGCCCGAAATCATATTTAAACATTAATGGCATAAAATTATCCTTCCAATAAAGCCAAATTGATAGACCTTAAAACGATTTTCTTGTGTTTTATTTCAATTCGAAGTTCTATACCCCTAAAAAAAACACCCTTTACATATATCTTCATCTGTTTGGACTTTAGGGTATAGGAAAACAGTTATTTTATTGTTTTAGTTCGACTTCAATGCAAAAAAAAAAAACACTCCTTCAACGCGAAATCTTTAGCACTCGTATTTGTGAATATCCAATATATAAACAAAATATACAACCAATGCATTGACCAACAACAACACTATATATGTTTGTATGCACGTACACGTATGTTTGTATGTATGCGTGCATATGTGCACTTGAATTAAAATTTGCTCGATTTTTCGTCATTGAGGACACTTCAACTCGTGTTGGAAGTTAATTAAAAGAATTTAGTACGCGAAAGTAATTTTCAAACATTTTTTGTTCATAATCACTCATTCGCATCATATTTAATCACGGCACAGTTACGATTCGCAAACAAATGCAGAGGTGCGCCGTGACATATGAGCGACATTTTTGTTAGACGAAACTATGTATGCTTACACTCCTTACCATACTTTTGGATATGTACTCGTATGTATGTATGTAAGGTAAATCATACATATATATTTACACAGTTAACGGTACGGCAAAGTAAATAAAAATACACATACACACTTCAATTTTTACAGTTCGCAATGCCGCCAAGTGGTGGGGCACACAAAAACTAAAAAAAAAAAATAATATTTTTACTAGTTTTATAACTTTACGCTACACCGCACAAATACAAATCTAAATACTACATAGTGCCCCAGTGCTTATTAATGGTTTACACTTTTATAGCGGTTGCATTTTAGTAAACAAAAATGTATATGTGTGTGTGTGTGCATGTGTGTATGTGAGTGTGTTCGGCAGTGGCAGTGGAAGTAAGTATCTGTTTTGTGTACCTGCGCAGTTTTAATAAGATGACTTGTTGTTGCATTAACTCGAACACACACACACACACTCACACAAGCAGCTAAAAATAGAATTGTATGCACATTAGGCTGGTCGTTGTCTGATATCAACATTTTTTATTTCGAATATTTCTATGCAGGAACCATCTAAACTGTTATTTAAAAAAAAGGATGGTCTAAAGATTCATTATAAAAATTTGGTTTTATGCCATGCCACATCAGGGATCAACATTTCACACATTAACTATACATGTTAGAGCTTTAAAAGAAAAATTATTTATAAATATGTATGGTAAAAATTTTTAATAGTTTAAGTACAAAATGCTTGTAAAGTGCCGTTAAAACTGCCTTTTCCTTAAATTGTAATTTTTTTTTCAAAAGAAAAGCAAAAAAAAATTCATAAGACTTTACTTTTAAAAGAAACTTAAGATTCATTTCTAAATGACTGTTCATAACATGACTGTTCAATAACATATAATATTTTTTTTTCAAAGGGCATTTTATTATTTTTCTATCGGCTTTATTTTAATAATTCACAATTTATTGAGCTCGAGGCCAGTTTATAGATGATTTATTTGAAAAAATAAAAAGAAAACAACAACAGTGTTAGTGGTAGAAGTTATAGCAGCTATCACCCCATCTCCTCAAAAGGCTTCTTTAAATTAAATTCAAAATTTTAGTAAATAACTAAAATAAACAGAATTGTAAAAAATACAAAACAACAACCACACAAGCAAGTTTAAAAAGCGGCAGATCAGTGGCTCTTGTTTGTATTTGGTTTGTTTAAGGAAGATGAAATAAACACAACAGTCAACTCGGCAAATAAATTTAATTTAGGGTTTGGCCTCGCGCTCAATAAAATTGACAATAATTTTTCAAAGGACGCAATTTGCAAACACAAAGTTACAGTAATGTGTCCCTCACCACGGCGTTTGCGACCTTCCTACCTTCAAAGGAAGAGTGGAAACAACGAGACGTCGTGGGAAAAGCCGAGTCTATCCATGTATAGACAGATGTTTCAAAGCACGAGGGAAGGGTGGGTGGAGGTGCATATTCCCGTCATCTGGGGTTGATCCTATAGCATCCGTCTTCCGGACTACTGTCACGTCTTTCGGGCGTCTCTGATGGCAATAGATAAGGTCACACAACTGGCAAAGTGTCGTATGATACCCATGAATGATATCTACATTTCCACTGGCAATAAAGCCTCTCACAAAATAATCGATGACCTCCATTATGGCTAAGATATACCGCCCATCTCTTAACGAGATGGCTGGATAATTTCGCCCGAAGTTCATATGAGTCCCAGGCAATAGCAAAATAGACATTTTAAGGCCGACGAACTAGCCCGTTAAGGTACTGGGCCGCTGGCCGAAGATATAAATGATGTAAAAGGAATACTACTGCTAGCAAAATACCAAGGTAACTGTGACCGGTTCTAAGTGCGAAGTGCACACCTTGCACGTACATATATTCTCCACTCTGGGCAAACAGTTATTCAACGACCTAAAAGAGCTTAGAGGGTTAGAATTCAGAGATCTCATAAAGTTTCTTCGTAGCACATGGTTTTAGGAGGGTTCCTCCTGCCATGAGCATAAGTGTGTCTCTAGTGACAACCACATTAAATTAACCTAACCTAATCAAGGAAATCATGCTTGTTCTATCTATAATGCACTTCATTATATTTTTCGTTTCGAAACAAATAGGCTTTCAAGCAATGCCTTTACTTTTTGCACGTGCAAAGCTACAACCATTTTGAAAATTTGTATATCTTTCCACGCAAATATCTCAGGAACTAACGTAATGGTTTTCAATTTGATAATTTGTAATGTAATGTGCACATCAAGACCATTCATTTGATACATATTTCATCTTTATAGTTATTTTAGGTACATTAGGTAGAAACAGTAATTGATAAAACAGCGAGGTAAATAAAATTTTAAAGTTTATATTTTTTCAAACAAAATAATTTTTCTTTTATTGAGACCATATTTCAAAGTATTAAATTATACTATTTTTAAAACAAGACGAAAATTCATTGATTTTATAAAAATAAAACATAAACACAAACAGTAAATTTCTTGTATGTAGAAAAAATAACTTATCAAATTGTTGAATATCCACAACGTCCATAATTTTGCGTTGGTAGTTGACCCAATCGTTGTTGCATGGAGTTGACTAGCTTCAAACAATCATTTTGAGGAAAATTTGTCCAAATGTTATAAATGCAGTCTTTAAAATCAGCCAAGTTTTAGTGTTTCTCTTCAGCTATACGCATCTTTAGGATTGCCCATTCTCAATTGGTGACAAGTCAGGGCTTTGAGAAGGCCATTTCAACACACTCACATTTTAATTTTTTAGATATTCGGTGATGACTTTTGCAGTACGATTGGGTGCGTTGTCCTGTTGAAGAAGGAAATCCGATCCAATTAGTCGTTGACTCTCGGCGATGGCGTGCTTCTTTAAAATATTCAAATGAACTGGATCAGTAACTTTTCTTTCCAGAACCACAATATTGCCAGTGCCATTCGCAGATAAGCATCACCAAATCATTAAACCCATTTCCACCGACTTAACTGTGGGTTAGGTGCACCTGTATGACGTAAATTTCTTGCCAGACAAGCAATCGCCAATAAAATCATCAATTGCGGTACTTTGATAACGGAACTTTCCGAACATATACAAAAAAATTGATATGAACAAATGAAATACAAAAGAGAAAATAAAAACGAAATGAACAATCTCTTTAATATCGCGCTTGCAAATGCTTTAAATAATAGGGGTATTCCTCACATCACATAAAACCATGGTTAAGAGAGATTGAAGCTGCATGGGATGATATTTTCATTTTGCAAAAATACATGGCAAAATATAATTATATTGCAAATGCTTTCCCTGAAAAGTTTTTTTTGGTGTTTAACAGATGAACCTGTCCTTCTCTCGTTTTTTGATGAAAATGTGCCGATTGAGAAAAACATTGGCTGAAAAGTTTCGAGAACTATTAAAACGCAACGAAATATTACAAACCACAGACGAAAAGTTCTCATTAAAGGAATATTTATTTAAAAAAAAACCGAAGTAGGCGACTTTTTGAAAACGAACCTACCAATAGTTAAATCACTGTGATATCCTTGATTTGATGCAATATAATGCTTCGTTTCTAGAAATTCATCACAGTGAGTGGTCTCGCAATGAATTTTTCAACCAAGGGAAAAATAATATTATTAGTCTATGAATGTTGTAAACGATGCTGCAGAAAGGGTAGTGAAATAAATGGATGTGTGAAATAATCAACTTCGATGCGAAACGTGTTAAAATAAAATTTTTTAAATTAAATTAAATAAGAATAATTTGGGGGGTTCCTGCGTCAAAAAGTTTTAATTTTTCAATTTAAGAGCTAGCCTAATGTACATACATACATAATATAGTTAAAAAGTACTGAAAGTTTTGTATTTTATATTCATTTTGCGACTAGTTGGTGCGGTTTTGCGGTTGGTAGAGTACATAAAATGGTTTGCCACATGGCAGAGCATATAAGAAGATAACTCGTGTTAATAAGTACTCGTAGGTGATGAAAAAGGCAGACAGAATGAAAGACAATTGAAAATAGCGACAACATTTTTTAAAAGTGAGTGGAAGAGCATACTTATCGCTAACAAGTACATACATATGTATACTTGTTAACAACAAAGTTGAAAAGGAGTTGGTGAGCTAGCAAATTTAATTTATTTAATTTTGGTTATTTTGTTAACAGATATGTATAGTGCGATTGATTTGAGTTCAAGGTCAAATGGATTTGTTTGTGTTTGCGATTGCCCTTCAAACTGAATATTTTCTGCATGAAATGTGAAGAGTAACATACAATTGGACGAAAAAGATTTTTTTTTTTCATATTTCACCTGGTTCGTAAGCGGTTTTTTCTACTTAGGTTATGTCCTTCGTACAAATAACGATGATCCAGTGAAAATATCATATGGCAATTTTTTATTTGATCTTAGCCCAAATCGACAAATGGTTGTTGTTCCTTAAAAAAAAGGTTTAAAGTAGTGGTCTTCTTCTTTTTGACCATAACCATTACCCCTATGCAACATTACTTGGTTATATTTCTGATAAATGACACCAATTTCAGGACCTTCGACAATTGGTCTACTCTCGATGGTAGCAAATATGCGAGAAAAGTTGTTGCTGTTGTTTTCATATTAAAAGCAGGTGTCTTATCAAAAATATTATTTATTCCGACGACTCTTCCACCAATGATTTAAGCCCAGAGATATAAAGAACTATTATAGACAAAAACTATAAAAGTCCATTAATAACTATTTACAGTCAGACATACATTTTTTGAGTAATCTATAACAGTTATTCAAAAGACGAGACAAGAGACAAAGTATTTTTATATTAATTATCAGCTAGACAAATAATTTAAATACTTCTAAGATAAGTATTTTCAAAATAATTATTAGAGAAAATGTGTTTAATTCTTGAAGAACGGGACTTATTCAGGATTACTTCAGTTCAGAAGCAGTTCGGGACTATTTCAGCAACAGTTCGGAGATAGTACAGAACTTTTTCGGGACTAGGTCGGGACCAGGTTGGAATGATTTCGGTACTAGTCACTAACTCGGACGGTGCAAAAAAATTATCAAAACAAAAAATTCGATGCAGTCCCAAACTGGTCCCGAACTAGTACCGAACATAAATATTAAATAAAAGACTTTGAAGACTTTAAAATATTTATCTCGCTGATATTCTTGTGGCCGCTGTGGTCGAGTGAGTTGCGGGACGTGCTACTACACGATATGCCGCCGGGTTCGAGGTTCGAATCTTTGCCAGGATAAGTAAAATCTAAATCAATTAAAAACCTTTTTTTTCTAATATCGTTCTCATCGCGGCAGGAAATGGCAAACCTCCGAGGGTATTTCTGCCATAAAAAGGATTTTCATTAAATACATCTGTCGTTCGGAGTCGGCACGAAATTGTACTTATCTCTATTTGTGGCATAATATAAAGACGCGCACCACCAATGGTAGGAGAAGCTCGGCCAAACACTAAGCTATATAGCGTAGCCAAATTATTATATTATTATTAAGTCTCAAAATAATATGCATCGCTGAATTTAAACAATTTTCTCCCTCATAACAGTATGCTCGTAGACATTCTTTAGAACTCAGCAATTAAAAGGGAGATAGCTTTGATACAAATGTAAGTGGTGCGCATGTGCAGGTTCTACTTGTATTAGTTTCGGTAAATACCCTGCAAAAAATTTAGCGACTAATCTCTAAAGACAGTATTTCGGTACTAGTCTCTATAGGATACTATTGGGCATTAATTAGTCGCAACAAGTCTCAAACGGGTATAATTGTAGATTAGTCCTGTATTCATCTCTTTCGGGTATGATAAACGATGCATTGGTATATGCACGCACTTAGGCAACAAAATTTTATGCACGTCGTTGGCATGTAAGTAGAGCATTTGCTTAGCAACCCTCGGGACGCTGGTTCGATTCTAAGTCGAAGCAAAGATTTTTATTTTTATTTTTATAAATAGACTGTTCCCTTGCGACTATTCCCGGACTCATCATAGACTAATAGCATTTTTGGCAGGGTATATGCGACAAGCACATACATATACAAGTAAGTTTGGCACATCAGCAGGAGCGCCGACAAATAAATATGAAGAGGATTATTTTACTTTGGCGAGCTCATAAACTTTTTTGGCGACGTTTACTTATTCGAACTAAAGTATACTGATGAAGTATACGAATTTTATTTCATAGCGACTTGGAAATCAAACAAAAACGATTTCATTTGTATTGATAAACAATTATTTATATTTGAGTGTTTAATTCGTATGCATATTTATAAATTTCCATTTGTGACTGAGTAAAAATTTAATCATTGACTATTCAACTAAATAGAAAAGAATCATGGTGGTTCAACTCAAAATGGTAGTGAGATTTTTTAAAATATTCGCAATGCCGGTCATTTGGAATTTTTCGTTAACTTTTATGGTGAATATGCAACTAGCATATATTTTAAAAGTTTATGGGTTTTGTTACAATATTTAAAAATTAACAAAAAAATGGTTTGAAATAATAAAAAAAAAAAAAAACATTTGAGTTCGAGTCTCTGTATAACAACTTACATTAACTAATTTTTGGCTACGCTTTCGGATTTTGTTTTTGAACTAAGGGGTAATTAATACTTGAGATAGCAGTGCTAATTGAGCAAGTTACGAAAAGTATAAACGTCAGTAAGCTTATATTATTAAAAAAAAAATTTTAATTTATTTGTATCAAGGCAATTTTTGTAAATCCAAAATTATCACTTTAAACTCAAAAACTAAGTAGCGTATTCATATAATTTCTTAAATTCTGCTCTGTATACCAAATTTTATCGAATTTGGAGTTTCCGCAAAAGATGGGCATTATTTTTGTCCGATTTCCTGTTATATAGTTTTTTATAAATGTAAGTTCACATTTGTTAAAATTTAATCAAGTATTTTCTGAGATATAGCACTTTCGGTCTTTTGTGGATGAGGAAACAGCAATTTCCCACAAGTTTAAATTTTTCTTATTTTTCTGTTTGCTACAATCCTGCCTTTACATTCAACGTTTTAATTTTTATGTTTTTTCTCTTAATGGAACTACCAAATTTTTATACCCGAGTAAAAATTTAGATATCTCAATGAAATTGGATACATATGTAGATTACTCTTTGGACAGGGTAGATTGGTATTGAAAATGGTCAAGATCGGTCAATAACCACGCCCACCTCCCATATAACAGAAATTTTTGAAAAATGCAAAAACTCCGTTTTTTCGGTATCTATTACAGCAAATTGAGTGAAATTTGGTATTTGGAGCGATTTTGAACTAAGAAATTAGGTATTTATGAAATTTAAAAAAAAATGCTGTATCTCAATAACGGTGTTAGGTATCGTCATAAAGTTTGGTGGACATATTTTTCCTGATATCGCTATTATTATCGTAGAACGTTTTTGAAATCGGATCATAACCAAGCCCATCTCCCATATGACGGAAATTTTGAAAAATGCAAAAACTTCGTTTTTTAGGATTTATTGGAAGAAATTGAGTAAAGTTTAATACTAGCAGCGATTAAAACAAAGAAACGGGGTTTTTATGAAATTATGAGCACCGCCAATACAATAATACATCGCGAGGGTATATAAAAATCGGTTTCGCCCGAATTTAGCTTTTCTTACTTGTTTTGTTTATAAATTGGATTTTTTTTTTCTGATTGAAGAGCATCAATTTGTTCTAGTTATTGTATTCTTAATCCAAGAAGAATAAATATTAAATTTTGTTTTGCTAACTCATATTTAAAATGCGCCATTTATTTTTCTACCAATATTCTTTTTTATTATATTAAAACCTATTTAAAAGAGCTGCTACAATTTCATTATTAAAATAAGTGACTTTATTGGTTAATTGACTGACAGAGTGATAGTAGGTTAAATGCTTGTTAAACTTTTTTTTTTTTTTTGTAATATTACACACAAAAACGCTTATTAAAGGATCATTGTCTTTTCTTTCTATATCACAATTTTCGCTTTTAATGTGCTCTCATCATTCATAGAGCAGCTTCTACTTTGAAATTCTTTTGTCCTTTGGCAAACGTGCTTGGATAATGAAGCTACTTGCACTTGAGGCCTTCTTTTTATTCATATTAACATACATACATACATACATACATATGTGTGCATGCGTATGTATATGTATGTATATATTTGTATGTAAGTTAATATGTATGTATGTACATATGTATATTCAGTCAACACTAATCGCCTGGTACTTATTCTACTTATTCCACATGTAACATACACTCATCTTCTGGGTGAATTTCACTCAGCCTAACGACATATAAATGGATGTGTATATGTGTGTACTTGTTTGTACCCCAATTAGTAGGCGTTTAAATATTAAAATTTTCTTTTACAATGCAAAATAAGGCACTGGAGTTGAGAGTAATACATATCAAACATAAAACAATGCAGGAAAACATGATTTCCTGGTACTCTTATAATCCAAATTATTCGCTTATTAAATAAAAAACAAATCTTAAAAATGAAAATTTTTCCTAGTTATTGAATGTAATTCTAAGAAAGCTTTTAAATTTTTGATGAAAATTGTATAAAAATTGAACTGAAATTAATTATGTTAATACTCAGATATAACTAATTGTCAAAATTTTTAAATATAATTTATTGCGTTTGTTTTGAACGCCACCATATATAACGTTTTAGGAGTAAAACTAGAAAAAATAGAACTGCATATTTTTCTTAACCCTTAGATTTAAACGTCTTATCCTGAGTCCACCAACTTCGATCTAAAGGCCTCAAATATCAGTAGGAAAAAGACAATCTGGCAAGTCTTAAAGCTAATATTAAAAACAATTTCTTTATCTCATTTTTTTTGTCGATAAACCCGAAAATAGTATCCAATTATTATAATCATTAGATATACCATTTTAAAAGATGTTATGAAAACACCCAGAAAAAAAATGAATATTGTTTTCATGACCGTGATCCGATGCTGGGAGACGTCATACGCGTTGCCAATCTGTATCGTTGCACACTGAACGGAAATTCGAAAAAACTGGCCAAAAGTACAAAATTTCAAAATACCGGGTCAAAATAGTTCTTAGTACATATGTACAGAGAAGGCGTTGGTGAGTCAATTTCTGGAATTTATAATGCAGTCAACGATATGTGTTTTTTAGCTACACTCAATTTTAGTTCTTAAAACAATTTTTTCCGAAAATTCGTCCACGTCATCAACCTTAAAGATATCTGCACTTTACTGAAAATAATGTTCTTGCTTCGTTTCGCCCCAGAATTTTCCGATTTCAAACCACTGTGCGTTGTGACGATGCAGACAGTCTAGAGAAGAAAGCAAAAGCGGTTGGTCTCTTAGCGAATTAGGGCAAAAAATTACTTTCATCAACTTTTGCTTTTAACTCCGCTCAGTCCATACAATTTTTGAGCATTTTGGAAATGGTTAGTATTTATTTCTCAGAATTAAATTTCGCGAAGTCTCTTGTGCAAAATATACAAAAAAATACTAGTCCAATTATGGACCAAACATACCAGTATCTTATGAGTTCATAACAGACAAAGAAAACACAAGTTTAAGATTAAATGGGAGAGGGAAATAAAAAAAAATTAAATGGATTAAGTATAATTTAAAATAGTACACATTTTTATTTAGCAGCTTTAAAGTTGCTAATAATTAATTTTACATTTTATAAATATTGATAGAAAGAAAAAAAGTAATACTTAAATAATAAACAAGCATTTTTTCTGACTAGCTTGGTGGTTCACAAAAAAAAAAATATCTTTACTTATAAATTAAAATAATTTCAATTGTCATTTTTATGTAGAAAATTGATATATAGTCCTTTTGCATAACAAACGGACAATTTAAAATAAATAATCATACAAATATGTATATGTATTTATGACATATGTATGTACATACATACATATGTTTGTATACCTTTAATATGCCGTTGGCCGTTTTCTCCATTTCGCACTTGGCCGCATTCTTTTAATTATAACTGTAATGCATGCCATCCATAACAATTGTATTGGGGCGTTTTGATTTGTTGGCATTGTTGTTGATGCAGTTGCAATTATTGTGGTAGAATTACTAGGTTGTTGATTAAAATTACTGCAACGTAACATGCCTTGATAGACCATATGACTTTCAATGCTATTTCATTTTCATACGAATACACATGTACATACATACATACATACATATGTACATATACGATTATATGGATGGATGTGTTACCAACTTGATGATTATTGCCATGGCATACATCGACTAAAATATCACTTATGTACTCGTATGTACTACATACATGCGTTCATTTTAATAACATGTTTACCTATTATTGTGACATCAGAATTGTTGGAATATCGAGTAGAAAGGGGTAATATAGCTTTTTAGACTGAAAAAATGAAATGGTCGACTAGCCGTCGGTAAGGTAGGTGCCTGGTAACCGACGGAGCTTATGCAAACAATATTAGCAATCGTCATGTACATATTTGTGACCAAAGATCTGGCGACATTTGCAAAATTCACGTTTTCGGGAAGACAAAAGTGTTTTTTATCATGTGAAAAAAATTATTTGTTTCACAGAAAAATACACCAGGTTAGTGTTAACCGAAGGTAAATTTCCTGCCAATGAAAAATAATTCTTTATTTTTGAGAGAAATGTGTTTTTTATACCGAGTTATTGAAGTTAGCCTGAAAAATGGCCGTTGGGGAAATGTCGTGCATTTGATGTGGGGTAATGTCGTGCACTATAAAGAGTGAAGTAAATTGAATATACGGATATTTAAATCTATTTTTTGAATACAAAGAGCTGCTATATTTAGCTTTTTCGATCGAATTTTATGTTTCAGTATTCAAATAATTGTTTTTTAAATAAATTGACATTTTTAAATAATTAATAAATAAGTAAAATAAATAAAAAAAATGTGTTTAACGTTTTTCTCCTGACAACCATTTGTTGCGCATTCATTAAGTATTCTTTTTTTTATATATTTCATCTAGCAAATAGGCTGATTTTACTTTTTTTTAATTTTTTTTTTATTTTCAACTGTGTTTCTTAATTGTTTTCTTCTTTTTCTTGTCCGACCGGGTGGAATGTTGATATTTGTTAGAACGATTTTTCGTCATCCCTTGTCAAGTTTAGTTTAGAGACAAACCGGTTTCGGCGTTGTGCCATCTGCAGTGTAAATTTTCGTTCCGTGTTTCTTAACTTTATATGAATTTATATAAATATAACTTATATATATTTAACTTTCTACTTGAAATTATTTGTAGAATAATAAATAAGTACAAAACAATGGTTTACTTTCTTAAATCAAACCACTAATTATAATTTTTTTTTTCACCTCGGTAACTTTACTACACTCGAAAAATATTGCACCACATGTCCCCACAAATTTCGATGGGGGTGGATAACGTGGTGCACTTTTATTTTATTTTTATTTACACCAAGAATATTTCTTGCTACAAAAATGTTGTTTTACGTAAATGTAATCAAGGTCATTCATTATCTTTCGAATGGATGCTTACTCTTTGTGTTCAGTTGAAAAAGAGTGCATCACATTATCCCCTTCTTCTTGAAATATCAGTCTCTTTTGAAATTTTACTAGCATTAATAACTGCATATTATTTAAATTTTTAAATGTGCTGGAGTAAAAACTAAGGGGCACATTTGGAGTCGAGTTAAGGCCTTTGAGTCTTCTCTAACTATAAATGAACTATATATATGTAAAGTACTTCCAGATTCACAATTTTTAAGATATACATATATAGACATATACAAAGAAGTATTAGATTTATATGATTTTGAGGGCGAAGACTTCTAAAGCCGCACAATGTTAGACAAAGCTAATAAATATAAAGGCTTGTGAGATACGTAGATACTTATGAAAACTCCGTTCATAAATTATAGCACACACATATTGACAGATTTGTGTAGTTTACTTTTCTTTTTTCAATTTTTTAAACCGCTTATTTTAGCTTCATCTGTATCTATGTTTGTTTGTAAGCGATTCTTTGAACTCGATTTTGACCCACTTTAAACGTACAGAGTTAATTTAAACCTTGTACACTTATCAAAAATCGTTGACATTATAATAATTCTATAAGTTTATATAAATTATTTTAATTTATGAGCAAAAGTAGCCGGCAGTAAATTAATTCGAATTTGGCATACAGGACGTATGAGTAACCTGATCGGATATGAAACGATTTAAACGCTCATCTTGCCCGCTTTTAGTGTCCTGCATTATTTATTGTGAGAGCTTTAGAAATTTATAAAATAATATCGAAAATAAAAAAATATAGATGAAAAATAAAAAAACTAAAAACGCGCTCTCATCAAACTGAAAAGTAAAAACAAATCTATATAAAGGTATATAAAAGTAAGTTGCGTACGTATCAACACCAATAACTCGATAACTGGATTGTCTGATTTAAAAGCATTTTTTTAGTTGTGTTTTCCTTTTGTTTAATAGATTTGTATCGACACTAAAATCTTTTTCGCGAAAAGGCATGGTAAGAGAAACGTTACCAAAAGTTTTCTTGTAACTTCGTTAAGCCCTGATTAACTGTTTCAACTATCATAAGTCAATTTTACTGTTCCCATTAAGTAAGTAAATAAGACAATTTCACGATGGTGTAGACTAAACGATTTAATCATAAGGAGGAGTAAAACTTCAATCATTTTTTGGCCTTCTGTTCTTTTAAAAATTATCGAACAATGGCTCTGTTTGATAATAAAATGTTTATTAATGTTTTTTTTTTTTACTAATTGTAATATTCACATATCCTAAAACATTGGCTCTTCAGTTCTTTATTGAATCATCATACGATTTATTTGATCCTTTTAATTAAGTTCCTATTCGACTGAAGATTTGCTTTCTTACTAAGAATTCTTCGTTTGCTTATATTGGTTTTGTTGGTTGTAACTCTCTCCACGATAAATAGTAATATAAATATATGTATAATGCCCATTCACATATATTTTTAGTACACCTATATATCTATAAATATACGTTGTTGAGCTGATTAATTATAATGCAAGGAAGGAAGTAATTTTACACCAACTAATTCATTTAGTGATTTCCTGTTGTCTCTGTAATACTATTAGTTTCAGTCAAATGCGTGGCTTCTTTGTTGCGATTGTCGTTTAAAGTTTTGCAGCCGCAATCGTTAAGTAGCTTTAAGTGTAAATATTTCGATGGCTTGTGGAGATATACATATGTAAATGAGTAAATATTACCATTATTTACGAATCCTGAAAAATTTTAAAATGCCGAATTTTATGTCTAAATATCTGCTCATACGTCTCTTCAATCATTTTAAAAAAATTTGAATAAAAATAATAATATTAACATGAACATAAAACTTCAATTCAATATTAATGCATTAAAAATAAGACAGTGTTACAAAAAAATAATGAAGTGGAAATACTTGAGAAGTGATTTTCTTTCTCTCTCTTTTGGTAAATTGAAACAAGAATCGAGGTATGAAATTTACTAAATGCGCATCAAATATCGATTTTCATGAAAACCAAATAGTTTTAGTAAATATTTAAGCTCTTTTCTAGTTTTAAAATTTTCGTAAGAAATATTTGCTCACATGTAGTATTACTTAAACCGAATATATATTTGTAGAAGAAAAAAAAATCGAATAATGTTAATAACTCGGAACTTGCACTTAGTAAAATTGTATGAGCTAATAGAAAATGTTAAGGTTCGAAGATATAAATTTTAAAATTTTTGTTTTAACTAATATTAATTTTAATAGAAAATATCGCATTTTTAATGTATACTTTGTTCAGAAATTGTAGTGTACAACTACATATGGAGAGATTTGGACACTTTATTTTTCTTCTATTTAATTAAAACTATTTTTCAAGTAACATATCGAGCCCTAACCGCGAAAATAACGTAAGCGACATTTTTTCCAAAATTAACTTTTTGATGCAGAACTGTTCTAAAACTGATAATACGTCATCTGGCTAAATATTGTTTCGCTAATCGTTATAGTTATGGAGATGTACGACTTTACATTTTATCGTAAGCGACATTCACTCTTAAAAAAAAAAAAATATTTAAAAAAAACCTTCTCCTGTAAAATTTGGTTTTTGTCGCTTACGCTAAAATGGCGGTAAAGGCTCGATATGGTTAATTCTCTAAGAAAACCTGCAAACACACATTTTTCTTAAATATTTACAAAATGTACAATGATTTAACAAAATTGTATCAAAATTTCGAATTAAAAAAAAAACAATTTAGAATTTTTTTGAGTATGCTGTTCTTTGTTTTAGTCTCTAATAGAGACAATTATCACAATTTTATACCAGTTGCAATTCACTAGAAGCCACCAGAAATTTGCACTTTCTTATACCAAAAATGAATCAGCTACATATCTGCATACACCAAAAAATTAAAATTTTTTTTTAAATGTCCGAATTTTTGTAATTTTGACAAATGTTTTCTACATTTTTATAAAATTTGTAAATTATTTTTAATGTTATTAGTTAGAGAATTAACCATATTTAAATTAAAAATAATTTTAAATAATTTGAAGATAAATAAATTTTCCAAATTGTGAATATGTGTTTGTGTTATAATTTTTATTTTACATACTTTTGCTGAAGAAGGAGAAATTAAATGCGAAAAAAAAAATTTGAAACGTCTAATTGCACATTTTTGCATTGAATTTATGATAAATTCTTCCAAAATTTTAAGCAATTTTCAGATTTCTAGATAAAATTCGAATACCCTAAAATAACAAAAAAAATATTTGCTATCATGATGTAAAGCTTTAAAACTTGAAAACTTTCTCCACTTCTGTCACCGGCCTCATTTAATAGCTACATAAATGGCGTACACCTGCGCAGATGACAAACATAAAGTATCTAATGCCAAAATAATTCCTTCAATGGAATATCATCGGCATGGCCGAAATGCGCTCAAATAAAGTCCGATGATAACTTTTGCTAAGGTTGCAAAAAAAAATGCATACATACAAACATGTTGTCTTACAAATGTTGAAATATTCAGCAGAACGCAAGAAAAAAGTTAAAATGACTAAAGTGAGCTCGAAACTTTTGCAACTTCCACAAAAGTTTTGGGAGATTAAAAATAAAAAAAAATTTAACTAAAGCTCCTGAAAGCCGAAAACACTGACTCCTACGCAGCGTTGCACACTTACACAAAGTGAAAGCGTGCAATGGCAAAGACAAAACAAAAAAGTAAAAAGTAAAAAATAAAACGAATTAAAAACAAAACTATTTAAATAAGTGTAAACGCTATTGCATGCGAAAAAAGGCGTGCGAGCACTGGCTGAGATAAACATCCATAAAAGTAGAAGCCATCTGCGTACGCACGCAGCTGTGCATATTCATAAACTGTCGAGTTTTTCACATAGACCGATGTTAAATCGCAGATAAAATGCGAATGCTCGTTGCGTTAATCTGACGATATTTAATTTTATTACTTGTTAAAACGTTTTCGAAAACAAACAGACAAAATGCACTGACTATCCAACTTTTGCAAACAACTCAGCGTTAGCGGTCAACAGAGTAGCTATCAGCCGTGCATCCTCCACAAGTCGCACTAAATATTGTTGTTTTATTATTTAGAGTGCTGCTTGTTGTTGTTGTTGTTGTTGTTGTTGCTGCAAATTAAATGTTGTTTGTGCATGAGATTATGATAGAAATCTGAACGACCATTAGAGTGGAGTTTGTGTTATGGATGCTAACACGAGCGTTGTTGGAATCTCTGTGAAGCCAAACGCTTTTCAAAATGTTTTTATAGTTTATTTTTGCATCATGATGCACACATGAACAAGTCACTGATACGGTGAATTCAAATTTAATCGAATGAATTAGTAATGGAAAATTTGCGTTTTGTTGAAGTATTGAAAATTTTTGATGAAACTTTGATCAATAAAGTGATTTTTTGCTCTTGTTATAAATGAAAAATGAAAAATGAAAAATGAAATACATTTGAAGGTTTCTGAAGTACATTTGAAGGTTTCTGAAGTACATGGCCATGATACATGATTCAATTATAAAAGGTTGGATACTTATTGACGTTTAAGTTTTCCGACTGCCTTGTAAGGTTGCATTTAGGAAGGTCTGATAAAGGGGAAAATATTTTATTCCTTTTCGCGCAAAGGTAGTAGAAAAGTAGGTAACTAGTAGCGAAATGCCGTTTGTACATAGAATGAAACATTTTTGCAAAAATTTGATATTTCAATTTAATATAATATAACCGAATATTCAACCACACATGTATGTATACATATATATAGCTCCTTAATACAACAAACTATATAAACAAAAAACGCAAGTGTGATTTAGAAGCAAATATTTTTTACACGTTTCATTACAATTTCAAACTTTTTTAAAAATATAATTACCATTTTTGTAGATCATAAAATTGTAAGATTCAAGTCACTTAAAATGTAACATTAGTTGTTCGGAAAATTTTTTTTATATGGAAAACACCACACAATACCTTCGTCAAAAAATTAACGGAATTTTTATTGAGATACATCTGTTAGAAATCAAGCAAAGACGTAAGTCAAAACTGGTCAAAATACTAATAAATGTTCTTCTATTCGATATTTTAACTGTATAATTTTATGGTTGTAATTATTTATATAAATTCTTTTTTTTTTAATTTTATGTTATTTTATATAAAATACATTCAGTACAAATTTAAAAACATAAAATGCTTTCTTTGAAAAAAAAAAAACATCAAACAAAATGATCTGACCTGGCCGGGAATCGAACCAATGACCAATAAATTTCATACATGCAAAAAAAAAATTTCAATTCCTGCTAGATAGCCAAGGCTACTGGAAAACGTACGAGAACGTCGTCAATTCGATTATATAATGTAGGCCATGCTGAAATAATTTTAAAACTATGTACAAAGAGTCACCAGTGTTGCCTGCCAGGCGATTTCACAAGAAGAGTACTATTTTTCACGTGTTTGATAACATTTTTTTCTTAAATTAAAGAGGGCAACACAGGCTACCTTAAGGCAGCGTGCAAGTGTGAGACAACTGCCTAATTATCCAACCTTGTATGATTGAATCATGGCCATGACACAATAATTTTCAGAGGTAGTTTCACTCTCTTATTTCAGACGCCTTATTAACCATTTGACAGAAACAGTGTTTCATATTTACGTGCTACCAAGTCCACACAAAAAAGGTCCTCTGTTTTTTGGCATTAAGAAAAACAAAGGTAACAAGAAAAATGTAATATGTGCCTAGCTTTATTTATATTAACATGAGGCGATTAAAAAATCGCTTGCCTCAAAGGACATACTCGTACACACATATCGTCGCCCGGATAAATAAATGTCGTATGTGAAATTTAGTTAAATTTGTCGTATGTGCAAAGACGAAGGGATTTCGTCCAATTTTGTCGTATTTCACTAAAATTGTTTACATACGAAATTCTTCATATAAATTTCGTGCTTTGAACACTAGAAAAAAAATTGAAAATTGTAGAAGCTTAAATTGTAAAAATCTATAAAAAAAAATGTCGTGGTACCGCACGGATAATTAAATATTGTATGTGAAAATTTTCCAAATACAGTTAATAATGCAGTTATTCTCCATCTATTACGCCATTTCAAATGTGGCTATTCGTTTTTTGATATCCAATTTAGTTTTCGATGTATTGAGTATAATTTGTATCACATTCCTGCAAAACTGTTTCCAAATGTAACATAAAAAAAATTTGACTGAAGAAAATACTTCATAAATTCTAAAGTAATTAAGAATTAGCAATAAAATAAAATATACAATATAAAATTTTCTTGAACTAGTAATATTCTCTGAGACTTTTGGAAAAAATTTATCGTCGCCTTTTTGAGCAATTAAATTCTAAACTTTAATTACAATTTCCCAAAAGTCTTCAAATGTAACATACGTCATAAATTTATCCGGGCGATTGCAAGTCAACTTTGCCTTACAATTAACGCCTGTCAAAAAATCTCTTCTTGTAAATGCAACTTTAAGGCTTAAAAAATTGTAGAAGCCTTGATTTTAACCCCACTATATATATATATATTTTTTTTTTTAATTGTATTGAAACATGTAGTACAAAATTGAAGACACTTAACTCTGACTGCACTTAACTCTACCTACCTATCGTCGTTATAAGAATTATCCGCATATTCCACATTTACTTTCATAAATAAAATTCCATTGCATTGATGTAAAAATATAAATCCAATGAATGAAACACATGTTCATACATATAAAAAAAAATTACCCGATTTGTGCTTGAAATACAAAACATTAAAATTAAAATCCCCAATATATATTTCAAAGGAGTGGCAATATTCGGCGTCTGCCATCTAAAAATATTTGTTTCATGTAATTGACTATTCCGAAACACATTTATTGGTTTCTGAAGAACCATTGACTGTTTTGAAATACGTCTGAAGGTTTCTGTTGAACCACTGATTATTTTTAAGTAAATTTGGCTATACTGAAATAAATTTGACACTGTCTGAAGTGCTATTTTTGGGAAAAGAAAATTTTATGCGCATCTTTAAAACAGGGAAATTTTTCTGTTGCTTTTCATTAACTTTGACTATTTTCTAGAATAGGAGAAGATTATTTGTTACGTTACGAACTACCATTCAAAATAACTAGTTTATTAAAAATTATGACTCATGTATGTAATTTTATGAAAAGAAAAATGTTCAGGATAATGTCATTATCACCGATTTAAGTAATGCTTTTGATAAATTGTCATACTGCCTTCTTGTTTTCAAACTTAACCTCTTGGGCTTCTTACCAAATACTTTACGTTGGATTTCATCTAATTGGAAAGTTAGCTACATATACAAGTAAGTCAGATATTTTTATTTCATTTATGTTTTTTATTACGTCATGTAAACACTAAAGTAGTCACCTTGATCTCATTTTATTCAAATTGAGTTTTTAATGTATGCCAATGATGTTAAGATTTTTAAACAGAGGGAGATAGAAACCATCTTCCATTGATGATCTGGTCGTGCGTTGCACTCTATTTTATATATTATATTCCCAAATTATAGCACAACCACATTTAGGCACTTCATTTTTCTTCTATATAATTAGAACTATTTTTCTCTAAGAAAACCCATTAACACATATTTTTAAACTATTTACAAATGTACAATGATTTAACAAAATTCCATCAAAATTTCGAAATTTAAAAAAATCGCTTTTAGAATATTTTGAGTATGCAGTCTTTTGTCTCATAAAATTTTAGTCTCAGAAAGTGCAAGTTTCAAGTGATTGTAAGTTATCACTGATTTTTGACAATTTTATTACTGGCAGTTTCCTTCATACAACGCAAAACCGCTATTGTTTTTTATATGGAGGAAAATTTTCAAAAATCAGTGTTAATTCGTAGCCACTGGAAACTTGCAGTTTGTGATACTAAAATTGAATCAACTACATATCTGCTTTCCCGAAAAAATTCGAATTTTTTTTAAGTAAGAAATTTTGATAAACGATTTCTACATTTTTATAAAATTAAAAAAAAAATTTAATGGTGTTTGTCAGAGAATTTACGATGATTTTACTGAAAAATAATTTTAATAGTGTAATTTTAATTCAATGCCCCTTCAAAGTTATCAAGAGAAGAGTATTTTAAACCTTTATCGCATGGCTTTAACAAATATTTATTTTCATTTAAAAAAAATTATTTGCTGACAGATTTAAAAAAGTAACCTATGTATGTATACTCGAATCAATAGCTTTCATCTGAAACAACAACTACAATTTATGTTCAATTTACGAGCAGCTAAAGATTCGAAATTTTGCACAAAAAATATTAATTATTAGTAGTGAAACTATTTAGATCGGAGTAATTTAAATTGAAATTTTGAACAGATATCAGTTATTGTTAAAAACATATTAGCTGTGTAAATAATAAAAATCAAATGAATATAACATAAAGCACCCATACAATTCTGCCATTCATGAAAGGTATGAAGCCTGTGGACAGCATTTTTTTCTTATTCATTAAAATTTTTAGTAAAAAAAAATTTTAAATATTCCGTTTAACGGTTTGAAATTTCGAATAAAAATTATCGGTTTCCTTGCAATTGTGCGTATACTTAGTTTGATAGTTGTTTGATACGGTTTTTTGAAACAATTTGCTATGCATTTTATATAAAATAATGAAAATAAAATAAAGAAATAGAAATTTCAAAACTTGTGATTTTACGGTGGTAGGGTTTGCTTAGTAATGAGTGTATATTGTTTTTGAAAATCGTACACTAAATAACCAAATTAATTACTATCCAGTCAGATTTAAACACAAACTAAACCAAAAAATTATTATGAAAATTTAATTTTCTTTTTTTGGGTATAAGTTTGCCTTATACAGCAGTTAAGCTTGGACATAAATATTAATATTGGAATTAGTATGTTTAATCACAAATCTGTTTAGTCAAAACAAAAAAATATAAAGTATTATTTTTTTTACTAAGAATAATAAAGTGAAGTTTATACTAAGTTACACTTTTTCTGAGTATTTAACGGCACGCTATTGAGTTTCACATTCAAACATAAAAATAATTATCTTTAAAATACTCGAATCAATTTTGTTCATGTACTAAAATTTGAGTTAAATACTTATTCAATTTCGGAAACCAAATATGTGTATAAAAAACTCTCTCCGTTACCCCAAAAGCCGTTCAATCAAAAGTTACTTTGTTACTCTGATCTGTCAATTACCTCGTTCATATGCATTAAGGTTCCTCTTATTTCATAAAGTCTCTTCAATATAGCGAAAAGTGAGATTTGTTTCGCATAAAGCTTCAATTCGCTTGTAGAATAATTCATTCATGTGTACCCAGCAGGAAAAGAAGCTTCATTAACACTTATCTTAATTTATGTTTAAAAAAAATATAAGCAGTTTACTTTTATAATAGTAGCATTTTTGTATGAAATCACATTTTACCAATCACTGTCATTGCTTACTTAATAAATATATACTTTAATTGTTGTATAGAACTTAAAATCTATTCTTTATTAGGAAGCATAGAAAAAGCGAAAAAAAAATTCTTAATTAATTTCTTTTGTTGCAAATTTCAAATCACAACCTTTTTGCAATGTAACCTTATTCAGGTTTTTAATAAATAAGATTTGAAGCTGACTGTCGGTAAAAAAAAAATAGTATTGGGAAAGGTGTAAGTAAGAGCATTGGCAGATGGATGCCTAATCCGGATTAACAACTGATAACAATTGAATCCTCACAGATTGCAGCATTGCGAATTAAGTGAAACTTATAGATAATTACTTATTTGTTTTGTCAGTTATACGTACTGTTTACATAATTGCAATCGGTTGATTAACTATGAGAAAATACTCGATACTTTATTTCTATAATGATTACTTTCTGTACTTGAATCCAATATACAAAACTTCATGCAGTATCGAGTAATTTATTTTTTATCACTTGCATTAGTATTTATTCCAGACTTTAATTCAAACAAAATATGAATATACTAAATGAGGGTGCTCTACGACTTATGTTTACATTTTCTCAACACAAGAAAATTCGAGATTAATATAATACAAGATTACGACAATCGAGCTGAGAGCCAAAATCACTGACGCAATTGTATCCTTACAATGAGAGAGCTAAGTAGAAATTGTAAAAAGAAGAGGAAGACGGTAACGGTTAGTTAGGTGCCTATGTGAAATATAACTGTGTTTTAACTCGCTCTGTTTTTATTAACACATAAGCGGATAGATTAAATGTTTACTTGAAAAATGTTCAACCAAGAAAATATATAATCGCGAAACATATGCCTATGAAATGTTAGCAAGATTGGCTGGTGACGAAGAGCGAATTAAAGTTACATATGAGAATCAGCAAAGGATCACCTTAATACAATAATATAGAAATTGGAGGATGGAACGTGACATTGAAAGCCATTAACAAAAACATAAAAAAGTTTACTTAAAAAAAAAAAAAAATTTTAAATCTTTAAAAAAGTACTTAGTAATTTTTTTGGAAAAACTATTTTTTTTTTTTTTATTTCCGGGCGTTCTGTCGTTTCTAATGTGTTTTTGTACAACATACTCAATTTATACGTAAATTAAAAAAAAAATCGGTTTGTTATTGAAATAGCATAGAATGCCTCTCATGTCTGATGTGGATTTTTCAGAACCTTTGCCGTTCACTTCATGATCGAAGAACACTTTTGTCGTGAGGTGTCCTTTGTCTTAAACGTGCATAACAACGGATATTGATTGCACTGAAGTTCTTGGAAGATTAGTTCTTCATATATATATATATATAATATAATTTTGGCGCTTACACTTTATAGCTCAGTGTTTGGCCGAGCTTCTCCTAACATTAGTGGTGTGCATCTTTATATTCTACCACCAAATGGAGAGACCTACAATTTTGTGCCGACTTCGAACGTCAGATGTATTTCATGAGAAGCTTTTTCATGGCAGAAATACCCTCGGAGGTTTGCCATTGCCGGGCGAGGGGTGGCCGCTATTAGAAAAAAACTGTTTCTATGATTAAGATTTTGCTTGCCCTGACTGAGATTCGAACCTCGAACTCACCGGCATATCGGTTAGAGCACGTACCGCTACCAACTCGACCACAGCTCTTAATATACCTGAAAGGAATTTGTGCTATTTTGATACGTTTCATATACATTTAAATAAAGGAAATTATGCCATAAATGCACCAGTTGCGCGTACTGTGAGAGAACTCAATATCAGAGATATCGAACTTTTACTTTCTCGAGAGGTTTTAAAAAAGTTAGTTCTAAGTTATCTACGAACTCATAGAACTAAATTATAAATGCATAGCTAGTAAGAATAATTGTATTCCATAGTTAAAGAAATAAATAAATAAATAAATTGTGGAAGTGCCTTAGTTAAAAAAATTGCCAATAAGGGTTTTGGTAAACTTTTGTTAAATTTTTATACATTTTGCATAAAGTTCGAATCTTGTGTTTATTTGAACTGCATTGAAATCCAAAAATACTAGGAATTAAATAAATGAAAAATAAGTGTTCAAATTTTGTCAGTTTGTCGGTGTCGTGGAATAATGAAAAGTAGAATATATCTCAACAATTTAGTAGTACAAAATCGTTTTTTCTTATAGCGGTCGCCCCTCGATATGCCTTGGCAAGCCTTCGTTGGAATTTCTGGCCATGAAAAAGCTTCTCATAAAATACCGCTATCATTATAATTAATATTTAGTAGTAGATAAAAGTTTTCCTTCCCAAATTAAATCATAAAAATTAAATTAAGACAGGGATTTTTGGTTAAATTTCAAGAATTGCTTGACAGGGCGTAAATGTAGAGTTCTAAAAACATTTCAGCTTAGGGATCTGAATGCAAGCCGAAAACTATGCGTACTACTAAATTTTTAACTTTGTGATACACTGTAACTTTCCCTGCTGGGTATTCGTGTATGCATCTACATAAATATATATTTAAATGTGTGAATCAATAAAGAGAGGAAAGCAAAATATTTGTATGTAATCAATAATTATATATAAAAACCACTAAATTTCTTTTACGCCATAAATTGAAAACGTTAACATTTATGCATAAAATTCGTGCCTTCGTTCGTGCAGTTACCATTAAAAACCTTTGCCCTCATCCAAGCTTAAACCACTTATGTACATTGCGAGCACAACTTTAATTAAACTAATGAAATGTATGTAAAAAAAAAAAATTAAAGCGCTGGCTCAGCCGAATACTCGTAAAAAATGTGTAAAACGATAAAGTGAACATAAAAAGTAGGCAGAAAATTGCAGCGCCTAACAAATAAAATACTTGTGGAAAAGGTACTCGCAATAGATGATGTGCTAGTGATATAAAATGAACACGTACACTGGCGAGCAAAACCGAGTGAATTTTTGCTTTTTTGAGATATTAGCATAGTTTTTTTAGAGGATTTTATAAAAATACAGTTCGTTCTTTGTGAAAGAACATGTAAATTAAGGCTTTAAACTTTTTACAAAATTTATTAAAATTTTCCAAATTTTCGTTCAAATTTTGAAAAATTTTAAAATATTGTTTAGAAAAGTTTTTGTTATGCAGTTTTATAGCCTATTAAATTCTAGTATAATAAAGTGCACATTTCAAGTTGTTCACACTTAACGTTGACTTTTGCTAATTTTTTGAAATTTCGGTGTTGCAATTTTTTTCACATAAAATGAACATCACATTTTTCAAAGAATGAATTGCATTTTTATAAAATCCTTTTCAAACAAATTGTATCATGGTAATATTATGCTGATAGCTCAAAAAAGCAAACATTCGCACTTTTTTGCTCGCCTTGTACACATACTACATGTGTATATGCATATGTACGAGTATGTTTATATCATAAATATTCACAATCAATATAGTCGCGTGCGGGTAGATATCTACTACATACACGTACAAACGTATGTTGTTTATCAATTTGGTATGTTGTTCATAAACAAATATTTGCATCAATTTGTAGTAAATTACTTTGAAACGTAAAACTCAGATAAGCTCCGAAAATAATACCGGTAACTGACCATTTTGCTATCAAGTCGCTAAATAGAGCCACACTTCACACAAAGTGCACACACATACATACATATATATAGAAATTTATTAATTCCCAGAAGCCAAAGAGCCAAAGTTCGATAGCAAATCACGACCAACTTTTAATTGAATTCCGATTTAGTTAAGTTTAAGTTGAACATAATTTTAACACACTGCCACAACAATAAGTTAGAATTGTTTAGAACGAGTACATAGCCAACCCACCTTTCGTACAATCACTCTAAATTCCTTCAGGATAAAAGTTGTCAAACTATTTATGTATATCGTATACTCGTATCAGCAATGCAAGTTTATGATCATTGGTTATTTTTGTGTTTTTTTTAGTATTTATTTATTCAATAGGTGTACACCATGGCGTACATTTAATTAAATTAAATTTAAATTTTGAATTTTGGCGTTGGGTGAGCTAGAAATACACCTTAAAAGTCAGCAAAATAAAATGTTAACAAAATATAACGAAAACTGGCTGACCTCCTGTGGTTGAGTGTGTAGCAGTGCGTGGTTATAGCTCGCTATGCCGTTGAGTTCCATTAGGGCGGATGGGCCTTAACTCAAATTAAATTTTTTGTTTGAAATACTTTTAAATACTAAATACTTTCGGTTTTTTGAAAGTCCCCTTCGAGTACTGAGTACTTAAGAATTCTTTTTAGTTTTGAGAACTTTTGAGCTCTTCTACTACCATTTGCGGTGTGCTATACGATAAATAGAGGTATCGACCTACAATTTTGCGCCGACTCTGAGGAGTTATTTCAAGGCAAAAATTCTGTCGGAAGTTTGCTATTGCCTACCGAGGGGTGACCGATATTAGAAAATAGGGTTTCTATGATTTTGATTTTATTTGCGTTTGAGATTCCTGAGATTCGAAACTCCAACTAAGCGGCATATCAAGTTATAGCACGTCCCATAACCCACTCGACCACAGCGGCGCATTTGTTCATATGGAATATTCATTCAAGACATTCAGCGGCTTTCAGAAATTTGTGTTTTTCGTTGTTGACTAGACAACATTTACCTTTTTCTTCTTTGCTCTCCCATCTCTGTATACTAAATAACGCGACAATTTGTTGTTATAGAGTACCTAAAACTTAACAAGATTTAAGATGTTTTAGCAGAGGAAGCATTTTTTTTTTTTTAATTGTGAGATATCATATTTTTTGACACCAATCCAACAGTTCAAACATTTATACTTAAAGTAGATACAAATCAGATGCACAGTTAATAATAATAGCGTATTATTTTATCACAAAAATGTTGCCTTCTCACATTATATCTTATATGTATATTAGGAAATCTGGCTACAGTAGTAGAAATTGTTGAAACTTTTATTGGTCAGAGTCCAATGGACACGCAACGCCTTGAAAGGAATGAGAAAAACAAATAGGGTAACATTATTTCGAGAAAATAAAACGCCTTAAAAAACAATTTGGCATCATCGGCATGAATGAGGTGATTACAATTATTGAAACCAATGCCATTGGGTCGGCACTCCTTATGGCACACCAGAAGTATGAGCAAAACTTAGTAGATCTGAATTTTTGAATATCAACAACCAAAATGTCTCATTAAGGATATGAATTAGCCCAAATAAAAAAAATATAAGACACGTTCGGTGAATGGGCCCACAAACGAGATGGCCACCGATACCGATTTTCACAAAAAAAAACTATTGTTCAGCGATGAAGCTCACTTTTGGTTGAATGAGTACCTTAATTAACAATTGGGAGTGGTGATAATCCACAAGCCATTGTTAAGACGACGTTACATTCTCAAAAAGTCATTGTTTGATGTGCTTTATGGACAGAGGGAATCATTGCTCCATATTTCTGCAAAAATGAAGCCGGCCATAATGTTACAGTCATTGGGGAGCACTACGTATATAAAGCCATGATTAATGACTTTTCGTGCCTGAATTGGAGGATGTTTAAGTGAACGACCTTTGGTTTCAACAAGACGGCGCTACGAGCCATACAGCCAATGAAACAATCAATTTATTGAAGGAAACTTTTGGTGAGCGCATTATCTCGCGTCGTGGGCCTGTGGCGTGGCCTCCAAGATCTTGCAATTTAACACCGCTGCACTAGTTTTTGTGGGGTTATGTGAAGTCGCTTGTCTACGCACATAAGCCTGAGATGATGGAAAAGAATATTCGTCGCGATATTGCTGACATACGGCCCCGATTGCTGCAAAAAGTGATCGAAATTTGGGCCTCTCGGATGGAATTTATTCGAGCCAGCCGCTGCGGTCATTTGCACGAAATCATTTTTAAAACATAATGGCAAATCCTTATCTTTTTAATAAAGCTAAATCCTCGGGCATAGCATTAAACTATATGCGTTTTATTTCTACTTAAAACCACATGTCTAAAAAAATAACCTTTATAATAATAGAAAGATTGAAGATTTAACACAATGGAACTCAAATGGAAGAATGATATTGCTTAAAGAAGAAATTACATTTAAAACAATTTCAAAAAGAGAGAATTCACTTTGGATAATTTCAGATTTCGTCAAAGACAGGGCACCAAAGTCAACCAGCTGGGCATCACAACATTAAGAGGAAAAACTGCAAAAAACGTCATCGAAGACAAAAATAAGATTTAAAAAACTACCGAAAATTGGACGGTATTAAAACATGACTAAGAACTCTTAAAATACATGCAAGAAGGTACATTAAAACAACCTGATTATGAGCGAATAAATTTTTCATAAGACTTTGAGATGTTTCTTAAAGTGAGACACAAATCTACTGTTATACTAGTTACAAAGAAATTTGTCTAAGATATTAAATTTTTCAATATAAGAGACTTGCTTATTCTGTAAGCTAATAACTAAAACAGAACTCCAATCGATTTCAGACAGAGCAAAATCGAATTACTGAAAGTAAATATTATGGAAAATAAATTTACTAGAATTTTGTAAGCTAGGCGTAAAATTATTTAAAATATCTGTAAAAATTATAAAACGAACATGATGTACTACATAAGTCAGTAAAATTTACCGAGAAATGACACTCACACAAATTAAATATTGAATTTTCATAAACAAAAAAGAGGTAAAGAGTTTTAAACAACTTCCTGAATTCGCAATTAATTTTGATTAGCTTCAAACTAAGAAAATAAGTCCAATTATTTATGTCATGCACTCTGTTGACATGTGAGCGAGTGAGAAATATATATTTTTTTTTGCAGGTCAGGCCAAAAAATACTATGCTGTTGCTATTGTAGCAGCGTAAACTATGCTGAATCAGCAGTCCTTGGCCGGATATAAATCCGTGTCGTTCCGTTATCGTAGAACCGAATGTGGTGAGAATGATTGACAATACTATCGACACGATTGCTGTATAAACTCTCTGAACTATCAGATGGTAAATACGATGCACAAATTAAAAGCTACCGATGTGAATAAATTTAATAAATAACAGTATCTTAATTTCATAATTGATGAAAGGCGAACGGTTACCATGCTTTAAGGCAATTAAGACACTACTCCCTTTGCAGTGACCAGCCAATCATAAACCTCTATGATATTTGTTGAAACTAAATACGGCTTGATTGAAATACACTTTATCATGAAAATCCGCATTAAAATTTAGCACGGAAATTTGGTAAAAAAATATCTTTGTTTGTAGTTTGCATCCCCGACATGTCTTGAAAATAAACTTTAAGTGCCTGTGAAAAAGAACTAGAGATTTCCGTGTGTTGGCCATTAAATATTATAAAAATATCTTTCCTGTCCGGGATTATATCGTAAACGGGTAGTAGCGTTTATCATAGACAAAAACATTTTTTTTTTTTTCAAACAATTCCTTTTAGTATATGCTGCTGCCGGGAAAAGTAAGAAAATTGGCTCTATGTATGTAGTATGGTAAAATATTACACCAATTTTTTTTAGTATATAAAATTCTCCGCCGTTGCTACTGAATGATGCGTTTTCTTTTGCCTTAATTTTTTTTTTTATGGCATAACAAAAACTAGTTACTTCAACTCAAGAAATGTATAATAAGATTTGCGCCCTGCAGACAGGATATATTAAATATCAATACAGATTAAAAGTTGACCAAATAAAAGATATGTTAGTGACACAAAAAGCCAAGCAAATTATAATATAATAATTATTATATGTATATGCCAGTACACTACTCGGAACAATGGTTTGCATTTTCGAAAAGGCAAAATAATAAAAATATGCAAACGAGCGTTAAATTTCCAACTAAATTATGGAATAAATGTACAAACGCTTGGACTACCCAACTTCAAAAAATATACTGCACACAAAAAAAAATGTATGATAATCTTTCGCAAAATAGCGTTATCATCCTTTTGAAATATTGAAATCAATATGAATATTTAATTTGTGGTGCTTTTCAATTTCCCTTTGCGCGCCGAGGGCAACAAATGCTTTAACTCAGTTATACCCGAAAAAAATTAAACCTTTCTGTCCCATGACCCACGTAAAGATGGTAAGAATGTTGTGAAATTTTCTATCAAAAATTTCTTTACCTTTTCCAGCTCAACTCAGTTGTTGTTGTTTGTTTTGCTGGCGGCAAAAGCTAAGTTGGCGCAGGATGTATGTTTTTCTTTAGTTGTTCTTCTTACCATAACTCCATTGAAAATGAAATAATTTTTGTGGCTACTCACTTTTTTTTATAAACTTAAAATATATATTTCATAATAGTAAGTACAAATATATATACTCGTATGTACATACGTTAGTATAATACAACATTTATTTGTTATTTATATCAAGATGCATGTAAGTGTACGAGAACATATAAGTTGATATGAAATCTGACAAACACAATCCAAATAATTAAAAGTAACTGAATATGTGCACGTTCTTTAACCTTTTACCTCCATAAATGCCCTCGTATTAATTTCTCACTCTTCACTAATGCTTTGTAACTAGTTCGATGTGTACATTTGTTAGTTTGTTTTCTTTTCTTTTCGTTTGTAGTTAGGGTTGCCATCAACTCGTTCTGTTATTCTAATAAAACCAACTTAAATCGATGCCGTTTATATTAAAAGTTAAATAATAAGCTTTTCAATGTTATTAAAAACTACTATTAAAATTAATATAATAAAATATAGAATTGAAATTGCAAAAGACCAAAAATTTAATTTTTCATTGAGCATAATGCATTTTTATTTGAAAGGATTTGCGAAAGAGGGTTTTAAAAAAATTGTTAAACAAGTTTTTTAGTTCGAGTAAGTGGCTAATTTATGTTCCAATACAATACTATAACTATGCGACATCACAGTTTCGAAATAAAATTGTATTTTTTTCTGATATTTTTAATATTATTTATTTGCAAATTTTACTAAACTACCGACTTAAATAAATATATAATAACCGAAATAAGGTGAATATATCTTTCGAGTGATTTCATAAGAGATTAGTTCTACTCGCTTTTCTGGAGTTTGTTTTTTGGCAATGACTGTAAATAACCTAGAAAAAGAAAGTAAGAAAAAATAATGTCTGTCTTAAAAAAAATAAAGAAAATTCGCTTTTATGTTCAGACACCCCATATTGGTTTAAAAACATTTGTTTAACGAAGTACTTATTTCGTGTCACCTGGTATGATAAGATTTATTTGAGCAAGAAAGTATCCTTACAGCTCTTGCCAAAGCTAAAAAAAAATGTCTAACTGCAAATTTTCAATAAAGCAAAAAAAAATGTTTTCTTTATACACATCGCTAGTACAATATTTAATGGTCTTATCTCATCTTTTTTAGAAATTAGTTTCTATAGAGGCGATAAGATAACTGTTGTTCCAAGAGCTAAGGATTTGTACTATGTTTCGAAAAAATTAAAAAAATGCATTATTGCACGGGCAAATTTACAAGACAGGTATGAATTTTTTGTACATCTTAACAAGAAGGATCTGAAAAATGTGTTGCGTGAAAGTAAAATTGCATGCGCTGAGAAATAATTCAACGCAGAAATGCCCATTTGTGAAGTCTGTGATAAGCAAACACATAAGCCATTAGGGTCTGATAAAATGCCAGCCGACTTGTTTACACAAGCATTGTCAGCTGCTTTACTTTTTTCAATGTACCTAAATATGTAGTATTTAAAGCCCTAACTCACATATTTTGTAAGGAAGTTGTTTTCAAAAAGGCCTTACGAACGAAACTTTGCTAGAAACATAGAAAATAAAGAAATGGATTATGGAAAAAAATTTTAATTTGTTTTTTGTTTTATTGTGAATTGCATAAAAAAAAATGTTTAAATAAATGCCGTTTCAGAATTTATAAATTTGTTTTTTTCCTGTGAAGTACCATAAAATGCGAGTTACGCCCTTACCATACTTAACAAACCATATTTATATATATAATTTTTATTTCAAAATTCAATTACAAACTACTTTAATTGATCGATTTTGAATATTTAATGGTAACATTAATTAGTATCAGTGAGACCGGCTGAAGTTGGGATCTGCCAAAGTCGGACAGTGCCATCTCGGACCTCTCATTAGCATCTTCAGTTCAAAAATACAAAAATTTGAATGAAAGATGCAAAAGTGGTGGCACTTGTCTGACAGCAGTTTCCCGAAAACCAACAAAAGTTTAAATTCAATTAAACAATAGTCTTAAATTAAACGTATCCAAGTGAAATTTAACTTATGCATCTGGGGCCTATTTCACTAAACTATAAGTTCACAATGACAAGTGTTTTTGCATGTGAAATTGTGAACTTGTTAATCATTGTGTTTCATAAAAATACAATTACAAGTTTGAAGCTACAAGTGAATTCCACAAGTCACAAGTTTACAAATGATACTTTTACAAGTGATGTTGTTTCACTAAACAAAATTTGCACTTGTACACTTGTAGAATTGTAGAAAAAAACCTTAGGGTCGACGGAGACCCTAAGAAAAAATTTTACAAGCTACAAGTGAATGATAAATTGATTTAGAATTTGATTTATAACAATTTTTTCTTAAAAGTTAGTTCAAATGAACACAAAATCAAACATATTTAATATTTTATGACACACATTAATCGAATCGCATTGTTGGTTTATTACAAATTATCGATCATAATTTTTTTGTGTGTGCAAAATGAACTTATTATACGATTTTAGTGATGAAAGCGATAATGAAATCACATTTAAAAGGAGACGACTATTTAGGCCACGTCTGGAATATGAATTCCTGGAATCCACTTGAGCGTTTTATGCTAAAACGTGAAAAATTTGTTTTGTTGTTAAATTTGTTGTGTCCAATACTGGAGAGAAAGACAAGTAGAAGCCATTCTTAAATGGCAGCAGCTGATTACGTTACGCTGGCTAGGAACAGGAACCACGTACCATGCAGTAGGTGACTTGCATGGTGTGAGCAAAGCCACTGTGCCCGTAGGCGGATGAACCATTTTCCATACATCGCTCTAAATTAAAAAAAAAAGGATAGGGCAAATTTTAAATATTATTTAATGGTACTCACTTCTTTTTCGGAAGCTCTCAGGCATAGGCACTGGCTTTTCTTCCTTCTTGGTAGCAGTCACTTTCGAAATTACCACCGGTGAGTTGCTGTCATTGCTTTCATCAAATGTGATGCCAATCAAATCTTGCAATGATATATCCTCACCATCATTCTTTTGAGGCCGAATACCATCGCAGGTTGGTGACTCCTTCCCAATAACTTCTAAGACCAGGGTTTCCATCTCGGATAATATAATATTTTGTTAATTACCGAATAGGGACAAATTACTTACAAACTGAGGAATAAATATGTTTGTGTCAGCTTTAAAAACATTCAAATATATGTTATTGTAGTGAAACCACTGTAGCGGCATTAGAAAATTTAGAATTCAACATGAAGAGTGCGATAGAAATGTTGCCGAAAGGAATGTTGCAAACGTAATTGGTTGAAACCGCAAGAAGTGTTTTTTTTTATTCACACCATAATTGAACTTACCGCGTATAAACTCACCATATCTCAACTTGCCGGGCCTAAATTCATTAGACGTCAACTTTCCTTACCACATTTCACCACACCATACCTGAGTTCTTTGTACCTTTGCTCATTTCAACTGTCCTCACTTTACTACACCTCTTCTTCTCGAAAATTTGGAAATAAATGTGTCTTTTAGTCAGCTAATTCCAATCGCAATGAGACGTACATATGTTCTGTCTCTAAAGATCCATTAATATGCATAGTAAGTAGGTAAGCTGTGGCGTATGAGTAACATTATTACTTTACTGTGGGCTCAATGTAAGCTTGATTTGCTAATCCTGCTTGCTTTTTTTACATTGAAAGTTTCTATTGCTTTGAACGCTGCCAAACAAGTCCATAGAGTTGTTCTGAACGATGCGAATTGGAAAGCGTTTAGAATTCCCACTGTTCAGTATATCACTATTTGAGAAATAAAAATCTTTAAGAACTTCAAAGCGCTGTCAAATAGCACATTCGGCTATTCATAACATTGAAACCCTTAAAATGCTTGTTCATTTGGCTAACTTTCCTATATTTAAGTTTAATTCTTGCATTCTATCAGACAGCCCAGCCACTCAATTCAGGAGCAGATTAAAAGTTGGCAACTAAATGACTTGTTGAATCAATTCTCAGTATTTTTAAAACTATTAAAAAATCTCCGAAAATTTGGTAGACTGACAGCAAAGGAAATTTTGCGCATACCATTACTTAAAATGTAATATGGCGGGCGAATAAGAAGAAAATCCTGCAGAACGGTCCACGTGTCATCAGAAAAGAGGATTTTATCATTATTATTATCTTCAAAGTTTTAAATCTACTGTAAATACCACAATACTTCTAAACTTATGTAAATTAATGTATTTGTTAAAGATTTACAGAAAAACAAGAAAAAAATCGAATTCGACAATTTGTCATACTCCCATATAAACCCTGTTTTTAGTGTTCAATCGGTGGGTTCCTCGAACCGTGCAAGGGTTTTGCAAGACTAGGGGGATTTGCCCCTAATCTCTCTTACAACAAGGTAATGTCAACATAAATGTTCACAAGAATAAGGTAGAAAAGTATTATTTTCACAAAATACAACTTATTTGTTTTTAGAAAAAAAAGTAAAAATGAAGTAAAATTTTATGAATTGATACACAAAAAAGAGGATTAAAAATGTATACCATAAATTGTCAAATAATTAGCAATATAAAAATTTGATAATTTCATGTTTACTATACATCTCAGTGTTTGGCCGAGCTTCTCCTACCTACAGTTTTGTGCCGGACTTCCAATCGCAGATGTCTTTTATGAGAATAACAAAAATACCAACGGAGGTTTGCTATTGCCTGCCCAGGGGCGACCACCATAAGAAAAACTATTTTTAAATTATTTTAGATTTTAATTGCCCTAGCTGAGATTCGATCTCCGATCTTAGTGACATCACGAGTTATAGCACTCACCGCTACACATTCGACCACAGCGGTCACATAGCAGTACAAAAAATTAAAAATAAAAGAGTGACAGAGAGTAAGATTTAATGAAGACAAAGGCCTCTAACAAGACTTAACACAAAATCTTTCGAGACTAATCATACAAAATTAAATATCGCAATGCTTTAGATTTAAGTTAAATCTTTATTGAATTTTCAATTATATTAATCAATATATAAAATATTTAGGTTATGACAACCTTGTACTCATATGTAGGAGCAAAATTATATATTTTATTAACATTTTACATACATATTTTTTTATTAACATTAACAAACATACGCCGCTTTGTTCTTTGGGTATTGCCATATTGAAAATTCAAAATATCAATTTTATGTTTTAAACTAAGCAAATAATGTTCATCAATTATAATAATAATATAAAAAAAAAAATTATTTTCAAACTGCAATAAACGTCAAATATATCTCAATAGCGAAGAGTTTTATTAAATACAAATTTTTGGGGTTCCATACGAGTATATTTTTAATCTTAGTAGTAAAAAAACTCAATAAGAGGAGTTGTTAATTGTTTCGTTGGTCTAAAAATCGGTGGAAATTTGTATTTGAACTTTAAGTAACAAGAAAAAAAGTCATGTAGGAAGGGTCAGGAGCGGCAAAAAAAAAATTACAGTTGCGACGCAAATATTTAGAATTCTTTTCCTCATCTTTACGCAGACTTTGCCTGGCTTCAGATCATGGGAATAGGTAGAGATTATTTTAAACAATTTATTAAATTATATATATACATATATACTTTTTCCTTAAACATATGAAAGACTTAAACATAGATTAAAGTCATTGTGAGATTATCAAAGCTGCTTTAGGAACAAAATTTAAATGTTGCAACGGATTAGATAAATTACATAACAACAACTTATTTTTTTAAATATCATTTAAAATAAGCATGAAATTTAAACTTGAATCAGTTGAACAGTTGCATTAAATTGAACTTTTTGTCGCTTGAACAGAATTTAATTTGTTTAAGATCTGTTTTGAAAACTATATTTTCGGCATAGTTTTAAGTGTAGTAAATACCTAAATGGAGAAGAGACAATTTTGTCATAAATAGTTGCAAATTGTGTTGGTTTTGTATGCCGCTGAAGTCAAGTAAAATCAAAATCATAAAAGAATTTTTTTTTCGGTCGACCTTTTGGTAGACAATGGCAAACTTCCGAGGGTATTTTTGCGATGAAAAAGCTTCATCTGCCATTCGAAGTCGGCACAAAACTGAAGGTCCCTCCAATTGGAAGTTAAACACTGAGCTAAAAGTGTAAACACCAAATTAATATAAAAAAAATTAAACAAAAAAAGCAAAAATAAGAAAAGAAATATATTTTTATTATTGAGAAAATGTCAGTAGAAAAATGTTCGACTAATGTTTAAATTTTTTGGAGAATACACCCTATCTGGAAGTTCTCCTCCAAAATTGGGTCCATCCAAAATATATGAATTTATATGCATGACATATCTTCGAGGGGGTTTCATAATAGATGTTTTAGGTCGCAATGCATATTAACCTTCGAAATTAATCTTAATGTATAAATTTAAATTGTTTAATGAAATACATAGACGATTTAACCAGATTTATTGGGAACGCAAAACAATTTGGCTGTGTTCTAGTTGACAAGTCAAACCGGCGGAGAGCCAGGCAACTTCCTTGACGTTTATTTATTTCTCTTACAAGGTTGCTTTACATCATTCACTATGTCTAGAAGGAGCAGGGTTGCCTTACCCACTCCGAAATAATTTAACAAAAACTATATTTTTCTACGTTTATAAAACTAATGCCATTTTCGGTTATCGAAGCTAAATCTTAGTTTTGTTACTAACAAGGCCAAACCTGAAGCCAAAATTCCGTCGATTTCTACATTGCACTACGAACAGCATACGCTAAAAGAAAATTGTGTTTAATCCCAAAACTGAGTTTCTAAACAAGTTTATAATTTTATATCTATTAGTTTTTTATTTGACTTAATTTAAAGCTTAAAAGAAATATAGCAAAATAATTGCTACAAAAGTTAAAACCTTTTGTCAAGAATGTTTAATAAGCTTCTTTCATTTATTTGTAACTTTTGTATGTAAATTTTTAGTTTATTATTACACATTTTTCGCGCATTTTCTGTAGGTTATTTATTGGTATTTGATAAATACCACAATTTTTTAGTATACAAAATTGATAACGAAAATAAAACAACTAATCTAATTAGTCTAACCACATTTTAGCAACAATGCTTATTTTAATATTTTTAATAAACTTTGTGTTGACACACAGGAATTACGAAATTTAAAATTTCAATTCATGTTTAAATATATTTACATAGTATCCATGACCATCTGTTAATAAATATTTGCAAATAATTATAAGCTTACAAATCGAGTAAACATGTCATTTACTAAAACATTTGTATACTTAAACTTGTGCGTAAATAGAAAATTATTAAATAGCATAACATAAATACATGCGTAAAAACATCTGTTCGTACCTACTTATGTATTCGTATTATTGCTTAATTATTTATTGCCTTGGCGAAAAAGCGATTTAAGTAAATTTTAGTGAACAATATTTACGACCGACACTAATTACGAAATGAACGCCGGAAACCTCAAAACTAGTCGGTTAAAAATTGTTTAGACGAATTAAATGTACATATTTATATACAAAAAAATGTATGTAATGTTTTTAAAATAAAATTTTATTGAAAAACGCTGTGAACATTGCCCTCTCAATTTATACTTGCTCATATATATTTAAAACCGCTAATTAAGTGCAGTCCGACATTTTAATTAATTACGGTGAAATGATAACAAAATGAGCTAAATTACTTTAGTTTGTTAATTTCAATTGTTTACTGATGCAGAATAATACTTTTTCGCATATTTAAATACTCCACAAATTTGTGCGACCAAATGACAAACTGATAATTACATAGCGTTACATGAAATGCAAAGTGGTATTACGCACAGTTTTCCAGCAGAAGCTAAAAATGTTTAACAATAAATTTATAAGAGACATTCTTTTCAATTTCGCTAAAAAAAATTGCAATATTATTAAATAAGAGCTCAAAACGACGTGGAGACTTGTGACGCAATGAATTATAATCAAAACAATTTAAAATTTTTTGTTATTTACCACGTCATTTTGCATACCAGGGACCTCTGAATCTTTCGGCAATCTCAACATACTCCACACGTTGTACAGTGCAAGAAATGGTCAATCTGCTTTCTTTAAATTGTGCATATCGAAAGCAACAGCACTCAAAATGACATAGCTTGTCACGTATATTTATTTATTTATTTTTAAAAGTTTTCAATAAAAATGCAGTCCATTCTCTAACATAAACCATAAAAATTAAAGTTTTAAACTTTGTACAAAACTAAGAAAATTTCAACAAAATTGTTTATAGATTTCCAACTTTTTCTCAGCAGTGTTAAATTTTTTTTTGGTTATACAGTTTTATAGCCCATTAAATTTTAGTCCAACAATGTGAAAGTTGCAAGTCCTAGCTGGGTGCTACCGTTGATTAATTCGATTTTTTTTTTGTCAAGGGTGTTGCGACTTTCTTCCATATAAAAATAAATGTGACTGATTCGTTATATGGAAGAAAGTCGCAAAAGCTTTGACAAAAAAAAATTCTAAAAATTTTGATCTGCACAGCACTGTAAGTCATTTTGCATATTAGTGACCTCTGAGCCTCCTTCTAGGCTGTAAACTTCTCCTTAGGATGGTTTTTGTTTGTAGACGTTGCCGAAAGTATATGTAGATGATTAAACTAGTTAACTTTAATTGAAATTTTGATGTATGGAAAATATTTTAGTTTGAAAAAAAAATCGTGATTCTAAGCCCGTCCCTTTTATCTGAGAGCTGAGATATGATAGAATATTTTACTGGCGCCTTTTTTTATTCATATACCAATGGCAAGATAAAATATGATAAATAAACTCTCCGATTCTGCGTTGTTTATAAATTTCAAACATTTACAATTATTCAAAAGTTTATAATTCAACAAAAACACCCTTTTTATGTTTATAATTATGACCTTTTATTTTTAAAAAAGAATACATAAAACTTGACATTTTCAATATTGAATATTTATAAATGTTTGATAATTTATTGTGTGACCTAAGATAAAATGAAATATTTGAAATGTGTTGAGTAGTGCTTTAAATAGATGGTTTACCACACACAGCCTTAAAATCAGTTCACTTATCTAACAAAACAATTTTTTCACTGTTTTTCACTGAAAAAACATTTTTTAATTAAAAATTAAATAGTTAATTTTTATTTAAAAATTATTTTATTTGCTATTTTTTCTAGTAAAGGGATGACACCTGCTTACATCTCGACTATATGTATTTCTATTATTTTTCTTCATAAATAAAGCATTAACATTGTTGTTTTTAAATTACATTTAAATAAAAAAAAAGTTATCCTTTTTTAAAAAGGGCCCATTAGATTATTTTGGTTTACGATTCAAACGCTTTGCAAATTCAAATGCTCCATTATTTGGCTCTATTACAATTTAATTTTTAATTTTATATGAGCTTTGAAGCCGTTTGATTTATGCAAAATATTATAGAGAAAAAACAACAATACTCAAAGCGGTAGAAATTTTAGAAGTTACTTCGTAGAACACACCACATCTTCTCATCAGAATAATTATTTTCTTTCAAGCGCCCGCTTTGAGTACTGCGGTTTTTTTTGATTTAAATTTTTCCCAAACACAAATCAGCCTTAAAGCTCATAAACGATTTAAAAAGTTTATATTTTCATTGACTGAGATAAAAAAATATTCGTGAATTTCTTATTTACAAAACAAAACGGTCAAATAAGCTGCTTTCAATTAAACTTTTCGATCTATAGATTTTTTTTATATTTCCGATTACCAAAAAGCCATAGATTTAATTGATAATTTTTCTGTACTCTTCCGTAATATATTTGAACTGCGGTGAAGCTGTGAAGATTGTATATCTTTCAACAGGTACAGCTATAACTTTTCCCACCATTTCACATCGCGCTACATTCGATTAGAAGATTCTAATTTTTTAGATACTAGTTAGTCAAAAACTATTAACTTTTATCCATTAGCTTATGCCAAAAAACTTGCAAAGTAGGAAAAATTGAGACAGCACAGTAACATTTCATTTTGAGGGTAAGCTGCTAGTTTCTTCTGAAACAATTTTTGCCAGCAAAACAACTAATTGCAATTTGGATAAATATGAAATTTGTGTTTATGAATTAAAAAAATATTAAATGTAAAAGGATCTTAATATTTTGCCTTACATGTTCAAATGTCGCCACCAGCGATACTCTATAAAAGCGTTTTCAACCTTTTATTTCACTCACATGAATTTCGTTGATTCAACGATTTTTCACAGGCACCCATTATCGAATTTCAGTTTAGTTAAAAATCGGAACTCTCTAAAATTTTTATTACCATCAGCCCGAAATTCTGGGTACACTGACAGCTCACGCCGTAAAAGCAAAAACAAATTACATTAAATAAAATACATAAAATTTTATTTTTGTTGTAACGTTACTACCATATTGATATCGCCTCGGATGGAATTTTAATCTCTCAAAAAGTGCGCAAAACACGTGGATTAGATTTATTGACGAGCTCACATAAAAAACTAGAAACTAGAACTTTATGTAAAGTTCAAACGGATGTTTTTTTTTGTTTTCTTGAGCAAGAAAGAGATGGAATTTCAGGCACTTATAGAAACTTTAATTTACTTGAAAAAGATGTGGTGATCTCCAAAATACTTCTAACTCTAAATGGTTGTTGTTTCCAAATAAAACTTTACACCAGTAAAAACTGGCCTCGAATTCAAAAAGATGCTTAGATAAAGCATAATAGTTAATGCAAAATGTTTATGGTTGTGTGGTTGTAATCATTTGGACCACATTTTTTTTTTGGTACCACGTCCAAAAACATCCATCTTGTAGAATTTTAGTCTCTGGTTGAAAGTGGCACGTAAATCTACTTTTAATTTATCAGTTAGGAAAACAACTTTTTTTTATTTAGATTTTACTTGCGTTGGCTGAGATTCGAACCTCGGTCCTAGCAGCACATCGAGAAATAGCACGCACCGTGTTTTTTTTTTTTAATAAATATACAAATTCTAGCCTCGAATGAGTTTCGAACCGGACAACGATTTTAGAAAAAATTCGAGCTATATAAAATTTTAATGCTTGCATGTTGATAATTGAATCACTTAGTTACTGCAACTGAAAGAGATGAATAGTGGCACATCTAAATTTTAAATGAGTACAATTCCTCCCTTAAGAGATAAATTGCACAATTTTTCGAAAAGAATAAATTATTGTGAATATGTGGAAATTAGTTTTATGAATAACATTTTCTCTTCTTATTTAATTTTTTTTTTGTTGTTTTATTTTTTACGTATTCCAATAAGACGAAGCTCTACATGCCCGAAACCAAAGAAAGCGGATAAATACAGAATAATTTGGAATGAGCATTAAAACCGGCCGTTGTCAGATGAAGAATTCATACAAATTTTTCTATGCGACTACCCTCGGGCGTATGTTATCGTGTTCGCGAATCAGGGCAACTGGTCTTGTAAATGAGCACACAACGTGCTTAATTGCTTCGAAAATAATTTTTACATTTACTATTGTGTTACTTTTATAACGTTTTTGCTTGCGTAAGTGCTTGTTGTTATTGAGAGTAGTGAAAATTCAATATAATTCTTTACGCAGAAATTATTATAATGGGTTGAAATGTTTTTTATAACACCGAGATTGATGCTATAAGAAACAAGTCTATGTACGATACACAAACGACCACATACGAGTATGTACATATGAATGTAAAACGATGAAGGTAATTCATTTTATTTTTTCTCTCAACCTTACAAGAAAATGCACTAAAATTTATTAACACCCATATTAAAATTCTAATTTCTAATACTAATATATATGTACATATATACCAACAGAAAGTGAGACACTGGTGGAGTAGTACAGCATCAAACAGGATTCACCGGTTGTTCTGGGTGTCCTATGATCCTCTTTAAACTAGGGAGCTTTTAGGAATGAGCAAAAAAACTACGTACACACTCACAGCTGTCTGCACAGGGTACTGGTCTGTAGGGGTACATGCCGCAAGGTTAGACATACCCTTCAATAAGTTCTGCCGTAGCTGCGAAGACCTGGGCTCAAAGGAAACATAGTACCTTGCTAGGATGAGGTTAAAGGCACTCGGCTAACCATTCCTGCAGAGTATTTCAGAATGCAGCCGCCTCACTCTGTATGATGTATTGAAATTTATAAAAACAGCCAAGCGGCTGTGATTGCACACAATGTGGAATCGGAATGGCAAAATTTGCTAATTGCTTATCACCAGAGTGGCAATGAATGTGAACATTTTCTTTCGCATGTATGACACATATACGCACCATTTCTTCTTAATATATGAATGTCCTGTAAATAAATGCCTTACATTTTTCCTTAACTTATGTATACATAGGCACTTTTCTGTCTTCCAATAACTCGCAAATGAAAATACTTTAAAAATAAACGACAGCAAAAAAAAACCCAAAACGATTGTACAGAGGGATTTAGTATACACTCTGTTCACAAATTATAGCACAAACACATATTGACACATTTGGACAATTTATTTATACTTCACTTATTTGAAATAATTTCTTAATTATTATATCTTTAATTGCATAATGAACACCATTGAAAACAATTCTTTAAATTTTATAAAAAAGGTAAAAAACATTTATCAAAATTTCATTAATATTTCGAACTTTAAAAAGAAAATTTAAGACTTTTTTGGGGTATGGCAGATATGTACTTCGCTAAATTTTGGTAAGGCAGTGTAATTTTCTAATGGCTACGAAGTGTCACTGTGTTTTGTAAATTTTTTTTTACTGTCGCTCTTTTGCAATTTCTTCCATATAAAAAAATTATCGCCGTTTTGCGTTGTATGGAGGAAACTGCTATTAAAAAAATTGTCAAAAATTAGGTGTAACATGCAAACAATTGAAACTTGCACTTTCTAAAGTTGACTAAATTTGAATAAGTCAAAAAACTGCATACTCAAAAAAAATTCTAAAACCTCTTTTTTTTAATAGTTCGAAATTTTTTTAAATCGTTGTGCCTTTGGTAAATAGTTTGAAAAATGGTTGTTTAAGGTTTTCCTTAGAAAATGAACCATATTTTACATAAAAAATAATTTTAAATAATAAGAAAAATTAAGTACCCAAATCTGTCAATATGTGGTTGTGCTATATTATATAAACAGGGTATAGTGAGAAACACATATTGCTTGATACTTTTAAGTTTGTGTCAGTGAAAGTAACTATAATTGAAAAAATTTAAATAACAGAAAAAGTAAGCTTATAGAATTTGAACATCAGTCAAATTGAAATGATTGTTACATTGTATTCAGGGGGTCAGAGCAGAGATATTTCATTGGAAATAATTACAAAAAAGGACAAATTTTTACTCTTTTTAACATAATAGAAGAAATAAATGTTATCAAATCTGTACCAAATGAAAGTAGTAGCGAATGAAGAATATATATTTTTCATAAGATTTTCTGTGAAAAAGTGTGAGTTTTTTCACCTGACAGCTTTTGGCTACGAGTGTTTACTAAAGACTATATTTTTAAAGTAACCGAACATTATTTTTATATACAAACTACATTAATATCTTTATCATTCGCTTTATAACATTCAATTTACTGCGTTTACAACATCTTGTGAAAACCCTAAATTTTTATTAATCATTAAGTTTGGTAGGCCTTTTAACTTACCTACTGGCCACTCCTACTGAAAAGATAAGGTAAACTTAACTTGCAGTTTACGAAAAGGTGCAAACATATGTAATAGCTTATGTATATTGTACATAGATACATACATAGGCACATAGGACTACATACTCACATATTATTAAATGATCCCAGCAAAACTCGCTAAAAGAAATTGACTTTCTACTTTCGAAAGTCATAAAATATTTTATGGTATTTAAATAGCACTAAAACTTCCTCTAAATCTACTCAATGCGCTGAAAAAATCTTAGTTGCACCATTTTCGAACAAACGCAGAAAAAACTGTCACGAAAATCCGTAAAATATCAATACGTTATAAGATTCGATTATAAAGGCACATACGTATATACAAGCATATAAATGTGTGCCCATACATACATACATATGTACATATGTAGATATGTATGTATACACAAAGTCTTAAATACATTTTTGGCGTCAATGGCTATAACAACGACGTGTAAATTTTTTTTGCAAAGAGGAATAAATGACAGAAAAGTGACTAATATTCAAATTCGACAACTGCAGGGGCATAGCAACACAATTTTTCTAAGGTAATGAAAGCCGAAAGCCAAAAGTCAATAGCCATTTACACAAATAAAAGTAATATTAATGGAATTAAAATAAATCCTAGTGCAGGTGCAGGCAAAGACTATCCTTTACAGAAAAAGATGGAAGAATTTTTTAAGAAAATTTAGATTGCCATACATTTTCATTTAAATGAAACAGTAAAGTTTGGAATATTAATTTACAATAACCAATTATCCTCACACTCCACAAATATAAATTTTGGTAATATAAAAGTCGCATTTTGCACTCTTCGTGAAATAAATTCTCTTTTTAGTAATTTCTTTGTAAAAACGACGTATTCGTGTGCAGAGCCGCATTTTCACATAGCGCTGAAAGAGCTTTCGCCAATAGACTGCTGAAACCGCAACGCATTATCATTTTTTTAATAGTCCAAGGGACTTAATTTAAAAGGTTGGCCTTAATAGCACATGACTTTCAAAGTTGATTGATTGGTTATTTCAGTGCAATGTGAAAATTTTTGCCTGTCATCTTTTTGAAGACTTTAAACTATTTAAGAATGAAGTATGGATAATTTAAAATCATGCTCATCTTCAAAATTTCATGAGAAACTTTTTTTAATTTTGCCTTACTCAGGAATTTCATATTTTTTTGTGTGGATTTTACTCTAATAAATATTTGCCTCGTTTGTATTTATGTAATCAAAACAAGTTGGGGGAAGATAAAAATTAGTATATTTCCCCCACAGGCGCTCACTCTCTCCCTTCGATTGCGATGTCTCTGGGTAATTGCCGAAAGTTTTTGACCTTTCACACACACACACACACACACGAAAATCACTGATACCAAATACTTTTACTTTTACTATGGATTAAACTTCCAACTAAGCCGTATAAGTTTATTCTTGCAAATTCACATGTGTAGGTTAACCTAAAATAAATTTAATGCGATTAGTTGATTTTCTTCTCAAGCCAACTAACAAACTTTGGAAATGTGTACCCAAAACCAATTGATACCCAAATTCCTTGGAAAATATGTAAATACTTGCATACGTGAATATGTTTAATGAAAAGTGTGATTAAAATTAATATTCGATGAGAACGATCAAAGGTAGTAAATAATCAGAAAATAAGAGTACGAGACTGTGTATATACATTCATACATAGATACCTATTTGTATGTACATATTTTCGTTAGAGAAGAAAAAGACAGCTGTTGCAAATAATTCTGAAATATTGCATGGTATGGCAGTTGAACCAACCGATACCAATAAACAGTGGATGTTATCCTGGTACTCATAACCGTTTTGCATACACACGCATTTATGTATGTAGGCATATCATGTTATTACCCTGTCGGAAAAAAGCAGACAGTCTGAAAAATTAACCAATTTTAAAGTAGTTGGAAATTAACTGCTTTGAGACAAATGCAGCGTGCGAGTCTTTAATTCTTCGTACTCGTATATTTATATGAGCGTAATACAGAATAATTAAAAAACTTTTGTAGTGAAGAGAAACATATGTGTATAGTATATATGTATGTACATACACTGTACTCATAAAAACTCTCATCCGACAGCAGAAGGCTATGGTGTCATTCACTTACAATTTCCAATAAAAACAGATGACGAATTGACAGCCGTTGTAGAAAATATTTACGAAGAAAATAAAATAATTGACGTGAGAAGCTAATATATTCAAAAAATTCTAAATATTTATCTAAAGCTTTTCCCATATATTCCATAGCTTAATGGAATGGAGTGCCTAATGAAAGAAAAATCTAAAGAGATAGTTTTCGCTCTTTTGTCCAATGACGTTGTAATGAATTTCAACCTTAAACTCCCGGAAAAAAAGATTAAAAGCTTTCGCTAATTTGCTAATTTCTAACCGCTTTTGAAAGGTAAGACAGTAGGCGAGCCCATAAAATGCGTGATTCTTAAAATATTTCAATTTTTTCTTTATCATTTTTAAGATACATAGATGCCTTTTGTATCGAAAATCGTGACCCGGAGGAAGTTACTCGCAAGGCCATTCAGGTGTAAAAAAACAATGTTTTTACGAATTATGTATGCAGAAGAAACTAAATTAAATTTTATTTAAACCACTTGTGGTTAGAAAAAAAGTACTTTTTAAATTGCTTTTAAAGTACTTTGATTTCCGACAGGGTATGTACATATGTATGTTTTGTACCTATGTATGTACTAGTCATGTCAATCCCGAAATCCCGGGATCCCGGCCTTTTTCAACTCCCGAGTATCCCGGAATTGCAGAAAACAGTGAATTGAATAGCCATTTATTTTTTTAATTTTTAATTAAAACATTTTTTTAAACAAAAATAAACCTCAAATTATTTAAAACAGAAAGGGGAGATCGAATAAAACACACAAATAACACACTAAACATACATTGAAATAATAAAATTTAGCATGAGAAACAAAAGCAATCAGTTTTTAACTGTTGCATTACGATAAAACAATACGACAAATAACACAGCTTGTTAACTTCCTAAAGACTTTGTTTTGTCCTTGCCATTATAAATGAGCTGAAGAATATCCTCCACGAGTAGGAAAATAGCCTTACTATGAAAGCGATGTTATTAGAACTAACGACGAGGTGCTTGAAGTGGATAAGACAGAAAGCCTCAAAGATAAATGGCATCAAGTTTGAACGAGCGTGTATCCAACAGTGGAATGGCATACAATTTATCAGAGGGTTCGATAAACGAAATTAATAGTTTTTATAATGGTGGCGAAAACGGCTAATGCCCACAGAGATCATTTAACTTTTTGTCGACAATCCAACCAACACGTGTTGAGTCGGTGCTTCTCCACTGCAGATTTTAAATGCAACAAATTTAGGTACAGGTTGAAGGAGAACACACTTAAGGCTTTTATTTCTTTAAGATTACATTTGGATCAAAATAAGGAATAATTCAGCCTCGCTCAAAATGGAATGGGTGATGTATTAAGGTTTTACTTGATGTATTTCTTTTTATTACTGAATGGTAATATATTAATATATAATATTGGTCTCAAACAGTAATAAAAAATAATTTTACTTTGTGTAGGTACAATTGCTTCTATACTAAATATTTATATTTGTGCTTGAAGTTTAAATTATTTTGTGTGTGTCAAGTTTTACGTTTATTACTTTTTTATTTTTGAAAAGACCAATAAATGCATACATGAATGTAGGCAAATCGCTCTTTGTTCTATTAATGTTATTTTGTACACTTCTATAATACGATTATAAACATGTTACATTTTTTGTCAAATTAAATTTTACGAATCAAAACTTTGTGAAATTTGTGATCCTGGGATTAGCCCAGGTTTTTGTTTTTAGATCTCGAAAATTCCGGGACTAACAAAATGACCGAAATTGACATCCCTAGTATGTACATACACATTTATGTGCAAAAAATTTGTCTTAATATGTTTTCGCCTCGTACAAGTGTGTTATCGTGCAAATCGATTTAAATGAATAGCCCAATTTCATTACAAAGGGTCATAACTTTCTTTCATATATTTAAGAATCTAGTCATATTAATTACAAACTTTCAGCATTCTCACTACGATGTAGAAGTTTTTACTGTTTTCAATTAAATAAATGTGATAAAAAGTTTAAAAGGAGAACGTTGTAGAATTTTGGTTTGAGTGCTCTTGAAAGTCATATGAGCTATTAGACACAGAGGCAAACAGAAATAAAAATACGAAACTATATATACATATATTTATTATACCTATATTATAGCTGCTCCCAAGGGTCAAAGGTCATATTCTCAACAAATTAAGAAGCCAATATTGCAAAATGTCAGAAAGCCTTCGATTTTTTACTATGTTGCGTAAATTTCAATAGACTAAGCTCAATACCTTCTACAACACTTCACTTTGACCAGCGGCAGAATGGCTTCTGATGTCACTACGAAAGCAATATAAAATCAGCTTAGAATGCTATTGAACCAGATCCTCAATGGTTGCCATCGCTTGCTGGAAGCTGAGCCGACAACAATGCCTCTCAGGGCGGAACACCAAGGACTTCCGGACGACATGTAGACATACTATATTAAACCACTTAAGGATCTGACGGTGCACCGGCCGATCATAAATGACATTCGCAAATTTAAAATCACCACCTTCACGAACTCTTCCACTGTGAAAGTCATTATTGGAGCCAATAAATATACATATACAGATATCAAATGTTGTGTTTTTTTTATAAATTTTGTATTCTATAATTAGCGGATTCGTGGTGCTACAAAAAAAAGTTAATTGATAAAAGTTGTTGAAAATGAAGTCTCTATAGCTTTGCAATAGATGTGCCTCTTGTTTTCAAAACCTTGATCATGTACCAGTATGTCACACTTTTCGCTTATTATTTACATTAGCAAATGGTTTTTCTTTTTTAAATTTTGATTGTAAATAAAATAAGAATGTTAATAATTTTTAAAAATTTATTCCTTTTTTTTAAATGCAAAATAAACCCGAAAAATGCAAAAAACGAAAAAATTCCAAACACACATATAAAATGTAGCGGCAATGTGTGTAAAACAAAAGTAGTAAACTACATAAAAAGCTTCGTTCTTACGTTCTTCAGTTAAGCCAAAGAAACATTTTTATTTATTTTTTTCGTTTCTTTGTTTTTTTTTTGCCTATTACGGCAGTAGCATATTTAATTATTTGTTTTATAAGATAAAGAATAGTTCCCGATGGAAAAATTTTACATTTATTATAACATTGATTGTAAATTTTTTTCATTTGTAAATAAAACTTACAAACATACTGTATTGTATAAAATAAATCTTTGTTGGCATATCGCAATACATTTGGATATATGATATACACCCAACTCTCTTTTTACACGGTAGATACGGTAGAAACCGTGTAAAAAAAGAGGCGTTTCCTATAGTAAAATGGGGGATACGTTCCATGTGATTTGAAAACCGTGTAAGATGAAATAAAGAGCTATATTTACTTCGAAAAACCGTGTAAAAAATGTTGAAAACTATAGAATTTCAGATATGCATACACATTGTATGTTCATATGGCATTTTATTGAGCATTAAAACTTAAAATACATAATTCATACTGGTGAAAAATTGGTAGAGCAAGCAAAAAACAACAGAAATCTGTTAATTCAGAATTAAGAACAGAAAAATTAGAATAGAAATAAAGAAAAAATATTTACATAGCTACATAATTATTCGTCGCTGCTATGTATGTTCATTTCAGCAATGATGCCAAGTGTTGTAAAAACAAACATAATTACAAAACAGTGATTTTGAAACCGTAATAGATAAAACAATTTTGACAAAAATTTTTTTTTTCAACCGTGTAACTTCAAATCCGTGTAAAAAAAAAGTTGGGTGTATAGTAAATATGTAGGCAAATATATTTTTATGTCCTTGATGAAAACTATAATTTTCCTTTTCTGTAATAACAAATGTTCCTTTTTTTTAAATAAACTATTTTAAAAATAAAACGTGTATTTTATAAAACAATTCCACTGAAGAATTAATCCAAAGGTACACGCAAATAAATACTATATTTTGTTTGACCTTGTTTGTTTTTTATATACAATTTTATTTTCAATCATTTTACAATTTAAATAATTATCGGAAACGGAAACACGCTCAACTCAAAAAATCTTTTCATAATTTTTTTATTCGAATGTACATTTAAAACTTAAATAAGATATAATAGATTTTAAAAACTTCGTTGCCGTAGTTAATGCCTCTAAAATATATCAATTTTCCAGATCTTTGAAATATAAAAGTCAATAAAGAATCGTTCAAGTATTTATTAGATCTGTCCTGACCTCTTAAATGCCACCAGCAGGACTAAAATTTCTATTCCGCCAGTTGAGAAGCGTGCCTGCGGTTTTTCGCTGAATGTAATATGATAAAAATGTATGTAACAGTACTGAAATTAGGCTGGCGCAATCGTCCTTTAGTCAGATTCTGTCAGAAGTTGCCAAAATAATGAGTCCATTCGAATATTATTCACGCAGTAGGTAAAGCGGCCTATTCTGAAAGACATACCGCTTTTGGTCAGTCCAATAAATATAAATTGTTTACACCTTTCCATTTGAACTAAATTTTGATGACCCCAACTATTCAGCTACATACATTCTTAGCTGTTTTCATAACTCAGCTATATTTATCTTGTTTTTTGACAAATCCTCTTGCAATAACCGGCTTTTCATTTATTTTACCTAATAGTATCACTATCCCTTTGAAATTTGTTAATTGTTTTGTTTTTGTAATTGGCGATCAAATGTACAAAAATTTAAATAAAATTCCTTACATTTTTAATCTGTGTGAATTTTTCGCCTATCAAAAAAAAAATGAACAAATTCAATTAATTCGCCAACTATTTTCGCCCGAAATTAGTGTTGCCGATAAGGCGAAACAATGTTAGAAAGCAGAAAATTTCCGCCCGAAATTTATAATAAGCGAACGAAACTTACCTTAAGGGGTTGATATGAAATCCTTGCCTAACCCAGACCAATCAAATTTTATTCATACCATTTTGCCAGTATAGAGATATTTTTTTTTTGTTTGTTTGTTTGTTTTCGATTATTCTATAAATAAAACGGTTAATCGTTCGTCAAATTTAATCGCTGATTTAGCGATTCAGACAGCGTTTAATTGAGTCAATTAGTAAATTTTTTACACTCAAAATACACGAAGAGGCAATTTTCTCACTGCCTCAATTAAGTTTCTATCTATACGCTGCATTAGGACTCGTCATACTGAACGTTGTCCACGATCTACATATGTACATACATACCTCGAAGGATTTTGTGCGTTAAGTAAGGCAATTTATTTTATATTCGATTGTCCTATTGAGCTACTAAGCTTCGTATTTCAATTTGTTTCAGTGCACTAATCCGTTTAATGCACTTTAATTTGGTGCCATTTAAATCAAATAACTAAAATTTTGTAAAACCATTTTTTGCTTATATTACACACATACATACATACATACTATGAAAAAAATTTCGAAAAAAAAATTATAATTGTATAATCAATCTATGCAAATCGGCTAACTTTATCGCATAGAATTCCTGAGAAATTTCATCAATTCAAATTTGGTGTTAATGCCTCGCCCAACTATGTCATTTTAATTAATTTATTTCTTAATCGAAAACATGAACTTTCAAGTTGAAAATAGATATTTCTGGAATGCGAATTTAACATGACGGCAAAAACTCATTGTTCTATTTAGTCGCGTAAATTAAAAAATTCCTTTTGTTATCTAATACTTTTTACGCTAAGAAATTAACTTTGTAAAAATCATTTCATTGCGCTCTGCTTACAGCATTCTTTGCATAACTAATCATTGCCTCGTGCCTAGTCATACATACATACATAAATATTTACATACACACATCCATACATATATATATTTATGTGATTTATGTACATTGCAAACAGACATACAACTGGCACAACTTTTGCGTCATAATTTCATCTTCATTCATCAAATTCGGATGACCGACAAAAGGAACATTTTATACTTTGGAGTGTATTCGCGAAGGGAATATAAATTTACATAGTACTTCATATATACATATGTACTCTATGTATATTTAGAGAACTGTAGCGTATTCGCCCGATGTTAGTTTGTGCAGGTACATACAAATAAGTAATTGAAGGTAAGCGTGTTCGTTCGCAAAACTAACGAGATTAAACTTTCTTTTTGACAGCATTTCGAAAGCACTTGCAATACTCTAAAGTCTCTTGCGAATGAAGTTTATTAAACTAAGCACTTAAAAGATTTATGAACTCAAATAAAACTCAAAACCTCCTCTATGCTAATAGCACGTTAATAGCCTTTAATGTTTGCTCATGATTATTGTTTGGATGCAACTCATCGAGTTGAGCAAATCTTATTAACTTAATTTGATTTGACACACCCACTGCCTTTATATAAGTCTTGAAGTGTTCCACGTTTTTTCTTTTTCTGCTCCAAGATTAGCATTCAGTCTTTTAAATGTACTAAGCGTAATTTTTTCGCTTTCACTTTCCTTTTTTATATGTATGTATATCTACTTGCCGGCACAACGTCTCACTTGGCGTTAGTTACACTTTGACAGTGTTTGTGCTGATATTTAGTCACCTCTGCGTTTATGCAATCTCATTTTTGACAACTCCATGTATGTATGTATATCCTCTGTGGTAAGAAGGACGTTTTGATAATAAATTGACAAGGCAGTAAAATGACAAAGCGAAAAGGTAAATGGCAACTCTCTTAGAAACTATGTAAGTCAATACAATAGTTATTAGCTTCAAAAATTTGACAAACTTTCAAGAAACAATTCAACAGCTCAACTCACTTGGCGGTTAAATTATGTGAGTAAGAGAATCAATATATCATCTTAAACAAAGATATAGCAAAACCATTAAAAAAAGTGCCGAATTAAGACGAAAAGTCGAGAAGTTTCACATCAATCTTAAATCTAAGCTTCATTTGGAGGCAGCAACTTTAGTTAAGGTAGCCCACTCAAGTAAAATATTACAAGAAAATCAGTATGGATTCTAATTACCAATCTGCAATCAGATCTCAGGTTCGTTTATGCTGCGGTTCTAAGTTGCCAGCAGTTTCTCGTCTTTCTTTCGGTCACTATGGAATACTTATTTTACATATTGGCTGTTTTGCAAGGTAATGAAAGTTTCAAAGGATCAGTCTCTAAGATTAAAAAACAGATATTTTATTTTGACATTATTTAAGATTTCTTAACAAAACTCGCTAAAAACTTAATTCGTACAAATTGTGTGAAACTCTTACTTACATATAACACTTTTGAAATCTATTTTGTTTTTTTATGAATTTAGTTGCGACTCAACAAACAATTAATTATAAATTAATTCAAAAGCAAAAAAAAAGAACTGTTTGTGTTAGTTCAAATAATTTACACATAAGTATATTTATATGATTGTGTGGGAAAGATTTTGTATACATTTGTTAAAGTTTTAAGCTTAAGTTCAAATGTGTTTTCTTAGAGAATTAACTGTGCTTTAATTTGAATGCAATAAAAAGTTAAATACAAGCAAAAATTATCAAAATATGTTTATATAGGCCAACTATTTCCTCGAACATACTATTTTTTTTCCCAAGCAATACAATAACGATAAATTATTTTTTAAGTAAAATGAAGGAGTTGTGTTAGAAACTATAACTTTTACCAAACTCTGAGATTTTTTACCCTGGTCCAGGATAATAAATTGAACACACCTGAATCTAAGAGCGAAAATCTTATCTGACAATGCTGTTGAACAAAAAGTTGTTGCCAAAAGTGGTCGATAATTGGGCCTAGCGGCGGTCACTTGCCCGAAATCATTTTTAAAACATAATGGCAAACGTTTATCTTTATAATAAAGCTAAATTCTTGGCCATAGCATTAAATTATATTCGTTTTATTTCTTCTTAAAAACCAAATGTCTAACAAAACAAAACACGCTTTATGTTCAAACCGACTACGAAAACACTTTGAAAACGCATTTTATAAGTTGTGGCCACTAAGACTTTGTGTTTTAGTTGATACTTCTATTTGAAAACGTTAATAAAAATGATAAGTTTGTAAATTGTAAAATTTAATTTAATAAATTTTTACAAAAAATACCTTTGTAATCCATTAATTGACAGTCATTTTGTAAAAGTGAGAAATTGAAGATGACTCATTATGCCGAAATAGCGCTAAATTATCAATTATTAACTATTTAAAGAAAATGCTATAAAAACTTAATAAATATTTTTAAAAATTTTGTAACAAATATGTATTTTGAACTAATTTTAATGAATCATAAATTTCAAAAAATTGTGAAAAGTTTAAGAACGAACATTTTAATTTGAAATAACATTTTTCTCTATAGGATTAATTGATTTTTTTTCTTATTTTGTGGCGCTACAACCAAAACTAAAAGAATTCCCCAGTAACTACTTTCCTTTGCAAAGTAAGGCGACAGTAACTGGTCACAAGTGAAGACAGGTTTTTTTGCACTTGGTCCTTTTATTGTGTATTGCACCATTGCCTTCGTTGCTTACTTATGAGTGCCATGTTGAATTTTTATGCGCTTGAATGTCTTCGTATCAGTCCAGAGTTTATGCAGTTTAAGATTTAATTTTCTTTTGGGGGCCGCCGACCACGCTATGAGGATCATGGATCTTGCGTTGCACAGCCTTTTCATCATTGATTAACATATTCTATTTTTCTGAGCCTTATAAAAAGACAGGCATAATGAGAGACCCTGCACACCGACCGAGCTAGAAAATGCAGGAGTTGGCAAAAGTTATTCTTCGCAATTAGTTCAATGGACATGGTTTGATTGTATTCTTAAATATTTTCAGATAAGTATTTTAAGTATACCGTGGATTGTGAGTTATGCTTGATTTTCCAACAAAATAAATTTTTGTCTCATTAGAAAATAAGGTTCGTTTCCAGAAATGTACGCCATTGCACCAAAGGGTATTTGCAAATGACAATCATGCTTTAATATTTTTCAGTGGTTTTTTTCTGCTGATGCGCCAATTTAAATTTATTTTCACCAAGCCGTGTTTTAATAAGCCTACTTTACACATTGAAGTCAAATTCTTCATTTATTTTCATCGCAATTTTTCGAAAAGACTTGATGGAATCAATCTTTTCTCATTTTGACGATTGCTTTGTTCTCACGGACTATTTACTGTGAGCAGTGAAATTTTCAACCCATTTTCTTTAACAATAACAAAGAATTTATATTTTTAAATGCAATTGACAACAAATAAACGCCTTTATCCAAAAAGATATTTCACATTAAAAGCAAAAACTATTAAAATAAAACAAAAAGAAAATCCTTTGACAGGGCTCTTTAAAAAGCACTATAACTCCGTTGTTTTTGGTTTTACACTTTCAAATCTTTAGTTGAAATGTATTTCAATGTATCCAACCAAAATTTGCGAAAAAAAAAGTTGCTTCGAAAAAATAACTTTGTGAATTAAAGTACAAGTAAAGGTCTACACAATCCATTAGCCAAAAATGTTAGCACTGCACGTATAATTTTCAAAAAGGGAGTTACAATTTTAAAACAAAGGTCAACCAAAGTACATAAAAAAGTAAATAGAAAGTAAATATATTAAAAATATAAAAATTACAAAACAATGACAGGATCGCATTAATCGACCGTCGCGTGAAAATAATCGATTTTTTTAATAACTAAAACTATCGATATTGTCAATAGCGCCAGCGTTAGTTTCGTGCTAAGATGTTATAACTCGGAAAACTAAATTAATGTTCGGATTCGGAAGATATTCAAATAATACATTACAAATGAGGTATATAAAAAATAAATATTTCAACCCAATACTTATTTGGTTATAAAACAGTTTGGATGTCAATTTGAAAAAGCAAATAAATTAAAAAAAAATAAAACCTTAAATTTTTTATATGTATTTAGCTAAAAACTAGTTAAAAGCAAACTCACATACATTTTTACTAAAGGGATACTCATACATCTTTATGTACAACAAGCCACAAAAATATGTCGATTTTGAAATTGTCACACTGTGGAAAGAGAGCTAGAAATTCCCCACGCCTGCTCGGTTTGTAAATATTTATGTACTCGTATATAGCAGTGAGCGCGGCGAAAATGTAAGATATTTAATTAAGTAAAGCTTATTAAAATACTGTGACAATACGTAGGCGTGCATGTGTGAGTTTGTTATGCGGCGCTGTTTGAAAGGACAAAAACTCGTGGCTCGCCGACAGCTTAAGAATTTTTTCCACAATAGAACAACAGAGCAAACAATGAATACCAGCCAGGAGGCCATACTAAAAAGCTTGTTGCATAATGGGCTGATAAAAGAACAGCATTAACATAAACAAAAAACGCTAAGGTGTTTAACTGAATATAAAACCAGTTTCAGGCTTGCAATTAAGCAAAAAAAAAAAAAAAATGTCTCGCTATTAATCAAATCAATACGAATTGATATCAACAAAACCACTAAAAAAGGACATGAAAAGTATTTGAATACAGTAACTAAAAACTTTTCAACTAATAAACTTTTAGCAATCAAGGCCGAATTTTTAAATTTTAAATTTCCGAAATTCCATTATACTCTAATTTCGTATGCGACGATGACTTAAAACAATGTTATTAGAGCTTATATAATAGTCAAAATTAATGTGGTAATGGAGCCTAAATAGTATTTACACGTTTTAATTTAATTTTCACTTAATTAAAAACAAAGCTTATTAAGTACTTTTTGTCTAGTTAACATAATCCATTTTACTTATGTACATACATATATACATAAATTAAATTAATGAATTATAATGACAGAGCTGAAAAGCGAATGCCTCCTGGTCGAACATACGTGTAACATACTAAGTTTTTCAATATGCAACACTAGCCGATGTGTCAATAAAATTATTGAACTTGTTAAAGGATACTAGCAATATAAATGTTAAGGAAAATAATTTCACAACTTCAGTTCAACTACATACATGAGTTATAAAAAGCGATATACGAAATATATTAAGAAGACATTCGATGACTTTGAAAAAAGCAAATTTACTCCTTACACCAGAAACTTGTTGAATTCTATTTGTGTAATTACCCTAGGCTTTCAATTTAATTTCATTAGTAGTTGTAGCTATTTACCCAAATAACAGTTAACCTAAAGGGTTTGCAGAAGAACACACATTTATGTTGAAAAACAATATCTCTCATATATTCATAGTCACTTTCTTGCCTGCGTTGCATTCGCTCAGTACGCAAAATAAATGTTATTTTCAGCTAATGAGAGATGTGATTGATTGGAAAATATAAAAGTCTTTTTTTTTTTGATTATTATTATAACCCAACGGAAACCCACTTTCCCGCCCAACCGGCACGAGGGGCTCAATCCGCATAACGTACGGATGTTTTTTAAATATACAAATCCGAGTCGTGACAGAAGAAAGTTTGTTAAGCGTCGAGATCCCAAGCTGCTCAGCTACAGAATAAGAATTCATCAGCCGAATACAAAGTTAGAGAAATGCAAAGTAAGAAAATTGGATCGTTAGCTGTTATTAAGAGAGGATAGAATAGTTCTTTTAATTATAAAAAGTGAGTCCGATACATCAAAGGTGCTGGAATGATTGTTAAAGTATTGGCATAAACCCCGAAACGGTTCATTCAACTCAAAGTTAGTTCTGCATAGTTTCAAGAAAAGTGGTTTAAAGTTTCTCGTTGCACGGGAGGGTACATTAAAATTAATTTGCTCTAGAAGAAATGGACTTGAGATCTATCCATTGACTAATTTTACCAGAAATATTATACCTAACATTTCTCTGCGACTCGAAAGAGTAGGAAGATTAAGAAGTTTTAAACGACTAGTGTAAGGGGGAAGATTGAATGGCGAATCCCATCAAAGATTTCTCAAAGCAAAAAGTAAGAATTGTTTTTGTATTGACTCTAGTTGGTCTGAGTGGACCTGATAACGAGGATTCCAAACTATGGAATCATACTCCAGTATTGGTCTTACCAATTAGGTAAAAAGTGTTTTAGTTATATACGGGTCGCGGAATTCCTTTGACCAACGCTTTACAAAAGCCAGCACACCCCTTGCTTTATTAACTGTGGAACTAATATGAAAATTAAAATTGAGTTTACAATCCATACCAACACCCAGGTCAACAAAACTGTTTACATGTTCTAGGACGTAGTTATTTATTTTGTAGGAGGCCGGCTGAATGGTTCGTCGAGAAAAGCACATGAATTTACATTTGTTAAGGTTAAGCGGCATATAATTAATGCTGCAACAATTGACTATGCTGTTCAAATCTTGCTGCAGCAACAATCTTTCTTCAGCCGAGGCGTACGTCTTAAAAAGTTTAACATCATCCGCGTACATCAATATTTTAGAAAACTTTACTACTGTAGAAATGTCGTTTATGAATAGCAGGAACAGAATCGGTCCGAGGTGGCTGCCCTGAGGAACTCCCGAGGAAACATCGATGATCCCAAAATGAAAATTTTTAAAAACTACCTTTTGCGTCCTACCGGAGATATAAGAAGACATCCAACAGAGGATACCAGGTTGAAAACCAAGCAGATCTAGTTTACGGATGAGTAAAGAGTGACATACTTTTGAACATATGTATGGAGTTGCATGTAGGCATATATAAGACATGTTTAAATATATATTGGGTTTATTGTACTAGAAAAGTTTGAGGAGTAAAAATAATAAACTACAATTCTAACAAAGATTATAGATTTTGTTTTTATATTTTCTAAGCATTATTATTTGTAACTATATTGAATTCAATTTTTGAAACACGTTCAAATTATGAAAAATTACTTGAGTATAAGCGATTAGTAGTAAATTATGGACAACACTACCTACTACATACTCGTATGGTGCCCGACAATTTAATTCGAAAGCTTCACTTTGACAAATGTCTAATATTTTTCTTTTGTCCCTTTAATGTTTATTTATTTTTTATAAATGTATAGTTAATCAATGAACAAAAACAATGCAAACCCGGATTTCAAACCCTGTGTAAATGCGAAGTTCCACCAAATTTTAAAAGATTTTATTCAGATAAGTTACAAATAAATTCAACATGCTGTTGTAGCCCATTAAATTGTAGTACAGAAAAGAGCAAGTTTCATGTTGGTGAAATAAGCCGTAGAATTTGAAAAAAAAAATTTTTTGTTTGCTGTTAGTGTCGCGCATTTTTTTCCACACAAAGTACGTTCGCAGTTTTATGGAAGAAAATGCTTGAAAATATAAATGACCAATTAGATATGTGCAAGAAATACGACAGATAAATAAATAGTAAGTAAATATAATCAAATTGAAAATTTTGAATTATTGCATAAGCGTTTGCCACTAAACACATTAGAATGTATTTTTGAAGAAAAAGGTTCAAAAAAAATCTCGGAACCTTTTTAACATAGCATTAGTTGTGTTTGGTTTACTGGCGACACGAGGGTCCGTAGAAATGGCTTTTTCGGGATTTAAGATTATGTTAAGTGAAAGTATATTAAGGTAAAATGTCACAGCGGCAAAAAATTTACTTTTAGTTAAGTTAATAACTTACATTTTTGTTGTTGTATATGTATATACTCGTAAAAATAATATGTATGTTCATTTAATAGAAGAAATATCAATTTTTATAAAATAATAAATTTTGTTATACATTAATAGATAGTAAGTTTTTTTAATCTTCATTACAGTTACTATAAAACGACCATTTAGAATAACCACAATTCGGTCCGCTCAACAAATAACAGTTGCAAGGCAACCATCAAAAATAAATCTGATTTTTTCTGGTTAACTGTTATTTGGGAGCTCTGCTATTTAATAAGGCAGTAAAATCACCTTACATATACAGTCTCGTTTTGTGGTCAGCTAGTTGCTACCTCCTAGAGGACTTATCGCATAGCTGATTGTGAGCTTCTACAAGGACAATACGGACTTTGTCATCTACTTGATTACTTCAATGTATTCATTCCTTATTAAAATATGTTTTTTTTTAATTTTTTGATATTATTGATTTTCGTATTCAAAAATAATGTATATTTTCACATGTTGTCAAATGGTTTTTTAAGATGACTCGTTAAAGTCGAGCTTAGACGTAGCTTCGTTTCTTGGACCGCAAGCTATTAACAGTCAGTGCACAGCCATGGAGGCAACCAACTCTGTAATCAAACCAATCCTTGGTGGTGCGAAGACCAGAGCACGGCCAACAGCTGCCGGTGTTGCTGAGAGCTCCTTGCCGCCGTGTAGGCTGGAGGGGTGCTGAAGGACATCTGCGCCTGGGCGCGATGGGTCACGCCGTTGCAGCTTAAGGGGCTGAGATGCGCGAGCAACACTGGCCTACAAACGATGTGGACCAATGCCTGGTTTTCTTAAAGCCTGAGCAGATCTTCAGATGGCACCATCCGTTGCACGAACTACACCTCACCGAAGTGAAATTCTGGACCAGGGTTGGGCTCAATGACTGCTCTGGCCAAGAATGAGTAGCCCACCTGTAAAAACATTGTTTTTTTTTACACCTGAATGGCTTTGCGAGAAACTTCCTCTGGGTCACGATTTTCGATACAAAAGACATATATGTATCTTAAAAATGATAAAGAGAAAATTTAAATATTTAAAGAATCACGCATTTTATGGGCTCGCCCCTGTCTTACCTTTCAAAAGCGGATAGAAATTAGCAAAAGCTTTTAATATTTTATTTCATGAGTTCTATCGAGGTTGAAATTCATTACAACGTCATTGGACAAAAGAGCGAAAACTATCTCTTTAGATTTTTCTTTCATTAGGCACTTCATTCCATTAAGCTATGGAATATATGGGAAACAGCTTTAGATAAATATTTAGAATTTTTTGAAGATATTAGCTTCTCACGTAGATTGTTTTATTTTCTTCGTAAATATTTTCGACAACGGCTGTCAATTCGTCATATATTTTTATTGGAAATTGTAAGTAAATGACACAACAGCCTTCTGCTGTCGGATGAGAGTTTTTATGAGTACAGTGTATGTACATACATATATACTATACACATATGTTTCTCTTCACTACAAAAGTTTTTTAATTATTCTGTATTACGCTCATATAAATATACGAGTACGAAGAATTAAAGACTCGCACGCTGCATTTGTCTCAAAGCAGTTAATTTCCAACTACTTTAAAATTGGTTAATTTTCAGACTGTCTGCTTTTTTCCGACAGGGAAAATACAAGACAGATGTATGACATATTTAACATCTGATAACAACTTGAAGCAAATCTGTACTGTTAAAACTAAGCGATGGAGGATGTGGAATGAATTTTGGTAGCAATGTTGCCGCCCCAAATTATAACCTCGCGTGACAAGTGGTCACCACAAACGACTTCATAAGGTCCGACAATGAGTGCTCACGACAAGCGCTTGTAATCGTTGCTTGGAATTTGAAAAACGGGTTCGTTCCTCGATCAATATTTTTTATACGGTGTTTACCATAGTACACTTTCCCATGTCTTTTTTATTCACACTTATTCATAGTTTCACCCGAAAAAAATTCAACCGAAATTAAAATTAAGCTCACAGTAGAAAGTAAACTCACGATGAGGGTGATTATTTTAAATCACAAAAAAATCAAAAAAAATAACGCAAAACGTAGAAAATATACTTTGCTAATAAAAATGTAAACTAAAGCAATAAATTTGACTGACGCACTTCGCCTTGAAGCAAATTAAGAATCAGCTGTTTATTAAGACCATATTTTATTAATTCGCCTTAATCACGCCAGGGTTGCTGGGTATTAATAGTTTGTGTGTATGTTTAACTTTTACGGTATGTAAAATGTCAAACTTAAAAAAAGTATTTGTACCGAATGGTAAAAGAGTGTCCATTCACTTTAGATATTTACTCATATTTAACTACTTCTGTAGCATTCACATTTTATACTGAGTGAGGTATTTATTTATAAAACCATATTTTTATTTCATTTCTACATATGCAAAATAAAAATTCTTAACCATTCCTTAAGAGCCCTTAACTCCTTCACTTCCTTGAAATTATCAGAATCGACAGTATATTAAAACTACATCTTGCAAACATATCGTAAAGAAAAAAGTATACTCGTATTCAGCATCGTTTTCTCGCAATTTCCGTTAAGCTATTTCAAATGACAATTTTATTGATAAGCTAAGCTTGACATCTACTATGACTTTAAAATAACTTCCTTGTCTGGTCGCAAAGGAATTTACTTTTGAAAACCATTTAGCTATAAAAATTATGCTACCGTTTTTTTTTTAATTTCTCAACAAAAAATTTACTCTTATTAACAATGCAAAAATTGCAACTTTTTAAATTCATTGCAGTCACAATAACAGCAACCCCAATGCTTCAGTAAGAAAGTATATACAAACACTTAAACACACGAATATGCATTGAGGAAATGCTGTCGAAAGAGCCATCTATTCACTACAAATGCATACACTTCATTGTTAGCAATCTTTTCCAATTACTCCAAAATTCACTTTACAAATTGTAGTTAGAAGTTTTCACGATACTTGGAGCAATGTAATTGCTTAAGGTAAGGCACTTGGCCAGTTGCTGTCATAAATTGAAAGAAGTCATAAAAACGCAATTGTGATTTCCTCACGCTATGGTGGAGTTACTATTCATTTGTAGGAACATAAACTTTGAAAGTAATAAAAGCACTATTAGTATATTTGCGTATATTTTCCATAATACCCAGTAAACACAACAAATTCGTTTCGAATTCGAAAAGAGCTCGATTTACCAGTATGTAAGTATCGAAAAGAATTCATAGAAGAGTCACCTGTAATGAGCAAATCCGTTATCGTTAGCGATTTGAAAATTGTATATTCTAACAATAGTCGGAATTCTAAAATTGAATATTTAAATATTCGAGATTTAAACCTCGTTATTCTAAACTAGTTTGCTTAAGCATTCCTCGAATTCAACAGTAGTCAAAAAAATATATTCGAGAAATTCAACTAGTCGCTGTTAGAAAACTCCTTTTTCTATTATTAAGATTTTGCTTGATAAGACAGAGATTCGAACCCCGAACTCACCGGCATATCAACTTGACCACAGCGGCCATATGCATATATATTTTAACAAAAACTTTATTTATTTACATATATTGAATCTTGAAAATTAAGTTTTTCGCGATAATTTAATATCTTGAGTTTACCTCGATTTCGCCACGAGTCCGAAAAATTGCATTCGAAAATACCAACGTTCGCGTATCCGCCTCGAATACGATGCCAATCCCGTTTGTGAGTTTACTGAGTAGCTGTAATTTTAATGTTAAAAGTAATATTAAATAATAAATGCTTTCAACATTTTTAATCATAAACATACGAGTAAATGGTATGGAATCTCTTCAGATCAACAACAGCTTTCAGCAGTTTTGGCCTGGATTCCATCAGCTTTTTTATTAACCCTTTAAGTATTTATTAAATACTCGTGTTCACCGTTTGTATTCTTCAAAAGAATTATCAATACGATATTTCTGTTCCAAACTACATATGTATGTACGAGTATCTACACCATTTTTAATATATATTTAACTCAGCTGACTGACTGACTGATTTGTGTTTCGGGTCGGTGTCTTGATCGCAGTATATTCCTAACTTATCGGCACCTTGGTGCTGTTTATGTTTTTTTATTTTAAAGTTGAGAAAACAAAAACTGAGATACAATGTTTTGTCCATTACTTTCCGAACAAAATACACTGTCCAACAAATGAAGACTTTTTGAATGGAACAGAATGGCGTGTAATTTTGCCAATTAATCGTAAAGAGCTTTATTTACAACAATGGTGTCTTTGGTGACCCACACTGAAATTTTCCGCCAAACATTTTCGTAGAATATTTTAATCCTTAAATGTCCTTTTTTAAAGGATATTTTTTGATTTTCTCGAAAAAAGGGTCAAATTGACCCATAAAGAGACCAGTTAGATGGTTAAGATCTTCCACAAAAATAATCCTCATACAATTCCACATAACAACTCTGACCATAAGAATTCTCTCAGACATTAACTTACAACATTTTTTTCATATAGTATAATGCTCCCTTCGACCAAAAAATGAAAACTTTGACCCACTGTAAAAAAAAACTCAGGCGTGCTGGACCATAAGTTTGTTCTACTAAAATTATCTACTCAACATACCCTTTCAAAATTAATAGATCGCTATTCTGTTCCAAAAATGCTGTTGGACAGTGTTAGTATTATGGAGCTACTTATAAGACTTTCGCCAGACAAATGACACGCTGCCAGATCCAAAACCAGTAAAATTTTACTCATTCACGAATATGACAGAATTCCACTCTTGCCAAAAGATGTTAGACAATTCAAAACTGAACCCCTTCGACGAATAAAGGTTCTGCTCTACAAATCCCTCATCATGCCCATATGGCGGAGAAATATAAACGATATGAAGGCTGTGGTGGCCTCCGATAGAGCACCTTTATACGCAAGATCTGTGGAAAGTTTCTGTATGAGCTGTATAATGGACACACACAAGCGCATACAAATTTAACGACTGCTATGAATATGTCGCTCGTATGATGACGACGCACAGTGTTGCGAATGTGTCAAAAAATCACAAAAAATGAAGTCCAAATTGTTGGTATTTTTTTGTACAGTTTGAAAGAAAACATATCTATTAAGAAATACCAAAAACAAATTTTACAAAAAATATTACAAGCTGGTCGCAAAAGTACATCAAAGTTGTACTATAAAATAATTATATGTATGTATACTTTAGTCAGATAAAGACTTTTTTGTATGCCAAATGTAAGTATTTATTATTAATTGTTTTTGAACATATGTGTATCAAACTGCTTATTTTATTACAAAATGTAGTTTTTTCTTATTAAAACACTGTTTTCTTATCTGTTTTGATTACTTTGTTAGGGGTACCGTTACTCGAAAAAAATGTGTTTTGTGAAGTGAAAATATCAAAAGTTACAAAAGTTCAGTGGACAATTTAAAAAATACATTTAATAACACATTTTTAAATTTTTGCGTGGAATTTGCTACAAGTATGTACTTTAATTTAAAACAAATTCTAGCTGCAGAGAGGTGCAGATAGATTTAAAATTTTTTTTTCAGTGCCTCTTAATGTGAAAATACGTTTGCTTTTTGAAGTATGGCTGTCAAATAAACAATTAAAGCGCAGTGATTTAATAAGCGCTATAATAAAATGCGTTGAAGCAAATGCAACAAAGCCTATAGATAACCAAATTTTAGTAAAACTGAAAGACTGCAGATAGTTTACTACAAACCGTAGATATTTCTTCAGATAAATGTTCTTTTACAGTGCAAATGGTATTTATAAACAAAAATTTTTAATTGAAACAGACACCGATAAATTCGCCTTTGTAGCTAAAAATCTGCAATTTAGAAAGCAGTCGCGAAATTTGGACCAAAAACTCTGCTACATCAACACTTCTGTGTCGCCCAATTAAGTTCATTTTTATGAAAGAAAATCCTCGTTTAATACATGAGTATGAACGTGAATTGGCCTTACAAATCCAAGAACTTTCAAGCCATACTGTAAAAATAAAAAACTTTGAAATAATTGTGAAATATGAAATGTATCTTACGATGATTGATGGAGCAGTGGCTAATGTACAATGTGATAATAAGTCACCTGCCACTTGCTATCTGTGTGGTGCAACTCCAATTCAAATGAACACATTTCAAACTTTTCAAAGGCCAATTAATGAAGATTTTGCTAGATATGGCTTATCAACATTACATGCATGGATCAAATATTTTTGAATGTGCAATGCATACGAGTATATCTTACAGACTTCCTTTAATGTATTGGCGAGTACAGGGTGAAGAAAACAAACGCATATTTAATGAAAACAAGGAACGGATTTGTAAAGAGTTTAAAACAAAACTGGGATTGGTTATTGATAGGGTCAAAACAGGATATGGTACATCCAATGACGGTAATACTGCAAGACGATTATTTAATAGCATAGAAGTTTCTGCGGAGATAACAAACCTTGATATTAATATGTTAAGAATCTTTTCAATAATATTAAGAATTCTTGCTAGTGGAAAACAAGCATTTGAAACTCTTTTGAAGAATACATACGAAATATATATGAAAAATTATTCGTGGTATAAAATGCCTGCAACAGTTCACAAAGTATTGGCGCACGGAATGCAAATAATTAAAAACTTCAATATTCCTATTGGAATGCTCTCAGAAAATGCATTAGAAGCAAGATGCAAAGAATTTCGAAATACCCGTATAAACAACACTCAAAAAACATCTAGACAGGCTTCCAATAAAGACCTTATGGTAAATTTATTACTAACTTCAGAGCCACTCATTACTTCAGATAGAAAAGTTCGCAGCAAAAAGCAGCCCATTTATGAAGACATTAGCCAATATATTTTATTAAGTGGCAGAGAAACTGAAGAAGAATGTGGTTCAGAAATAGAAAGCGATTTGGATTAAGATTTATGTAATTATTTCTCTTTATTGTAATAAAACAAGAAATATTTCACTTTTTATGTTTAACTTGGCGTGCAAGTTGGCGGATGTTGCTAATTTTTTCAAAATTTTTATGATAAAATTAAAATGAGACGCTCCTATGCTGACTTTGGTGACACTGCAACGATTACTTATATTTTTTGCCGATTACTTATATGAGCTCGCGATACTGTGCGACGTGGTGAAAAGATATTTTGGCTCGGCACCCATGGATGGATAACGATCGAAGGCACAATGTAGATAATTTTTACTATTGGCTTTTAGTTTGAGGTTCCCTTTTAATTCCAAAATTAATCAACTAATAAGGAGAAGTAAATAAAGGAGTATTAAAGTTTTTAATATCCTTAAGAGAGGCTGAGTCGTACGATTCAAATATTTAGCAAGGATTTGATTTTTTTGTTGCGACCCTCTCAATATGTCTGCGTTAGTTTTGTTGTAAACCTTTTGTCAAAATAAAATGAAGTTAGAGGTTTTTTTAATCCTTAATTCTACTTGTGTCTACACAAATTTTTGAAGGATGAAGATATGTATGAGTTTGCAGCAGAAATGGGTGGCTATAATAAAGTGATTTCAAAAAATTTTATGCACGTTTTTTATTTGGAGCGAATAACGGAGGGCAGCTGTGATCTGTGAATAGTGGTCTGTGCTATAACTCGGTATACCACTGACTACACTGCCTTACAGCTTATATAGAGTATGGAAAATCAAAAACAAAAAAAAAGTTTTTTTTCAGTCTACACTCGGGAGGCAAAAAAGCAAAACTCCGAGAGTATATCTGATAGAGTGAAATCAAAGTTACTTTTACAGGGCTTAAAAAACAAAGTCGAAACTTTATAGATATACAAGTTAGGATGTTAAAATTAACTTCAGCCAAAACAGGTGGGCTGGAAACCGACCCTAGCAATAATTTAACAATGAAAACTACGCTTAACATTTCTCTACAAGTTTAGGGGTGTATATTTATAAGCTTTAAATGCCCAGTATAAGGAGAAATGTTTTATTGTGAATCCCAGCTGAAATTCCTTAAAGTTAATAGTAAGAATTGTTTTTAAATATACTCTAACCTTTCTGAGTAAACTGGATAGTGCGATTTCCAATTATATTATAGGAGCCATTTTTCAGTATTGGTCTAATTAAAGTTATGAACAGTGCTTTGGTAATAATATGGATCTACAAAATAAGAAACCTGCTCCAGATTATAGTTACTCATTTTATAAGAAGCAATCTTCTGGCCGCTGTGGTCGAGTTGGTAGCGGTGCGTGCTATAACTCGTTATGCTGGTGAGTTCGAGGTTCGAATCTCGGTCAGGACAAGCAAAATCTAAATAATAGAAAAAGTTTTTTCTTATAGCGGTCACCCCTCGGCAGGCAATGGCAAACCTCCGAGGGTATTTCTGCCATGAAAAAGCTTCTCATTAAATACATCTGCCGTTCGGAGTTGGCACAAAATTGTAGGTCCCTGCATTTTTGGTAAAATATAATGACGCACACCACAAAAGGTAGGAGAAGCTCAACCAAACACTGAGCTATATAGTGTAAGCGCCAAAATTATATAATATATAATCTTCGATAAAAGCACATAACCTTGCATTTGCTTAGAATTATTGCTTTTTGCGCTTTAAATACACTTACAAAAAGTCTCTTTCCTTTAAGGGAGAGTAAAGTTAAAGGAGTTTAACATTTTCCACATACAATGATATTTTCAAAAACTCTTTTGCTAAAGAACAGAACTGAACCAAAGTGGCTTTCTTGAGCAGCTCCTGTTGAGCCACTATTAATAATGTTGCAATAACATCCCTGAAAAGAACCCTTTGTGTTCGTTGAGGTAAGAAGTGATTCAACAAAGAAGGTGAAACTTGAAAACCAAAAAAAAGTTCAAATTAACAGTCAAGTAATCATTTGCAATCCAATTCGAAATGACATAGTTTACTATTTAAGTACGCTCTCTTCACAAATTATAGCGCAAACGCATATTGAGACATTTGCACAATTTATTTATCCCCCTGTTATTAAAATTATATTTCAATTAACACGCCATTAAAAACAATTTTTGAATTTTATAAAAAATGTAGAAAGCATTTATCAAAATTCATTTCATCAAAATTTTGACCTTTTAAAAAAATGTATTCGAATTTTTTGTGGTGCTGGAACCTGCCAGAAATTTTTTTTTCGAAAAGCAGCGATTTCGCAATTATAAATTGTAGACACTTGAAACCTCACACTTAAATTAAATGAGCAAAAAACTGCTTAGTTAAAAAATTATAAAAATTTGTTTTAAAAATTTCGAAATTTTGTTTAAACTAACTTAAATTATTGTACATTTTGTAAATAGTTTAAATAATGCGTGTTTATGGAATAGAATAAATCATATTTTACTTGAAAAACATTTTTCATATTCATATTCATTTATTTATTTGTAGAAAACCAAAAAAAAACAATTCAAGAATTTTTTAATTAAATTTTGAACTTTTCTTCAGAAGTTATAAAGCTTCTTTGTGTAAGCAGTATAGTATAATATTCTGAAAGATCCACTTGGGTAGGAACTATCATAAAATTTTTTGAATTTTTTGGTGGCATTTACTTCCATGTAACGAATAGAACAATTTTTTTTTTATATGGAAGAAAGTCGCAACACCCTTAATAAAAAGAAATCTATACCAAAATATAATGGGCTATAGAACAGCAAAAAACATACTTACGCTACAAACATTAAAACTTAGATTTAGAAAGTTTATGTAAGATAAGGAACTGAATTTTAATTGGAATTTTTTAAAAATAAATAAATTAATATACGAGTATATACATAGTTTTGAATTTGTTTGCAAATGAAATGACCACATTGTCGTAAGCTTTACTTAAATCGGAGCAAATAGTATCAACGAGGCATGAGTTGTAAACTCGTCAAAAATTACTAACAATGAATTTTCCTCTATAAAGTATATACATACTCGTATAATTGGTATTTTAAAATAGTTAAAAAGTGGACAACAATGCCTCAAATAATTTTGTAATCGCAGAAACTTATGTTATACCCCATATTTTTCTATAAAAGACCTACTTTAATTTTTTTGCAATGTTAATTTGAATGATTATTTCCAAGCTATGCGAAAAATTGCCAGCAGAGAAGAAATTTTAGGAAATGTTGAATTTGATTTAGCTAAATTTTATTTGTTTAAGCTTTCGAAACAGGCGAGTTTACCACAAACCAGCTCATTTGCATGCATGCATATGTTTGTTTGTAGGTACATATTTGCGCAAAAAAAAAAACATTAGAAAAACTGCCTAATACTTTATTAGGTTTCTGGACACAACAGAGAAACCACTCGCTCCATCAGTAATTCAGTTATTCGTGTTAAGTGACACTCGCCAGTTTGACAGCAAATTCACATTACAAGTCATTAAGCAAAAAGTGGCGAATGTTGTTACATGTTCTATGTAAATTACAGAGGTCGGTTCGCATGTACACAGAAAATTAAACAAATATATATATATATGTACATATGTATGTATGTATATATAACGGCTGAAACGTAATCACAGAACAAGGTATAAATTGTTATTGTTGTTGTCTCTTTATGTGACTACTCGTGAATGAATGTTTTTATGTTTTTATGTCTGAATGACTTTCGCAAACGAGCGTAATGAAAGAGAATGTTGGTTGACATTTTTTGTATGCTTCATGAAGTGTGTAATGAGACGAATAACTTTCAAGAGGGAAATATGTTGAGCGGTCGTAACAAAGCGTGTTTGAACAGAGAGCGAAGGGATGGATGCCTCTTAATGAATCTATTTAATTAAATTTCGGCTAGAGCAATGTGTATGACTTGCGGTTGTTTAAATATGAGCAACACATTGTCAAACTGATGTGTACGCATTTCCTGTAGAACACACAAAACGAACTCAAAAAAAAAGGGTGTACATTAAGTAAAAATTAGCTAAAACATACATAGCAAGGCGCTTGACCTGCTAAGCATTAAATAGGTAGCTAAAGTTTGCATATACTCTTATGTGTGTACTTCCGAAAGAACTAAAATCATACAAAATACAAAATAAAATCCTTTCTACTTTTAAGCTTTCAATTATTCACTAAAGTCCAGCATAGGCAGAAAAACATGTCAACGCGCTTAAATACAAGGCGTAAGGACGCCATTATAATTTTAATGTAACCTATGAGGCATGTTGCGACAATTAGGGATGGACAAATGAAAAGAATATATCGATATATATCGTATAGATATTTTTTAAACAATATCGAATTGTATTGATATATGCATAGTAAAAATATCGAAATTTCGATTTATCGATTTTTAAAGGCTGTTACACAGTTACTCAGTTTCGTTTGCCATTTCAAGACGCCTTGTAAGTGGTCGAAAGTTAGGCTTCTCGGCTGGAATTTATTTGAGCCAGCCGCGGCCACTTGCTCAAAATCATTTTCAAAACATAATGGCAAACCCTTATCTTTATAATAAAGCTAAATTCTTGGCCATAGCATTAAATTGTATGCCTTTTATTTATTCTTAAAAACCAAATGTCTAAAAAAAACAATGGTTTCATTTAAAAATGTTCATCATACCAGGTCCTACACGTCGGATATAAAGATCAGAAATACGCTTTCTTTGACGTGGTTCCCTATTAACCATAGAAGGCCACACTGCAATATATAAATATTAAATACATTATATATAGCTGTAAGCAGTGCATTTTTACTGATTACTGAACAAAATTTTTACTGACTACTGATAAATATCAGTTTTCCATATTATTGCTCAAAACCGATGAAAAATTCGGTCGAAAATGTGTACTTTTGCATAAAGTTGAATAAAAATTTGTTTCACCGAGATATTTTGAATTTTATTTGCAACACCACCGTGTCCATTGTTAGTGATCAAACCTTCAAAAAATTGTTTCAAGAAAAAGTATTCCGAGTAGACGTTCAATTACAAGGTTACTTTTAGAGAGCCGCAATAAATTTGTCCAAAAACTGGCTACTGAGCTGGATTATAATGAATACGCCTGCGTTACAGCGATCACTGGCAATGGATCAAACTTCATTAAGGCATTTGAAGAATTTGGAGTTAAATTGGGTAAATGATATTAGATATACTCTTCAGATGATTCCATGGATGGATCAGCTCTTCAATTTCAATAAGTGACTCCATGACTGTCGAAGTATTTTTAGCAAAATTGTAAATTCATCAAGTCAAGGTACATATATAAGATATACAAAAATGGCCATTCAACAGATAAATATTTACTTCATTTACCAGTCATGTGAGCAAGTAGTTTGACCTTACATAAATGATCGACATAGGTACAAGTGTTATCGTTACTTTGTCCCTACTATAGTGTTCTTAAGGTTAAAAATGCGTCATTTAGAGCGCACAAGCTTTACATATTTAGCCAAAGTAAGCCAAAGAATGCAAGAAGCTTTTCTCAATTTCCTAATGCAACCTGACGCCTGGGATGCCGCAATAATTATTCCTTCTATTAAATAATGATTTTTAAAAGCAGCTACAACAAAAGAGGAAGTGAAGCAAATATTTTGTGGTGAAGTATGGTAAAATAGCCGATGCCGAAACTTGTGTTTTGCCACAAACGCCGCTAAAATCATTCGAGGAAGAAAGTAACGTTAAAATTATTACATTTTATGTTGCATTAAAAATTTGTATTATTATTATTCGGAAAACTGATATTTATCAGTAAAAATGTACTGCTTACTGCAATTTTTTTCAGTAATCAATAAATAAATATTAGTAAAATTTTAATGGTAATGCAAACAAGTTTTCATTATCAGTACAAATTTACGGATTACTGCATTTTTACTGGTAATGTTATTTGGCCATCTATGTACTTATGTTGTTAAACTGCCACTAAATTAACAGCGGAAGCAGGCTTTTCCGGCGATACTGAGGAAGCTTGAATAATTTATTTAATTTAAGTTAAATATTTTTAAGAAATATCAGAAAGAACTGATATGACAAAATTTCACCCAAAACTTTATTGACTTTAATATTTTATTTTGTTTTCACAAACTATAAGGGGATAGTACACACGGTTACCTTCGAATCAAATCAAATTGCACTTTAAGAGAACTTAAAATATCGAATTTAATACAAATTTCATATTCAGATATAAATATCGAATATTCGATGCAGCGAGTTTAAAAATATTTATTTATTACACAGTACGACAAAATCCAATTATTTTTTTTTTTTTTTTTTTTTTTTCGTACATTTTTGGTTATTTTTTAATTTTACATGAAAATTAAAGCGCCATCTACCGGAGAAAAAATTGTTTTAGTAATAATAATTACCTTTTCAAAACTGGCTCAAGCATTAAAATCGATTCACCCATTCTGTTTTTATAGAACTTTTAATAATAGTATTACATTAGAAGTGAACCTCCACGGTCCTTTGAAGCTTAAAAATCGATTTTCTAAAAATTCTGACGTGCTACAGCAAAACGCCAAAACACTTATTTCGTTATTTTAAGCCTTTTTTCATATTCTGTTAACATTTCTCATGTGTACCAACCACTGTCGTACTGCGTTATAACTTCAGTCAATGAATCGAATTTCTTACTGACTATACTAAATGCTTAACATAAAACTTATGACAAATACAAAAGTAGGTAGCTTGTAAATACAGATTAAATTTTTCAACACCAAGATCATTTATCTCTCCAAGGGCACGACAAACAGGAGCATTCATAGAGTACAGTGACTTCGAATAAGGCAAATAAAAAAGGTTAGAACGTCGTAAATATCGCCTCGGTATAGTATTTAAAGGTATTCTCTGCAGAATATCAGGGCAATCAACAACTCCAGGAATAACTTTAAATATGAAGGAGCAAGATAATAACTTTCTCTTATCCTCAAGTAAATTTAGCTTAATGAGCTGACAGCGTGCGGGGTATGAAGGTAACGGCTCAGTAAAATTGAGGGATCGTAACGCAAACCTAAAAAAAGTCTTTCTCACACGCTCAATTCATTTTATGGGACCAAAGTGAGAAGGTCGCCAGATCTTGAACTCACAAAAGCACTGTATAGGGTTTTTAGTGTATATGGATCTGAAAAGTCTAAGCTATTTCAACGAACAAAAACTAACATCGAATAAGAGTTAGATACAATGTAGTCTGTATGGCATTTAAACATCAACTTCGAGTCGAAATAAATGCCCAGATCTTTGACCTGAACTACAAATTTAAGCGTATTACCGAGAATAGTAAATGTGGTATTGAATATATTTTGCTTTCTGGTATAGATCTTGTGATGACATTTACTTGTATTTATCGAAGTTAATATCCATTAAATATTTGAAAAAATATCGATAATTCGAAATATCGATATTTTTTGCCCAAGCCTAGCGACAGTTATGCTATTTTAACTCTGTTTCCGCACTTCACGTAAAGTTGATGAACTTCTTTCCCACTTGACAAACGACGTAAGCGCAGGCGATACTTTGATGGTTATGTAACAAAATATAGCCGTGCTGCAAAAATGTTGTGAAACTTGCGTACCCACTACTGCTGCGTCCAGCGTTTTTTTTTCTGTAAACTCAAAAGTGAGAATAAACATATTTTTTTTTAATAACTGCAAATACGGCAAACGTTAAAAGTCATAAAACTAAAACTTTAGCAACAGCTTCACGTTCGTCTCACCCAAACCAATGCTATGCCTCGACCACCATTTCCTACCCTTTTGCGGGCAACTAGCCGACGGGAAAGAGTTATAATGCTCACATAGTAATCACGGCAAATAGTGTTTGGATCGTTAAGTTAATAGTGTGCGTGCGTGCGCGTGCAAAAATTTTGTAATTTTTATAACTTTAAATTAGCGAAATGTGGCATGGAAAATCGTTTTTCACTTGTGTGTGAGTGTGTGAGTGTCTGTGTGGGAATACAAAGGCTTTACAAAGCCTCCCCTTTGCTGCACCATTAGTTTGCTAATTATTTGACTAATTACTTGCGTGCGCTGGGAGTAGAGGCGACTCGTGCCTTTGAAGCATTCCATTGTGGGTATGAAACATATCGTAAAAGTTTGTCTTGAATTAAAACCAAACTAAAATATTTTAAAACACACTATTTCATACATTATAGTTATGCGATAAAGTTGCTACAAAATACTAAACAAAAATCAAAACTTGCTCTGAAATGTTTATAAATCCGAAATGTACCTAATTTGCCATGTGTCTTGTAAAATTTCAACAAAATTTGTTCACACGTATTTATACAAAAATAAAAAAACAAATAAATAAAGGGCAGTGGGACTAACATCAATGATAATTAAAATTTAAAAAATACAAATGTACATAAATATGTAAGCATGTGTCTGGTAAAAACTTGTATTGCACAACTCTTTTATATTGAAAAGCGAATGCTAACGTTGCCTTAAGCGTGGCATTTGCATGTAACATTGCACACGTCCGTCTGTGACAGCCTTTTGACTTAAAAAAGAGCATAAATTGTACAAGCACAAACATATTTGAGCAACTTATTTATCCTCCAACTATTTAAAATAATTTTTCAAATAAAATATCGTTAATTCTCTAACGAACACCATAAATAACACTATTTTCTTTAATTTATAAAAAATGTTGGAAACATTTATCAACATTTTATCAAAATTTTGAACTTAAAAAAAAAATTTAGGAACTTTTTGGGGTATGCAGATATGTAGCTCATTCAATTTTAGTACAACGAAGTACAAGTTTTTAGTGGCTATGAATTGCCACTGATTTTTGACGACTTTTTTTACTGGCGCTCTTTCGCAATTCCTTACTTATAAAAAAAAATCGCGGTTTTGCGTTGCATTGACCAGTAAAAAATTGTTAAAATCAGTGAAAACTTGCAAACACTTGCAACTTTTAATTTCTTACAATAAAATTGAATGAGCCAAAAATACTACATACATACATACACAAAAAATTTCTAATTTTTTTTAAATTCAAAATTTTGCTGAGATTTTGTTAAATCATTGTACATTTTATAAATAGTTTCAAAATTTGTGTTTAAGGGTTTTTCTTTAAAAATAATTTTAAATAATCAAAAGAAAAAGTAATTGCTTAAATCTATCAATAAGTGTTTGTGCTATAATTTGTTGACATTTTAATCAAAAGACAATATTTCTTTTTATTTTACCTGCGATAAGCTCTCGCTTTCGTTCAGCTGCTTTTCATCGCATGCGATATGTGTTTAGTGATTCCTCGACAAAACTGAGTAGTAATGATTCATTTACCGATTAAAAGGAATCATAATTAGTGTAATCAATTCCTTCAGCCCAAAGAAGTGGAATCTGTTTTCAATCTTTTAAGAGTAATTTGAAAACATTTTTTTTTCAATTCCGTTACAAGAACTTTGTTTTTGTAATTAAAAGTAATGTTATGCTAGTAATTTTTCCTTTCCTTTCCAATTCCTTAGAAAATAATTGTTTATTTCTTTTTTTTAAATTCAATTGAAAGGAAAGAAAAAATATTGTTTCCCACACATTGAGCCTGAACCAACATTCAATCGAAGGTCATAGTTATTTATGTTGTTAATATCGTGAAAAAAATGTTTAGCTCATAACTTTTTTTAAGAAAAAAAACTAATTTTAAATAAAAAATTTTCGATTTCCCTAAAAGTTTTCATACACCCTTATTGGATTAATGATCTATACATTACATTGACAACTTTTCTAACAATAATTTGAAGAACGAAATATTTAATAATAATTTCAGAAAAAATGCAATTTTTTTTTTATTATATGATACAGGTATGAACATATACACCCTTAGCGCCAAATAAAAAAAAAACAATATCTTTATATACCTCTCACAACTTTTCTCATTCTTCATATTTTCTGTTCATTAAAAAAGAAACTGTAGCTCGTTCATTAACTAAAACCATGAGGTCGTATATACATATATATTTAAATCAAAGTTTAAAACATAATAAACATGAATACTAGAAAAACATCCGCAACATTCGCGTCCGTTAACACCTAACTGATCGATGAGTATGAATGAGCATGGCGAAGATAAAGTATTTTCATATGGCAAATGAAAAGAGAATACTCACATTGCTCTCTCATTTTGCTGTGAATACTCATTACTGTGTACACATGAGTTTATGAATCGAATAATGAGCACATCTACATTCGCATCAATCGTGTAAATAATGTACATAGATATGTATGTATGTAAGTAAGTACTTTCACCAAACATATTTTTTAATACACCTTTATTGCTTTTTTTATATGTATATGTACATAGTAAAAATTAAAATAATATGCTTAAATTTGTTTAGAAACCCAATAGGTGCCCTCAACCTAAGGTAAGGTTTTAAAAGGCGAGTTTAGCGAAAAATTCAGCAATAGTGAAAAATGTGACAGCTGACGACGAAGAAAGACACACGATAATAGTAAAGTTTCATTCTCGCGACGTTTTCGCGATGAACTTTTGAGTGCGCGTGTTTGTTCATATGCCCCGACTGCTCTTTTGCTTGATCGGTCCGAATCAAGAAATAACGATAAAAGAAAAAACAGACCTGTTGGAAGAAAAATTGATTTTTTCTTCTCTTCTTTTCGATGGCCCACAATGCAATAGTTTTTTCACAAATTCATTTCAAAGACGAACACATTCACCCAAAATTAAAAAAAAAAAAAAAACCCCAAAGAACAAACTTTTTTTTTAATTTTTCTAAAAAACACTTTTTTTTCGTACCGTAAATGTTTGTAATTTTTCATAGAAGAAAATCCTTTTCCAGCTTGACTTACTAACGGTCTTCATCGCCTTCTTACCAAATTATCATAATAGAAGTAAAAATATGTTTTATAAACTCTATCGCGTTTTTTATGATTTTGTCAATGGAGTAGTGAGAGAAAAAATATTCATACTAGGGAAAACAACTACGGGCTCCGAGACGTCCTAGTATGCCCATACAGATTGTAAATATTTAAAAGAGCTTTAAAGTCAAGTGATCGACTAGCAAGAACTACAAACTTAAGAATTACTTCTTTGGACTCGATTTTGACACACTTTAAAAGGACAAATTTAATTTAAACTTTGAGTAAATTTTAATGCATTTATGAGCACAGGCAGGCTGTCGGGAGTAAATTAACTCAACTTTGTCGTACAGGGCGTATGAGTAACCTTAGCACATAGGAAACGATTTAAGCACTCATCTTTCTGTTTTTAGAGTTTTGTATTATTTATTGTGAGAGCTTCAGAAGTTATTTAATAATATCCAACTCGCTATAGTTGTTAGCGTCGAAAGCAACAAAAATATATAGTTTAAAAAAACTAAAAACACGCTCTTATAGCACATCAAACTACATTAAAAGAAGGTAAATTAAATATATTTAAATTTACCATATCGATTGCCAATAAAAGTAAATGTATCTATCAGAATTTTGTATAAGTATTTTCTAAAAATTTTAGCTCGCCCATGAATTGGCTCTCGAATGCATTGAAATGCTGAGACATTTACTGAAATCACATGGATTTGTTTGCTAGCTCTTTTAAATTTGCCCACCACTAATTAATTAAATTCCTTCAACATTTCACTCATTACATCATTTGCTTCGGCTGCATTATTTTCCATTTTACATTTCTCTATTTGTTCACTTTTAATTTATCACCATCAATCGTCGGTAGATAGTTGCCCGAGCAACCGCTGCAGTGAAAGCGCAAGGACGCTCAGTCATTGCGCAAATACAAGATGCGTAACTAATCTGTTTAAATAACCATCCCGCTTCCGTTAGCCCATTTTGTGCGACTGTGCCTGTCGTTGTGTCCTTTTGCTTGACCATAATGCAGACTCCCCTGATACTAATGCTTCATTTTACTTGGCTAAGAATGCAGTTGGCCGCAAAGCGAAAATTCGAATAACCAACAAACAACAAATCCTAGAACAATGCCACGAATACGAAAATTACATTTAACTGCATTGCGTGCAGCGCCAGTGCATTCAATCTGCTGAAACTACTTTTTTTGTCAAAGCTTAATTCTGAGCACGCGCCCGAGAGATTTGAGTCGTTGTGCACATATTAAAACACTAAACGAGTTTTAACGATTTACAACAACGAATACAAATCAAATAACATTTTAAGTGCATGAATGAACTGAATGACAAAAAAAAATAATGTGCTCTGAAGAATTAAGAATTATGCAATTTAAAATGATTTATTTTTAGTGATTAAAAAGTTTTGTTAAGTTTTTGTCATTTGCAATAAATTTTGTATTATTATTACTTAATTTAATAATTAGTTAAAATATTAGTTCACTCCGTAATTCATTCAACTTAATAAACTATCTTTTTTTGAGTCTAAATTCATTTTTCTTAGTGAAGTAATTCAGGAGTTAGATCTCACTCACGGCAAAACAAAAAGTCTACTTTTTATAACACATGAAGTAACAAACTAACCTTTAACCTACCATTGCTCCCAAATAAAACTTACGTTTCTTGCCCATGTGTCGATTTTGACACATATCTCATTTTAATGCATTTTTAATACAAAAACAAATAAAAAATTACCTAAACTTAAACTATTTATTATAACAGCGCATTTGTTAACCAATTTACGTCAAATTGAGTTATATGATAGTAGCTTTTCTTCTATAAATTTCACGCAAACGCTTCGATTATGTTCCTTCTTGCATGCAGCTTTTGTGCAAAAAGCCTTATTGTCATAACATAAAGAACACCTAACTCTGCCGCTTATTATTGGTGGAACACCTTTTTGGACGTGGTGAATTATCATTCGATAAATCGCTGAGGACGGCTGAAAGTAATGATGAACCTGAACGGGGTTTATAGTTTCGGCCAGTATTATATGCTTTCCTAGTTCCTTCAAAAAAATTCGTCTAATTGTTGTTTTTTGAGTTACTTACCAGTTTGGAAATACGAGTAGCCCTTTGAAAATTATAAATGCGTTCAAAGCAGATGTGTCAATCATATTGGCAAATACCGCAATCGGCCACCTGTTGATTTTCCTTTTACAGCTGTAGCAAGAGAGCATTTTATAAACGGTGTCAACACCTCCTAGGTTAGTAAATAAAATATATAAACATGCTAGCTTAGTGAAAAACAATATTTGTGGAAGAGAATTGTTTACATTTACCTTTAGTTTTGTTATAATACTTTATAATTGCAAGTCATTTTTTTTCTCCAAATTCCACTTCAATACAGGTATGTAGAGTACTTAGCAGTAATGTGTATTTGTTTTTTTCCAATATACGGACAATTTTTTTAACAAAGTTACTATATTTTTCGAAATTAAATTAACCTGTTAACTCCTTTATATGCTTGCAAGAGACTTGAATCGATTGTTTGAAATCCTTCACCATATTTAGTCAGAGCGTAGGCATTGGTATATTTCAAAATCAAATTTTCAATGTGTGGGAGAAAAAAAGTAAGAATGCGTCTCTTATTTTGTGTACACGAACTTTGGCATATTGGGTTGTACAAGGAATAAGATAAACAACATTCTCTGAGCGAAAACAACTTGTTTCTTGCCGAAATGGTTCTGGTTGGCACACAATTCCGTTTTTAGAAATAAAAAAATGGATCAATATTTTCGCAAACATCAGAAAGTTTGCAATCTTGGCTGATATGGAGTTGCAATTTCACAACTCTTCAATGCGCCTCGAGATTATCGACTTAAATTTGATTGAAATTTCACTTAGCAAAAAAGGCAGATTGGTATAAATAAAAACTGCTCTGGTCAAGCAATGATAAAAGATGTCTCCGCGAATCTACTCAAAAACTGATTGCATAGATGGAAAATCGTCTTAAAGGTGTTTATATAAATAAAATCGATGTCATAGCAAGTACTAGATCATTTTCGAAATTAAATATTCATAAGGCACTGCACAAAAAAAGCAGGGACCTCAATTTAACGTTTGCTTAAAGATTCTGTTAAATTAAAAATTTTTTAATTTAAAATTTATTTAATTCTCTTGCGATTGCCGAGGGGGTAATTTTAATAGTAACTAGTAAAAGAGTACCGAGTTGCAACATGACAAGTGATGTAAAGTTATATAAATTTAGGCCTGATCTGCATTTCGATTCAGACATTATGGTCCAACTTTTCATAATTTCAAATGTCTACTGATTAAAGGAAGGTAAAAGTTATATTCTAAAAATTAACCGACAGGTGGCGCTGAAATCGCGTTGATGCTTAATTTGGTAATTAAAATATTTTTTTTTTTCTTACATTTCCAAATATATATGTATATATTAATATATTTAATGGTTACATATACTTTTGCAAAACTGAAATACTGTCGGTAAATTACGGGATGGGTTAGATTCACAACGGACCTCAGTTACGACGCTGGGTTGGACTCCAGATGTTTTAAGACATTTATTGTTATTTTTTCGCTTATCAGAACATGACATCATATTATCCGATATGTATTCGAATTACTTATATGTATATTGATAATTGGAAATTATACAATTTTGCTTAAAAACTACCCGACAGAGGGCTCTAGAGTTGAGATGTTACTCAAAGTCACATTTGGCGACCAATTTCATACGTAGAGAAGCAATTTTTTTTGCAAAATATTAAACCGCCAGGAGCCACTAAGTAATACTTGAATAATATTATTATTTTTGTTTGACGAGGAGGAAACATCGAAAGCCTGTATCGTGTCAGTGTGCACCTTTTACCCGCACTTAACCTCAGACCGTCATGTACCGTTCCTCTCCCAGTACTACCGTCATGTATGTATTTCTTCGGGAGGTGGTTTGAGCGCTAAGCTCTAAGCAAAAATTACCCAACAGATGTCGCTGAAGCAGAAATAATTTAAAATTTAACAATACAAGTGACAACTTATAATATGCCGCCACTAAATAAAAGCACTCCAGTTTTTTTTTTGTGTGAGGGAGGTCGCGGAGTTTGAACACCTAATCCCCCTAGCTAAATCACTGCTGTAAGATCCTTTTGCATGCAAACGAGTGACGGGCAAGTCTTTAATGTATAGTATGTACATATCACCATACAAATTTCTATGGTCTTACAATTTTATTTGTGTAAATGTGTCTCAAGCATTCACAAAGACAATCCAATGGACAATATGATGGATTGAGTTGGTAGTGACATTCCCAATGATGCCATCTCAATCATTGTCAAACCGAACATGAAACATTCGAAACCTTTTCAGGTATACTTAGCAAAAGCTGTGTGAAATCTGTCGAAAGGAGCTGGCTAGTTATGACTGTGTGCTTTATGTATAAATGTAAGAAATAAATGTGAGTTCACAAGCAATTTCATGGCAACATATTAAACTACTGCTGATAACTTTTTTCATGTATCAATGAAGCCGCTTTCAATTATTTAAACATAAAAAATTATCAATAAATTTTGAAATGCAACTTGGACAATTTTTTGTATGTTCTTTGGATAATCAGCTGAGTGATGGTTGATTGTCAAAACCAATATTTTTGTTACAAGTAATCAATCTGGAACTATTTATTCTTAATTCTCCAACGATTTGAGAAAAAGACACTATTTTTTGAATATGTTAAAAGGTCAACAACAACAGCTTAAAATATGGTAGTTTGGAAATAGCAAAAAGTTGTGCTATACCCCGATAATTGTTTATAGAGGAGCTACATCCGGTTTTGTAAAAGAGTATAATGAATGATTATTTCCAAGCAAATGGGAAAACTCCAAGTTTAAGAGAAATATTAAATAAATTCCTTAAGAGCTCATAAAGATGTTTAGCACAATTTTTAAAGAACGAATTCGGTATCAAATCGGGGCCTGCCTTAAAAGATTGCTTTAAGTTACTTAAATAATAAAATACATCTATAGTACTAGAACAAATCGTCAAAATTAACGCTGATCCAAGGCACATCAAATAGGTAGCCGCAGCAAACTTTTTTTTTGAACTTTTTTCATATTTTATTTTAATTTGAATTGTCAAATTTTGAATTTCGTTGTGATAAGAATGCTTTCAGTACAATTCAAGGTAGTTGATAAAATATTTTTGAAATTTTAGATTTTAAAAGCAAGAACAAAATATACAGAGCTGAAATTTTTTTTTTCAAATTTTCTACTGCTGCTACCTATTGAATGTGCCTTGCGCTGATCAGAAAAATTCTCGATGACAATACTGCAATTAAAACCGACTGATCCAAATGACATAAAAATATTCAAGCAGCTTTTTGAAAAAATTGTGGGAGTTTAAAAAATGCATACTATTACATTGAAGCTGAATGGAAATGTTGTTTCACCCCAAAGGATGGCGGTTCATATAAATACTCGTACCAAAACCACCAAAACCATTTGATTGTAATTTTTTCTTTAAATTTGTATACCTTTAATGAAAATGGTATATTAACTTTGGTCTGATGTTTGTAAGTACCGAAACGATTAGAGGTAGGCCCATCAAAAAGTATTCCGAGCTGACTCGATTTAGCCATATCCGTCTGTCCGTCTTTCCGTCTGTTTAAACGCAAAATAGTCACTCAGTTTTTGATCTATTCCAATGAAACTTGGCAGTCAATTTATTATTATTTGTCGGAACCGGCCAGATCGGATGACCATTACGTATATAGGAGCCGATTGCTCAGATATCATATTTTGCTTCATAAGTCCTACATTTAGGCAGCCAGAGGCTTCAAATTTTTTCCAAAGGTCCGCTATTCTATGCTCTATAGAAGTAGTGAAAATCATATAGATCAAAGATATATAACATATAGTTCCCATATAACTGTTTGTTCAGATATTGCAATTAGCACGAAATCACCTCCATTTAAGCCGCTAAGGCCTTAGGATTTTGCACAAATAAAAAATCGGATAAATAGAACATACAGCTGCCATACAACCGATAGTTGAGATATTGCATTTTGCGCCATAACTCCTTCATTTAATCAGCTAAAGACTTGAAATTTCGCACAAATATTAATTATTATTGGTACTATTAAAGCAGTCCAAAACATTAATTCCTCCATTCATGAAAGGCATAAAGCTTTCTCGGCTATGTAGAGCCTTTTTTTTTTTACTTATTTTCAATACAAATAGTCTCAAGTTGAATAAACGTTTTATATTAAACCAAAAATAACAAAATCAGAAATTATGTTTGTGGTCGATTCATTTAAATTTATTCAATCAACTTTTGTATGATTATATAGCAAACAAATTTATAAATTTACCACACCTCTTTTCACTGCTTATACTCGTACGTTAGTCGCTTTTCATTTTTACATCATTATGGGCAAAGTAAATTTGTTGCGGTCGTTTCTTTGTCGTTCGCCGGCGAGGAAGCGTAATTAAAATGAAATTTACATAATTTGCTTGACGCTGAGAATTCGAACCAATGTCGACGATGTAATGATATACAAAAATTTCCTAATGCAATACAAATACAAAGGGGCAGACTCGCATTTAAAAAATATGCGTTTTATGGTTGTTAAGGAAAAACAATTTGTAACGAGCTTTAAAAATTTCAGTTCAATCTTCGAATTTGGCAAAGCATTTAATAAATCATTCACTTGGCATAACATTTTGAATTCCAATCAACGTACAACTTGACAAGCACTTTTTTTTTTTTTTTTCTTCTTAGAAAGTCTTACCGTTACTAGCGACTTTAATGACATCTATTTAATATGCATTGGCAAACCTTGACGCGTTGACACTGTACGAAACTAAGTGTCGGTAGATATTGATTTATCGAATCGCTAAAGCAAGCCAGAGAGCCACTCAGATTGAGGCAAGTGTGTCATGGATATGTGAAATTATTGTTACAAACATACATACATACATACATACATACATACATACATACATGCATACATTTGCACATGAACACAAGCCTGTGTGTGTTTTGACTTACATTGAAACTGATGCCTACAACTGTTTAAGCTGCTCAAACAAAATTTCAAAATTCATCAGTCAATGTCAGTTTGTGCCAGTTGCGCCAATATACTCGTAGATGTTGTCGTACAAGCAATTTACATTTGTAGTGGTGCAATTTGTACACAATTCACAATTATTTCACGCCTCTGGTTTAGCGTAAAGCAATAAGGCAACATAGAATATACATACAATACATTCAATACAATAACATGCAAACTAATTGTTTGTGTAGGCATTTAATATTTATATGTAGTACATATTGTTAGTGGGATGTCAATCTGAGAATACCCATTGGAACGATTTCTTCTCAAGTATATTAGCCATCGTCAATCGGTCATTTTGGGGTCTAGGAAAAATTTAAAAATATATAAAAATGTGTTAGCTTAAATCTAAAATACTAACCTCTTTATTTCCCCTTTAATAACAACGCTAGACTATGAGGCTACTTTTAAAAAAATATATACGTACAAATTCTTTTTTTTTTTAAACCCTCAATTTAGATATTCTAAAAATTTGCTTGAACATGTGGCATATGTTTTTATGTTAAAAAAAAATAATAATTAAATAAATTTTTTTTTTAATATTAATAAAAATAATTCGTACACTCAGCTATAAAGTGTAAGAACCAAACTAACAAAAAATATAAAATAGGTTATCTAAAAAACTCTGCACTGCTATAAGTAAGTTTCTCAAATATTTCTGATCAGAGCACATTTGTCGTTTTTTCAACTTTCTCGTGTACGAAGATCATCAAAATGTAGGCATCTTTTTTGGAATTGAAATCGCTCAAAGCTCACGTCAGCAATGTTTTGAGATCTACAAAGCGTATGATCAAAAAGTACTTTGCACGAAAAGTGATTGTTCTGTAACGCATCGCTCAAAATTAAAAAACCAATTGAATTGAAAGGTTCATACTTTCTATTCGAAGGTGAAGGGGGTACTTTTCGTTTTATACTTGCTTACCTTGCGCTCAATACTTTTGTTGGTCCGAATAAGTATTTCATCTATCAACTCTGATGTAAAAAATTTTAGAAACATTCCAAGCGGCTTATGCTATTCTTGCCTCTTTCTTTTTCTTCATGGCATAACATGAACTATGTTCCTCGCAGAACTTCACATGGAACTTTTTCTCGACAAAGATGATTCAAAATGACAAACGAAATAATTGTTGCCTCTTATAACAATTGCGAAAGGCTTAATTATAAGAAGCTCACAATCTGTGCGCATTTGCCTCATCATTGTTGTTGCGATTGGATCTTGGACAAAGCTCGACGTTTACTGGCTACTAGGCTCATTTGGTTTACTTATAACTACATTAGTCGGGCCATCGTCTGGTTCTGCAACATAATTAGGATCAGCAAAATTGTTATCCGATTCAAAATCTTCTTCCAAATTGTCCTCACTTTCACTTCCATTCAACGATATTTCTACTAACCATTTTAGAATTTGTCCTACAGAAGTTGGCATTCTCCATAAGTAAAGAAAAACTTTAGTTTAGAACAGAAACTGACATGTTAAAAAATTAAATAAAAACGGGCAAAAAAAAAGAACTTTACTACTCGTGATTTACTTAATATTCAATTATTATTATTATTATTATTCCATCATGATCGAACCCGACCCAATATTTCCTTGCGTCAAGCTGCCATTTTGCATCAAAAAGAGAAACATACCATAAGGATGTATGAATATGCTGCAGCATACGAAAAATGTATGAACGTATTGAAACCTAATCAGATTTCGGAGATATTTTCAATTAAATTACCTGTAGTTAACAACCGGCAAAGGTGTACAAGCTCTCAAGAAAAACAAAATTCAGACTTTATATTTATAAAGAATATTTGAACAACATTTTCTTCTCTCTTTATTATGAATATTTAGTTACAGCTTTGTACCAATGACGATCAATATTTTTGTTTTCATTGTTGTTTAAATTCAATATAAAATGTTATCACGAAAACTTTCATTCCTTGTTTTATAAAACATTTGTATATAGAAATTGGCAAACAAAATCATCACGATTGGATCCGTTTAGTAACATTGACTGTTCAACTAAACAGTAAATAAACAAGTAAGAAAAGCTTAATTCGGGCGAAACCGATTTTTGTATATGTTTTTTTGTATGGACGGTGCCCCTAATTTCATAAAATTCCCGTTTCTTTGTTTCAAATCGCAGCTTTGTGACGATAGCTTACATCGTTATTGAGATACCTACAGACGTTTTTTTTATAAGTGGGCGTGGTAACGCCCATTTTTCAAAATTTCATAAAAATCAAATTTCTTAATTAACTATCTCTCTAAATATCAAATTTTAATTAATACGTTCCAATAGATAAAGAAAAAACTAAATATTTGCATTTTTCAAATATTACATGGGAGGTGGGCGAGGTTATGGTCCGCTCTCAAAAATTTTCAACGATGATAACTGCGTTATTAAGGAAAATTTGTTCGCCAAATTTTGTGACAATACCTTACACCGTTTTTGAGATACAGACATTTTTCCTTAGTGGGCGTGGCAACGTCCATTTTTCAAAATTACATAAATACCTAATTTCTTAGTTCAAAATCGCTCCATATACCGTATTTTACTCAGTTTGTTTTAATAGATACCGAAAATATTAAGTGTTTGCATTTTTCAAAAACTTCCGTTATATGGGAGGTGGGCGTGGTTATTAACCGATCTTGACCATTTTCAATACCAACCTACCCTGTCCAAAGAGCAATGTACATATGTACCAAATTTCATTGAGATATCTCCATTTTTACTTAAGTTATTGTAACCACGGACAGACGGACGGACGGACAGTGAGGGCTAAATCGGTTTATCTTATCATTCTAATAATTTTAGTATATATATGTCTATATCTATCTCGATTATTTTTTGCTGTTACAAACAACCGTTATGCGAACAAAGTGCGTCACATTTTCTTTATTCATGCAAGGTCAGACAGTGTGGTTGCTCGTATTAAACCCACACTAAAGAATAGGGATTTAGTGATTTAAAAAATTATATACTACATACTGTATACTATTTTTTTATAGAAATAGGTTCCAGACAATCAAAATATATTTTGTTTTTTTTTTAAACAGTTGTGCTTGATTTGTGTACCTAATAGGAGAGGTTCAGTTTCCAATTTGGGTAAATGCCCTGTAATCGATTTAAAACTTTTTATTGGAGTATGTAAAGGGTGGTTAAATTTTAAGGGCTGATGTTGAATGTGAACCACACCTAAACGTCAAGTTTTTTTCTGCATTTCATTTGACATTTCTCAATTTCAGACTAACTCAATTTGATTCAGAATGTCGGCAAGACATGGCAACAGTGGATGATCAATTTTCGAAGAAAATCATCTTCAGTGATGAGGCACATTTTCACCTCAGTGGATTTGTCAATAAGCAGAATTGTCGCATTTGGGCGAATGATAATCCAAGAGTGCTTGTCGAAAAACCAATGCACCCACAAAGAGTGACTGTTTGGTGCGGTTTATGGGCTGGCGGCATCATCGGGCCATATATTTTCCAAAATGAGGCCGGTCAGGCAGTTACTGTGAATGGTGTTCGCTATCGTGAGATGATAACGAACTTTTTATAGCCCGAATTGGAACATATACATAGATGTGGACGATATGTGGTTCCAAGAGGATGGTGCCACTTGCCACACAGCCAACGAAACAATGGCTCTTTTGCGCGACAAATTCAATGGCCGTGTTATCTCATGTGGTAGCGATGTCAAGCAATAATTCAAGAGCTAAAGGATGAGATAATTCGGCACATTAACGGCATAGAACCTTAATTATGCCTCAGCGTCATCGAAAATTTGGTGTGCCGCCGAGGTCGCGAATAACTTATTAATGAAAACTCGCCCAAATACATATTTCTTATTTGTAATATTTATTATTTATTTATGTATTTTCATATATTTAATGTTTACATTGCGTTGCTTCATAATATTTAAATAATTTTAAAAATATGTTATCTTATTTTTATAATAATTAAAGTAACAAAACCACTTATTTTTTTTTATTTTTTTTTTTCATTAACAATAATTAAAAATACTTATGTCTGAATCGTTTTCGATGTGTCAACATGTTGGCAGAATAATTTTAAAAGCTTTCCTTCCTTGCTAGACTTTTTGACAAAGTTTTTGGCTAACAACAGAAGATATTTTCTTTTTCTAATTAATTGAAGTTTTATGTTGTTTTTTATATTAAACAAATTTGTTTTTTAAGAATTTTCAGTTTGCGTAAAAAATCCTAAAGGAACTTAAGCGCCATTCATAGTTGTATATCTTCATATGTACATTTAAGTATTTTTTTTTTGTATTCATTCACGGTCCTATTTATTTACATATATTTTAACTTTTAAAAAAGCCTTTTTACAAACTTACTGAGTACTTCGTAAGCACAATCTATAAACTTTAAGTGCTTTATACCTCTATTACATTGTAATTACTGTTCGATTCCTACGTTGAATTGCAAATCTACAAAAAATTTTTTTGCCAAATATTTAGTTTTTGCCAAGTAAAAATATTTTATTACAAAAAAAATCTGCTGAAATTTTTTTCTTTGTAATATTATTATTATTATTATTATTTTATTGTTATTACAATTAAAATTATAAAAACAATATTCAAGCACAAGCTACCAGGGCTATCGGCTATACTCTTTGTAATATATAATTCAAATTACTTCCATATAAGGAATAAGCAACATTTTTTTATTTGGAAGATAGTCACCACAAACTTGATAAAAAAAATTCTAACAAATCAATGGGTAATTCCTAGCCTCTTAAAACTTTCACATTGTTAGACTAAAATTGTACGGGCTATAAAACTGCATACTCAAAAAAATACTAACACTTCTGAGAAAAAAGGTTCAAATCTAAGACAAAATTTGTTGAATTTTTTTTAGTTTTCTAAAAGTTTTGTAATTAATTTATATAGATAATGTAAGAGAATGAGCTAAGTTTTAATTGAAAATTATTAAAAATAATAACTTGGTTGCTAAGGATTCGAGCAGCTCCGTATGCGAACTACTTATGAAATATGGCAAATATATTGCTTGCTTTATTAAAAGTTTATTATTTTTTATAGTTTTGATCAAATTTCCAATTATAAATTTCTGTTGTGACGGTTTTTCCTTCTATTTCTTCACAATAAACATAACTATTTCGGTTACAACACGATACTAATACCAAATATTCGCGTATAAAGCAGGGAATGGATTTTGAAAACCTAAAAAATTTCAAAATAAAACCAAAGTAGAGAGCGAAAGAACCAGTTAAATGCGATAGAAATCATAAACAGGATAAAAAAAGAGCAACAAAAAATAAAAATAAGGAAAAATTACACTAATTTCGAATCGTCTATTTTACAAAATACAACCAAACAAAATTGAATATAAATAAAAATTGTACACTGTGATGCAGATTTTAATTTCAGTCGAATTTATATTCACTTAGAGTATTAATATGGAACCTACGAACGCATTTTAAAAATTTCGTGCGGTATTCTCATTCGATCATTAACAACAATGTGGTAAGTAATAGTAAACGAACTTAATGAGGAAACATTCAAAGCTTTCGATTTAACCCCATAGCCCCCCTTCGTATCCCTAAATCATTGTTGTTTAAAAAAAGATTTGGAAATTTTCCAAAATCACATTGCCAAATCGCTGATTCGGAATATTATCGAAATTTTATAAAACGTTACCAATTGCGGTTCTAAAAATTCTTTCATTACAACTATTTTCCTATACTCTTATATGAATTTATATCTCTGCATAATAAAAATAAAGACAAACTAAAAAAAGTAATGAAGAACTTAACGCCCCTGTGATATATGTACATAGGACTCCTCCCGAAATGGGAGTTTTTATACGGGTAGAAATCAATCCTTACCTTCAGCTTTTAACTAATGATTAGGGGGAATATCCCTTAGCAACAATGAAATGAAAATTATTAATGCAATAATGCGTTTTTCACCTCAGACAGAGGCAGTTTACATACCACACGGATCTAAAAAAAAATTTAAATGGTTTTTTTGTTATAAGAAGTTTATTTTATTTTATGTTTTTATCCATTATTTTTAGTTTTTTTTTATCTTTACCCATTTCATTCACATACAACTTGCCAAATAAGCAAATCGAAAAAAAAAACTGTTCACATAAAGAATTCGCAATGTTTGCGTTTGTCTGGCTTCATTTCTAATATCTCGAACTTCTTAACCACAATAGTTACTGCAGATAATTTACATTAATACATAACTGTGCTTCTATGAAAGAGTACCTTTTGTCGAATACGATAGTTTGTAGATACATTTGAACAATTTCGTTTAATTTTTATGCAAGCTCGTTTTACTCAATTTCTTTTTGACTGAAAGAAATGTTAGGCATGTTTTATTTGAACATCACAAGCTAATAGCTAATTCATATTTTCGCTTATGTATAAAATGTATTGGCAACGCTAGCAAAAGCCGTCAGTTTAAATTCAATTTATTTCAACAAAATGTTAGAAATGGAAAAAATGGAAATGTTTGTTCATAATTTTGGCATACTCTTCATTATTTCAGGTTGTGAATGCAATACCAAGAAACTGTAAACATAAAAATACCGCTTCTTTTATCATTTTTGCAAACATTTGTTTGTATTTTTGGTTTGTTTACATTTTCATTTGTCAAAATAAGGTTTATGGTTATTGCCAAGATACAAATATTTTTAGAGGTAGTTCCACTTTTAACAATGTTCGACGGCAAACGACCAATGTTGCCACTACGTTGGAAAAGACATTGGGGATTTTAATTTTAATTTTTATTGTATTTCAAACACAAATCGTGTAAATTTTATATGTAGATATATGTACCATACATATGTTTCATTTATTGGATGTATATTTTTGACCAATGCAGTTGGATTTTATTGATGAATGTAAATGTACAATGTGTGGTGTATTCTTTCAACCTGACGATAGGTAGTCAGGGTTAGGTGTATTTAGGGCTGTTTACACCATCTCTGGTTAAAATTACTAGCTCTTTTCCCTGTTCTATTTGCAGAATTTAAACTTAGGAAATATATCCTGCATAGTGATACTCTTTCTATAAAACAAACTTACTCAGTTTGTTTTGAAACGCTCACATACCCTTTTCTAACTATCTTCCTCGATATCGTTTCAGAGCTAGACTCGCTGGTACCTGACTAAAGGAAAATCTGTAATTTGCCTCGAAAAACAAATTTGACATAATTACTTTTCTGTTCTTGGTATGGCGTTTCGGTTTAGTTGTCCACTTTTATTTCGAGCAACTAAATCTTCATTTGAAAAGTGTATTGAGCACACAAATGCCTCTTTCGGTAGGTGATGGGCACTGACTTTGCCTTCATCCACTTTTGCCCTAAATATGATATTTCCGGAAATTTAAAGTGCTTGATCTTCAAGCCCTTGCAGTTTTTTCTTGTGTTCTTACATTGCGCGAAGCAGCAACTCATTTTTTTATTATTTTAATAACAAAAAATCGACTATGTAAGAAAATTTTATTTTTTCTGTAATTGATTATTTCATATATTGTTTTTGTTGTCTTTTGTTTCCTGTCGAAAAATTTAGGATTTTTTAACAAGAAACTGGTAGCATGAAAATCTGGTACAGTGTTTATGTCAAATGGTTAATATGGCGTCGGAATTGTGTGAGTGAAACTACCTTTAAAAATGATTGTATCGTGGTTATTGCTAACTATTCAATAAACTGACAATATTGTTCAATTGTACAATTGGCTAAGTATTTTATACAAAATAAGCGAATAGCTTAATTGGCTGGTCAAATAAAACACGACTGTTATTGATTTAAAAACCTGGATATGAGCTCCAAAATTCAAAATGTGAAATTAGTGGCATATGAACCGCTTTTTATTTTAGGTTTTTATAAACCCGAATTTTGGAATTTACTTAAACAAAAACTATAGAAGAAGCAGCTTTACAAATATGGTAATTTCATAAACTAAAGGAATGTAAATTTATTTAGTTGAAGAATGATTATGAAATTAGAATTATAAAATAAATAAAGAGACATGTTTTTTCAAAAGTAAGCACTTATCATTAAACTGCGAAATTATTTTTTTTAATGGGTCTTTAGACATTTAAGTGCCTGAGTGCGTGCAACGCTGCCAATAAAAATATCTGATTCCCATCTCAATTCGATTTAAGCTACTTTCACATGTGAGCACAGATATGTATGGTATGTACATAGTATTTTATTTTGTAGTGTTGCTACAAGCTTGCATTTAGCTATTGCGGTTAGCCAATATAAGAGATTAAATAAAATATAAATACATTTTCTAAGTGTTTTTATTAATTAATTTTTTAATTCGACCGCATTGAGAAGCTTGCTGAAGCATCAAATAAACTCTTTCACTATCTGAAGTATCAACATTTTAAAAATTATATTTGATATACTTGTATGTATTTATTTTGTGGCTCACGATGTATTTACAAATGATTTGTATTTTCTTAATAATTTCTTGATTGCACTATTTTAAACAAAAGCTAGGTATGCAAGTAATATTAAGAAAATATCTAAGTATCTATGCAATAAGATCTTGTATTTTACATATACATATTTACATACAAACATTTATGTATTTAACCCGATTCACATGTACATAACTTATATGTTTGAGAATAAGTGCCATCCTCCATGCAAATCCAAGCACTATTTATTACATAAGTACATATACACTTTGTTCACAAATTATAGCGCACACACACACACATTTGGACAAATTATTTATCCTTCAATAATTTAAAATTATTTTTCAATTAAAACATTCTTAATTCTCTAACAAACGCCATTAAGAGCAATTTTATTTAATTTTATAAAAAAAATGTAGAAAACATTTAATTAAAATTTCTAATTTTTTCCAAATTTTTTTTAAACATTTTTAGGGTATATAGATACATAGATAGCTACGAATTACCACTGATTTTTGACAATTTTTTTTTTGCAATTCCTTCCATATAAAAAATGGTCGCTCTTTTGCGTTCTATGGAGAAAACTATTGGAAAAAAAAATTACAAAAATCAGGTGTAACATGCAAAAAATTTAAACTTGCACTTTCTCAGACTAAAATTGAATGAGCCAAAAGATTCTAAAAACTTTTTTTAAATGTTCGAAATTTTGTTGAAATTTTATTAAATCAATAAAATGGTGTTTATGGTTTTTCTTAAAGAATGAAACATATTTTACTTGAAAACTAATTTTAATTAATTAGGAGAAAACTAAAGTGTGGTTATGCTAAAATTTCTGAACAGAGTATATATCTACATTCGCCACTTTGAGCAGAGCGATGCTTATAAATGTATCGTTTTCCTATTCGCCCGTCGACCATCGTCCCGTCGAATGTAATTCTACTAGGAAATTTGGATTCTTAAGTAAGTACATAAATGTAAATTTAATTTCTCTACCGTGATAGATGGAATTATCACGACAGCAAACGAAAGTAAATATTTTGCTCCGTATTAGTTTCGCATTTTATTTGACCAAAAGTTAGTGTTTTACAAGCCAATTTTAGCCCTGGTATTGTCTTATTGGACCGCCGATGGTGTTGCATAGACTGCGGCGATGTTGACGAAAACATTGTTAGCCGTCTCGTTGATAAGCCCGCGAGTAAAAATAGAATGACCCAGCAACTTTCTAAACATGGAGCTGCACTTTTTTGCATAGCCGCTGGATTTTCATCTGAAACGATAAAGATTAAACAAATCAAATGTGAAAAATTTCGTTGAAAAATTTTATGTTATTTATAAATAAGAGTTGGTAGTTTACCACAGCTAACACACATATCTATTGAAATATTGCCAAAAAAAAATTTTTTTTTATATGAGAGTAAAGAGAATTCTCAAACACAAAATATATAACGCCATGTTTCAAACATACTTACAAAAATTTAACAGTAAAGTAAAACTTAAAAAAAAAATTCGGATGTGGTTTTGTAGCCGCTTAAAATTATCGCAGATTTTTGTGATATTTCTAAAAGATATTTCTTGAAGAAATGCGACTTAAAACTTGCACTACATTTACTAAAAATTAAAAATCTACAAAAGTGCATACTAAAATGATTTGTTTTGGAACGAATTTTCGTCATCCCTTGTCATCCCTTTTTGCGCACCCTGACGAAATCAACAACAACAAAAGATCAGAATATGTGAAAAATGAGCTTATAAGACTTTTGTTTGAAAGTTCCCTATACTTTAATTGAAAAAGACAAAAATAAAATAAAAAATAAAAAATATTTCATATTTATCGATACATGTGTATGCTATATTTTTTCGAGGATTCATAATTTTCTCGTTCATTTATCAAATGGTAGAACTATCCGAACTTTCAAGACAAGAAAATTGTCATTTCTTATTTATCATATGGACTCTAATATTTAGTCTAATTACTCAATACGTATACTTAAGCTCAATTTATAAACTTGGAGACCTGTTAATTCCGGAAACAAAAAGCATTCAAAAATTTATATGTTAAATTAATTTCATAGATAAACATATTTGTTGTGGGATCTTCGAATACCATTTGGAAACAGGTGAAAATATAAATAATTTTTGTATACAAAAAGCAATAATATCAGCAAATATGTAACATGAATTACACATGAAACAACATATTTTTATAAAAAAATTTATGCATTATATTAATCAAATGCAGGACGAAGTCCTTATAATCTCTTTATAAGCTCACAAAGACCTATGCGTGAGTAAACACCCTGTCGGAAAAAAGCAGACAGTCTGAAAAATTAACCAATTATAAAGTAGTTGGAAATCAACTGCTTTGAAATAAATGTAGCGTGCGAGTCTTTAATTCTTCGTACTCGTATATTTATATAAGCGTAATACAAAATAATTTAAAAACATTTGTAATGAAGAGAAACTAGGAATTTTTTTAATTGAATCCATATAGTATACATATGTGTAAAGTATATACATACACTGTACTCATAAAAACTCTCATCCGACAGCAGAAGGCTGTTGTGACATTCACTTACAATTTCCAATTAAAACAGATGACGAATTGACAGCCCTTGTCGAAAATATTTACGAAGAAAACATAACAATTTACGTGAGAAGCTAATATAATCATAAAATTCTAAATATATATCCAAAGCTTTTCCCCATATATTCCATAGCTTGATGGAATGAAGTCCCTAATCAACGGAAAACCTAAAAAGATACTTTAGGCTCTTTTGTCCAAGGACGTTGTAATGAATTTCAAGCTCGATGGAACTCACGGAAAAAAATATTAAAAGCTTTTGCTAATTTCTATCTGCTTTCGAAAGGTAAGAGAGTCGGCGAGCCCATAAAATGCGTGATTCTTAAAAGATTTCAATTTTTTCTTTATTATTATTAACATAGACGCCTTTTGTATCGAAAATCGTGACCCAGAGGAAGTTACTCGCAAGGCCATTCAGACGGTAAAAAAACAATGTTTTTACGAAGTATTAAATCGAATATTAACAAAAAAATTAAGGCAATCCATGGCTTAAATTTTTTCACCAAGTGTTCCAAAATTCTTTGTGGCTTGGTTCTTTGAACGTTTTCATTCATTCGAACGGCATAACCTGACCAGCAAAGCCGCTGGTCGTTTACGTCCGTAAAAATTTTGTATAATTCATAATTCATAATTTAAATAGCACAATAATTGATATGTTCATATTTTATAACTGATTGAGTAGTAACTGAGTAGTCATTTAGGGAAGATACTAAGGTTTCGAAAAAAACCTAAAATGGTATTTATAAAATTCAAAAATAAATATTAACTCTAACATACAAATATCTACAAAATTTTCACTCTCATATAATTCCAAAAAATCGATTATTTATACTTTACATTAATGAGCAGTTGAAGTGAAATATTTGCTATCAAATATAAAATATACTCTAAATTGTTTTCAAATATTTACCATTTATAATAGTCACAATAACACTGGCAGCCTCCGCTGTTGTCGGCATGCAGGTATAATTGCCCGAGTCAGCAGGTTGAGCATTCGCTATGCGCAGCCTGTAATTACAAGAATAATAACAAAAAAATACGTTAAAATTCATCACAAAAAAAAAATGTAAGTACTGAAAAAATAATTTCGAAAATAATTCAAAAGCATTAACAAAACACCTGCTACCACAATTTAACCAAAGCCATTGCCTTACCACTACAAAGGCATTCTCTACAGCCGGAATTTCTTTTGTCATAGTTTAGTCACGCGACTTAAATGCCACATCAATTCAGCCTCATCAATCAAAGTATTCTGTTTGATATAGTTAACATGCGTTCTTCACATACACACAAACAGATGTGTATTTGTACGAATGTATGTGAGTACCCGACGGTGAGCAACAAAAGAAGTCAGAAAAAATACTCGTTTACAACTAGAAATTTGCTGCTGAAAACAAACTAGTTCCAAAAAAAGTCAAGATTATACCAATTACAAAACCATTTATTCATGCCGTATTTTATTTTGATTTAAAAATTTAAGTGCATATGAAACTACAACTTTTATTTCAGCTTTTTTAATTATTAAAACATTCGTGAGAAGAGACTGCAACTTGCGATCCTGAAGGCGCTGGTTGGAATACGCTCTCAAGCATGGGATTTCTCAAATTAAATTAATGTAACCAACAATAAAAATTAGCAAAAATTAAAATGGAAAATAAAACAAATTAATGTGCCATGGCCAAAACTCGAACTCAGCCTCTTGTGTGGTAAATTAACGCTTTAAGCTATTGGATTCAAAATGATTCTGTTAGAACTAGTATGAGACTAGTCAATTTTTGTTTAAAATCTGACAATGTATGTACATTCCGTAAAACATCGCATGTATAAAATTATAAATGTTACTGACTAGTTGGCTTATTCTTCATGCTTGTTGAAAAGTGCGAGTACATTTGGCTGCAGAATGAGTGAGCGCACTGAACTTCAATCACCTTAAAGCGCATCTACGCCTGTCAATATAGTAGATATGTGCCTTAGCATCTGTCATTTTAGGTGTCTTAATTTTGCTCTGTTTGCTGTCTTAACATTTTGTTTTCAGCGTTCACACAAAACAATTAAAATAATAAAAAATACAGTGTAGTAAAATAAAAATCAATCTAAAAGAAACTCAAATTGATCTCCGTACAATGCAAATGTTGCAATAAAATTAAAATTGAGTTGTCAAACTACGAAATGAGAGGTGATGTTGAAAGGCTGTTGTTAAGATTTCGATTAAAATTAAGTAACTGAAAAAATTATTTTTTAATTATTTTTATTTTAATCGATTATTTTTTTTATTTGTCGATTTTTTGTAATCGATTTTATTAAAGGTAAAAAGAGATTTTTAATCCATCGATTATATAAATTTTAAATTTTAAATCGATTTTTATAAATAATGCCATCTATGCGATGGATGAAAAAATTAAGTTTACTAAACGTGAACAAGTTGGTAAAAAAAATCACTGGGCCATCTTAACGTTCAAATACATTAGAAGTTATGATCGTTTTTGTCTTTATTTATTTCTTTGAAGTTTTGAAGTGTCAAAGTTATTGTTGTTAACTATAAAAATGTTTTCCACTGGTAAAAAACCTAAATTCATATAATAATCGATTTTTTCGTCTAGAGGTCACATTCCCAATTAAAACACAGCACGTTCTTCCAAATGTGTAGAATAATTGCATGATGTAACAATTAAAACTGCTTTGTTGAGGGTCAATTTTCGTTCTGTGTTATTTTAAAAGTTTTCTTTCACTTCACAATAATGAAGAACAAGAAAAAGAAATCTGATCAGAAATTCCCTGAGCCTTCTAATGCAGCCAAAATCCAAAATTCTTAATTAAAAATGCAGTAAAACTCTTATGTCTATACAAAACTACATTTTAAGTCAAACGGTTTAATCAAGAACCTTTGAAATCTGGCAAAATGTATGCACATATCCTGACATATTTTATTCTACTAACCTGAAAACATCATGAGATGATTAAATAAGCAATTTCAAAAAGCAATAGGTAGCTTATTACCTAGTATGACGTCAAGTTTAGATGTTTTTCAAAGTAAACTTATTTTTGTTTTAAAAATATAAATTTGGTTTTCTTTTGTAAGTACTTTTTCTGAAGAGGCTGCACTATTTTCTGAAGTTTGTTATTTCATTTTGCAACTTTTAGTTATCGGTCGTTAAAGTATTCATTAAAAATAATTGAAAGTTCTAAACTAAGAACAATAAAAAAGATAATCCAAATTTAACAAAATAACAAAATTTCGATCACTGCTAGAGGAAGTCAAAAACGTACGGGTATCGGCGTTTTATACTTTCAAAGCCTGTGTTTTTTTAAAAAAGAGGGAAGGGATGACAATTTCGCCCTTTCATTCGCGCAATGTTACAGAATGAAGCTAAGCGATTTTTACACTTTTGCGGGAAAAGTTTTTTTTTAGATAATTTTCTTGCTTAAAATTTGGGTGCCAGTTCAAAAATTGTAAAAAAATGCAATTAAAAAAAGTATATCCTGGTGGCGGTATTCACAATGCGCGTCAATATAATGGCTGCTAAAAACGCATTAAATTGAAAACATTCTTTGTCAGCCTCTAAATTTTGTTGTTTTCAGTTCGTGTAAAATGTCGTCCAGTTAAGTAGTTATGTTACTCATACGCCCTTGTGTACCTATAATGTAAATAAGCATGTATTCTGAAAGAGCTGTTTCCCACTCTCCATAGCCGTTTTTTTTTTTCTGAAAAGCATCGAATGGTAGAAAGATCTCAAAAAATGTGTCTGCAATCTTGCTGTTATCTTCAAAAAAAAAAAATGTGATGCAGTAAATGAAAATTTAGCGGCTTCAACATGGTTTGGCCATGTCCGTCGAATGGATACAAATGATCCACCTCGGAGAGTTTCCAACACAGTAAACGCCGGTGGTGGCAAGAAATGTGCGTTAGAAATGCCGATAATGGGAAGTCTAATTTTCTGTTATAATATATATTATTTAAACCTTCTTTTTATTAAAGCGAATCTCTTATCAAAAACTTCTGGAATATGAAAATCAGTTTACTTGGATTTTCAAAATTGTTAACATTAACATAAATAATCTTTTGAAGCATTTGAATTTATGATAAATGCTTTTGATACTTCATGATACATGTTTTATATTTATATGACATTTCACGCATGACTCCATTGCATCTATCTGACAAAGACAAAAGCGATAAACATAGGAATGACTGAATTCGCACATTATTCCCGTTTCTAGCACAGTTATGTGTTCGTTTGTATGTACACAAAGGTGGTCTATAAAAAAATTTAATTTGCTATTTCAATACTCTTACCTCTACGATTTTTCATTATCTAAAATTATCCCTTTTTTTAAATCAAAAAATATTTTGAGGTCACTGAAAAAGTTTAAAGTTTGCAATGTATTTTATAATGGAAGAAAACCATTTTTTAAAAATAGTATAGATTTTATATAATAAGATTCTAAAATTTATATAAATAAATATTTCTTAACGGACAACTGCTGTTTCTGTTTAGAGTATTTCAAAGAGTAATACCCTTTTAGTTATTTAAGTAATTTAAAATTAACCATTTCTTATTGGGCATTATTGTTTAAACAGAGTTGCTTACGAAAAAGAATCGAGTTTCACATTTTTTTTTTAAAGAAAAATGGTTTTTTCGCCTTTAAGTAAAATACAAAAGAAACTTAGAGCGTACGAAAAGTATTTTTAAATAAATAAATTGGGGTACATTCTCCATACAGAAAAATTCCTAGGAGGACAGAACGACTTTACGTTTTTCCCCTGAACATTTTTTTTTTGTTTGCTCCACCCTTATGTGCAGCGAAGTGGACGCACACGCGATTTCTTCTTTACTCACCGACTTTGCAGCTTTTCACCCAACTTTGATTCCATTGAAATACGCAGCATATCGATTGCTGCCTCATTGGGATGCGCAACGAAGGGCGTAAGCATGTAGTTCGCCCTATACCAGTAAATTGGACCGATATCTGGCGCAGATGACGGTTGTTTTACATGGCAGGTGAGCGTAATGGCGCTGCCCACCTTCACATAGAGATCAGAAGGACCGGCAATTATTGCTTTGGCATCCGGCGGTGTCACTGTAAAACAAAAAAAAAAAACAAACAAGTAAGCATGTATGTAAGTATTTATTTCAGTGCTTTGATGGAGTTTTTTCATTGCAACATTTTAAATATATAATTTAATATGTATCTCAATTTAAATTTTTTAACTATAGAATTTAATTTCTTTTACTATATTTTAAGTATTAACATATATACACGAATTAAAAAGTTAAAGAAGGGAAATACATATTTAAAAAAAAGAATTAAAATGATATCTGACCAGCGCCCGGATCGAAACATCGACCAAAAATTTCGTGCATGCAACGAAAAAAAAATAACTCCATTTATGCAAGATAAGCAAGACTTCGGAAATTCATGTGAATGTAAGCTTCTAGACAAAGGGCTACTAATAAAAAAATTTCCTTTTCAAATACCAGTATCGAGTTTATAGTTATTGGAGCCTGAACTCGAAATATTCTGCCACGCATACAGTTTTTTTTTACAATATTTATGATATCTGGCAATTAGTGGAAAAGGAATTAAGCGGCGTACAGACAGAGCCTTACTTGAGGCAATTAGCAAATTATCTTCGTGTATTTGGAGTGGACAAAATTTACTAATTGACTCAATTAAGCGCTGCCGGAACGCCGCATTACTATCTAAGGGCCGTTTGCATCATCTTTGGTTAAAATTACCAACGGTTAGCCACAATTCAGCCTATTATTCAGCGATTGCTTATCTGACGGATGGTCTTAACCGGGGCTTTTAGTTCCGATTAAGCGCTTAACCGGAGATGGTGCAAACGACCCTAAGTGTGTAATATATAAAAGATTATTTTCTACCGACTGTCTTCTCCTGCATTTGTTTGATTGTTGTGTAAAAGTGTGTTTGTTTTAATGTTACTGCCAGAGTCAATTTGAAATCATCTTTTTATTAGATATGCAAGGACTTAATAAAATCGGTCTATATGAATTTACTTTTATGTCGGTTTTACATCTATGTTTTAGATTTTAAAATAGGCTAATAAGCTTGTTTTAAAAACATGAGTAGAGTAATTGTCTAGGCATGTAGCTGAGCTCCAAAGCACAAGCCAAGCGCTAAAAAATCAAAACCTTTCGAAAATATTCCCTACTAACGATCGCCCTGTGGTAGGCAATGCCAAGCCCCCGGAAATTGGCTTAAAATTGTAGGTCGCTCTCTTTGTGGCACCCCACCACAAGTGGTAGGAGGATCTAGGCCAAATACTGCGCTATATAGGATAAGCGGCAAGTTTTTAGTATTATTACCTATCTAAAATTTTGTTATATGATTTTATCAGTCATGATTTTGATTTTATTTAAAAACGTATAGTATTTTATAAGGTCTTGGCCTAGATGAGTATTATTTCGTTTTTTTGAAGCGTTGTCAAGTTCTGCTTCTTTTTTTCGAAAACAATGCCAGGAAGAATGTTTTAAAATAAATTAAGCGATAAACATACGTATACTACTCATATACTCATGGTAAATTTAGCCTAGAAAATATATATGCCGTTCTTGATAAAAGAAATATACGATTATGACTATGAAAAAAGTCATGAGTCAGAAAAATTTATGTAAATGATACTAGCACACAATGTGGAAATTAACAGCAGAAATATTAATATTAAAGATACAAAAATCCTTTATAGAATTTACTTAACATACATAAGTTGCCTGTTAGAGAGATACTTGTATAACTTGATATCATTAAAGCCATTTAAAATGCTTAATACTTTTTAAAGATCTAAAACTTCTTCAGCGAAGTAATGTAACTATTTTCTTTCAAAAATAGATCAAATGCCAATAATGTGTACAATATATGAGTAAGGCTTTTCAATTTAAACTGTCCGGGTTACGCTTGTGTTTGCGAACAAAGAAAAGTTGTTTCTTCGATTTTTTTAATGTCTGAAATTATTCAACAAAAAAGACGACCAAAAACATATACTGATGAGCTACTTGTCAACAAACTTAAAGAACTGGTGCTGCAAATCGTCGATTGACTACTAGAGAGCTTGCTGTCAACACCATTTTAAAAGATGTTTTGTGCCTGAAAAAAGTCAAATCGCGATTGATCGCAAAAACCACATAATTTTTTTTTAAAAACATCGTCTCATGGAAGTCTGTGAAACGATGCTTTGTGACTATCAGGACTAAATGGAACGCATATTAACTGAAGATGAGACAAGACTATATGCTTACGATCCAGAAACAACTGATCAATCGAGCGAATATCGGTCCAAAGAAAAGCCGAGACCGAACAAATCATGCCAAAGTCGCTCAAAATTCAAGGTCATGTTGACCGTTCTCTTCGATTATCGTGGTGTTGTGCACTACGAATTCCTTTCAACTGGTCAAACAGTTACCAAAGATTATTATTTGAGTGTTATGCGTCGATTTGTGGAAACACAACTCTTAGTTTTTGCACCACGACAATGCTCCATCGCACCCTGCACTCGCATATCGTTGGCTCCATGTGTCTTCTGGCTGTTCAGCAAACTCATAAGACCACTTCGGGGACACCGATTTGATTCGAATGAAGAGATAAAAGCGGAATAGAAGAAGTAACTGATGACCATTCCGGAAGACGAGTATAAAACATATTTTGAAAATTGGAAAAAGCGTTGGCATAGTTGTATTGCATCCGGGGAGGGATTATTTTGAGTAGGGTGATTTAGATGTACAATAATAAATAAAGATTTAAAAAGTTATAGATAAATCTTACTCCTATTTGTATGCAGTATGTAACATATTTTTAGTCAGACACAGATCAGCACTTAGAAGGTGTGATGAGGCTACTTTTTCGGAGAGATTTTTTATTAGCCTTTCTCAACGACTCTGTAGAACATAATCCACATTCAGGTAGCATCAAAGACTTTTATTTGTTTCGAAACACAGATACGAGAATTGTTTACATATTTTAGCCATGTCAAATTAATAGCGGTCTTTGAGTCCACACGTCTCAACTCCAAGTGTTCGTCTAACGAGAGTTTATAATTTAAAATAACTCCTAAATACTTATAGTCATTGACAACTTCAATAAGTTTATTACCGTAAAACCATTGCTAACCAGTTACATTTCATGAACACCATGGCCTTTAACTTTGTCAAGTAATTACTACTACTTATATTGGTAAATAAATCAATTTAACCCCCCCCTAAAGAGACAACATTCTATAAGAGATAATTCTATAAAAATCCTTCGAAAGCTTCTGATCTTATTGAATAGTAATTGATCCTAAATTGTAAAAAAATGTAATTGACTTTCAAACAATAGTTAGTAATCACTTAAGTTATTTGCTTGTTACAATTGTTTCATTCATCCGTAAATCCTCTCTTTCAGCATTGACAGTTTTTATAAAAGTGAATTTTAAAGCTGAGCGTACTTTCTATAGAATTTTGGAAAAGAAAACTTTTTAATACTACGTTAGCCTTGTTTTTAAGTTAAAAATACTTAAAAAATTTGAGAGATGGAAATTAAATTTTGTGTTTTTGTGTAAATCTCAACCTAAAAGTATTCAATATTAAAAAAAAAACAATGATTCAAGATTGGTTACAAAGCATTTCAAATTTATTATATTTACAATGTTTTTTTTATAGATTTCAATTATGGACTTATGGAATAAAAATTAAATTCATTCATTTAAAACGTTTTTGTACTAAAATTCTTATCAAACGGATAAAAATAGTAAACTTTTTGCTGCACCGAAGAAGTTTGATAAAATTTTCACATGAGAAATATTTTATTTATTAGCCGAAATATAAAGTTAAGTTATGGAAACTCGATCTGGACTAAATAAATATCAAAATTGTTTGAGAGCTTGGAATAGTGCGAATTAGAGCTTCAAAAAATCGAGTTCCTTCCTTTTTTTGGTTACGATTTTCTTGCTAGCATTTTTTTTCGACTACGCCTATTCTGTTAACACCTACGCTCATATGTATGTGTGTGTGTTTTTTTCTCACTACAAAAACTTGAAGTGCATAAAAAAGTACGTCGTTATGACTGATAAGCGCATGTCACAGGATAGCGTTGGTAGTGGCTCCACCAACCCCTTAACCACTCATGTCCACTCGTATGCCCTTTCACCTGTCTGTCTGCACGACTAAATACCTTTTTACCCTAACTACTCTCTTTCAACACTTTTTATGCCATTTTCGTGACGTTAACGATGACAACTGTAGGTCGCAGCATGTAAAGCGAGTTCTAACATACATATATATATATAATGTATATTTACATACACATACATATGTAGATATGCTGAAGGAAAAATTAAACAAGCAATGAGGTGAAAAATACTTACATATGTGAATAATAGTAGAAGTGCTCCGAATGTAATGCACAAAAAGGGGCTTTTTATAACTTTAATAAAAATTAAAGGGTTTATTTATTTTCATCTGAAGATTGTTGCTTTAAGTTCATCTATTTGAACACAAACTGGTCCCTCGATTTTGGAGCTATACTTATGTTCCAAATTCGGTATACAATTGGTTTTTTATAAATTATAAATCATTAGTCGGACAATTATTTTAAAAAGCACCCATAGGACTGATTGTTGAGATATGGACTTTCGCAGCTCGATCTTATTCTCTGATTTGAGTAACGAGTATTATACAAAAAAAATTTGAACAGTAAAAATCATACAAAGTAACACAACATAAATGTAGCTCCAGATAAAGCATTTCGTAGGATAACACTTCTGATTATTTAAGCAACCTCTTTGAACTTCTCAATCCTGAAAGTAAGAAAGCCAGCGCAACGCTGTTTCTACTTGTTATACCTTACATGGAAATGGTATATAAACTTTGGTCCGATGTTTGTAAGTACCAGAAGGTGAAGAGTTAGATCCTTCAAAAAGTATACCGAAATGATCAGGATCATTAGCTGAGTCGATTTATCCATGTCCGTCTGTCCTTCTGTCCGTCTGTTTGAACGCAAAATAGTCCGTCAGGTTTTGAGCTATTTGAATGAAACTTGGCAGATCGGGCGACTATATTTTGCCCCATAACTCGGACGACTATAACGTATATGGCCGCCGATTGTTTAAATATTATTTTTTGCTCCATAACTGCTTAAGTTAAGCAGCTAGAAGCTTGAAATTTTGCAAGAAAGCCCTTTATAAGCAGTGAAAATCATTAGGATCAATTTAATATATCATAACTATAGCTGCAATACAACCGATAGTTCAGATATTGTATTTAGCACCAAAACTTTATTTCATTTTATCAGCTAAAGTTTTGAAATTTTGCACAAATATTTATTATTATTGGGACTATTATAGCAATCGAAATCATAAATATCGAACTAATAAAACATACAATTCTTCTATTCATGCAAGGTATGTTTAATCTTAAATTAGTTACAATGTTATGCAGAAGCGGATAATTTGTCTGAACCTGCATCATTTTTTAATTTTAAAAGAATATGGAATTTTGTATGTGTTTGGTTAACATTTTTTTTACTTAGATCCTACAGGGTATTATAGTAGTCGTACTCATCAGGAGTCAACAGCTCAAATACTGACAACAGTTTTTTTATTTTTTCTCCTTTATGCACATTCATCAGCTCACAACAACACTCTGATAACAACAACACAATATGAAGCCTCTTTATAAACGTACAAGTACTTGGAATGTTTAAGCCAGATGATGAATTTGAATGTACACTCTACACACTCGTGTGTGTGTGTGTGTGGGAGAGGTGTTACCTGTATGTACACCCAGTAGTGAAATTCACCAAACAGTGAGCAAGTCGTAAATTGCTGTGACACAACTTCTCTTTTTTATACATACACATACAAATAAACACTCACAAATTATAGCACGAACACATATTAACAATTTATTTATCCGAAAATTATTTAAAAGTATTTTGCAATAAAAATATCGTTAATTTTCTAACGAACAGCATTTAAAACAATTTTTTTAATTTTATAAAAAAATGTAGAAAACAATTCTTTAAATTTTATAAAAAAAATGTAGAAAACAATTCTTTAAAAATTTCAACATAAATTTCAAACTATTTAAAAAAAAAATTTAGCATTTTTAGAGGTATGCAGCTCATTCAATTTTAGTACAGCAACGTGCAAAGTGCTTCGAATTACCACCGATTTTTGACAATTTTATGCTGACGAAACAGCCAGTAAAATAATTTTACAAAAATCAGTGATACCCTGTAGACATTTGAAACTTGTGTTTTTTCACGCTAAAATTTAATGAATCAAAAACCAGCATACTCAAAAAAATTCTATAACTTTTTTTTAAAAAGTTCAAATTTTTAATTAAATTTTGTTAAATTTTTGAACTTGTGGTAAATAGTCTAAAAAATGGATGTTTATGGTTTCTCTAAGAAAATGAAGCATTCTTTGTTCGAAAAATAATTTTTAATAATTTGAAGAAAAATTAAGTGTCCAAATCATCCAAATTAACCTCTTTGTTGAAAAAAAAATAATTTTTTTTTGCATATTTGCTCTCAATTTACGTAATAAAATATATTAAATAATTATTCTTCTTTTCTGAACACTATTTTGCAACAAGTAAGAAGTTTAATAAAATTAGCGCATGATTGCATAATTCCAAAAATTTCGACATTCCATTTAGTTTTTCTATGCCAAAAATTTGACATCACAGCATGTGGTGCATGTCTGCTTTTACTGCTGAGTAATTATAGTCACTTGTGCATACACACTCACGTACGAGTACTCGAATGTATTGGTAAATGGCGCTTAAAGTTAAGCTAAAATGTTCTGTCTATGTAGCAACTATACAAGCTGTAACTGCAACTAACACATGTACATATGTATATATGTACATCAAGCCTTTATGGTATTACTTTGCTTCTAGCTAAATTTGTATTTGAAATGCTACGAATGTCATATGGGCGCATTGGCGAATGCGAATGCGAATGGGAATGCGAATGTTTAAGAATATCATTTGAAAAACTGTAATAATAATAATAATTTGGCGCTAACACTATATAGCTCAGTATTTGGCCGAGCTTCTCCTACGATTTGTCGTGTGCGTCTTTATATTCTACCGCAAATGAAGCGACCTACACTTTTTGTACCGACTCCAAACGGCAGATGTGTTTTATGAAAACCTCTTTGATGGCAGAAATACTCTCGAAGGTTTGCCATTGCCTGCCGAGCGGTGACCGCTATTAGAAAAAAACTGTTTCTATCATTGAGATTTTACTTATCATCCTGAGAAAGAACTCTGCGAACTCAGCGGCATATCGAGTTATGGCACGCACCGCAATCCACTCGCCTACAGCGGCCAAATGAAGAGAATGCGAATGTAAATATTCGTAGCATCGGTAGAGTGCTCTTGTCGCTTTGCTTTCGCACTGGCAATGTATGCCAAGAAAAATTTATTAACGTTTCGTCTTAAGCTGCACCATTCAATCCTAATTGAAATCGGTGCGATACTCAATTCACTGTAAGTCTGATTTCGAGGACGTTGTCATATCATATACGATTTTAATCGAGAGAGCAAATACTTGAAATTTTTCCGCTTTGAAATTAGTGTGTTGTTAGCGTTATCAGGCAACAAGCCAATTTTGCAAGCGATTTACCCAGTTCAAGTATTTGAAATTATAATTTCCCTTTCGGCTTCCTACTTGCATGAATGAAATATCTCTCACTTTAGTTTAATTTGACATTTAACGTTTTGCTATTTCATGACAAGAAATATCAGTAAAATGGAAAAGATATCAATAGAAATCAAAGAAACTTGAAAAAGCTTGACCAATGTAAGAACGACTTAGGTCGCTGCTTCCCCATTTTTTCACTTCATTGCATCTAGGTTGCTTCGCTCTCCATTCTCCACTTCTTTGATTTCTGATCTTTTTAATTTATAAACTACTCTGACTTCGTGGATGTGAGAACGTAAATTGTTGTTCCCTAATATTTTTGCGAATTTTTAGTTCCGCAGCATAGAAATTTTTAAAATAAATGATATCTACTTATGTTTCTAATACTCTTAACGGAAAAGCATGTGTTTATCATTTACTTATATTCAGCAAAATGCATCTGTTAATAATACAATTTTCAACCGTCTGTTTAACGATTTAGTGTAATGCGAATATCTCGCCGTGGGCGGGGCACTTGCAATTGGTTCGTATTCATTTTAGTAAATACATACATAGGCCCGACGAGCGGGTGAGGGAGATCGGGGACAATTCCTACCGGGCCCGGAGGTGGGCCTTTCAGATTTTTTCTCTAACAATTCACTATAATTGCATGTAATGCTATAATTTAAAATTATGCTCTTGCACACTGCAATTAAAAAAGAAAACTAATTACAAATAGCATTTACTATTTTTTCAATATGAAAGTTACCACATATTTGAGAATTTAAAAATTTACTCCAATTAAACTAATTAAAGCTCTTATTAATTGGAGTACGGTTTAAATGAAAAAGTCACAGATTTAACTAAATATATGAGCCAAACTTCTTTCTTTATTGGTTTTGCCGTGGTTTGACTAATTTAATGTTACATCTGTAAATCACCTAAGTACGTATGATTTGAACCCTTAGAGCGCACACCTATTTCAGAAACTTATATCTGAATGTTCATAAATAATACAGAATTGAACTATTTAACCGTACCATGAATATACATTACAAAATTTTTTCTCAAATTAAATAAAATATAATATCAATAAATTGGTGGATCAAGGGGCCCGCACCCTATATCCTCCCCGGGTTCCGGTTTTCTCTCTACGGCCCTGTACATACATACATATACGAGGGCGGGTCAATAAGTCCGTGCCTTATTGAATTTCTTGCCTCTTCACTGAAATGGCTGCTACTATCAACAGGCATCTGTCAGTTGACTCCTGTCAAAATTTGAACAAGCTGCGGATTTGAGGAGCAAATGGAAAAAAATTAATTTACAGTGGTCAGGAAGCATTATTTTTTGCAGAAAAAGGCCATCACCCAAACTAAAGCTAAGCTTGACGAATACTATGGGGACTCTTCACCATCAATTTCAATGGTAAAAAAGTGGCTTAATGAATTTCGTTGTGGCCGTACAAGCACGGAAGATGCCGAACGTTCTGGACGCCCAGTTGAGGTCTCAACACCCGAAACAGTTGGAAAAATTTATGATATCGTGTTGGCCGATCGGAGATTGAAAGTGCGAGAGATCGTGGAAGCCTTAGGCATCTCACATGGCTCAGTGGTTTCAATTTTAAATAATCACTTGGGTATGAGAAAGGTTTCCGCAAGATGGGTGCCGCGTTTGCTGACAATCGACCACAAACGTATGTGCAGTTTCCATGGCAAAAGTCCATGAATTGGGATACGAATTACTCCCTCAGTGACTATTTCTTATTTCCAAATCTGAAGAAATGGCTCAGCGGAAAGAGATTTGAATGCAATGATGAAATCATCTCATGAACAAATGTCTATTTTGATGCCCTCGACAAATCTAATTTTTTTGAAAGGGTTAAAAAAAAATTTGAGAAACTTTGGACAAAGTGTCTAGAACTCAAAGGAGAATATGTTGGAAAATAAAATATTTGTTTATCCAAAAACTTGTGTTTCATTCAAAAAGTCACGGACTTATTGACCCGCCCTCGTATATAGCTAATATAAGTGAGATAACAAAACTATCTAAATATATACATTAGCTTAGTATTCAGCACAACAAACCCATAAACAAAAAAAATATTACATATGTATATTGTTTTCTTCTTTTTCTTGTCCGACAGGGTGAATTGTTAATATTTGTTGGAACGATTTTCCGTCATCCCTTGTCAAGTTTGGTTTAGAGACAAACCGGTTTCGGCGTTGTGCCATCTTCAGTGTCAAATTTCGTTCTGTACAGTTTATGTCTGTTGATCCGTATTTATTTAATTTATTTGGTCAATCAGGTATTGGTGCATAATCGTAAATGTTAGCAAATGTTAAGTGTCCTGAATATAGGTACCTAAAGTCTCGCGCGGTTAGAGTCCAAAAATGTATATTTTATCACGAATCTGTCTTTGCGGTAAGAGCAGGTATATAGTCAGTAATTTTAGTCCGTTTAGGTATTGCAGGTTTGTTTTGTATGTTGGTATCTGTCATTTTACCTACGTCTTTGTTTTGTTTTTTGTAAACAAGCCTTAATGGTGCAAATATCGCATCAGAGTTGCTGTTTATTTGTTCGTTTATTATCCTCCCATCAAATGTTTTTTGTTTATATATTTCCATGTTTTCAAGAGCATTTAGGCGCCGTCCTTTTTGTTGTACGTGCAGTACCTTCACGGTTTTCTTTATGTTTGCGGGTGAACAATTTGCGTTTACCAAATGGTTTGCAAAATTAGATTCAGGTATTGCCGTGGGTTTTTGTATCCTTTTGTTGTAGTCCCTTATGTGTTCACGGAATCTGGTTCTTACTTTGCGGCCTGTTTGTCCTATATAGCTATATTGACACTCACAGGTCAGTTTGTACACGCCTTGTTTGTTCAGTGGGTCTTCTTCATTCGTGCTGCTTTTAAGTATCCTTCCCAAGTTGTTTCCAGTTTTGAACGCCGTGTGGATATTATACTTTCTGAAAAAATTTGCAAGTTTGTATGTCATTTTTCCTGTATAAGTCATTACTGTCCAAGTTTTTTCGTCTAGCTCTCTGTCGCTTGTTTTTTGAACTGCATACATTTTTCTGAATTTATTCACGAGCTCCTTTTTATATCCGTTGTTTGTTGCTATGTTGTATATTGTGTTTAGTTCCTTTCCGTATGCCTCTGGCGATAGAGGTATTCGTTCAAGTCTGTTTATTAGTTGTCTTATAGCGGCGTATTTGTGTTCTTGAGGATGATTTGATGTGTTATGTATTATGGTGTCTGTAGCTGTCGGTTTCTGTAAATTTCGTAGACAAGTTTTTTGGCAATTTTGTCTATGTTAATCGTCAGATCCAGGTAATTTATTGTTCCCTTCTTTTCCATTTCCATCGTAAACATAATACATCCATGTTGTTTGTTCTGGTAATCCAGTATCTGCTCTTCATTGTCCTTGGTGATCACGCAAATAATGTCATCCACGTACCTTGCATAGAATACTACGCCTAACTCGGCTTTCAGTTCTTCCATATACTGTCCCTCCAGTTCCTGCATAAATACCTCCATGAGGATGGCCGAGGTTGGATTTCCCATTCCCAGTCCGTTTGTTTGTCGGTATATTTTATTATTAAACTTAAAATAATTTTGTCGCAGTGTAGTTCGTAATGTGTTTGTGATTTGAGTTGTTTTTATATGGTCCTTCGTTTTTCCGAGTAGTGTTTTCCGGACCATATCTATTGTTTCTGTTTGTGGAATCGATGGGTACAAGTCCTTAATATCAAATGATACTAGCCTGCTTTGCTGTGTAATTTTCACGTTTGCCAGTTTATGGATGAGTTCCGTCGTGTTTGCTACAATGTGCTCGTTACGAAGTTCCAAGTTATCATTTAACAGCATTTTCAGATGTTTGGAGAGTCTATAAGCAGGAGCCGACTTATAGTTAATTATGGGTCTCATTGGAGTGTCCGGTTTGTGGATTTTTGGAAGCGCTATCAGTGGTGATGCTGCCGGATTCATTTGGCTTAATAAGTGTGCTGTGTGGGGGGTTATAATATTGCCCGCTTCTTTTATGGCCTTCTTTATCTCTATTTGGTACCTGTCCGTTGGGTCTTCTCTAATTTCTCTGCACTTCATTTCACATATTAGTGTTTTAGTTTTTTGTATATATTCCTCTCTCTTCATGAGTACCGTTGTATTGCCTTTGTCCGCTTTTGTCGTTATTATGTTGTTCTTCCTAAATTTCTGTTTCACACTCTTCATAATCTTACTTTCGTGGCTATATCTTCCATTTTCATTTATTTTAATTTGGTTTTCTATAATATCTCTGCATGTGTGCCTTCGCGAGACTTTAGGTACCTATATTCAGGACACTTAACATTTGCTAACATTTACGATTATGCACCAATACCTGATTGACCAAATAAATGAAATAAATACGGAACAACAGACATAAACTGTACAGAACGAAATTTGACACTGAAGATGGCACAACGCCGAAACCGGTTTGTCTCTAAACCAAACTTGACAAGGGATGACGGAAAATCGTTCCAAAAAATATCATTACATATGTACATATGATAGTATCAAATGGTTGTAATCAGAAATCATTTATGTACAAAAATACTATTTGATTCCTGTACAGGAAGCATTTCGCTGCAACGAAATCAATGCCATTATTGAAATTACTCTCTTATTTAAAGCTTTTGTAGAGTGCATTCATATGCATATATCAGGAATGTCAATCCCGTAATCCCAAAATCCCGGTCTCTTAATTCATTTTATAACCATTTATTTTTAAAAAAATTTTATGATAAACAACTCAAATTTGGCTTTGTTTTAAATTTTTTGCTAAAGAAAATAATAAGGACGAAATTTACTTTTTATAATTTTTTTTTAATAAACTCGTTGCGAGGATCAAACAACGAAGAACAACTCTGTACACTTTTAAAATAATCTAAATAATATATATTATTTTAAATATGACTTTCTTAAGCTTCTACTGTCATTAGAAAGAAGCTGCAGAATATCCTCCTTGAGTAGAAAATGTTCCTTATTAAATATGAAAGCAATGTTAAAAACATTAACAACGAGGTGGTTAAGGTCGATAAAGAAGTAGGCCTCAAAGTTAAACTGCATTAAGTTTTAACGAGCAGAAGGTTTGGTTAATGAAACTGATATTTTATGTAATGGCGCGATAAAGTCTATTATCTACAGAAACAATCTAACCAACAAGTGTTGAGGCAGAGCGCAGTGCTTTTCCACTGCAGGTTTTCTGTGTAATAAATTTAGGTCCAGATTCGAGAAAAATACACTTAATTCTTTAATTTCTTTAAGATCGTATTTTGATTAAAAGACAAAATATTTCCGACTCGCTCAAAAAGGAATGGGAGATGTATTGAATTTTTACTTGATGTAATACTGTTTTTGTGGCCGCTGTGGTCGTGCAGTGCGTGCTATAACTTGATATGCCGGTGAGTTCGAGGTTGGAATCTCAGTTAGGGCAAGCAAAATCGTAATAATAGAAAAAGTTTTTTCTAATAGCGGTCACCCCTCGGCAGGCAATTATATATGTATAATGCTGTTTTTACTAAACGCGCTGTAAAATATATTAATACATAGTATTGATCTGTGAACAGTGATATAAAATAATTTTACTGCATATGCATTTGCTGCTGTACCAAATATGTATACCTATATATATATATATGTACATGAATCAATTATAAAAGGTTGGATACTTATGGACGTTTAAGTTTTCCGACCGCCTTGTAAGGTTGCATTTAGAGAGGTCTGATAAAGGGGAAAACATTTTATCCCTTTTCGGGCAAAGGTAGTAGAAAAGTAGGTAACTAGTAGCGAAATGCGGTTTGTAGATAGAATGAAACATATTTGCAGAATATGATATTTCAATTTATGTAATATAATATAACCGAATATTCAACCACACATGTATGTATATATGTATATAGCTCCTTAATACAACAAACTATATAAACAAAAAACGCAAGTGTGATTTAGAAGCAAATATTTTTAAGTTTTTACATGCAGAAAATAGAACTATCACATTTGGAAAAATTTTGATAATAAATGTTTCTTTAATTCAATATCAATTTTAGCAACCAAAATAGGAGGTATATATTAAAAGCCCATTAACCAGGATTGTATACATATTTCATTACAATTTCAAACTTTTTTAAAAATATAATTACCATTTTTGTAGATCATAAAATTGTAAGATTCAAGTCACTAAAAATGTAACATTAGTTGTTCGGAAAATTTTTTTTATATGGAAAACACCACACAATACCTTCGTCAAAAAATTAACGGAATTTTTATTGATATACTACATACATCTGTTAGAAATCAAGAAAAGACGTTAGTCTAAACTGGTCAAAATACTAATAAATGTTCTTCTATTCGATATTTTAACTGTATAATTTTATGGTTGTTATTATTTATATAAATTCTTTTTTTTTTTAATTTTATGTTATTTTATATAAAATATATTCAGTAAAAAATTTTAAAACATAAAATGCTTTCTTTGAAAAAAAAAAACATCAAACAAAATGAGTCTACTGGAAAACGTACGAGAACGCCGTCAATTCGATTATTAAATATGCCTTACATTTATAATAAATGAAATAATTTTATAAAAAGGCAACTGTGTTGCCTGCCAGGCCATTTTTAAAGAAAAGTACTAATTTCCACATTTTTTTTTCTTAAATTAAAAGAGAGCAACACAGGCTACCTTAAGGCAGAGTGAACCAACTGCCAAATTATCCAACCTCTTATGATTGAATCATGATATATGTATGTATGTACATACTTCAAGTATATGTTTTGTTTGAATTATTTATTTGAGAAAAGTTACGTTTTTTTTTTGTTCTTCTTTATTATATGTTATTTATGTTATTGTGAATACTACTAAAATACGACGACTACAAACGTGTTTAATTTTTTGACAATTAAAGTTTTATGAATCAAAACTTTCTAAATTTCGGGTCAATCCCGGGATACCGGAATTTCGTTTTCAGATCTCGAAAATCCCGATATCAAAAAAATGCCAAAAAATGACATCCCTATCAAGCTGCAGTGAAAAACTAAACTAGCGAACAAATATTCTAGTTCATAAACTGGTATTTAATGGAGGTACCTGATTTAAAAAGCAGTACAGAAGATTTCTCGGCAAAGCAAGACGTACGCACACGACCAGAACCCTTTAATGTATTTTAAAAAAAACCAAAATGTAATGAAACCAAATGTGAAATATTAATAGTAAATAAACTTCTCTGTAATATAAACTTGTTTAATTAAATAAATCCCACATGTATTTCGTAGTACCGAAAAAATACGGAGGACAAATCTGTTAAGCATCAAAACTGACTGGTAAAAGGCTGTGAAACAATTCGTGTCATTTAGTATAACCAACCAAAAGAATAATTAACCTCTCTATTTGACAATAAATAGGTTTGGCTTATGCAAAGTGCTCTGGTGATCATGCATACATACATACATATGTGCAAATATATGTATAGCTTGTATACACTAACACAATGCACATTACCGTTAAATGTTATTCACTATTTTATATGCATTACTGCGCAAGAGTGTGACTCATCTAAACAGCCACTCATTGTTTAGGAAGCAAAGCTTCCTTCCTACTTTCCAAGTCACCTAATACCGAGTAAATATTTGCGTTCGCAACTCACTCTCTTCCTTTAGTTATTGACCAATTACATGTAATAGTGGCAAAATGGCATAATGGATTTGGACACTGAAGTAAGTGACCAAAGGTAACCACTACTGCAATATGGGTTTTATTATTTATTGCAAATGTTATATCGAATACCAAAATGCTTGAAGCAATTTTATATTGATACTTATTGAGAGTTGATTGCAGAGTAACATTTTCGAAAGCACTTGCGGGAGTTTGCTGATTGAATTGCAGTGAAGGCAGGGCGAAAAGGGGATTGAATACGCTTAAATGGAAATGGCACAACTGATGGAACAATGGGGATGCAGCAATAAAAGCGTTCTTTTCTTTTTTGTTTTTTTTTTTTTGAATTTGCCAATGCAAATTTCTGAATATTTTTGAACGGCAAGCCTGCTGTGCGTACAAAAGTTTGTGTGGTGTTGATATTGCGCGGCATAGCTAATAAACAGCGCTAAAATAAGTGAGCTGTTATTCCTGGCATCACATCATCCTTAATTATTATGGCATCCATTGATTTCAAGGTTTTGGTATCCTATTGGGAACAGCTTAATTCAGATCGGTGAAACCATTGTCCTTTCCGGAAAAAGCAAAAAATACTACTACATTTTGTTATTGTAGTGCCGACAACACCTTGGAATTCATTTTTCTGCCATTATTTAAACATGTTATTGAATTTGGCTTGAGTCAGTTCCTCATTCAATTGAGTAATACGACAAATATCTAATTTTAAAGGTAGGTATCATACTTGCTGACAGCCGTTTTGCAATCACATGTTACTAAAATCGACTTCAGCGTTACTTTATTTATGTCACATATTTGTTACCAGTAATATTTTAAAGTCAAATCGTGAAATAAAATAATATAAAAAACGACGGCAACTTTTAGCAATTTAAAACATGCATTTTATTGTACTGCAATTTAATGGACTACAAAAGAGCATACTTGAAATATTAGTAATTACAGTGGCCCGCAGCTGTGTATTTTTTATATTTTTTTTAATTATTACCGGTTTATCTTAAAATCTAAGGCATATACAGGTAAAGTTAAAATGTAACTAAATAAAGAAGGACGATGGTAAAAAAGGTACAGAGTTTATATTGTGTACAAAGCACAAGTGTGTCCGCTGTGGTCGAGTTGGTAGCGGTGCGTGCTATAACTTGATATGCCGGTGAGTTCGAGGTTCGAATCTTAGTCAGGCAAAGCAAAATCTTATTAATAGAAAAAGCTTTTTCTAATAGCGGTCACCCCTCGGCAGGCAATGGCAAATCTCCGAGGGTATTTCTGCAATGAAAAAGCTTCTCATTAAATACATCTGCCGTTGGGAGTCGGCACAAAACTGTAGGTCCCGCCATTTGTGGTAGAATATAAAGACGCACACCAAAAATGGTTGGAGAAGCTCGGCCAAACACTGAGCTATATAGTGTACGCGCCAAAATTATATTATATATAAAGCTGAAGTCAGGAGTTGTGCCGCCTGAACTCATATGTGGACTCCAACAATCGTAAAGACAAAAATATTAACTTTCAGAGGTAGTAACTTTTTATGTGGAAGAAAAGTGGTAAATTTACATGAGTGAAATACATACCATTATAAGCTACACCTATACATATGTATATATGTATGTACCTTTGTATGTTTGTAACTTCACTTTAGCACACTTTAAACGGACAGATTTAGTTTAAACTTTATACACTTATCATGAACCGGTCACAATCCGATAATTCAATAAGTTTATGTGCTTGAAAGGTGTGTTTTTTAGCTTATATAAACTGTATTTATTTTTATAATTTTTACTTTTTTGTTTAGAACTTCTTGAAATTGAATGACATACGGTGCTATGAAATAAGTTGTGAACAACCAAGGTTCATAAAATAGCAAGTTACGACAACAGTCATGTTCGAAATCTTGTTGGCGTACGATTTTAACGCTCAATTCTTGTAGTTATCATCTTCCTAAATAATTATTCTAATAAAAATTCACTATTTTAGTAAAAGAACGAACATTTTAAATATGTATATTACCCTGGCATTTAACGCTTGAATCTCGCACTTGTCCCTGGAATGTGATTATTTCATTAATTTTAAGTTTATTTTAATAAATTGTTTTTAGCTGCAAAAAGTATGCTTAAAAAGTTATCTAACCATGATCTAAATTGCAATAACTAGATAGAGTGATAACTACGATTTAAAGAAATATCAATTAATATCAAATTTCGTTGATTTCTAATTTCTTGTTCCAGTCATTGATATTCCCTTGAGCAAATAAATAGCTAGATTAATAGGAATGCTTATCATTCTTAATATGTTGATTTTACTCGTAGTAAACTATTTACTTCAATAAAAAAAAGGCTCGTCTTTATAAATATTCTTGTTTTCATGCCAATATCAATCACTGTTCACACATTTTTAACTAGATAAAACTTAATCAAATTCTCTTTTTCGTAATTGTGTAAAGCATATCGAAGTAAACGCTTATACACACATACGAGTATATTTTATGTAGGTTTGGTTTTAGAAACGATGATATGAAATGCGGAAAATTTATTCAATATCTCGTTTATGAAAAAGGAATGACTTCAAATACTCGTATATAACTTCAATAAACAAACTGAGGTTATTTACAAATCGGTTATGTATTTAATTGGCTTAGCATATGTTATTAGTAGACAATAAAGTGCTTCCACGAAATAGAAAAACCGAAGCTAAATAATAGTATATTAAAGGATCATGTAACTATGATAAAATCATACATTGGAATGTGATATAACTTGTCAATAAAAGAGAATAAATGTATTTTTCAACGATTCAACGATTGGGTAACTCAATATTCCCCAAAGTATTGTATTTCGCATAAAGAAATTAATTCTATAAATTATACATATTTTGAGATGGAAAGTTCTACATGAGGACAGTACAAGGCAAAAGTCAATACGGTAAGATTTTTGTAATCTTCTCGATTTTGTTCTTTATAAGATGAGATGACTTCTTTTGGATCGACAGCAAAAAACCAATGAATGGAAATTATAGCAAGTGACCTCAGTCTGTCACGGCGTCTAAGTTTTATTCTCTGCACAGTAAAAAACGATCTATGGACGTTAGCTGTTGTTGTTACTGGTAAAATTTTGTACAAAAGCGCCGAAATGTTCTTCGCTTGAAGAAGTTTGTGGTTGCATGTCCCCCATAATAATTTTTAATGAGAAAAACGATGACATGATTTTCCTTGTGTGAGGTTTTTAAATAAAAATCAGAAATCGGCAAAGCAAGTTTATTGCAATGTGACAGAGATACATTTTTTTAGCACACGACGAATACACTAGGATTGTATAATTTTTTGTATAACATGTTTTCTCTTTACAACTTCTAGTTACATACATACATGTACATATATTTATGTACGAGTATGTATTTATATTTATTTATTTATTTATTTATTTTATCAGAAAATGCTTCACGAAAACATTAACATCTCGACCCTTTGAAAATTGGTTAGTTTTTTCATTGATAAACGTTTCATCACATACATACATACGTATATTTAAAAAAAAAATTCAAATACTTGTTAGCACGATTTTGCAGAAAATTGTTTTTTTAAGAACAAAATTTAACTTTAAAAAATTTTGCTTAAAAAATTTTACTTAAAATTTTTTTTGTAAATGTCTGACTTTTTGACTAAACAAAAATTACTAAATAATTTTTATTAAGTGTTAAACAATGGATTTGCATAACTTTTAAAAAATAAAAATTTAATTTTTTTCCAGCCGTTTTGGCATATCTTATAAGTTTTTCTACAACTTACTCAATTTATATGAAAATTTAAAAGAAACTCGATATTTCATTGAAATTGCTTAGGTTAAAAAGCAACACTAAAAAATCATTTTAAATACAATACGTTTATAAAATTATAATAAAGAAAATATTTAAATAATATCTAAGTCTCTGGGCATCCTTTTAATTTCCATTTTATTAACACCATTTCTTTAATTTTTGCTGAAATAAGAGCTTAAAATCAAAACGAATGCAATTTAAAAAATAAATAAACACTTTCGTTTGAGATTTTATTAAATGAAGCGAATGAAAGCAGTTCTCAAACATTTTAAATGATTGCGCCAAATCAATAAAAGTGCAAAAAGAAATCAAAAATATTCCAACGACGTTGCCTAATCGGTATTTTCTATACATTTAGTATAGAAATTAAAATAGAACCAATTATCCAACAACGACAACAAGCTAGGCCATAAAGACCAATAGTCATGTATGCAAGTCGGACAATTGGTCGCATGAACGTCCAACAACGGACAAGTGTAGAGTTAGTTAAAAATTGATAGAAAGCGATGTTATTCAATGGCTATTGAGAAGGCTATATTGAAAGCAAGTCTAACCGCTTTTGCGGTTTAATACATTGTACAACTGCATGCATCGTGCCAATAAAAACTATGAACAAAAACAAAAAAGACGCACATACTCGTAAAAGGGACACAATAAAAGAGAAACTTGCAGATGAAATGGAGATGGGTTTCTCTCATATTGGCAATCGAACATGTCAAATTGGTAGCTACAAGGTGGCTCAGTGCTTTGCCCAACTAAAATATATTTACTTGAACTTATTTGATCCTAAATGTCTAAATATGAACCTGCATGTGTGTATGAGTACGTATGTGAAGCGATATAACGTCTTAATCGATTTGGGTAAAAATATGTCAATAGAAAAAATTGCAGGTCATGTACATACTCACATTTTTAAACATATTTGGTTTCTTTTTGTATATATATAAATAGGTATATCTATGCAGGTATATTGAGTTGTTTAATGCTAAGCGTGAAATTCTGAAGTATTAAGAAAGGCCTCTTATAAGAAAGTTTTGGGTCAACAGCTTATTATTCGTGAGAATATTTCAACAGTGAAGTGAAGTTTCTACAGCACTCAATGTCGAAGTATCTTTTCACCGGCAAATCATCATACACGTGGTAAGGGTCACACATTTTCAGCAGAATAGTTCTCTCAAACATTTTTCAGCGGCAACACTGGCTGTTATTTGGAAATTGAACTTGAGTGTGCTTTAGCATTTGATATTTAATTTTTTCTTTAAATTCGAATTTGTTTTGTACTTCACTGGTGCCCTTCAAAAGTTTGAACAATGTATAAACCAAATAAATAAAATTTAAAATAACTAAAGCAAAAAATCGATATAATTTAAAAAATATTAATAAAGGTTTTTTCAATATAAATTTTTGGCATAACTATGTATATTAAAAGTTTTGTCTATTAGTTTCCAAACTATTATTTATTAACAATTACTTTATAGCTACACATGCCATCGGCATCAAAGAAAACGTACATAGAAACTTACCAGAATATTTCTTAAGTGCACACTCTTCATACACATAACTGTACACATTTGTTCTTTGCTACTTTCCACAGATTCCTATCGTTGCCCATTTTTCTATTACTCAATTCATGCTCACTATACTTTGCGCTTTGTATTGTCTGGCTTATTACATTCCAATGGCTTTTGTTCTTGCCCACTGCTACTCAACAAGCAAGCGTTGTCCTTTGTAATTAAGGTGCGCTTTTTTTTTTGTCTACCATCATGACGCCACTTTGTTCAAACACAAGCTGACCTTCTCTTACAAAGAAAAACACATTATCTTCTACGCCAACACCTCAAAGGTGATTAAAAGTCTGAGTCTGAGAACATTTGGAGGAGAGTAGAACTTTGTAATTCCGACGGCGAGGAGATTATGTCAAATGCTTGGGCTTAGTTCACTTAAATGAGGTTATTAATTTTAATGATACCGACCGCTTCGCAATTTCGTAACCCTTGGCCGATGCTTATCGAAATGTGTACAGGTGTTTATGTTTATATATGTAGGTATGTTTGTATGTAGCTTCGAAAATCAGCTGGTAGGTAGTTGATATATAAGTACGAGAATTAGCAATTGTTCTCCCTGTAACTATGTATGTATTGTGTCCTTCAAAAGTTGAAGTGAAGATTTTGCCTTTCTGTCGGCGTCGGCGTCGGCGTCGGCGCTGCAGTTGGAGTTTTTGCTGTTTATGTAGAAAGAGTTGTTGACAGCCGTAATGTAGTTTATACTTGGCGATTCTGTATGGCGACCAGCGACCAGGCACCAGTCTATAGGCGTCGTCCTTACGTTTCACTAAAATCCGATCAACTATTTGAGGCAATTAAGCCAGCGGCAATTTTGTTAAGTCAACAAATACTCGTACATAGATACATACATATGTACAAAGTAAATTTTTAACCCTCGCGGTTAATATCATTGTTTTAATGAGAAACTCTTACCGCAGTTATTAAGGAACCCTTGACAATCCGCGGAAATGATACTCGCTTTTGTGTTTGCGCTTAAAGTCCTTTTAATGTTTATGATTTTATTAAGTACAATAATTGCTTGTGCTTTTTTTTTCATTTCCAGCTATTTTATTTATGTTACACATTTTCTTTAATTAATTTTTAATTCATTGGCTGAGTGAGTTAAATTACTTATTTGCTTGTTTTCAAGTATGTATAATCTTATGGAATATATAAAGCTATACATGAACTGCACTTTTTGATTTCTTTTTAATAATTACATTCAATTAAAGTCCCTGATAGAGCTTAACGATGCGATAGAAGCCAAGAGTAGAGAGACCAGAAAATTCAACAAAACAGCATAGCAACGCTGGTTTTTTTTTGTTTTTTACTTGTTTGTTGTTTTAACAGAAAGTTTTTAACACATAAGTGTATAATAAACCTAAGTATCTTCCTAACTTTCTTTTGGGTTGTCCCTGAATAGATTGGTCCCTGAAAGGTTGAAATTTATTTCAGTCGTATAAGTGACGGGAAATTTTAAGTTTTATAAAATTATATATCACGTTTATAATATATACAACCTATGAATGACTCCGTTTTTTCATACATTTTTAAACGTATTTTTTGAAATCTTGATTTTTCATATATTGAATAATTTGGGTTTTTATTCTCGAATACCGGTTTTTACCTAATTGTAAAGATATAATAGAAAAACGGCAGTACATCGACTAATTTTACATCTATTATAATTTTATAGGAACGGCAACAACAAAGTGCTTATCAATGAGATATATATTCAAAATCCCAATAAATTTTTTTAATAACCCAAAAAAAGGTATTTAAGAAGATTTTATATATTTAGACAAATGTCACAAGAGGACGGAAAAACCTTGAATAATTGTATATCGCCTTACTGACAACAATGCCCGAATGCTGTAAAAGAGACTGAGACTCTTTAATAGAAACAAAAGTCACAAGTTTAGACCATTTGGCATTCATTAGTCTCAATATTAAGCCTCTAGTTTTAAAATAAAGTCTATAAATTGTGAAAAGGTAATAAACAGGTCACAAAAGTTAACTTGAGATTATACCAAATCACAGAATACGAGCATGAGACTAATAACTAGCTTTTTTCTTACTTGGAACAGGCACCGGTTTACCCAGTTTTTTTCAAAGTGCCATTTTTCTATTATTCTAAATCCGTTTTTACAAAAATGGCGAATAATCGAACACCTTTATATACATATAAACACATACTGCATTAGTAGTGTCATGTAAAACTATCTTTGTGTCGTCTGCGAGTCTTTTTCGAGAAAGAATACACTCGTAGGTTGCCTGTCATGCAGTGTTGCGACATTATGGGCTTTTCCTATAAAAACATGTAGGCTTTTTCCCATATGTGTTGGTAGCTTAGGCAGGATCGCAATAGGAATAGTAATTTGCAACAAGTAATATATCTTCAAATTGTATTTTTTTATTATTATTTATTAACCTTATTTACGCAAAAATTTTTCCGTTTGGTAAAAATTGCTGTTTGTTTTTTTTGTCAACCAAAAACTTAAAGGTTTCATCTTCCGGTAGATTTTTCTTTCTTTGTTCATAAAATCAAAAAAGAATATTTTTGGCAAATAATAATGGTGACCAATTGTGAATTCACCAATAAAGCTAAGATCGAACATGAACATTTGGTTAGGATTAAAAAAATTCTTTCCGCTCTTTATGTAAACACATGGAAGAACGATGTACTGTTAAAAATTTTAATTTTTTTTTAAGAAAAAGAAGAATGAGAAGAAAATGCTTTAGATTAAATTGTTGCTGGCGGCGAAATGATTGTTACTATCATCTTCCTGTTTCAAACGATGGAGTGACGTCGTTCAAGCTCAGCGCAACAAAAATGAAAAGAATTTAAAGATCGCAATACAATATTAACGGGAGATTCATTCGAATCACATTATTGAAGTTACTATGTGCTGATTCTTGCTTGATTTAACATCTCTTCACTTGAATTAACAACAAAAATATCTGAAAAAAATAGAAAAAAAAAACATGAAAAACAGCTAACAATTTGACCACATTAAAAACAGTTTTAGTTCAAAGTGGGAATTTTTTTCACGCATAGTTACCACTCGTTAGCTTATTTTACTTTGCTTTTTACTTTTTTAGCTGAGGCAAGCGTCTAGGTACGTTGCATTTTTGTATACTAAAAACTTGAAGAATTATAAAGCACTAGAAAGAAAAAATCATTATTTTGTTCCGTTGCATTTAAGAAATCGAGAAATAAATTAATATTTAGACACAGGCACGAGAATCATTGCAGTCAAATGTTTGATCGATTGAGGAAAGTTGTACCGCTTTTTGCCCAAGGACCCAGCGGCGTATTAAGTTGCTGAGAGGATGATTCATTTTCGTTCTTACTTTGTAGTAGAGCTGCTGATTTAAATAAGTCAGGTACTATCTTTTTTATATAATAGTAGGTATATAAAATAAAAGCCATATTTTATTTATTACTGTTTGCCCATATAACTATTTATTTTAAATATTTTTGAGCTTTAAGGCCGATTAGTTTATTGAAAAATTATTAGGAAAAAACCACAATACTCAAAGCGGTAGAAGTTGAACTACTATTTCGGAAATCACCACATTTCCTCATCAGAGGAGCCATACTATTTATTCGAACTTGGCTCAAAAACTATTAAGTAGATTTAAATTTAAATCAATGCAGCTACATGAAAACTAAACTCGCCAGATGTCGCTGAATTCGAGTTATTTGTAAAAGCGCCTAGTATTTGTGAAACGACTAAGATAAAAATTAAAATTGTGTATTATTTGCATGATAAGAAACAAGTTTCTGAAATAAGGACCCGCTAGATGAGGTTGAAGTTGAGTAATATGTATATGTAAAAAGTGATTTAAATGCTGTGAACTGATTTTTAATGAAATTTAAACATTTTTTATGCAAGCATATGTACATATACGTACGTATTTACAAATATTCTCACGCTTTCATAATTCAATTAGAATGACTATTTTGCAGGATATGGCGTAAAAAGTCTAAAAAAGGATTTATCAGTAGTGTCAATTTAACTCCATTTCAATCCAATTCAGTCATTTAAGTTCATTTTCTATTTCACTTTCGCGTAGGTAAATAGCTGAGAACTGATGGTAATTTAAAAACTTTCTGATTTCATGACGTGTAGTGTCATTTTAAAGTGCAAAATAATATTTTGAGCAAATTGTCGCCTACAACAGCAACCACGGCGACGATTCAATTATTATTTATATGTATGTATGTATGTATGATTATATTTTTTTCTTTGCTAACATTTAGATGCTCTGCTGTGTTAATAAAAGGTCAGCGATATCTGTAGCTTTAAGTAAAGTTACAACAACGCGAGAAAGTTCAGTTCGAAAAAGAAAAACTCTGCAGTGCGGAACGTCTGGAGCAGCAGTGAACGAACCACACGCTTCGCTTGCTTCGTTAACTGGTGAGCATACTTGACGGCTACACCGACTTCAAACATCCTGCTCAATTACTCTGCTTACTCCGCTTATGCTATGACGCTCCCGACGGTCGCTCGTTAACGAACCAGAACTGTCGACAGTGCCACTTGTGGTTTTGAGGCACTTGCCTTATGTTTTTTGTTCATAACAATGTATGTGTGTATAAATAAAAGGGTGTGTCGCTACAATAATTGTTTAATATTCTAATCGAATCAAAATGTTCGGATTTCTTATAATTTTCACTGAAATAAGTGATTTACCACAAGGATATGCGGACCTTTTTTACATTGCTTTTAATTAATTCAAAAAAGCTATGAACTAGAAACTTTAAGTTTTATACGTTCGAGAGTGGTTTTTGTATGAAAATTTTATTGGTCACACTGTAGTTTAAAATTGCCGGTCAAGTTACTTATGTTATATAAGTTCATAAAGATGTTGCAAATAGGATGATAAAATTGTGTACTCCCCTTTTGAAAGTTTTATTATTTATAATAATTTATTTTTTTCACAGAATTTAAATATTATTTGTATCTTAACTCATTGAGAGACTTACCAATGAATGTATCTGCAAATGTAAAAATGTAAAACGAGTATATTAATAATTTAAAGAAAAAAAAAAGGTTGATACGAATTTCTTTATTTAAAAAATTTGCAAAATTACTCAGGTTTCTAAACGACTTTTCTTATTTTTTCTTTATGTTTCTGTATTTTTATATGATTGTGTAGCCATCATTTTTATTTATTTATTTATTTAGAATATTTTTTTCTAGACAATATATAAGTTTCTTAAAGATTATTGTAATGAAAATAAAAAAGGCCAAAAATTACTCAACCAATACATTAAATAATGCCTTAAACTTAGGTGTTTTTTTTTTTTAATTCAACTGAAGTAGAATTCAAGATTTTATTATATTCATTTAGAGTTCTTTAAATATGAGAACTCGTGGCATATAGTGTTCTGGCTCGCTCTAGAAAAAAAGTATATTGATTACGAAGACTACTTGAAGGAGTCTTAAAGTAATAATGGACAGTCAACCCCACCTCGTATAAAGTCAAAGGCAAAAGTGAGAAAGTGTATAGTCGTGCTAGAGTTTAGAGATTTTAAGTAAATTAGCTGACACTCAGCACTATAGAAAGAAATGGGTTCATTGATATGTAAAGAGTGTAGGGCAAGCCTGACAAACATTTTTTTAATTCTTTCGAGTCTTATTATATGGCGTTCAAAGTATGATCACCAGATGAAGACAGCGTATTTTAATTTAAAGCGTATAAGTGAGGTTATTAACTGGTTTCATCGGTGAATGAAAGCAAGTATAGAATATGACTTGGCAATAGTGTAGTTTAAGTGGTTTTTAAATAAAAATTTAAAGTCAAAGATCACACATTGATATTGGATATTTCGCCCACTGTGCATAGCTGAGAGCCACTTTTGTAGTATGAAGTAGGAATAAGCGATCGAGATTTGGCGAATAAAACATAAATGTAATTCGGTTTTTATACACCACAAAGCAATATTATCAAGAACCAACTGGATCTAAAGAGAATCTGAATTACTTGAAATAGTCGTAAATACGTTCAAATCAAAGCAAAAACAAAAATTTTTAACACAACTGAACCGGTGTTTCACTGTTACTAGCGTGTCGGCCTTTGCTCCGGTTCAAGTTTCTTCAAATTGGCTCGGACCACTGAACCGAAAAACATTTTAGAAAAGGATCTTAACATAAAATATGTAGTCTACAAAAAATATACATCACTCATATAATGAGGAGATTGGGTTAGAAATAGATATAAACATAACATATGAAATCAGGAATCGATTTAGCCCTAACTAATGTCTAACTTCAGTAACAAATAAAATTTATTGATGAAATTTAGTACATAGATTTCTCTTTGGGCAGGGTAGGTTGGTATTGAAAATGGTCAAGATCGGTCAATAACCACGTCCACCTCCCATATAACAGACCTTTTGCAAAATGCAAGAACTTCGTTTTTTCCATAGCTTTTGGAAAAAATTGAGTAAATTTAATATTTTGAGCGATTGTAAATAAATAAACGGAATTTTTTGAAATTTAGAAAAATAGGCGCTGCCACGCCCACTTATGATAATATGACTGTGTCTCAATTACAGTAAAATGTATATATGTCACTAAATTTGGTAAAAACATTGTCCTTGATATAACTGGTATCATCATCAAAATTTTTTTAAATCGGACCTTAACCGGTGGGCGTGGTTAATATAACGGAAATTTTAATAAATTCAAAATCTTAATTTTTTTGATATCTGTTAGAACATATTGGGTTAAATTAAATATTTGCAACGATTTGAAACAATTAGGGTTTTTATGAAATTTTGAAGATTAAGCGTCGCACCGTCTATTCAAAAATACATCGCGAGGGTATACAAAATTCGGTTTCACCCGAAATTAACTTTCCTTACTTGTTATATCTTAATAAAAGTACGAAGAATTCTCAAACAAAAACCGTACCTAAGTTTCAAATTTTATAATAATTGAATGAATTTGCATTAACACTTCTTATGTTAGTATTAGCGTGCTGTTTTTAGGCCATTCAATTTTATATATTGAAATTTATTGCCGATTTTTATACCCGAGCGTACTTGTATACAAGGGTATTGTAACCTTCTTCGCATAACGGTTGTTTGTAATAGCAAAAAATAATCGAGATAGATAAACACATATACATATATACACATATACTAAAATGATCAGAATGAAAAGAAAAATCGTCCTTCGGTCCGTCTGTCCGTGTCCGTGGTTACAATAACTTGAGTAAAAATTGAGATATTTCAATGAAATTTGGTACATAGATTGTTCATTGGACAGGGTAGGTTGGTATTGGTCAATATCGGTCAATAACCACGCCCACCTCCCATATAACGGACATTTTTGAAAAATGCAAAAACTCCCGTTTTTTCGGTATCTATTACAGCAAATTAAGTGAAATTTGGTATTTGGAGACTATTTTGAACTAAGAAATTCGGTATTTATAAAATTTGAAAAATGAGTGTTGCCACGCCCACTTATAAAAAAAATGCCTGTATCCCAATAACGATGTAAGGTATCGTCACAAAATTTGGTGAACAAATTTTCCTTAATATCTCTGTTCTCATCGTACAAAATTTTTGAAATCGGACCTCGCCCACCTCCCATTTAACGGAAATTTTTGAAAAATGCAAAAATTTCATTTTTTCTTTAGTCTTTTCTATTGAAACATATTAATTTAAATTTGATATTTAGAGAGATAGTTAATTAAGAAACTTGCAAAAAACTTCGTTTTTTAGTATTTATTGAAACAAATTGCGTAAAGTTTTATACTAGCAGTGCTTTAAAACAAAGAAATGGGAATTTTTTGAAATTATGGGCACCGACCATACAAAAACACATTGCGAGGGTATATAAAAATAGGTTTTGCCCGAATTTAGCTTTTCTTTCTTGTTATACTTATTTTCAGTTTTGTAGTCCCAATGGTTGCATATTATGCTTATGGCGGCAAATAAAAAAAAATTGGTTAAAAGCATGATTCAATTATTAAAGGTTTGGTAACTAAGCAGCTAGCTCCCTCACTTTCTGTCAAACGGCTCCCTTAGCCTCAAAACCGTGTTGTTTCTTAAAAATAATAATAGTAGTTACCTCAAAACTTTTCAATACCAAAAACTAACAAGCAACACTTTTTGTTTCTTCTGTGCGCGTAAAAGGTAAGTTTAAGTCCGGATTTTAATGGCAGCATTTATTCTGATTACAAGATTGACCCCGTCTCGTAGATATTTTATGTAAATGTGTATAAATGACCTGGCTTTTTCATTGAACGCTTTTCACGCGCATATAAAATCGATGTGACAAAAATTAAAAAAAAATATCTACCAAGAAGTGCATAATTATTTAAATTTTGTAAGCGTAGCTATTGTATTTCTTAATTTAAATGAAATATCTTCGAAATTTTTAATTTAAAAAATCACTAACATTTTACTACTTATTATTTACTTGTTAAGAAAGGGTAACAAAATCTTACCCGTTTTCCATACTTCGTAAAACAACCCTTTATAATGGAGTGTCAAAATTCGAATGTCATTATTTACCTAACCTTTTATAATTGAATCATGGGTTAAAAGCAAACAAATATAGTCGTTCATATGTGTTTACGCTACGTAAAAAAAAATATATTTTTTTTAAGTTTAAAACAATTTCAATGCGTTATAAACATTTCAAATTATGCTAATTTAAAATTTGCTTGCACGTTTACTCGTCAAAAATACACCGAAGTGAAGTTGCCATATTCAAATTTGTTTATCAAACCAAGTTATTACAGCACAAATCCCGCTTGATTGCTTCGTGATTTTCAACCAACCAGCGAGACTTTAGAATTCCTTTAAGTCTCATAAATCAAATGTTCATTCAGCATGGCAGCAAAATTGCAAAATTGAACAAGTATCATGAAAAAATTATCTAAATCGTTCACAGACTATTCTTTTCAGGTTTTCCCTTTTATAAACAAGTATACGAGTGCACATGCACGCATTCATACAATTCGGCTATTAAAACCGCTGCAGTGACAACTCAGCGTCAATCCCTTTTATCTGCACTAACTTCGTACCAGTTCACAAGCGTTTTCTTGTGACCGCTTCAACTTGGCCCATAAATAAAATCAATGACGTAAATTGGAATGCTCGCTTTCAGGTTGCTTGCCAACTATTGCAAGTACTTACAACGCCAACTCCAACAAAAATTTAACAAAATTCGTACGAACGTAGACGTGAATGGGCAAGTAAAGTTGGATACTCCCTAAGCACTTTATGGAAATTAAATTCAGGTGCGCCATACTTCAAGCAAATGTGTATGTGAAAGTTATACGAAAATGTGGTAAAATATCATAGAACAAAAATGCTGTGGGCATGTGCTGACGCGGCAAGTGCTTGCGCTTCGAGCGCTCCTCATTCGGGATTTCTCTTGTAACGAAGATCTTGGCAGTACTTTTTGCTTCATTAAAAATCAATTGCGCACAGAGAATGCAAATGATGAAAAATACAAGGATAACATCTAAAAAAAAACATATATAAAAGTTTTGCACAAAATAGTGAAAAGTAAATTTTAAAGACGCTCACATCTAAATTGGCTTACAGATTGTTAAAACACGTTCGTATGTCTGAATGTATGAATGCCAGTATGAATGTATGAACGGCTTGCTGGCTTTGTGAAATGCAACAGATGAAATGTTTTTTTTTCAAAAATGCACTTTCTTTTACTCATATATGTACATACCTGCACAGATATACAGACATACCACATAATTGATACTAAAGAATAAGTGTTTTTTCTATTTAACCTCTTATAAAGATTTCTTAGAATATTTAATAAAAATCAAAAGTAGTTAGTAATCAAAAAAAAATTAGTTCTTTGAAAAATCGTATGCAAAATTTACTTTATAATTTTTTTAAAAATGTTTTATTTTTTATGAATCAGCGTAATTCATTAAAAATTAATTTTAATTGAATGCAATAACTAAAAAAAAGTTTTGTTAAAGCTATAATCAGAAAGGTTTCGGAGAACATTTTGAAATACAGTAAACCTCCTACAACGCGGTGAATAGGTTCCTGAAAAACTACGCTTTATAGGAAATTGCGTTGTAGGAGACTCTAGCTCCATACAAAAATCAGAGTTTGGTTTCAAAGTAAAAAAATTTTCAATAAAATATTGGAATTTGTATAGTAAAAATATGTGCTTAATATAATTTTGTGTATTTATTTGTTCAGTCATAAGAACATTCACTCCATTTACTTAAACAAAAACAAAACAAAATTAACACCCCTATGCTGGAATCCGTCGTACGTTCGATTACGCTACGAATCGTAAAATCGGAATGCTCAAATCCGCTTTTCGTAATCGTAAATTCGAAATTCGTGGACTGTTTTCGCAATTCGTAATATCGGTATGCCAAAATCCGCCGGAGCTGTCAATTGCGGAATTTTTGTACGAACAGCCACTGGTGTCGGAGCGAAATAAATTTTAGAAAAATAAACGTTTATAAACCAAAAAATAAGGAAATATGCATGTATGTATGTATATACATGTGTACATTTGTATTTATGTACATATGTAATATAAACTATGCAATAAAAATTAGAATTATTACGTGTGTATATATTTGCGAAGATCACAAACAAATCGTACGCAGTATGTTTCTTGTATGAATGCTTCTTTGTTGAGGCGAAAACTTCTCACAAATCTTTAAACCATTAAACTTTAATATATCTGAGCATTAAATTCGACAATATTACACACTTCATAATTTAAGAAATTTGTACTTAGATCATCTCTTAAGAATGTACATATGTACATTCGATGCATATTTATGCAATTCTGCCTTTAATTAACGAAAACTTATCAAATGGCTTATAAATGTTGATATTAAACTTCATTCTTTACTTGCAATAATATCGGTACGTGTATATTTCTGCCAATATGCCTAATTACGAACTTCGAAATTCCTGTTTTTGGTTGGCAACGCGATTGATAGTTACGAACGGATTTCAGCATACCAAATTTCGAACTTTCGGAACGGAGCTACGAATTCGTAACTACGAACATTCGGATTACAGCATGGGGGTGTAAATAAAATAAAATTTCAATTCAACGTAAAATATTCAAGTTGAAAAATTTAATAAATTAAAGCCAAAATAGAACGATAATCTTATTTCGCAAATCTTTATAAATTTCTTGATAGGGAGCTAAATTGTTTTGAATATTTCGTTTAAATATTTCTGCTCTGACACTTAAAGGGTCGTTCTCCAAAATGTATTATTCCAACTGCTTTGTCATATTTAAAACTTTCTCGATATTTTTTAGTGAAAAGTTTTTATTTTCAACATCGGAAAGATCGTCAGAGCTATCTCCAACTGATTCTTCATTTGTCATTGCCACTAAATCTGCATCGTTTATTTCGTCATCCGCAATTAATTCTTGAATATCAGACATGGTTATTTCATCAAATCCATAACCTTCTACTGCATGCGCCAATCTCACTATGTTCCTATATTCATATTCTATTGGTGTAGAAACAGTGCCCTGAACGTCTATTTCCGGTAGTATTAGTGCTTTCCAGCAAGCTTTTAGTGTTGAAAGACGAATTTCTTTAAGTGACGCATCAACAATTTCAACGGAATTTAAAATTGTAAATTGTTTCCAGACTTCTTTAACCGTAATATTTGCTGACTCCATCTTCTCTAATATTACCTCAAAGGATTTCCGAATGTAGTAAGCTTTGAATGCTGCTATTATGTCCTAATCTAAAGGCTGTAATAGCGATGTAGTGTTGGGCGGTAAAAATTCGATTTGAACATTAGGATGACTTAAATCAGTCGAATGGGATGGCGCATTATCTAAAAGTAGTAAAACTTTAAATGCTAAGTTCTTTTTTTTTAGATAATTTTAATTAGCAATGATAAAAACCAATCATTAAATAAATTGGCAGTCATCCATGATTTTTTGTTGGCTCTCCAATACACTGGAAGGTTAGGTTGTTTTTGTTGCATTGTTTCATACATTTTGGATTTAATGATCGGTTAATAAACATTGGCTTGGTCATAGAATCACCAGACGCATTACTGCACAGCAATATTGTTATTCGATCTTTCGAAACTTTAAAGCCAGGAGCTCTTTTTTCATTTTTCGAAAAAAAAGTTCTCGAAGGCATTTTTTCCACCACAAGCTTGTCTCATCTGCGTTGAACACTTGTTCAGGTAAATAACCATTTTCTTTAATAATTTTTTCGAACTCTGCTGGATATTTTTCTGCTGCATCTGCGTCTGCGGATGCGCTTTCTCCCTGTATTTTTAAATTGTAAAGTGCATGTCTTTTTTTGAATTTTCCAAACCATCCATTACTAGCTACGAATTGATGATTGTCTGTATCGATTGGCGATTGTCCTGTTTTCTTTAAATAATTAAATATTTTTAGTGCTTTATGCTTAATTACATTCCCATCTAAGGGCAATCGTTTCTTTGTAATGTCTTCTATCCACACCATAAGCGATTGCTCCATTTTCTCCATTATCTGCGGTTTAGGACGAGCAGTTACTTTCGCAACTACAGAGATTCCAGATGCTACCGAACTTCTATTTTTTTCTTCGTTTTGTTTGATAGTTCTTATTGTTGACTCATTTGAGTTAAAATGTCTGGCAATATCACTTATCCTCTCTTGATTTGGAAGTCGATCCAAAATTTGTATTTTTAATTCAATGGATAAACATTTTCGTTTTAACGGCGTTTTTTTCATTCGGCATTTTTGTGGCTAAATTTCAAAATTTATTTGCATTTAAATAAAGTTACATACATATAAATAAGGTTTAAAAGAAATTTACTTATTCACCTTAAAATAATTTTATCAAAACTCTTTTACGAAAAAAACAACAACTGTTTCACAATTTTTTTATAATTTAACTGGAATTAGACTGAATATTTTTTCGCAATTTTTTACATGCTTTAGATTGATGCTTTTATTTGCAATGCCGACAAAAAACTAACAAAAAAATTATTACATCAAATGAAAGTAGCATAAATTTATAATTATATTTCGAATTTTATTCATCGCTCAGGATAAATTATCATATATCAAGTTATATTTTATTGATCATATGTAAAACTCATTTTCGTGTGTTAATTTATCGTTCTGAGATCATGCTTATTTTGTGAGTTGCTGTTTATTGATCAGAAATAATCACTATTTTATGATCGGAAATAACCAGTATTTTTTATAATTTTATTTTTTTTTTTTTATACAAAATAATGATTATTTTTTTAGTTTTATTTTTTTGATCAGAAATAAAAATCATTTCTTGAGCGTTATTTAAAAAAGTTAATTTTTGAATTTTATATTGTTTGGCAGATCGAAAATCTCAAAACCATACAGCGCTGTTCTAATAAGAGTTAGATTGTTAATTTTTTTTTTGCTATGACCTCATCCCTGGTTAAAATATTGTACATATGAATAACATATATGTACATTTCACCGTGCCAGCAAAGGCGAATAAAGTAATGTGGTAGTGACCTCATATATTTAATTTAAAAAACTTCCATGTACAGATTGTTTTTTTCACAGCAAATAAGAATTAAGCCAATAGACATTTGTTCCAGCAAAGTGAAAAATCAGTTGTCGTCTCGCTGAATTCGCCTTGATACTAGAAAAATATTTCATCATACAATCCACAATTTATGAAATTTTCACAAGTTGATTTAAAACAAAAAAAAACCATTTTATTTATTAGCCAACATAAAGGTTCCTTTTTAATATAAATATGTAAAACTTCTAAATGGGCAAAAGGTATTTTCGCAATGTGTAAAAATTTTAAAATTAAGGCGAGAAATTCTAGTACTATAAAGATTATTGTTAATTAAAGTTATTGCTAAAATAATTCAACAAGCGACAACTAACTTCTTTTATTTAAAACTCAAGAGAAATAAATTTTTTTTTTTCTGATTTTTCAAAACAATTCGTTTCGCAAATATCAATAAAAGTTCCAAAGCATTGACATAGAGTACAAAAAAATTGATATAAAGGAATTAATATGGTTTAAAAACTAAATTTATTGTTGTCTTTTTATGCTTACGACGCAAACGAATGTAGCAAATTTGATGTTATTTAATAATTTCTGAAGCTCTCACAATAAATAATGCAGGACACTAAAGGCAGTTAGATGAGCGCTTAAATCGTTTCACATCCGATCAGGTTACTCATACGCCCTGTGTGACAAATTCGAGTTTATTTACTGCCCGCTGCCTGTGCTCATAAATTTTATATAAAGTACATAATTTCAATTTGCTACAAAATTTCAAATCGGTATACACAGAAATCTCTGAATGACAGTGAATTGAATTAAATTTTGCAGTAGCGAAAAATCAGGTTTATTCATAGTTTTCACACGAAGCCAAAGATGGTATGATACGAAACTCTCGTTCCGAAAGTGCCACTAGGGCTTCTGTACTATCACTGAGATAGGCCAACGGAATAAATAAAACGAGGAATTTGATAGATAAAAATCACAAACATATAAGATTTACAAGACATCGTCTTATTATCCCAGAAATTTTTACAGGTTTAAAAATACTAATGCAATGCGTCTATATTTAATTATATATACTCTGTTCACAAATTAAAGCATAATCGCAGCTACAATAACAGATTTAGGCACTTTATTTTTCTTTTAATTAATTAACATAATTTTTCAAGTCAAATATGGTTCATTCTCAAAGAAAACATATAAACACCGATTTTAATAATAAAATAAAATTTTGAACTTTTGAGAGTGTGCAGTTTTTTGTCTCATTTCATTTTATTGCTAGAAAATGTAAGTTTTACGTGTCTACAAGTTATCACTGATTTTTGAGAATATTTTTATTGGCAGTTTCCACCACAAAACGCCAAACCGCGTTCATTTTTTTATATGGAAGGAATGGTTTTTGGTAATTCAAAATATCTTCGCCATTTTTTAACGGATTTGGATTTTATTTGGATTGGATTTTGGAAAATTTTAAAAATTTAAAGTAGAATGTTAGTCCTTTCCAAATATTTACGATATTTTTTTCATCCAACATCGACAATATTAAAGTTCTTTGCTTTAAACTGAATTTTTTCCATTTTTTGCATTTTTGCATTTTCAACGCAATTTTTCGTCAGCAAGTTGCATAAATAAATCACATATGTTCAGTTATTCTACGAGATAATTTATTGACAATTAAAATGAGCATTCATTTATCAAAATCTGTCTAAGTTACGAATTTTCTCCCAAAAACAATTTGAATGATCAATATGAACGAATATGAAAGAACAAATGAAACAATGAAGAAAATTTTACGTCTGATCAGTTACGATAAACATAAATGGAAAATTGTCTCCGACCTCAAAGTTCTGACAATTCTTCTTGGACTGCAAGGAGGCTACACAAAACATTCCTGCTATCTACATATGTGAATGTGACAGTCGTGCGAAAGATCATTACAAGTGTAGCAACTGGCCACCAAGAAAGTCTTTACAGATTGGAAAAAAAATGTTCTCAACATCCCATTAGTTAAAACAAACAATTAAATGTTGTCACCATTGCACCTGAAGTTGGGTTACATGCAGGATTTTGTGAAGAGACTTGACAAAGAAAATCATGTTTTTTACATTTGAAATTTAACTTATTTACTTAATTGGCGCATCAGCCGCCTAAGCGATTTTGGCCGAGGTCAACAAAGGACGCCAGCTGTCTTTATCTCTTGCTAACTGGCGTCAATTGGAAATCCCAAGCATAGCCAAGTCTCTGCTACCAACGCGTCAAAAACCTTCAGGGCTGGAGCTATTTCATCCATTCGAATGACGTGGCATAGCCAGCGGAGCCGCTGATTCTTAATCCGCTGCACTATGTCTACGTCCTTGTACAGCTTGTACAGCTCATCGTTCCATCGTACAGCCCATCGTTCCATCGTACGCGGTATTCGCTGTCGTAGAAACGCAAAGGGCCATAAATCTTTCGAAGAATCTTTCTCTCGAACACTCCAAGAGCCGTCTCATCTGATGTTATCATCGTCCATGCTTCTGCGCCATACAATGGGACGGGCATGATGAGAGACTTATAGAGTGCAATTGCCTACTCAGTCCGAAGTATCTCTTAAGTGACGCTAAAGTTAAAGAAGGTACAGATACGATTTTTGTATTCATAACAAAAGAACAATATTTACACTCAATTTAATGCTTTTATAAAAATTTGCTGGTATTTTTATTGGGCCATAAATTCGAAAAAGTTCACTACAAAAAAAACGGCGTGGTTCGTTTTCATTTATTTGTGCAAAGACTTTTTAGAAAACAAAAAGAGTGAGAACTACGTCACCATGGTACATGAATTTCTAGAGGCTGGGAAGTAATGGGAAGCAACATGTCTATCAAAGTTCATTTTTTGCATTCCCATCTGGGATTTTTTCCAGAAAATCGTGGTGAAGTCAGCGACAAACAGGGTGCAATATTCCACCAAGAAATATTAACAATTGAAAAGCCAAATCAGAATGCTCGCCAATTACTGCTGGTCGCTCTAACGTGAAACTGCCGACCTCTCTTACAAGTTAACATTTTTAACAAAAGTAGAAATTATAATGCTAATTTCATTAAATAAAGAGCATTAATTTTCTTAGTGGATTTTATAGTTTTAGATTTTTGCCATAATTCTCTACATATTTAGTTGTTTTCGAACCTTACGTATGTACGAGTATGTACAAATTGACTAAAAGATTACTATACAATTACGTAGTTACATGTTTACTTGTTTACAACTTCATGTTTATATGTAAATGCAAACAGCCTTCACCGATAAGATAGACAGATTGATAATTAAGTTTGACGGTATTTGGGATACTTGTTAGCAAAGAAAATAGTTGGTACTTTTACTGGCATCTGATAGTTAACATCGACAAAAAAGACGGAAATTTTGTTTTTGGGAGAAAATTCGTAATTTTGACAATTTTTATCAGATTTTGATAAATGAATGCTCATTTTAATCGTCAATAAAATGTCTCTTAGAATAACTGAACATATGTGATTTATTTATGCAACTTGTTGACAAAAAAATTCAGTTGAAAATGCAAAAATGCAAAACAAAAGAAAAAAAATTCAGATTGAAGCAAAAAAAATCAATACTATCGATGTTGGATGAAAAAAAAGCGTAAATTTTTGGAAAGAACTAACATTGTACTTTATCTTTTTGAAAATCATAAATCCGTTAAAAAATGGCGGAGGTATACATTTTTTAAATGACCAAAAACATGAAAATTCAGTTTTTGGGACACAAGTCAAAAAAAAAACTAGAAGCTTACAGTTTGTGTTGCTCAAATCGAACAAGCTACATATTTGTATGTCCCAAAAAATAATTTTTTTATCAAACTTTAATTTAATAATTTTAAATAATTGAAGAATAAATACGTTGTGCCTATATGCACTAATGCTATAATTTTTGAACTGAGTATACTCGTCTGTATACAGTTTATAGAAAACAAATTATTTCAACAGACAATTTATGTATAACCAGTTTTTTAATAAAACCATTTTTATATACATTATTATGGCACATTATCTAAAAAAAAATACAATATCTTCCTGTAAAACTAAAAATTATTTGCCTTGTTTTCTCTAACATATCATATTTTGCTCTTTAATTTGATATTTTAACACATGTTTTGCGAAAAGAAGGTACTCGCTATTTTATTCTAAACTATGTATTAAGAAACGCACTGCAGTGAACTGGTTATATTGTTAATTTACGCAAAGATTCGTTCCACATGCTTCTTGATGAAGACATCAGTAAAAATCCGGTAAAAATTTCCTGCAGATTTATTTTTGTAATAACCATCAACTTTACTTCTAATTTTTATGGGGACTTATTTTAAATGTAGCCATTTTAGTTAAGATATTATAATATTTTTTAAATCCCTTTGTGATAGTTATCAAAATTAAAACGAGAAAATATACATTGAAATGTGTTTCTCTATAATAAAAAATAAAATTCCACTCTATTGCGAAGTTCTTTAAAAAAGACACACACACACATACATATGTATAATTTATTAATTTTATTTTATTTTTCTTGCATTTTAAAATTTTTACCAATTGAATAACAATTCGATTTCATTTGAAAACCATCAACGTTAGCATTTAAATTTATTTTCTTTGTTGAATCAATTGGATTTTGGCTATAAATTTGAATTTGAATATTCAATGCACTCGCCCGTGAAATTAGTTGTCTGCATTGCATTTGGTTATTGGGAAATACAATTTGTTTTTGCACTCAATTGAAGTTTAAGTTTTCAAAGCGAATTCAAATAAGTAGTTTGCGTACGATTATTCCCCTAGAGCAGAAAGTATTTTAATTGGAGGTTGCATTGCGCTCTATGGCATTGGGAAGCATTTTACGAACTTTGGAGATAGTGTGCTGCCGTCAAACCTTATACTTTCCCATCATTTCGCTAAGTATGAGTTTTGAATATTGGGTATAGAATAAAAACTGGGTAATGATGTGAAAAGGCGAGAACTTAGTGCAGATATGCTGTATTTTGATATTTTTGTGTTATAATAATCGACAATTTTAATGAGCTCGAAGCCAGTTTGTAAAAGATTTTTATTTGGAAAAAACACAACAGTCCACTCAGTTTTTTATAACCTTAAATTTCCCAATGAGTTCCCTTTTAAAACTACATAAATTAAAATAGTGCTATTTTGATTGGAAACCCTCGAATATATTCGAGATAAAGGGAATACTTTTCGTCTTGACTCAAACCCAGTAAAAATTTCTTTCATGAAATGTATTTTAAAATATATTTTTTTCTGGTCAGAGAAGTATACTTAGCTTTATTTGTTTTTTTTTTAACAAACACAAAAAATATTTGATGTTTTTATATTTTTTGTATATGGAGTTGGGTATTTAAAAATTTGGAGTAATTAAATAAAATGTTCAACTATAAAATAATTATTCCATATTGAACAATGCAGAGTAACACCGTGTGACAGTACACTTAAAAAGAAATGTTAAATTGTGTAAAAGGGAACCTTAAAATTTCAAGAATACGTATAATTCAAAAAATGTATAAATTATCCAGTCTATTATGTAGTCTAACAAAAAACCGTATCTGATTAACAAAAAACATTTCATGGAACTAAAATTAACTGAACTTAAATTACTATTTAAGATTTTCTAAATCTATGCTTTATAATCATAAAATGTCAAATAAATTTTTCAACCTAGTTATAAGAAAACGTAAATTCATAATAAGAAAATATTGCACTTTCTCATTTTGCATTCACGCTTTCACACTACAAATATCTTTCTAATTATAACTTACGTTTTTTCAATACAATTACGCAACTAAGGTTTTCTTATTTTTAATTTACTTGTTCTTCTTATAAATATAATTAACGATTTCCCACTTGCGATTTTTGATTATCATTAACGTTTTCTCATTTTGAATTAACGCTTTCTCGTTAGACGTCAGAGAGATAAACTAAAAGCGCTCTGTAACTACATTATGTTCACAATTTATAGCACAAATACCATTTGAACAATTTATTTATCCTACAATTATTGAAAATAATTTTTCAGTTAAAAGATCGTTAATTCTCAAACAAACAGCATTAAAAACATATTTAAAATTTTTTTAATAAATGTAGAAAACGTTTATCAGAATTTCACAAAAAATTTCAAACTTTTTAAAAAAAAATTTTGAATTTGCAGAAATGTAGCTCGTTCAATTTTAGAAGAGCATAGCATTTTTTTCAGTATGCAGTTTTTTGGCTAATTCAATTTTAGTGTGAGAAAGTGCAAATTTCTTGTGGCTACAAATCACTAATGATATTTGAAATTTTTTTTTTCTTCCATATAAAAAAAAACCGAAGTTTTGCATTGTATCGAAAAAATTGGCAGTAAAAAAATTTTCAAAAATCAGTGATAACTTATAGACATTTGACACTTGTGGTTTCTTAAACTAAAATTGAATTAGCCAAAAAAAAACAGCATATTTACTCTAAAAATTCTACAAATTTTTTTATAAGATTAAAAATTTTGATGAAGTTATCATATTTTACTAGAATAACTGCATACTAAAAAAAATTTTTAAAAATGTTAAAAGATTCAAATATTTGATGAAGTTTTTTTAAATCATTCTACATTTTATAAAAAATTTAAAAAATTTGTGGTTATGCTTTTTTTTAAAATTAACCATATTTTACTAGAAAAATAATTTTAAACAATTGGACGAAATATAAGGTGCCCAAATCTGTCAATATGTGGTAGTGCTATATTTATATATATATATTGGACCCAGTGTTCAATTCATATAAAGACCTTTTGAAATTTTTTAGTTCTTGTCGCACGGTGCTACTAATCATACTAAATTACAAATAATGTACCCAATGCATTTCTGATTTCAATGACAAATTTCTTTCTACCCGAATATGACCTTCGTTCTTTCAACCGCCATTGCTGCGAAATTTGGGCGCACTGTTGGCTGCTTTGACAGTTGTTTATAAACAAAAAAACTTTAAGTTCGAGTTGAAGGCACAGCGTGAAGGCAATATAAGTGTTAAATTCTCAAGGAGGGACACATTTTTTTTATTTTGAGCCTTGTATATTTAAATTCTTCATATTTATAACTCGTTCATATAGTACTAAATGTATGTGGATTTGAATGTTAATATTTTTATTGACGTTGGAAAAACTCGCGCTCATACTATCTGCCATTAAATAAATAGAACTTTCGTAAATACTAATAAGTAGTAACTCCTTAAGATATTAAACAAAAAATATAAATATTTTTTTAAATTTATTTTCCTTAACATTAACTCACCTATGACATTTAGGCGGTAAGCCATTGAAATTTTCGGTTCCGTGTTCACTTGGCATTCGTAGATGCCAGCATCACGTGGCTGAGCGTACTTCACCTGCAGCGTCCAATCTTTGAAATCAGCAGTGCGTACTACCTGTGAATACAAAAACGAAAAAGTTCGTATACAAGTATACTTAGCTAGTATTTAAATAATAATACAAAGTTTGTATGCAATAGGGATGCCAATTTTTTGCTTTTTATTGATCCCGGAATCGTCCCGAAATTCAGGAAGTTTGGTTGGTATTTTCAACTAACAAACAAAAAACTAAACGTATAAATTAATAAACATCCAACGTAATTTATACTTCAAGTCCAAATATACATATTTGTTAAACAGCGTATCCATATACAGTAAAATTAAATCAAATATTCATATATGCTACAGTGTACTTAGTAAAAAAAAATATAACAAAAAGTAAAAAATTAAATACATCATCCATTTCTTTAATATTTAATAATTAAATACATCATTATTTCTTCTTTTGTTAAAAATGCGATCTTAAAGAAATTTAAGAATTAAGTGTGTTTTTCTACAACCTGGACATAAATTTATTGCATATAAAACCTGCAGTTTAGAAGCAACGCTTCGCCTCAATACTTGTTAATTGGGTTATCAAAAACACTTAATGTTTTCTGTAGAATATATCCTGTATCGGCAAATTAAAGTTTATTTTACCAAACATTCTGATAAATTGTATGCCTTTCAACTTCTTCTTTGAAACTTATGCGGCGTTCAGACAGAATTTCATTGTGTGAATTAGTCAATTTTGTCCACGTAAAATACACGAAAACCATTTGCTAATTGCGTCAACTAAGGTTCTGTCTGTACGCCGCTAGACTGCCTTATTCACCTCAACAACCTCGTCCTTAGTGTTATTCATTTCGATTTCAGTGTAAAGCTTATTTTCTACTCAAGGAGAATACTCTCCAGCTCCTTTATAATAGCATTGTTATAAAAAAAAAAAACAAAAGTGAATATTAATTAAAACGTTGGCTGCCAAAGCCTTTTTAAAATTTTGATCGTTCAGTAGCAATGTCATTTAACAATTTTGGTCACCTGAGGCCAACAACTTATTTTTGTTCTTTTTTGTTTCTTAGTGCCTAAAAATAAGTTTTGACTACTCGCGACTTTATTTTGGTCCCTAGTTTTGCAGTTATAACGGTTTTTTGGCCTGGGAGAACCTAAAACATGTTGTGGTGCCACGTCGCACGAAAATGTGCAACAGTAATTTTTTGTGGATAACTATTATACTAGTTATGAACTTGCTACATCAAAATACCGACCTTGTTGGAACATTACGGGCCAACAAAAATAATTGTCCGGCAGAAGTTATGAAAGCTAATCTGAAAAGAGGCGAGATGGTAGCCCGTGAGGAGGGAAATGGAGTGGTTCTGTTAAAGTGGAAGGACACCAGAGATGTTAGGATTCTTTCGATGAAACACCCTCTTTAATGGTAGCCACGTCGAGACATCCAAATGTAGACAGTAGAGAACCATCCACCAGTACCAACAACCCACCATCCAGCAGGAAGCGAAGGTAACGAGCTATTGAAAAACCTCTTGCTGTTATTGATTACAATAAAGCCAAATTAGGTGTTGATATATCCGATCAAATGACCTCCTACGCCACCACTCTCAGAAGAGGTGTTAAGTGGTACCGCAAAGTGGCTTTTGCACTGTTACTCGGAATGTCTGTCGTAAATGCCTTTATAATATATAAAAAGGCTAAAAACAAACAAATTTCAATAACCAAGTTTCGGCAAAAGATTTTAAATGCTTTGTTGGATTTCATGTCTCCAGAACCCATACCAAAAGGAAAACATTTTATAGAAAAAAGAAAGGAAAAACAATAAGGCGTGCTTGCGTATTATGTTATGCCTTTTCAAAAAAATTTACTTATAGGGTAACAGCCAGAAAGAGCTTAAAAAGGACCACCACCTCCTGCCCAATATGCTCTAATAAACCACAGCTATGTGTAGATTGTTTTCCTAAATATTCCCACCAGAAAAATTAATTTTGATAAATTTACATTTTAGTTGCATTATTTTTGCACTGATCTCCATTAACAAATTGAATTTTTAATTTTAAGTTTATTGTTTTTCTACTGATCTCCATTTGAATTTACATACATATATATTTATATTTTTTTTTTTGCTCATAAATGTTATTGATTTTTAAAAGAATGAATAAAAAGACAAATTTACCATTAAAAATACACAGCGGCCATGGGAAATACACCAAAATGTTCATCGCAGGCCATAGAATTCAAATTCCATGTAAAATTCCATATTAAAATGTATGAAAATGTGTGACGTGGCCTCAGGGTAACATTTAGGTGTAGCACGAAAATGTGCGACGTGGCTTCAGGGTAACATTTAGGTGTCGCATGAAAACGTGCGACGTGGCAGCTAACGTGTTAAGAAGTGTATACTCAACTGACAACATTTTTCTCCGTTGTTTGAATCTTGGAACGATTTTATTAAAAAAGTTGAAAATATTGCTTTGCTTTGCCGTTGAAAAGGAGATATTTGTGATAAAAAATTTTAAAATTTCTATGGTTGTTAAATTAATTATTTTCAGCAATCCCGGAATATTCAGAAGTTAAAAAAGACCGGTGTCCCGGATGTACCGGGATGCCAGGATCACGGGTTTGACATTCTTAGTATCGAAAGACTGCCTTAATTAAACAATACCTACGTGTTACGAGCATTTTCGTGGTCATGTATGATAAATTGAAACAACCTCGCAACAAGAGCTTTGAATCGCAATAAGATGCAAAATTTGGAAAATTTGGAAAATAGTACCTGCCAATTTTGTAATTGCAGCCATACTAGAGTGTGCTCAGCGTTACTTAGCATGTACTAAGTGCCAATGAAAGTTGTCTTTCATCAAAAGTTGTTCAAATGAATTTGCAAGTTTATTTGAATATATACCTTTTCATTGTTATTACTTTTGTATGCAATTACATACAGGTGCATATACATAAATGCACATATCTGTATGTACACGAATTGTTGTGTCATATAAACAAATTTTGCATGTTTACGGAAATACTTAGTTAGTGAACGCTTTTAAATTAAATTCAATGCATGTATGCAACTGTTAGAAAACTTATCAAAGCTATGTATGAAGTACTCGTATTAGTGAGTGAAAAGTTTCGAATGTATGTACATATGTACTACATAAATACATACATACATTAGTTTAGCTTGATGATAAACACTTTTAACTTTAAGCGGCTTTGCAAACATACGCATGTACAAATGTATGTAAAGTTCATTTAATTAAAAGTATTCAAAAATATATGAGCAAATGAAATGTTCATTTAAAACATTAAATAGCTTTAAAATACATACAAAATATGTTAAATAAATAATCTGTGCGCTAACCTCTACTAAATAAATAAATAAACATAGCTACTTTATGACATGACGGCAGCGACGCGGTGGGGGGTTTTCGGTTTGGGTGCCCACGTAAAGAAATTTAAATGCTGTTCTCATTTGTCTCTTGGATGGTTATTATTAGGCTTGAATTTAGACGCCCCTATCGCATATTTTGGTAAACTTGAATATAATATGTCACAACGGAAACGAATTAAAGTTCTTTTCCAACTTTGAGGTGAAGCCATTTTGGCTTAATCATCTTAGCAAAAACCAGTGCTCGTTCTCATTTTTTTGGCTTAACAAATTTCCGATAAGTACCAGCAGCGAGTAAAAAAAATGTTGTATTCGGCAATGCCGAAGGCTTCATACCTTTAATGAATGGAATAATTGTATCGGTGCCATATGTTATATTTAATCGATATTCATGATTTCGATTGCTATAATAGTCCCAATAATAACACTATGTAACAAAGTAAACATTTTTTTTTCACTGGGTTCATAGTATGTATGTAATTGAAATAAATTTGTTCTATCACGTCAAGTTTAGTAGTGAAACGCATTTATTGATTTTACTTAAAATTATATGAAGCGGTGACATAAATTGTTATTTACGTTAAAAAAAAATATTGACTTTCCTCTTGTAGTCAGTAGTGACAATTTCCCTCTGGAGGCTCCAATAATAGTCTGCAAGCGTGGCTGGCTTCCATCTACTCTGATAACGCTTCTCTAATCCATCTTCTTTTGAATAAAAAGTAGCTAAGGTAAAGTGACGTTTTCAAAAAGCTTTTATTTTAACTCCAGTTTGCAATAGATTCCATTGTTTTAATCTCAAAACTAATATTTCACATTTTTATTTGGTCAAATCTAAATCTCTTTAACAAGGTCATTTAGTTCTAATTTTTTCATCTATAAATACCTCTTCGCTATTAGAAGGGCCTACTTCATCTTCTTCTTCTATAGGAATCGATAAACTTGACGTAATACAAAATCTTTTCGGTACTGGAATGTTTGGAGAATGGTAGTCGTCTACGTGATTTTTGGGTTCACGCCACAGCATTGGTGCACCAAAAGCCATCTGTTTAATATTACCCCTTGTACCAACCTATCAAATATTTATATAATTATAAACAAGACACTTTCATCACCCACGATTTGTATTGATTTCTAATGGCAATTTTAAAATAAGCTTCATAACATTTTTCAAACAAAGGTAAAATTATCTTTTTTCCCTTTAAGGAGTAAATTGAACACAAACGTAACCAAATAAGCTAGGAGAATTAACAAAAACACGCAAACGGACATGGCTAAATCGACTTAGCTCATCATCCTCATCATTTCGGTATAGATTTTGATGGGTTTATCGGAGCAAATTAATATACCATTTCTATGAAAGGTATAAATAGGTAAATACTCGTAAATAACATTAAAAAAAATGAGCAAAAAATTAACATATTTTCGATTACCCATCGATATTTTAGAAGTATCACAAAAAATGTGTCGCTCTGGAACCTGTTCTCAGCACACAATATTTAGTCGGAATTAGTGTGCTTCCAATTTCACAAATTTCATCCCCTGTCACACATGTCGGTTATCGTTGTGGCAATTCACAACCAGCTGTTGTTGAAATTTCCCTTTCGGGTTCAGCTATGTATGCTTTTTCTAAGAAGTCATCAGCAAAACACTTAAAAGTACGCATATTTCTTTTGAATAACCAATACAGAAATGTCATAAATGACTTCTACACACATCAAAAAATATTTTAAAAATTATTGCAATCGAAAATAATTAAACATTCACACACTTTTTGTCATTTACTTTTCATTTCACATACAATCAAGCATTCGAATTCAATTCAGAAAAATGTATGTGAATGTGGAATTGGGAACACCAAACATGTGATTTCAAACCGAATTCACAGGGAAATTTGTGAATGTGAAACTGGGAGCAAATTAAATTAAATTAGTTTACCGACTATTTTAACCGGTTAGTGGTACGGGATTAGAAGTTTTTTTTAGCGACTACTCCGGATTAAATACTCTATAAAAGTGTCCATAAAAAAATAAAAACAAAAATTTAATTTTTATGAAAATCTCAAATTGTAAAAAACTAAAAATGTGATTATCTCGAAATATATCAATAATAGCGATTCGGTACATTTGACGTTTTCTGAAAAAAATTGGATTTACTATAACTTTGTTGCTTAACATTTTTCTGTATGTTCAGCCATTGATGAAATAATAACAAAAGAACAAGAAATTCAAGAAAAAAATGTATTTAAGTTGCCTGTGCTGTCTCACTCTTTCTGGTTACATAATACACTTTACAGCAATATGCACTTTAAAGTAAATATTTAAATGAGGCAGTACATATTTATGTAATTATCCTCGGCTCCTACTTGTTTTCTTAATTGAATATCACTGGGATTACATTCCAAAATAATTTGAAACGCCTTGGGAATTCCTCTAAATGATTTTTCGAATTAATGATACAATATTTTAAATTGATCCCATATAAGATTTCGGTTACCATACTATCTGCTTTTGAGCTTAAGCAATATTCAAAACTCTTCTAATATGGAGAGCGGCCAACGATTAGTACAAAAAAATACGCCTGAACGGTTGGTCGAATAGTCGACAATATTCCGACTATTCCAATACCGCTCACATCTTTTCGTTATTCAAGAAAATGCGATCAGTTGCTGGTTCAATTTTATGAGATAGCGTTGGTTCGATTCCCATGGAACTCTTGAAGAAATAAGTCTAATGAGAAGATGCGGTGATCTTCAAAAAGCTTACAAAAGCTTTAACTTTTTCCCATTCTAAACTGACCTTTAGCTTAAAATAATAAATTAAATTGTATTTGATAATACTTGTGCCTAATTAAATAACAATAGCGCTGTTCACAATGTATTTTATATTGGTGATATTTTTGATAAATTTTGTAAATTAACATAATAACAAAACGCATTGAATTCCAAATACTCAATTTATCAGATATACGATAGCCAAAACTAATTGTATCGTAAAAAAAATGCCTTGTAATGTAAGTTTAGATATATTCATTATGGTCGCTCAGGAGTATTATAAATATTTATCAGAAATACATCACATTAAGCAAATATTTTCTTTTATATGCATTTCAATTTAACAATATTTAAATTTAAAACAATAATAATTCCGCTTATGCAATTAGACAAATATGAGTTTAGGAATAACAAACATTCTTTACACAAATTATAGCACAAACACATATAGACCCTTTTGGACAATTTATTTATCCTACAATTGTTTAAAGTTATTTTTCAATTAAAATATTCTTAATTCTCTAACAAATATCATTAAATTTGCTCTTAATTTTAAAATTTTTTAAAACATGTAGAAAGCATTTATCAAAATTTTGAGCTTTTAGCAATTTTTGCCGATTTTGCGTTGCATAGATGAAAGTGGCAGTAAAAAAAAATGTCAAAAATCAATTATAACTTGTAGACACTTGGAACTTACACTTTTTCACACTAAAAATTTAATGAGCCAAGAAACTGCATAGTTAAAAAAAAAAACCCAACATTGTTTTTTAAAAAGGTCAAGATTTTCATGAAATTTTTTAAAATCATTGTACAGTTTGTAATTTGTTTTAAAAATGTATCTTTATGGTTTGTCTTATAGAAAGTAATGAACTTCAAAAATAAATTTAATTACACAGAAAAAAAATTAAGTATCTGCCCAAATCTGTCAATATGTTGTTGTGCTTTAATTTGTGAACAGAGTATACAATAGAAGTATACGATTATGATAGTAAAATGTCGCTAGTAAGGAAAAAAAAGGTAAAATTGTAGCATACAATGTTTGTGTTGGAAATAAACTCGGCAAACAAAAGACTTAATACAAAATTTTGTTATAAATCACATAAAAATTATCAGCTTGTCAGCAAGTTGTTAACGAAATTGTTAGATTTTTACGTTATGTACCATAAACCCCCACTAAAGAAAATGTCCCTCTGCGCCCCTGTTATATATTTATATCTACACATTCGATGTAAAATCTATTTTTAGAAATCCACTTATATTTGAATAAATTAAGTAAATTATGTTAGTGAAATTATTGTAGTCAAATTTAAATAAAAAAATATAATAAAAAATAATAGCACATAAATGTGATTTATTAATTAATTAAAATTCCAAAATATATATTCACACATACATATTCGCATATGTGTATGAAATTATGCATTTTTATTTACGTTCAAATTATCGAATATCTGTTTTATGTAAAATATTCACATATAAATACATAAGCTCTTCCTATTTTTTTATTTTTTTATTATATTTATATTTGTAAGTATGAGCTTTATTAAATAAATTAATAAATGCATTTAAGTAAATGCTGACAGAATTAATGGAAACTTAAAACATATGTGCTTACTGATTAATAGACACGATTAAAATAATAAAATTTAAATTAACATTAATTATTATAGAATAGTTTTTTTCTTGCTATTAATAAACTCTAAGCAGGCATTGCATAACACGATTAAATAACTTCTCACAAAAACCATCTGCCGTTTACCGCGAATCAGTACGTAAAGCAGAGAATGTGAGATGGAAAACGTATGGAATTGAATAGAGTATTGTTGTTATGGATTGCTAGCGAGTTTAAGTAAATGTTCATTGCGAATTTTTTTAAATTCAATTTCCAACATATTCTTATTGGTGTAACAATTGTGAACAACGTACGCTCACAATTTAATTATTATTCCAGTCTTATCGTCTGAAGATGTTGTGTTACCTAAGAGCTCTATAAAAATCATCAAAGGATGGGCCTGATTTGATTCCAAAATGTTGCGTTAAAATGTTCTGCAAAATTATTCCTCATGAAATTTTACAATATGTGTCCAAATTAAATATTTCGCTCCGAAAACAAATTTTAACCTTTTTCCGCAAAAACACTCAGTAGAAATTTTCAAACTTTGTATGGCCTCAAATAATAAACTCGTCCTGAGCATGCAAAAAGATTTGGAGACTTTAGTTAAACCTTTCGGAACATCTGTTTTGTTTTTGACTTTAAACACCAGTATTACACGTTTTCTTTACCATTAATGGTAAGAAAATGTGTAATTAAAAAAAATGTTTATATCTTTTGCAAAAGTAGTTTTTGGGCACCATGCTTTATAGTATAAAATGCACATAAAGTAAAAATATAAAACTCAAATTTGAATATGTAGAGAAATTTTTAAAAATGTAGTTATCAGAAATATCGACCAAATTTTTTTTTCAAATATTTATATTCTAGCAAGGTAATACAATATACTGGGGTATAAAAATTAACCATTCAGTAAATTTTGTAACCATTTTGTATTCTACGCTTATTGTAATCAGGTAAATTTTGTAACCTGCGAAAGAGGAAGTAATAAAAAACAGCTGTTTAGTTTTGTTTTGTTAATTTAATAAAAAACCGAAAGCGAAAATGTACCTTCAATATTAACTTATAGAAATGCTTTAAGATAAAGAAAATGTTTAGGAAGACACGTGTAAAATGTTTGCGAGAAACTAATTAGTTAAAAAGGAAGAAAATATTGCTATTCACATTTTTACATTTTATGAAAAACTTGTTTGCTTTCATTGATTTATGGATGTTTCTTATATTTTTGTATGTCAAATTTGATACCTCTCATTAATCAAAATATGAGATGTTGTCACTAGTTGGAAAAACTTTATAAACTTCGCTCTAGAATACCAAATTCAATTTCGGGTGTTATAGATAAGTAACAAAATTTACTTTACCAGTAACAATGAGAATATGGCTAAAAGTAAACAAATAACCAAATTTTTGTAATAAAACGTACAAATATATGAAGTGATATTTTATATAAAATATGAAACTCGAGAGGAATGCTCGCTTTCTGAACGTTAAAAATTTACAGCGTACCACTAATTAAAATATTCTTATTCTTCTCCAAATTCTATAAATTTATACAAAAACACTTCAAAGAAAAATACCAAAATATAAAATAATTTTTTTTAATCAAAATCAGGTAATGAATTGAATAGCGACTATGTCATATCGAGCCCTAACCGCGAAAATAACGTAAGCGACATTTTTTCCAAAATTAACTTTTTGATGCAGAACTGTTCTAAAACTGATAATACGTCATCTCGCTAAATACTGTTTCGCTAATCGTTATAGTTATGGAGATGTACGACTTTACATTTTATCGTAAGCGACATTCACTCTTAAAAAAAAAAAAAATATTTAAAAAAAACATTCTCCTGTAAAATTTGGTTTTTGTCGCTTACGCTAAAATGGCGGTAAAGGCTCGATATAACAGATAAGAACCAAATGAGTTAATGGGACTAGGTCTTTCATCCGGAATTGGTATCATTTCGCCCCCAGACAACGTGCTTGCAATTGTTGCACAATGTTAGAATTTTCCGTTATTGCTTGGCAATATAACTATTTATTTTAAATATCATCAGACTTCTTTTTTCTTGGCTTCTGCGGAAGTCGAACCCGCAACAACATGCGAAATACTTAAGCCGGCAACTAAACGCATTCAGCTAAACTTATTTATTTATTTATTTAAGTCTATAAAATACATTTCTTACAGACTATGATGAACATAAATTTAGAACTTAAAACTAATGATCTTAAGAACATTTACAACGATAATTTGGAATTCGAAATATTAATATGCATACATATAAGAGATTAAGAAATTATATTACAAAATGGAATTCAAAATGTTCAAAAATTCATTTTTCGAGACTGAAAAGTCAAGGAAGACAGTATTTGAGATCTTGTTAATTTCATTGATAGCGCGGGCTATAGGAGCAATCAGTTTTAAGATTTTCTTCATAGGAAGGCAAAACAAAGCGTAAAGAGCGGTTAGGAACATTGAAGTTAATCCGTTCCAAAAGAGATGGACAATCCACTTCACCACTGATAACTCCGAAAATAAAACTCAGGAAGAGCAGAACTCGCCTACTTTCTAAAGACTTTAAGTTTTTTAAAAGTAAACGTGAACTATATGAAGGCAACAGCTCAGAAAAGTTTAAAGAACGTAATGCGAATTTAAGGAATACTTTTTGCACCCGTTCAATGCTATTTATGGCTGAACTATGATGCGGCCTCCAAATAATAGCTCCGTATTCCAAGTTCTTAATTTTCCGCCAATAGAATTTCATGAAAAGATTATTTATTTAATTTTTTTTCATCATTTTGTGAGCTAAATTAAAGTAATGTAAAATAAACGAAATTAATTTCCATAAACGCCCTGGTTAATTTCGAGGTATATACCATAAAGGAGCAAATTTTTCACTACTCGCCAAAACATTACTCATACGCTCCGACTAGTGTACATATACATACATATGTGCTGACTATAGATAGTATGTTTTGGTAATGAACAGTTTAAAATATATAAATACCTAAATTTACAAATTTCTTCTCAGACATATTCTGAATATTTTTTTCTTTATATTGAATTTTTTTCAATTATTATGATTTCGAAATATTTTTACTGAGTTTCTACCATTTGATTAAATTTTTATATACCCACATAGAGAAATTTTAATAGCACACTCATGGGTAAAAGGTTAACATCAGGGTTATCGATTTTCATAATCGCCGCCAGCTCACAATTCAAAGTGATTTCAAAGTGTTTTCGTTGTCGGTCCGAATATAGTGTTAGACTCAAATCAAATTTTCGAACACTTTAACACAAATTTGATTTAAAATTTTCATAAATTAAATTTCCTTTGTTCCTTTATATGTGGAATAGAAATTCCAATTGGAATAAGAATTGATATGAAATTAACGGATTTACAAAGAACCGAAAACACAAACATTTTTTCTTTCACAGCTAAATAAAAAAACGCTTCCCAGAAATGTAGAATTGTAAGCAGTGTTACCGTTTGAATCCATTCGGATCAAAATTGATAAAATTTTTAAGATATTTTGGGAAAGTGATTTTTTTTCCAGCTAATATAACTTTTGATACATTTTAAGGTATAACAAAGCAACCATATTTTGTGTGAAGTTTTTTCGTTTGAAAACTTTTTACGTTCCTGTGGTAAATTGTGAACATAAAACTGCAGTTGCAGTTCACGGAATATAAATTAATTGGCAACTCTGCTTACGTTTTTAAAAGCCGAGTAATTCCGTCAACGGCAGACATTTTGTGCTTATTTTTTTTTTGACGCTGTGACGAAACGACTTTTCCTGTGGTAAAAATTTTCAAAAAAATCTAAGAGCACTGACCTTCTAACTACCACTTCGATAGTGATAATGAAGCTGATTTATTTTTTCGCGAAAATATTTTTAGTGAAAAAAAAATTATGTTCTCACTACCACTATTTTTTTTTATGGCAGTACTGAAGCTGGCAAAATTTCCGCTTAGTTAATATTAGTGCCTTAGAAACTAATCCCACTAAATCTTGAAAAAGTGGAAAATAGCTTTGTACATTTCCACTAAATAATACAATTTTCTTATATGAATAAAAAAAATATTATATCTTGACTATGTATTTATCATATACCAAAGGTCAGAACTGCAAGTTGTGTAGTTAATTTGCTTTTAATTCTTAATTTCAAAAAGATAAGACCTCCATTTTTTGATATTGTCGCTTATTTGTTAGTTAAAAATACAAACATAATTTTTATACATAGCTATGTACATATATCTCTTGCGATAGCATTCGTTTTTTTTCGTTCATTCTAAGGAAAAATATTGTTTTTTTTATATACATTCTTAGCTTTATTTTGAGTTGATACTGTGATACTTAAAAAAAAGAAGGCGATATAATTGATCCTTCTTACCATTTCTTTCTGATACATTTTTTCGAGACGTTGCGGCAACACTGATTGTAAGTTAATATCTAATAAAAAGCAGCATTCAATATCGTCTTCAAGAAAAATTGTGTTTTTTCTTGTTCTATTTTAAGTGCCAACTTTTCAGGCTATGTTGAATTGCTTTATTTTCTATTTTAGCGTAAAATTGTTCACGTGTGACTAAAGCTTAAATTTTACTTAATTGAAATTGTAATATATTTGAAAAATCATTAAATGTCATAAAATTCTAAGTAAAATTGCACTTGCCTGAAACCTCTCATCGGACGTATATGTTAAAATGCCTGCGGTTAGAATATGTAAGTCACGTTTTCGAATCCACGAAACCTGCAATTAATTAAAAAAAAATTAAAATTAATTAAAGCTCAAAAATATTTAAAATAAATAGTTATATGGCCAAACAATAACAAATAAAATGTATAAAAGGAAGAGCCAGCCTTATAAAAACAAATTCTAACAAAATAGAAATTGTACAAACAACAACTACACAGTCAAGTAGAAATAGCGGCAGTACAGCGGCACTTGACTGAAGTAAGTTGTGAAGGGAAAAGCAGGAAAAATAACAACAGCTCACACAGCGTAAGCTTAGCTCAATGCGTTTAGCTGCCGGTTTAAGTATTGCGCATGTTGTTGCGGGTTCGACTCCCGCAGAAGCCAAGAAGAAAGAAGTCTGATGAGGAAATGTGGTGATTTCCGAAATAGTACTATAACTTCTACCGCTTTGAGTTATGTTGTTTTTTTCCTAATAATTTCCCAATAAACCAATCGGCCTTAAAGCTCAAAAATATTTAAAAAAAAAAAATATTTTCACAAATTAATGGCTGCAAATATATAAGAGCATAACATACATACATATATCATATAATAGTGACTGACGAGAAACTGAAGTTTCATATTTTTTTTTTATTTTTTAAACTTTGATAACTTATGAACTTACGGTAGTTATTAATACACTTCAAGTAAATTTAATTTTGCTTAAAATTAACATTTTCTGAGTGAAATTAAATAAAAATTGACAGAGTTTTGTGAATCTTGAAATGTTTTGCATTGGTTGAAGCCGTTTGAAAAGTTTAAACGAAAAACATACATCCAATTTGTTTGTTATTTTTTATAACCTTTCGCTACCTTCAGCCACCAATGCTATGCAATAGAACAGGATTCGCTATTAAAAAATTGATGAACAACGTGATTGAAGCAAAGAAACTATGTAGACAGTAGGAAAATGAAAGGAGAAAGATATGTTTGATTCGAAGAATGCTTTTGATTGAAACTTAATAGGTATTTATAGTTTATTCTCAAGCATTAAGAGATCTAAATAAATAAATTCATTAAACATAATTTTATCAATTTCAATGGATTCGTTATCGTATTAAAATTATTTTATTTGAATTCACTTTTATTTAAAGAAAGTTTCGTTTGAATGAATCCGGTCTCGCTGAAGTGACTGACATACGAGCACTTACATACGAGTATGTACAACAAACCATGTAAAAAGCAATTTAAGACATATGAAAATAGACGATTAAGCTTAATTTTATAAAAAAAATATGTATGAAATAAAAGTAGATTATCCCAATTTCCACAAAATTGATAATTGTAAATGAAACTAAAAAATGCATTCCAAAGAACTACTTCACAAACGACAAAATAAAATTAACTTCCACAAAGTCATACAAAAGTCTTCCAAATATATAAAAAAAAGATAAGAAAATAAAGCAGCTACTTTCTTCTCAATCAACATCGATAGAATTTTAAAGCTTCGAGGAACGTTTGTAGGTTTTAAGTGAATTGAAATTAGCTTTGCATTACTCTCAAATGAAGTCATAAAATATCAACCAGTGAAAAACCAACAAATTATACAAATATTTAAATCAATGCGAAATTTGTCAAAAGGGAAAAATGCTTTAAGAGTAAATATTAAAAATTGCAATGATGTGGAGGAAAATTAACACTTTTAAAATAATCAACAACAACAAAACGTTGTTAGGCGTACACTTTTACGGGTGCATAATCTTCTTTTCTTAGTGGGGTGTGTACTAGACTGCATCAGCCGGCAAAGGAAAAAAAGTTGTAAATAAAAGTTTTTTTTTTAATTCTTCTAAAAATTTGCTGAAATAGTATTTTCTCATATTTATATATTTTTGAAATGCTAAGTGCCTTTGTGATAGAAGTTACTGTTATTTGCACGGTGTCCATTAATTCCGGATCCAAATTTTGTAACTTACTTTAAAATCTATCTAAGTGAGCTTGGTCTTTTATTTCTTTTATATTGTGAGTATCAAAATTTTGCTATTCGTGTTATAGTTGCTGAGTGCGATGCCTTTTTAAAAGGCAGAAGACCGTGCGTAATATTCAAAGAGATGAAAAAAGCGGTGTTCAAGCGTGAGAGACTTCTACGCACCAGCAAAAATATAAAAATTGTGAGAGAGCAAATACGAAGAAAAAGGTGCTGGTCGGTTAGAAAAATTGCTGCAAAATTAAATGTGAGCAACTCTTCAACACATTTGATATTAAAAAATGAATATGGCCTAAAACCATATAAGAAACAAAAAATTCGAGGCGTTTCATCATCAAAAAAAGAGCCAAAAGAGCATTCTCTACAACACCTGGTGTTGCTCTTAACGCATTGCTGCACTTACCGTCACTTTTTATATTCATACGTGGGGAGGCCTTAAAGGTCACCTGCAGACTTAAAAGAAACGGATATTGGCATAAAACGGAGTGGGGCGAGGCGGAAATTGCTGGCGGCAGGGATATAGACACTTGCCACCGTTTCCTTTGCTGATGAGACTTTATAACGTTGAGTTCCCTGTGGCTGAATGCTGGTTTAATGCCAATACTGAGCCCGGTCTTACACGTTGTCGAATCTTTACTGATGGCTCCAAACCTGACTCTGGGTCAGGATCTGGAGTTCTTATAAAAGATAATGAGGATAAGCTTCATAGGTGGAGGGGGAAGAGTATACGTGTCTGCAGTGACAGCCAAGCTGCACTCAAAGCATTGGCCCGCCCTCTAACTACTCCCCAACTAGTTCGGCAATGCAAGTCTCGACTAAACTATGTTGTGAAACATAATGAACTTGCTTTACTCTGGGTGCCTGGTCACTCCGGAGTACCTGGTATTGAGACATCTGACCATTTGGCCAGAATTGGCTCGGATCAGGTGTTCCTTGGCCAGCAGCCAGCTATAGCACTTCCACCTTCGGCCATCGATGCCACCATCAGAAACTGGGTGAGAGGTTGCAGATGGGCAAAACTCATGATACCTTCAATCTCAGAAGGACTATCAAAACACTTGCTGTCGCTTAACAGGCAAGACTGCAGGCAACTTGTTGGACTGTTGACCGGCCACTTCACGTGGCATAGACACCTGACAATGATAGGCGTACATGACAACTCCATATGCCCATCCTGTTTGGAAGAGGAAGAGACGGCGGAACACTTTCTGTGCTTCTGCCCCGCCATGCAAGAACTAGATATGAGGCATTTGGTCGCGACGTGTTGAGAGACGAACACCTGAGCTCTTTGACACCAAAAAACCTGAAAAGATTTATCCGTGAAGACTGCAGATTTAAAACAGATTATAAGAAACATGAAAACAGTACAATGGACGGCGTGTAGTGTGAGTGCTGTTTTCTGCACGCGTTGTTTCGTGTCTGATTCCAACAAAAAAAAAAAAAAAACGGTGGCATTCTCGCCTGGCACCGTGGTGATGAATTCGTACTTTTTGATGAAAAACTGTTCGTTCTACAGCAGTCTTTCAACCCTCAAAATGATAAATGAGGTCAGTGTCACAAGAAAATGTTTCAGAAAAGGCAACGGTTTCAAACCGATTCTTGGGTTATTATTTTGGGCCGGATTTAGTAAGTTACCCCTACTTTTCATGCAAAAAGAGGTTAAAGTATATGCAGTCTACTACAAACAAAACGTCCTGGAATCAGTAGTAGGTACTTCCTAGTTGTCGCAATTTTTTTGGTGCTGATTATTATTGTATTCAAGAAGATGGAGCACCTTCACATATGGCAAATATCGTCCAACAATGGTGTGCAGAGAATTTAGCCGACTTTTTGCATGACGACGAATGGCCATCTAGCAGTCCTAGATTGGTCTTGTTTGCGTAGGGTTACATTATGTCAATGCTTAACGAATACAAAGTAAAAAGTTTTGCAAAAGTTTTTTGGTGTATTTAACAAAAAGTATGGGACGAAATGTTAATGAATATTGTTCGTGCCGCTTGTTGTTCTTTTGATAAACGATTACGCTCGGTAAAATTATCCAAAGGGTATGTTTTTAATAAAAACCTTCTATAAATGTAAAAAAAAGTATTACAAAAAATTGTTTAAAACAAAACGACGTTATTGAAAGCCGTGTAAATGTATGTATACAATGTTAAGTAAAAATTTATGTTTGAGAGCAACTGATTTGAAAAATAAAAATTTAGCAAGGCGACACTTATTATTATCAAATTATGTTCTGGTGTTCAAGAAAACACAAATTATTTTCTTATACATTATGTTATACATTTTTGGAAGAGTCGCGGATTTATCATTCTAGGAACACCTCAACATAAATTAAGTTATTTATACACATAGTTATGTTGCTTCCGGTGTACGTTTAAATTTGTTTATCTGTTTAGAAAACTTAACGCTACAGTGGGAAATTTTAGGCAAACTCAGAGAAAACTGATGGAAAACATACATAAAATTGTTATACTTTCTGCAATTCATAATTTTTTTATTTAATATTTTTTTATTCTTAAAAGTATTTTTCTCAATAAAATGTTAAGAGTATTTTTGTTAATTTTTACTATTTATTTGATGTTTCTAGATGCTTTGTTAACTTTATGTTAATAAAAAAGAAAGTTAATTATTATACCCGAACGTTCTTGTGCACAAGGGTATTATAATTTTGTTCGCATAACGGTTGTTTGTAACAGCAAAGAATAATCAAGATAGATATAGACATATATGTATATACTAAAATGATCAGAATGAAAAGAGAAATCGATTTAGCCTTGACTGTCTGTCCTTCCGTCCGTCTCTCTGTCTGTGAGCTATCTCAATGAAATTTGGTACATAGATTGCCCTTTGGACAGGGTAGGTTGGTATTGAAAATGGTTAAGATCGGTCAATAACCACGCCCACCTCCCATATAACGGAAGTTTTTGAAAAATGCAAGAACTCCGTTTTTTGGTATCTATTACAGCAAATTGAGTAAAATTTGGTATTTGGAGCCCATTTTGAACTAAGAAATTGGGTATTTATGAAATTTTGAAAAATGGGCGTTGCCACGTTGGAACATATTAATTAAAATTTGATATTTAGAGAGATAGTTAATGAAGGAACTTGCCAAAAACTTCGTTTTTCAGTATTTATTAGAACAAATTGAGAAAAGTTATATACTAGCAGCGATTTGAAACAAAGAAACGGAGTTTTTATGAAATTATGGGCACCGCCCATACAAAAATACATCGCGAGGGTATACAAAAATCGGTTTCGCCCGAATTTAGCTTTTCTTACTTGTTTTTCTCTTATCTTCTTTCTCTTGTCTGACAGGATGGAATATTTATGAATGTTGAAGCGATTTTCCGTCATCCCTTGTCATGGTTTCGGCGTTGTATCATCTTCAGTGTCAACTTAGGACGGAAAATCGTTCCAGCATACCTAAATTTTTTTCTTACTTTCAGCTGTATGTAACAAATGTATTAATACTTACACTTTTTCTTCTCTTTGCTGGAAAGTGTAAAAGAAAACGTGTAAATATAAATAATAATACCGAAATACTATCAATACACATAAGCTTTTAATATAGGCGTAAACTTTTAAAATATTTTTCGTCCCAGCTTAATACTTATAAACGTATGTACGAGTACATACATACATACATACATAAACGAGTATGAGAAAATGTGTTTCCACCACAATTTAAACTTACCGATTTATCGCCCAAATGTTCCACCCGGCAATTTATCGCTGCCGTTTGACCTGAGCGCGTTGTTACATTCCGTGGCATAGCAAAATCAAATATTGGCGGTGGGTAAGTTATCGACTCCAATTGTTCGCTCTGCTCCAAGGTTACCTTCCCCATGACTAAGCCACTAAAGTCTAGCATGTTGATATTGTTTGATTGCTGCTCTTGTTGATTTTGATGTAATTGCTGCTCATGTTGTTGTTGTTTGTATTTCTGACCTGTACGCTGCAGCGTCGAATAGTAGTAACTCTGATTGGCAGTGTTAATTGGCACGTTAGCAGAGTCGAGGGCAACGGTTTTGTGTGGCAGAAAAAAATCAGTGCCTGCCGATGCCAAATCTAAAGAGGCTTGCTGCACCAGAGGAGCTAAAATGCGCGAGAGAAATTAAATATTTATATTAATTTTTAATACTGCTAAAAATATAAATAAAAATAAAGCGATTTTTGTAAGCAAGCTAAGATCAATAAAATATCAAACAACTCGGAATTGCAAATTCGGAAACTGCAGATAGAAGGCTAGATTGCTAAATAAGAAGTGAAAAGCTAATAAATATTTCGCTGCAAAGTTAATTGCATGCCAGTCATTCACACAATTTCGCAAAATCAACATACAACCAGAGAAGAAGAGATTTTTGCGCGTAAATTAAAAAAAAACAGTGCCAAATTGCCTTGATTACAAAGATGTGGAGTAACTTTTTCGAAAAAAAGTTTTCAAAACACAAAACACAAAATAGTTTTTTAAAGGAGTATTTGTACTTAAATACCTTTTTAAAAAGTTTTTTGCATTTGTGTTTTGAATACTTTTTTTTAGCTGAATTTGTATTTTGTATTTTAAAATCTTCGTAATTAAGTGAATATTTTTCATAGCGTACAAATGTAATTCTAACTGTTCCTTATATTTATGTAGAAATAACCTTGAAATCACAAAATAAAATTGTATGGTTGTTATTTTAAAAGTATTTCAAATTTTGAATGACTTAATAAATTGTCTGAGTCAAAGTTTTCTCCTCACGAGACACGGTTTTCTTAATGCATTCGTACGAGAAAAAAGTTGCATTCCCATCGGACGTTGGATACAAAATACATCAGAGGTTTAGATAGGCCTGGAACCTTATCGCGTTGGCAGGTGGCCACGTAAAAATACTCCTGGAACCTGTTCTTAAACTCTGTGTTTAGCCTACAACATACAAACAGATATAATAAGTTATTTATTATTTTCAGACAATACTAATTCTGGAATAATTTTGTACGAGATTATATTTTTGATTAAAATAATGTTAATAATAAATAATGAAATTTTTCAAAGAATATTATTTAGGTTGTTAGTATCTTTAATGACTAACTGATTTCAGGAATAGTTATTATCAAAGCGTTGACCAAAAAAAGTAAATGGAACAACAGAGAAGGAGCTAGTAAAGCATTGGTGCTCATTGCTGCTTTAACCTTATTTGAATTCACTATAGGGTTTTTTTGTTTGAGTGAAGTTGTATGCTTGACAGGCCCTTTAAGTGTAATTCTTCAGGAAGAAGACATGGATTTAGCAAAAGCTTTTCAACGAATAGAATCATTATTGGCAGTTTTGGCGAATCAAAGGCAAGAGGCCGTCGAAAAGGCCAATCAAATATTTACAAAAGCAGAAGAATCAGAAGAAGACTTGAATTGAATTGAGGTAACTTGTGGTAGACAAGCAAGACGAGAAAATCACGAAACGTATAATTGCAGTAAATATTACTTCAGAGTCTCCATGCACATTCCTCTGTTGGATAACATTGTAGAAGATTTGAAAATTCAAATTTCTCAGGAAGTTCTGGATAGCTTTCAACTGAGTTCATTGCCTTCTAAGAATGTGAACGAAATTACAGATCTAGTCGACTGTTTAATACTTCGATTTGGCAATCTTTTGAAGAACTCAAAGAAACTCCTGTAGCTGAGACTCAAGGGAGAAATTACATATTGGCCACTGCATTGGAAACGCAGGGCAACCACGATTACTCAAAAGAAATCTGCATTACCAGCTAGTGCATTGGAAAGCTTGGAAAGTTGTGACAAAGATATTTATCCAACCTTTAACACTTTACTAAAAAATTTTTGTACAATTTGTGTCACAAGTACTAGCACCGAGCGGTCTTTTTCAACACTGCGTTGTCTAAAAACGTGGCTCAGAACGAGCATGCAACAAAAAAGACTGCGGTATTCGAACCTCTAGCACTACTCCATATTCATAATGATGTTGTAGTGAAACCAAAAAATACCGTCGAACGGTTTGCAAACCTTGGAATGGTTTTGTAATTCGTGTTTCAGTAGTCAGCTTTTTTTCATAGTAAATTAATAAGATTATATTTTTTACAAGATGGTAAGGTTCTGTCATCCATGCAATAAGATATACCAAAAATAAAGTTCGAAAAATTGTATCATATAACTTGAAAGATGATTTTAATAATAATATAAAATATGTGTAAAAGGTGTTGGAACTAAAATAAAATATGATAACTATCATATCTTGACCAGAAAAATTTTGGACACAGAGTTCCTTCCCCAAAATCAAGCTCACGATCCGCCCCTGGAGAGAGCTATAGCTAAACTTCTCAAAAGTCAAACAATAAATCAAAGTTTTTCAAAAATATTTTCGCATTTTACTTTACTAAGTATTTCACGAAGAACCTCAAATAAAATAATGATTTAGATGGAAACATTTAAGTTTCTTTTAAGGTTAATCCAAGTTTTTGCATCTACTTTCCAAACACCCTATATAAATATACTAACGAAAATCTCAATAATATTATATTTGGCTTCCTCGTTTCTTTCAAAAATTGAAGCTACAAGAATTTTGTGCATACATTTTATAAGAACGTTTTTTTACCTGCCCACGTATGCTATAAAATTCGCTATCCCATGATTGGATTATTTGAAGACTTTCGCGGATAACTCATTCTACTTCTAGCCATTCAAATATTAAGAATACCCTAAGTAGCTAGTGTGCTTTTTTATTTAGTTTAATATTTTATATTGCATTTTATCGTAAAATGTATCTGAACTATGCGAATAATAATATAATATTGAAATTTTAAAGAATGTGTTGGAATGTGTTCGTTGATGTTGCCAGAGGTTTGATCTGTGTTTTTTTTGTAAAGTAACCAGAGGGGTTCAAGCATTACATCCGATGTGGTGTTTATTTGCACGTTTATAATTTTCAAATCAAAAGTTCTTTGTTTGTATATCTCCGTGTTCTCTAAAACGTTTAAACGCCTTCCCTTATATTGCTTGCCGAAATTTTTGTAACCTGCCGAAATTTGAATTTACTTTCAACGGAAAACTAAAACTTTCATAACACTCATCAATCAGCCTGAATAATTGTCCTGCTGCCACAGATGTGTAAATTTTGCTGCAACAGCTAATTTATAATGTCTTCTCCTTTCGTTATTGACCTCGTTAAGCCGCGACAGTTTCGTGGGAGGCGCAATATTCTTCCTTCAATTTAGCGTGTAAAACGAAGGATTTGTTATTGATTAAATTGCAGGCACACAGACTGTAGCACATATTTAGTTCCAGTTCACTTTCAACAGCGTTCATTTACTTGTATGTATGTAATGACTATTAGCTGTATTTGAATAAACCTTTGCTGGTTAACAAATGCAAGAATTATGAGCACATAATTTTGAAAGAAAATATATACACAAAATAAAGGAAACTAAGTGAGAATAACCGACGAGCGTATATGAAGTTATATAAAATTAGCGAAACAATGAAAAGTTCAGAAATTAATTCCAGACATTGTAAAGCACTTATGAAGAATACTTTTAATGTTCTAGAAACAGAATAAAAATGATCAGCATCATAGATTTTCGTCAATTATATACATAGTCCAATATTACTTTAAGTAGTGCACATCAATTATAAAAAAGAATAATAATCAGTGAATCCTATAATTATCGTCACTTGGAAAGCTGAAGATAAACGTGCGAATCCAAAAAAAAGTTTGCTTTAATTTGGTTTAACCTCAAAATGCCTACAATAAATTAAAAACGTACTGATTTGGAAAGAACAGTGCTGAATTTTCACTCGATGTGCTGAAAATTTTCAATTCACAATTCAGTAAGCAAATGTCCTGGTTTTTCGGAAATTTGTGCTGTTTTGTACTGATTTTGTAAACACAATAATTCTGAAGTCATTTCACATAATTAAATTAAAATTTTCAAGCTCACAGAGTCGCCTCATTTCATTTTACAAATATTCGTTTGCTCTTCGTTCACATACGACATTGAATTGCGAGGAATTTCTGGAATTTTTAAAAAGAAATGTCGGCCAATAACTCTTTAGTTAAATTTGCAAAATTTTAAGTGTTTCATTTAGAAAATTAAATGAGTTTCTCTTAATTCTCACGGAAATTTTATATTAGAGACATATATTTATATGATGAATATGTTGGCCTAAAAAATTGTCTTACAAACGAAAATAATAGTTTTGAAAAATATTGGTAAAATTTTTTAATATTAGCTCTTTTCCCCAGTTTGAAAAAAAAATTGTAAAGTTATTTCCTCAATCCCACATTCCAACGCAACTGTTAAGAAGATTTTAGGTTTAATTTTTGCAGCCTGAAATAAAAAGAGAATACATTGGTAACTAAATTTTTAAAAATTATTGTGCTTTGTGTTTTAATATGTGTTTAATAAAACTAACAGTGAATTGTAGAATTGTTTGCATTTAATAAAAGTGTACTGATTTTTTTCGCACTGTAAAAGTCGAATGTACTGAATGTTGGAGAAAAAAATCTGGCAACCCTAATAACAAAGGATATACAAATGTGTTCAGCATCTATTCCACAAACACATATTGACGCATATGAACAATTTATTTTTATCCTTATTATTTAAAATTATTTTTCAATTAAAATACCGCTTATTCTCAAACAAAAGCTATAAAACCACAGTGTGCTTACATACATTTGTAAATGTTTTGTTGCTTGTAGCAACCAATCCTTAAGTGGATAGTGCGTTAAATAGAGAAAGCATAATTCCGCAAATATATCAAATATAGTAGCTTATGTCAACTTAGGCGAGAAATGAGAAATTGTATTGGTAGGATTAATTTTTTTTTTTCATATTCAACAAACCACTTAAATCTGTACAGTTCGTTCACAAAAATTATATTTTCAGCAGTGAAATTAGTTGTGTATATTTTTAAGCATAGGATTTTCAGCTAAAACTTTTTTACTGAAACAAGATAGCACTAAAGTTAAACAAAAGTGCATCCATCTCCAAACCAACGTAGTTATGAACTTAGCAATTACAAACATACTTCCGGTTTAATGTTTGTTTGTGTTAGTGCTCGCCGTTTCACAGTTGTTCGTTCAGATACCTTAAAACCATTGCGGCAGTGAAAATGTTCGCTGGAACTATGAAACTTTTCTATGTTTTCGCAAAGCCTCCCCTTTCATGTAACGAAAACCTATGGCATTGTAATTGTAACTTCTTCTCTTAAAAAGCCAAGGTCAAATAGGAATATATATATTTACGTGCATACTTATAGTACTGAATTAGAATGAACTTAAGTACAGCAAAATTAGTTAAATGCCAAACTCTACAAAAAGCCACTTTTAATTATTTATTTATGATTATTCCCCAATAACATTTGTATAAAAAAACTTACATTACTTCGTCGATCTGGTATCGTTTGTATCATATTGGTTTGCCAAAACTGTTGCGATTTTTTTATATTTTTTTTTACATTTTCAGATCATCACAGAGCCTTTCTTGGGTTCTATGAATAAAAAACTTTACATACTTACTAAAAATAGTTACATATGTACATATATATTCTAAAATAATATACAAACATAGCTAGCTATATCGACAGCCAAGATTGAAGAAGTCATATTTCATGGTCCGCAAATAAGAAAAATTATAACAAACAACGATTTTAAATTACATTTAAATGCTTAGGAACTAAGTGCGCACAATTTCTTTAGCGATGAAGTAGAGGGTTTCTTAGAAAATAACCGTACCAAGTATGCTAAATCTCTGTAGACAAAATGCTTGTAAACTATAAAAAATCGATGCCAAAATGTCTTGAAAAATGCATTTTTTTAAATATCATTTTGATACTTTTTCAAATATTTTACGACATTTTAGTGACGAACATGGGAAACAATTCCAGTAAGATATTGTCATCGTGGACGTTTCGATATTTATATGTTCGCAGAATATAGCTGGCCGTTACTGCGCGAACCAACATTTGTTTATAGCAGAAAAGGACTAAATAAACATTTTTAATTTAATTTTTGTTTTTCCTTAGATAGTTTTGAAATAAATATGTACATACGTTTTTGTTTCAATAAGAAATACAAAAGCAGTTCATGTTTTAAGTCACTGTAGTCGCAAAATTTTTGCAGAGCATCTTTTTATTAGCTTACTAAACTGAAAACGATGTTAGTTATACCACACCTTTTCCAACAGTATTTCAGAAAAACACAAATGTAGTTCAGAAAAGTTCAATTGTATTTCAAAAAAAACGCAAATGTATTTCAGAAAAAGCCAAATGTATTTTAGAAAAACGCAAATGTATTTCAGAAAAACGCAAATGTATTTCAGAAAAACACAAATGTATTTCAGAAAAACGCAAATGTATTAATTTCGTTTTTCTGAAATACATTTGCGTTTTCCTGAAATGCTGTTGGAAAAGGTGTAGGCAGTAATTGAAATTTTAATGAAATCTGTGATTTTGAGTATTTTGTATTAAATTTATGCTAACAGCAAACGCGAACAGAAATTGAAATTCCAAAAATATCAAAATTTTCCTAAATATACATATTTTCTCTAAAGGAAATAAATAATTTAATTATTATATTTTAATATATTACATTTTTTTTTCGTTTCTCGAAGTCTTCCATTGATAGTTATTAGTATCTAGTTTTAGAGTATATAATTATTTTATAGGATCCGAACGCTCAGTGAAAATCTGAAAAAGCGAAAAAATTCCTAAAATAAAATGGCACTAACTGCGGCCAACCAATATTATATTTGTTATCATTAAAAAATACCAGATCGAAATAGTATTGCCATTTTCAAGGTTTATACAACTTTTTTTCATTTTGTCCCCCAGTGATATTAGCGAACGCTGCCCTCCCTCCCTCGCTGAAGGATTACACGGCTCTACAAAAAATGTTTCGTTCTTCGTCCTAAAGTTTATTTTATGATTTTCTGGTTAATTATGAACTAAAACTAAAAGAAAATACCTTTTTTCCGTATTAAGTTTGATTCTAGATTGCAAGGAGAACGTTTTCATCAGGACATTTTGAGCTTCGAACAACGTTATCAAGGCCAATACAATGATGGAAACATGATAAATTATGAATAATTACGAACTAAAGAATCGAAATAAAATACTTTTGAGTCTAGGTAAAATTTCGTGTTGACCCCTGTTATTGGTAACCATAATTGCGAGATCTGCAACATCTTGGACTAATTTTGCAAGAAACAAAAATCTTATTTTTTAATCTGATGATTTTTAAGTCCTTTGCTTCTCATTGTTAGTGTTTTCTTTATAGCGTGATATATTCGTCACATAACGCACTTTTATCCATATAAAAAATACGAGCTTCTGTATAATAGAAAACTTGCGATATTTACGTGGTTTTTGTTAAATAATGGAACTTTTTTAAATTGTAAAATAATGGAAGATAAATTAAAGAAAAATATTGCAGGAAAAAAACGAAAATACTTTCTCATATTCAAATTTTTAAAATAATTTTTGCAATGGCATATTAACACATATCTTAGACCAGTGACGGATCCAGAAAATATTTGGGGTGGAGGGGGGTGGGATCCATTTATTTTCAACTTTTTATGATATTTTACATATTTTGAGGTATTTGATTATAATCAATTATAAACATGGATATAATAATAATATTGGGTAAAATGTTGAATGCATTTTGATAAAGCCATCGTTAGGCTATGATTATATCATTTGAAACTGTAGAATAATAAAACGTCACGGATTTAAAGTACAACAAAGTACAACAATTTTAACAACAGTGTTTAAATACATTTTTAAAATTTTAAAACTTATTTAAAATGTTACTATAAATCCAACGCAATTAAGAAAACTTTCCAATATTTTAGGGAAGTTGTATTCGCAGGATTATTTATCAGGCTTATCGTTTATGTTATGTGAACAAATGTTCCCATAAATAACAATGCTACACAAAAACAATTTTCCCCAATTGGTTTTTGTGTTACCTCTAAATTGATGGGAACGAATTGTTCACAAGAAATTCGTGATAAGGCAGAATATCATTTCTTTAAGGGAAAAATAAAAAAAAAATTTGTTGTTACTTCAACACTTTTACTATTTTATTTGGTTGTTTTCAAATCAAAAGTTTTATGTGAATTTCATTAAAAATCACAGGCGTACAGGGACTTATAAAGTAAAGCTAGTGCATTTGCATTGAATAAATAAGGATAATTGGGTGTGTGTGGATATATTATCCTGCCATTGATAGTGTACATATATACTCGTATATGCCTGTTTTATGTATGTATGTATGTACTTTTTTACAGATTTGCCCAAAGGCTTATATTTATTTGAATATCTCTACTTTGTAAACAGTTTGTAAGTCGATAACTACCGCCAATCACATCGAATGTTACATCAAATTATGTCACACAAACTCAACCACAAAGTTTGGAATTTCATGAGCCGACAAATGCCTGTAGCATTTAAGGCCGAACAAAAGGGGAAATGTTGCATGCAAGCCGTAAAGTTGTTATGTTCATACCATTCAATACAAACAAAAAAACAACAAAATGTAATCCTCGCGCTGCTGACGATGTCAAAGTCCAGAGAAATAAATGCCAGAAATATACATGAAAAGGAAATGAAATTTATATTTAAATTTGCGTTTGTACGAGTACGTTAATGTATGTACATACGTAAGCACATTGGTAGCAACAAAAACAAAGCCTTCGATATGTTATGAATTCAATAGTTTAAGAGTAATTCTTTGCACTGATCCATTGCAGTTATCAGGAATATTCTGAAATCCTTAGAAATGTTTTCCACAATCCTATCAAAATTGCGCAATTCGCAAAGAAGCAAAGAAGCAAACTTATTCGAACTGTGAAAAATTAATTCATTTCTGAATGCGTCAGTTATTTACTTCGTTGATTTCTTAGTTTACGAAAGATTTTTTAAACTTTATAAAATTACACCAAAAGTTAAGTTAAGTTAAGGAATATTTTGGGTTACCAAAGAAATCCAACGCTTTGTAAGTAAAAATTTATGAATGAAATGTTTTAAAATAACTTACAAAAGATGCGTTTATAAAACTCCCAATAAATAGAATTATTGAGCATCAAATGTCTCTGTTCAAATGGCTTAGGGTATACTCGTATTCATACCTAAAGAAGGCAAACGAGACTATTCTCTAGCAAAGTTTCTTAGACCAATCAGTTTAACCTCCTTTGCAATAAAGGCAATGGAGAAGATCACCACTTTGCGGGGACATCCGCTTCATTCCTGTCAAAGTGGGGATTCGATAACGTCACGTATATTGCAGTTTGCCAAGCATTGCCAAAAAGAAACGTTCAGCCTGCAAAAAGACAGTGGAGACTGCGGTAATAGACAGAGCAATACCGCTAAAACTAAAAAAATGACTCCCACAAGGGGATGGATAATATTGTCATCATGGCGAGAGGAAAATTCGACAACACCTACATATTGCAACATAGTCCAAAGAGCGTTAATTTTAACTAGGGAATGATGTGAGAGAGTAGGGTTCAACATCAACCCTCCAAAAACTGCCGTGAACGGTATGTCACTTCGAAAATGAATTAACCAGGAATATGTGTAGTTTCCTTGAAAAGGGTTTGAGATCGGCAAAGTGGATAAAGGAATTACTATTGACACCAAACTTCTCTGGAGAATGGATGTCGTTACAACAATATCTTAGGTAACGAAAGCACTCATGGTTTGCAGACGCCTAGCAGAAAAATCCTTGTGCTACAGCCCGAATATACTTATGTAGGTGGGTGTACACCAGTTGTCGGCAAAAGTTAAACTGTGACTGTGTTGGTGAGCACAAGCGAACTCCGCATGAGCAACCCAGTCGGAAATTGCGTGAATTGCAACAAAAAAAAAAATTTCACTTATTGCGCTTCAATGAGAATATATAAAAAGGTTTTACATATACATACAGTGTACATACTTGCATAGAAACAAACTTAATTAAAACATTAAAAAATTCATTTCAATTCATGTATGTATGTATGTTTGGTAACATACATAAAAATATAAAAAAAAATTTTAAAATTCATTTGCATTTACCTGGTTCAAATTCCGAAAATATATTAATATTTTTAGGGCAGTTTCTTTTGTTTAACAAATACCCCATTAGCAAAAGGTATGCCTTGTTTTACAATTGTTTTACAAGGCTAATTAATGAAATTTCCGTTTTTATCCTCCAAACCCTAGGTTTCCGTTAACCACCATTTAATGCTTTGCAAAAAAGATGCGTCTTTCTTCATTAAAGAGACGTTGTCTTTCTTCATCATTCCGTTGTTTTAAATCATTGTGAAAATAATCGAAATGTCTTTTCAAAGCATAATATTTGGTTTGTTTTAATATCTTAAAACATAAAATGCATTGCATGTCACCAAAAGCATTTTCAAGCACAACGTATTCCTCGCAAGGCAGCTTTGCATTAAAGAAACAAAGCGCAACAGTCAAGCACGATGTTAATTTGTTGCTGTCTCGCCAACGACTACACGATAGAGTGTAATGGCTGAAACACAATGCCGACGTACGGCCAAAATTTCGCCTAGCAAAGCGACAAACTCAGCAACGTTCGCCCGGAAATTTCGCTTACTAAAACATAATTACGGCTACAACTAAATCAGCTGATTATGCCAAGTAGTATGTCAGCTGATAGAGTGTCCATATTGAGCAGATAAAACTTTTAGAACATAGAATGAATACAGCGAGAAAAGGATTAAATTTTTACAAGTAACATAATTAACACTTTTTAACAGAAAACTAAAAAAGTTTTTGTTTTATTTCGATTTTAAGACCTTAGAATATTTAACATATGCTCACACTGGTTCACATTTAGCAATAAATCTATTGCCGCGAATAGACGTCAGACGAATTTCGTCGTGCGCTTTGGTTATGCGTATTCTTATATACGATGGTGTGTTCTATTTTTCACGACGAACATTCGCGACGAAAAATTCGTTGTACGTCGGCATTGTGTTTCAGCGATAAGAATACCTGTGAAGTGAGAGTGCTATGAAATGCCGACCCCTGGTGTACACCATGATATTCAGTCCAATGACAAGGGTTGGGGCTATTAGAGAAAGAACTTATTCTATGATTAAGATTTCACTTGGCTTGGCTGAGAATGGACATTTGGACAATTTATTTATTCTCCGATTATTTAAGCTTATTTTTCAATAAAAACATCATTCATTAATTCTCTAAAAAAAGCCATTAAAAACTATTTTTTTATATATGAAAGTTTCATCAAACATTTCGAACTTAAAAAAAGGTAAGTATTTTTAGCTCATTCAATTTTAGTACCACAAAGTGAAAGTTTTTAGTGACTACGAATTACCACTGATTTTTAAAAATTTTGTTTACTGACGCTCTTTCGCAATTCCATTCACATTTTTGTGTTATATGGAGAAAACTGCCAGTAAACAAATTTTTTCAAAAATCAGTAACATCTTGTAAATACTTGAATCTTGCACTTAATCAGACTAAAATTTAATGCACCAAAAAACTGCTTACTCAAAAAAATTCTAAAAGCATTTTTTAAAAAGGTCTGAACTTTGATGAAATTTTTTTAAATCGTTGTATATGTTCTAAACGGTTTAAAAAATGGGTGTTTATGGGTTTTCTTAGAAAATGAATCATATTTTACTTAAAAACTAATTTGAATTATTTAGAAGAAAAATGGCGCGGCCTTGAACAAGCTTTGACGTTCAATAATGCGGCAGGCTTTTTTTACATCTCAAAACACCAAGGTATGCCATTTATAAACATGAGGAGAATGCCGTTTCAAATCAATCAAATTTTCTGCGGCCATCTTAAAATTACACCGGGTTTATCAATAAACAAGATTTTAAATTTTTTTTTTTTTCAAGTAAGCATTCTGAAGGAATCCATTTATGTCATTAAATGTAATTGCTTCCACTCATTAAATTGTTTGCTGCGAATTTCATGCTGCAATGTCATTTCGATATCACGGAATGTTATCCATTTTCCTTTTGTGTAAATGAAAAGAAGACGTCTGGTGCAACTTAACACCCATTCACGTATACAATGCACTATTGAAGTCAAGGCAGAAGAAAAATTTAAAAAAATTGGTAAGAGCTCTGTGTATTTTGTTTTTGCTTTCAAAAGCTAAAGTTTCACAAATCTTTTATCAACGGCCTTGAATTGTATTTCATGTTATTAAAATGTACATAATCCAAAAAACATGTTTAATCTTTTATTTAAACTTTACAAAGAGCAGAGAATTTGACAATTTTTTCTAGAAACTATTACAGTCTTTTGATCATAATTTTAATTAACTTGTGTTGAAGCATCAACTAATTTGGAATATATTTTCCATGCTAATCGCTAATAACTTCAATAGCAACAGGCAAAGCACCTTGGGATAATTTTATTTTCTTTATATTTGAACCAGATACAAAATACGCTGAAGAGAATTATAGCAAGAAAAATTGTTGAGGGGAATAAATAGAATTCGAAAACGCATGATTCCGACCATTTATCTGTTCTATTTACTTTATTGTTTTACTTATAACTAAATATATTAATTAACTTACTAAAACTAATTTTATCATAACATAAAAACACATACCGAAGCGGCACTTGAACAGCCAAAGAAAAACGTTTAAAACAAACCTGTAAACATAAATATTCACTAGCAAAATATTCGCCTATTGACCACTTGTTCATGTTTGAACTGAACTTCAAACGGATGTCGCTGCTCTGAGGGAGGATGAAACCGTCAAAAACAGTGTGCTGCACTTGAACAGCCCAAATAAACAACGTACAAGAACGCTGAGATTATTTACTCTGCAAATGAGATGCATTATTTGTTAGAAATTCATTATATGTATTTATTATGGAATAAAATCAATTTATTGAATATCTTACACGAATTCACGCAGTCAGAAAACGAAATGTCAGTCAATATTTAATAAGCAAAGCACACTAAAGTCAGCAGTGATGACAAGGAAATTTTTGTTCTACAAATTTTGTATTTCCTACAATTTTCACGTAACTTTGAAGAGTTCCTTGCTTGGGAAGCCGTTTGACAAAGGGTGAGTGAGCTAGCTTCAAACCTCTTATAATTGAATCATGATCACCACGCCTAAAGCAAAAAAATTAAAATTTTGTTCAATGCATTCGTAGCTAAAATCGCTTCCGTGGTGAACATTTGTATGACGTTGTGCTCTGACATTATTAATATTCTATGTGTATATATAGACATTTACCCCGAATAATATTTCAAAAAATTTCAATTAAATCTCTAATTTTATAAAAAAAAAAAAAAATTCGACACTCACAATGAAAAACCTCATAGTATAAATTAAAAGCGAGCGTTAGCAAAACCTGCAATAGAGCAAGTTCATATTTAGAGAAATATATATCGAAATTTCTTATACATTGCGACTTGTTGGTTGGCTCTTGTTGCGTACAATGAGCATTAATTGACCTAACAGTCGAATTTTCTATTACCTAGTAGGAATGCTTAGGAAGTTTCATCAAAAGCAGCATCAGTGTTGAGGGGGGGCGCGCACAGAATCGGATTCAATTTCGATAAATTTTTCTCTAATGTTTGTTTGAATATATACATATATCTATAATTTTTCGGTTGCTTTCAGGGGAAGAGAAGCAAACTTCCTTCAAATTACAATTTAGATAAACCGTGAACCCGAATTGAAAGTAAAATCAAACCTTTTTTATAATTCAAAAATGCTTACCGAACTACTTAAACTATTCTCTCAAAGGGAAATGTGTTCCGCTCGTGAAGAGATTGTCAGTTTCGGTTCCAACGCCGAACGTACTGACTTCGGATATTTTCTCTATTCTCGCTTTTGTTACTAGCGAATTTGAATTCCCTTTACTCTGGAAAGCAATTAAATTGTTGATTTCATCAAAATACAACAGGACATCGTTTAGCGGATTCGCTTACACCTTTCAATTGAATTGATAGCAAATTAGGGAAATCAGTCCTCATCAGTGTCATCTGAAACTCGCTACTTCTAACTGAATCAATATACACAAGTACTATAAATAATCGACGAGCATGTATTCGAGCTGTATTTCATATGATAAGCGAAGGATGATACTACAACTTTCTGCACTTGAACCGCCCCACAGTGGTACAGCACTCGACAAACCTGGCCAAAACTAGAAATTATCATTAATTGCGGAACATTTTTTAACTCAGGATCTTTTGAGATAGATGTATTGGGTTGTTTAAAACAAAATGGCGGATGGTCATTGTGTTTTTTTATTGATTTTTAAAAAGTATTATAATTATTTGTTGATTTCGGGTTTGAGGAAAGTTAAATGACGAATTCTAAATGTACGAAAATACATTTAAAAAAAACGTGAAGGCAGATATTTTTCACAAACGTATTTATGTACATAGAACTTGGCAATAATCAGTAGTACTACTGACTTTTGAATCTTCGTTCGCTGGATACTCTGAAACAGCTTTATGGTGGTTATAGATTCTTCCGAAAAAAAGTTCTCAACTAGGTATTTCTGTTTTCTACTGAAGCCGAAGCCGAGGCACTCAGAAGCTGCGGAAAAACGCCGCCTGTTGTATGCTCTTCGAAATGCGGATATTCGTTCGAAGTAGTGATGGGCAAGTCCGAGATGTTTAAACGATCGAGAGAACGATCGCCATCGTTGCCAAAGAACAATCGAGTCAACAATCGACTCCCTATCTGACTGAACAATCGAGATGTTTTTTCGATTGTTTCGAGCCGACTGGCTTATGATCGACGACGTCGTGGTGTGTATTGATGGTTTTTTAAAATTGATAATATTGAAAGTGTAGATATTCGAGCGTTATATTTAATATATTTACTACAGACAAATTTATATGTTAAAAATATTGTTCGAAAATTCAAAATGCCGCGCTGTTTTAAAAAATCAGTCGTATGGGATTTTTTTAATAAAATATCGAATTGTGGCATGGTAACGTCAATTAACTGCAAATTGTGCATACGAGCTAACTACAAATAGAACAACATGACCACCTCAGAAGAAAGCGTCCCATTCAACTTACTGAATAAAGTTGCCACGGGCCGATTGTTATCTAAAGTTAATCGCGACTAACAATTCATTGCCAAAGACTGCGAGAGAGAACCATCGCGATGTTTTAACAATCGGAGGCCAGGAGTGAGTTCGAGAGGTTTGGGTCGATTGTTTCGATTATTAGTTAATTTAAGCTCCACTATTCGCGAGTGGCATTTCGTCGCAAATTCGTCTACGAGAGAAAACATCGAGAACCATCGAGATGTTTGAACAATCGAGACAATCGACTAAAACATGCCATGGCACCATTGAGCACTGTTGCAGTACTGTACTTTAATTGGCATGAAACTCATTAAAAACAATTTTTAAAATTTTGCAAAATCAAGTTTTTTTCGAATTTTTTGGGATATGTAAATATGTAGCTCATTTAATTTTAGTACATACAACGAAGTGCAAGTTTCTTTTGGCTACGAAGTACCACTGATTTTTGACAACTTTTTTACTGACGCAATTCCTTCCACCATAAACCCGGTTATGCTTTGTGTGGAGCAAAAAAAATTGTCAAAAATCAGTGATAGCTTGTAAAAACTTGAAACTTGCATTTTCTCACAATAAAATTGAATGAGCCAAAAGACTGCAATCACAAACATATTCTAATAACTTTTTCTTAAAAAGTGCGAAATTTTGTAATTAGAAAAATAACCAAATTTTACTTGAAAATTTATTTAACTTAATTAGAAGAAAAAAAAGTGCCCAAATCAGTCAGTATGTTGTTGTGCTATAATTTGTGAACAAAATATACTTTCAAGTTGGGCCATTTACGGCAGGAGTGGCGTATTGTGGAACCAATTTAAGAAAAGATTTTCAAACTTTCACTCAGTTTCCTCCCTTAAAATTTAAATCGTGCAGTTTTTGTACAGCATGTACAAATGTATTTATATACACAAGTGTGTATGCGCATATTGAAATAGGATAAATAAGTGAAATAAAATGGCAATAAACAAAAAATTAAAAGTATGTGAACAATATCAAGAAAGTATAACAACATAACAAACGCACATACATAACTGTACTATAAATTTTTGCTCACATAAATAGGTATTTACATTCAATGGTATGTATGTAAATATCAGAAATATTTACAACGACAAAGAGACCTTAAACCTAACCGACCAGAAATAAAAAAAAAAACCAACTCTGCCTCAAAGCCGCAATAATATCGTTCAGAAGCAAATAAAAATGGTGAAAGTAAATTTGAATCATACAAATAACACGCAAACACGACTGAGTTGGAAAATACTCGTACATCATTGTATTGCAGCTCTTAAAGTCGATATGCGAAATATGATAATGCGAGAATTTAAATTTGGAAGACGCTTAATAAGCTTTTCAGGAAGTTTAAATAAATTTTGCTATGCCTCTTCCTAAATGAAAAAAAAACTGAACTCAATTATTCTACGCAATCTTTCATGTAACGTAGCATCAAAATCTAATTTTATATGAAGGAAAATGCTCAATCCCCTTGACAAAAAAAGTCGAATAAATTACTTTAGAAACTTGTACTTTTACGCAAATTGAATGAGCTATAAAACAGCGTAGCCAGAATTTTCCTTAAAGTTCTGAATAAAAACTTTGAAAGTTTAATGACAGATTTAAGACATTTTTTTGAATTTTTGCGAATTGCCCTTTGACATTCAGTCCAGCAAAGCGAAAAAACCAGATGGCATCTCAACACCGGCTTCTAAAATTCGCCTTCGATTATACTCGTATGTAGATTCAATTGAATTTTAAGCGGAAATTATCAAAAACAAATAAATAAATTATAAGTTTTAAGAAATAATAATTTAAAATTTGCTCCTATTTTTCGCGGGCAACCGTAGCTTTAAATAGAAGTGCTTACTACACGGTTTTACCGAAAATTGTCAGTGAAATTGGTTGTCCTGGCTTAGTGTTGTCAGAAGTTTATGGTGAAAATCGGTCCGTGGAAAAATATTGTAAGTATTTTCAAAAAATTATAACACAATTAAGACAGATGAAAAACAACGTTTCCTGAAATAAAAATCTGTTTGTAAGGCGAAAAGATTTATGACAAAACATTTATGGCAAAAGATATTATAAAGAGGTTCAAGTATTTGTGAATGTAATGCAATGCCATGAAGCAAAATTTAATATGAGGAGATTTCTGTACAATATTTAAAAATTTGTATATGCCAACTTTTTCGTAAATAATTCAAATAATAAATTTTAATATATCACCTTTTATACTATAACTAAAACCAAAAAAAAAATCTTCAAACTTTACATAAAAATGATAAGCATTTTTTTTAATTTGATCCAAATGTATTTTACAACGTGTTTTTTTTTAATAAATACATAATTTAGTTTCTTTTCAGGTAAACTTAGATTTGCAAAATTCCGCTAAAAGTGGAGTGTTGATTTTTACTTTGTTTTATTTAAATTATTATCTCTTCATTCAAAATTTATGTTGCTTAACTGTTAAGTACAATCAACTCGAGAAGTAACTTTTTCGAAAACAAATTAAAATGCGCTTTTTTTTTGTAAATTTACTACTTTTAAAATAAAATTTCAAAATAAAAATCTTAAACATTTTTCAAAACTCTTAACTTTTATCAATTATAACTCAGCGAGTATCAGTCTAATCACAACAAATATTATGTCATTGAAACCGTGCTTTTCCATAAACAAATTTTTAAAACATCCGGCTCATTAAAATATAAGTTCGTAGCTTCTGTTCGAAACATAGGCAACCAAGTTTAAAATTAATTAGCATTTTTGTCGCATTTACTGCCATATAACGAATAAGATTCAATTTTTTTTGTATATGGAAAAAAGTAGCAACACCCTTGATAAAAAAAAATTCTAATAAATCAACGGTAATTTCTAACTACTTGAAACTTACACATTGTTAAACTAAAATTTTATGAGCTATAAAACTGCTTCTCAAAACAATTATAATTTTTTTAGTTTTCTACAAAGTTTTTAAATTGGATTTATAAAGTTTATGTTAGAGAATAAACTGAATTTCAATACAAAATTGTTAAAAATAAATTAAAATAATAATAAATTGAGTTAATGCAAGTAATGAAAACGTATCGAATAATAAAAAAAAAGTGAATTTAAATTTCATATAATGTCGTATTTACACAGCTCCGATGTTATCATACCCAAGGCGTACTAAATATTGATTCGGCAGTTATTGTGGAAACAATTGGAGACATTGGAACCAGTTGCTTCATTAAAAATTTAATAGAATTCAGCTTTACAGCTGTCACAAAAAAAAATTGCCTACCTAACAAAACTAAAATAAAATGTGAAGACACTGCGGTGACAATATCACCAAAAAGAACAACCACAATACACTTAATTAAACAAATGCAAAGTTGAGCAGTAACCTTACCTTTTTAATTTTTAATTTACTAAGACATATTACAGTCTTCATTCAAAATGCATTTAAAAATGTACGTAAATAATTTCAGAAATTTTTATAATACGCCTCTTTGTACTTTTAGTAAAATGGCTGGATAAATTAAAAGCATTTTTTACCAGAGATATTCACATAAATATTGTAGTTACATAAAGTACATTCTTTTGGACGTACATACGTACATATGTATGTACAATGTATAAAGGAATAATATAAATTTTGAAATCGGAAGCAGAAGCAGCCACAACGAAACGACAGTAAGAAAAATGTCTTTGAAACATGCCGCAAATTGAAATCATTTGTCAAATCGAGGGTAGAATCGTTTAACACTGTGGGCGAACACGAGCAAACAATTCATATACTTACATACAGTTATGTGTGTATGTACATACATATATATATATACATACGTATGTACATACCTCAGCACATATTCCACAATTTATTCATTTGAATAGCACCGGAAACAGAAACACAAAAAGGATGTGCTTGTTTATACAACTGATGTCCACACACACACACGCACGCACACACACACATTTGCGCGTTTATTTTGAGGTCTCTTGTGTTTGCCGCCTATTCTACAAACATAAAAAAGTTCGCACGTGCTGGAAATGAGTCTCCAAGTTCACTTCGAAAACAACACTTCCTTGTGTATGCAGATGAGCTGGCCGCATGGATGGATAGCTGATGGATGCTTGGTTATGGAATATGTCTGCACGTAGTACAAGGCTTTTCTGCTTATTAAATTATGCTGATGTTGACTAGCGTATAAAGTGATGTGACCCTTTTCTAAACCAGCGCTTTTCCACATTTCAATTTTTGCTGCATTTAGCGAGCAGAGGTATGGGAATTTTGTCCACTGGCTGGTTGGATTAAAATGTGCTGAGAGTTTTGAGGAGAAAAGTATCACATGATGCTTAGACCTGCTGGTCGCATTACAAACAGCATACAGACTTGGGATAACAAAGCGAGTCCCTACAATATTTTAAAAAGTAAAATGTCATTACCACCAAGCTTTTAAGTATTTATGCGTCTGATTCGGAGATGTCAGAAGATATTGCGTATGCCGTTCAATTCAAACTTTAACATTTTGCTTTAAATATAAATATAGAATTTATTGAGTTTTTGTGCAGACAATGCAAATATGACTTAGTTGAGCTCATCAACAAAACGAACTGCTTTCCTAAACGATATCTTCGGATTTTGCGATATGGCTGCGCTTAACACCAGTACTAGATTGTGTTAAAAAAGTTTTTATATTTTAAATGCATCTTAAAATTGTGCACTAAAGCGTTTAGAAGAAAACGATGTAGTTGTAATTGATAAGTCTCAAAGAATATTTTCTTTGCGTTGTAAATTAATAGAAAAAATAAAACATATCGCTGATTCGTTTAGAACGCGTTGTAATAATGTGCAGGAATATAATTTATTTATAAGAAAAGCCAATGTTTTTTTATGTAAAGTTATAAAATATATGAAATTAAATTATCAACTTAATGGCAATAAATTTGCAAAACTAAGTGCATTTAATTTAAAACCCGAGCTCATTTCCTCCAACTTTGCAGGCGTTATGCGTGATTTTTGTATACAAAACGTTAACACAGACCTTTTTTTCGCGAGTTCAAAACTTTCAAAACCTTTGTGGATCTTGAAAAACGTATAATACATCGGAGTCAGCACAAAATTGTACGTACCTTCATTTGTGGTATAAAGAAAGACGCACACGAAAAATGGTAGGATACGCTCGGCCAAACACTAAGCGATATAATGTAAGCGCCAAGTTTACAAAAAAAAAAAAGTGTTAAAGAAAATGGATTCAATTTCTGAATAGTGGCTCATTTTCACAATACGAAAAATTTTGTAAATGCATTTTTCCCTAACCACATTCAAATACAGCTACTGTCTACCTTATGGCAAAAAGAGGCAAATCAAATACCGAATCATGAGTAACAAATAAAAACAAATTTTTATATGCATCGTAAGGAATTTTTTAAAAACTGCGGATGGAATTAAACTAACCAATGATACATATATAAAAAAATTGATAAATATTGAATTTAAAATTAAATAAAGTTTTTGTTCGAATTGTTAATTTTTTTGTATTTTACATATAATATAAATTACTTACTATACAAGTAAATGGAATATTTTACATACAAGTAAATATTAATAATACTTTATTATGTTGAAGCTGTTCATCTAACCGCTTATTCGTATCGTAACCACGTAAACCTCGTGAAAACACCGCTTTTCCATACAAAAATATGTAAGTTTACGAGGTCTACAGAGAGCCTCTCTGGAGTGTCTATTAAATCCGAGCCAAGATGTTTGAACTTGAATGCATGGCAGCTGCGAGAGTAGTGTTCATCCTCCATACAGCACTCGCACATCGGGACTTAGACGATGTTCAGTCGTACAACGTAAATCCCCATCAAGCATTGCCCCGTCTGGCCATCAATCAAGACTGAGAGCTACCGCTTGGTAGCCCGAAGCAATTCCCCACGCTACTATAAACCCAATTTTCTAGAAGCAGTCCACACGTCGACAGGGGAATCGTCAAGCCCTTTCTCCAAGCAGTGATGACCTCTGTTGTGCCCTGCTAATCCAACTCGTCGGCATTGCATTTACCTGCAACAGAGAACTTAGGCACTCCCAGACCAGTTTCGACTGCACCGTCAACAATCCCAGTGCAAAAATTAACACGAGTTTATCTTTGTGATACAGCACAATCCTTTATGTGTGATACTGTGGGTCATAAAGCTGCACGGAATGCAGGAAAATCTGACATCAACTAGGTTAAGGTCTCTAAACCAGGAAAACTACCAAAGTTTTTTGAACAAGTCTAAAGGTTTAAACTAAAAAAAATTAGAAAGTATTTATTTAAAAATTATATTATGCATACTTATATACGGGAGAACTAACAGTGTGGTCGAATATAAAATTATAAATAAAAAAATACCAAATAAAAAAATAGCAGAAAACAATTATGCTCTCCAATGAAAGAATTCCACAGTATATGTATATATTTTAGGATGTTCCTTAATTTTTATAGTTAATACAAATTTTAGCTAACATCAGTTTAAGATGTTGCACACATTTCCATTTCGAATTGGAGACTTAACTATGGAAAATATTTAATTCAGAGATAATGGTAGCATCACAAGGATGTACTCTGTTTTTCCATATTTTCACATTTGTGCGAATACAAAACAACTCAGGTACTTACTTAGCTTAGTGTGTGGTTTATTCAAAAAGTATTTTCAAGTTGAAATATTACAGAATTATATTTATTTAATTTAAAAAAAAATTTCTTCTCCTTTCTGAAATTGTTTACACATATCTGAGAGTGTTATGCTTTATTTCATTTATAATCAAATTCCATGTAGGGAAGTGAAAAAATAATCAATTTTTTCATATTATCGATTTCTTATAATTTATCGATTTTTAATAAATCAATTTTTGTAAATAATGCCATCTGTGCGATGGATGTGAAAAAAGGGTAGAATAGTTCACTTTAATTCTTTGATGTGAAGCGATTTTTTTTGTGTTTTAGTTCTGAGACCAAACAATTGTCGTTATATGTCTTGCTCTTATTGTTTTGTACTGTTTTTACTGCAATAAAATATTTCAGAGTAATGAAAATGTGTATATATACAAATAATTCTACTCTGTATTTATACTCATTATCTTGAAAAAAAATTTTTTTAATCAGTTTTTCATAATATAATTACTTTCAGTAATATATTGAATAAGCATTTTTTTTCAAATCGATTTATCTTGAAACGAAAAAAAATCGATGATTGATTTTTTCTACTCGGAGTCACATCCCTAATTCCAAGCATTATTGCCTCGAAATCATCACTGCTCCAATCAAATTCCCCGTTTCAAAAATTTTTAGGTTTTCTCAATTGTTGGCACTTAGGTCTTTACAATTTTATTTGACAAGTAATAATCAGCTGTTCACAGAGATAGGAACAACTTAAGACGGTAAATTCGGCGACTTAACTACGACTAAAGTCGAACTTAAGTTTTAGTTGTTGAAACGCATAATATTAAACTAGACTTAAGCCATAACTCAGAGTCAGCAATAGAAAATGTAAGTTAAATTTCATTGAATGACGCAGGCTTTAAGGCGTGTACCACTGCTCCTTTTTATTTCTTTGTACCAAAGATTGATTTAAAATTAGTATTTATTTTAATTTAAAGGAGTGACTAAATCAATAATTCTGAAACACATTTATTTACGAGTTTGTATTTTTGTATATTTGCGTATCTTCAAACTTTTTTTTTTTTTGAGAATTTATCGCTTTGTTGGCCTTGGTATTTTATTTCTCCACACGAATTACACATGTTTGCTTGTTTTACAGCCGGCCCCCCCCCCCCTTGGTTTCCTATTAATTTCAGGACACGATGCCATCTATGTACGTAGTTTTGCTGCTATGACATCAGCATACATTTGCCGGTACTCTAGCAATGCTACTATTGTTCATTTGTGGCAGCTGTTGCTGTCACTTTGCTATTGTCCCTCTTTTCGGGGTATTATTGAAAATTTATAGAATTTAAGCTCGGAAGTGACTGCTGAACATTATTCAAAAGTCGTTACCACACTTGATGGGAGATTTGAATGTACACAACTCACCCAAATGCTCGTATAAAAATAATAAAAAGAAAACACAGTTTACAGAGTCACTAAGAGAATGACAAATCTTGCTTTGTGCTTTGCTCCCGGGCGTATGTTATGGCTTTGCTATTCTTTTCAGTTTCTTTATCAAATGTTCGTTGTCTTAAGCGACACATGGCACGTTCCGTTGTTTGCTGGGGTGGTGGTGGTGGGTGCATAAAAAGTAGCAGAATTAAAAATACTATCGTTCACAGTTTACAATTTTTGATTTTCTTTACAATTTTTGATTTTTTACTTTATCGACTTAAGCGTCCTCACATCATAATGCTAGAATTTATTTTACTGCAAAAGTATATTGGCGCATTTGAGGTTGCCAAATCGTCTAAATTAAACAAAAAGCGTAAAGGCAATACAATATAAGATAAGCTATAAGTTACTTGCTTTTGTTCATGGGCGCATTAAACAAAAAAACTTTGTGACTATCACAGCATTGAATTGAATACAGTTTTGCAAAATGAAGCCAACAACCAACCTAACATAAAGCGACTAACATAAAGAGAAAAAATATTACAGTACCCCATCGGACTCTTGTTTTCCAAGATACTCTTAATCAGCCTCATAAACAATTAAAAGAAAAAACAAAAATTTCCTTACCTTAAAAATATATTTACTAAAACCGTAGCAGTTGTATTCGGGTGTGTAGCGGTGCGTGCTATAACTCGATATGCCGCTAAGTTCGAGGTACGAAACTTAGCTAGGGCTAATAAAATCTAAATGATAGAACAAGTAAGGAAAGCTAAATTCAGGCGGAACCGATCAGTGCCCATAATTTTATAAAAACCCCGTTTCTTTGTTTCAAACCGCTGATAGCATTAAACTTTACTCAATTTGTTCCAATAAATACTGAAAAACGAAGTTTTTTGCATTTTTCCAAATTTCCGTTATATGGAAATTGGGCGTGGTTATGGTATTGACGGTAATGCTAATGGTATCAAGGACAATATGTTCACCAAATTTTGTGACGATACCTTACACCGTTATTGAGATATAGACATTTGCTCCTAAGTGGGCGTGGCCCATTTTTGAAATTGACATAAGTACCTAATTTCTTAGTTCAAAATCGCTCCAAATACCGAATTTCACTCAATTTGTTTTAATAGATACCGAAAATTTTTTTATTTTTTGCTGTTACAAGCAACCGTTATGCGAACAAAGTTATACGAGTAATACCCTTGTGTACAAGTACGCTCGGGTATAAAAAGTGTTTTTTAAGAGCGGACACCCCTCAACAGGCAATGCCAAACCTCCGAGGGTATTTTTGCCATTAAACACAAAGACGCACTGAGCTATAACTTATTATTATATTAAAACGTTTTTTCTAAGGTGTTATGGAAAAACTTGAATTCATTTGGAGTACGCGCTATGGAAAAGCAAATTTTTATCGTACATTGCTAATGTGTTGAACTCATATTACACAGTAGCAAATATACAATCAAACGCATAATTTTTAACAGTTAAGTTAAGTTAAGTCTAGTGTGTAATCCTTTCCAAAAATTTAAGTTTTACACAACTACTAAAGAAGAAGTGGTCAAATGTATTTTTGGTGTAAAATCAAATGCCATTAGTGTAGATGGACTAAACCTCTTCGCCCACTCACACATAATTGTTATTATTCCGATTGACACTCCCATGAACTACAGGTATGTCAGTAAATTTACCAGCATTGTGAAAATGTTTTTGGAAAAATAATTTCCACACAAATAATATTGCACTTAAAAAAGTACAAACTCTTGAAAGAGCTTCAATCGGAATTTAGATCTAGTCACAGTTCCTCTACAGCCATGCTAAAGGTAATGCACGACTTTCGCCCCACATTTGGCAGCAAATTTTTAACTATTTTCGTATTCTAATTCAGTAATTGACCGTTGATTTTTGCTAGAGAAGAGGCTAATTTGAACATTTGAAAGCATGCCCACTTTTCCCTCTAAGGCGGAACAAATGGTAGAATGAATGTTGTAAATAAATATTAAAAAAAAAATACATTTCACTAAACAACAAGAATTATGAATCTTAGACGAATTATTAAAAATGCACAATATTTTGATAAAACTTGTATATCAGGGTTTGCGAAAGAACATTTTAACCATTTTTAGTTTATTTTATAACCTTAAAAAAAATTAAAGTTATGTAAACTTTAAATTTTCAAAGTGGATTTAATATACCCTCTTATTGTGCCTTTTTCTATGCTCCTACTGTAATGACCCCTACATCGCTTTCACCAACACTAAGAGGCAGTTTGACCACCGCATCTACCTACGCTTTGTAAGGCTTGACAAACACGATCGGAAAGTATCGGCCCCTGTTCAGGTGGCTCAATGCCGCAAATATTTCTCTGAATTAGTGCCTCGTCTCTTCACTAAGAGCTCAATAGAATTAATCACTAGACTGCTTGTCTCGATAGGCTGTCTTGATCTTCGTTGATTAGTACATTCCTTGTGGTACTCGTATGTGCCGAACTCATCACCCAAGGAATGTTAAGAATGACACTGACATGAAATGGGCGACACCATCGGTCTAGGTCTGACTGGATTGCTTTTTCAGTCTATAACTTCTTGCATTGTATCGGGTTACACTGCTTTCAGCGACCTTAGACCACAACTTCTCATCATCGCAATTAACCATTTTAATGTGTTAATGACGATTGCAGAGCAGCATTCACCCTTCATTCGTTTAGAGGTATGAAACCACGCCAATCTCTGCGTTTAAAAACTGTAATAAGAGTTATGTATATATCCAGCGACCCAGCAAAGCCAGATTTCGCCTCTCCAGAGTGGATACGTATTTGCTTCTCAAACGACCTTTGTTTTATGTACGAAAACTCGTTGATTTTCGTTGTAGTAGTAGTAGTCCAGTAATTTGGTCGTAGAGTTTACACTCTCATCACTGCCTCTCGCACTCTCGGGTAGCGTTTTCAAGAGCGGCTATGTTTTTTTTCACTAGAGAAAGAAGCACTATTACGCTAGCACCTTCCACTCAGGCATTCTATCTTATTTTAAAATGTTCCAGTGTTTGGCGCTTTTTTTGGTACACTTTTCATACTAAACTGCAGCAGCCCTTGGTGCTAGGCTTCACAATAAGATATAAAGCAATCTGGACTGTCCACAAAGTGGTCCCAACAATGCGGTACATTCGGGAACGCGTATTAATTAACAGAATGTGTAACAGAATACCAAAACCATCGAAAAAAAACTAGAAACATTTATCATACAGCCAGACAAGATTTAAGCCACCTTCTCACTTCCTTTTTTGTGTTCCACAAATGCGGTTGATATTAGCAGTGTTATCAAACGAAAAAGAATGTGAAAAGATTGAATAGCGATATTTGGAAAGCTATCCCATCCGTTGTTTTCCACTTTAATATTATTTAAGTCATTTTTTTCGTGTTAAAATTTTATTGCTCTCTTGTTTTTTTTTTTTTTAGAATTGTATATAACAACTCAATCAGCTTTCATGGTGGTAGCAGTAAAGTACAAAACAATCTCAAAAGTATTTTATAGCGGCTTAAAGTTCTCGGATATTTGCAGGCTTAAAAGTTGTACTGAAGTTTCAACATTTAATAATTATGTATCAAACAATATCGTAGCATAGTTAATGGGCAAAATTCGTTAGTCGACAATGTATGTACGTGCGTGTGTATGTAGTGCAAGGCACTCTGGCCTTTTAATAGTTTTCACTGTTAGCAGCTGTAACTTTTTTTTATTTTTCGGCAAGTACTTTATCGACGGATATTGAATAATAAAAACTTTTCAAATTTATACATTATTTTGCAATCTTATTGAATTTCGTAGTTAGACTGTTTTTTGCTTGCTCTTAATGCCAACGAAATCTCCAAAATGGTTATTTATAAATTTAAACATTCAATTTATTTCTGTTGCAATTTTATTTAATTCTCAACGGAATACTTTCACTTTGCCAACAAAATACGAGGGAATGTGAGTAAGATTGAGATAAAAATTATTCGTTGAAGTTTGACACACTCGCTTGCTGTTTGAAAGTTAGCTTGAAGTGTAGGATATAACTAAAAAAAGTGCTTTTTTTTTGCAAATTCGAGTTAATGCAAAATTTTGACTTCTGTGGGTGTTAATCATTCGAAAGAATGTAAATAAGTACTTTTATATTCAATATTGTGGGGCTAAATTTTCCACATTTCCAAACGGAATAACTGCATTTTTCAAACAGCTTTACAACTTTAGGGCACGTTTTCACGAAAACAGCTGTTAGTGACTTTTTCGGTTATGCCGGGAAGCCACAGATATACTCGTACGAATCAAGGGAGTGTGCAAGCAATTAGGAAAAAATAATAGCACAAACACATATTGAAACATTTGGATAATTTATTTAACCTGCAATTATTTTTCATTTAAAACAACGTTAAGTCTCTAACAAACTTCATAAAAAATAATTTTATTAAATTAATAAAAAAAAAAAACATTTGTCAAAATTTTGAATTTAAAAAAATATTATTTTTTGAAGTACTCGTATGCAGTTATGAAGCTCATTTAATTTTGGAAGTACAATTTCTAGTAGCTACGATTTACAACTGATTTTTCACAATAAAAATAATCGCGGTTTTGCGTTGTATAGAGGAAAGGAGCAGTAAAAAATTGTCAAAAATCAGTAATAACTTCTAGACTCTTGATACTAAAATTTAATTTGCCAAAAAACTGCATACTCAAAAATATTTCAAAACATTTTTTTAAAAAGTTCAAAACTTTGTTAAATCACTGCAAATTTTATAAAAAGTTTAAAAAATTGGTGTTAATCGTTTTTTTAGAGAATGAACCATATTTTACTTGAAAAATAATTTTAATTAATTAGAAGAAAAATTAATTTCCCAAATTCATCAATATGCCATTACTAAATACTTGTTTGCTTTGACGTGCATTGAAGAACTTCATTTTCTGTCGAGCGCTTTTCATTCCTTTTTTTTTTGTCAATTTCATAATATTAATTGAAATTGTTCATGAGTCAGTGAGGCTAATAATACAAATTTTTAATTTTAAAAATTGATAATCCTATTTCACGAACACTTTTTGGCAGGCAATTCTACAACACCTGACCCTTTATTTTATCTTAATTTTTGAAATCGCACTATTTTTTTTCTAAATATGTACATGTTTTAGTTTCTTTTTTTTTAATTGGTATTTTACACTTCGATTGAGCCAAGGAAGTACGTTTTAAGAAGAAAAATTTTACATCAGACTTCTTTAAAGTGACCTGAGGCTGATGCTGCGTCAAAACTTTTAAGGTCGAATATGTCACATATAAATTTTGGTCCCGATTGGAGACGGTTAAAGTAAGGGGCAAATTAATGGCTCAAATAAAATTTAAGAATGTGTTAAATTGGTTTTTTTTCGAAAAATTTCAGTACTACTAGAATTGTTACTACTGCTGGAAATAATACCTTTTACAAAATTGTTTGCATACTGGGAAGTTCGGCTTTTTTTATCAGTTTTATATGCAACTTTATTATAGAAAAGAAATTCGAATTATCCAGTTGTCGACAACTAAATTTCGTATTACAAAGTGATAAGATATGCTTAGTCAGCTTCGTCGAAATTCAAATTACGAGTACAAAGTTGCCTCCTAATTGGAAAAGTGTTTTCTACATATCTTCTTTCAGAGAGTACTGCTGGACGTTACTGCGCAAATCAATATTTGTTTATAGCAGAAAATGACTGAATAATTTTGAAATAAATGTATGGTTTTGTCCCAATACAAACCTGCTTTTGTATATTCCGGGTTACGTCTTTTGTAAATTTTTATGTTCACATTTGGAGTCACTGAGATCTCTTCCTTTGCTACTTAACTAAAAACTAAACAATTTTTAATTTTTTATAAGCATTAAGGCCGATTAGTTTTTGGGAAAAATTTTAAGGAAAAAACAACACTTCTCAAAGCGGTTATTGTACTAATCCAAAAATCACCACACATTTCCTCATCAGATTCCTTTCTTCTTGGCTTTCGCGGGAGTCGAACTCACGACATCAAACGTAATACTTAAGCCGACATTTAAACGCATTCAAATAAGCTTACGCTGTGTGAGCTGTTGTTATTTTCTCCTTTTCCTTTAAAACTCAAAACAATCAAGTGCGGCTGTACTGCCGCTTTTTCAACTTGACTGTGTTGTTGTTGTTATTTCTACAATTTCTATTTGTCAAACTATGCTATTTACATCAATTATGAAACAAGCAATAATAAAATATGCTAATCGAGGCAGTAAATGCAATTATAATCAAATCTGTGATTTTTAGTATTTTGCGTTAAATTGATGCCAAACGCGACAAGCAAACGCAACCAGCCAAGGCGAATTTATCAAGGTGGTGGTAGGTGTATATAGTAAGTCAAAGGCCTCCATGTATTTTGTTGTTGCTTTGCTGGACTGAATGGCAAATTTCTGTAGGTGATTTACATTGCCAGCTATTTGCAAGCAAATCGCCAGCCAATCAGAACGAAGCCCTTTGACGTTCAGTCCAGCAAAGCGAAAAAATCTAAAAAAAAATCAGCTGGCTCCTTAACACCACCTTATTAAATTGCAACCAGCAATGTGAATTTTAAAGCAAATAAAATAATATTTGTTTTTTATTGATTTTTGCGTTTGTCAAAATTTTAAAATGTAACAATAAACTTAGTATGATATTTTCACACATTCCATTAATAACGTATCTACAGTAAAAATTTCTTTAAAAGTATTCAGAATTTTACATGTGAGGACTAAAATTAAAGGTATAAATACTTTTGGAATATTCATTTAAACATTTTAAATTTCAAATGTTAAGTTTTTGAGTTATTGGGCCAAAAGCGCAGTGATGATCTGAAAAAGTTAAAATAATAAAAAAATCGCTTATAAAAAACCGCACCAACTTCAGCAAAGCAATACTATTTTCACAATTCACAAACGATGCCAGATCGAACAAAATAATGTCACTTTAAAGATGTAAAAATTGTGTTCTCTAATGTTATTCGAAATAGTACAGCAAGTGCAAATTCAGTATTGTCCTTCCCAAATCAGTACGTCTGGCAACCTTACCAGCCTCAAAGTTAGCTGAGAGTGAGAGACTTTTGTTTCATCTTTTTTTTAAATCTGTCAAACCAAAATTCAGATGTTCGGTATTTAGTACCACAATCAAGCAAAAGTTATGTACACCGAGTTATTTGAAATTGAACATTGTCAGACCAATTTGAATTTAGCCCGTGAAAGAACAAAATTTTTAAATAAAGTTCAGAAAATAGGTAAGGAAAACTTTTTGATAACCAGATTCTAAGCTAGCTTATATGCTACCGATCTTCAGTATAACTATATCGCACCCTAAACCAAAAACCGTCAAAACTCAAAATTTTTTATAATCGCTTTTATCTCATAAACCTATTCCCAGAATACTTCCCAACATGCTCCGAAAATTTCTTCATCGTAACTATCTTATTTAATGGAAAAGTACGTTTAAAATATTACAACCATTGTTACATACAATTTTTTACTTCTCTTGGATATTAAAAAAAAAAGTTTTAAATCCTTTTTACACATAAACTAATTCAGGGAATACTTCCCCAGCTGCTCCAGAAATTTTCTCATAGTTACTATCTTTTTACTTTTTACTGGAAAAGTATGATTATAAAATTATCATCATTATTGTAGCGACTGTTTGTTTTGCCTCTCCTGAACATTTGAGATTTTTTGTGTTGTGACTGTTTTTGGTTTAGGGTGCGATATATGTTAAGGTCTTTTGTTTAACATTTTCGGTTGATAAGTAAATCAATTTTAAATTAGGTTTCAATTTTGCCAGATTATCTATTTTTCAAGCTTAGCGCTCAATCCGCAATTAAAAAACCATATTTTCCATACCATAGATAACGGGAATCAAGGTTGCCCTTAATTTTTTTGAATGGATGTGTGAACATTTGTGAACATTATGTTAGAAAACAAAATAGTTTCTTAAATCGCTGCTAACATTTGTTAATCGACATCGTTTCGACTAAAGAAATATTGGTAAAATCTGTGATGAATTAACTCTATTTAATAAAATTAAAATGCTCAAAAGAAAACTTTAAAACTCTCCAAAATTCAAATAACTTAATTAAATATAAAATATTCATTGCAGACAAATGCGCAACTTCCTTCCATGTGCTTCCAAAAAAAGGTAAAAAACTCGTAAAAAATAAGAAAATAAGACACTCAAAATTGCCAGCTAACTGTTAGTTCCGGAAATTTATTAGCTACTTTAGTTCTCCTTTCGTTTATGTCATTTAACTACAGAAATTTGTGTAGCGCAATTGTCGCCTTGACCAAGCCTGCTCAACTCAATTTAAACAAACTTTATCCAGTTAATCTGCGTGAATTTCCGTTTACAATATCTCTTTTGCTTGCTATTTGCTTCTCTGGCCGTTGTATGGTTGTGCAATGTTTTACCTTTTGGGAACGCTTTTATTTTTAATTAACAATAAGCTGACAAAACTAAAGAGACCTCAGAACAATACCACAGTGGCAAAGTTAAAATCTTTTGTCTGGAGCATGAATTAGTTGCTTGGTACAGTTTTTTGCGCGATTTGTTATTTTTTTTATTTTTTAAGTTTTCAGTTATAACTACGAGTGAATTACAACAAGACTAGCAATAAACGTTTCACGTCACAGTTAGTTGCGAGATTTCAAAAGTTCTAGACGTAGCGATGCTAAGTTAAGTTTAGAGATGAGAAGATGTGAACATATGCATGGACAACATATAAATAAGTTGTTAGATAGGCAGTAAAAATAAACTATTCCTACGGGCCACACGGGAATAAAAGGGAAGGAGATGGCGGACTGTCTTGCTTGAAAGGCGGTTGCCTCTCCATTCAATGGTCCTGAGCCCTTCTGTGGGTTATCATCCAACACAGTGGGAACTTTTCTAGAAAACCGAACGAAGGCTAGAAGAAGCTTAATCTGAAAATCTCTTCCAGGCTTAAGACAGTCGAAGGCATTTCTGGGAGATTTTAATCCCGGAAGAGCTAAGGTATTAAGAGACATGCCTAGGGGAAAACTGAGGATTCTCACTGAGTTTTTGAGTGGTCATTGCCTACTTAATTATCATTTGTACAACATTGGAGTGGTCACGGAGTCAATCTGCAGAATGTGCGTTGAATGTTAAGAAACTCCATTGCACTTAATCGCGGAGTGCGGAGCGCTAAAGCATGTTAGATTAGGATGTTTTGGAGAATACATCCTATATGGAAACTCTTCCAAAATTGGGTCCATCGAAAATATATGAATTTATATGCATGGCAAATCTTCTGGAAGATCTTCAGGGGATATTACCCTCGCCTTAAGAACAAAAGGGGTATCATAATAGATCTTTTAGGTCGCAATGTATATCACCCTTCTAAATTAATCTTAATCTTAGATAGGAGTATAAATTAAATTTGCGCAAATCTTTACAAATATTTTTAATTAAGAATGTTGTATCAAATGATAAAGAACGCTTTTTAATTTGGCAAATTCATGAAAACCCCGAAATTGTCGCCTTGCCTCACTTAACATGAGTTCCATCGCTGATCTGAAAGAGCGTGGAGAATAGTGAAACTTTTAATGGTTTTTTAATTTTAAAATTTTTTTTTGAATAATCTACTTTTAATTAATTTTTATTAGCGGAACTCTAAAATAAGTGTTCTCCATTAGGTTTCAAGAAGCATTTCAGCTTCCGAACCGCCATTCACATTTACCAACATTTCCAACATTTTTTCCTTAATTTATGGAATTTATTTATTTTATACTCGATAATCGCCATTTTTTTCACGAATCTCTCGATTCACATCAATGTCGTTTGGAAAATAAAGAAAAGTCATAACTAAATAAAAAATAGTAATTTTTTCTAAAGAGACTAACAAAAATTCGCTTAGTTGACGAGAAGAACAAACCAAAGAATCGTTTCGTATTCATTTTTAATCATTGTTTTTTTTTTATCTGCTCTACATAAACGCCATTCATTTCAATGCTTTTCTTAAGCCTATAAATCCACTTCCCAAAACCTACTTTCTTGCTTAAAACAAGTTCGACATCAACCTCATCAATTAAAAAAAAAATTTGGGTCACCAAGTAAGCGAACTTTTCTTAGTTCACTTGTATTGTCCTACTTGCTTAAAATTTTGTAGTAATATTTATTATTTATCGCTAACACTACATACATAGCTCAGTTGGCTTAGGAAGCTTATTTCTTGTATATATATTATTATTATTATTATTATTATTTATTAGAGTAATATGAAATATTAAACTAACTAAAGTAAAATACACACTAGCTACCAGGGCCTACGGTGCGATTAAATGTTTACAATTCTTTTTCTTTTTTATATACAAATGCTGTTCTTTTATTCCGAATTTAACATATTGATATTGTAATATATTTTTATTTGGTTAAAATTGGTTTAAATTTTGCTGCTCAGATTAATATCGTTGATATATTTTATTACTTTTATAACGTTTCCGATGTTAAACGCGAACTAGTTTAAAGAGGTTAAAACGAGTTACATACTCCAATAAAAAAGGGAAATCTAATTTGGCAACATTCATGACAACTCGTTTATTAATTATTATAATTTAAAAATATTTCTAAAAGCCATATGGGTCATTTCATCTCAAATCGTCCAGGCAGTTAGGGTTAGGTCTTTTTTTTCGTTTTTTTTTTCGGTTTTCTTGGCCCTCCATGAAGCAATGTTGCGGCAATTAAAGGAATACGACTAAACATTTTTTGATTTTTTATTGATATTGACGATATAAAATTTTTTTTTGGAAATATATCATGTTTCACACTTTTTACTTTTAGAGGATCCCTTTACCTACAAACATAAAAAAAAAATTTTTCGTAGATCGGTATTTTTTTCGCAAAGTCATAAACATTAACATTAAAAAAAAAAAAATTTTGGGAAAAAAAGACCTAACCCTAACTGCCTGGACGATTTGAGATGAATTGACCCATATATATAGTAAGTACTTACATATTGGCAGTAACCTATCTGCGCAATGTGTTAGAATTCAACAATCAAAAGGTGGATAGTTTTGAGACAAATGTACGTTGTGCGCATGCGCAGGTTTTACTTGCATTTGTGTCTGGGAATTTATAGTCCGTTCACAAATTATAGCAGACCCACTGAGCACTTTACTTTTTTCTAATTACTTAAAATTATTTTTTTAAGCAAAATATGGCCCATTCTCTAAAAAAAAAAACATAAACACCAATTTTTTAAACTAACAACGAAATGTAGGTACACTGATTAAACAAAATTGCATCAAAATTTCAAACTTTTTAAAAATAGTTTTTAGACTTTTTTTGAGTATAGAGTTTTTTGGCTAGTTAAATTTTAGTCTGACAAAGTCCAAGTTTCAATTGTCTACATGTTATCATTAACTTTTGAAAAATTGTTTACTGGCAGTTTTCTCCATGCTACGCAAAACCGTGAATATTTTTTATATGGAATAGAAAGTTCGAAATTTAGACAAATTTTTAATTTATGTTTTTACATTTTGTATAAAATAAAATAAAATGTTTTTAATAGTATTTGTTAGAGAATTAACGAACTTTTAATTCAAAATAATTTTAAACAATTGTTGGATAAATAAATTGTCCAAAAGTGTCAATATGTGAAATTACACTTAGTAAAAATTTAATCATTAATTTTTCAACTAAAGAGAAAAAAAATGTTGGTGGCTCAACTCAAAATGGCATAGTTATTATATTCGAAATGTCCGTTATTTGGATATTTTTTGGTAACTTTTTTGATAAATTTTTATAATTTTTGCATAATATTATATACAATAAATTTAGAAGTATATGGTTGTTTTAACGAAAAAAAAAAACGAAAACTATTTTGAAACGATCTAAAAAATGTTGAGTTCGAAATTCTGTATAACAACTTACATTAATGATATTCTAATCGTTTTTTGTTGTTGCTTCCGACAGTATGTGAAATGATTGGTTTTGGAACGAATTTTCGTCATCATATTTGCTGACTGCGCTTGTCGATACAGCATAAGAGCGATGGTATAAGGAGAAAATGTTTCAATGATTATACATTTTACATACTCTGGCTGAGATTTGAATCTTAAACCAGTGAACGAGGGTAAGACGAAGTATCTCCTGTCATCAAATAAACAGTCGGCACATTCACGACTGGGATCTGACATCACTGTTGACAGTTATAACTTCGAAAAAGTAGAGAACTTCCTATACCTAGGAACCAGCATTAACACCAATAACAACGTCAGCCTTGAAATCCAACGCAGAATCTCTTTTGCCAACAAGTGCTACTACGGACTGTGTAGGCAATTGCACAGTAAAGTCCTCTCTCGACGGACAAAAAACACACGCTATAAGTCTCTCAGTCTCAGTCCCCTTCCTATTGTATGGCGCAACAGCATGGACGATGACAACATCAGATTAGTGAGCTCTTGGAGTGTTCGAGAGAAAGATTCTTCGAAAGATTTATAGATCTTTGCGTCTTTGCGACGGCGAATACCGTGTACGATGGAACGATGAGCTGTACGAGCTGTACAAGGACGTAGACATAGTGCAGCGGATTAAAAATCAGCGGCTCCGCTGACTAGTTCACGTCGTTCGAATGGATGAAATAGCTCCAGCACTGAAGGTTTTTGACTCGGCACCCGCGGATGGTAGCAGACAAAAAGGAAGACCTCCTCTGCTTTGGAAAGACCAAGTGGAAAAGGACTTGGCTATACTTGGGATTTCCATTTGGCGCCAGTTAGCCCGGCCTCGGCCAAAATCGCTTAGGCGATTGATGCGCCAATTAAGTAAGTAAGTAATATACCTGCAATAGTTATGGAATCTTGCGCGTGGTTTTATTATCTTTTATTTGCCAAGTAAAATGAGGGAGAAGTAAAAGATTTTTCCTAACAAAATTTTCATATGCTTTTGTTTTTTTTTATTGACGGAACGTGTTACCGCGCCGCTTCATACATATGTATATACGTTCATACATGTACTTATTCCTTAAAATGTATGTAAATATGTAGAAACATTAAAACAAGGAAAAAATCTTAAAAGGCACACCAGCTAGCTATGTAACATTAAAACGCTAACGATCTGCATTATTTTAATATGCTCCTGCGTATGTATTTACATACATACATACATTTCTTTGTTTGTATGTATAACATTTCCCTGTACAACTCACATTATTTTCTTTTCCAACTTAATTCCACTAACTGCCGCTCTTATTCGTACAAACAGCCGATAACTAACGGCTTTCACCTGGCATTTGGCAACCATTCGAGGGCAATGCAATCAGCCAACCGTAAACGAGGGAGTTTTCGCGAGAGCCAGCCAAAATTCATAATGTTTATTGTTTTTCTCTCTATTCATAATCATCCAGGCATTACCTTTAAATACTTGAACATATATACACACACTTACATACATACATATACGGGTATGCCATGCATTAACTAAATCTTTTTTTAGTGACTTTGCCTTGTCCTCCTTTGCTTTTGTTGGCAACCGTGAAGTAATGTAATTTCGTACATTTTTCAAATTTAAAATAATCTGATTTTTTTTTTCTGATTGCTCGTTTTGTTGAATTTTTAAATGCTTAAACACTAAATTCCATAGTTTTTGGATGTTTTCTTAGAATTGTTTCTCGTTATGTGCTTAAATAATAATTAATGTGCGAAAAACCCAATTTTTTTGGTTCAAACCAAAAATCGCCAAGTTCGACAAAAAATTAGTTTTTTTTTTTATTTATGAAAATATGTACATATCTTACATCTACCACAAAATTTAATATATTCTCATGTGAATAGGACATAAATCATATCGCTGGCTTCGAGTGAAGAGGCACTTAGTCCAATGGCAATTGTTCATAGTTTTGCCTTCAAAATGCTAAGAATTAATACCATTGCTCATTTGCTGGTGAAACTGTAAGCTTGTGATAAGGGAAAAGTTAAAATTATCATCCTGAAGGAGGGAAGAATGATATAAACTTAGACATAGATAAGTAATATATCGAGCCATAACCGCCAAAACGACGTAACCGACAAATGCAGAGAAGAAGCAAAGCACATTTTAATAAATATGTGTGCGTCCACGTGAGAAGGGTCCACTTTGTCGCATCTAATTTCCGAGATATATAGATTTTTCGATACATGGATCAAATTTCGTAATTTTTTATTATGGTTTAATATGAAACTATATACATTTACACGTCGAAAGACACAAAATTTAGCTTCCTATGTATAATAGAAGTAATTATTTATATTTTTTGAAAAAAAAAAAAAGAAAAGGGCCCACTTTGTCGCATTGGAGAAATATGAAGCCTTTCCGTGTTCTATGGACTTTTTTTGAAAGAAAAGAAAAAAAGAAAAAGACCACATTGTGGATTCTGTGATGAAGAAGGCCACCGAAATTCAGTACGGAATGGTACTTATACCACTATGTCCAAAGCGCAAACGCGATGAGATTTAATAAAACCTGTGGATTGATTACTGTCAATGACTGTAATGAATGAATTACTGCTAATTTGTTGCCTTTGTTTCATCTTTAATTATAATAAAATATTCACTGTTGAGTCCATTTCAATTTTTTTACTTCCCCATCTTCCTGATTCATTGGTCAAACGATAACTCATTCATAATTTTCTGTGATCATTTTTTTTTGTAATTAGTTGAAAAAGCAAATATTTAAAAAAGGTCCCACTTTGTCGAGTTGATGTTAATTAGTTGTTTCACATATAATAATGATTGAAAAATGATCTAATTGTATTTTTTCTCATGCTAACTATGTTCCTGTTCGATTCCAACGAACACCCATTTAACGGCCGAGTAGAAATGAAAAAAATCGAACTTTCAACCTCAAATTGATTTTTCTCAATTGGTCATTTTTCGGATATTCACCTTCAAAGTTCTATATTTCCTTCAATTCATCAGTTAGGATGGTCTAATTTGTCTCAAAATGTTCAGAAATCAACCAGGAAAAAATTTTAATAAATTTTAATTACTAAAAAAAATGTGATGATTAATATAAAAATAATATTATTTGGGAGCTTACACTATATAGCTCAGTGTATTTAAATTGTACCACATATGAAGGGCTCTCAGCTGAAAATACTCGTATATTTTGGTACAAAATGAGTATTTAACATTAAAATTTAGTTCCTGATTTTTGTTTTTCAATGTCTTGTTTTGAAAGAGTTATCGTAGTATGTCACCTATAATTTTACAAAGCAAGTCCCTATCTAGTCGCATACATTGGCGTTCGGTGCCATGCTTCTTTAAATAGTCTTTGGTTCGAAGTTTTCCATTTTATATTTTGACGTCTAATTTTTTATTGATGTCTTTTTGTTGAAATGAATTTGGAAAAAAGTTGCCTTTACAATCGATACATGTAAATATTATTATATATATTTTTTTTATATAAAATTATGTTCCAAAACTTCTATACCCACATATGTTTGAAAAGAAGCCAATCAATATGTATATAGATTATTACGTGATTTCTTCGGCTACCCGGGTAATATCCAGTTAAATGGATAGTTCAGTTATACTTTTCGAACCGAAAAATATTGGCACTTGGTAGATCTTAGAGATTAGAAGAAAAGTAAAAAGTTGTATCGAGCCAGAATATCAATTTTCACCGCAAGAGGCGCTATTGGTGGCAGGTTATTCAATTCCAATCGATATTTGGGTTTTGAAATTTGATATTCGAACAGTCATTTGGCTCTTTAGGAGAGTTACAAGAAAATTTTGGTTACAGCAAGAGATATCATTCACGTGTCATAAATGGACTTTCATTTAGACCAGTCGATAGGCATTTTCGGTAGTTTATTGTAGGAAGTCACAAGTATTATTCCAAGCATTGCCAAAATTTCATGTTGGTCTGTTTGATGAATATTGGGAGGCTTTTTTTTTTTGAAGATAGTAGCCATATGAAAAGACTTCGGGAAAACAATTACAAAATATTTCCAACTCATTGGAGCCTCAATTTATATTACAAAATACAGACGGGTTGTATTCTGGAGGCATTTCTTTTCGCGTTCAGCAATTGTTTGCGACCGTCCACATATTCGCTGTAGCAGTTGTTACTGTAATGACACAAAAACTGCTTCATCATATTCAATATTAAAACACTCTTCTTCTGAAGCTAGATAATCAGAGCCGCTGTCTTTAAACGGCTCCGACTCATCTAAGGCATAGTGAATAACACAGTGTTACAAAATGGAAAAAATTGAATGAACTTTTAAAGTGACATATTGGAAATTGTTCACCTGGTCGAATATAACTCAAAACGGTTTTTGAAAAATTTGTAACACCCTCAAAATCTTGCTTTACCGTTAAAAAACCGTTCTTCGGAAGTGTATGCGCTAATATTTTCATTACTTGGCCATTTCTTTACCGAATTTCAATATGAAAAATGTTTTGGAAAGGTAAGGATTATACCTTTAAATTGAGATATAAAGATTTATTTTTGAGCTAGCGTATTGTAAGTTTTTATCGGGTAAACTTGGAAAATTTGTTTTTTCTTCAAATTTTTCTACTTTGACCGCATTTTATTGCAGTATTTTACAAATATATCAAGTATGAGGAATTATTTAGTACATTCATGTCCAAAAATTTTGAGTGCTCATGCAATGAAATCGGACAAAAATTGACGAAGCTATTAAATTTTTTCTGCTATTAAATAAATTTACCTTGCGAAAAGTTTTTTTTTTTTTTAATTTTTCTACTTTGACCGCATTTCATTGCGTTATTTTACTAGAAACATAGCAAGTATGAGGAATTATTTTAAACACATTCATTTCCAAAAATTTTGAGTGGTCATCTAATAAATTTACGCCGTCAATTCAACCTTGCGACGGCTTCGCAATTATATTGTGTAACAAGTGTGGTAAAATGTGTGATAGGCGCAACAAATTTTGTTACGCCTGCGGTCTATTTGTTGATAAGAAATATCGGTTCGATTTAAGAACAAATAAAGCTGTGGTTGAAGCGTTCAACCTCTTTTTCAGTTGCTCATACGTGGAAAGTGCTTGGTATGAACCCGAATATATTTGTTCGATGTGCTGTACAACATTAAAACAATGGAAAACCGGTAAATGCGATGACCAGCGTCTGCCGTTTGTGACTCCTATGGCTTGGCATTATCAAATATATCACAAGCCGGAGGATTGCTACTTTTGCCAAACAAAAATCACTGGTCACCACTATAAAAGTCGCCACCTCATAGAATATGCCAATGTGTTGACTGTATCGAAACCGATTCCAAGAGGAAAACAAGATCAGCGAACTAAAGACAAAAATCCAGCTACATTTCCTGATTCAAGCCACAAATCTTCTAATGAGGTAAATGACGAACCGTACCTTCCAACCAAAGCAATAGAAACGGAACGTCAATTCGTGTCAAATCACGATTATTGTGATCTTGTGCGGGATATGGATCTGTCTATAAGACAGACAGAGATTCTGGCCTCCAGATTAAAGCAGTGGAATATAGTAGACAGTAACTTTAAAGTAACGTCTGCACGAGACAGAGACCTATCTTCGTTCGAACACATTTTCAAAGCTGATGACACCAATAACAAACTAGTTTATTGCGTTGATGTGGATGAATTGTTTGCTGCACTCGATCACGTGCACTGTCCAAAAGATCATTTTCAATTGACTAACATCGTAGGTCTGAAAGCAGTATTGCTGCACAACAGAAATGAATTGCCATCAGTTCCAGTGGCATACGCTACTGATATGAAAGAGACTTATCAAACGATGGAAAAAATTCTACGATTGCTTAAATACAATAAATTTCGCTGGCAGATTGTCTCGGACCTTAAAGTCCTGACAATTCTACTTGGAATGCAAGGTGGCTACACTAAATATCCTTGTTACTTTTGTGAATGGGACAGTCGTGCCAAAAATCATTACAAGTGTAACATATGGCCACCGAGAAAGTTTCAAATTGGCAAAAATAATGTTCTCAATATTGCATTAGTTAAGCCTGATGATATAATTTTGCCGCCATTGCATTTAAAATTGGGGTACATGAAACAGTTTGTTAAACGACTCGAAAAAAACAGCGAGGCTGTTCTACACCTGAAACTTGTATTCCCCAAGTTGAGTGACGCCAAGATTAAAGAAGGTACTTATAAAAATTTCCCAACAAGAATTCTTCAAAAAGAATTCATCCTAATTTATTTTTACATTTTGATCATGAATTACAGGCGTTTTCGTTGGACCGCAGATTCGTAAGATTATGACTGATGATGACTTCATAAAAAAATAGAACCCAGTAGAGAAAAGAGCATGGCTGAGTTTCATTTCTTTGTGCCGAAACTTTCTTGGAAACACGAGAAGTTCAAATTACGTTGAGGTGGTCCATGAATTTTTGGAAGCTTATGGAGAAATGGGATGCAACATGTCTATAAAAATTCACTTTTTGCATTCTCATTTGGAATTTTTCCCGGATAATCTTGGTCAATTCAGCGACGAACAAGGTGAAAGATTTCACCAAGAAATCTCCAACATTGATAAACGGTTTACAGGAAAGAACCAAGTTAGGATGATAGCTAATTACTGCTGGTCACTCAAACGTGAAACAGATGACTCGTCTTATAAACGCAGAAGATCAAGCAAACATTTTTAGCTATAAAGTTATTTAGCATTTTAATGATTAGTTTTTTTTTATTTTCAGTCACAATAAAAGTTTGAAGTTGAAAGATAATCAAAATGTATGAATTTTTAAATATGGTCATCATCTAAAATAATTTAAATAGTAATAACTCTGTCAATTTCCAACCGATTTTCGATTGAAATAGCTTAATCGACGCAGTACTAAATTCACTTTAAAAATATTGTCTTTGATAGGTACCTTTCTGAATTAAGACTATCGTAAAATCGTGGTCAAAGTTTCAAAATTAATTTTTTTTTATTAAGTTACGATTTTTTTTCTTTGTAGCTTCGTCAGTTCTCGTTTGATTTTGATGAGTTATACGCCATTAAAATAGTGATTTGTCACCTTTCAAAATATATAAACTTTTGAATCGGATGAAAATTCGCAAAGATATTGACGATTGACTAGCGAATGACCTCAGAAACAGTTTTTTGGCCCTAAAATGAGATTTTGGGGGTGTTTCGCAAATTTCAAGTATACAGTTTTTCTTAGTTTTATAAGGCCTAACGCCTAGGCTAGGTCTCTTTCAAAGTTCATTTTCAGTGTTACACAGTGTAATAATCGTCTTACAAACAAACAGAAATGAACAAATTTCTTGAATAATTTAAAATATGTACGTAAAATTTAATCAGATTTGCAAGTAATTTTTTTGAGTGTTTTGCACTTTAAAACCCAGATTTCCTATAAGTTGGCTTTTCAAGCCATGTCCAATGCGAGGGTTTTGCAAGACTTTAAAATTCTTCATAACAATTGCAAAAAGCTACTAGAAGGTTCCAAATGGATATAAAATAATTGAGTATGTATCCAAATATATACAGGTATTTATTTCCAAGTTATTTAACATTTGTAAATTGTACTATTTGAATTATTTAATAAATAACTACACCCTTTTTTTAAATAATTTTTCATGTAAAGAATTCCACTTAAAGCTTAGTTTACAGCATTCAATAAAATCGAAAAATTCATATAAAATCACACTCAAAAAATTAAAAAGAAACTTTCTTTTATAAAAATTTCCTCATTCAGTCTAAAGCTCTGAAGAACAAAATGCTCGCATATTTATTTTTTCAAAAAAATTTACAACGACGCAAAGTAATTTTTCAAGCAACAGAAGTAATGAAAAATATATTTTTTGTGATTTTTTTGAGAGATGTATACAAGCCTTAAAATTATAATTTTTAGTTTTTTACGAATTTTTGGTTTTTAAAATAATCTGAAAAAAATATTGGCGCGACGAAGTCAATATACTAAAAAAGGATTTGTTGGCGAGGCTAAGTTTAAAATAGTAGACCACAACTTGTGAAGCGAATATTCAATCTGCAGGCGTCTTCGTTATGAAAATTATTTTATGTGGAATTCATGTTTCAATTTAATATCTTCATTTTAGTACATTTACGATATCTTTTAAGATATGTCTTAATTTTGAAGAAAATCTTTACTTCTCCCGGTTTTCAAACCGGTTAGCGCAGATAAGAAATGTGCATTAAATTATCGGTTGCTTCTCTTAAATTCGAATTTCTGAACTTTGCATTTACATATATTATTAAATATATTTTATAAAGACAATATACATATGTATGTATATACTTACATCGCCGACAGTAACTTCTGCTTTATGTACTATATACCATAATTTGAAGTGATTACTCATACGCCTTGTCCGATTTTTGAAGTGCATGGCAACTGTTGAAAACTAAATTTAAATTTCATAACAAATTAAAACCGGTGCACTACCTATTTAAAAACTCAAATTAAATTTCAAATTATTCAAGTATGATCCTTTTATTATAAGCGCTAGTAAAACTAAAAAGAATCTGATCATACCCGCCTCGCGTTAGCTTCCCCACGCAAATACAAACGTTTGGCATCAAAAATTCGAACAAATACAAAGCCATACAAATACACATTTCACGTAGAAAAATAAACGACAATTTAAATGTGGCAGCAACCGTGGTTAGATAATGGAAATGTAACAGCTTTGAAATGTGTACGTGACACAAAAATTGAGTCAGGTTGTACACCTGCAACGTTGAAAAGACGACAACGACAACGGCAACGGCAACGACAACGACAACGCTACACGCGCTTGCCGACATGTCGCTGTGTGTATAACGAAACGCCAGCTGATTTGTAAATGTGTGTGTGTGTAACATCACTATCGTACATATTTACAGTTACATATTATGAGTTACTATTTAATAGTAAATTAGTAGCTTCAACTGTGTTTCTTTTAATTAAGTTATTTGCACGTTGATGCGCAAAGATATGAGTATTATTATTAAAATTGAGCACAAATACGAAAAGCAAACAGAGTCTAGGACAGATGCAGATATATTTTAATTCAAATGCTGCTTCGCGTTACCCGTTTCCCCTGATAGCAAAATTTAACCTCAATTTGCCGACTCCATCAAAATGTGATGTCGCAAATGCCCAGTTCACAGCAGCAAAGAAACTAACTATGTAAATATGTCTGTGTGTTGCTTGTCCGTATTTTTTTTCTCTCTGCATGTAGGAGTATGAATGTATGTATTTATTGCGGGGTTTCGTTAGTGTTTGTTTGTAAAAGTAAACTCCTTTGTGAGTGCACTTGTACGAGTAAATATGTATGTATGTATGTATGTTTATGAGACATTTAACTTCCATGCGATGAAAAGCTTCTTTCGCTTTGCTTATGACCTCTCATTAATTAATTAAAGGCACGCTTGAACGGAAACTAGCAGCAGCTAGCTAAAGAGGGAGACATTAACATATTTGTTATATATAAATTTAAAATACTTTAAAAGTGATCTATAAAATGTGCATTTCCAAGTTGAAGGAAGTATTAAAATATCTATGAGTCGCACTTCATGCAAATGATATATTCGTATATGTACTTATTATTTATTTTTTCTCCTTCATTTTTCTTTTCGAAATTTATTTCATGACTTAAAGAAATTTATTCGCTCCACTAAACACCAAATTATTTGTGCTTCAAAGAAACTTTATTGAAATACTGGACAGCTACTATTTACTAGGGTGATTGACAGGTTTGCTCCCATTTTTTTCATACATTTTTTTACACATTTTTTACATTTAAAAATGTCACACTCGTCAAATTCGACATATTAATTTTGACGGGTGCTGGACCACAACAATTCATAAAATATGGGCCAGGGCTGCATTTTCTTAAATGCTGTTACCTGTTTAATGTGCCTTGGCTAGTTAAAATAAAAAAAGTGAGTACAAAAACATGTGTTTGCCAGTAAGAACTAAATCAGATATTTGTAAAGAAATTATCATTTTGAAAAACTAATCAAATAATAAGTAATATTGACATTGTAGGAAAGATAAATTTTGGTTTGCTGCATTTGTCCTAAATTATTTTATGATTTTTTTTCGTAATTTTTTTACAGAAAATCTTAGATTTGTTTTTTTTTTTTAATTAACCGCGTGCACGAGTTACGTCACCTGACCATTCAATTCCAAAAGAAAATAGAATTGAAGTTGACTGGGTAGCGTAACCTTACACCCAACAAAAAAAGGGCATTGCACAATTCCGTTTCACAACAACATACATATATTGATGACTTAGCATTAAATTATTATAAATTAGCTTGTAAGAACTTTTTGAAAACACAATTGTCAATTGAACAAATAAAGAAACATCTCTACGCCAATAAGAATAATTTTTTTAAGTCACGACTTGTTTCGCGTGCCTACGCACGCAAGCGATAAATTTATAAATTCGAGAAATTATTTTTGGGGAGCTTAAAAGATGAATGATTTAAATTAAATTTTATTTGTGTGTGCGTGTGTGCGTGCGTGTGTATGTGTGTATCTATGAAGAGTGGTGATGGCGTGGGGATCTAAGTATGTAGGCGGAAAACAAATCTTCGAATTTCATTATAAAAACATGCCTATGACACGCTCATGAACGTGTAGAATGAGTAGACGAAATTTCACGACTTTTCATTAAATATTTAAGTCTTCTGGTGTCTGTATTTTTCTTAGCAAACATAAAATATTTGTTTGACTTTTTTTTTCTATGGAGCAAAGCCATTCAAGATCATATCGTGTCGAACATATTCTCAATAACCTTTTGACCGAAAGCTATATTGCCGGCTTTTAATTGTAAACAAGCTTATATTTATTTTATCCGTGTTTTTTAATTGGCAACACTAATCATTTTCTCTACAGGCTTCTATTTGAGTGCAATAATGCATTTTTTAAGCCCATTGATAATCACAAAGTTATAAGGAAAAAAAAATATCAATGTTCAATTGGGAGATTTTCACATCTCCTCATCAGACTTCTGTCTTCAAAATGGACAAAGAAAACTAGTACAATTTTGGACCCAACATACCAGTCTCCTACCAGTTCCAAACAGACAAAGGAATTAAAATGGTAGTCAAATAAAATAAAATCATGAATTAAGTATAATTTAATATATTACAAATTTTTATTTTGCAGTTTTAGATTTGCAATTAAAAAAGTGATGTGGGTATACAAGTAATTTTTACATAAAAGTAATTTATTAGCCCAGTTTCACATTCACAAATTTCCCTGTGGATTCGGTTTGAAATCTCATGTTTGTTGCTCCCAATTTTACTTTCACATACATTTTTTTGAATTAAATCCGAATGCTTGATCAAGGCGAATTCAATAAGGTGACGTTGTAAAAAAAAGCAACAAAAAGTCCAATGTGTTTGTTTTTGCCTTCTTGTTTTGTTTGTCAAAAGCAGCTGTCTACATTGCAAAGGAAAATAAGCAAATGTAAAATTAAAAAAAAAATCTTATATTACTATAAAACAATATATACGATCTAATTCTACGCTGTAAGGTGAGTATTAAAGCGATTTTGATGCCGAAATTTGTTAACGCAGACAAAAAATCACTAACATCTGTCTCGATTCTTATATCTTCCAATTTTCGAGCGTCAGTACCAAAAAGGGTAAGTATTTATGTATTTCGATATCCGACTGCAATTTAATTAAGAAACATTTTTACACTACTTTAGGTATATCACGTTCGGGGCATGACCTGCCGGTTAGGAGATATCAATATAGCAAAATGCAAAAAAATGCATATACATACATATGTACGTAACATACATACAAGTCTGTACACATATTCAGGTAAGCAGCAAGATGCAAAGTTGCATATCCCAACCCTTTTTAATCTATACATGTACTATAATGGACAAATTTTTCCAAATAGGCAATTCAATGATCGCCAAGCATAACAAAACCGGTGGCTAAAAATATGAAACGACCACAAACCGCCCAAATGTGATAAACTTAAAGTGATCACCAAAACCGGCGAACGCATCGAACATTAAACCAACTTAAATCATGTATTAAGGGCCAGTTTTTCAGTGCTGGTTTAAACTTAGTTTAAACTAAGTTTAGTTAAACTCAGTTTAAATTTAAACTTAGTTTTCTTGCGCTCAATTAAATTTGTTGCAAGCAAAACGAAAAAGTCAGCACGCAGCTGATAAGTTAAACTCAGTTTAACCGTGCGCAATCGGCCGTTTAAACTTAGTTTAAACTCCGTTTAAAGTTGACTGAAAAACTGCAAACTGAGTTTAAACGACAAACAGAGTTCAACTTGCACTGAAAAACTGGCCCTAAGTGTATGCGCACATAGAAACTATTCATAGCCTAATGGTCTTTCTCTGCCAACCATCATGTTAATAAATGTGTACCTGCATCCAAAATAGAGAAAACATTCCAACTGTAATTGCAAAGCTTATAATATATTTCCTTACATTTTATAATTGAAACGCACATTCCGCGTGAAGATAAAATCACATTTATTCACAACATTTGCAAACCAATCGGAAAAAATTATAGAATAATTAAATAAGTTAATAATATTTAAACAAAGTTTACAGTTAATATAATAATTATTGCTTGAATGAAAGTTTTGTAAAGAATTTTTTAAAGTAAAATAAGGAATAACAATATGTCAATAAACTTTAAGTACATACATACAATGTATAAACATATGTATAGGTGTGTGTACAATTAAACATACGAATAATTGCGTGCATTGCATGTACATATGCACGCGAGTTCACGACGTCCTTATTCCTCACAATACCATTATTTTTGCGTATTTCAGCTTCTACATTGTTCGAACGTGAATCACGGAAGTGCTGAAAAATATATTATTATTAGATAATAAATATGTATACGATTACAGAGGAATTGCTTTCGGCAACAGTTTTACAGTTTTGCCTTTTTTCCGGTGAAAGCAATATCCTCCCGCGAAAAATGATCAGAACAAATCAAGTTCCTAGCCACCAACTGCATCCGGCACAACCTGCTCCACACAATCACTTTTTCCTTGTCATTCGGGACTTGGAAAAAGGGTCCATTACCCAGCCCGACCATTTTTTTGCACAACACGCACTTTGCCATTATTTTTAGTAATTGGTTTTTAAATTTTCACAAAAACAACCTGAATCGCTATTTTAGTTTCCAATTGAAATGTAAACAATTTGGTAAACAATAAACAAACTTTGACAAACAAAACAAGCGGCGAAAAAATCAGCTTTTCGCTTGACCTCACCTTAATGAATTCGCCTTGTGCTTGACTGTATGTGAAATGAAAAGTAAGTGACAAAAAGTGTGTGAATGTTTAATTATTTTCGATTGGAATAATTTTTAAAATATTCCCTGATGTTTGTAGAAGCCATTTATGACATTTCTATATTAGTTATTCATAGAAATATGCGTATTTTTTAGTATTTTGCTGATGACTCCTCAAAAAAGCATACATAGCTGAACCCGAAAGGGAAATTTCAACAACAGCTGTTTGTGAATTGCCACAACGATAACCGATATGTGTGACAGGCGACGAAATTTGTGAAATTGGGAGCACACTAATTCACTTTCACAGAAAATTTTTTAATTTTTTTTTTATTTTTTTTTTAATATGGCAGTCCTATTCAAGGGTACTGGCGTTTAAACGATGCTCACTTACAACACAATCTCTAAAGTTAGAGAAAATGCTCGACTTAACATTCAAATTCTAATATATTTTCTAATGCTTCTCGAAACATAAAGGAGCTTAAAGAACAACATAGAATTTGATTGCAATATGATAAGAGGAAGAGTGTTCAAACACTCATGTGAAGAGTGGTATCTTAAAATATTTTTACACTGCTACCTTTAATACAATCAAAAAGCAACATTAGAATCCAATAAGAATTCAACCTAAGAATACAATTAGATAACTTTAATTTTATTTTTCTCGATGTCGAGAACTAAGTCCCCTTTTTGAAGATAATGCTGTAGTTCTCGACAGTTTTTCGAATAGTTTTCTAACGTTCAACCTTAGAGAAATATATAAGAGTTCGACTCGTTCTCTAATCATTCTCAAACTTTAATGTTTGCTGGAATTATATTTTTAACTCTTTCAATACGTGGCAACACCTTTGAAAATAATGTTAAAATTTAAATATTTTGAACCAATGAATTTTCTCTAAGCAACTACTTCTTATCACAGTACAAGTAAAAGTTGCAGAAAAAATGTTCAATAACGTCAAATTTAAAAAAATTAAAAAATCCTCGTTTGGGGGATTTCGCTACTTTGGTACAAAATAAACTTCTTGCATATTTAAGAACTCCCGTATATCTTTTTTTTTGTTGTATAATATGACGACGCTTTGTCAGGTCAAAATACAAAGTTGCCAGCGGCATCAAAATTTTGTGCCCAAACATTCCGTCTGGTATACTTTTTAGTTCACTGCGAATTCACTTTGCTTGAACCAAGATTTTATAATTCCATTCTCGTATAACCTTTGTTTCAAATTTATGCTTAAACTTCAATTTCACATTGGACACACATTTGGATTTATTGTTAGTGTAAAATCGAACTTGAGATTGGAACTTGAGAATATCTGAGCGGTAAATTACTTTTATCATCCAAAACGTATAATTTTTGTGATAATTTTGAAGCATCCATTGGTATTGCGAATTGATTGTGGAAATTTGCTTAACGGCTCTTTTTTTGTGAACTGGTTTTTTTTGCGGCATTTCATTTCATTTTTTTTTTAATGTTTTGCAAATATAACTTTGATGGCAATTTTATTCTGCTGCTGCGTCCCGTCGTTTGATGGTGTTCTTATTGTTGAACTTAATCTTAAGCTTAGCAAGAGCCCAATTTGTCATAATCACTGGAGTAATTTCACTACCACCTTATCTTTTTACGTTCATAGTTTGAAGAATGCTATATAAAGTAGATCTAGCAACTCCCTCACTTTCAAAATGATTAATAATAAATGTCTTGTCAAGCTTTTCATTATTTTGAAAGTATTGCAGAACGCGCTCGCAAAGTGTATGTGGTTTCAGCGGCATTGTATGGAAACTATCGTCTATTTTTTGGAATCGACAATCTACTGATCAGATTCGATAGTTTCAAAATTAAGATAGTTTAAAATAACCCCTAAATTCAGTAAGCGGTCTCAGTCTCTAATAGAGAGAAAAGTCACAATTTTAGACCAGTTGGCATCCATTCGACTCAAAATAAAGCGTCTAATCTCAAAATAAAGTCTCAAATGAAATACAAGCAAAAGAAAAAAAACGTGAAAGCTAGGAAAAGCAATAATCTCTAGCTCATTTTGAGACTTGAGATGAGACTGAGTTACTGAATTTGGGTATAAGTCTAATTTTTTTGCCATCACCCGTTAGTACGTTTTCGAAGGTGAAAAGCGCAGTTTTTACTTGGCTCCCCAATGCCTGTACGATCGCCTCCTCATTAATTGTGAGCGCCATAAAAAACAATTGTGAATAATTAAGTTTTCATCAAGTAAAAACAGCGTGCATAACAGCAGTGGACAAAAGAGAAAAATATTGTCAACTAAGCAACGAAAAAGATAACCGGATAATAAAGCCATACCAATAAGACTAGCAAAAAAAAAACAATCAGATGAAAAAAGAGCAGAGTATCTACTCGTTGTATAACAATGAACCAACTGATCTTATAAGCATTGCAGCTATTTCCAGGTTACTTGCGAATTCTAAACGTTAAAACTCTTTCGCATTAACAGTTCCGCAATACGCGATGCAGTCAGTAAGAATCCGTTAAACTGCAAGAGCAAATATTAAAAGACAAAATATTACAAAATCCAAGCCAGACTCCAGCAGTGCGCGCAAATTCAGCACTAAAAATGATGTTCAAGAGCTATGGAGCGCTTGCGACAGCACTTGCAACGCCTTGTAGCTTCACTTGAAAGTTCCGACCAATAAAATGGCAACGATGCAGCACTGCACTACGCTGTGACTTTTAGTGCCTCACATAATTGCCTTTCTGTACCGAAAATGCAATTCGTTAATGACGCAAAAGCAAAAAAGTTATTACTGTCGTTGTTAATAGCTGCAACAAATGGGCTTACTTTTGACTATTTTGTAAATGTTGGGTGCTTGTGCTGGCCTTTGTCCAAAAGGAGAAAAGTGCGTAGACTTTTTGCTCAATACTCCTGTTGAGACAAAGATCAAATTTTAAATCGTCGTTAATTATCTTGCCGCTTAAACTTACTTGCCATTATGGTTGCACGATTTTCATCAAGTCATTCGGCTGACTTTTCACCCAGGAAGGAAAGTTTCCTGCAATAGATTTTATAATTCGTAAAATGGTGCTACTGCAGTCAGGTCACGCTCTAAATTGAAGCAATTTGTTAGTATAAAGAACAGAGTGTATTTCAAAAATGTTTCTTAATTAGAGCATACACTAAATTTTTTCGCAAGAATTTTATATTTGTTTTAATTATTTGAACTACAAAGTTAATAGATATTACTTCGTTTTTAAGAAGGTGGTAACAGTTCTAGCCTAAAAAATTTTCTCGCAAGTACAAAAGATACTTCAATTTCACTTCAATATTTTTTTTTTACTTTTCATTTTATATATTTTTGGCGTAGAATACGTCTTACCTTACGGTATGGGCACCCAGGTCAGATTGTTATTGTTGTATTCTCTATTTCTTTAATTATAAGGACACGGCGAGATAAATTTTTTTTAAAAATTTTTTGTAGTCAAATGAAGATGTTAGCTTTCGTTTGACATACATTTCATATTGGTTGATATCTTCCTAATATTTAAATTTCTCAAATGAAAATTTTATAAACACATCCAAACAAATATGTGTGTGGTGTTTGGTTGAGTGTGTAGCGTGAATAGACGTTCATTTTATTGCATAATTTGAGGCGGGAAAATTTAAGTAGAGTAAAGGCAGAGAAAGCGCTGCCAACTACTGCTTATTGGTGGTGATTTTAACACAGAAATCACTTCAAATACTAGATTGGCGAAATTTATGAGCGATACGTTTAATTTGGATTATATTCGAAATGATGCTCCCACAACTATTGATAACACAACCATTGACTTAGTTTTTGCGAGAAATTTAAATGTTAATTTAAAAACATTTTTATCCTATTTTTCCCATCATAAGCCTATATTCTCAAAAGTAACTTTCAAATAATCAAATAGATTTGGGTCTGTTATTTATCATTTATCTTTACTATTGATAACTACCATTGACTTCGTTTTTGCGAGAAATTTAATTGATAATTTAAAAACATTTTTATCCTATTTTCCTATCATAAGCTTATGTATATCATCAAAAGTAACTATCAAATAAAGAAATTCATTTGCTTGTATTATTTATCATTATAAATTATCATTATACATATGTTTTCTGTCTTATCGTATGGCGTATTCTACGTTAAACTTAATGGCCGTGTCTCTGACACAGCCTCCTTCTTTTTTAAGTTGACAATCATTTTACTTAACTTACCAATAATCATCAAATTTCAACGTAAATTTATAACCCTAATTCGATTTGACTGTTTTTTATATATGTATACATTTCTGCAATGTGGAAAATACAAAAATAATTGAGATAATGACTCTTGTTCAAACCGGAAAAAGTTTTTTTTTGTATAGTGTGCACTGCAGCTCGGCGCAGCTCTATTCGTTCGCCTCCTCCACCTGTCGCGAATGTCATACCAACAAGTAATAACACTATCGCAAAATCCAACTCTTCTAACTCTAGTAATCCAAAATCTGTTGGCTCTCTCAAGCAACGAGATAATTACAATAAACTAATCGTTAAGTCTTAGAATATGCACTAGGAACTTCTTGTTATGCAGCGAAATCTGCTCGAAAAAGATGATACAATTTTTTCACTCACTGCTGAAGTTAATAAACTGCGTACGTACTACGTTAGCGCTGCTATTGAGAAGCTTGGATGTGAGAATGCTGCTCTACAAGAAATAAGTGCTGATAATCACGCTCTGCTGCCGTATTCGAAAACATTGCATGCTTGCTCTTCTACTATCGCTGCTACTACTTTGCCTTCTCCTGCTGTGGCTCGACCTTGCACTGCTACACAGTCGCGCGCTGAGAAACAGCCACCAAAATTGGTTGTCTCCTCTGCTGCTGCTGTTTCTAATGTTGATGCAGACGTTCGCGTTACTAATATTAGTGATGCTACTCGCTCCGAGAGGTTATCTAACGCTGAGCCAATAACTTCTAAGTCTAGCATATATCCCTCGCTTTATTCGCCAGCTGTGCAACAAAAAATGATGCACAGTGGATAACGACCGCTAGTAAACGGGACAAAAAAAAACAAGTAAAAAAACCAATGCAAGTTGATGGTCCAAAAACTTGTATGGACTTGGTTGTTGGGACCAAATATAAATGGTTTTATTTGTTATTGTTTGGCCATTTCACTATTTATTTTAAATATTTTTGAGCTTTAAGGCCGATTGGTTTATTGGAAAATTATTAGGAAAAAACAACAATACTCAAAATGGTAGAAGTTATAGTACTATTTCGGAAATGTTGCATTTGGCATCTTTTTCGCCTTCAGTATCTGAAGATCATATTAAGGATTACGTCTCTAAGCAAACAAATTTAAAAAAAATACGCTTCTCTGCGTCAAATTGGTCAAGAAGGATGTTTCATTGACAGACATTAAGAGAGTAAACTTTAAGCTGGGAGTTCCAGAGCCTTCGTATGAGAAATTGATCAATGTCGTAAATGTAACAGTGAAGCGCTTCAAGTTTTTTCTGAAGGATGCAAAACAGCGGATGCCGACATTAAGTCTCAATTTCTCCGTGTTAAGGTTTATTTTCAAAATTTATCCGGGATGCGAACAAAAGCTCACCTCTTTTATTCCCTTAGTGCGCAACTAGACTATGATGTCTTTATTCTTGTTGAGACCTGGCTAAACCCAAAATTCTTTTGATTCGAACTAGTTTAATGTGTTTCGCAAAGACAGCGATTCTGCAAAAACTGGATGCATGCATGGCGGAGGTGTTTTAATTGCTGACAAGCATCAACTTTGTGCATTCTTGATTCCACTCAACAATGTTGAATTCCTGCTGGATCAAATTTGTTTTTGTATTAGTTATCCTTTCTCGCAGGATTCAATATACCTACTTGCTTTGTACATATATACCGCTTGATAGTTCGTTCGAGTTGTATATTGGAAGGATACCGGTTTCGGCGTCGGGAAATCAAAATAAAATCAAAATACAATATTCTAAGTCTTAATTAATGTCAAGTTAACAATTTTGTTAAATCTCTGAGTAGAATCTTGGTTCTTATATTTGTAAGTAATAACTTAAGCTATAGAGTTAGTGAATGTTTGAATCCCATAACTCCAAAGGATAAGCATCATTTACCTTTAGCTGTGAAACTTGATTTCTATTGTTTTGCTTCTGTTCATTCTGATGACAGGATATCATTTAATTAAGCCTTATGCGATTTTCCTAGTTTTAATGAATTACTGCTCGAGATTGACTGGGTTAATTTGCTGGCAAATCTTGTTACATTTAATAGTTTCACTACATTTAAGTCCATTATGTCTAAACTCTACCTTGACTGTTGTACGATTCGAATAGAATATCTATTCGAAATTAATGGGTTTTCGACGCGTCGTCTGAATCGTTCGAGTTCGAACAAATATTTTATAGAATCGAATCACAGAGTAATTCTGTATTGAAGAATTCTTAAATTGCATTCGTTTAACTCCAGTATTACAATTTTTAATTTCATGTGTCAAATCCAAATAACCATTATTTTTTTAATGTTAAAGTTTTGTTAGTTTAAAGCAAATAAAAACTAAATGCCTTTTGGTAGGATGCTTTTACAAAGAACAGTTTTGTTTAATATTTGAATTACCTAGCTCCGCACCGGATGGCTTTCTTTTGTTCCTGTTTCAAAAAAAAAAAATTAAAATAAGTCTCAAAATAATGTCAATTGATTGTTTATTAGCTTGCAAAATTTTGATCAGCCCGTAAACGGAATCTTCATCCAGTTAAAAGAAAGTGATAAGGTTAATCATACGCTCGGGTGTCCAAACTTAATGCCTTCTGAAAGAGGCCGCCCATTTTTCTTCTTGTGTATGGTATTATTTCATATGTGTATGCCTCCATTTCGGTTTAAAGATATATGAAATAATACCATACTCATGAAAAAAATGGGCGGATTTTTAATCCCGGATATCTCTGAAAATTTGTACAATATACATATTGAATTTTTAATAGCGTATATCTCTGGAGCTATGAACAATGGAGTAGTGGAATGTGTTACGAATAAAAGTACAATTAAACCGATAATTATGGAGGTAACTTGAATATATTGGAAAAGGGCATAGTAAAATAAAGTCGCGCGGGGTAAAATCCTGCGGGTTATGGTTTGTATTTAATAAATATAATTATAAAATAAAAAAAAAAACATTATTTTCAAAACGCACGCTTTTAATAAACAAAATGAATATTTTTGGGAGTGCGGGAATAATCCGTTTTCAATGAAGAAAGACGACAAAATTTACCTATAGTTAAAATAGTTGAATGACACTTCGGTTTTTGAGACAAATATATAATTTAACTAGGTTTTTTAGAAATTCCTGATTAAATAAATCAGCATTTAGGAATATGATGGGGGCAATGAATAAGATCCACGAACTGGTTTCGGTGCTAATATGTTTTGCAGAAGGTGGTTACCAGCACGGGGTTGGAAAGGTCTTATCTACATTTTTTACAAGTTTTGAAAGAAATTTGGAATACATTGCAGTCACAGCTATGCCTTCTATGGCTAGAGCTGGAAATGAGTAACAAGGAAAAACGAAATGCAAAAATGGGCTTCTATGCAAAATTCAGCTTTCCGGTGTAAAATTGTGTTTTCCAAAAGTTGACCACCACTTTCCAAATTCTGGATTTTCCAGCAACAATGTATTATAGCAATAGAGCGTACTAAGGGAAAAAAGAAAATTGCTTTTAACAAAAACATTTTTATCAAAGTTAATACTGAAATTGCACTATGTTTATGTATTTTTAAAAATTTATAAAATAAAGTGGATATTCCTTCTGAATGTTACTTGTAAAGTTTTCTCCGAAAATCAAAATACAAATTCATATAAAATTCTACGGAATGGCGCAACCAATGAGTTCACTAATGTCACTCTACGAATTTCGAATTTTAATTTTTGGAGTGGAAATTGTAAAGCGATCCTTCCTCTTAAAAAACACTAAGAGCTCACAGTTTATTTTATTTAAAATTTTTTGCAATTATTTACTGTTCTCTTGTAATTAAATAAATGTTTTTCAGAAACGGTTTATTTAATTGATCGGTTATCAATATATGTTGTGGCCGATGTAGTCGAGTTAATAGCGGTGCGTGCTATAACTCGATATGCCGGTGAGTTCGAGGTTCGAATCTCAGTCAGGGCAAGCAAAATCTTACTGATAGAAAAAGTTTTTTCTAATAGCAGTCACCCCTCGGCAGGCAATGGCAAACCACCAAGCCATTGCTTCTCATTAAATACATCTGCCGTTCGGAGTCGGCACAAAACTGTAGGTCCCTACATTTGGGTTATAATATGAAGACGCACACTGAGCTACATACATATTAGAGGTGGGTAACTCAAGCACTGAGTTGGGTTACTGAGCTGACTCTTAGCGATGAGCCGCTCGCTCAGACTCACTTCCAAAAAAAATTGTGACTCAGTAGCTCAGTTATAAATTTCAGACATCTTACTGAGCGGCGAGTCGATGAGTGTATCAGCACTGAGAATCAAAGATGAGCTGATACGAACCTCTTTGTTTTGTGCACAGACACTCTGTAAGAAATGGTATTTGGAAGTTTTTTATTGCATTTTTGGAGATTTTGCAGTTTTTTCGCCACCTTTGAGGTATGCAAACAGTATTAATGTAAACGCAATAAAAATAAGAATAAGAAATAAATATATGCAATCAACATGATCACAATTATAAAATACGAGAAATTCAAATTTTGCAAAAATGCGTAATGACAGCTTTTAAGCATGAACACGCGTGTTCACTTAGAAATAAAGTTTTACGAGTATTTAATTTAATTCTCAAGTGAAAAATTTCAACACATATTTCGCCAAATAATAAAATTAACTATCTTATTTAGCCAAATAAAAATGTTATGATTCTAAGAGCCTTTTTGCGTGCCAGCCCATGATTGGGATTTGATTCCAGCCTAAAACCTATGAGGCGAAATAGGGAAGTTGCATACCATATTATCTACGGTGAGAATAAAGAATGACAGAAAATAAGAACTAGCGCGAAAATGTTTCCTTTGGCGCGTTATCCCTTGTGCTGTCACTTTAATGATTCAACGTTCAACGTGCACCTCTCCACGATAACAGTGCTGCCGTAGTTGCACAGAGCGACACAATTATGAAATGAGTCGTAACTCAATTGTGCCACCTCACTGAGCTGACTCACTTAATTGAGCAAGAGTCATTGAGTCAACTCGCGAAAATTAGCTGAGTTACCCACCCCTACTACATATATTAAATTCTTTAAAAAAAATTCAGTGTAATTTTGGTGTCAAGTCAAAACTTTAGGAGAAAATGTCGGAAAACCACAATTTTTGAATAAAAATAAACTATACATTTTTCTACTGGGAAGATAACTCATAAATTGGAAATGAGCTGTAAGAACTTTTAAAGAGGAAATATCCCTAAACAACTTCCGGCCATGATCAAATGAATATCAAGAAATGTCGCTATACTATAGATAAAAATAATAATTAAATGGGAAAAATTTAAATTCATTTAACGAGTATTTAAATATAAAATTAAGAACTCTCCTTTGGTGAGAATTTTTATACCCGAGCGTACTTGAACACAAGGGTATTATAACTTTGTTCGCATAACGGTTATTTGTAACAGGAAAAAATAATCGAGATAGATATAGACATATATATATACTAAAATGATCAGAATGAAAAGAGGAACCGATTTAGCCCTGACTGTTCGTCCGTCCGTCCGTCCGTCCGTCCGTGGTTACAATAACTTGAGTAAAAATTGAAATATCTCAATGGAATTTGGTACATAGATTGCTCTACGGACACGATAGGTTGGTATTGAAAATGGTCAAGATCGGTCAATAACCACGCCCACCTCCCATATAACGAAATTTTTTAAAAATGCAAAAAACTTAGTTTTCAGTAGTTATTGGAAGAAATTGAGTAAACTTTAATACTAGCTAAAATTTTCAGCTGTAAATAAAAATTAAAAACTAATTTTAAAATCTCGTTTCATTTATTTCTCTTCAATAACGAAAAGTTTCGCTCATAAAGATCGTAACGTTCACGTAAACCCCCTTCCACGGAATTCATATATCAATGTCGAAAACCGTAAGATCAATCGGCATAACGTTTCTAAAAACATAACATTCTCATTGTGGAACTATTCGACTTTCTGATTTGATTGCGAGCATTGAATCTCTTTAAGAAATACATTAAAATTTAAAACTCGTAAACGTAGAAGCATAAAAGAACCGAATGTCCACGTAAGAATGAATGCGTGCGAATGTGTTTTTTTTTTTTTTGTCAGAATTCATAACACTTTTTCAGCACTCTACATACGATATCAAGGGTTGGTTTTTGTCGTTGTCATTTTTCCCAAATTTGTTAATGTGAATGTGTGAAAACGATGCACATTTCGCTCCATTTCGCGCATAAATTACTCAAATGAGTGAGTGGCGATTCATTCGTTGGCGTTATAAATTAAGATTCCTGCATCATTCGTTAGAGCAGCAGGCAACAGCGAAATCAACAATATTAACCATATCATATATTCGTACACTCATTGCAGTATATCCTGTGTTGTTGTTGCTGCAAACATTATTGCTGCTGATGCTACTTATTATTCCATGTGTTTATTGTTGCCACTTTCGTTGCTGGTCGTACAATTTCCATTGCACTATGGGATAGCAAACGAAATGGAATTTGAGTTTTTCGGTTATAAAATTTTAATCAATCTTCGAATATACTCTGTTTACAAATTAACCATATATTGACAAATTGGGCAAGTTTATTTTTTTTTTAATTTATTAATACTATTTTTCAAGTTAAACATGGTGCATTATTTAAGAAATATAATAAACAGAATTTTTTAAACTATTAATAAAATGTACAATAATTTAACACAATTTCCTCAAAATTTCGAACTTTTTAAAAAAAGTTTTTAGAATATTTTTAAGTACGCAGTTTTTTGGCCCATTTAATTTTAGTGAGAGAAAATGAAGGCTTCAAGTGTCTATAAGTTTTTACTGATTTTTGACAATTTTTTTAGTGGCAGTTTCCTCCATACAACGCCAAACTGCGATTATCTCGCTATATGTATGTAGAAATAAGTTGCGTACATATAAACCCCCATAACTCGAGAATGGATTTCCCGATTTAAGAAGACTTTGTTAGTTGCGTTTTTCTTTGCCCAAGGAAAAATTTTACGGAGAGGAAACCTCGATAGGTGGCGCTGGTGTCGAGTTATAACTAAAAATCGTATTTATAGTTTGATTTCATATTGTATATACTCGTATGTAATGGTAAGGGGAAGAAAAACATCTCTGCGAAAACTTTATCAGATAGGTGGCGCTGGAGTCGAGTTATTTAAAAAAGTCGTATTTCTAAACCGATTTTGATGAAATTCATGTTGTATTCTACTTGCATGATGAAAAATGGGTTTGCGAAAAAGTATGTTGCCTCGAGTCGAGTTGGAGTCGAGACATACAGAAAACTATACATCTTAACTGGGACGACGAAATATTGATTTTGTTTCATCAAAGCTGCATTTCTAAGTTGGAAAAACTGCCAAAAATTTAAGTGGCAGTTTAATTTCCTCATTAAATACGTTTGCAACTGAGTTAAAAAAAATGTTTTATTTACTTTTAATAAATTTTGTGTGGGGACAAAGTTCGCCGGGTCTTCTAAATTTGTATATGGAAGGAATTGCAAAAGAGCGTCAGTAAAAAAAAATTGTCAAAAATCATTGGAAGTTCGTAACTATAAGAAAATTGTACTTTTTTATACTTAAATTACATGAGCTACGTACCTGCATATCCCAAAATTTTAATTTTTTTTTAAGTTCAAAACTTCTTCATTTCTTATAGAATTAAAAAAGAATTTAATAGCGTTTGTTAGTGTTTCATTAGACAAATAACTTAAAATAATTGGAGGAAAAATAAATTGTACAAATGTGTCACTACGTGTTTGTGCTATAACTGAGTGTATATTTACTCGTATAAACAGCATAAGTAAGTCATAAAAATAACTTTTGATATGGGTTGCTTCTTGATGTTCCATGTCATTTAAATCGATACAAAATATCATAAAGAGTGACTAGGACGATATTTTTTTAACAAATCACAATTTTTGGATCAGGATTATTAAATTCTAGTTTTAACTATTTTTCATTCTATTCAAATGTTCAAATTCAGATCTATGTAATTCCATGTTTAGGAGAACATATTTAAAGGTTACAAATATTATTAAAAATTTGATGGTATTAAATGGTATTATTTTCTGAAAAGAACAACACTCGACAGGCAATGTCATCAACAAAATTCCATTTTTTATTTTGGATTCTACTTTAATTAACATGGTAATTAACAAGGTATGGTAAAATGTCCTAAAATTAGTATATCGCAATTATAAATATTTGTTATAGGATTGTACAGAAAAAGGTATTGTAATAACACATTTTTGAATTTTTGCAACATTATGATTTTCCGACTTTCCGAAACGTGAATACACACAATATATATTTTCAGTAATAACATAACAAATTTAAATCCTAACAGTCACTTTTTTTATCCATTTTTTAATGCCTACTAACACACTGTGCATTGTCTTAATCATTGTTGTTGTTGTAAGTTTCTGTGCTGCACGAAATATCTGTGTCTCCTGCGCGAAATTATGATAAATTCGTTTGTATTTTGCATACATAACAATCACATCCCTACCGCCGCCTCCCACCCCCCCTTCATTTGTCTCTCTGCTTATTTGCAGCATCGTTCACGAGCTTTCCAGTGCGTAAATAAAAAAAAAACCAAAAGTAAAAACAACAACAGACTTTTCTTAATGCAAGTGTTTGATAAGAAGAAGAAGCCATAATATACATGCAAATTTCTTCTTCTTTTTTTTTTGCTGTCAGCAAAGCCATTGTCAACTGCCATGTATTGCTGCGGGCTATGAAGAATTGAAGGAAGTGTAAGCGAAATGATGGCTTAAAACAAAATTGAAGTTGGAAAGATTTCAAGAGGAATGTGCAAGAGAGTTAAGTTGTTAACTAAGTAGTGAATGGGTGAGATGTTAGTTGTTCGGGGTTTTTTTTATATACTGCATGCAAGCGGAAATTTCATCCTTACAACAACGAAATATTCAACTAATCAAAAATTTCGAGGTATGTACTTATAAATAGATAGCAATTACTTCTGTCAAAAGTAATAACAATATAACTATTGTAAAAAAGGCGTGAAACCCGATTTTTTTTTGTAAGAGAAATAAAGCATAATTATAGCATTTGGGTAAATCCAGAAAATGGTCAACCAGAAGTAAAACAAAATATTTGCTGCTACCGTAAAATACTAGCTCTTTTATTTAAATTGAGTTGGTTGTTTTTTTTTATTTTTATTAAAACAGCTCACAAATACATATCTTCTAAGTCTGTCTTCTGTTATGCAGTTGCTATGTGTTTTTTGTTTGTTTTTATGAACTCTGTTAAGTCCGTATACTAAAGTTATGCCTCAAATTTTTGCTCTATTACTCAGTGCTCTCTTTACTCTGCGATCTGGTGTTATGACAATACTAAGAGCACAGCCGTAAAACTATAAATCATAAATTTACTTTAAGCTCTTAGTATGTTACGTCCGTAACGAAAAATAACGTTTAATTTGTGCTAAACCAATATAGTGAGGTAAAAGAAGACAGCGAGGTCATTTCTAAAGTAAGTTTCATTATAGCTGCAAGAAAAAAATAATCGAAGTATTCAGGAAAGCTAATTAGTCCAACAATTTGTATCTCTTAATTTTTGTAACGTCCGAACGGTATGTTCTGATATTAATTAATTTATTGAAATAATCCACCGCATTTCGTACAACGCTACAATGTGAACGTTTTTCAGTGGAATTTTTTTTTACTAACTCTCATGGAAAAGGCGCAGTTGATGGAATTGGAGCTGTTGTGAAACAGAAGTTACTAAAGAAACGGAAAACATAAGCAAAATATGAATAATGTAAAAAAATTTACTAAGTTAAAAAGTTACCATTGCTTTAATAACTCCCATGACAATAACTTAGAAGTAGCCATGACAACGAAGTCAAATCCAATAAAAATAAATGTTTGAAAAGAAAATTTGCGTTGTCTGTTCGACTGATTTTATTATGAAATAAAACCATATACATATGTATGTAAGTAAGTATGTATGTGCATATGTATGTAGATTTCTTCTATGAATATTTACTTATAATTTATAATAGGGGGAAATATCCATAACGTCCGTTACGTAACGTCCGAATAAGTAAGATTATAAGTTGCCACACTTAAAGCTAGTATTTCAAAACTTAATGGCACTTATTTAAAAGCTTGATTATTCTACTTTATTGTCTTCTTTGCAACTTTTATCTTAAAATTGATGAATTCGCTAACCTAGCCAAAAATGTTCATCAGTCTCAAAACGACTTCCTTTTTGCATAACGTTCGTACTTAGTCTTAAACGAAAATTTTCTAGGAGAATAATCTACGAAACGTGGTCTTCTTTCATATGAATAAAGTAACATTTAAAAGCTTCTAAATCGAGCATTTGTTTGCTCAATACAAATATGTTCATAAATTGAATGAAATGACCTGAACAAGCGTACGAACGTAACGTCCGAACGCCAGGATTTGCCCATATACTCACGGCATAGCTCAATAAATATTAATACACAAGTCGAAAATAGAGTGATTGACTCGGGTTTTTCAAAACGGTTTGCTACTGTTTTTTTTCATAAATTATTGTACGGCTTTTTTAAATTTTATTTTTCGAATATAAAATAAATCGGTTTTTTTAATCTCAAAAAACGTTTTTTTCCCAGAGTTGTAAATATATAGCCATTCATAAATAACAGAAATACGGCGGCACATCGACAAATTTTACATCCAATATGTTTTTATTGAAACGGCAACTACAAAAAAATCTTCTAATATACATTTATTGCGTTTTTTCTGCAAATTATTTAGATTTTATATATAATGGTCTTATCTAATTGATAAGCACTTTGTAGTTGCCGTTACAATAAAAACATATTGGATGTAAAATTTGTCGATGTGCTACCGTATTTCTGTTATTTATGAAAGGCTATATATTTACAACTATGGGAAAAAACGGTTCTCTAGTCTCAAAATAAAGTATCTTAATAGTGACTTGGTGATGAGCAAGTCACAAAAATTTAAATGCAAACAAAAGAAACAAACGTGAAAGCGAGGAAAAGCAATAATCTCTAGCTCATTTTAATACTTAAGATTATAGCAAGTTACTGAATTCGGGCTTCTAGTCACAAAATTAAGTTTCTAAATTGAGACCTGAGGATGAGCGGGTCACAAAAAATTTAAATAGGAAAAAAGAGAAGAACGTGAAAGCGTGGAAAGGCAATAATCTCTAGCTTATAGTCTCATATTTTGAGCCTTGAGATTACACCAAGTTACTGCATTCAGGCACTAGAGACTGACACTGCTTACTGAATTCGGACATTAAACTACATTTTATTTTCAAAAGATTTCTTTCATAGAAATAATTTCATTTAGTTACATGAAGCTTTTTTCTTACTTAGAAAAATAACCAGTTTAACCGGTTTTTTTTTTCAAATAATTCTAAAACCGGTTTTAGAAAAAGTGGAATAACCAAACACCCTCATACATACTCGTACCATCACTGTTGCATGTTCGAATATTCACGCGCATCGTTGCAATATCAAACAGCTGTCAATGCAATTGCCAACTATGTAAAACTTAAAGTAAAATTCGAAATATTCAACTATGAAGCTTCTTTACAAGACTAGATATTTCCTTAAGTGTATTAAGTTTGCTCCGATGTTAGTAAGTTGATTTGTTGGTTAAAGTGGATTGCCATCCTGGGTTTCCTTTCAATAAATGTCCCTATGCCCCGGGACCCATATCAGGGTAATTTCGTATTCGTTGGAGATGGAGAAAAGATAAACCCATCACAAAAGTATACCGAAATGATCAGGATGATGAGCAGAGTCAATTTAGCCATATCCGTTAGTTTGAATGCAAACTGGTCCCTCAATTTTAGAGCTATTTTAATAAAATTCGGCACTATAACGTTTATGGAAGCCGATTGTTCACAAATTATATTTTGCTTCATAACTCTTCTCTTCGAGCAGCTAAAGGCTTGGAATTTTTAACACATATTAGTTATCTTACGCGATACATTTGCAATGAAACTTAAAAGGCACAAAGAACATATACATATAGCATATAGCTCCCATTCAACCGATTATTCAAAAATTTTATTTTGAACCGAACTCCTTCATTTAAGAAGCTAAAGATCTGATATGAGATGTTGTTAGCAATATAAAATTCACTCCTATACAAATCTTCTATTCATTGAAAGCTATGAAGCTTTCGGCATAGCCGAAGACAGCTCTTTTTCACTTGTTTTTTTTTTGTAATTTTCTACAAAAATGTCAAAAGCTTTTGTATTTTATTCAATATTTGAAACTGACGGTTGTATCATGGGCTTGCATGGCCTTTCGTAGAGAAGGAAATGTATTTATAGCAAGTAAGAATATCACTGTTAAGTAAAATATTTCATAAAGTCATTAGAAGTCTAAATAATTTTCACTATTTTCAAATTCAAAGTCTTTGGATGCCTAAATAGTGGAGATATAATGCAATATGTCGTATCTGAACAATCACTTACATAGAAGCAATATATTGTAGTCATCCTATGAGTCGTGCATAATTAATTAGTAAAAGCTGCTTTTGTTCCAAATCTCAATTCAATATTTATTAAACTGAAAGACAGGTGAATATGGCGAGATCTAAACTGTTCCAATTTAACAAACATTTGTAGACACACACTTGAATATACATACACATATAAACATGTATGCATGTATTCACAACACATCACGTGTTTAAACCTTAACGCAAAAAAATGTAGTAACTAATTTCTAAATTATCGCAATGATTTTGTATTTAGTATATTATTATTGGTATGCGTTTAAGGTAAATTATTAAAATTTTCAACCCCTTACTGCAATTTTTTTTTCATTGTCCATAGCTTCGTTATTATTTTTACCTAATTGTTTTTAACACTCCGCATAGGCGCTCTGCGGTGAAAATAATGTGCAGCCATTTACCTGAAATAAAGGGAAAAAAAGTGGTAATTAATTTTGATAAATATTTATAGTAAGTTATTTATACAAGTTTGTTCATGCAAATTAATGTAAAGCTATCAAATTTTTATAACATCTGTCAAACAGTTCAAAATATACCTACATTTTCGCATAAGTATGTACTACAGAAGTATGTATATGTACATATATTTATCTACTCGAAATTGAAAATAAATATCACGTCATTAATAATAATATAATAATTTAGCGCGTACACTATATAGCTCAGTGTTTGGCCGAGCTTCTCCTACCATTTGTGGTGTGCGTCTTTTTTATATTCTACCACAAATGGAGGGACCTACGATTTTGTGCCGATTCCGAACGACAGATGTATTTTATGAGACAATTTTTCATTGCAGAAATAGAAAAAAAAATTGTCTATGATTTTAGATTTTATTTGCGCTTGCCAAGATTCGAACCTCGAAACCAGCGGCATATCGAGTAATAGCACGCACCGCTACCCACTCGACCACAGCGGGCACATATCACGTTATTAAATAAATCATTATTTTCAATCAAAATCAGCACTTCGACGAAATTCGTAGCAGCAAAAGTAGTTAATAACTTCCCAATTCGTCAGAAGGAAGTAAATATGTGAGGTAGAGCCTTTGAAAAGTAAAGTAGTTACATTTATAAAATAAATTAAATTTTGAAATAAAACGCATATAATTTAATGCTATGGCCAAAAATTTAACTTTATTATAAAGATAAGGGTATGCCATTATGTGTTAAACATGATTTCGGGCAAAAGACCGCCGCGGCTGGCTCGAATAAACTTTCAGCCGAGAGGCCAAATTTTCGACCACTTTTTGCAGCATTTGGGGCCGTATGTCAGCAATAACGCGCCGAATTTCTCTTTCAAGGCGTTTTGAAATGGCAAAGCAAACTGAGCATAAATCAAGTAACAGCTGTCAAAAAGACCAACTTCGAAAAAAGTAATGCCTCATTTAAAGCCACACTTAAAAAAAAACACACATCAAATCGGACAACCTGGTCGAATTTTGAATTATTTGCGACGTTATGTGTTTTTCGCCCCTGTATGTAGTTGAAGTTTTAAAATATTCAATTTTTTTTTTTTTTTTTTAAATAAAAAAATCGTAATGAAATAATTTAATTTTTGGTTTAATTTGGGTTGGTTGATGTGTCGAATGTAGCAATTTGATCTACATTTTGGCTTGTGATTTATTTGTTTCCATTTTTTAGAAATGTGAAGTAACTGTGAATTTAATTGAGAGTTCAATAAAAATATCCAAAGAAAATGTTTTGTCTCCCATTAAATCAAGATTTAAACCATGGCGAAAATCCCCTAATTACGATTAGAGCTGTTGAACCTTACGCCTGACCAAGGCCATAGCCAAGATGTTTTTGCGGGAGAGGAATCAACAAAATAAAAAACTATGCTAATTTATTTTTTACATTTACTGCCTGATTCTATGTTCTGGATAAATTATCAAACATTTACAAATACATATTCAAAAGTTTATAATTTGTCATTAACATATTTCATATTTATAATGAAGTTAGGAAAAATGCTTCTTATTTTTAATTAGAATAAAAAAAACTTCATAAATTTTCAAATTTTAATTTTTTTAAATCTTTAATAATTTGTTAAGAACACAGAAGCTCGATTCGGTTATTGTAAAAAAGGAAAAAAAAAATCTCAGTTACGCATGTATAACATTTTTCAAATGCTGCTGCGTAGTCATTAATTTCATCATCTGTTTCAATATAAAATCGAATGGCTAAGTCATTTAGTAAATAAAGTTCGGTGTTGAAAAAGATCATTCTGCTGTGTATGTAGTTACTAGAAAAAATTGCTGAGAAAAATGCCGTATTGCATTGATCTAATACTTCAATTGCAGATGTTGGTTTGCTTACAAGTTTCTTTTCGGCTCCGAAGCGAATTCGGCCACAGGTGTTGCCTTTGTATACCTTTGTAAGTTTCAAATTATTTTTCATCTGAAGTCGAAGGAATAAAGCATTAATCTATATAATAATATATACTATATAATACTGCGAAAATTGTAATAACTCGTAACACGGTTTTCATATGCTCAATTGCAGGGGAAGGGGAATGGAAAACTTTTTATAAGGACAAAGAAAACGTAAAGTTAACAGTAGCTTAGTGATAGCTTTTGCTGGATTTTAAAAACATTTTATCTTTTTTGGTTGTGAATAAAGTCCTCATAATTTTTCGAGAGATTTAGATTTAGAGTGCAAAAATAAAAAAAACTAGGAATTGTAAGTATTTCCAAAATAAACGAAGGTACAAATCAAAACTGGACCTTTACTCAACAAAAGTGTTCAAACATAACTGATACACACTGAATTAGTTTTCGTGTTACACCCAAAGTACATATTTTTAGTCGTAAAGCGGCAGGAGATATATGTATGTACGAGTATGTACATAAATACATCCACATGCTTCTCAAACGAGCAATCCTCGAAAAAATTTAAGCGCGAAAAGACTTAATGCGCACTTAAGAATAAGCATTAACATTGCACTAGGTTATTTAACGCAAATGGAATATTTGTATTTGATTAATTTAAGCTACCTCTGAATGGAATGTACGGTATTAGTTAATAATTACATACATATACTTATTTATTAAACGCACACCTACGAGTATGTAGTGTTTAGTCCGTCAATCAAATTCTTATGAGCTCAGTTTTTTGTTATTAAATACAATAATACATAATGAGTTTTTGCGTACAAATTTCACATTCCAATCGCATTTCAGTCACTGACAGGCATCGCACGCATGCATTGGTATTTTCGACCTATCACATTCTAACAGCTGTGACGATAATAATAATGACATCAACTGTCAAGTTAGGTTGGGCACGCATCTTTGGTAATTTTATAAATAAACCCTTAAGTGTATGTGTATGCTTGTTCAAGTACTCGGTGACAATCCGCATACTCGCATTTAATCGTCACCTCACTCCCACTGCAGCTGTTGTCATTATCATTTCGTTTATCATTCCCATAATCAACAAATCGTCATCTTCATCAGCCGTAATTATTGCAAATCTGAATTCGTTCTGGTTACTCACACGTCTTAACTTCATATGCTCCTCCTCACTTAAGCAATTTTCTCCCTATGGTCTAATGAGGCCTGATTTATTGATACGAGTATTTGCAGCTGAACAGGCTTTATTTCACTTTCGTTTGCTGTAAGACGTATTCAGCTGTTAATATTTGCGAATGTTATTCCTCTCAAGTTTATGTGGTAGACATTGCCAGCGCTATGGTCAACAATTGCTGCCAATTAGTTATGCCTAGACCGCTGGTGACACACTATGGCGACATAAATGTGTTTTTACTATAACTTGTACGAGTAAATCTTGGTGATGTTGGTAAGTGAAAGTACCTACAATCTATACACAAATTATAGCACAAGCACATACATACATATTGACACATTTAAACAATTTATTTATCCTCCAATTTTTTTTAATTAATTTTCATTTAAAACATGATTAATACCATAAAAAAATTATTTTAATTTTATAAAAAAAAAATATAGAAAACATTTATCAAAATTTCGAACATTAAAAAAAACTTTTCGAATTTTTGGGGGAATGCAGTTATGTAGCTCATTCAATTTTAGTATGTCTAAAATGCAAGTTTCTGGTTACTACGAACTTTCACTGATTTTTGACAATTTTTTTACTGACGCTCTTTCGCAATTTCTTGCATTTAAAAACTAGAAGACCCGGCGAACCGCGTCCCGCGCAAAAATTATTAGAAGTAAATGAAACATTTTTTGAACTTAGTTGTAAACGTATTTAATGTGCCACTTAAATTGCGCATCCGTTTTCGTATCTCCTACTTTCCTTTATATTTATGGCAGATTTAACAAGCTAGAAATACGACTTTTTTAAATAACTCGACTCCAGCGCCACCTATCTGATAAATTTTTTGCAGAGATGTTTTTCTTCCCATTACCAATACATATATACAATATGAAATCGGACTATAAATATGATTTTTAGTTATAACTCAACACCAGCGCCACCTATCGAGGTTTTCTCTCCGTAACATTTTTCGTTGGACATATGTATGTATATAGAGAAAATCGCGGTTTTGTGTTGTATTGAGGAAACTGACAGCAAACAAATTTTTAAAAATCAGTGATAACTTGTAGACACTTGAAACTTGCACTTTCTTAGAGTTAGCCAAAAAACTGAATAATAAAAAAAATCCAAAAAAATTTTTTTTTTTAATTTCGAAAATTTGTTTAAATTGTGTTAAATAATTCTGTGATCACAAGAAATAACAGCCAAACTCAATTTGTAGTATTTTTAATACCACCTGAAATGACAATTAATTAACTAAAATGATCAACTCAGGACTTTCTTCATATTTATATTTAGTTAGTTTCACCAAAAATATAATTTAAAATAAACATAATTACGTAGTTTAGTCTCATTTATTATTTCTATATGATTCTTGCTGTATTGTGTTTGGTTGCTATTCCTTATGGCCACCGAATTGTACACATTATAAAAAGTTAAAAAAATTGGTGGTAATGGTTTTCATTAGAGAATGAACCAAATTTTACTTGAAATATAATTTTAATTAAATAGAAGCAAAATAATGTGCCACAACCCGGTCAATATGTGGTTGTGCTATAATTTGTGAACGGAGTATACACATAAGTGTAGACAAATGTACTCGCATGAACATGATTGCTTGATATCAATCTCTTTTCCCTGCTATCCTAATTTTTATAGCTATCGTATCTCGAAGTCGGAGTTTCTTTGACAAAGTTATTGACAGAATATACAAATAGTTTGCCAAAAAGTTACACACATACTCGTATTTAAACATCTAAACACTACTAACGCACATAAACGAATTCTATGTATAACACAAAGTTCATTGCTTTCGTAGTCAGAGCACACGAAATTCCCAAGGCACATGTACTCACATAGTACTATAACATACTTTCTTACGAATCAACACTTCATCGACTTTTCAGCTTTCGACACGGTTTTGCTTTTGTCGGATTAATGCCGATAAACTTTGCTTAGCCATCGTTAATAAGTTTCTGCTTAAAACAACAAATAAAACAGTTAAGTGGACACTTTGTGATCTTTGACCAACTTTGAAAGTTTGCTTACAAAAGGGAGCCATAAGTGGGTAAGAAGTTGAGCGTAAGTGATGTAATCAAGTGAAAAGGGAAAAGAAATAATTCCCAAGCAAATATGTAGCTGGGCAAAAGTATACTTTACTAAGTATAAATTTTTTACTATATTTGTACGTGAAATTAATTTTAATTATTCTCAAATATCCAAACATTACGGCTTTGAAACAAAAATGTATATCGTACACCATCGTCTATTTCCGTGTAGATAACTAAATTTGCAACAAAAAAAAGCCTTGGCCGTTCTTCTGTTAAATTTGATTTATTTTTTTTTTTTCAAATTGACAAACACTTAACAATTTTGACAAAGACTTTAGATAGCACTAAAAACATTCCCCCCTATTACGGTTGTCGTCGTCGACACTAAACGACGACGACTTGTTAAAATCGGTATTGGCGTAATCGTTATCGATTACTATTGACACACATTTGGTATTGGCTAAGCAAAATTGCTGTCGACATTGAGTTCAAGCGACGCCATTTCAGTCGGCACTGTTTTTACGGACGACTAAAAGAAAATTTGAAGGTATAATTGTTTTTTGTAAGAAATTAATTTTTATTAACAAACAAATATTTAAATTGAATTATTACATGTGTATCTGTATTGATTTAGAAATGAAAATTAAAAAGTGCAGAACAATTTGTAACTCTTCTCGAAACAGATGTTTTCAGGCACATATGTATGTACATAATCGCAGTTTTGTTGAGTCGAAAATATTCTTCAAATCTGGAAAAAAAATGTTTAACAACTATCATAAAAAAATCCAAAAGCCTTATCCACGAATGTTAATTGTAACACTTGTTATCTGGAAAACTAAACACATCTGAATTCTGCCTTATAATTTTTCTTTTTGCTGCAAGCTATTTTTTGCTCTCATCATCGCTTGAACAAAAACAACGAACATTTTTCTGAGAAAATATTCAAATCAAATATTCCGACGATTTCGAACAATGAAATTTTTTGAATAAAAATTGAAAAGAAACAGCTCATGCAGAAATAACAAAGATGGTATTTCTACATTTATTTTATCGATAAACTATCGACATCGTCTCAATACGTTTAGCCAATACCAATTGTGCGTCGATGTGACGTCGACGTCGACACGATGTGATGTCGACTGAAAAACGACGACGACGTCGACGACGACAACTGTAATAGGGCCGATTAAAAACAGCTAGCAGCAATTAATTTTTCAAATATATTTTTTATTTAAATTTCGTAGGTAGTCGATTAAATAATTTAGAAATTTTAGCTCGAATATCAAAAACGAAATGCGCTATGCATTTTTTTTATATTTTTTTTATATTTTTTTTAATTTTTCAACTGCTGCTACCTATTAAATATGCCTTGCTATTACTCTAATAAAATCGATATCATATCGATAAATTATTATAGCTTATATTCAGCGTTAACCTTTTTGATAATTTCGACAGTGTATTGGAAATTTAATTATAACCGAGTATAATATAAAAAATTTTAATTTTGCAACACCTTTTATAAGAGACATGGATAAATGCAAATAAATAATGAGGCCCTATTTCAAGATTATCGATAGTGACTTCAAGCAACCGATAATTTTGAAAAATTAAAAATTTAAACTTTCGATGCTGTCGATAGTACCCACATATCTTGGCGGTTTTTCGAACTGTAGTTTGTAGTCAACGGTGATATAGTATATCTTGGCACAAAGTGAAATCGAAAGCTAAAAATAATGACAAAGCTCAACCTAATAAATATAGGGCAATGTTACATGTACCCGGTCTTTACATTATATTCTTTCATGGGCGCTAATTATTAAATTTTTTTTAAATTCGGAACACTTTTTATCTGTTAGGAGTGGGAATAATTCAAACACCTGGCAGCAAGCATACTTAAATTATTTTACATACAAGCTGAAAGACTGATCGCTAACAATATTTTGAATTAAAATTTACCATAAAAAAATATACACAATAATTGTAAATTAAATTTTGGAAACGGCGCAAGAAAACCAAAACCTTCACGCAAAACCAAAGGCCATAAATGTACATAGTTTATAGTTAGCTGCGAGTGAATCGTCAGGGGCGTGCTTTCTCTTTTTGCCCAAATTCATTTATTGATTGGCTAGAGTGAGAAAGCATGCCCTGGAGATTCATTCGCTGCTAACACTATAACGTGTTGTCCCTTCTTGTACGTTTATGTTCTTTGACAAAATTCATTCGAATCCACAACATTTTTTTTTATGTGAAACTATTTTCGTATATTAATCAAGTAAAATTCATTCCTGGTCACTAATATCACAGTCATTTTACGTACTGACTGGCGAAATAAGCAGTAATTTTCTCTCCTGGTGAGCACAAATAACTCCACTCTATAGCTGCGCTCTTTCGTATGGAGCAGAAGCATGCAGGATCAATAATGATAGATAACAAGATTACGCAGTCCAAAAAATACTTACGTCAGTGCAGCGTCAAAAAAAGAAGATGACGGAGTGAAGAAGTAGAGAATGAGAAAACAGATAGTTGAGTCACTTTTACATTGAGCTGGTCATTTAAAGTTTCATCGTTTCATTCCAATATATCTCTATGTTTTTTAATTATTTGTGAACATCAGAAAGCAAAACCTAAGCCTTGAACTAAATAAAAGTGCAAGCATGCCTATGCAAACAAAAAACACAAAAATAAATTTAGCAGGAAATATTGTCATTTACAATTTCAAGTTATTGAACCATGTGAAACACATTCATGGAAATGACTTGTTTACAAAAGCTACCGACGTCCAATCTGTCAAGTTCGGCAAAACCATAGTGGCCGTACCCCGAAATGCGTCATTTTTAGTTTACTGCATCGAGATGCACGATGGCAACAATGAATGTGAGAGTCCTTCGAGTGGACGTGAGAAGGATTTTTACGAAATATTTATTAACCTTTACGTCCTTGTGGTAGCGAACACCGCAGGCGGGTGGAACGATGAGCACTTTAGAGCTTCACAAGACCAGCGATATGGTGCACCGAATTTAGATCCAACAGCTGTAGTTCGTATGAATTAAAATGCTATAGCCCTGAAAGTATTCGACATGGTATCTGCTGGCGACGGCAGGCTTTGCTTCAAAGACCAAACGGTAAAGGACTTGGGTACACTCGATGTTTTCAATTGGCACTAGTTAGCAAAAGACTGAAATATCTGCTCAATTTCGCTTACGCTTTTATGGTGCAAATAAAACAACTTAATAAAACTACCTCAGATCCAATTTTTATTAAAATGAATGTAATAATAATAATTATAACAGTTGGTACTCAGAATTTGACCGGGATTCTTCTACCATCGGTGCGGTGTATCTTAATGAAACTTGCACTAAATTTTAATGAGCTACAAAACAATGCAATACTCAAAAATATTACACAATTTTTTTTTTAAGTTCGGAATATTTACGCAATTTTATTTAATCATTGTGCATTTTGTATGAAATTAAAAAAAATGCGTCTTTCTAGCTTTCGTCAGAGAATGAACGATATTTTGATAGAATTTAATTTTTAAACAATGAGAACATGCAATAATTTGTGAACAGAGTGGTTCCTAACCTGAAAAAAAAAACAAAAAATGTATATTATTGTACTCAATAAAAGGAACAACGGTCTTCACTGACATAATAAAAGTATTTGTATTCGCACAAATATGAGCAGTTAAATTTTTTTACGAGTATTTAACTCATCAAAACACTAGATAAATAAATTACGCGTAGCAGTGACAAAAAACGCATTTTTTTCATTTTAATTTTAATTGTGAAATTTTCTATTTCGTTTAGATAAGAATTCCTACTGCTGCTTCTTATTAAGATAAGCAAATATAAATTTATGGCACACAGAATATGCAAATCCGATGGCTTTACGAGTTATTTATTATGTGCAATTAAGCGCATTATACTGTAATTAGATTAATAAAAAATCCGACACATTGTACGATTGTCTAGAACAAAGGATATCTGTTGATATTTTTTTTTTTTTTATTTATTAAATTTATTTATCACGTGAATGCTTTTTTATTGCGTACGAGTATGTGTATGTGTATGAGTGTACATGCGTGACCATTTTCCACGCTCGTTTTCCTTTTTTTGTTTTTTTGTTCAAATCATATCCACAAATCGAATAATAATCTACACCACAATGGCCTTCCTCCAACTGTTTGGCTGGAAAGTCGCACGCAAAATCAAATAATACACTGCCATTCAATTTGACTTCATTAATATGGCTTGAACAATATTGCCAATGCTTGAACAATGTGCTGCCTATAACTTCAATCCTGTTGATTTTATTCCAATGCCAGTCACGACAATTGCTATGAAAGCGATATTCGATGTACACACATACATATGTACATACGTACATACATGATGAGCAGGCAACGGAATTTCGAGGAGATTACGTTGCGAAGACAAATGTAAAAAAAAAAAAAACTAGCGCTTATTTTTCGTCTATGTAGTTATCCAAAACGAAGCAGATGCGCTTCATATGCATTGTTTTTTTTTTTTTTTTGATTTTAATACTTTTTGTATTTGTGCGATTCCTTCGTGCGGCGTGACGCGACATTGATAGAAATTCAGTTTGCATTCTAGTTAAGTTCACAAAATGGATTTGCAGAAATGTGCAAAAAAACAGAAACTGAAATGAAATGTATGTTTGCACACATTCAGGGGAGAGCGTCTAAACATCAACGTTTGAATAAATGGCACAGCTTTCGCATTGTAGTGCAGTGCATGTAAACGATTGAAGCAAAGATTGCGACCCAAAATGTCTTGCAGGAAAATTCTTTCTGTTGTCTTGACGTTTGAGCATATTGAATGCCTTTGCATGCTTGCAGTAATTTAATGGCGCCGGAGCTTTGAAAATGTAATGCTCTACCATTTAAATGGGCGCCATCAATCGATAAACCATTGTGAAGCTTAACTCAATACGATTGCGAAACGTATTGGTACACACACTTGCATTTGTCTACGGGTGCTCAATTATTTTCTTTAAGCTTACAATTATAGAACCAAATAAATAATGCTGTTAATAGTAAAATTTGCTTATACATACATACATATGTATGTATGTATGTATGTTATGTATGTGCATGTGTAAACAAATTGGCACATTTACGATAATTCCTGTTGTGGCAAAAATTTCTAAACGACAATTTGCCTGCAATTGTAATTATTGCATACAATTCGCTTTAGGGTTGAATTTTTGACATTATTGACGTTTCCAATCAATTAAATTTTGAACTGAAAACTCAATTTTCACACACAAGGCGAGGCCACGGTAATTTTTCCAAATCTCATAAAAACCCAGTTTCTTTGTTTCAAACAGGGTGCGGAGAACGATCAAAATACGATCTTACTCGCGACTAATCGCGGTCAAAAACTCGTTGCTTCTAACATATAGCGCTTGATAAAGTCGAGCGGCGAGCAAAAGTATTTACGATCTCTCTCGATCAATACGAATGATCGATCGTAAATATGACGAACGAAAATATGTCGCTGCAAGCGTCGGCAGTTCGATCTTTTGCGATCGTTCGTTGGTTGCGAATGCTCGTTGTAAAACTCGCTCAGTATCTCATATTGCGAAGATCGAATATTTAATCGATCGCGATCGTTCGTCTGGAGGATAAGTAAAATGCATACATATGCAAGCATGTGAAATTTAATGCTTTAAGAAATTTCATGTATAGGAATCCGTAACATTGTTTGATATCTACTGCGTTTAAAAAAAAATAGTTTTATTTTCTTTCTGTTGGGTTACTGAATCTCAGCGCACTCCTTAAAGGAAACAAGTTTGAGAGTTTTAAGGATCTTAATTAGGGATGTTTACTTATCACTTTGCCATAAAAAACGCCTCTATATTTTGTATGACAGTTAGTACCTGCAGCTCTTTTTGTCTGTGCACGAGAAGCAGGCAAATATTAAGTTGTTCATTAGGGGAAGTTTTTTTCCTAGAACTTAAGTTCGACTTAAGATTGGATTGTAAAACCGGTCCTTACTGTTCCTTAAATCACATACAATGAAGTTATATACTCTAAACTTGACAATGGATCAAAATTAAAAATACAAAAAGCTTTAAATAAGGTTGCGGAAAAATTCGATCGCGATCGATTAAAAACACGATCTTCTCATATTAACTCGCGATAAACTCTTAAGGAAACGATCGTTCGCGATTGCATTGCCTACTTTTTCTTTGATGAGAGATTGTATACAATGATTGTCTGTACCAGCGTTCGTCCAACGAACGATCGCTTTGGTGAGCTCGTTCGTTTTCGATGTGTAAACAATCGCAAAACGAGCTAATATGAGAAGATTGTATTTTTAATCGAATCGAATTTTTACGCACCCTGGTTTCAAACCGCAGAAATATTAAATTTTACCCAATTTGTTCCAGAAGATATCGAGAGAACAAAGTTTTTGCATTTTTCTAAACTTCCGTTATATGGAAGGTGGGCGTGGTTATGGTCCGATTTCAAAACTTTTCTACGATATCAAGGAAAATATGTCTACCAAATTTTCAATACCAACCTACCCAGGCCAAAGAGCAATCTACGAGTATGTACCACGTTTGATTAAGAAATCTCAATTTTTACTCAAGTTATCGTGACCACCGACGGATGGACGGACGAACATACAGACAGTCAGAACTAAATGGATTCCTCTTTTCATTCTGATCATTTTGGTATATATATGTCTATATCTATCTCAATTATTTTTTTGGCTGTTATAAAGGACTGTTATGCGAACATAGTTTTTTATGCGCTTGTGTAAAATAAAATATTTTAAAAATTTGAATTGAATAATATTATTTTAATTGAAAATAAACTGATCTTGTCGGATTCGTGACACATTTTATTCTCTAAAAAACAATTCAATTATTTTCAAACTACAGTACAAAATATCCAAGCTTATTTCTTTCTTCTTGAAGAGAATGCTTCTACATCAAGTGTTTATCTAAATTTGCCAAGAAATTATTAGCATTTAAAATTATTATTTCGCAATCAGTTTAAAAATGCTAAATTTCCCGATTGAAATCGAACTAGTCCGAAAAAGACCAAACTTTTACCATTTACAAAACGATTTATTCATGCCTTATTTTCTTTGACAATATTGACTTGTGTGCATAAACTAGTAGGAGACTGGTATGTTTGGTCCATAATTGGTATTTTTTTGTTTATTTTGTGCTAGTATGAGACTGGTTCATTTCTGATTCAAATCCAAATCCAAATTTATTTATACAGATACGAAAAGATTTCGCAAACAAAATTTCTTAACTATTTCGCAAAGATTAAAGTGAAAAGATTTCAGCACTTCTCTAAGATTTGGTAAAGTCCCCAACTTACGAAATCGATGAAGTATTTCATTACGAAGTCACGTCAACACTCTCATACAAAATTCTCGATTCTCGTAAAGAAATGGAATCCAATTGTTTGGAGGGTTGTAAATTTTACGCAAATATGATATTTTTATGCGCAACAAATAATATTAAAGCAACCTGTGCAAATAAGAAAATGCGCGTCGTTCGTTCAACTGACTTGCCCAGCCGTACACATGGCGCATGTAACATATGTATATATGTATGTGTGTTTGTATTTAGTTACCCCAATACAGGAGTGCAAAGACGAGTATTAAATTGAAAATCCATAAAATTGCATCGCACTCATACGCACTGGTGTACCATGCGAAGCGCATGCCCCCTCTTCTTATGCGTCCTCACCGCTGTTGAGGGTTTCATTCCAATCACGTCCTTGAATTCTTGCCTTTCCATTCAAATAGCCAACACAAGGAAACAAGCATACAAATGGGATGCTATTTTTGCATTCTGAGCAAAGCAGCGGGCCAGCCTTCATCTGATTAATGCATTATTTTATATAAAAAATCTTTGCAATGCGAATTATAAATTATTCTTGTGCCCTTTTTACTGTCAAATGCCGACCTTTAACTGCTTGATTTGCAAAGCTGACATTGTCAATAACCGCAGAAATTGCAAACTATATTCAATTTCAAAATTGATTACTGCCATAATATGCATTTACTCAATCTTTTTCTGTGTAACCGCTCTACTTTCTTTCTCAAAACAATCATTCATTAGTTTGAATATATAATTTTCCAACCGTTCCGTTTATCACTAACTATGTCCCTATATACATTTGTATATACATACATACAAACATACATCTTATGTATACTTTTTAATAAGATTTTAGGCACTTTTACCCTTCCTTCATTTAAAGTATTTCAGTATTTTTTTTATTTTATTTATTGCAAGTATTCGCTAACTCTAATCCTTCTTAATACATTTTTCTATTGGCTGCGTCCTTTTAGTGTTACATTCTGTAGCGTTATCTCTTTTTTTTTTACAATCATATTTATTTGTTAATTTAATACTTGCGTAGTCGCCTTTGATGCTCATTTTTAACACCATTTTCATAAACTTTTATAAGAATTTATTGATGCGTAAAATCTGGCGCGAGCACCAGACACATCGACCACACCAACGCAATTACGAGTGCATGACCCGAAAACATTAAAGGAAATCAAAACACGCATAAAAATGCTTTTCAAATCATTTGATTTTTATGGCTTAATATGAGACCGCCTATACCAGAAAGATAAATACATAGTTATATCTGCATTTAATAGCCCTTGCATGACAGGAATAGGAAAAAAATGAATTTCTATAAAAACTTAATTCGGCCATAGATATTTGTATACTTACATATATATTCACATGTATATGTATGTATATACTATATCGTTGTCAAAGATGAAAAAGAATTTTTCTGATAGTTCATTTCAAATTCAAATACTACAAACATAAATAGTTTATCATTTTCGACCTTTATAGTGTTGCATTAGTTTTTGCGAAAAAAAAAATTATTGAAATCTTATTTATACATAGTACAAATGTATATATACATATATGATAATATGATATAAGCTAAAGAAAATTAATAAGCAGAACCAAATAAATGATTTTGCGTTTATTGCAGCTCTGAGAGCTGTGTGAAGTTGACATCGGATTTCAAAATTTTTTTTTTTGTTCTTAATATCGCAAAGGATTGTATTTGTTGGGTACCCAATTGTACCATATTCTATTCCGTTTGTACCCCTCCTCAGTTGGAGTAAGGAAGAAAGGAAAATTTAAGTAGCATGGGAGTAATGTTGAAATTAAAAATTGTTTCAACAGTCAATAATTGTAGCAAGGATAGTAACAAAGTCTATAGACACATACACATACAAACATAGCTGCTCTTGAGGAGTTACTGCTTGGCTCAGATGTTGAAGTTTTATCTAAAGCCGTTTTATTTTTGAAAACTACAACCAGCTATGAATTTGTTGTTAGTCTTTATATGACATTGAGAGTTTTTTCGTTTACTTTCCGCTTAGTGAAAGTTTTGCATTCCCCTTCCTTGAATTTACCAAAAGCAATTGAGCATATTGAAACCCTGTTACGAGTTATTACGATTTTCACAGTAACATAAACGAAAAGTTCAATGCAATATTCCAAGAATTAAATATGCAAACTTTTAACGTCGATAAATGGGGAAATAAAACGACCACGTATCGCCTATATCCAAAAATAAATACGAGAGATTCTAAAACTTATTGCAGGGTGACACTTTTTTCGACAATATTTACATACAATTTCGAAACAAATTTTTTCAACACAAATCAATTGTACAAACATTTTATTTTTTTTATTCCTTCAATTTTCTATTTTCTATTCGATGGAAAATTATTTTAAAATTTACAAAGGTATTATTGGCACGCAACACCTGCGCCAGAGTTCGCTTTGTGGAAGAAAAAGCGGTGCCGAAAAGAAACTAAGGCGTTCAAAATATGTTCTACATGCGTATCTGTGAATTTTTGTTGCCTCCTTTTAACATTAACAGTCCGATTCTATAATCTTAATAAATTATTCAACATTTAAAAAATTGTCAATATTAAAAAGTTAACAAGTTTTTGTATTCTAATCAAAAATAAAAAGCTTTTTTCTTTGCTTAGGTAATTATAAATATGAAAAATGCTATTGACTGATGAAAACGTTCTCCTTGCCATCTAGAAGAAAACTTTATACGGAAAAAAGGTATTTTCTTTTCGTTTTTGCTCATAATTAACCAGAAAATCATAAAATAAACTTTAGGACGAAGAACGAAAATTTTTTTGGTAGAGCCGTGTTATTTGTCAAGAACACATAATCGGGCAGTAAATGTACTCGTATAAAAAAAGTTAGCAACGGTGTTTTTTTTGTTGAAATACGTGAAATACAACATTTTGTTATACTCAAGAAACGATCAAACATTTTCGAAAAGTACAAACAAAAATAAGCCCGTGATTTTCCCACTTTTTTAAATGAAGACAATTTGGGGTTACGGTTACATTCCCTCACCACTTGCTTTAATATTTGTATCTGCCAAAACAACTGACTAAGGAGGTCGGTCGGGTTTCCTATTTTTTTTTTGACAATGCGGTTGTTGCTTTCTCAATCGCCAATGCTCCTACGGGAACTCATACGAGAGAAATGTCCATTGACCAAATCATGGATTTCAGATCCATTATACACTAGTAAATACTTAGTACCGCCTGACTATCGGAGAATATCATATCCCAATTTTTCGAGACTGAATTTGAGCTATAGAATACTTTGCTTATAACCAAATAGTAATAAATCGAGTTTGCTGCATTGGTAGCGCATCTACGCAGCCTATCGATTGCTCCCTCTATCAGTATTATCTCACTTATGACATAGCGAAACAAACCTGTGCCTGCAACGGCATTTGCGATTAAATTGACACCTCTATTGCGTTCTAAATACTACTTAAAAGTCTGATTGATCCGTATAGAAATGTTCACAACACATACTCATGTGAACTTGCGTTAAGAGAATACATAAATAAAATGTGAGATAAGTAGAAAAATAATTAAAATTAATAGGTGTTGGTACGACAATAAATAGCAAATAAATAAGTTAAGAAATTTACGCCATGAGTGAGAAACTTATATAGATTTACAACTTAAATAACAAGTAATAACTTAAATAACAAGAGAAAGTAACAAGAGAACGAAAACGAAACTGAAGATGGATAATCGTTCCAACATATGTACATCAATAACGCATGCCTTAATAACCGCGCAGTTAGTTCTGCCTTCTCCAGACTGGATAGAGAAGCGATGCGAATGAATCTGGAGGTGAGCGAGGGCAAGACTAATTATCTCCTGTCATCAAATAGACAGTCAGTCGGCTGGGCACTCATATCACTGTTGACAGTACCAAATTTTAAAAAGTAGAGAACTTCCTATACCTAGGAACCAGCAGTAACACTAATAATAATGTCAGCCTTGAGATCCAACCGAGAACCTCTCTTGCCAACAAGTGCTACTTCGGACTGAGTAGGCAATTGCACAGTGAAGTCCTCTCTCGACGGACAAAAATCACACGCTATAAGTCTCTCATAACGTCCTTCCTATTGTATGGCGCAAAAGCATGGACGATGACAACATCAGATTAGTGAGCTCTTGAAGTGTTCGAGAGAAAGATTCTTCGAAATATAATAATTTATGGACCTTTATGACTTTGCGACGGCGATGTGCTGTACGAGCTATTTAACGACATGGACATAGTGCAACGGATTAAGAACCAGCGGCTCCGCTGGCTAGGCTACGTCGTTCGAATGAATGAAATAGCTCCACCCCTGACGGTTTTCAACGAGATACCCGCTGGTGGCCACAGAAGAAAAGAAACACCTCATCTGCGTGGGAAATTCCAAGTGGAAAAAGACTTGGCTATATTTGGGATTTCCAATTGGCGCCAGTTACCAGTTACCAAGCTGGCGTGTTTTGTTGACCTCGGCCAAAATCGCTTAGACGGTTATTGCGCCGATTAAGTAAGTAAGTAATAGAACCAGGACATGGTTTGACATATGATATGAATTTATTTAACCATAACGTTCACCATCTTTCATCTTCCGTCTGGTTGCGAAAGCCGAAAGTTCTTAAAAGACAATTCAGCCTCTTTATTCAGACAACCATTCGGCATATAATATAAAAAAGGAGGAACATTTTTTTCGCTAGAATTCTTTCCATCCCACTTTTTTAGGCTCTCTTGTGGTTGGATATACTGTTATACTATTGAGCTGCATAGCTTACAAAATTACTTGTACCATGACACATTTTCGCCAGTCGAATTCTTCTTTTAAAATTTAACGGAGAACTATCAAAAAACCTTTTCTAAACCACAAATACTTCGTATAGTGAGGACTGCTGACAGCTTGTGGATTATCAATTTAGCTTAGAAAGTGCCAGCACATCCTATCCTATGTTGGTGGAACAAAACAAATATTTTTTTTTGTTTAATCTGGTTTTGCCGGTCATATTTTTGTGTTTAAAGCGTTTTAAAAATTCAACCACGCATTTTGAAGCCCTATTAAGTGAAAGGCAGCGAAAAGCTTTAGAGAACATAAAAACTAAAAATAAATTCTCATGTTTCAGCAATCAGAAGTAGTATGTATTGTGTGAAAAAGTGCGAATTTCTTTTTGAATGAAAATGGAATGTTTTAAAAACTGGTGGTGGTCCATTCCGCTTTTTGGTTTAAAAAACACGAACAAAAAACTCAACTTCCTATCACTCCTTTATCGCTCTTTCATCAACACATTCCCACCATGCGTTTCCAGTGGCTGTACATATGTATGTATGTATAAGGCTGACATATCACCCAGCACCAATTCGATTAGTGGCAGCGAGTGATCATTTCCAAGAAATTTTGTCGGAAGCACCACAAGCGTAACCTGCTGCGATAAAAATGCGAAAGCTTTTATACAGCAGTTAGGGACAATGAACTAATATTTTTTTTTCTTCCTCTTTTATTTTAAGGTTTTTTTTCTTCGTTTTAAGTATCTGGGCATTGTTATTTTTCCCTTGTACTAAGAAACACGTTTATAGGCTTTTTTTATGTTGCTATACTCGACGCTCTACTATCTATTAAACTCAATCATTCAAACTTTAAGATAACCAATTTTACAAATATTGCTAAAACTTAAATTGAACTTCAGTGTTGTACAAGAATGAGAGAAATTTAAAGTTTACATACAAATTTGTAAAGTTTACCGACAAGGCACAGCTGTTGCAAAATAATTATTGCCGACACTTACACTGGCGTATTGCCGCATTCATATGCATACGAACATACTAGCTCTAACTGCGAACCTACCAACCAAAATTATGACCAGCCCATAAGCTTTGTCAAGCTAAAAATAGTTGGATGCAATGGCCATTTCTGTTCTTAGAAAATTGAGTGTGTGTGGTGCGGCGTCGTTTTCAAGATAGCCTAAATGGCAATGTTTGTACATTTTGCTGTAAACTTTTGGTGGCATCTGTATTGCCATATATACGAGTGCGGTTGGATAAGTAACTAACATATTAAATAAAATATATTTTTTTCGCCTAAAAAGCGTAATATTTCTCAACATAATCTACTTTTTACTCTATGCACTTAGTTCAGCGTTTTTTTTTTCAATTTTTTTATTCCTTTCAAATAATAGCTTTTCTCAAAACTTTCAAATTAGGCGTTTGTTGCTGTGATGACCTCTGCATTTGACATCAAATCTCTTACCATCCAGCCATTTCTTCAGGTTTGGAAATTGGAAATAATCACATGGAACTCAATCTAGAGAAAATACAGGATGAGGAGCAGTTCGTAGCCCAATTCATAGATTTTTGTCAGTCCTTTAAAGTGGTCACACGGTGCACTTAGGGACGATTTTGAGCATTCGCGGCATCCATCGCGCGGATAGCTTTTTCATATCCAAAAAACCCTGTAAAATGTGATGATTCCGCTCAGTTGAGAAACTTTCAGCCTCAGCCACCTTACATACTTTCTTTCTTCGGTCATCCAATATCATTCCATGGATTTTATCAACGATTTTTGGAGTGAGGAACTCTTTTGGGCGACCTGAACGTTCGGCGTCACTTGTGCTAATACCATCACAACGGAACTTAGTAAACCACTTCTTAACCTTTGAAATTGATGGTGCACTATCCTCATAGTATTTCTTAATATCGGTGATGACGTCTGTCCATCTGTCCCTCTTTTTGAACGCAAACTAGTCCCTCAATTTTTGAGCTATTTGAATGAAACTTAGTAGTCAGGTGCCTTTTATAATTTATTGAAGAGCCGAAGGCCGTGTAGTAGAGCTGTTGACTTTCTTGTATTATAATTATTTATAATTATATTTCATTTTAATAAATAAATAAATAATTGATTGGACATTTGTCGGTATCAGCCAGATCAGATATTTTGCTCCATAACTTATTTAAGTAGCTAGAGGTTTGAAATTTGCAAGAAGGTATGCTATCAGTCTTGAAATTTTGCACAAATAATAGTTCTTATATAGCTGCCGTACATAGTTCAGCTATTGCATTTTAGGTCATAACTCCTTCATTTAATTTCGCACAAATATTAATTTTTATTGGGACTATTATAGCAGTAAAACTAACTAAATTTCGAATAAATAAATAAAACATACTTATGGCTCTCATACAATTCTTCTATTCATGAAAGAGATGAAAACTTTTTTTACTTGTTTTGTTAAAAGTCAAGAGGATATCTGCTTGCAATGGCTGTCTAGCTAATCAAAATTTGATAGCAGTCTTTTAACAGATGGCAGTTAAGGGCAGCAGTGATGAATAGAAAGTATCTGCGCGGGAAATTTAAAAGGTCACTGACTTATCCAGCCGCTCTCGTAGTATATCGACCCCTTGATTTTGTAATTTGTTTCTGTTTTGCTGATATTCTTTTTGTTTAATTTTTCTAAAAAAAATTTTTGTTATTTGTACGTTCATACATATGGTCGCTAATGGTAAAGTACAAAACGGCATATAAAGATTATGCAATGCCGCGTTTGTGAGCTTACCACAATTATATAAAGGCAAGTAAATGCTGAAGTATTTTTGCTTTAAAGCTATGCCGATATTTTTTTTTTACATACTATATGACCTAATATTGACAGTTTGTCATGCATGAATGCGAGTATTCTCAGTTGAACTAATCTCACGGGGTTGTGCAAAATTAGTATACGCGGTTTTCTACCTTAAACACGTGTATAGGACGAGCACAAAGTGTTCGTTTGTATCTATTTTAATTGTTTGTTGACATCAGGAATGCTACTGGCGTGACGGCTGCAAGTGTCATCACTACCATTGTCTGCCGCTGATGTGACTTCTGCATTGCAGTCATTTTCTGCGAAATGAAATGAAAATTTTGCTTACTGAACTTGTATTTCCCTGTCGAAGCGGAAAAGAGCAAAAAGCTGATTGTCATGACAAGAAATTTATGTGCAAGTAAAGGATAATAACGCAACATGTTCCATTGTCGGTAACAGGGCGCGTGATTTTTATCCGCTTATGGCTTGTTCTTCGTCCATGCGGATTTGCTGTTTGCTGTAATCACGTTGAAAGTTTCATTCAGTTAAGAGTCGTTTTTTTTTATTATCAACCGCGATAAATGTTATTATTTGCTTTTTTTTCTAAATTGACATTTTCTTTAAATATAATTATGTATGCATGTATATCGGGCACAGATAACTGAAGCCGAGCGCAACAAAGCAAGCCAACTGCTCAAATATTTTGTCACTAAATCTTTAGAAAAATATTTATCTCAAACACTCCAAAACCTTTTTCATCTGATGTTGGCCATGTCCATACATCTGCGGAATACAGTGGGTTTTATTCGCCGAGAGAGGACTTCACTTCGGTGGCAACAGCCACATTTTTATTGGTGTTAATGATGTATTCTAAGTAAACGAATTCGTCTGCTTTTTCAAAGTTGATACTCAAAACAGCGATGTGGGGCCCAGACTTGAATATGCTGACTACCTATGTACTTGATGACAGGATATACTACCTCTTGCCTACAAATTCATTATTTTCGCTTGCTTCTCCAGTTAAGAACCACGGTTGTTAAACCCGTTTATATAAGTGTCCATTCAGAGAGGTCCTGCCCAATTCTGATAGAACTTTTTGTGTTGTTTGACATTACTGAGATATTAATTTGTAGTCGATTTTAGATTTTCCAGATCTTAAGATACACTGATAAATTCCAATCCGAACTACAGAATTTCCTAGAATAGGCTCGTTATGACCTTATAAGTGTCCGCTGCAGAGGCCTTCGGTTTTTTAAGCTTTCCTAAAGCCATACAAATTACTTCACAGTCGGAAGACGTACTTTGATTGCGTCATCGTTGATAAGAGATTCGAGTTCATCATATTCTCCAAAATGGTCGCGACTATCAACGTTAAGCAGAGTTAATACGTAATAGTATTAATTAACTACGTAGTCCTCGAGAGACCTCCTGAAAATCGGCGCACCTTCTTAAAGCGTTTTTTTGCCTTAATTCTTACTTAAAAATATTACCCTTCATTCTTAAAGCGTGTAACTACATACATATAAGCTACTAATTTAATATTTTGCAAATGAGCAAAATTATCATTAATTTTAAGCTGCTGATATTTCACCGCAGAGTATTCGATGGCAGGTTGGCATCATGATGCAATAATGAAAGGTGTTGTACGTTGGCTCTAAATCAGCCAGCTTGAACACCCATAGAAACTGTGTTGTTCCTTTGCAGAATTTGGTTACGTTTTGTAAAAAAAAAATGTTTAATTGTAGGAGAAAATTAACTTTTTTAATTGTGGAACTTATAATATGTATGTATATCGATTGTTTTGACGTTTTGGATAATTTTCCTCATTTGTTGATAATTGGTTTTCTAAAAGCGAGAATTTGAATAAGTTTTTTTTAAAAATTGCCAAGTATTTGTATAATGAAACATTATTTGTTAAATTATTAAGTGGAATAAAGCTCTGGGGTTAATTTCGGAAGACAGGATAAACAATATTTTATTGGCAAGAAAAAAAATATCCGTTTTTGATAAAGTAAAAAAAATCATCTTCATAGAGGAACTCCCATTTCTCTTCCGGCTTCAACCGACTCGATCGTCTCGTCAACGTCAATTTTTCGTTTTCTCCGCTCGTCTTTGGAACAAGCTAATTTTATGTTCAATTTAACCTATGAATGTTGTATTCTAATAATTATACCTTAAAGGCTAAAGGAATTCCATGGACGTGTATACTTATACTTTTCCAGTTATCAATTAGTATTTCTTTCCCAAAAATCCCGCCTTCAGCGCACATAACCATTGAGGATTGCCTTCAGTTCCTTCATGATCCAATTATTGGAAATAAACTATATTAATGTGAAAAAACCCGTGAGGTGTCTATTTTCCGAAAAAAAAGTTAATCGCTGGACAAACATTGTTATGTTGTTGGTACGGTTTTAATTGCGCCATATTTGAACATTTTACATTAATTTCTAAAGAATAATCATTATCGAAGAAGTTTGTCTTTTTTAATTTTGGCATCCAAAAACACTAAAAATTCGAACTGTGCGCAGGTTTTACCAGCAATTTAAATACAAATTATGTTATTAATTTTTTTTTGTCAGTTTTCATATAAAATTCATAATATTATTGTAGTTAAATTTTATGTAAATATATTCTCATTTGTACTTTTTCCTAAAAACGGCGTTCTTTTATTCTCGTTTCTTAAATACTTCCAAAATACAACATTGAGCTAAGGGCGTTCAAACTGGCGCTGTCACAGCGTACAACATTTTTCATTATTCCATCATGGGTTGGCATCAAGTGGAGTTTAAATAAAATGCGCTCTGCTTGTCTTGTGTACTTCTTTTTCAGCAGATTTGTGTTTGACATTGTGTAGCTTATACCACAACTTGTTTGGAAAGATACAACTGTACTGATTTAGATTGTATTTAGCATACATATACTTATATCTCAGAGTAACATTTAGAAAATTTTCTAAGTTTAAAAAGAGAGATGCTATTCGTTTAAAAAGTTAAATTCAAGTAATTTCATAAGTTAATTAAAAATCATATGTAAGAAAATATTTATATCAAAGAAAAGAGATTTAAGAAGGCTTTAGTTCAAATAAATTTTTGTAGAAGTTTGCTACCTGATTTAAAAGTCAAATTTTAACAACTTATACCATAGTTATGTGAAATATTTCGATTTTGATGTCAAAAGACAATGTTAGAATGTTAGAAAACATTATTTTAGAAGTATGAAACAGAATGAAAATGAAGGTTTAGGAAAGGTAGAAAGAATATCCATTGCAGGATTATACTATTTGCCCTTTAAGACATAGCAAGTACAAAATGAAAATAATAATATAATTATTGAAAATAAAACCCGATAAAATAAAACAAAAAAAAACCCGAAGACAGGACGGGTTTAATAATTGATCAAGTTACAACGGTACATCTTTTTCTTTGTCTCTTGTGGAAAATAAATAAAAAAACCTCTGAGTTCAGTAATTTAGTAACCGAAACAAGAGACTTGTACCTCAGTAATTATAGCTGAAGCTAGTTCTGGCATGTTGGACCTAGTTCTGGCCGATGATTTAATGCACGGATGCGATGTAATTATATAATACAATAGGTAATATTTTGCAAGTTATTTAATATTTAATTTAAAGTATAAGCCTAACAAATATTTTCTGAACAAAGTTTAGAAAGTTTACATAGAAACTTTAGAAAGTATCGATTTTCTTATACTCGGAAAATTATAACAGTACATACCAAAAAAGATTTATTGGCTCCCTTGCAATAATCCCCGGATCCATTACTTTCATCTTCCAGGAACTTAAAACAAAAAAAAAATCAAAGAGGGGCTTCCGATTTAAGTATTAAGCAATATATTGTTGACACTGAAGAACCAGATAATAGCACGGAGCTATACTCGTTTACATCAGTTATAAGTTCCTTCTCTGTGGATTTAAATTCAGAAACTGATACATAATACACAAAGTATATACATACAAACATGCAAATAATTTATATTTACGTAGAATTGTTTTTAAGGCCCATTAGTTTTTGGGAAAAATTAAAAGGAAAAAAGAACAATACTCAAAGCGGTAGATGTTGTTGTACTATTTCGGAAATCACCACATCTCCTCATCAGACTTCTAACTTCTTGGCTTCCGCGGGAGTCGAGCCTACGACTTCAGAGCAACACTTAAGTGCACACAGAAAAAACCATTTAACTTTTGAAATCATCGTGCCGTTATCCCTTTGGGAGTTAAATTTCTATTATTATTTTTATCTATTGTTTGTATGGAGATGGTGCACTGTGCGGCGTGCGTATGAAATAGTTTGGGTACTCGTTTTAACAGATTAAGGTAATTTTGGCTAGGATTTAGTTTAGCATCCCCGGAATTGGAAAAGAAGGGGGTGATGGGGGGGGTAGAGGGGGACCTCCTGATCACAAATATATAGTTTTTAGCTGCCGCTGACTTATAGTTTTCGAGATATTTATACTTAAAGTTGAAAAAATGCCTCCTTTTATATTGGTTATTTCATTGAATATTACACCAAATACACATAACTTCCGTTCGTAAAAGGCAAATAATTAACATTTCCGAGCGCGCACATATAAGAAAATTAATATTTAAACGTTATATTAATAAATATTAAATAAACAAAATGAAAATAATCGCGCACTTGCATACACGCAAAATGGTTGACAATAACATTAGATGAGTGTGTTGCCATATTTGAGATGTGCATAAAATACGAAAAATATGTCTTCTAAATATGTTATTGTATACTGACTTTTTGTGAAAATTTTTAATAAAAAATCGCGCGATTTTTTATTAAAAATTTTCGCCTGCGGCGCTATTTCCTCATTTACAATTTAAACTTACAGAATTCGCTTGGAATGCAATCAAAGGCGACTATGACTATTTTTCTTATTCTTTTATGCACATCACCGATATGGCAACACACTCATCCAATGTTATTGTCAACCATTTTGCGTGTATGCAAGTGCGCGATTATTTTCATTTTGTTTATTTAATATTTATTAATATAACGTTTAAATATTAATTTTCTTATATGTGCGCGCTCGGAAATGTTAATTATTTGCCTTTTACGAACGGAAGTTATGTGTATTTGGTGTAATATTCAATGAAATAACCAATATAAAAGGAGGCATTTTTTCAACTTTAAGTATAAATATCTCGAAAACTATGTCAGCGGCAGCTAAAAACTATATATTTGTGATCAGGAGGTCCCCCTCTACCCCTCCATCACCCTCTTGTTTCCCAATTCCGGGGATGCTAAACTAAAATTTTCCCGTAATTTGTACCAAATTTTTGTTTATTTTTCTTTTGGTCGAATAAAAAATTTTATTTATAGGGTTTACTTAAAAAAAACGGATACATGCACCCTACGAAAAATTCACTGAGCGCAATTTATTCACAAACACTTAGCGATCATTGTCTGTGTAGCAAATATTGAAAATTAAATACACTCACATTTCAAATTTACTTTTACATTGAGTAAATCGCTGTTGACATAATGGAGTAAGTTTTTTTTTTTTTAAATTAATTATTCTTAAACTTGAACTAATTGTTATATAAATGTTAATCTGTTTTAAAGAACTGACGAGGAAAAGCTGAGTGTCGGCAAACGCTTTAAATACTTTTTCTCGTTTCACTGGAGAGGATTCCTATCGGTGCTGTTTCCCATCATGTTTTTACCAGTACTTTTTATGGAACCAACAATGGTGCGCAATTGAAGTCATTAATTGAAACAATGCATTTGTAGTTTTTGTTTTTTAACAGGAGATGCGCTGTTGCTATGTAATATGTTTAATGGCCACTTTCTGGATTTTCGAACTTATACCACTCGGAGTGACGTCCCTACTGCCTGTTGCGTTTTTTCCTCTTATGGGTATTTTGGTACGTATAGCGTTTTTTTTTTTTTTTTGTATAGTTGTAAATACATCTAAGTGGCAAATACTAATTCCCTCATTGTCTTAAAAGGACACCGAGACCACTGTCAATGCATACTTTCCTGATGCTATTCTATTATTCTTCGGAAGCTTGGTTGTTGCATTGGCCATTGAGTACTCGAATCTGCACAAACGTATCGCATTTGGTGTACTCTCTCTGGTTGGTTGCAGCCCGTACAGGTGAAGAGCAATTTTATAACAATTAAAGTAGCATTGAAAAGTAGTATGGATGTCTTTGCAGATTACATTTTAGTATGCTTTATATAACAATGTTTGTATCGATGTGGATCTCGAATTCGGCGGCTACGGCAATGATGTGCCCAGTCATCAAAGGCACCTTAGAAGAAATGGCAGGTGTAAGTGAACGTTTAAAATTATATAAATTAAAGGAAGTAATACTAAATATTTGCATATTTGCGACACAGCAAGGTGTGGTTGAGGTCTACGATGAAAGCAAAGTGCTAGCGCCCGACGAGTGAGTTTTTTTATTTCATATACAAAAAAATGTAGTTCTGCTAAATTTACAACGTTAATGTTATTCGCATTTCAGGCCGCCTTACCCTTCGCAGGTGGCCATTGCATTTTATCTCGGCGTCTCATATGCGTCATCTATCGGCGGTTTAGGTACGCTCATTGGTACGGGTACAAATATTGCCTACAAAGGCATCTTCGAAAAAATGTTCAGCAATACGAACGATATGAACTTTCTACCATTTATGTCCTTCAATGTGTTGCCAATGTTCCTTAACACTACGCTGGTTATATTGGCACTACAATGGCAATTTATGGGTCTCTTTAGACCTAGTAAGAAGTTGTCGGCGTCTAAAGAGGCCGAAGCAGCCGCTCGTGCCGTCATTAAAGAGAAAGGCAAAGAGCTGGGAAAATTTTCATGTCACGAATTGCAAGTGGGTATATTCTTTATAATCATGATAGTGTTATTCTTAACCAGAAAGCCAGGCATGGGTGGACTCAAAGGATATGCGGACGTTTTAAATGAAAAGTGAGTTCTTTTAAATGCAATAGCCAACCCTTTTGATATATGTTTTTGTGTTAATGTTACAGAACTATAAAATCCTCTGCTGGACTCATAGGCGTCTCATTGCTTCTTTTTGCATTGCCCGTCAATTATTTGAGCGTAAAGTATTTCGCTTGCCGCCGTAAGTTTTACAAATTTGCAAAAACTTAAGGCACACATTTTATTTAGTATTTACATATTAACTTAAGGGCCGGATGAAGAGGGCACACGCAAACCGCTCCTAGATTGGCCTTGGTTCTCTGTACGCCACTCTTGGGGATTGTTGTACTTACTTGCCGGTGGTTTTGCGTTATCTGATGGAGCGTCCAAGTCACATTTTGCGGCATATGTTGGAGAGAAGCTGTCCGCACTGGAAGTACTTCCAAAATGGCTTTTACAATTAATCTGCCTTATAATTGCCGTTATAGCCACTGCTTTCACATCCAATGTGGCGATGTGTAACATTTTGATGCCGATCTTATTGAATTTGGTATATCCGATTTTTCTTTAACAGACGACATTGATATTTCTATACAAATAATTGTTTGCATCCAACAGGCTGTATCAGTTAAAGTGAATCCTACATATCTTTGTCTACCCGCTGCATTAGGATTGAGTATGGCCTTTCATTTGCCAGTCAGCACTCCGCCGAATGCTATTGTCGCTGCATATGGCAGCGTAAGGACAAAGGACATGGTAAGACACATTTATCAGCGATTGTATTTAGCAATATTTTACTATTCATATGAATCGTTTATTTTACAGGCTATTGGCGGAATATTGCCAACTTTAATTGTAATTGTGTCACTGTTTGCTTTCGCGCAAACATGGGGTGTCGTTGTATATCCCGAACTTCTGACCTTTCCAACATGGGCGAATATTAGTACCGAAAAAACTTAATACTTTCAAAAGACTTACTCATAATTAATTATGTTTTTTTTTTTTTTTTAAATATTTGTTTACTGATTTTATTTTACGCATTTAAATATTCCTCTTTGGTATTGGCCGTTGATGTTGTGATAAATAAAACGTTTGAATTTAACAGCACACCTTAGTTTTTTTTTTCATAGTGCAATTTTCGTAGTCAAGAAGTTGTGTGTTGGAAATGACTGCCGACACTTTTTATCTAAATCACGATTTAAAAACGAATGTTGTTGTAGCAACATAAAACATCTTGAAGTGACAATCCAGGAACGAACAAAAATTCGAGTCGTTTGAGTATCGTAAAACCGATTATCGTGGAACATTCGTTGTTGTTGTCAGTGATGAGACTAAATAAAATGCTAACTGATTCACTAATTTTGTGTTATTTTATCTTGTTAAAGTATTTCATAAAGGCTTATGCATACAAACAAAAAGTTGAATGAAAATATGGAACATAAATGTTATAGCTTTGGGCAAAAATTTACAAATCTGCGCACTTAATTTTTCTCCCCATTAATTGAAATTATTTTTCAAATAAAATATGGTTCATTCTCTAAAAAAATCATAACCAATCATTAGAATCATAAACACTCATTTTTTAAATTATTTACAAAATGTAGAATAATTTAAGAAAATTTCAATAAAGTTTCGTACTTTTTAAAACAAGCTTTTAGATTTTTTTCGAGTATGCAATTTTTTTGGCTCACTAAATTTTAGTCTAAGAAAGCGAAAGTTGCAAGTAGACAATTTTTACTGGCAGTTTCGTTTATACAACGCAAAACTGCAATTATTGTTTATACGGAAGGAACTGCAAAAGAGCAACAGTAAAAAATAATTTTTTTTTTAAATCAGCGGTACTTCGTAGCTACTAGAAACTTGCACTTTCTTATACGAGTACTAAAATTAAACTAGCTACAGCTCTGCATACTCCAAAATATTGCAGCAGAGAGCAGCATAGGCCACTTTTAAAGTTTTTTCTTTTATAACACAACAAATTTATAATTTTTATATGTAAAAAGTATTATAAAAAATTGCGCCATTCTTGTATGTTCTGAAGTTGAGTTATCTTTAAATGTAATGCAGGTGTGCTCAGAGAAAATATTTTGAAATCTTAAATGCGATTAAAGCTTCCACAGAACAAGAACTTCTGATGAAATTCTTGATTTTAAATTCTAAAGAAACTTGCAAAGACCTTGAAATTTTTTATGGTTATACAATTTCGAAAACTGGATTTCAGAAGCCCGAAGCAAGCAAATAAAACTATTCACAACTACACATTTTCCAATAGTACATACTTCAGAAAGCATTAAATGAACTTCAGAATCCGTAAAATATATTTCAGAATAGTCAATTGTACTTCGGAAACGTACATTTTACAGTTTCTGAAATACATTTCACAGTTTCTGAAGTACAATTTACAGCTTCTGAAGTTCATCCTTCGTTTTCCAAAGTACAATAGACTATTCTGAAGTTCATCTTACGTTTTCTGAATTACAATTGACTATTCAAAAGTTCAATTTACATTTTCCGAAGTACAATAGACTATTCTGAAATATATTTTATGGTTTCTGAAGTGCAATTGACTACATTTTACGGTTTTTGAATCACAATTTACTCTTCTGAAGTACATTTGATGCTTTCTGAATTGCTATTGGAAATTGTGTAGTATGTTAATTTCTTTTTTTTTTACAAATTTGTTAGAAATTTAAAGGAAAATTTTAAGCAAAAAGTTACATACATTTGTATATATGCAAATTACGATTCGAAAGAATATCTCAAAAATTAGATTTAGAATTAGAAAATTAGAATTATTTTTAATTTCGAAGGGTGATATACATTGCGACCTAAAAGGTCTATTATGATACCCCTTTTGTTCTTAAGGCGAGGGTAGTCTGCCCTGAAGATCTTCGAGAAGATTTGCCATGCATATAAATTTATATATTTTGGTTGGATCCAATTTTTGAAGAGAATTTCCAGATAGGATAGGACCACTCCAATGTTGTACAAATGATAATTAAGTAGGCAATGACTACTCAAAAACCCAGTGAAAATCCTCAGTTTTCCTCGAGGCATATCTCTTAATACCTTAGCTCTTCCGGGAATAAAATCTCCCAGAAAGGCCTTCGACTGTCTTAAGCCTGAAAGAGATTTCCACATTTGGCTTCTTCTATCCATCGTACGGTTTGCTAGAAAACTTCTCACTGTGTTGGATGATAACCCACAGAAGGGCTCAGGACCATTGAATGGAGAGGCAGCCGCCTTTGTAGCAAGACAGTCCGCCATCTCGTTCCCTTCTATTCCCGTGTGGCCCGTTACCCACAGTATTGGTAGTTTATTTATACTGCCAAGAGTGTTTAATTTCTCTTTGCAGTCCCATACTAGCTTAGACTTCACAACGGGTGAGACTAAGCTCTTAATCGTAGCTTGACTTTCGGATAGTATAGCGATGTTTTTCCTGCGATACTTCCTGTCAATGTTGAACTGGGTGCATCTTTCAATAACGTGTTTTTCCGCTTGAAAGATACTGGGGAAAGAACACATTGGTTCCCAGTATTTAGTTCTTGGCCCAAAGACTCCAGCCCCAGTTCCTTCTGCAGTAATATTATAAATATATTATTATTATTTGTTTCGAAAACACCTAACATCGCCGAAGCAATAAAATGATTGAAGAGCAATAAACATTATGAAGTGAATAATTGTGTTCATACTGCTTACTTAATTAAAGTAGATATGTTAAAAGTATATTTAAATTCACATTTCATATACGTACAGTTATATATTGCTGTCATTAGGTAAGTTCGGGTACGGATAATTATTGAAAGTTTTCAAAAACTATTAGCGTTCGCGTACGCCAAAAACTTACAGAGTAGGGGAAATTGGGAGAGCAAAGTGACATTTCATTTTGAGGGGAAGCTGTTGGTTTCTGCTGAAAAAATTTTTGCCAGCAGAAATTTGCCAACAAGAAAACAGCTGATCAAAAACAGATGATTGCATTTAGATAAATTAAAAGTTTTTGTTAAAGAATTTTAAAAGTGAAAATTATAAATTATGAGTGTTAAACATACAAGAAGCACGTAATTCTTAATTTGGATAAGTTTTACTTTGTAGAATTTTTTAAGAAAACACTAATTCACAATTTTTCATTTTGCATATTTGAATGCGGACAAGAATTCAATCAGCTGTTCGTTAAACTTGCAAGTTTCTGCAAATTTTATGTTCGCGTACTATTTTGGATATTTTTCTCTTGTGAGAGAACATAAGACATTTCTCCGGAATTTCGCTGTTGGATATTTTCTGTTGGAGTTTGTAAACGAACGTACCTATTGTAACAAGAATTCGATTAGTATAAGGAAAATTTAACACCTTGAATATGTATCACAAGTATGTATGTATGTATACACGTACTTATGTTTTAATCAAATGAATTACAGCTCCTCAACGATTGCCGGTGGAGAACAACAAAGTGTATTAAGCATCGCTGGGGCGTATCAGTTGTATGTATTACTTACATAAGTTTACCAATGATGATGCATGAAATTGGCGAGCGACGGCATAAGGGAAAACTCTATGACAATCAGAGCAATATTTACCGAGCGTGCTGATATTTGTTTGGTTAAATTTAATTGGAATAACAGGCGCATACATTACGAGCAGGAATATAAAATAAGTAGCAAAATGTGCATGAAAGAAAGCATTTACAAAATATGATTACACAACAAATATTGTACCCCATCCAATGAATAGTAGCAACTTTTCATAAATGCTGTAACTCAGCTGGGGAACGACACCAACATCGCGTTTGCAGTAACAAAACAACATGGTGCCACCATCGCCGTCGGCGCATTGCCAACCTCCTGCTCGGTATTCACAGTTAAAGCAGCTGCAATACTTGTAGCAGTACAATACTTATGCTTCCCAGAATAGGCGAAAATTTATAATCAGCAGTGTTAGCAAATCCACCTTGGACTCTATTTACATAGAACCACTGAGCCGAAACACCACTAACTACAAACATTCGAAACATTGCACTTCTAAACAAAAATTATAATTGGGATCAAATGGGTTCCTGGTCATTGCGGTTTGCAAGGCAATAAGCACGCTGACATCAGAGCCGGTCTGTACACACTGCAACTCTACCGACTACTCAATTACGCATATACTCGACTCCTGGCAGAAGTGGGACGATTATAGAGCTGCCACGTTTCCCACCGATTTATTAAGAGACACAGATATCAATAAACCAAATTAAACAAAAAAAATTACAATTATTTGAGCGTGCGGTATTATAACGCCTCTCAAAATTTGTTTATCAAAAATAAAATGTATTTTTTAACCACTTAAAACTTGCACCAAAAAGTAATAATAATTTGGCGCTTTCCCTCTTCGCTGTGTTTGGACGACTGCTCTTACAAATTTCGATCTACATCTTTATATTGTAGCACAAATGGAAGGACGTACAGTTTTATGTCAACTCCAAAAGGCAGCTGTATTTTGGGAAAAGCTTTTTCATAGCAGAAATTCACTCACAGGTTAGCCATTATCTGCCAAGGGGCGACCGATATTAACTTAATTATACATAAATTCCCAACTACTTTGGGACCAAACAACTATCAACGCGCATAAGTTGCGGCTAAATATAAGTTTTAAGCTCATGTCGTAGAACATGAGATTGTCAGCAGGCAACCTCCAGTCATCATCTTCTCTCCTTCACACGTCCTTCTATTCCTCCTTATTGTATACATTTCTTTATGTATTTATTAATGTATGTATGTATGTATTTAAATACATACATATGTGAGCATCCTTTGAGCCAAAAGCACAGTCATGGCCAAAATAGATGACATAGTGAGCTTCATACGCAGCAAAAAAAAAAATTGTTTATATATTTGTACTTACAGGTATGTTCTGGCTGAGAAGTTCACCAGGCGTCTTCACATACATACATATGCATGCATGTATGTACATGTGCGTATTGAGCATTTCCTTGCCGTGAATTTAAATGCTGCGACGCACTAAAATGTGTTTTATGTGTCTTAAAGTATGACAAGTGTGCAATTTTCCGCTTTTACTTTGGGGCATTCACTAGTGCACTTATGCTCTCTTACAGTCGCTCAAACACAGTATGTATGTACATATGTATGTATGTTCGTTAAGGTGGTCGAAATATGTATGAAAATAATATAGAATTCTTGAAAAACAACATTTTTAATCGACAAACTAAATATGCCTTCAGAGTGCTTTAAAGAATAACACCTATTTTTTAATATCAAATGCAGATGAAACTTTGTATTTTCAAAATTTAGGGCGTTTTCGGGGGACCATTTAATAGTTAATATAAAATATTTTCGTTTGGCCATATAACTATTTTATTTAATTATTTTTGAGTTTAAAGGCCGATTGATTTTATGAGAAATTTATTAGGAAAAAAAAAACAATAAACAAAAAGCGGTAGAAGTTATGTATGTATGTATGTATAGTACTATTTCCTATTACTACTATGCCCAGCCTAAGTGTGCCGCCGTGTTTTTTTTTTTTTGGGTGGCAGCCACTCAAACCTTTAGTACTCATTAATATTTTTTCTTATATTTTTTTTAAGTAGTTAGAAGCTGAAGTGTAAATTTATTAAAGTTTGTATTAAAATTTAGAGAACCTAAAGTAAGCATGCGCTGGAGAGTTTCGCAACATTAAAGAATAAAATGCGTGGTGGAAGTGACCAAAGATATGAACAAATTCCAGAAGAAATATTATTAAACAATCGAAGAAGATTTAGCAAAATTAATAAAGTAAAACGTTTAAATTAGAACTAAGAGAAACGAAGTTGAAGCAAAAAATCTTTTTGAAAAAAATACTGTAAACAGTTTAATTTATAGCTTGGCTTTTTAATTCTACATATCGTTAGTATAGTATGGAAAGAGCGTAACTCGCACTTTCGCTACTTTACAGGAGAAGGAAAAAACTTCTTAAAATCTGAAAGGACATGTATTTAAACATTTTTTAAATACAATTCACAATAAAAAGCCGAAAAATTTCGTTCTATAATCAATTTTTTTTATTTTCTATGTTTCTAGTAGAGTTTTGTTAGTTAGGCCTTTTTGAGATCAACTTTATTGCAAAAAATTTGAGTTAGGGCTTTTAACAGTTATCATAAAAACTGTGGCAGTATGCAGGTAACAAATTCATCAGATCTTGTAAATGGTCCCACTTCTTTTTAGAGATTGCTAATTTCTCGCCAGAGAACCAGGCTTGATATCTTTTACGACAATCTTGGACCTTTGCGGCAATACCTCATATTCGTCAGTTATATTTGTTTTGAAATATATTGAACTTGAAGGGTCATATGCTAACGCCCGCAGCATATTGACAGTTTGATCGCCAGTACCTCTTCCTTAAATAAAATCAATTTTCAGAAATGAATACTTGAATTATGTAAAACCGTTGAAAGATTATCAGTTTAGTTTTATTGTACCACTTGCAACACAAATCACACAAGATACAACGAATACACAAAATAGCAAATTCCACAAATGAAATGACCTTGAGTGAGTTAGGGCCTTTCCTTCCAATAAATGTTTGTTATGGGTTAGGGCTTTTCTTAAATTGGCTATAACTGTGTTATTTTTGATCATACAATACCTAATTTTTTCGGCAATGTGTATTTGATAGCGGCAAAAAACGGATTTCTAAAAAATATGAGTTACGCCCTTTCCATACTATACTAACGATATGTATGTATGTGTGTATATAATAAACCTCCGCAATTAGAATCGATGTCTAAAACTTTCCTTTTATTTATTTTATTCCTTCCTAACAATCGGTCTCACCATCAATTTAAATGAAAATTAAAAAAAAAAATATTCTGATTTTTTTAATAATTTCAACGACTTTTTTTACTTGTTATCAAACGTTTTTTTATTAAAATCCGACTAACTTAATTTGGTCAGTTCATTATCTAACATAAACTACATAAATCCAAATACATTACCCAAAAAAGATTCAACAAATTTGTATATAGATTTTGAAATTTTCAAGTGGCTAGGAATGTCCGTTGATTTTTTAGAATTTTTTCGGTCGCATTTGCTTCCATAAGCACGAATAAGCATATAGTGCACTCGCAAAAACTCGAACACGCGATAACTCGAACGTTCGGAAACTTGAACATTTTTTATTGTCCATTGACTACTTTAAAACTCAAACAAAATGTTCATGATATTTTCTCTGCAAAAACATTAGAAGCTATTACTAGAGAGATTTTTTAAAAGTTATGGTACTTTTATTTTGAATCTGCAAGACTGGCCGCTGTTTTCCTACGTTGGCATGGCTCGTAATTGACGTTTTTCTTTAACAAAAATAGGTTTTGCGCGGTTAAGACAAAGAGTATTTTTTATAATGCGACGAATGTTAAATGTTTTGAGTTCAGCAAAAAAGGCTGAAATAATTAACGCAGTCTAAAATGTTAAAAATGCCACAGCTCTCTCCAAAAAACACAAAATTGCTAAAAATTAAAAACAAATTTTAAAATGCGTTAAACGCTATGTGCCCCAAAACTTTGAGAACCATAGAATTTCAAAATTTTGAATTTTGGAAAACAAAATTTAAATAATTGTATGTACTTATGTATGTATAAAAGCTGATAAAACGAAGTACATACTCGTACATGACATTGGAAAACTAGAACAATTCGTAATTTCAAACAAGTCTGGTTTTCATTAGTTCGAGTTTTCGCGAGTGCACTGTAATATATTTATACAAAAGTCGCAACACCCTTGGCAAAAAAAAACTCTAAAAAAATCAACTGTAATTCCTAGCTACTTAAAACTGTTTCGTTGTTTAACTAACATCAAATGGGCATACGCAAAAAAATTAAAATGAAAACGACTTGATTCGATATCAAAGGATGCTTTCAGCTCTAAAAGTTTGAATAATACAATGAAATGAAATTATAATCTTGCTTGTTTGAATGACAAATTTTAAATTTCAAAAAGAACTTGGTGCGGTTAGTTAGATATGAGACACCTTTACAATTTTTATAATTTTCACTTTTTTTTTTAATGTAAACTTGGACTGAGGAGGCTTAGCAACGTTTTTTCATAAATTAAAATTACAAACAAGGCGAATTTAGTAAGCAGCTGATTGATTTGTTCTACATATTTGTTCTATCGCCGTGGTACAGCAAATGTCAAAATCATTTATTTGTTGGTTGGTTTTAACATTCGCTTGTTGTTATCGAAAACAGCAACAAAATACCTTTCCTTTTTTTCTTAAACATTTGCTGCCATCTTTATGAATTCAATTCGCCTTCATTACAAAAAAGAAATAATGTAGCTATGGGAATCTGTTTTGTTGAGGCTATTTTTAAATTTTTGTTTTTTTGAGAGATTAGTTTACATAAATTTTGCGATGGTAATGAGAATTAGTTTTTCCTAAGAAGTTGTGACAAGTTGAATTAAAAACAGGTGTATCTGCTCCAACCGTTCTATTAATTTTTATTAGCAATACACTAATCTTTCAAGTACAATAAACGCAATTGAAACCAATGAATGGCTATCGTCAATAGAAATTGCTAGAATAAATACCACCCAACAACGACTACAACACGAATGAGGACAAAGTGGATGTCGAGTAACTAGTTGGATGAATAAACGATGCCAGTAGTTGTTCTTGGCAACGTTGAACTATTTGGCAGCGATGACGATTACGACAGCGAAAATGACATACCGTAATCAAAAATGAGATCCGCCCTCTCAAATGTTGCTTCCAATATAAACATGGCTATCAGTAGTGAATACGAAACCAATGTTCGAGTAATGAAAATAAATTTGGCACTTATGTAAATCCCCCGTGGAAAGTTTGAAGGCAATTTTTGACGGGGGTGTTGTGCAGCTTATTGTAAATCAAACACGGTTACACAATGAAGGGCCTCATTTTCCAAAAACAAAATATCCAAAACTCTCGCAAATGCGTGTTGTGCCACGAACGTGTAAAATGGATTTCTGAACTCTGTGATGGTACTTTATGTGTGGAAAACAGTATTTAAAAAAAGTACATACTTAAAAAAAGACTACATTTTATGCCATTGTGCCTGTTTGGGTACAGCTCCTTACTTACTTCTGAGTGTTTTTATACCTTTCATGGAAATGTTATAGTAAGTTTGGTCCGATATTTGTAAGTACCAGATGGATAAGACTTAGACCCATCAAAAAGTATACCGAAATGACCAGGACGATGAGTTGTGTCGATTTAGCCATGTCCGTCTGTCTGTCTGTCAGTTTTTGAGCTATTTGAATTAAACATGGCAGTCAGGTGCCTTTTCATAATTTATTAGACTTTTGTCGAAATCGGACAGATCGGACGACTATAACGTATATAGTAGCCGATTGTTTAGATATTTTATTTTGCTCCATAAATCCTTCATTTACACAGCATAAAGCTTGTTATTTTAATATCAGCTATTGTATTTAAATTATTATTGGGATTATTATAGCAGTCAAAATAATTAATATGGCTCCCATACAATTATTCCATTCATGAAAAGTATGAAGCCTTTTTTTTACTTATTTAAGATTAAGTTTATAAATTTTAATTGTCTTACTGTTAATAAAATTGTATGCAAAGTTTATGAGAATAAATGGTTTAAAAACGTATACACCACCTTTTTTCAGTATTTTAACAAAGTTCACTCACCTGAAAACATTTGTTGTTGTTGTCGCCATCTTTGAGGTATTATTTTTGCCTGGCCGCCATTGCTATCGAGTGGCGTTGTTGTTATTGTTGGTGCGATTGTAGTTAGCAAAAATGTGAGCAACAAAAGCAATATTGTTGTCAATCGATTTGCAAAGTTCATGGCGCTGGAATGCTGTCTTTGACACTTTCTAACAATCAATGAGTTTTCGTTATTCCGCACGTTATTGCGAATTGCGAAATTCACCGCGACTATGTATTAATGGTAGTTGCCAACCTCCTCAATTGAGTCGTGATGACTATTTTTAATTGCTGACCTTATCGTTAATTTTTGGGGCAAATCGTGTCCATGCGATGTAAACGAGCAGCAATTTTTGAGGTGTTGCGATTAATCGCAACAGTAATTTGCTTATTTGCTACGACTTTTTGCCATTTAGTTTTATATTTTCACGTCAAAATATTGTTTCGCGTAAAAACCACTAATTAATAGTTCTGATTTTTTTTATTATGTTGGGTTTTTTTATTTAAATACACGCACGACCAATTTGTAAATTATTTTTCATACAACAAATACACTCACTTTGCATTTTAAACAATTTTATTGCTTTTTTTTTAATTCATTCAAACTTTGATACAATTAAAATTAACGCACTACGTTTTTCTTAACACACAGCGTCAAATTTCTCTAATGCGCCACCCGGAATTACGTTTGCATGCATGGCTTTCTCACAATTTCATATCTGACCAGAATTCTAGTCAGAAGAGGGCACTGCCACAAACAACCGTGAGCTATAATTGAGAATGTATTAGTATCAACACTCACGCTTGCATTTACATAAATATGCAGCCAGTTAGAACAGTCCCGGTCAATCAATCGGCCACGCAACGCTTTATATTACAATCACTCTGCGAAGGGCTCAGTGATAAACATGCAAAGTTTTTTGTAAACGTGTGACTTTCTATCACCTTCGTACACACAAGCTTCACTGCTTACTGATACATCAAATATTGCACATATCGACATACATATGAAAGAAGTATTTAAAACATTTTTGTAGATGTATTAGAGATACGGTCTAGAGGTTTACGCTTTTTACAGAACTAAACGTCGGTTTAAAAAGTCATATTAAATTAAAATTAAGAATTAGATTAGTATTTTTTCACAGATAATTGACGGCTGTATAAGCTGTTGCACCTAGAAAGAGTGCGGAAAATGCGTAACTTTGATTTAGTTTAGTTTCATGCAGTAAATATGTTTGGACGTGAAAAATATACTGTATTTACCAATGTGTGCTAAGTAATGACGGGATGCTTATTATGTCAAAACGGCAACTTTCAAAACTTATTTACATGGCTTTAACCAATAAACATACATACATTGGAAGAAGAAGACCCAATAAAGTTTAGAAGTAAAAATGTGCAAAAAAAATAGATAAAACGTCAACAAAAAACATTCAAGCCTAAACCGTGAAATTAATAAATATCAATGTTTTTTAAGTAATAATTTTTTTACCTCGGCACAATTTTTTTCCAGCTGTTTGGGTTTAAGATGTTTATTTAAATACTTAATTCTTAAGTGTATCCTACACCTGAAAAATAGTTTCTTAACTTCCTTAGACAAATATACATACATATTTACTCTTTTCCTGAAGATATTCCAGGGCTGCTCAACAAACGAAACGATACCATTTTGTTTTGTTAACGAGCAAAATTAACTTAACTTAACAGCGTTTTTCTTAACGATTTTCTTAACGTTTTAACGTTAACGCCAGCTTTTCGTTTCAGTTAAAAACGTAATGAAATTTATTATGATAATTGCTTTAACGATAATATTTTGAAATGTTTCAACCGAAACAAGAGAAAACATTTCGAAACGCTTAAATTTAACGTTAAAATGCATCCTTGAGATATTCACTTAATTTGTTTGCTTGTGTTAACATCATTTACATTCACTGATATAAAAACGTTTTCAATCGGAATCGGAAAAATTTATTGGGAAAGCTTTGACCCACTTCTTCCTATGCACACCTCTCTTGGTCTCTGCATTAAAAGGAAATTGGTTGCCGTTTTTTCCTTTACAAATTGCGCCCACGATGCCATATCTTAGTTTTATTTAAAATTATTTGCTGAAATTTTTTGTATGTACATACATACATATGTATGTATAACTTTTTGTTAAATTTTTTTTAAACATTTAGGGGTTAACAAATTTCAGAAGGTTTGACATAAAGCCCCCCAGAATTCAGAAGCTGTCAGTACTTAGCACATTTTGTTAAATACACTTTGGTATTTACGAGTTCACACGATCAGCTGATTGCGTTGCGGAATAGTGTATTGATTTACTCGGTTCCAGTACACGAAATTACAATTTGTTTTTTTTTTCAGTAGCTCTTACACTTTTTAATTTTTATACAATTGAAGACTTTTTGTCTTGATTTCTCACAATAAACTAAAAAAAAATAGAAGTAACATTAAAGTTTGTTTGATTAACGAACTTGAAATAAATTGGGCAATTTCATTTTACTGTTTCCATCATCCACGCTTCGCTTCTTCCTCCACAAAGGCTTGAGAATGCGCATTCTTGTATTCCACCATTTAGAATATGTACATACTTACATATGTACATGTAAACATCGGGCCGAGCTCATATTTTAGAAATCTTATTCGGTATTAAAAATGTGGAAAAGCAATTGATGTCAAAGGATATACTACATAGAAGATGTATGTATGTATCTCAGGGAGAAATTCCAAATGTCAGTAATTCCAACGGTTCGGAAGTTCGATTTGGAAACAATGATACTTTTTAAGGTACACAATATACATAAACACCTCTTATCGTGAACTTTCCCTGCAAAAAGTTGTGCGACTAAGCTCTAAAGAAAGTATTTCGGTACTAGTCTCTATAGGATACTATTGGGCATTAATTAGACGCAAGAAGTCTCAACCGGTATAATTGTGAAGTAGTCCTGCATTCATCTCTTTCGGGACAATCAGTCTCTTCATAGGACATGCTCGAACAATAGGGAACATTTCATTCCATTTAAAGAGATCAGAAGTTGTATTGGTCGCATGTTCCATCGCAACTATTCCCGGACTCTTCGTAGACTAGTCGAATTTCTTGCAGAATTTTCAATTCCGATCTACTTTAGAAACTAATATACATATGTAGTTTTTAAAATCTTCTAATTATATGTGCCTATTCTGATGACAACTTTCAGATGAGGATATTGGCAAACTATTAATAGTTAATTCCGAAATATCATTTTTCACATCTTAAATAAAGGAAATCTAATTCTGTTGCAACAATCAGCTGTTCACTACAATGTGTAAAAAACATATAAAATGCAACAACTTCAAGGAACAACCCACAATGGTTTCACTCACTTCACATATGTACATATGTATGTATGGCTAACGCCAGTGGTGTCACAACGGGCAGTATCAGCCTAAGTGTGCCACCGTGCTCATGCATGGTGGCAGCCACTCTAACCTAACCTAACCTATCCTCTGTATGGATTTAATTTAAGGCGGCTCGTGGCATCGCATTGGTAGTGGAAGATGTATCCAAGACAGTGAATTCGGCAATAATTCGCGAGTATATAATAATGAAGTTTATTCAGTGGATACGCTGAAAAACTTCGGTACTATTTGTAATACAAGACACACATTAAAACCGCATGTTGACTACGTGGTCAAGAAAGCTGAACGTGGGGGGACTTAAAGAAGAGCGCAGTTAATTAACGGTAGGCACGTTCAGAACAATATCAGAGGTGACTTGTGATATCACTGCTCGGTCTTGTCAACATATGGCAAGAAAAGTAGTAACGGATCCCGATGAAAATGCCTTGACCAAAGCCTAGTTGCTAGGTCGAAAAGTTTTGCCACAGACCACAGGATTGCGGAAATTGCAGACATCGACTCAAGAGTGTATGCGAATTGATCTGATATCGCATTTCATTGAGCATTCCACAGCCCACCCAAATGTGGAGAGCTCGATGGTATGAATTGACAGTCAAGGACTGCAGAAGTTGGGACCTCTTGCCTAGTGGACGTTGGGCAAATAAACTCATTCCGAGTGTAAACAAATGACTTGGTTGAAGACTGGGCGTTCTCACGACAGTCGTATCTACGATACCGGACCGACCCGGATTTATGTGGATTGTTTTAAAGCAAAATTAGATACGAAGACGACCCCTACTGTACTTCCTGTACAGAAAAGGTAATTGAAGACGCTGAATATTGTTTGTTCGTTTGTCCGAGATTTGCAACAGAAACTAGCAATGTGCGCAGGAGAGTTGGGAGGTCGCTAAAGATTGATAACCTTGTATATACATATGTAAGTATGTATGTATATCATGCTTCTTGGTAGTTCGTTTAAAATGATATAATCTGAACATAAAGCGAACTTCCATCGTTGTTTTCCAAGAATTTCGGTACTCAAATCTATCTGATTTGCACTATCAAGTAAAATCATGACCATTTGTGTAAAAATGTTAATTTATTTCGTTCAAGTACGGCGTTATGATATAAACTTAAGAAAACTGTTGTTTTTTTATTGCAGATTGTCCATTGCCTACTTGTCATACTCACCGCAAAGCGTGTAAGAAAAAAAGTGTATCAGCGCAACAGCTGTTGTGCCAACAAATGGGCACATTTTTAACTCAAAAATTAAATTACATATCTTCAGACATAGTACATATATGAACGTACATACACGCAGTGTTTGATTATTAAAAAAACAAATGCTTCCGCTTTTTTTCAGAGAATAAATGAGAACTTACAATTATCTTAGACATGTTTTAACTTGTGGTCTGAAGTTCGGTCTTAAGTTATATACTACTTCAGTTGAACACAGCGATTTTCTTTTCAAATATTGTTTAGTTTTAGATTATTTTCTCATATTTCAAACCGTCTCTAATTAATTGAAACTAATATTTCCCCCTCTAAAACTAATGAAATGAGCCGATTGCGTAGCGATTGAAATAAATTTAAAGGAAATTGTCAAAATCTGGTAGACCATCCAAACTTAAATAAATTTTTTGAATCCCCGGCAATATAACAGAGGTGTATTTTGTTTGTATATAAAAAAAAGCATACATCAATACTATGTAGGGCATTAGAAGTTACGGCACGACGTTGTGTAGTGAAAGAAGTTAAAGGGTGTTGCGGTGAAAAATTATAAATAGACATTTCAAGCAAATCGTTCTTTTATAAGTCCGGCCTCTATTGCAATACATTTTTTTTTTTTTTAAGAAATTATCTAAGTTATTTCCAAAAATTGCACAATCTTCACAAAAGTAGGATGCTTCGCATTTAAAAGATTACTTTTTTTTCATTAATAATCAATTCAAAGAATTATTGACACACTTGAAGTGAATACGCAACAATTACATTTATTGCTTGCATATTTGTAATTTAATTTCTTTTTTTAACACACTTTTTAATAAAAGCAATCATGTACAATTATTGTCTCCAGCACTCACTTTTCAGGTATTTAAACACACCGTTGTTGAACATCACTTACGCGTTCGCCATTAACGTAAATAATATGTACAAAAGTATGTATGTTCGTATAAATATATCCACGTCATTATTAACTTATAGAATGTAACGCGCGGTAAACAACGGAACTCCGCACTTTATAACGGCTGCGACCGTAATGCTGCCTCACCGACGCAGTCACTGACACTTTCGGTGTAGTCCATTCATTCAAAACATTTGCTGTTCCAAAGCCAACATCATTTCGCCACATGCAGAATGAACGAACCGCGCAGTTCGCCTTTAAAGTATACCATTTGTACTCACCCTTTGGGTTATGCCTTTCGCCTTAAACCACTGACGATTTCGGAGTTTTTATTTCACATATTCGCTTAACATTATTTGCATTGCTTTGTTCTGTGATTACACCCCAAACCAACAACTCCCAGAATACCGCTTTAAAGGGGGTTGCTTTTAACAGACACTGTCATTAACATTGAACTGTTCCCTGCTAAATAAATATGTTTACATAAAGGAGAATATTCAAAATATACTTATATACATAAATACATACATAAATGCAAACAGCTCTTAATTAATGTGTAATAAAATCAGTGAACTTTCAGAGCTTCTGAATCAAAAAAAAATCAGTGAACTTTCAGAGTTTGTGAATATATATGTAGGAGTACATATAGTGCCAGCTCTCTGCAATCTACCCTTGAGCTTAAGAACATATATCGTAGTTTAAAACTTTTAAGGACGCTTGCTTCCATTATTGTTTCTTTTACATATATTATAGTAATATACCATAATTTCATCAGCATAAGTATGTAGCAATACAATTGTAGGCCAATTTTTAAGTTAGCAAACTTTACTGGTTTTAGCTTTTCAAGTGTTATATGAAATTATTCCGTCCCAAAGCTTCAGAGGGAGGTAGTACAAATGTACATACATACAAGGTATACAAATTTGAGCTTTGGTAATCGTCCAAAACCATAGAACACAAATTCGGTATATTTTATAAATGGATGAAAGCTTTAGGGGGTTTGGTATAAAAATATGATAAAACAAACAATTTTTCGTTCACACTGTACGATTTAACTCAGTGTTTCAAAAGCATGCATACATATGTACATATTGCACAGGCTGGGCTTGGGATATGGTCGAGTGGAACAAAGTTTGCCACATCCGAGAACCGACCTTTGTCAGCATTTGACAGCGTCTACCCATTCGCTGACGTAGTAATAGTCTTTTCAATCAATAAGCTGCTTTACATGAGATTACTTGTTTGCAAACATGAGTGACGGAATGAGAAGTATGAGCGTATTATGGTAAAAAATTCATTTAATCATTCATATTTTACAGTTTTTAAAGTTAGTGGATTTTTTTACTGTCGCATACAAATATTACCGTGGAAGGCAGATAATCGACCGTACGCTGATGGCACATATATGTATCTCCACCTGGAAGATGCTGGTAAAGGCACCTATTGGTAGCGAAAGTTTGGCCCTGGGACCAAATACGCCAGCCCCAAAACTCTCCAATGCCTTAGGGTCATCAGTGTACCACTGCAGTGTAGTTTGCTGAAACCAGTTCTCCCGGTTGAAGGGGTTCCAAATAACTTTGTCTTTTATTATATACAGTGAAAGCTCCCACAACCGGACCACAATTTTAGTCTGTTGTTGTTGTTGTTGTAGCGGCTAGCTACACCCCACTGGGTTGGCGGACTCTCTCAATCGTTATCGTCAAGCTCAACTAACGAAAGGTCCAGGAAACGAGCTGTTTCAACAGGGTCGGACCATAGGGAGAGGGGTGTTAGTTGAGTAGGTTTGGCCGGGCATGTGAATAGGTGATTGGTGTCGTGCGGAGACTCTTCACATGCCGGGCACGTGTTGGGGGTGTCGGGGTTGATCCTGGATAAGTAGGAGTTTAACCTGCTACAATATCCAGATCTGAGCTGGGCCAGAGTAACGCGGGTCTCACGAGGCAGCTGGAGCTCCACAGCTGCGATGGGTGGTGGTTGGACTCCCAGGACTGCACTCACAGGGCGGCTGTCGATGTGTTTGGACACCGACTCCCTGTGGATGCTGTCCAGAGCCTGTCGGTACGTCCTTGGGTCCAGCGGTCGGTGTACGTATGTCTGGACCTCGTCCGTCAGTTGTGAGAGATGTCCCCTGATGTGCCTGGGTGCCGGCTCCAGCGCGAGCAGGTCTCTATTGGGGTGCCCCGGACGGTGGCATCCCAGTAGAAACTGCTTTGTGAGCATAATGTTGTGCTCTTGCACTGGGAGCACGTTAGCCTCGTGGTAGAGGTGATCCACAGGCGTCATCAGGAGACATCCCGTCACTGTCCTGAGTGCGGCGTTCTGACAGGTCTCTAGTCTTGACCACTGAGTCCTGCTAGTTCCAGGCGACCAGATTGGCGCGGCATAATTTAGAACCGGCCGGCCAATCGCCTTGTATGTTGCCAACAACGTTTCTTTGTCTTTGCCCCAAGTGCTGCCGGCGAGCGACTTGAGGACTTTGTTGCGGCTCTGTACCTTATTGACGATTGCGGTTGTATGCGCTGAGAAGGAGACCAGGCTGTCGAGGGTGACTCCCAGGATCTTCGGGTGGTTAACCGTCGGAATGGGGGTCCCCTCGATGTGGATGTCGAGGGTGAGCCCGACCTCCTTCGTCCAAGATGTGAAAAGGGTCGCCGTGGACTTAGCAGGAGACAGTGTCAGATTCCGTCCTGTGAAGTAGTGAGCAAGGTCGGGGAGGTAGCTGTTCACTTTGGAACACAGGCCATCAATTCCATTGCCGGTAGCCATTATCGTGCAGTCATCGGCGTACGAGACCAGTGGCCGGCCGGTTTCCCTGGTTTCAGCAGTGGTATCACCCTACCAGTCTTCCAGATATCTGGAATGATTGTGGTGGATAGCGACAGATTGAGGACCTTGGTGAGATATGCTACTCCCGCGGTGCCCAATTTTTTCAGCATCAACATGCTTAACCCATCTGGGCCAATGGATTTGGAGGCTTTCGCCTTCCCGATGGCTTCCTTCACCTCAGTGTTAGAGAGGACAATTGGTGCGCTTGGTGTTGACTTGCGCAGCCTTCTGGTGACTGACCGTTTGGTTCTGTCGGCCGAAGGATGCAACGTGAATTGTCGACTAAAATAGTTCGCGCATCGCTTCGGGTCCGACGAGGCGTGGTCTCCAAAGGAGATTTCTGTTCGATCATCACGCCTCGTCGGGTTGGACAGGGACCTCACGGTCGACCATAGTTTGCCCACTCCGGCACCGAGGTTGCAGGACTTCCGGTGCTCCCTCCACTTGTTCCGCTTGTGATCGTTGACCAGGCGTTGGATTTTTCTGGGTTTTTCCAATATCGAACCTTTAAAAGCAAACAAATAAGATTTAAGAAATTTACACTAATATAAGTTAAAGATTTTCCTTTTCATTTAATTAAAAAAAACTTTTTTTGGTCAGTACGACCTTCTCTCTATAACTTTATTTTCAAACTGAAACTTACAAAGTTCTTAATCTTAAAGCTTAACTAAATGCACCGGGCAAAACATAATTAAATTCCACGAATTCGCTTGTGGTGTGCGAAAAATTGTGCAACCTGAATTCCATATCCGCTCTACCTGCATTACTTAATAATGCTGACGAATTACTTTATTACTTTGGCAATGGTAACATATGTATGCCATGTTAACATACATAAATAGCACTTACCTTTTTTCCAGACGAAGAGATATATTTTCTTTATACATCACATTTAAAAATTCCATTTTTCTTTAATATAAAGTATTTTCTTTTTTCGTGGCAATTGATAAACAATTTTTGATCTTTTTATGCTAAAAGCTACAAATTGTTGCACTAGATCCCCTTGCATGTTAACATGTTTATGCTCGTCCTCAAATTTTATTAGCTGGTTGATGTGCGTACATACTCGTATGCTGTGTGTATAGTAGATTTCGGCCGTTCGGTCAAGTTATTCTTCATTTAATTTCAATTATTGATATTCGTTGTCCGCAAATAAGAGTTTCGCGTCCGCTTATCAGAGTTTTTTACTGTTTTCTTTACACTTTTGTTTAGTAATTTATTTTCCTTGTCCGTTATCGAGAGGTCAGGGTAAAAAAAAGTGTCCGCGTCCGGTCATTAGAGTGTGCGGTTGTTAAGAGTGGAGTTTGTTCTGAAAACGCAACGTAAAACTTGATTCCTAATTTTTTGTCAGGTTAGGAGAGGTGTCCGCATATTGAAGGTGTCCGCCAGTAGAGGTTTCATTGTATATGCATCTTGAAATGTCTTCCAAAAAGAAAAAACCCACTAACTTAATAATTGTAGTATGTTTTCCTACCTTCCAAGTTTATCGGATTCTTTCGGTATTATCGTAATTACGTACGCATCGTTAAAATTATGTAAATAATATTTATGGTATGGTATTTATGCAAGTGTGCTCCCTTTCACATTACGACATATTTAGCAAGACACAATATTTACAACTTTTAAATATATTTATTTAAAAAAAGAGCTTTTCATTCACAATTCACAAAATGAACTAAGAAAAATGCATAATAGTACTTTATATCAATACGACTAAAATTTGATACAAACTGGAATAGTATGCCACAAATGCATGCACCCTAACGAAAAAATTACAGTAGTATATTTTTTTTTTGAACTAGTTTTAGGTGTGATTCAAAATTGCAAACAATGTAAATACATACATACATACAAATATATGTATGTAAATATATTTACACATCTCTTTTGTAATAAAAAAAAGTGAAATATTTTATTTATCCTATTTTTAATTACATAATTCAACTTCAGTGCAAAATAAGAGATTAATAAAAAAAAGATTGCTTCGGTACAGAAAATTTCGGTATTTTACTTGTCTAAATAATTTGCATAAATCTCCTCAATGGATTCTTCATACTGTGAAAGTTTATGTTTATGTGCTAATGCTTTAGTGTAAAGTTTTTTACGAGTGAGTATAACAATCAATTTCGGGAGTACAAAAAATATTTGTTTAAAATACTAAGAAGTTTGATGTTGAGTTAAAAAAATTACAGTTTTTAGTCATGCCAAATGATTTAATTTGCCATGCAATCCTTTCAACTGTTGGGTGTTTGGCATTGGTGTTAGTGGAGGTGTTCGTTGAGTTAAACTGAATTGGTGGAGATGATCGCCGTAATGCATTTGGTTTACTTAAAATCATTTCAGTTTTGAATAGGCATCAACCTTTTTATGGAACTGATTATAGTATTCAAGTGCAACATTGTGTGTCTGATTCACCACTTTGTTGAGGTTTTCAGGAGATAGTTGGCCTCTGTAAATATTTTTGTTTAATTAATTACGGTTAAAGAATGTTTGATTAAGTAAATGCTTACACGAAGACCTGTGTCTTAAAGAATGCCACTGCCTTTCCAAACACATCTAAGCACACATTTTTCACCACCAAAGAAGTATCAGCGATCTTTTGAGGCAGACCGGGAACATATTGCTCGATCTGAAATATAGAAAATGTATTTTTAGTTATATATTTAGTTAGTTAAAATCAAAAGGATTAGTAATGAAAAAAACAAATTTGTTGATTCTTACATATCGTACCGCAACGAGTTGTGAAGAAAAAAGCAACAGAAATTTTTTTTGAAGCGCAAAGCAATTCAAATATTTATCTATCAGCGTGAACGCTGAGACGTTTTGATGTTAATTATTTTTTTGCCAATCGATAAGATTTGTGTCTTGCTGTTGAGCTCGAAAAACTTCAGTCGATTTTTTCCTCACAAGTTGGAATTGAGTCCTACGATTAGTCAGACGTGCTCGTAGGTATGTAAGTGAATATGCAGTGGAAGCTTTAAAATTTTGGTTCAAAGAAATTTGATAAGATTTAGTGACATTTTCCACTTTTGAAATTAGCTCTCTAAACGCCGAAACGCGTAAACTTATTTTGGTTGAGTAGAGTTTGAATAATTATTTGGTTTAGTTGGATTAGATCAAGGTTTAAAGATATTTTAGATTGAAAGAAATATATTTTCTTTGGGTTTTTGTGGGTTTTTCTTGCTTTTCCGATTGAGACCGATTGTGTTGTTTACATATGTACATGCAACAGTTGTCACTTTAATATTCCCGGTGATCGCTCCAAGTCATTGGTACAGCAAATGGAACAGTGAAAATCGGCGAAAATGAAAAATTATATTTTTTTTTTTTCAATGTAAATTATCTATAAATCCTGACTGTATTAGCCAAACGTCATACACGACTGAACTCTACTCAACATAAATGTGTAGGTCAACGTATCCAGGTGTTTAGAGGTTATATTTTGATGTTCTTCAATGTTATTTATGACAACAGCTAGAGCGACCTCATTTTATACAAATTCATATTTCATCCTACTCGAGGTATCTATTTACTTTGTTTCTCTTAGCTTAACCGGTTTCTATTTAATTGTATAGCTTTCTTTATATGCACATACGTACATATGTATGTAAGTAAAAACATTAATTCACATTTACATATACATACATACATACATACAAACAAGCAAATTGACTAGATATTTAATATCTCGTTTGTATTGATGATATCATTATCTACTAACAGCATTAACATAAGGTATACTTATACTCCTATTATGTATGGAGACTAACACTAAACAAGTGACCGCTAGGCAACTATACTACCATGTTTCCCTTTTAAAATGATCTTTATATTTTTTTTTTTCACTATTTCTTTTAAATGTGCTTGTCATTAAAGTATAATCAGAGAACGTTGTCTGAGCTTTTCGGTTTTAGTAGCCGTGGCAAGTAGACCGCCAACTATACCCTAGTCTCCATACATAATAGGGTCATTAATTAATAAGCAGTTAATGGAATTGTTGCATAAAAAAAAATGTTTACTCACAAAATTCGCAGCCACTGGCAGCTTCGACGCAACAAAATTAGAAAGTATTTCATATATATTACAGGCGGCATTGCGCGTCAATTTAAAGAGATCACACGCAAGTTTCTTAGCAGGCTTCGCGTACGGTGGTACATGATGTTCGGCCCATTTGTAACCTCGTGCTGCAGCGCCCATCGACGTATACCACACTTTCTCCACATGCGGTAAGACGCCGGCATTCTTCAATACCTTGCCGGTTGCTGAACGTTCAAATACACCTTTGCCATTCACATTTGTGTCATAGATCAAAACACCGGCAATCAATGCGATCAACACAAAGCTGCCTAGAATCCATTTACAGCAGCCACATTTTTTTTGTTCGCTGCTTTGTTGTTTCTTTTTTTGTTGTACTGTTTTCTCTTGGACACTCTATATATTTTGAAGGAATACAACAAAAGAAAATATTTTTGATTATAGAAAGAAAGCAGAAAGCATATTTATGTACTCAGGCAGGTGTATTGTGTGCAAAAAAAAATATTAGTGTTATTTAATTTTTTTCAATTAAAGTGTAGTAAATTCTTTAGCAAAACCTTTTTAAATCTTGGATTGAAGATATGTTCCAAACTAAAAAAAAAATAATATTTCAATTCTTTTTTTAAATATAAAACTAAAGGAATTAACGTTTATTTATTATAATTTGATTTGTAGGCGATGTTAAGCATTTTTCTTTCATTTTAAGTGTCCTTTAAATGTTTTTTAAATGGAGAAAATAGCTAATACCAAATACAAATTTTGGTGAAAATTTGATTTAATTTAATTTTATTATTTAATAAGTTTAAAAACTTAAGTTAATACAGGTGTTGTTAGAGTTAACTGCACTTTAATTGAAAACAAAAATATGTTAAAAGAAATCAATTTTTAATTTGACAATGCATATGTAGTACATACATATGTACATATGTATCTCTCCTATTTTTATGCACACAGGTATACACACATATCTGAGGAAATTTTTATATATCAAGATCTGAACCCATTTTCAAGCAATTAATTTAATTAATTTATAAAAACGAGTTAAACTTTTTGGCTAACGACCGTACGATGGGCTAGTTAAACAATAAATGCATACATTTGTATAAAAATAAACATATATTTATGTATGTATGTATGTATGTATGTACATTAGATTGGCCATAAATATAAATTTTTTTGGGAAATATGTATGTATCTTCAAAATTTTTCGAGTCATAATGTTTTGAAAAGCAAATAGCGTCCAATTTTTTAGCTAAATCCGATGATGCCAAGTCATGCGTAGTGGATTCTTCAGTTTTACATCAAAGTATAATTTCGTTGATATTTGTTTTACTAATCATTGAATTTAAGTACTTGGTTTAAAATTAATTTTGCAATTTTTCATTAAAATTAGTTAAAAGGAACTAAGCCAACTTTTGAATTAAAAAAAAAAACGTTATAAAAGTTTAAAAACGATACAATAATGTTTTTTTAAATTATTTTAATACTTTGAGTTTCTCTAGGCTTTGAAATAGGACGTTATCTATCACTTTAAATCTCATGTTTAGAACACGAAAATTTTTGGATTTCCAACATCGATAATTTTCCAAACAAGTTGCGACCAGGCCAGTCTAATGTACATACATACATTTAAAAATATATTTTACCTTTTTGCCACTTTGTTGTTTAGTTTGTTTGTTCTTGTTGGCTTTGTTATTCTGTGCCATTTTTACTTCAACTTGTTTTATTGGAACTAGATAAATTTAACTATTGAGAGACATGAAAACTTCATCATAAAAAATGTTGAGCAATCAATTTTGAATTGCAATTACAAAAGTTACGTTTCTATTATTTTTACGTAAAAAAAAAACTCATCTACCTAATACAAACAGAACGCGAAAGTAATTGTTTTTTTTTTGTTAGAATCCAGTAATTTTGCAGAAAAGAAAGCTTTCAGAAAGCAAAATTCTAATAAAATCGACGATCCTACTTTCCTCACATACGAACCACAATTTTACCAGCCTGTAAAAGGTGCTATTGCAGCTTTCGATCTTTTGAATTGTTCCGATTCATCGCCTTAACAAACTCTTGTATGAAAACAGTGGATCAGTGGACCAAGACTGAAACGTGCTGGTAAGACCTTGCTTTTGTCAAAACAATTCTGTATAAAAGCATTCTGCCAGATTTTAAGGACGCACCTGTGATCTATCATTATACCAAATCAAAAAGTAACTCTGGTGAATCACCTTATATGTGTAATCGTACATACATACAAATAAATATTTAAAACATATTCATATAAAGACAATTAATCATTTTCATTTCCAATTCAGATTTAAGAAACAAAAAATATGTCAGCTCACATTCAAAAAGATTTACATATCTTCAGAACTAGAAGTTACTTTCAGAAAATTTCATTAAAGTCCTAAGTGAAGATACCAAGCTAAAGCCAAAATTTCATATAAAAATCGTAACAATGAAGGCTACTATTTGAAATTGCAAATGTGCAAACAAAACCTCTGATACATAATATTCACAAGGTTTTAATTTCAGAAAATTTGTTTAGTTTTGAAAATTTCCAAATAGCTTTATCTTTAAGTGACAGAGTTTTATCCATGATCACAATATAGTACATACATATGTACTATATGTATATCCTTAAAAAAACATATTTTATATATTATGTTTCTTAAAAATCATCAATCCGAATAAATTCGCAACCGCAGCAACCCTTCTTTCTGTACATAAATATGTTCATATGTATGTATGTAAGTAAATAAATATGTACGCACTAGTTTGTTTAGAAGTACCATTACCCGCTACTCATTTTAAAAAATTAGTTTTCTTTCTCCATTATTATTTTTTAACTGAACTACAAACAACCAAATTTTTCTTAAATACTTTATAAACCAAAGTTTAAAAAAAATAAGTAATAAAGACAAATTTTAACAAACTTTTTAAACTATTTTCTACGCCTTTTTTAAGTATTCCTTTCTACATATAACCCATTCAATTTAAGTATAATAAAGTGCCAGTATCAAGTGGAAACAGATTACTGTTCGTTCTGTTTACTGAAGTTTTACAGTTTTTGTTTTTCATATAAGAAATCTCGAGCATGCGTTAAGTGGAAGAAATCGTGTAAAAATCAGCGGTAATTTAATGTCACTTGAAACTTTCAATTCACTTCACTAAAATTGTATGAGCTACAAGATTGCATACTCGATAAAATTATAAAAAAAAAAATATTCTACATTAATTGTGGTTGGTTTTATTCTTGAGTATTTAAACTAAAAATATCAAAAATTTAATAATTAAATATTTGCTGTGCTTGTAATTTTGAGATACATAAGTAAGTATGTACATACATACATACATATTATATATATTAATATATACATATGTATGTACATACATACATACGTATTATTAGTCAAGAGAATTGTTATCAGCATGAAAGAATAAGCTTTGGTTGGTTGTTGCTTTTGTAGAACGACTGATATTATTAGTGTAGTTGTTGTTATGTTATGATCTTCGACACTAGCCACTTATCTCCCCTTGGTAATTTCGTCCTATCAAGCTCTTTATGGAATGATTCTAATTCAATTTTCAAATAACTAATTATATAAATTTCTCCTTTAAAACGTCATCTTCATTTGTGTATGAAGTTAAAATATAAGTTCCCAATTTTAAAACTGATTGCTTTATAAACAATAAAAAAATCAACATATAACAATTATATATAATATCGAGCCATATCCGCCAAAATGACGTAAGCGACAAATGAAAAATTTTAGAGAAGGCTGATTCTCTTTAATTTCGCGGCAGATGCAAAGCAGATTTTAATAAATATTTTCGGGTTTTGTGGGAAAAACAACGTTAATATTGTACGAGTATACAGAGCTGCATTCAAATGTGAAGCTTAATTGCGAAGAAAATTAGCTAAAAAGTACCTTCTGAATAAAAAAAATGATTTGTTGCTTACGTCCTTTTGGCGGTTATGGATCAATATTAAGCAAAAAAATATTATTATTATTATTATAAAAGACACTTTATTACTTTGAAAGAAGGCTAATATTTTAATATAAAAGCGACAATTAAGTTGTTCTCCATTTTATGTTTAGTTACTGACACATTTTACCTTAGATTTTTAGTAAATTTGTGATCTAATGCAGCAACACACCTATGTATTTGACGAGTGTGGCAAGTTAACTTGAAAACTTAATTTTATTTATTGGTATTTTCTAAATATGTATGTAAAAAAGAAACTTTTTGAAATAATAGGAAACCCGTTTTTGCCGTGCAATCTGTGCAAGTGTTATGCATTTTGAAAGACTTAGGGCCAGTTTTTCAGTGCAAGTTGAACTCTGTTTGTCGTTTAAACTCAGTATGCAGTTTTTCAGTCAACTTTAAACGGAGTTTAAACTAAGTTTAAACGACCGATTGTGCTCGGTTAAACTTAGTTTAACTTATCAGCTGTGTGCTGACTACTTCGTTTTGGTTGCAACAAATTTAATTGAGCGCAAGAAAACTAAGTTTAAATTTAAACTGAGTTTAACTAAACTTAGTTTAAACTGAGTTTAAACCAGCACTGAAAAACTGGCCCTTAGAAAGTGCTAATGCATGATGACAGAAATAAAGCGAGTACATATAAACATATGTACCTATTTTGGGTTTACTTCCGATTTCTCGTCTACCTGTTAAATTTATATCTTCAAAACGAAATTGATTTTCTCAAGTGCTTGTTAAAGTTTATTTCGTAAATAAATTTAACTGCCGAACAATCTGCAAGTCAAAATTTATCTGCCAATGCTTATAAAATCAGACAAATAGGCAATGATCCCTTACTAAAAAGAAAATACAGAACATGCCCGTCGGAGGTAAAGAAATTTTTAATGCAGGCAATTTTACAAAATTTGTTTGTGGCTACTCCTTTTCCATACTTTTGGGGCTTGATAATACATACATATGTAGATAGGCATGAGGTTGCCACTGCTAAACTACAGAGTACTTTTGTACTTATGTACTATGTACATATTTGCATGCAATGCAATATTTCATGAATTAAAAAATTGACCGTTAATTCCAGAAAGTAAAACATAAGAGCCACGTGCATATCAAATCAATGTTGAAAGATTACCTAGTTTAAAAATTACAAGTTCCGTAAGCAAGGATTGCTTAATAATTTGATGGTATTAAATGAAAGTGGTTTAAATTTACTGAAGAAAGTATGTATGGACTAAAGTACATATTATCACAATCTGATCGAAGACCTTGCACCCAAAAGGTGCAGCAATCCAGCAAAAAAAAGTATATGCAAATATGTATGTATATAAAACATTCTACTGTATATATAAATGCACGTAGATATATATGTATATGTGTACATATCTATGTACATACATACGTGTATACTCAAGGCGCTTTAACAGAAATTCATCCATCTCGCTCTTACAAAAAAAAAAAAAAAACGAAGCAATTCCACGTCGCACGATTTCAGCGGTTCTTCTACTGTAATAATCTCCACCACTTGTTTTTAGCATCGTTTAATTAGCTGCTAATTCATTTGTTCCCGAGAAATCTTGTTAAGTTTTCCTATTTTAACCAATTTATAGTTAAACACAAATCTATTAGACTACCTATCTCGGACCTTCCACCTTTCTATCAACGTATACTTTCCCAATTGCAATTGCTTAATCGATTTTTCAACAATTATTATCACTTCAATAAACAAGTACAAGTTAAGAACAAGTATTTCTTTTTTATATATGTACATACAAATACTTTTTTAATACACAAATTTTCTATATTCTTTTAATTAAATTCTAGTGTATCACTTGGAAAATGTGCTATTTTCCCCAAGGTAAATCTCGATCGGCTTTGCTTACACACTGACCACTCTCCCCAACTTCGGACTAATCAAAAATTAACTTTCCTTTCGTGTTTCCTAAAATGAATGAAGGAAGCTGCCAGATTTTGTAAATAAAGTTTTATAATTACAACACATACGAGTCCACGAAACGAAATCGGCAGCAGTAAAACCATCAAAAGTAAATATTTTTCAAAAAAAAAAACGAAAGAAAACTAGACGAAACCCGAAGATAAGTATTTAAATGAAATTTTTATAATTTAATATTAACATTTTCAGATTGCATGTGCATGATATTATATAGAATTTGATTTATTCGCATGGCAACACTTCCTCCAACTTCGGAGTTCGAAATGAATTCGTCTCTGGTTGCCAGACTACCATTTAAACAATGTAGTTGATTAGTAACGTGCTGTTTGCACGGAAAATTGTTTGTCGCGAGCGAACACTGTATTTTTCTCGCATACGTTATAATAGAAAAAATAAACTCAAATACAAAACAGATAACACAACGCCGTAACTAGTTTGTGTCAAAAACATATTTAACATAAAATCTTTTGCATATTTTGTATATTTTATTGTTAAAATTTGTGTGTCTTTCGATATGAGGAGGCTAAAACCTATTTATATATATGTACATATATTTATAAATGACTTACCTTAACAACAGCAATAAGATCATCTAATATTGGATCTTTCCGTTTCGCCGAATCTAATTCTTCATTCAGTTTTAGAGTTTCTTCTAGGAATGTATGGAATGTCTTGGAACGTGCTAATATTATAGCATTGTTATCAGCTTTATCCATTTGCTTTTCTGTAAGAGACAATTTCAGATTTGCGTAAATATCTATATGTGTGTATGTACATATATATAAAGACACCGATAAGTGTTTTAATAGTAATTTGTGATTGTTAACGACGCATAGCCGTCCGTTGGTATATGTTACATTATTTTTTTCTCTATTAAAGTCGCTTTCAAAGTCGAATTTCAATTGAATGATCAATCAAGAGGCCACTATTTTCGAAGAATAAGATTAGTTAATTTTAATGTATTTATGTGTACCTTTAAATCCCAATGACATGATCAAATAAAGACGTCAACGTGTTAAGCCTGTGGATGGAATCGAACTTTTTCTGCTACCCTGTTCAGGTTGTCACAGTGTATTTAGGCGCTTATACCTATTACGTGGTTATTTAGACGGTACGTACGGAACGCACTATTTATAGAGTACGTTCTTAATGTTTTACTTCAAATTACAGTTTTATAGCGACTGCCAACGGCAGATGCTTTTGAATGAATTTTTCATGGTAAAAATACACTACTTACCTAAGTTAGCGGTAGAACATAATATAATTTATGTTTATCAAAATTGCTTACCTATTTCTTTGAATAGTAAAACATTGGGTAGCAATTGTTTTTTGTAATTCATCTTCCAAACTTTGAAGCTATCGTCACCATTTACAAGGCAGCAAAGGCAACCAGCCAATTCATTGCGACTTTTTTTTTCATCAACAATATTACGAAAGAGCGTAAGAAATATGTTCGCATGTTTACTGCTTGATAAAATGTACTTGATCTGTGTATTCAAATTTAGACATTTATCCATACATATGAACAAACAATGGTTAAGGTTAACTCGTAAAAAAAACTTACCAGGAAGTCCTGTGCACATTTCGAGAGAATATCTTGATAGTCTTTTGAAATAGGATAATTAGTTTTCATTGCATTGTAGAAGGAGAAAAATTCGTTTTGATTCAAAGATATTGTGCAACTGAAAATGAGTATAAGAAATATATATTTATACATATATTTACAATAGGTTCAATTCACATACGTTTCACCAGTGGCCGCTAACACTTTTTCTAAATACTCCGTTACAAATTTTGTATAGCTTTTTAATTCCAAACTGGGTAACATTAAATTTTGCCACACTGAAAAGATACAAGTTCATTATTACATATGTTTGTATGTGTCTATGTTCCTAAGATGCTTAAGAGACCTTATTAAATAAAAATTTTATATTGCATAACTGTGATCCTACAAAACTTTCAACATTGTAAAATTTCCGCAATGTATTTAACATTTAAAAGAAATGAAAAAAAATTAAAATTACATGCCTATTATTTGTCAATTATCTTCGAAATGCGAACTCTATTCCATATTATATTCAAACCAGGTTAACAAAAAAAAAAAAACATTAAAAATTTGTATATTATATGCAATGTTTCTAATGTCGTACTATTAAATATTCGAATTTGTTCTTGTGCTATAAATTGTTAATAAATGAAACTAAATGAAAATATAATTATTCTTATATATATGTATATATGTATATGTATGTAAGAACAAAGAATGCTATATTAAAAATATATTCAAAATCCATTATTCACCTTTAATACCCTCCGTTATGTCCTTAAGGCCACCTTGACCAATCGCCCAGAGTATGCTTAAACAAATATTACTCCTATTTTGATAAGAATTACGCAACAAGGCTATTTTCGCCATATTATTTGATGCTGTTCGCGGCCAATGTTGACCAATTAGTTGTAATACTAACTAAAATAAAAAATATGTAATTGTAAGTATGTACAATATCCAGCAAATATTCAAAAACCTACCTTATAGCCCACAATTGGCAAGTTTTTGGAAAGGTCTGACGTCATATTAATAAGTAAAGTATGGTAGAAATAAGACACATTCTCTTCTCCTACAGATTCTAAAAAATCAACAATAGCGGTCTTAAGAGCTGGATTTGTTAAGATGCTGGGGTAAAGAACTGATTTTCCCGAAAATGTTGGATCGCAATCGAATGGTAGTTGTTCGTTGAAAAAGCTTGCAATCTAAATAAAGCATATGTTTGTAAATTAAATGTTCTATAATAGTTCGTAAGGAATATTACGCCTTTAAGCCAAAGCAGTTCGGAGCCGGGGAACGAAATTTTTAATTGCTCTAGTTGACTTGCAAAATCGTTTGCTGTTATATTGCGTAGCACAGATTCAATATTTTTAGGTTTTGATCCTGTTGGTTTTGACTTCATTTGGGGCTGTGGTAGCAGTTCTTTTTTCATATGTTTTTCTTTGGAATTTTTTTTGCTTGGAGATAGCTTCGCTTTTGTCAAGGAACTTACTGGCTTTGCTGGCGAGTGGTTCTCTTTTCCTCTTTTGCCAGACAACAAGTTTTTATATTCGTGCGAAGGTACTGAAACACCACAATTAAAATTAATTACACATATGTATGTATGCATGACTTCTTTAAGGTTTAAGATACTTACGTATTTCTTCCAGTTTCGGGCTCAAAGCCGCCAACCGTTTCTTCTCAGAATGAGCCTCTACCTTCATATCTAAATTTTTAGCTTTTTTCGATTTTGACACGATTTCCCACTGATTCAAAGACATTTTATATGGATTATTTATTCACTTAATCAGTTACCAAATTATTTATACTTAAAAACCTTTAAATTTTCCAAATAAATGCACTTTACCGGCGAAAAAAGTAAAATCAAAAAGAAAAAAATACGAAATGCATTGACTGATGACGTTTCAACTTATCCGTCAAAACTGCTCGGTTGTGTATTAAGCTATAACCACACTAACCCGTGAAGGAAGGGTGGAGGTATGGCAGAGGGTAATTGAAAATTTTCGGTATAATTTAGAGCCAAAAATGACCCAAGGCGAATTTATCAAGGTTGTGGTGGGCGTATATAAGTAAAAGGCGTCCATGTATTTTGTTTTTGCTTTGCTGGACTGAATGTCAAATTTCTGTATGTGATTTACATCGCCAGCCAATCAGAACGAAGCCCTTTGGCATTCAGTTAGCAAAGCGAAAAAAGCGAAAGAACCAACTGGCTCCTTAACACCACCTTGTTAAATTCGCCTTGGAATGACCATGACCTTCGTACATTGCTACTCAGCGAGCATCAGCTGACTGTCAAAAAAGACGTTGCTTGTTGAAGATGCCCTCAGTTTTAGTCAATTCTCAAAAATTTGCTGCAATTTGTCCAAGAATGATAAATTAGAAGATTGCGACACTTGGGTTCTGTTATCAGAATAAACGAAGTCTATAGTGGCCCATTGTAGTAAAGGCAAAATGAAACCGTTGCATTTTCGCTATATATTGATATCCACTTTTTTAGAATTGTACAAATACACCATAAGCTGAGTCAACAACTCCGGAATATCACAATTTCACATATTTTAATACTTTTTAATTTGCAACATGTCGTCGAGTAAGAAGGTTATAAATTAATTAATTTAAAAATATCAGTAACGTGACACCCGATTTTATCAATTTTTCTTATCAAAAGGCTTTTTTGTGATAGAAGAGCCTATAATAACAATATTGCCACAATGAAAGATGCTGCGAAATGCGAAAATGGCTGTCAAACTACAAAAATGTCAGTTGAAAGCAAGCGAGCGCTCGCTTACCGATCGGTTTGCGAGACAAAGCATACTTTCTACTTTTTGCGGTTTGCACGTGCGACATGTCGCTTGTTTCCAGAAGTAAGCGAGAATTTAAAGCAGGTGAAGCCCGCAAGTTATGATTTCTTCGCCATGTTGGTATTTTCATTCCGCTTTATACTCATATTCCGTGCAAGACGTAAAATGTCGCAATCTTCTAATTTATCATTCTTAGTACCGGATTTAAGAACACCAATTTTCGAATTGGCGAAACGGAGCTACAAATCCTAAACTAAGAACATCCGGATTTCAGCATAAGTGTGTTTATCTTAAAGTCTGTCGGTATCAAAAAACCTTTTAAAATTGTAAATAGCTCTAAAAATTCTTCACAACAAAATTTATTGTACATAAGTTCCAAGTTTATACTAAAAATACGCCACTGATCATATTTGCTTTAAATTTCTGGGATATCTTCCCATGAGAACCCTTCTCTTTTCATTAAAATTGACGCCAAAACATAACTGTAATATCCGCCTGGTATAATCATTAAAGAACCAAGTATGAGAAGAGGAGATGCCCGATCCATGTATGTTTGGTCTATAACTTCTGTGAAAATCAGTCCAGCTGTGGTCATGCAAATCTATGTAAATATTCAAAGGACCATAGGTATTTGTTGTATCTTATAGGAAAATCACAACAGCGGCTTACCATTCCAACAATCAGAAAAAACATAACGAATGAAATTGTTTTCCATGGAAGTTTCTGTTCTTCGTTGAACAAAAATTGCCCATCTTGGAAATCATAACCATAGCTATCGATTTCATCCTTTTCACCGTCACTATCCGAATCCTGAATGCTCCCATAGGATCCCCTGCGTCTCCGAATTGCTGGCATTTCCAATTTTTCTCCGATTTTGGACCCTAAGCAATAAAATAAACGAGACTTTAATTTTTTTAATAATTTTCTTAAAAATTTGTAAATATTAGCAAATTATATTGACATAAAGCTGTCATTGTACTTATTTTAAAATGCCATTAATATATGTGTTCGGAGTCACAGTAACAAAGGCGATTTATTTGAAAATGTGGAATGAATAACAAGTGAGAATGCAAAAGATTCTTTGATGTTAAAACTTCGGCAAATATAGGGCTAACCCGTCAGTTACACGATCAAGATTTAAGTTAAGGTGCCTTTTAACTTACCTACCGAACCTGATTCGAACTTTAACATCAACTAGAAATAAAATTTGGTATTTCGCATACAAATATTGAAATATTGCGAGAATTTTTAATTATTTCCTTTATGAAGGCATCTTGAAAATAAATCTGCTTACGAGAAGCTGCAGAGTACTTCGAAACGAGCGTTCGTCTACTCAAAAGAGTCATACGAATTCGGTTTGCGTTAACGGTTAACCGGAGATGGTTAAGAAACTGATAGCATCTTTGTATGATACGTACGGTATCGGCATTGTTCTTGTAGGTCAGTTTATGGAAGGTTTTTATTTGGAAAAACCACAACAGCTTTTTAATGGTAGAAATTATTGTAGGTACTATTACGGAAATCACCACACTTCCTCATCAGACATCTTTTTTAAATTTAAATAGTTATATTTCCTTGTCTGCAAATGTCGTCTTCAAGCCATCCTACAAGACACGACTAACCGAAACTGCAATGCCCACAGTTGTTTCGAGTATTTATACCGTGATATCACTGTTAGTACTACAATGAGTAAGCGGGATCTACAAGCACATATTTTGCATGAGTTAGAAAGAGATGAAATGAAATGAAGAGTTACCTGAATTCTCTGGTAGAGCTCTCTGAAATATCATGCGTAATTTAACCGAGTCTTCTCGCTGGGCAGCTTCTTAAATATTTTGAAGACGTCAGCGACATATCAAACCACTACTTTGTTGTGGCCACATTAAAATATTTCACTTCTATAGAAATAAAATATTTTCTTCCAAGTGAATTTTTTTGTGCAAACAATAAGTAAAAACATCGATTGAATTGTTTCAAATGATCAATTGTTATTACATATGAAATAATAGAGCTATTTAATGCCTCTGTTGGTTAAATAAAGTAAGACTTGTTAAAGCCTTGAACAATTTACCATTTCACATATTAGTGGCAGCACTACAGCTGCTCATTATCGTCGGCCAAATTAGAAATGGTTTTAATTTCGCGACAATGACAACTGTAAGCCTGCTGCCGTGAAGTCGTGCTGTTGTCTTAATAAATGTGCCCTGTCAGGTTCTTTTTGTTGCTTGAGATACCTAACCGCTGTTTTCTCGAGCGACATCTCGCTTGCTTCCTCAAGTAAGCGAGGCTTGAAGCAGGTTAAGACTATGACTCATTCCGGGGAACCGCTACTTTAATTTTGCCGATTTTGGCATTTATGGCCGTTTGTAAACAAAATAAAAATCAATATTTCGGCTAACACTTCACATTTCGTTTTTGTATTAATTAATAAAACGACTGTCAACAGCGTTTATTGTAACAATATATTGAAATCAAAACACGTTTAATACTAAAAATCAGCTTCACTTTATTTTCCTTATCTTCTTATGCTTTGTTAACTTTTTTCCAGATAAGCCAAATCTCCCAGGGAGGCATGATCTATCGTTTCTGACATGAGCTCTTGGTTTATATAATTTTTGAATTTTACGAAGTGAGTATGAACACACCTACTTATATTTGTTATGTTTTGGTTTTAACGAAAGTGTGGCATTATCATCAACATTGGAGAAGATTTTGTTACATGTTTGTTGCTGTGAAAGGAAATGCTAAGAATAAGAGTATTATAAAAGGCGGATGCTATTAATTAAACTATTAATTTGTGAATAAAACGTTCATTCTCCTTATATTAAAGAAAAATGTCGGTGCAAAAGCAAATACATGAGCTTTTAAAACCATATTATTGGATCAACATATTACTTTCTATATCATACGTAGTTGCTAAAAAACTGACTCCATTATGTACAAGACTTTTTAGGCACCTTGGCGAAGAAATGTGTGAATTAGATAGTCGCGAAACGGAGATTCTTTTTTTTCTTCTAATTGTGGTAATGATACGTTCGCGAAAAACGGGAAGTGTAACTATGGTCAATTATCTGTGTGCATCCTTCCTATATACAAAAGTTGCTAATGTCATCCTATGGGCTTACAGTGATTTTCGATACGGCATTGCTTTCTTATTACTATGCGTCTTAGTGAGCACTCTTTTGCCAGAACCATCTTATAAGGGCCCTGAACATATAACTTACTTCCGTAACATGCTAACATTTGAAGAAGAATTGGTACGGGACAAACGAATTAGCTGGATGATTTGTTTTTATACTGTGTGGAATCCCAGTTGCGTGAATTTTGCTCCTATTTTCGCAGAGCTTTCAGCTGAGTACAATTTGGATAACTTGAAATTTGGTAAAGTTGACATTGGCCGTTTTCCAGATGTTGCCCAAAAATATCGAATATCTGATAGCAGTTTCTCACGCCAATTGCCTACTGTTATACTCTTTAAAAACGGGAAGGAAGAAGAGAGAAGGCCATGTGGAGATGCAAGAGGAAAATTGCAAAAATTCTTTTTTTCGGCAGATAATATTCGAGCCGCATTTGGATTGAATCAGCTCTATAAAGAATGTGTCGAAAATCCTTTAAAGAAACCCAAACAATTAGCCAGCACCACTTTAAACTCGGCAGTAAAAAAGACACAATAGATATTAGATAAATACAGTGCATTCATTAATCATATATTTGATTATATACTAAATACGTTGAGGACATTCAAACTCTTAAAATGTTACTAGCAAATTTTAATTTTTACTGACTCACGTTTTTATTATTCAACTGAGCTAAGTTAGTTTTACCCATATTGTGAAAAAGTTAGTTACTTTGTACAACTTACATTAATAAGAAATGTAATTAAATACACCAAAGATTTGAAAGCATTTTGTTTTTTAAATATTTGAAAAATTTGTAGTCAGTTATTTTCAATCGATTTAAGTGTTTAATTATTATTATAAGTTAAATGTCGATTTCACGAAAAACGTATGAGGTCCTACGAAGTCCACTAAAAATTCAAAAAATCAATGTCTGCTGTTCCTCGACCTTCGGCCGAGCTTAAAAATAAAAGTTGTAGGCTATGGCATAATAGTATTTTTTTCTGAAATGTTTTCTTTACAAACTCGCAAAGTACGTTAAAAATTAATTAACATACATTTTAAAACAAACAAAAACATTTACATTGTTCATATGAATACGCCATTTATCTGAAAGTTTATTATGTTTTAAGTAGGTATATATGTATGTATGCTTAATATTTTCAGCTTGGTACTTTATCGAACCCGACTCGAATCCCTCATGTAAAAATTGTTTATCACTAATAAAGAGCCCATTTAAAATTCTGTTTTTCGAGCAGATATATATTAAAAAATTATCTATTTATATAAGAAGCGGGTATGAAGAATAACAGAATTCAATAAGTTTTAATATATGGTTTATTGTTGAAAAAAAATTTAATATGAGCAAGAAGTTTCGTGCAGATTGATGAAATGGGTTAGGAGAATATAACCGACACATGTATGTATTTATATGTATGTTATGTATGAATTATACCTTACCTTACTGCTACTCCCGTACCATTACCTCAGCCGGCGAAGCTTCAACATGGATTCCGGAGAGCGCATAGCACTACATCTGCGCTTAACGACATATAAAAACAGATAAATTGCGGTCTCAACTACAACCGCCCTTGTGAGAGAAGGCCTTCGACAGACGGTGGTACACCCACTCCAAAGGTTTACCATCCGAAGATGTTTGGGGTCACTTCCGACAGACTAGTCTACTTGGGCGCACACAACCGCAAATGTCAATAAAATACATAGTCACAACAAGGTCCTCAAGTTGGTAGCCATGATCACTTGGGGCAAAGACAAAGAAAGGTTGTTGACATTATAAGGCGATTAATCGTTGATAGTAGTGGAACCAACACCCAAGAACATCAAGGGATATCCTTTGTAACTGTCGGACGAGGTTCATAAGAAAACCACTGGACCCGACGATGACCCGCTCTTTCCCCGACCACCATACGTACATATGTATCTTACCCCTGAAAAAAACCCTTGCAGCGGGCTTGCTCCTTATACTCCTGGCCAGAAAAGTGTCTATCCGTGTTCCGCTTCGGTGAGGTGTAATTTGGGCAACGGATGGTGCCATCTTTATATCTGTTTTGGTCTTAAGAATACAAGCAGGTGGTCCACATTTTAAGTGTGTTATGTGTGCCGGGTCAGCGTACGCTGGAATGCCTACTCCGTCAAGTGCAACGCCTGCCAATGCAGGTGCCACTTCTGGTCATGCTCTGGCCTGCGCACCACAATCGATTGGTCTAGGAGCTCGACTGTCCCCTGCTACCGTACACCACAGCCGCAGTCTTCACCAACAGCTCTCATTTTACGGGCTTTTGTATATTATTTTTAAATAACGGCGCAAGCCATAGCTGATGATGCTAAGCGTTGGTGTTGTTATGGCTGCGCTGTGTAAACGCTGTATTAGAGAAATAAGTTTTATCGACCTGGCAACACTTTGCAATTCAACTAGTAGTTTTGACGATTGAACTCCATGTTTTCTACTCGTTGAGCTTACTTCCTCTCGCAAGTTTCTTTTACACCAAAATGGCTGATCAGGTAAGATGCAGTGTTGGATTAAATTTTTTATAATAATTATAATAATGAAATAATAGAAAATAAAGAGAGTTTAAAAGAAGCCTCTTGTCTAGCGCCCCGCAGATTTGGAAACGTAAATTAGTGAGCTATTTGTAAATAGCAGATGTGGATATGTGACATTTGTGTGTACCATGTGGTGTTTGTGTGATTTGGCAGTGAACAAAATTTTATATATCCACGATTCAATCAGTTGTTTGTGATCAGAAAATCGACAAAGCTTTTAAAAAAAAATACTAATGAAGATATTCACTTGCTAGAACATTTTTTAAAAGGTTGTAATCAATATAACCTATCTTTAATTTCTGTGCTTCATCTGACACCAACAGCAAACTGAGAGATCATTCAGCAAACAGTTTTCCATACCGGTGATACGGAGGAAATCGCCGAATGCAAAAAGAAGGCTGCGGATGTACCGCAATATAGGGCTTGGCTTTCGAACGCCTTCTGAGGTAAACTTTAAGATGAAATAACTAATCCTTTTATTTTCTATTTGCATGTACTTCCACAACCCATTGTGTGCTCCTGCTCGATGTTGAAACACCACTTTACATTCCTTTGTGAACCCATTGAAATTACTAACTATATAGAACGAAAGGGCGTTCCAAAAACAATTTGGCATCAACCTTAACAGAAAACTCAAGCCTGGAGTGACGAAGAAGAAAGTTCTCCGTCGCTACCGTGATATTGGCTTGGGTTTTAAAACACCCCGTGAAGTAAGTTAGCCCAGCATATGTTGCATGTATTTTAGATTTAACAAATTATTTCATTGAAAAAGATAATAGCAATATTTTCTTTATTTAGGCCATTGACGGTACTTACATTGACAAAAAGTGCCCATTTACCGGCAATGTACGGATTCGTGGTCGGATTTTGACTGGTGCAGTTCGTAAATGTAAAATGCAGCGCACTATTGTTATCCGTCGTGATTATTTACATTTTGTGCGTAAATACAGCCGTTTTGAAAAACGGCATAGAAATTTGAGTGTACACTGTTCGCCATGCTTCAGGTAATTGAGTTCTTCTTTATGCTTATATCCATATAACACAAATTCAAACTTTAACAAGTGATGATAAAATCATGACGGTCTTCAGAAACATAATTGCTGAAAAAACTTGACAATCTATTTAAGAATACTGATAACGTTTGTAAACTTAAAACCAGTACAAAAACCAGTTTATGTGTATACATAATAAACCTTTGTTTTTCTTTGCAGGGATGTGGAAGCCGGTGATATTGCTACAGTAGGCGAATGTCGTCCACTTTCCAAGACCGTACGATTCAACGTGCTCAAAGTTACCAAGGGCCAAGGATCCAAAAAAAGTTTTAAAAAGTTTTAAGTACAATTGATGCTTTTAAAATAAAAAGTTGAAACTAAAAACGTTATATTTGATTTTAAGTGGTAGTCGCTGCTCAAAGTATATAATAAATACATTCTTAATTTTTCTAGTATTTGCTTCTTGAATTTAGGCACTTCGGTTAATAAAAAAGTTAATTATTAAAGTTATTTTGGTAGGTGTAGGTACTTTAATAGAATTCACTGGCTTGGTAACCGCTCCTACTTTTCATCCGGGTAAGTTTCGCGTAAATATTGCCAAATCTATTATGTATTATGAATGATGAAAAAATCATGACGGTCTTCATAAACATAATTGCTGAAGCAACTTGATAAATTCCTTTACTGATTGCTAGTTTAATACTTGTCAGTTTTGTAACTATTAAAATGCTTATTTAATTTTTATCTTGGTTTCTTTTACAGATATTGAGTTATGTCAACGTTACTTTACTATACTATTGGATTTGGAAGCAAAAATATGCAAAATGACCGAGATAGTTGCACTAAAAATATGATGCGAGTCAGAATCTCTTCAAATATTTCCCTTGTAATACAGGTTTGTCATTGAGGAAATAAAATGAACCTGCCAATGTGAAATCAGTGAACTGGACGTTGTATTGCGTTCATAGAGATATCGTTTATGTTGATACGAAACAAGGATACGAAGGAAGAGACAAGAAAGAATTTGGCCAACTTGCGCTTTTATCTCCAAATCTGAAGATTCAAACAGTTCTTATTTAAGTTAATGTTTTTATTTTCAATGTTGTGCCTATTCAATATTTAAATTATACATTCTATTTTCATTTATTAAAAACATGACAAAACCGTAAAACCTATCCAATCCTCTTATTTTGGACAACTGTTTTTTAAAACTTAAAAGACATTATATAGATTTACAAAAAAAAAAACCGAAGTTAAAAGGAAAACGCGAAACGCTCTTTAAAATTGGAATTGAGTTTCAAGTGCAAAAAGCATTTTAGTAATTGATCGAAATTAAGCGGAAGCATTTCGGGAGGATAACTCTTCATAGAGATAAGCTTTCCTGAGGCAAAATAGAAAAAAAGGAATAATTTGGGATTACACTGTTTAGCTAACTGTTTGGCACAACTCATCACGGCGATTATTATATACTGACTCCGAAAGGCAAGTGTTTGAATTGAGTTGTTTAATGACGAGGGGCGAAATAAAACCACCCTACAAAACACGACTAACCGAATCTGCAATTCCCGCAGTTGTGTCGGGTATTTATGTATACCGTGATATCATTTTTAATGATGTAGAATTGTCGCCTGGACCCTTAAAATCTCATAGAAACTTTACCTGTAATCTCTAATGTATTACACGCTACTTAACCGAGAGTGTTCTTGATGGGCAACTGTTTTCTATAGAACACAAAAACATGAGCGATGCTCAAATTATCGCCTCGATTAAGTGTCAGCGATGCAATTGTCTATCAATAAAAAAAAACATTTATCTGCCATGGCCTTAAGTCATTCATATATAGTTTACGGATAAGGATAACTGCAGAGATAAATTATAATTTTTAAACTAACTTGTTACTCCTCCAAGTTTTTGGTTATTATACGCCAAGAAACCCCGATTCAAAAATTGTCTGCGCTTGTCGGTTATAAGGCGCACAATTTTTGGTTTCGCTTGAACTGTATGTGTGTGTGTTATTCAAAAGCCTTAGATCAATAGGGGAAATTTTACTTATTTATGTACTTACGTAGATACATCTGTATGTACATACTAATGTATACATAAAGACAAACCAAAAATGCCTTCATTAGTCCAAAATATTCAAATGTAGGTATTAATGTACATATGTATGTATTTATGTATGTACATATATATGTATGTATGTATGTTTATGCAGGCAAACAAACCATTGCTTCGTCCAAAATGTACGCATAAATGTATGTACATACATATGTACATATGTATAGATGCGTGTAAGCATTTATGCATAAATATACTTTTTCACTCGCGCAACGTTAATAACACCGGTCAACAAAAAAAAAAACTTTGTTTATGGGTTTCTGTTCTCATGCTTAAATTTTGATTCTGACATTAAAGAGCACTTGAATTTTGTCTGTTTTACTTTGCTTTTACATTGAGTGCAATTGCTCTAGCTTTTACAAAAGCAAATTTTAATAAAAAAAGGGCAAATTTTACCATATACATATGTATTTGGCGTAGGAGAGACAGAAACTTAACATGTAAAAAATCAGACACAAAAATCGTGTTGACCGATCTAATTTTTGTAGTATTTTCTTTCACTCACAGAACTTACGGGTTTGTTTATTGTAATTTGTCGCTTTCTACGTCACGCACATCATCTCAATGCTAAATTTTTTGTGAGCAGATGTAACGGACCTGCACAACGCGTAACCTTTTATATACTTATAAACCTTGGGTGATCCTTCAACTATAGTTCACCCGCAGAAAACATCTTATTCTTTCTAAATTTGCAGGGTTTACATAAGATGACTGTAAACGGTCATCTTTGTCGAGGTACTCGTAGATAATAAGAGTGTTCGTTTTAAAAACCCAGTAAAATAATTCAGAGAGTAAGGCGTCTTACTCTCTCAAATGCAGAAAGTTACTGAGTTTTTGGCGAACAGGATTTAGTAAAAACTTGCAAGCAAGTTGAAATAACAGCTGTTTGCTTGCACAGTTGCATTTAAATCTGTGTGTGTCGACAGTTGCTTTTATTTATTCAGTTGGTTTTTTGTTTTCTGCTTACAAGTTTTTGGTAAGTATTATAATAAAACTAATAATTTTATAGCTAATTTATATTTTTTTCATTAACTAGATATTGCAATGGAAAATAAGACGAAATTAACTTTGCAGTGTTCTCCAGGTACATTCCAAAAAGTCCAAAATGGTAAGCAATGATATTAAATTTCAATAAGTGCAATAACAAAATTTTAATTTTACAAACAGTATATTAAAATCGTATACCTTCAATGCTCTCAATTTGTGTTTCCTCATTACTGACTCTGGGATCTAATACTGATGGCGATGACTCTACCGCCCTCTGATCACGAACACATTTGCCTTTATCTGCCAACTTTTTAATTGCGTTATTAAAATTAAGAAACCAAATTTCATAATGTATTTACTATTTGTAATATGTATTTACTTACTTCTTTTGTTAATAAATCACTCATAATTATGATTTTTCAAATTTATAATTTGAAATGTTGAATTGTTTTGTTGACTCAAATGCAACCATATGCTACAATCAGCTGTTCTTTCTTGCTTGCTAATTTGTGCTGGGACAAATTTTCCCAGCACGAATTAGCAACTTCCCCTCCAAAAGAAATGTCAAAATTGCGCTCTCTCCTTGCAAGTTTTGCAAGTTTTTTGGCGAAACGAACACGATTTGGTACAAATTGGTACTGCCTTTTTACTGGGTTTTTAAAACGAACACTCTTATTTACTTATTTACCACCAACGTAAAGCTTATAAAGAGATTTCTTTATAATTATATTATATTATACATTTTTACTAATGCGACATAAGTAGATATACACTTACATAAGTACTTACTTGAAGTGGATAGCTCAGCGTGGATGTAGATTTTGGTTGTTGAATATTCAAGTTCAAAAGTCTCAAGAGAAATAATGAAATTAGGTGACTTCGCAAAGGAACAGAAAAACAACACAAAATTAAGAACTCTGATACAGGTACATACATACGTATGTAGGTTATGATTAATCCTTATAGGTAATTTTCCAAGCCGCTGTGGTCGAGTTGGTAGCGGTGCGTGCTATAACTTGATATGCCGGTGAGTTCGAGGTTCGAATCTCAGATCGGAGTGGAGCCAGAGTGACGCGCGTCTCACGAGGTAGCTGGAGCTCCTCAGCTGCAATGGGTGGTGGTTGGACTCCCAGGACTGCATTCTCAGGGCGGATGTCGATGGATACCGACTCCCTATGAATGTCGGCTATAGACTGTCGGTACGTCCTTGGATCCAGCGGTAAGCGTACGTAAGTCTGGATCTAGTCCGTCAGTTGCAAGAGGTGTCCCCTGATGTGCCTGGGCGTCGGCTCCAGTGTAAGCAAGACTCTATTAGGGTGACCCGGTGGCACCCCAGCAGAAACTGCTTTGTGAACAAGTTGTGCTCCTGCACTGGGAGCAAGTTAGCCTCATGATAGAGGTGATCCACAGGCGTCATCAGGAGACATCATGTCACAGACATGTCTCAAGTCTTGACCACTGAATCCTCAAATGACCGGCTTGTATATTACCAGCAACGTTTCTTTGTCTTTGCCCAAAGTGCTGCCGGCGAGCGACTTCACCACTTTGTTGCGGCTCTGTACTTTATTGACGACTGCGGCTGTATGCGCTGAGAAGGAGACCAGGCTGTCAAGGGTGACCCCCAGGATCTTCGGTGTCAAGCAGGGAGATTGGCCGGTAGGACTCGCCCTGGCCGGCTGGTTTCCCTGGTTTCAGCAGTGGTATCACCCTGCTCATTTTCTAGATGTCTGGGATGATTAGGCTGGCTAGTGACAGGTTGAGGATCCTGGTGAGGTACGCCAATCCCACAGTGCCTAGTTTTTTCACCATCAAGATGCTTAACCCGTCTGGGCCAATGGATTTGGAGGCTTTCGCCATGCCGATGGCTTCCTTCACCACGGTTCTAGAAAGGACAATTGGTGCCCTGGGTTTTTGCTTGCGCAGCCTTCTGGTTACTGACCGTTTAAATCTGTCGGCCGAAATAGCTCGTGCATAGCTCCGGGTCCGATGAGGCGTGGTCTCCAAAGGAGATTTCTGTTCGGTCATCACTACCTGACTGTGTAGTTGACTATGGTGTAACATTGTGCAATCAATAGACCAAAGTTCGGAAATCATCAACTAGCTAGCTCATTGCCATAAAAAGTAGAGTGCCCGGCACTTACACAAGTTCAAGCTTATGTAATTTTAAAAACGCAGTTAAGCCTCAACATACATTCGTGGGCAAAGGGTAGCTTGTTTGTCACTGCAGACATTAATTTGGTACCCATGACACCCTTCATTGACTATCCAGTCTGCCATTTGATATCACAAAGATTTGCGATTGAAAAATTCGTTCCCATTTTACCAAAGGGGACGGAGCCACTGAATATGAATCCAGTTCTGTTTACAGCTTTGAAGCTGAAGTCTTTATGATACCGCCCTTTACTAGCCTTTTAGTTTCTCTCTACTCACTTTGACGACGTTGCGACGTGAGGTTGGCATGCGCATAAATACACGTCCGACTCAAACACTTAGACCTGATTCTTTATACAACACAACCCTAGCTTCCTGTTGACACATACCCCTGGACGAGAGAAGATAACAATTCCAGACCAGACCTGTCGCATTGCAGACTAGGTCACGAAGGGATTTTGGGTACTCACCTTGGCAATGGCTCACTCGAGTTGCTGCAGCGTGCTCGGATGGTAGTTTGCGCTCCTCCTCATTGAAGAGTAGGCTCTTCGTTGACATGACCAATGTTTCCACCAACAATTTGGTTTCTCTGAGTCTCTTACCAAATAGGGTGGTCAATGTAGAATGAACGCTTGGGGTGGCAAGAGGTGGCCTGCTGTCACAAGATTTTATACTGTCGCTCGCCTAATTTCAGTAAGTGAAATACACCAAAATAAAAAATGTACCACAGATAGTAGTTCTGAGCATGAATCTCATCGAATATACATAAATACTGGATTTCTAATTACCTCGGATCAAACACTTTATTATTTTTAGCAGTTAATTATCATAGATTTTGAATTTGAAGCAGATCGCATTATAAAATAGTTTTCCCTCATATTTCGACTCCAGCGTCATCTCTCGAGTAAAAGTTAGTTTTAAAAATTTTGCTGCGCGTCTTTGCCAGGGCGGGGCAGTGGCAGATATAGTGCACAATGCTCTCCACCTCCTCCTCGTTTCGGCAACTGCGGCATAAATCATTTGTTGGGTAACCTAGTCTTTCGCCATGCGTGCTCATAAGGCAGTGCCCGGTTATCACCCCAACTACTAATCTAAGAGAGGAGCGGCCAAGCATAGTGATAGCTTTGGAGCACTTCCCATCAACTTCTGGCCAGATTTGTCTGGTAATGTGGCAGGTGGGCTCCGATGCCCACCTTAAATTTACCTTACCCATAAGCTCAGATCTTAATCTGTGTTTATAGGATGCTAGGGGTAAAACCACCTCTTGAGCAGAGTTTATCACAGGTAGTTCCGTCGCTTTCCTTGCTAGTTCATCAGCCAGGCTGTTGCCCGGAATGTCCTTTTGGCAAGGGACCCATACAACACTTACGGAGCGCATATCTGCCATCTGGTTTAAAGCTGCTCTGCATTCAATGGCTACCTTAGAGGTTGTACCGAAGGAGTTTAGAATAAATGGTGATGCCTCGTTCGAAAGAGGTACATGTTGTAAGGCCACGATCTGCTTCCATTATTGCGTTTAGTTCGGCCTGAAAAACGCTGCAGTGGTCCGGTAAACAAAGACTGAGGTTTAGTTCGAGTTCACTTGAGTGAATCCCGCTGCCTACTCTTTCGTTTAACTTGGAGCCGTCGATCCTGGATCCAGGTCCACGATACCTATCCATTCGCTTCACTCTGGGATTTTTATAGAGAACCTATTTCCAGAAAAAGGAAGTGTAATCCAATTCCCTGGGGTTGTCGGGCAGAGTTTCCAGGGCCTTTGCGTGCCCATACTCAAAATTTCTCCACGGAAGGATCACATTTAGCTTAACAGCACTGCACGCCGCCAGAAATTTGCCGTTATTAACATTATTTCCCGTTCTAGCTTGGCTCTGGTAAGAGTCCTGCTCAATGCCGGCCACCATACGACGACCCCGTAGAAGAGAATGGGTCTTATCACAGCTGTGTACATCCAGTGTATGATGTGTGGCTTTATTCCCCATTTCTTACCCACGGCCGTTTTACAGGCATAAAGAGCAACAATGACTTTCTTGGAGCGGTCTTCAACGTTCCGCCTCAAGTCGAGTTTTCTATCTAGTACAACTCCGAGATATTTGACCTCGGTTGAGAGACTAAGTACCATTCCGTTTACATATGGTAGTTTATAGTCAAGGATTTTATATTCCCTTGTAAAGAGCACTACTTTGGTCTTGTTAGGGCCCAACAAACATCAAAAAAATATTTCTCAAACCTTGGAGAAATTCATAGTTCTCAAGTTGATATCCAACGTATTTCTCCAACTCTTCTCAAACCTTGGAGAAATTCGTAGTTCTCAAGTTGATATCCAATGTACTTCTCCAGTTCATGTCCAACATTGGATCATAAGTTGAGAATATTAATTTTCTTAGCTTTTGAATCAAAAAGTATCTGAATTTCATAAACAAGACTACTTATTTGTTAAGTGAATTTTTTTGGTATTTTCATATGACTATCAAAAGCAATAAAGTACGAGTATAATGAATTTACATACATTTATTCACGGTGTTTTAAATTCAAAAGGAAGAAAATATATTTTCGATTTTTATTTCAGTACAGCTACTAAACGTTTGAGACCAATTGGAGAATCACATTTGAGATCAAGTTGAGAACTAACTTTTTCTCAACTTGAGAATCATAATTATTGCCATACAAAAAAAATGCCCTTTTTGTTGAGAACGCTATGATTCTCAACTTGAGATGCACTTGAGAAACAACGTTGGAGGTTTGAAAAATACCTTAGTTCTCAAGTTGAGCTCAAGCCTAAATGTTTATTGGGGGTTGACGTTAAGTCCGCATTACACAGACCAGCGAGTAACGATATTTAGAGCGTTTTGCAGTAAATCACTAATAACTTGAATATGTTTGCCCGTTGCTATGATTGCCAAGTCGTCAGCATATGCCACGACCCTGCAGCCAATGCCCTTCAGGTTTAAAAGTAAGTCGTTTACAGTAAGGTTCCAGAGTAAAGGTGACAAAACACCTCCATGGGATGTATCTCTAGCCACTTGTTTGGATTTGTATTTATTTAGTTGATACACAAGTGCCTTCTAAATTTTAATCAGATAAATTTTGCATTTAAAAAAAGAGCTTTATTATGACGACTCTAGCGAGTTTCTAGTCGACTGTAACAATCTAAGTTTATTTTATTCTTTTAACATTGTGAATTTCGTTAAAACAGTCAAGTAATTTATACGCTACGCCCGCATAAAGAAAAGGCCAAAAGTTTTATAATCCATATACTAGATATAGATTAACGGTACATAAACAAGCATTTTTACATAATGCTAGTTCATGTATTTATTGACTACTTTGTTCAAACAGAGCATTATTTCAATAGTAAAGCAGAAAAAGTGCTGAAATATTTATTATAAAATTTCGACAACATAGTAAATAAATTAGGTGTTTTTTTTTGTTTTAAATTTTGGTCGATTTACAAATACTTTTCTTAAACATACAACTCTAATAACTATTTAGATAAATACATATCGAAATCAGAAATCACAATGCAACTACAATATATGTATGTAAGTATGTACATAAATTTTTTTTTATAAATTTTAACATTTAACATTTAAATATACACAATTTGATTCTTCAAATGGTACAGGTATTTAAACATTATATATTTTTTAGAAAATTATTGCAAAACGTAACTTTTCTTTAAAAGCGTTTCACATCCGCTTCCGCTTAAACATGACTTTTATTGTGTTTTTTTTTAGCACTAAAATAACGTGATACTGTTTCAAATCATTTTTCATCACAGACTTTCCTTAAAATTCATTACTTATTATCATCATTGACAATTCATAGCCATTACTAATGTATCTTTCTTATATAATAAATACAAGAGATTTCTAACATAATTAACTTATTGTTTATGTAGGGATAAACATATATACACATATATACACACATATGTATGTATTTTTTTATATTCAGAACTTAATTAGGTGTATATTAAGTGCTTCATTCAAGGTGTTGTCTTAGAAAAAACAATGTTTTTGCTTAATGACGAATTACAATTTTTTTTTTTTGCATATATTTCTTAAAGTTATACGACTACTATTCAATACTAATTTTTTTTTTTTTTGCAAAAATCAACCTTTTAGCTTAAAATGTAGCGGCAATTTTAGACAAATTAAAGTCATGTTTTGTTTTTAAACCATTTTCTGATAACTAAAGACTTCATAAGTTGAAAAAAAATTGTTATGTTATGAAAAATTTATGCGAATGTGCTTATTAGTAGTTTATTTTTGTTTATATTGCTATCGTTTATTAAAATGTATGTATATGATTCCGCATATTTCCAAATTGTATGAAATTCCGTACACTGCAATGGTGAAGATCATTTAAAAAGTACTTTCATATCGCATACCTTCCTCTAAAGAGGCATTCCACAAGAAATACGGCTTATACACATACATATATAAATACATACATATAAATGCTTGTGAATCAAACCTAGTTAACGGTTGTTTTCTCGTTATCGAAAGAAAAATCTCGTACTCATAGAAAATATACGAGTACTTGGGAATTGATTAATTCAAAAAAAAAATCAAGCTTAAAATATTTTTAATTGTTTTTTTTTTAGAAGGCTTTGCGATATGCAAGTTAAAACTTAAAATATAATAAGTATGTACGAATGTATGAATGCGTGTATTTCACTCAAAGGACTATTTTAAAATTGGATATAACATCGTTAATAAGACTGTGGTAGTGTGTGTTTTTTTTTTTTAAATATATAATAGTTTGATTACAAAAGCTTTTAGGAGAGCATATCACATGAGACAGGAAAACTTCAACTATTGAATAATTTGTTTTTTAAAGAATTTTAAAATATGCTTAAGTTTTACAATTTTTTATTCACATAGTACTTAACTGGACTTATAAATATTTTTTTTTTGTGAATATTTTTAATTAATGCCACAAAAGGTTTACAATTATAAAACGCGTTTTTTGAAATTTTAGTTGATGGTTTATTCAACCATCACAAAGTCATCATAAATTTGGGTAGTGTCAAAATAAACCTAAGGCAAATGTGGAAAATCAATATATAATGGAGCGGCGGGCTCTGGCAGCACGTGCTCCCCTTTTGTAAAATAATAATTGTATTATTTATAATTGTATTATTATTTTTCATTTAATAAAAATAAAAATAAAATAAAAAATATATAATGGTGGTCATTGACACTAAACGCGGTGTCATTGACACTGCGACGCTTTGCAGCCTTGTACATGTTAATTATTATACCACAGCAGACTTAACATCTGGTTTCCCCACCTTATACCAATAAAGGACTCGGCATCGAAGAGTATAAGTTTCTTCATTTATCCATTGGACAGAAAAAGGCACCCGACACCCTTTTCCAAAGAATGATTGACGATGTATGGAAAGAATACATCTGGAAGATATGCCACGTCTATATTGACGAAATAATTGTATTCCTTTTTGGGTACGAGCTGAACCAAAAAAAGGTTGAAGCTATAAAGAAGATCTTACCTCCAGAAAGTCTAAAGGACTTGAATAGAGATTATGAAAAGGTCGCAAAACCTTTGACCAACTTTATCTGAGGTAATTATGCATTGGTAACGCACATTAAGTAAAGTGAGAATCAAGCTTGATAATGATGCCCAACTAGCCTTCCGTGATTTTAAACTTCACGGGACCGCCGATGTTCACGCTTTTCCGGATTATGGTAAACCATTCAATCTGACGACAGATGCATCGAATTACGCACAAGGAACAATAGTCGAAGATAAGCATAAAGTTAACATTTCGCTGTCTCTAAACAAATCAGAAGAAAACTACGCCAAAAATTTTAAAAGTGGATGATCAAGAGATTTTTAGGAAGATCAACGCTCTCCCATACATCGCAGGAACTTCTGATTTTGACGACTTCAACGACGTCAGGATCAGAGAGCAAACATTTATAGAAGCGCGAGTTATATATACATGCCACCCACCTACAAATATGCCACTAGAGCAAGGGCCAGCAGTAGACAGAAATAGCAAAGTCAGCATATTCTGATACTAAACAGAATATGCTGGAAATAAACATATATACATACATAAAAATACATATTCACATGCCAGAAGATGGCCAGTCAGCACATTGCTGAGAACAGCAACATTGTTGCAAATAATTATTAGAATATATATACATACATATATGCAAACAAGTATTAAATTGCTAGAATGCATATAATAAAAAGACATACATATGTATGCACATAAGCTTTATAGCAAATCCATACGAACAGATACATATGTACATATGCATGTACATAAAAGCTTTAAAACGAATACATACAAACATAAGATTGTAACTGCTACTATGGTCCAAAGTAGGATGGGATAGGTAGAAAGATTCAGAACTATTCGAGTGGCACAGCAGAGGAGTCCACTCGCCTCCAGAGTTAGGCTGATATATATATATAACTAATATAACAAAATTAAAGAGATTTATTTAAAAGGGATCCGCAACAATTTAAATAAGCAAATAAAAGGAGTCAAGGGAACAGACTCATAACTCGCGTGAATAAATTACTTGTTGTAACAAAGAAAGCAGATATAAATAAGGGCATGTTATTTAAGCTCATCACAAGCTTATATTTATGCTCGCTTAATCACAACTACAAAATAAACTTAGTAATGCGTGACCAAAACTCGAATACAGTGGCGTAGATAGGGGGGGGGGGGGGGGTCGGGGGTTTGGGGGATCAATCCCCCCAATGGGAAATTGAAAATTTTTTTTTTTTCCGTTGACATCCTCGTATAGAGGACCATTTTGGATTTTTTTTTAACTTTTTCAAAATTTGCAAATAATAATATTTTTCTTTTAAGATTACTTCAAACTATATTTTGAGGTAGTTTTTTAGTTAAAACTGTTTCAACTGGAGCAGGATAATATCGCATTTTTAAAACTTGCCATTTCCCACACTTTGCACACTTAACAAAAAATTTAAAGATGCTAAAATTCAAAAACCAGGCTAAACTACACTTTTGCGAATCTCAAAATCTTTCATTTAAAAAAAATGTTGTTCAAATCGGTTGAAAAATAAAGGCTGTACTGAATTATGAACAGTAAATTTCAATTATTGACCTTTGTTGGCCTGCCTTATTTTAAGCCGGAATCGGCGCAAACTAACCCAGTACGATATCCACTAAAAGCTTAAGCGTAAAATGTTGATTTTGTTTAAACAAATATCTTTACTTCGCTATTTGCTAGCTGTTTCGACCATGGCAAAAAATTATTAGCATACTGGAGTTATTGTCCTTTATCTAACGAAATACAGTGAACTTCTCCAAGACGGACAGTCCGGACAGCTCCAATAAACGGACAAATTTTGTGTACACAGGTTTTTCAATCATTTTTTCATACAAATATTCTTATAAACGGACGCTCTAATAACCGGACGCGGACACTGTATTTCAAGCCATTTCCATGAAAAAATTTCTCATAAACGGACAAAATTCAAAAACATCGCAAGCAAGCTTTGTTGCTCGTTATAAAAATGAAATAGGGGATTCCCCTTTTAACATGTATGCACACATTCAAGCCGTGCGTGTCAAGTAAAAGGTGATTTTCTATTCAGTTTGTCAAGTAAGTTGCATGCAAGTGGTTGCGTTCAAAGTTCGGTTTACTTAGGTTCGTTAAACAATAATCATTCAATAAGCACGCCTAGAGGCCAGTGAAAAACCTTTTTTATAATCACGTTCGGATTGTTTTTTACGTTTTTATCTAACAATGAAAAGATTTTCAGTTACTAAGAATATCGAAAATGAAAAAAAAAAGGAAAGTGAAGATAGTGTTGAAAAAGTCCCCCTCAAGAAGTTGCACATAAGAATGACATCGGAAATTTTATCACCACACCTTTAAGTGAATCCCAAATGTTAAATTTTTTAAAAAATGTTTGGGTGCCTCCTAAAAATTATGCGTTTCCGTTGCTGCAAAAGTGTGAAGATCGAGGATTGAAGTTTTGCTATAAATGGCTGGAAGAATTTTCCTGGCTTGCCTATTCAGAAGTGGACCAGGGTGCATTTTGTATTTCATGTGTGGCATTCGCTAAATGTGGTGGCAAGGGATCACAAACTTTGGGCAAACTTGTAAAAACGAAGTTCGACAATTGGAAAAAAGCAAAAGAAGTAAGTTTTGAGTATTTTTTATACAATGGGATAAATTAGGGGTCTTCTCTCAAATTTTTTTCAAAAATAACACAAGAAATTTGCTAGACTATTGTCAAATTTTTTTTTATGCAACATCAAAATACGTGTGTTTTTTGGTTTTTGTTGATGGTGCCTGGGAAAAATTTTCACAATTCTGTGTTAATTTCTTGTGTTTTTTATGAAAAAAATTTATAGAGAAGACCCCTAATTATGAAAAAACTCAATTGTTTTTTCTCAAATTTTCACAAATTTGACATCAATTTGTATGAAAAAACTTTCAAAATTTGAGAAAAGGCTTCGAAAAAGCAATTGCTTTTTTTTATTAATTTATCCCAATATACATATGATGTCTTTTCAATCATTAATCATTTTTTAAAGACTTTTCGAGAACATCAGAAAATGTCTTATCATAATCATGCAATTGCTGACCGTGATAATTTTTTGCGCATTATGCAAAAGCCAGAAGAGTCTATTGAAAATCGAATTGATGAGTCCCGGAAACAGCAAATCTTGAAAAATAGACAAAATATAATTCCTGTCATTGAAGCAATCATAGTTCTTGGACGACAAGAGTTGGCTTTGCGTGGACATCGTGACAGTGGAAATATTATTATTCAAAACGACTTTACTGGACCGAACGAAGGAAATTTCAGAGCTTTATTGAAGTATAGAGCTAAGGGAGATCCAATTCTTCGTAGCCACCTAGAAAGTCAAGGAAAACGGAATAAGTTTACAAGTCCGTCTATACAGAATGAAATTATCGATTCTTGCTATGAAATTTTAACCCAAAAGGCCATATCTAAAATCAAAGCTGCAAAATTTTATTCAATTTTGACGGATGAAACACAAGATTTGACTACAATGGAGCAGGTTACACTCTGCATTCGATATGTGAGCGAGAGCAACGAAGGCCACCATATTGTGTGCGAAGATTTTTTGAAGTTTATCCCAACAGATACCACTACAGGTAAAAGTGAAATAATTCTTTGAATTATCTCATATACTCGTATTTATATTAATATCATTAATTATATGATGTACAAACTTATAGTGCTCATCTTGCCGAGCTGGTGATAGAAAATCTTCGAAATTTTGAATTGGATATTTCTTTATTGATAGGCCAAGGATTCGATGGGGCAAGTAATATGTCCGGTCAATATAAAGGTGTCCAGGCAATTATACGTAATAATTATGCACCTCATGCTTTATACGTTCATTGTGCCGCACATTCTTTGAATCTTGCTATATCCATCACTAGCAACGTACCAGCCATCAGAGATTGCCTCGCTACCATCGAAAATGTGTACAATTTCCTGCATACACCTAAAAGAAAAGCCATTTTGGAAAACACGATTGAAGAATCTGACGAAACTCCACGAGCGAAATCTTTAAAAAGATTGAACCTGACTCGATGGGTTTCGAAATATGAGGCCGTCAACGATTTTTATGAGTTACTTCCGTTCGTTTACGAAACTCTAAATGAAATGAGAACCTCGGAAAAAGACGCCAAAAGTTTGAAAAACGCCATGGATTTTGAATTTTTAATATGTTTAAATATTATCAACGTAATTTTTCAACTAGCGTTGCCTTTGAGTCGCGAATTGCAAAAGGTTAATTTAGATTTGGTTCAAGCCATGGATCTCGCCAAAGATTTGCGCGAGGAAGTAAAAAGGATTCGTGCAAAAGACGCTTTTTCTGAAATTTACGAAGCTTCGAAAAAAATTGCTGAAAATCTTGACATTGAGATCAAACACAAAAGAATAGCGGGTAGACAAAAACATCGGGCAAATCCTGAAGTGCAAAGTACAAAAGATTATTTTCGCGTAACAGTGTTCAATCCTTTCCTAGATTCTTACATCATGGATCTTGGAGAAAGATTCACTAAACATGAAAATATACTAGAAGGATTTTCGGCTCTTTTCAAGCATGATTTGAATGAAATTGAGAAAGTAGCTGATAAATTCATCAAGACAGTCGAATTTAATCAGGAATTTCTCACTGCTGGGCCACCTGCTGTTCTTACCGAATTAGAAGTGTGGAAAAGATATTTGATTCGTAGAGGCGATTTCAAACCTGGAAACTCCTTGGATGCGCTTGATCTTTGTCCAGAAGAAAATTTTCCGAATATCAACGTATTGCTGAGAATATTAGCTACTTTACCGGTATCGACATCAACCGCGGAACGCACTTTCTCAAGTTTGAAACGGATAAAGACGATTCTGAGAAACATGACAAAAGAAGTAAGTAACTATATTTGCTTTGAGATCTATGCATTTTATTCTAAAAATAAAAATAAATGTTTACCTCATTTTTTTATTGTAGAACCGCTTGAATGGATTGGCTGCTCTGGCTATTCATCATGACATTGGAATTACAGCTGACGAAGTCATAGATAAATTATCGAAAAAATTCTGAAAACTTGATTTCATTCTTTAATTACTGAAATACTTTTTCGCATATTGGGGCACCAAGTAAAAAATGTATCCCTATTTTTTGTTTGTTTTTATACAATGTACCTAATAAGTGAATCTCATGATTATAAAAAAGAACCAATAAAAATAACTTGAAAGTAAAAAAAATTGTCAAATTATATCCCCCCCATCACAAAAAGCTATCTACGCCGCTGCTCGAATACATTTACAAATATTTAGTGCCAGCAACAAACTCGCTTATTTATGAATCTATCTGATAGCTAGCATAATAAATGTCACCAACAAAAAAGAAACTAATCAATAAAAGCAGGCGTCAGCAATTACCAATAATATTGCCAAAATCAGCCGACATCATCAAAATACCAGTTACCAATTGTAAAATGACCCAGATCCAGAGGTCAAAACAATATCGAAAATTGGAAATAACATCCGGCCTGCGCTGATTAATGCCACGCTGACGCAAGTAGATTTAGGTTATATTAATAATAGATTTAACTTTGTAAATTTAGTTGTAAGAATGAAGTCAACAAAAAACGCTCTGTAGACCATACAAATTTTAAATATTTTTTTTTAGTTTTATTTTTCAAGAATACGATAATTGGCGTCCGGTACGGGAAGTTACTTTAAAAGTGTACTATACGTAGTGCAAGAAGTGAAACGAACAACTCAAGGTCAGTCTATAAACAATCAACATAAGAAGTACCTAGAAGAAACAACCAGAAATAATATTCTTATCCACGCCTGAGAAAGAAGAGCGTGCAACGGAAAAAGAGAATAAATCATCCGTGCCCGCGGCTATGAAACAGTGCGAACTTGTTGTTTTATTTTGGATAAGTTAAGAGGGATGCGAGCAAAGAGGTTATGCCTGCTTTAGTAGACATTTTAAGGGAAGAAGCAGCGTCACTTGAAACCAAGCATCATTTAACATCCAACATATGTTCTTCTCAGTTTACCTAAGGTAATCGTCAAGCGAAACGAAACAGAAGTGGAGTTCAAGCGCAGCAAAGGGTCAATGTTACTCTACATCTCTCTACTACAAGGCTAGAAGCAGCATTAGCAGCATTATTGCCACACAATACTTATAGTCTCACAGCTTTCGAAAGATTGTCCGTCTCAAGTTCAATATGTTGAATCTGAAGCGGCCTTAGATCAAATTGGAGAGCTTGGAGAGGTTGCAATTACGAGAAAAGTTTTTTCGTGGCAGAAAAGCAGTGTAAAGATCGTTTTGCTTAAAACACAAGTCACCGATGATTGATTTCACGACAATCCATATGCCTAAGGAGAATCTCACGGTGTTGTCATTTAACCGATGTACAATGAATATATGCTTAGAAAAAAGAAATTTCACAGTAACTTCTCATCATCCAATGCCACGTTTCTGCCAGCGCAGTGAACAGCCACTACAGCTGGAACTACTAATAAGTATTATACAAATGAAAGTAAATATGAATGCTTCAGAGTTACAAGCTCTAATACAATCCGCAGTGAATACAGCTTTAGACGAGTTTGAAAGAAGGAGGTAGCACCGAAAATTTCTGTCATAGACGCATGCAGATACAAGAGAACTTAAGACGTACGAGGACGTTACAATAGTTGAGGGCCTTAGATGCGATGTGCCGCTCGACAATGTTAAATATATACCCGAGTTGTGCCGCTTGCTGCCACGACACATGCTGCCTTCAAACCATTCGCAAAATGGAATGGTAGCTCACCACACTGGCAGGCTTTAGGAGTACTCAGAAATAATATAATACGGCGCTAAATTTTAAAGCCATAGCAGCTGGTTAGATTTTGCTTATGTCGAGAAGCGGCCTATATATTTAATAGAGCAAGAGCTCAGCACATTGTAACAAGGAAACGGTCAACGGTCGCGCAATCCTAAGATTTTGATAACTGGCGCAGTCTACGGTCGCGAAATCCTTTTTGTGACTAACATACCCTGCTGAAAGATAGAACTCATATAAAATAATCCTAAAGTTAACAATACAAATAGGGATCGAATAAAAGAAATTACTCCTCTAAAAGAATCTGGCGCGCCTTACCAAAAGTGTGAGATCCACAATGCCAGCAAAGTTGGAGATGTGGAAGTTACTGTTGGGACCGCTAGGTTAAGATTTAAGCTTGTAAGGAGAATATAACTATACAGTTATTTTCTTTTGGGTGCGCAACGCACATAGTCAATAAAGTCGGCGAAGTGTTTGGTTCGTCGTAACGTTAACATTTTATCAACTCTCTACCAACGAGAGTTAACTGGGGTCCTAGAGGGTTGCTAAGTGTTTGTACACTGAAACTTTATTTAACATAGAGTAAAAGATCTGACGAATTGTTATAGTGAAAGAAGAACCAGTTTAAGTTATTACCATAAAGAAATTTAAAGTAAAAGAAAAAACAACTTAAAAATTTCAATAAAAGAAAATCAATGTTTAGATAAAGCACCAAACTTGTTAAAGTTTAGTATAATTATTCAACTGTGTGTCTTTATGGATTTTTAAAAAACTGTTTAGGCAAATTGCGTGAAAGCGGTAGTCTGTGCTCCACAAAATCAAAAAAGCGAATAGAGCTGGTGAAAGCGTAGAAAGACCGAATCCGGATAAAGTCCTGGAGTAAACTGCTGACGTCAGCCATTAGCGATATTCATATCTTTCACTGTAAGGCTCCAATAGTAATAATTCAAAGTGAAAACGGTTGGATTATTAGCGGGTCATTCAAACTAATTCACGTCATCAACCTTCAACAATACGCCACAACTATGATGTAGATGGAAGATTTGTCAAACTGCCTGGTCAAACAGTCCGATGACGTGCTCCTTGAACAGCTGTACATTAACCAAACGGTGAAGTGTTTAGAAGATCTAATAGGAGGCATAAGCAAGATTGTTAATGCCAACTTACTCGATACTCACGAGGCCAACCAGATCATGTTGGAAATGAAAACTCTCCCATACCAGAATATAATCAAAGCAATCGAATACGACAAGCAATCAATATATACAAATGAAACGCTACTTCTCTACATTCTCTCCATGTCAAAGATAAAAACCGATAAATATAATCTATTGGTGACACGCGCTAGTATTTACGACGGGAAACAACTAGACTTGCCATTTATCAAGATGCTTGTGAATCAAGAGGAAACTTATAGCAGTCTACAGTGGGTAGCCTTAAAGGACCACTTTATTCAACTTTACCACAAAACAGCACTGTCAGTTAATGCAGTTCGTAAAATCTGTGGAGAGGACATTATGCCTGTGTTCTGATGACCCAGGTATACAGAAGTTTGGAATTCAAATCATAACTCAAGAAAAAATTTGCGGTAATGCAGCTAATTGTCTTCCTGAATTAAGAAAAACGCTACATAGGAAGAATTAAAAAGAAAATTGAAGGAGCATCTTCATCCAAAGCCGACATATGGCGAAATGTATAATAAGTGCAGATATATAAAAGGAATTTAAAAAAGGTAAACAGCGAAGTGGTAGCCCCACAGATCACATAGTGTTCAATAAGACCTTGGAAAGGCACTCAAAGCGTATAATAATTAAAAGCGAATATCTCAAGCGTAATATCTGAGCGAAAATGTCTCGATATAATTTCAGTAATCATGCGAATCGAGGAAGCGGCAATTCTCAATGGAGAAATTATGTCCCACCTCCACAGTATCCACAACAACAACAGCCTACTTATCAGCCACCTGAGCAGTATGCGTACTCCGATCAACCTCGTCCCTCAAGGGGTAGGGGTGGTTATCTTCGTGGTGGGTTTTCGAATAAGCCCAAGGATAATGTAAGAGCTCCATTAGAAGCGAAAGAGCGTGGTACTATGCCTACGGGCCAACATTTGTCAAAGACAAATTCTGAGTTGAAAAACGATCCTTTATATCTCGAGGCGTTTTTCCCATCACCAAGCGAGGAATTAGTTCCAATCGCTGAAGAGTTGAACCATTTTTCGGGTTTTGATGGTTTGACTACGTTAATAAATGAGACTTATGAAAGCTTGTCGTCTCATAGTTTAAATTTTAAACGTTCTGTTCCTGTCTCCGCGTATGCATATTATATTGCAGTTTTATCGTGGGCTCGAGCTTTACATATTAAGCGTCTTAATAAATATAGTAATTTAAGAGAACTTTTAAATATATTCATCACATCCAAATACGAAATGCAAACATTACAATTATTTTAAGACGAAAAGATAGATCCGCATGGACTACATTATATAGAACGACACTTAATTAATCTACTCTCAGACAAAATACATCCATCGACTTATGACTGAAAGGACTACTCTTGGCCAAATAAACGAGTTGATGATGGCGATTTGTTGGGAACATTTTTTTTCGAACAATACCCTTTTGATGTATGTAAATATCTGCTCTTTGTCACACACAAAGAGTCAATTTTGGAAAGTTCAGATCATACTTATTTGAATCATGAAGACAAAGCATTAATAAAACGGTTATAACACAATATGAACCACTATTACATAAATCATGAAATAGTTACAGCAACGAATAACCCAAGATATTCAAATATTAATAGATACCCTATAATCAAGGGGAAGAAATATCCCACTAAATAAAAGACATGGTTGAGCAGGGCATAATAACAGAATCATCGTCCCCTTACAATAGCTTCCTATGGAACATACCGAGAAGAAATGGCGAGTTGTCATAGATTTTCGGAAGCTCAATGCAAATACTGTTTTTGATAAGTTTTCAATTTCTGATATTGATTCAATACTTGATAAACTTGAAACGAATTTTATCAAATTATGACAAACATTTTAAAGAATGTCGTTTCATTTTAAAAATGCAACATCCATATTTGAAAGGCTGATGAACTCAGTTCCCAAAGAACTTTTTAATACAATTTGTGTAGGCTATCTACGACGACATATACATTTTTAACTCTTTTTACACAGTAGCCAAAATTATGATGATAGCATTTTTGCTTTAAGCAGATCGAGTTTTCGCAAGAAATTCTTAGCGTAATAAATAGCAAACTGGGGTACGGCCCAAGTAACGCCCGTGAATTCAACAGTGCGAAAATAACTGTGTTAGAAAAAAAGATAAGAGTTGCTTCAGTTAAAATTGGAGCTACAAAGCTAAGCCTAAGGTGCCGTTAGAGGCAATGCAAAAACTAATGACCGACTACGACGAAAGCGAAAAAAGAATTTAAATTTAATGAATGCAGGTCTGAATATCAAAATCGATAAATATACTCGTAAATGTATGTTCAAACGGCTAGCAGTGCATCTTTATGTAAGTTAACAGAATAGCTCAGCAGCATTGACACGATTGAGCCAACCTCCTTTTTAGAAATACATTTAGTTACAGAATGACTTAACTGGCGCCCGAGCAGGGACAATATGTGAAAATTAAAATGATGAATGATGGATTGCTATAGGAAATAAACGCACGCCTTCTTTCGTGCGCACCGCGGGAGTAACGTCAACTCTACCGCCAACCTATTTACCTGCCCTTAATTGGGCAAGATAGCAAGAAACCAAATATTATATAGCAGACACTGCACTTTTCTAAATTTCTCAACCGCTCCAAAAATTGAGCTGCGACATAAGCAAATACCAATTGGTTTTATGCAATCAAAACGCAATTCGTGGGAAACACAGCGTCAACAATTAATCAATTAATTAATTCAGGCCGTTCAGATACTAAGCGATAGCTTTAATAATCATTTTGTATACACTCAATTTTAAAAGCTCATTGGTAAATATACTGTTAACAGCCTAATTGAATTGTTTTATTTCAGAACGACCTTCTGAATCCGCAGGGCGGTACCCGAGTCTTACTTTTTCTGAGCAGGAACCTACTGAAATGTGAGTCCTTGTGAGGATGCCTCCACAAAAACAGCTCTGAATATACATATCTTTGTGTAATCTTATTGGCTAGACAAATCCGAGTCCCTATACCTCTAGGCCGAAACTCACTACCCCAAAAACCAATGGGTTAACATATTTTACGATCCCGCAATAGACAACAGCCTTAGTGTAGGTACGTCCATTTTGGGTGTACGCTGTCGTTCACATAAGGACACGACTGACACTCTTCGACTTCAATGGCACTTCAAGGATACACATTGTGACAGGCCAAAAACTATGATGTGAAGCAAGTTGAGCCTCTGCAGGTTGTCTTCAATCTAATTGTTGACGACCAAAATGGAAGTTAACACGTTCGCTAGTGCCCAGTCCAGACAGTTCCCACAGTCAGCCACGACACGTGCGCTGTGTCAGCAGAATCCTATTTCATCATATGCTGTAACTGTGCCTTAGCATAGCTAACGCTCCACCTGTGGGAAATCAAGGCCACGGTCGTTACCGCCGGATATGCTTACACAAGCATTCTAGAGCATGGTGAAATGCCCGTGGGAAGCCAACATCGTAGCCGCTGCAATGCAACATCATGACGCAACAGATGCGTCGCTGCTGCTATACCGAGGGCTGGTGCTCGACGCTGCTACAGTTGAGGAGGCAGTTACCTAGGGGTACTAGTAGTGTTAAGACCTAATTTAAGTGTATAGTGCTAATAAAGTGACCTTTATAACGTACAAATATCTTTCAATTACTCTTAGGGCGAGTTGGCCCTTCTATTTTTTTTTAGTGTAAGGATCTATGATCCTTTAACTGGCGCCCGAGCAGGGACCCAGTAGTGATTAAAAGAGTGTGTGACTGATAAATTTCCTAAAAGGAAAAAGTGAACAAGAAATATTTAAGGAAGAATTAAACAAAAAATATTTTTTTTAATCAAAAACTAAAACCTCACAAAAAGGGATTGAGTATATCATCCAAAGTGCACAACTGAGGAGCGAATTGTGAAGTGACTGAGCTGCATCACGAGATCAAAGAAGACATCTAGGAAGGCATCTAAAATTCGTACTAATCGCCTCGATACGCACCCGGATTTTATGAAATCTTTGAATTATCTGTTGTAAGTAAATTATGGAAAACCCAAACATTTTATCTATCGTTTCAGTATGGAGGACCTCAGGACAACCGTAACAAGCCCCACTGGGGCTGTCAATGCCATTCTAGAAAAATTTAACACTATGGAAAGGCGAGTGGCACATCTAGATGTAGTGAGCTCCAGGTCTGCCACAGCAGGAGCTAGCGCCCTTCCTGAACCAGCGGAAGAAGTGGTGGCTCAGGCCCCCACGATTGAAGCCGATATTAGGGACATTAGCCGGCTCCCTGACTGTGTCAAGGAGCTGCAGATCTTTGATGGCAATCCAGTGCAGTATGTGTCTTGGGTTCACTCCGTAGAGGTGATCCTGTCCGACTTCGCTGTTGTTAGAGGCAAACCTCTTTATCGGGCAATTTTGCAGCATATTAGGCAAAAAGTGCGAGGTGCGGCTAATTCAGCCTTAATATCCTACAACATCTTTGAAAGCAATTGGTTAAAAATTAAGGAATGCCTTTCGCTGCACTACGCGGATAAACGCGATATCCGCACCCTTGAGCACCAGTTGCATCAGCTGCAACAAAAGGGGTCAAGGATTGACGAGTTCTACGCGAGGGTGAACCACCAGTTCTCTCTCATTATCAATAAGATTAAAACCGAGTCCTACACGGACGAAACGGTGAGAGTCCTGGTGGAAACTTATCGTAACCGCGCCCTCGACGTGTTCATTCGTGGTCTAAATGGGGAAATGTCAAGGATGCTTCTAATACAGCGTCCTAAAACCCTACCCGAGGCCTACTCGGCCTGTTTGGAAATTCAAAATGTGGATTTCCGAAATTTTTCCATTCACTCTCCCACGATGAATAATCGGGTGGTAGTGCCTCTGAACAATTTGCCGAGCAGCTCTTACCAGCCGAATAGAAGCAACAATCCTCCACTCCATCCGAAATCGAATTGGCGCTCTCAGGATTATCGAAACTCAAATTCACGAAATGAACGTCCTTCCGGACGCGATAGTAACCAAACCGCAGTGCGCCCACCTGTCGAAAAGATGGAGGTTGATCCTTCAGTGCAAACACGAAACGTGAACTACATGAACAGGCCTAACCCATTCAAGCGCACCGCCAAGTCTGACAACCTACCACGGAAACAGCAAAGGTTGTTTCACACTGTTCCGGAGGCGACTGAGGATCTAGAAAATGATCAGGAGTCTGCCACCGATGAAAAATCTGAGGATTTTCTATCCTCCGGGCATCTAGCGTACCATACTTAGAATATACGCTACCCAATGGTCGCGTGCTAGATTTCTTAGTTGATACTGGTGAGAACAAAAATTTTATTCAAGAAGGCATTGCGACGAAGACAATTCCAGTAAAAACCTTGTTCAATGTTTCATCTGTGGGGGGCTCCGTGTTGATAAAAGACAAGGCACAAATAAGGTTATTTGAAGGCATAGGTAATTCTACAGGATTTGAACTTTTCATTTTACCAACCCTTACCGGGTTTTGTGGTATCATCGGCGACGACACCCTAAGAAGATTAGGCGCAATAATTGACAGGAAAGAAAACCTACTCCAGATAGGGGACTACAAAATTCCTCTTAAAGCCCGCAAATCTTGCGATGTTAATTTTACGTTGGGCAAGGACTTGCCCCCTGATGTTCATAAAAAAATTAGTATTTTGCTAAAAAAGTACTGCGAACTTTTTAAACCAATAAACGGAAATGAGCTTATAGATACCAGTGACCGAGCTGAGATAAAAACCTCTACTCCTGAGCCAATTTATAGCAAAAGCTATCCATATCCAGCTTGCATGAGAAACGAAGTAGAAAAACAGGTTGACGAATTGCTCACGGAAGGCGTGATACGACCTTCGAAGAGTCCTTACAACTCACCAATTTGGGTGGCGCCAAAAAAACCAAAGGCAAATGGCGAAAAACAGTACCGAATGGTCATAGATTATAAGAGACTTAATGCAGTGACAATAGCAGACACGTATCCTATCCCTGATATTAACGCGACACTTTGCAGCCTTGGTCAGGCTAATTACTACACCACAATAGATTTAACGTCCGGTTTCCACCAGATACCAATGAAGGATGCAGACATAGCAAAAACAGCCTTTTCAACGATGAACGGGAAATATGAGTTTCTACGATTACCCTTTGGGCTGAAAAATGCCCCGGCTATTTTCCAACGGATGATGTCCTGAAAGAATACATAGGTAAAATTTGCTATGTCTACATCGATGACATCATAGTATTTGGGAAAGATGCGGACGAACACCTAAATAACGTAGAAAAAGTTTTCTCAAGGCTTTTGCAAGCAAATTTAAAAGTAAATCTAGAAAAGACTTGTTTTTTTGAAAAAGAAGTTGATTTTCTGGGCTATGTGATTACTCCTGATGGAGTACGCGCTGATCCTAAAAAAGTAGAAGCTATAAAAATGATTTTACCCCCAAGGAATTTAAAAGACTTAAAAAGCTTCCTTGGCATGACCTCATACTATAGGAAGTTTATAAGGGACTATGCCAAGGTTGCTAAACCTTTGACCAACCTCACTCGGGGACCAAATGCGCAGGTAAAAGCCAATGCGTCAAAAAATGTAGGAGTCGAACTCGACGAAAATGCGCTGGAGGCTTTCAGCGACTTGAAGCAACTCTTAGTATCTGCCGATGTTTTAGCCTTTCCAGATTTCGAGAAACCATTCAACCTGACGACAGATGCTTCAAACTACGCTGTTGGTGCGGTTCTCTCACAAGGAACTATAGGCGAGGATAAACCTATAGCCTACATTTCGCGTTCCCTGAACAAATCAGAGGAAAATTATGCCACAAACGAGAAGGATCTCCTCGCCATCGTTTGGGCACTTGATAACCTGCGATCTTACCTGTATGGTCCACGCAAAATTAAAATTTACACCGACCACCAACCGCTGACGTTCTCTATGAGTAACCGCAATTATAACGCAAAGCTTAAGCGATGGAAAGCGCGTATAGAAGAGTATAACTGCGAGTTAATCTACAAGCCAGGTAAGACGAATGTGGTCGCCGACGCACTCTCCCGCCTTAAGACGGAAGTAAATGCTCTCACGGACTCAATCGTTGCTCAGCCACTGTGTACTGTAACTGATGTGGCTTCCGAAACGGACACCGCATCAGAATGCACTATGCATTCTGCTGAGCAAGATAGCTCAGATCTCATACCACACGTTGAGGTACCGATTAATGACTTCAGGAACCAAATAATCCTCAGGCAGGGGGCGAGTTGTGAGTGTAGCGGAGAACCTCATAGAGGCTACAGAAGGTATTTTATTACGTTGCCCATACTAAATTGCGAATCTCTGGTAGCTGTCCTTAAAAAAAATTTAAATCCAAATGTTATAAACGGGATTAAAATACCAGAATGTTCGCTCTATAGTTTGCAAAATGCTTATATTAATAATTTCAGTAATTAGAATCACTCAGCGCATAGTGGAAGATGTTACAATTGCTGATAGAGTATTCAGCATAATCGAGAAGGAGCATAAACGTGCTCATAGAAATGCTCGCGAAAATAAGGAGCAAATCCTTGAAAAATTCTACTTTCCGGCTATGTCAAAACAGGTTAGGGAATACATTAGTCAATGCGAAACATGTAAATTAAATAAATATGATAGGCATCCTCCAAAACCGTATATGCAGCCGACCCCTATCCCTAGTTATCCGTGCGAAATTCTTCACATTGATATTTTTGAAATAGAACGGCAGAAATATTTGAGCTGCATTGATAAATTCACCAAATTCGCGAAGCTTTTTCCGATAAAGAATAAATCTTCTACTCATTTGCGAACCAAACTAACAGTTGCGCTTCACTATTTTACAGTTCCACAAGCTTTAGTTATGGACAACGAGCGCGGATTTTTAACACCACTGGTATTGAACTACATCAGATCCTTAGGAATAGAGGTATATCAAACGCCAACGCAACGAAGCGAGGCCAACGGCCAGGTCGAGAGGTTACACTCTACTTTGATTGAAATGTATCGTTGCCTTTGCACTGAATATCCTAGACTAACAACCCAGGAACGCGTTGCTATAACTGTTGATAGGTATAATAATACAATCCATTCCGTGACAAGAAGAAAACCCGTGGATGTATTCCTGAACAGAACAGCTAGGATTAACTATCAGGAGTTGACGGACTTTAGGGAACATACAAATGACAACATTAAAGCATTATTATTACATGAACAGGAAAGTAGAAATGCCAGAAACAATAAAACTCGCTCGCCCCCCCGCAATTTTAATAGTGGCGATCAATTATTTATCGCTAACAAACAAATAAAGAGCAAGCAGAAACCGCTTTATAAAAAAGAAGCTGTGGCTGAAAACAGAAATGCGACCATTGTCACACAAAGTGGAAAAAAATTCCATAAATCGGACATCAAGAATGTCTGAAAGACAAAATTAAATATCAGCGATATTAATTGAATATCGCAAACATTGGTTGAAGGGCAAAAAAAAAAAAAAAAAACTCATGCGTAGATCCTTAAGCCCCAGCGGTCTGGGTACAAATCTTTTATTTTGTATTCGATCAGTCGTATTGATTCAATTCCAGTTCACTCGGTGGTCCGAGCGATATCAATCGAAGTGGTTCAACTCTTCCAGGGGACTATGACTTTAACTGACGTGAAGTCACTCGTGCCATGAGTAGGCCATTTGCAATCATCAACGCTTATGGTTAAAAGGGATTAACGCGAGCCTTCCAAGGTCATCTGAGTTTATGCCTGTATTCCGATGAAAAGGAACTGAACAGTAAAGATTCAAATATGAAATCGATCTTTTTAGCGTTCCATAAGTTCCATAATTTTACAAAAAAGGGGGGTATACTTCAAATAAAAATATATTAAATAAAAGCAAAATTTTAACAATATTTTCTATTTGAGGGAACGAAAAGTTCTCACTATTAATCATATTTACAATAATAAATTTACAATAATAAATTTGAATTACATTACAAAACGGGGGAATAAAAAAAAAAATAAAAAAAAAAATAAAATAAAATAAAATAAAAAAAAAAGAGAAATAAAAAAAGGAAAGCGTTCCACAAAATTAAGACAAAAAAGGAATTAACATAAAAAACTAACACCTAAATAATTTTAAATATACTAACTTACTAATCCACATAAGTCTTACATAAATGAGCCAAAATATTAATAAAAATAAATATGCTCACTTACTAAGATGTACTAAAAATAACTAAACGAACTAACAAATTTACAAATAAATTCCACTCTTAACATCACCTACTGGGTCCTAATTAATCCTTCTCACCCTTATCCTCCCGAACTCCACTCAATAGCTATAATGTTACTATTAAGGAAAAATTATTAAGTAGAATTGCTACCTTAGCATAAGGCACTCTTTTGTTAAATTTTCGGCATACACACCTCCAAAAAATTTAAAATATATGAATGAAAAAATGTTGTATTTAGTTTGTTAAGTATTAACTATTGAATTATTATTGTAGGCAAATTTAATTTCTAAAAAAGTAGAATTGTGTTATGTCCTTTTAAACCATTTAGAAAATAAAAATAGAATTAAGCTAATAGTTATTAACGTATTCTTAGAATCTGCCTCTGTGCAACCGCACAAGCATACGTCGTATTCAACCTAGGCTCTCCCGTTTTAACTGTTCGTGATGGTTACGGATGGATAGTCAACGGACACTTCAAGCTAATCCACGTGATCGACTTGACCCGCTATGAAGAAATTCTACATCGCTTAGAGGACGAAGCTGCGGAGATAAACGACACCAATGGTATCACGGATGTCATCGCGTACCAGTTAGAAAAGATTCATACTCAACTTGATGAACTAAAGGGCCCAAAACCTATAAGACCAAGGCGCTCAATTAACTGGATCGGTTCGGCCTGGAAATGGATTGCCGGCTCACCCGATGCTTCAGACTGGGATGAAGTCCTGCGGAGCCGAAATGCAATTGTTGCCAATAACAACCAACAATATAAGATAAACTCTGAAATATTCAAAAAAACTCAGGAATTATTGCAGGCCGTCAACGGAATTGCGATGACCACGAACGACATTCGCGGACACGACAACCTGGTAAAGTTTTCCCAACAAATACAGCAGAAAATGATGATCCTCAAGGATGATGTCGGTGAATTGGTTCGGGCATGCCAAATGGCAAAAGCTGGAGTAGTAAACAGCAACCTGTTGAATAAAGAGGAGATAAACCAGTTGATAAGCGAAATAGAAGTACTTCCTTACAGCAACGTCATCGAAGCCATTGAATACAGCGAACCCTCGATCTACACAAACGGCACCTTTTTGCTTTATGTGCTGTCTATGCCAAAGGTGGTACAAACAAGATTCAACCACCTAATCACTCGGGCAATTCTGAAGGAAGGCCAGCGAGTAGATCTGAAGTATAAAACCATTTTGATGAACAAACAACAAACGTATGGGGTCAAGGATAGTTGCCTGCATCTTACCACTGCCATGGTCTGTAAGAAGGAAGCGCTGGATTTACTACCTGAAGAAGATTGCCTACCACGACTGCTCAAGGGTGGTCAGACAAGTTGCCGCTACATAACCTGTACAGAGTCAACTGTCGAAGTACTTAAAGACGATACAATATTCCTGGATAACTTCAATAGCAGCGTTTGGTCAGGTAAAACACCCCATCAACTTTCTGGTTCTTATATTCTACAGATGGAAAACAAGACCGTTACCATTAATAACCAGAGCTATGCAAGCTCAAGCATCTCAGGAGCTCAAGTCCTTCCATCAGTTTTGACCAGCATAACCAATCGAAGCACGGCCCTGAACCTTAACCTCGTACACGAGATGGCGATTGACAACGTCCAATTACTGGGCCACCTTGCGGAAAAAACAAATTGGTTTACTGTCATCGAATCCCTGGGGTTAGTCGCTCTTTTGCTGGCGATTTGGTTCATTTGGCGCAAAATCACCGCAAGGGTCAACCTGCCTGAACTAAAGATATCCTTACCAAGATGCGATAGTATCCAACGTAGGAGGCGCTCTTCCTTGCCGCATGATCTGCGGGACGCAGATTTTTGAAGAGGGAGGAGTTAACACGTTCGCTAGTGCCCAGTCCAGACAGTTCCCACAGTCAGCCACGACACGTGCGCTGTGTCAGCAGAATCCTATTTCATCATATGCTGGAACTGTGCCTTAGCATAGCTAACGCTCCACCTATGGGAAATCAAGGCCACGGTCGTTACCGCCGGATATGCTTACACAAGCATTCTAGAGCATGGTGAAATGCCCGTGGGAAGCCAACATCGTAGCCGCTGCAATGCAACATCATGACGCAACAGATGCGTCGCTGCTGCTATACCGAGGGCTGGTGCTCGACGCTGCTACAGTTGAGGAGGCAGTTACCTAGGGGTACTGGTAGTGTTAAGACCTAATTTAAGTGTATAGTGCTAATTAAGTGACCTTTATAACGTACAAATATCTTTCAATTACTCTTAGAGCGAGTTGGTCCTTCTATTTTTTTTTAGTGTAAGGATCTATGATCCTTTAACTTGGATAACACATCCCTTTCTTGACCAGAACTTATCGCATTTAAAGACTAATGTACTGTGAAACGCTGAACGTACATGTCGCCGTTCACATCAGAACACGGTAAAAGTTTCACAAATATATTAACCTTTTTTTTCATTTTCATTCTTCGCTAGATTACGCCAATTATTCACACCAAGTGAATATAGGTCTTTCTCTACCAGTGTGTTTTATGCTAAGAAGGATTGAGTCGAATATCAGAATTCTAGCCCAAAATCTGGCTAGGATTGATGGACGGTTAGGTAGCGTAGAACAGGTTAGCATGAGGACGCAGCTGCAAGAGGTGCCGGCAGCTGTGCGAACGCTAACATCGTAGCAGGGCCGTAGTGTAATTGGCAGACTTCCCGATTGTGTAAAGGAATTGCAAGTTTTTGGCGGTAGTCCCTCTCAATACATCTTGGGGGTACACAACGTCGAGGTTATTTTCTCTGACTATGAAGTGGCCAAAGAAAAGCCTTTATATCGCGCCATCCTGCAGCATATCAGACAAAAAATAAGGAGTGGAGCTAATGCCGCTTTGTTAGCGTTCAACGTTTTTGTAAGTGACTGAAAGGAAATTCAAGAGAGTCTCTCTTTACTACGCTGATAAGAAGGGCAGCAGCTGAACTAGTTCACTAATGGAACTTCCAAGCTCGACGAGTTGTATGCGACAGTCAACCATCAACTGTCCCTATTAGTTAACAAGATAAAATTTGAAGATTACTCGCAAGAAATACATAGTTTCAACAGGGCTTTATATGTGTTCATCATTCGCGATTTGAGACCTGAGTTGACTCGCACGCTTATCGTACAGAAATCAAAAATTTTGTCAGAAGCTTACTTATGTAGCTTGTCTAGATATTCAAAACGTAACGTTGCGAAATACGATGGTGCATACAACTTCAGTAAATAGGGCCATCGCTCCGAAGAACAACTTAATGCAAATACGGCAGAGGCCACCTCTATCGGCACATGCACATTTCGGAATATCAGAATACCACTTACGACAGCTGGGGCCTGCCATCATAGAAACGAATTAATCGCCTCCAATCAGACCAACTGCCCCTAAACTTGTTGAGAAAATAGAAGTTGACGTTAGTGCCCAAACGAGACAGGTCAACTATATGAACCTGTAGAAGCACATGACACCTCGAATTATTGTGAACCCACAGAGGACGATACACAGGAGGTACATTTTTTGACGACCGGACCACCAGCTAATTTGATGTGAGGAACAGTGCTCATATTAAGGCATATCTTAACCTAAAATGTCTGACCAAGAGTAACGCTGCTATACAATTTCTTATAAATAAAGGAGCGAATAAAAACTTCATAAAGCCTACTCTATGCAGCTACTTATTAAATACCAGTTGATCCCACTTTCTCGGTGCAGATGGCGGCAGCAAAATTTGCAGACATTTTTTTAAATAAATTAAATTAATGTAGAGAACGGCCCCAAATCAACTTTTTACTCATTATCAGAACTTTAATCGTATGACGGTATTATAGGAGATGACACGCTTAAGGCACTCGGTGCGGTGATAGTTTGGAAAAATCATGTTCTAACAATCGAAATGAACATTAAAATTCCACTAAGAAACAAAACAAACGAAAATCTTGGTATAAAAGAAGACTTCCTGTTCTACCAAGACAACGACCCCAAACACAAGTCTTTGAATGCCCGTACTTGGCTTCTTTATAATTGCCCAAAAGTTTTGGGTCACCAGACTTAAATGTCATAGAACATTTGTGGGCAGAATTAAAAAAAAGAGTGGCAAAACGCCTACCAAAGAGTATTTTGCTCATTAAAAGAAGTTGTTACAGAAGAGTGGTACAATATTGAACCCGAGGTTTTATTTACTTTATTTTTATTTGTTTTCCTTTATATTTCTTTTATTAACTAAAGAATATAGAATCGAAGTTTTTAAGTTTAACAAAGTCTTTTGTTTTGGGTTTCAAATACTTCACACTCAAACTTTTCTTCATGTCCCATTTTGTGTGTGAGGAGCTGTATATAATTTCTTTTTGAGTATAATTCTAAAACTGAGTGACGAACAATTTCATATTCAAAATGGGCTCCCAAAGGAAAAGTGTTTATCCTCGGTTCTGTTTAACATATACAGTGCGAGACTTCACACAATTAATTGTGAAAACACGCTGGTATGAGGTATGGTAAAAAGAGAAAATTTGCCTTGCCAAACTGACTTCAATAATTCGACAAACTCACTTCAATTAAATCGGTATTAGAACCAAAAATAGCGATTAATTTTCATAAATTGTTTATAAGAGCTAAGGTCGAATAAGTCAGCACCACTTTTGCAAATGCACCGGGAGGGGTTAACAATGAGCAACACCTTAAGAAGATGTCTTGGGATGCCTACATGCAATACATGTAAGATATTCTTTTTGTCCCCCTTGAAAAGGGCAGAATGACTAGCAGTCAAAAAGTTGACAAATCAGCAGATGACAAATGCAGGCATCAAATTCAATTGATTCAATCCAGTTTGAGGCCATCCAAAAACAACACCTAAAAGCTACTTATTTAAAGGGAAAAACGAATTCGATGAAAATGGTTTTTATTTGCTGGCGACAGATAACGCAGTTATGCAACGAAAGTAGCGATTCTTTTATTTAAAAAACTAAAACTATATACAGATATACAGATCGCTGTAACGAAAATTGAAAAGTTTTTCGTGTTTTCTATGAAATGTACATTACTTTAGACAGACAATAGAAAAAAAATATTGCACAACAACTCCGTAAAGAATAAAGTACTTAGAACTAAGTCTAAAGAAAATAGCGGATTGTTTACAAGGAAGATATAATTTGCATTACTTCAACATTTAATACATTAGTACGGTCAGTTAATTGGATCACAAAAGACTTCTGATTGCAGTTTGTCCATGTTTGCAAACTAAATATTAAAAAACGTATATAATAACTTAAACTTATGTAAATACAAATGTGTGTAAAAAAAATGAAAGTGCATGGAAGACACGCCTACCATAAATCGCTAATGTTTAATTAATATATTGATTAGCGTTATGGAAAAATCCGTAAATTCAAAAACAAAATTTGTCTAATTTCTTATGTTAGAAAACAGCACAATTAACTTTTTTCAGCTCCCATCTACTTTTTTTGTGGTATTTACGCACACAGCTGTGTTCACATAAATAGCAATAAATTTCAAAATGATATTTTTTTAAACTTATACTCGTATTTATTTATTTTTAATTTTTGATAAATTAAATTTAGTAGGATCTATAACCGAAGCCATATAAATAAAAGTTTCAAATGTTCAAAAAAATGTTCATCAACTTTTTATTTCATTCCAAATAAGAATAAAAAAAATTAATAATCAAAATCTAATTAAATAAGGAAGAAAATGCTTAACATCCTTGACAAAAAAATTCTAATAAAACAAAATTTTTTTAAACTTATATTTATTATTTTTGATTTTTGATAATTAAAATTTAGTAGGATCTATAACCGAAGCCATATAAATAAAAGTTTGAAAGTTTATACGAAATTCGCAAAAATTAAACAAATTTCTAAAAATTTTCATCAACTTTTTTTTTTTACTTCGAAATAAGAATCAAAAAAAATTAATTATGAAAATCTAATTAAATAAGAAAGAAAATGCTTAACAACCTTGACAAACATTTCTAATAACTCAACGGTACATTTTAGCTTACCTACTGAAACTTGTACTTTGTTTACTTAAATTGTAATTGTAACCCATTCACAAAACTTCGTACCCAGAATTTCGGTAAAAATCCTAAATATGTTTGAAATTCTGGTGACAATTTAAAATTTTTTTTTTAATTTTTTCGAATTTCGTATAAGCTTCGAAACATTTATTTAAATAGCTCTGGTTATAAATCGTTCTAAATTTTAAATAAGGAATATCAAAAATAAATAATTAAATTTAATTTTCAAAATATATAATTTTGAAATGAAATGCTATTTTTTTGAACACAGAATGTACAAACATACATACATACATACACAATGTAATAAGCATAGATCATATCGCTCATTTACTAAAAGACTGTCATAAATCGAAAAACCAACCATACAGAAAAACTCAAGTCCAATTTCGAATTTACATATGGTGCATATGGTATATTCCCATAGAAAAAATGTAAACTTTTTTGTTGTGGTGAGCTACTGATTTGAGCAACAGACTTGGAACTTTTAAACAACATAGAAAAAGATTATGTGAGTTATACACTAACATCCTTAAAACCGGCACCTATATGTACATACGAGTGGAAGCTATCTTAGTACCAATACCAAAGACCGGTAAAAACCAAAATTCCACTGAAGGTTATCGCCCCATCTCCTTATTGTCCGCTTTTTGACAAAATAGTCACACCAAACACCAGACTAGCACACACATCTCAATCAACCTTTCAATGAGCACTTTAAAGAAAAACAACACATCCTTGGAAGTGTACAATCAAGCTTTTCTACACTACAAAGCAAATCATCCAAATGACAAGTTTTACTACACTGATGGCTCCCTGCTTGGGGAAACACCGACTTACGCCGTAATAGAACAGCTTACGGATGGAACCTACGAAACAATCCACCAAGCCATTCTATCACCACACGCGGGTATATTCAAAGCTGAATTATCTGCAATCAAATTTGCAATTCAGCATGCGGCAACAAACAACAAACCGGCCATCATCTCATCCGACAGCTTAAGCGTACTGAAAGCATTAGCGGACGAAAATAGTGAAGCGCGTAGATACTCACTAAGCGGTATTAATATACACTGCGACATTAATCTGCTATGGATACCAGGTCATATGGCAATGAACTTGCTGACAGAGCTGCTAAAAAAAATAACAAACTTTCTAAAAGCACAGCTCAGAATCTCAAGAAACAAATCATGGGAAGCAACGAACTGTTTTTGAAAAAACACAACATAAACAGCGATCGCCTAAACTACTACGACAAACTTTCGCGCACAAAATGCATCCAAATAGCAAGAATGAGAGTAGGGGTCACGAACATATTCTGAAAGACTGGCCCATATCCGGCTACAATATGAGCGTCAGCTCATCGCTTCGGGCTTGCGCGCTTCTTGGCTGCCTTCCTGCTGGTGTGCTGTGCTGCCCTGGTGTGTGCCCTGCTCGAGAAAGGCGCTGCTGGTGTGGTGGGTTTTTGTCCCACGGGTAGAGTTTGCCACAGTTACTGTTCCGGCCGACCCGTGCCTTGGGAAGGCCGGTGCGGCCACGATTCGGGCACTTAAGTCGGTTTCGGCTAAGTTCGGCAGTGCGGTATTTGCACTAGAGGGGGTAGACCTGGTGGCGGCGAAGAGGCTGTTGGAGTTTTCCTCTGAGTATGAGGAGCTCCTGATGACGGCATTAGCCGAGAATGCCCGTCTTCGCGGTCAAATCGAGGTATACAGCAAGGGTGGGCAGAGAATGGAGGCTCCCTTCACACCGGTCTCTGCGACCCAGGCGGGGTTGCTGCCAATGTCGATGCCTGCTGCGGTGGTACGGACAAGTTAAAGTCCACCCTCCTGGCGGCGGGGCGTTGCTACGTATATAGAGAGCCATAGGCTCCTAGAAGAGTGTGTGATGCGTGATTGGCAAGACCGTTGGGACTATTGTCGGCCGGTGTCCCGACTTTGGGTTTCCCTTAGCTTGGGCTTCCTGCTGACTGGGCATGACCATCTTAATGCATTTCTGCATAAGAGGTGCCTGTCTCAGTGGGCGGGTTGCTCTTAGTCACCAGTCCAGAGTAGTATGATAACTCAACTGGTAGTAGCTTCGGCTACGAAGTCTGACCGGAGACTTTAATCTGGTAGCACGGGAAACAGGAGCCCCCAGAGCTTGCTCTGGCCTGTTTTTTTGGGTACGGCCCCTCGGGAAGTATCGTGGTGGCTGTGGTTTACACCCAAATGCGGGTAGAGTTCGGCCTTGGCCGAGCTCGATGTGGAGTTGCATTGCAACCGGGTGCCGGACCCAAAGCACGGCAGAGGTTTAGATAGGCCTCGATCCCAACCATTCCGGGGCGTTGATTGACGCATTGTGTTGATCCGCTGTGTTTTTAGAACACCGTGGGATTAGGCCGTCGTCGGCCGGCAGGGACCCACGTTAAGCACACCGGCAGATTACATACTTATATCGTTGGTGTTGCTTTATTTCTAATGTCAACGACTTTCTTCAGTTACCATTGATTTTGAAAAAGTGTGCAGTTGCTCATTATTAATCACAATTCACTCATTTAAGAGTATGTTTCCGAGCGGTTGGTCTCACATCCTTTGGTTAAAAATGTGTATTGACAAATCGCAAACTTTAATCTTTGTAAAATGAATTAAAAATTTTAGGAGCTTCAACCAAGAAAGATTAAGGCCATACGAAATGTAAATTGTTAAATGCGTTCAAAAGCACGTCGAATGAAAACGCTTTATAAGTGTTAAATGGGAATTGACAAAATTTTGAGTAAAAAATTTATAAATTCTTCGAGTCTTGTCGTTGAAACAAAGACAATAGGCGCCATAATCATAGTCCAATCAAATTCCACTCTTAAGTTAGCATCAGCATTTTTGACAGATATCTCTTTAGAGTCAACTTTAACTTGATTTTGATTATGGCGCAATGTATTTTCTTTTTTAACTGAATACATTGAGATATTTAAGATAATAGTATTTAAAAAAAAAAGTTGTCTTAACATAAGGAGTTTTCCAATTATACGAATGAGGCGTACGACAAAAGATTCGGTATATGGACGGCTACTGTGGTATTTAAAGCGATTTAACCGAAAAATATTTGTAGGGTTGTTGACGTTAAACATCAAAATGGCCTATTAATATTACTGTGAATTTTAAACAAAAATGGATTTTAAAAATAGCCAAAGTTATTTAAAAAGCATTATATTATGCGCTTAAGTGGTGGTATTTTTTACGATTGCAATGCCTTAAATTTGAATTAAAGCATTAAATAAACCTTTGGTAGCGTTAAAAAAAAATTATTCACAAAATACTTCATAGCCGTTTTATAGCATTAACTTCGGAATTTACAATTTGTTTTCTTACCTCAGCCGCCGGAGTTACTCACGACGGGAACGCTTAGGTCTAGAAGTCGCAATTGAAGAAACAGCACCACCGCTATCATTTATACTCGTATTGTTCTCAGCCACGTTCGGATGAGTTAATTGTGAAGCATTGTTTGGGACATGCGCAGTTGCATATGTTGAAGTTGTCGTATGATTGCCAAGCTTATCAATTCCTCGTATCTTCTTGCTGGCCACCGATTGTGCGGTAACTTGTAACGAAATTGCATGGGTATTTAGCTTTTCTGCCAGCAAAAGATCTTTGAGACCCTTCATTTTTTGACTATAAAGCGTAATAACGGGTCTTTTTATCACGAACTCAAAAGGATCATTATCTTCGGGTGCAGCCAAAAAGGGCTGTGAATGTGACAAGGCTTCATTTTCTAGTGCCAACTTTGCACCGGCATCCATTTTTTCAGCCTTCATGCTAGATTCAATCTCGCTATTTGGAACATTCTTCATCAATCCATTTGCAGGGTCACTCTTAGAGTTATCAAGTTGCTGCTCTAGTTGTTTCTTTTGTTCAGCGAAAGGCTCTCCACCACCCTGCAATAAAAATGCAGGATTTAAAATCTTCTCACCGCACGCGGCAGTCAGATCAGCCAAAGTAGCCGTGATGTCCGATTTTTTCGCATCCAATGAAGATTTCTAAATTTGGAGATGAAAATTAATAATAACATATAATCGCAAATTATCGAAAATGCCAATCTTAACTCACCTCTTCTTTTTTAAGAATATTATTATTAACATTATAGCTCTCAACTTGATTTTTGTTTAGTTCAAGGTTTGTTGGCTTCTTTTCAGTTTTGGAAACTTCAATAGCCGCAGTATCTTCTTTTATAGTATTTTCAACAACTTTCAAAAAGGAAGTTGTTGCTTCGGTTGGTATCGGCGATAATTGCTTTTTTGGATACCCAGATTCTTCGTCTTCAAGGACTTTAATCACAACTTGTGATCTTATGTCATAGTCGAATTTTGTTATATTGTTTACCAAGGGCTTAGCCCAACCAATATGCAATATTGGTGTTAAACTATCCTCCTCCCACTGGCAAATGCCATCGTAGAATCGCAATAAATTTGCAAATACTTCGGAATCACGTAGAATACTTCTTGCCGAATGACCAGAACTTTCTGTTTTCATAACATGTGGTATCATCTCGTTGGCAATGTCCAAAAGCTCTTTATAGATTTCCTCGTCGTCGCGGCAGCTATACGTATATAGACGAATTACATCTGCTGCATTAGCCCAAGCAGCAAAGGCTTCGCGGTATTTCAATTGGCGATTGTAAAAATTGCCCTAAAAAAACGAAAAAAAATGTATTATATATGTATGTATGTATGTACATACATGCATATTTTCATACGTGGCTTAATAAGCACATATGTAGTATGTATATATGTACATATATATATACAAACCTGGTAGGTGTAAGGATATACATGATGGTTCCGGTAATATTTTCGTGCTGATTGTATAGCCTCCTTATATAATTGTTCGCAAGATGTGCGCTTAGGTGTTGGACAAATTTCTTCCAATTCTCCAAGAGTTCCTACAAATAAATTGATGATTTAATACATTATTTTAGTTGCAGTAACTAAAAATTAGATATTAAAATAAGTTCTTAATAATCTGCCGCTCCATTAGAATTCTCCAAGAACTTCTACATATAATATTTTGATTTTAACTAAATTCCAAAACTTGTTTTATTTGCAGTGACTAAAATTTATATATCAAAGTACATAAGTATTCAATATCCAGCCGTAAAAAATAAATATCGGCAAATATGGGGAACACGTTTTGCGAAAAACCGAGTACCATTATAAAATTTGATGTTTAAACATCCGTGTAAAGCTCAGCTTAGCAATTAGTGATTTAGTTACATACATTAAGTTAAAACAAGTACATGTCTGTACAAATTAATGGAAGAGTAAAGGAACGTCTTTTGAACGAAAATTGACACTGAGGATGGCACCATGACGAAACCGCTTTATCTCCAAACCAAAATTGACAAGGGATGACGGAGACTTGTTTCAACATAGATCGACATTCTTTACCCTTTTCATTTCAGGAACGAGAAGGGCAGAAGGAGAGCAGCACATACACTCACTGTCACCAGCAATCATGCAACTGAACTGAAGGGTTATGATGAGATTTAGAGGGCATTTGTACAGACAGGTACTCAATTTTCAACAATTCCAACAAACATAATCCGTTATTCTCATAATACCGATTAAGCAAACTTCTATTTAAACAAAGCAAATATAATCAGTCAAAATCAGTAAAAAACAATAATTATACCTGTACATATATTTTACGCATTGTGTATACCATTTTCGTATGTGAACGGCAAATATACACCGTTCAAACTCAATATCAACAAACACCCAGAATTCGATAACACGACAGTTCTGCCGGAAACAACGGACTTCTTTTATGAAACAATGTATACAATTCATTGACTATAAAGCACTTTAAAAGTAAATACTTAAGAATTAATTTTTTTATAGGACAATTGACTGCTGTTATACATACATACATACATACATGTTGCAAACAAACAGAAATATGGTCTTCAAAAATTGCAGACTAAGCGACATACATATATGTATATGTACATACACACATATACATATGTACATATGTATATGTATAATGTAAGAAAGCTTAAATGGCTTTATATAAAAAAAGATTGAAACTTAATACTCTTATGGCAAGTCCAAAAAAATTAAAATAAAAAGGCCTCATTATAATTAACGGACAGGATTGAATAAGTGGAAGTATAATAAATTGAACTCAGAAACAATGGTGATTTTAGAATTAGTTATAAGCAAAGCACAAAAATAAATGTTTAATATACATATGTATGTATGTATATCCATAGAAAACGAGCCGAGTTACACATATGTATGTATGTATGTATAGCATTTAAGAAAAAATGTGTACATAGAATTCATTAGGAGCAAGAGAAATAATACGATGTAATGTAAAGTAATGTAAAGTACCATGAATACTAATGAAAATAATAATAATAATAAAATTTTATTCGAATGAGCTACGACAAAACGTTTCCGGGTAGCTCAGCTTTAGTATTAAAAAAAAAAATTTTGCCATTTTTTTATTATTTTTTTTATATTAATTTTAATTGTCAAATCTTGTATCTTGTTTAGATAATAGGTAAGTTCGGGTACGGATAATTATTAAAAATTTTCGAAAACTATCAGCTTTTAGCGTTCGCGTATGCCAAAAACTAACAAAGTAGAGAAAATTGAGAGAGCAAAGTGCCATTTCAATTTGAGGGGAAGCTGTTAGTTTCTGCTGGAAAAATTTTTCCCAGAAAAGCTGATCAAAAACAGATGATTGCAATTTGCATAATTACCAAATTTTTTTCTAAGAATTTTAAAGGTAAAAATTATAAAATATGAGTGTTAAATATGCTAGTAGCAAGTAAATGTTAATTTGGTTAAGTTAAGTTTGTAAAATTTTTCAATAAAATACTAATGCAATGTTTTTCATTTTGTTTCCACTGAATTTTGCTGTTGGAGATTGTAAACGAACGTAACTAATAATGATTTCAGTACATTCCGAAGTAGTTGATAAAATATTTTTAAAACTTAAGCTTATAAAAGCAAAAATTAATTACATAGAGCTTTTAATTTTTTTTTTTATTAGTATTCTACTGTTCCTACTTATTAAATATGCCCTTTTGTTTTGGGGTGTTTACTCTCTATATAGAGATATAATTTCGTCTTATTTAATCGTAGGTGATTTTGCTGAAAAGTTCTCTTATGAAAAATTAATAAAAGTTGTTTTGTCCCCCGCTTTCTTAATAATAGTTAATAAGTCTAAAAAAAATTAGGGCATAAGGTCGTGTGATTATATATTTTGTTCCTATTTACTAAAAATTGTGTTACTGTTTATAAATAATTTTGTTTGAACCTTAATTCTTTAATAATATACATATACTTATATGTATGTAAATGTTTTATCCATGTTATTCACAATATTACACTTACCTATAGCCATAGGATATTTTATTAAATGTCCCGTATCATATAAAAGCCAAAGTAATTTCTGTTGTAAATCAGCCACTTCAACACAATCACTATTAGTAGTCATAGATATATTTATAGCTGAGACAACAGCTGCAACCTCCATAGCTCTGTTGCACACAACTGATAAACCACTCAGATATAACCAAGATCCTGAGTCAATGCCAGAAGTTATATCCTGACCACGTTTATCTTCACTGCCTTTGCCATGCCACGTAACCTCAATACATTCAATTTGTTTTGGCCCAAATACAACCCATGCATGGTCTTCAGAAATAGCCAAATGTACATCACGATATCCAAGCATCTGACAACCTGCCACAACTGCAAGAGCTACACCAAAACAATCCAATTTATTACCCGATAAATAGCTGTAAAGATTTTGCAAATGAGCTCGATCCTTGTAACTGCTTCTTATTAGGGAGTGCCAAATTACATCAGACACCTTTTTGATCACTTCACGTGTGGCTTGACGATTTTGCATTGATTTTGGCTTTTCCACTACGGACAATATGCTTTGGAATTTTTTATATAATCCCGAAACTAGCTCGTATGTTATAACAGGAAAAGGCACACTGTTGCTTTTTATCACGCCACAATTTGAACCTGAAGCAGAAAATATTAAAAAAAAAAATTGTATGTAAGTTGCAAGGTAAGCAAAATTTACCTGCTGGTAAAACAATTCCACCTCCGGCTGCGAGGAGAAGAGGGGAATACGTGGTAGGGTTTGTTGTTGCATTGGATAATGCATGCTCAGCAGCTAATGCTGCGTCGCCTGTAGTTAAGGAAAGCTCAATATAACCTACTACTATTGAAAGTAGAGTTAAGTCGGGCTCATTTCCATGCCCTGTTAAACCAGAATCCAGGGAACGACGAAAAAAACGTACAACATCTGTTATTGATTTAAGTGGGAAATTACTGGGATCTACAGTTGAATGCTGTCGCTCTTGGAAATTTTGATGTTGCTGATTGTTTGAATGGCCAACAGATGGGCTTTCACACGCACTACGAGTCACAGTCGACATTGTAAATTTCCCGGAAGCTTTAATCTTTCTCTAAAGATCAAAAATTATTCTGATCCACCAAAGGAACGCATCGATTGACTAAATCTAGGGACGCCAGAAGTTGACAAACAACTTTTCCTGTTGCTCTATTAAGATCTTCTCGCATTCGTTATATCCACTTTTCTATTCGTTATTGCTTCGCTGCCAAAGATGCTATTGCCTGCCGTTGCTCTTTGGTTGATTTATAAAAAAAAATTTATCGGCCAAATTTTTCAATAAATGTTCTTTCTATTAACACCTAGGAATGGATAGCCAACATATATACACTGCATTCCGTGTGGATCCGACACTTGTTTTACAATAAGCATGTACATGTCATTCCTTCACATCATTGCACAGGAACTTTATTTTATATATGTATGTATGTTTGTATAATGTACACATGTGTTGTGTAGCAGCAAGCTTTTCATTCCCGCTTGTACAGCTACATTCACTAATCCATGATGAAATTGTTCAGTGTGTTTGACTTTTTCGGAATTCAATTAGATATTTAAATGCTTTTCTTAGGTTTCATATACATAATATATCAAATATATGTACATAAAGTAAGTGAAAAATTGCCACCTGCAATCCCTTATTGAATTATTTTTATTTTTTATGTTCAGCTTCCAACACCTCTCGTCTCGCGAATTGTTTACAAAACATTAAATGACGTTCTAGAATAAGTGATCAAAACAAAAGAGATAACATCGATGCATTGAGCGTGTAATCGATAGTTTTACTAATTAGATAAAATATATACAGCGCTGTGTTCGGCACCAATTGGATTTTTAACGGAAAGAGTACCATACAGTTCCCCTGCTTGACTTTTCCAATAGAATCGTATACAGTGTTTCCACAACAAGTGGAAACGCGTGCTTCTTCCTATTTGAATTATGTTATTGGTGTTATATCTAATATCAAAATAAAGTGAAAATGAAAAGGTTTTATGTTTTTGTTACTACAATTGGCCACTATACACTTCGTTTATTAAAAAACCCTTAATTAATTGTTTCATTGTTTTGCAAGCGAATGCGAGTTTTCTGTTTCATTTCCCTTTTGACTCGATATTCTGGTATGATATGACGTCACAAAGCTGTTAAACCGAAACAAAAAAGATAATGGGACGAAAGTGTCGCAATCTTCTAATTTATCATTCGTGGCCATCAACCTATTCGATATAATCTTGTTTGTTTTGCTTTGATAGCTGTTTGTGTTTTGGCAGCTATTTTCGATAAATTTCCTATTAAAATTTAAATCGGCATCGAATGAGGTGATTCGCTCACAACATTTTGTTTGGAGAATCTTGTTGACTCGGTTCGTGATTGGGGTGCCAATTACGCATGAGAGAGAGAAATACGAAAGGCGAATCATGTGCCGTGGGAACACAGTATTATAGTTAGAAGGATAATAATAAGAGCATATATGTATGCCGCACGATTTAGAAAATACAGAGGTTGCGCCTTCCGCAAACCGCTATTCGCTCTCAGCAAATTTGACAGAATCAGCTGTTTATGCTACGTCACAGAACGCGGTTAGTTTTGTTTGTATGTTTGTAAGCATACAATTGTTGTACTTAAATTCAATGCTTAAAAGCAATTTTATTTAAAATAAAGTTATTAAACATGAAGTGCGCAGTGTTAAGTGTTAAATCACAGAGTCTATCAATGATACGGGGCTATAAAACTCGCTAAAAGTGATGTGAAAGTGTAGCTGTGCGCACTTGGTAGCAAGTTAAGCTTCTTGTGTTTGCTAATGCTGCAATGCAGTTTTTTTCAAAGCATCCATTCAAACACAGTGCATAAATGAAGTTATTTGAATATAAATATGTTGCTTAAAGTGCCGAAATTGGTAAAAACTTTAAAATTTAGAAATCCTAGCAGAACCTAACCTCACATTTTTGTTTACAATTTCTTTCGATTCTCAGAAAAACCATGTTCGTGACGTTGCACGCATTTTGCTTCACATCATTTTTCGTCGGGAAGGCGCAATCTTGTATTCTATCGTTCTTGTGTATGCCGTATATATTTCTAATGTGTAAGAAAAACTTTAGAAGTGAGCGTGGTGCAGACTTTTGTTCTCATTATTTTGATGCAAACCAAGGCCAATATAAAAAGGTGGTGTTTGCTGTAAATAAAAATTATATTTGGTAAGCTTCCTGTTAACATCAGCTGTTTGATTCATGAAAGAAAAGTGTATTCGCCTTGAAACAGACCTTATTATCAGGGTCTTTGACAACTAGTATTTCTTTATACTATGTTTCCATGACACATGATTCGCTTTCCCATTCATAATTCACTCTCTTATTCGTAATTGGCAGCCCAATCACGAACCGAATCCACTCAATACTCCAACATGCGAATCAAGAAAAAATCGATGCCGTCTCTAAAACTAAAAAGTATGTATTACAACAGCAACAGATATTTCAAACGAATCACGAATGTGTCGTGTAAAAGCGTTGATTAGTCATTCGAAATTCAACCATGATTCACTTGCTGTGGAAACACCATTTATTGGCTTGACAGAAACGCGCAGTAAAGTACAAAATAAAATACTATCGATGACTTCAAAAAATTATCGATAGAGGTTACAGTATGGGATTAATCGATACAAAGGCAGGGCCATCTTGAACCATGATATCGCTTGACAGTTTCGCCAAGAATATTCGAAATAAAATACATTAAATGAACTCCAGTTACGAAAACTTCAGGCGATGCAAGATAATCGATTGTAAACAGGGTGCGATACGAGCAGTACGTTACAATGGTATGTGTTATGTTTATAAACAAAATATACAAATATTATGTTATGCGATTTTTCAGTTGACGGTTCATATTGTTTGAGTTGCGGGTCGGATAAAAAAATTAAACTCTGGAATCCAAAAACTGGATTGTTACTCAAAACTTACGGAGGCCATGCAGATGAGGTGACTGATGCGGCTGGGAGCTGTGACAGCTCTTATATTGTTTCTTCCAGTCTTGATAAAAGCATAATATATTGGGATGTTTCTACAGGCGTGCCTGTGCGCCGATTGCGAGGTCATGCTGGTGGCGTACGCTGTATTTGTTTTAATGAAGACTCTTCGATTGCAATATCTGGCGGTCGTGACAATGCAGTATTGTGTTGGGATATACGAACGCGCCGTTTAGAGCCCGTACAGTCTATGAAAGAGGCACGAGATTGTATCACGACTGTCCATAGTAATGATCATAAAATAATATCTTCATCTTTGGATGGTTGCATCCGTCAATACGATATACGCGTTGGGCAATTAGTATGTGATAAAATTGGTGAACCTATAACGTTTTTCAAATTGACTCGTGATGAGCAATGCGTATTAGCGGCATGTCAAGATAGTACGGTACGCCTTGTTGACTGTGATACTGGAAGCTTATTGTCAGAATATAAGGGTCACAAAGCTGAAGATTTTCATATTGAATGTGGAATCATGGCGAATGATGCACATATTATTTCAGGAACTAGTGAGGGTTGCGCCGTAGTATGGGACTTACTCGAAGGAAAAACTTTGCAAATTATTAAATTAAGTTAGTGATTTTATACACTTTTTGTTGTCTAACAATACTTAAATATTTATTTTTAGGTAGCAATGGAGGAGTTGTTAACTCATTGGATACCCATCCTAAAGAAAACGAATTGGTGTTGACTCGGCGAAGAGATGTTTATGTATATAGCACAGAGGCAAACGATGAAGAGATTTCCGCAGAAACAATGATTTAAATAGAAAAAGTTTTACGGAAATTTCTAAAAATCATAGACTTTGAAATTTGATTCTCCATTGGATTTCTTAAAAAATCCTTTCCATGACTCAAAATTGAATAAATATGTAGGTACATATATGGAACATTAAGGAATAAGTAAAATGTTTAAGAAGTTCCTTAAACATTCATTGGACCGATATTAAATTCGTAAATATTAAATATAACTTGATTTGTTTTGAGAGTGTTAGTGAATTAGAAATGTGCTTTAAATTAGGAATTGTATGTGCAAGTTTTAAATATATCTTTAAGTCAGGCCAGCTTTTATGTCAGTCTGTTATGGAAAAATGTCACGATTTTTTTATGACGCACAAAAAAAAATTTTTATACTGGTGTTTTAGTATGCCTAAAAATTTTAATATTTGGCAGTTTTTCGTATATTGGGCACAAAATATTTCGATTGAATCATACGCCGTGTAGCAAAAACACTTGGATGTGATAAAGAACGAAATTTTTCACCAAATGTATTGTAATAATTAACAATTCCTAAGAACTTTTGTAAAATGTTTACATCCTTGCCGAAGATGATCCGATTCGTTCACATGAAATTTCATAACTGAGAAAATCTAACTTAGAATTTCCGGAAATGCACTAAGTATTAAATCTTAAATTATACTTCTCAAGCCTTTCAAGTACAGCTTTTAAATACTCTTCATGTATACTTTCGTTCCTTCACCAACTTCCACTTCTCGCCAAATAAAATTTTAACAAAAGAGATCAGTTTTCCGATCCGTAGCGGATACTCGTATTCGTAAAGAACATTATTTTTCGTAACTTTTAAGATGCACTGCTTGATAGGGATGCTTTAGTATAACTTTTAACCTGAAATATCCACAAAAAAGCAGAATGCGAGAAAAATATTTAACTTAATTTTATTGTTTCTTAATTTTTTTTTTAATATAAGTATATTTCGAAAACCTCTCAAGAAGCCCTTTTATGCAAATTATGTATTTTATTTGTACGATTCCATCAGTTTTGCGAAATTTTTTTGGATGTATGAGCAAATATCTTTTTGATCATTTAGAGAGTTTTCTACTGCAAGAATTTCCTGTTTTAAGGAGGCAGCTTCCGTTTCTATTATATCCCTTTCCCTGAAACAGAGGTTGTGTTAATTTCCATAAATAAAAATGACAATTTTAAAACATACTTTTGTTTGCATAATATTGTTTGACGCTTTTTCAGTTTTTCTTCATCATGTTGTGCTTGTTCAAGTTTAGTAATTTCTTGTAAGGATTGCACATTCTTTTGATGTCGACTAACTCTCTGTATTAATTGCTCCTTTTCCTTTTCATAGCTAGCAACATTCGCTTTAGTACTATCTATTTTTTTAACAGTTTCATTGAAACTCTCGATAAAATGTGAAGATAGAATTTCTTTAGCAGTTTCAACCAATTTCATAATTTCTTGCAATCTTTTATTATCCTCAATATGCATCTTCAAATTACTATCGGCATTCTGGGTTTGTTGACCGCGTTCAAAAATATTTTCTTGTAATTTTACAAGGTGCCTGTTGAAAACATTAAATTCAATTTTTAACTATCAACATATGTATGCTCATTATTTTTACGTTTGCAATTCTTGTCCTTCATCTTCGGGCACTATTTGCCTTTTTAAATTGCGGATTTGCGCTTTAAGTTCATCAATTTTTGATTTCAGATCTTTTATAGCGTCTTGCATCTGTTGCGCTTGTCCCTTACGTTGCTTTATTTGAGAATCAAGTAATTTTATCTCGTTTCTATGTAGTGGAATTTGTTTAGAAACAGAAACCAATTCCTCTTGCATCTAGGACATAAATTAAATACATGAGAGTTTTGCATTTGGGTTTATTTTTTTAATACATACCTTTTCTGATTTAAAACTTCGCTTTTTGTTTTCCTCCATTGTATATTTTATTTCATCCATCAATTCTTGTCGTTCTTTCAATCGATCAGTAGCCATTTTAAAAACATTTGTTTTAAACATGTTGAAATAATAGAGGTAATTTAAAAGAATCCTTAACATATGCGAAGTTTTTTTGGGCGCTAAAAATTGTTTTTTAAATTACTGGTAGCCAACTACGAACTATTGCCATATATAATTTCTTACTTGGCTTCAACAAATCATAGTAGGTAAAAGTAAACGTCCTATCAGTTATTTTGTATAAGTGGTCAATATGACGTACTATTTTTATTAAATAAAGTCTTCGTTCGGAGGTACCATCTTCGTAATTTGGTATTTCAACTCGGTATCCAAACATCCTTAAATAGCTTATAAGAACTTTTGTTAACCAGTCTTCTGTAGGGTTCGCCAAGTCTGTTTCCACCATTTTGCACTCGGCACACAATTCGTTCCAACTCTCAAGGTACTCTTTAGGTAGCATTTTCACAAAATATTTTAAATCTATAAAAAATTTACTTTTTAACCATTTATTTTAATTTTATTATAAATATAAGACCTTAATGAAATATTACATTGGCATACAAAGAACTAGGTTCTTCCTTAGTTTTTGTTTACGTACGTATTGTGTATATTTATTTATCTGGGATGAACACAATTTTTTTTCTACAATTTAATGTTACTCTCGCCCTAGTTTCCTTGGGCATATTACTTTGATTTATTATAACAAATGATGATGATGTACGAAATTACTTATTGTCTGCGAATACGCGTTTGATTTTACTGGCAATGCGAGTCATGGGCAATGCGATGTGACATGTTTAAAACTCCGATATCTTTAATAAATCGATGCCTCATTTGTATTGTCGATTATTTTTACAACGATAGTTGTGATACCGCTTGAAACACGATGCAGCGAACCACGGACAGTATGATGGGGTAACTCTAATTTGGTTTAGCCGCTTTTGATATATCTGGCAGTTTGTAAACAAACTAAAAATCGATTCTACGGCTAACACAGCAAATATTGTTTTAGTATATATTAATACAACTACTGTCAACATCGTCAGCTTCTCTTCGCTTTCCTTTTCCTCATATTCTTTGTTAGTAAATACAGAAATGTCACTTTCTTCGGGAATGTGTGATCCATGACTCAATATGTAAGGTTGTGTCAGGCAACAACAAAATATCCCGTTAGACGATTATTCTACCTTATGTCACAAACGGCTGCTTTGCTTTCTTTATGTATAAGAGTGTTCGCGGTGCTGATAATTGTTACGAATTGTTACGAAATATCACGATTTTTGCCAATCGCGTTCGCGGTGACCAAAAAATTTGCTAGGAAGGGGAAATTGAGAGCGCAAAATAACATTTCATTTTGAAGGGAAGTTGCAAATTCTTGTTGGACAAATTTTACCCAGCACAAATTTGCAAGCAAGAAATCAGCTGATTAAAACCAGCTGATTGCAATTTGGATAAATATGAAATTTTTGTTTAAGTGTTTTAAAGGCGAAAATTATAATGGGTATTAAACATGCAAGAAGCAAGTAAAAGTTCTTTTGGTTAAGTTTCGTTAGTGGAATGTTTCAAGAAAGCACTAAAGCAACGGTTTTTATTTTCCATATTTGGATGCGGACAAAAATTCAATCAGCTGTTCGCTAAACTTGCAAGTTTCTGCAAATTTTGCGTTCGCGTAAAAATTTGCAAAAATCACTCTTTGAGAGAGAATACTCCACAATTCTGAGAAATTTCGTTGCTGGATAATTCTTGCTGGACTTTTACACGAACAGACTTTATATATTTTCATGATACAAACAGCTAATGAAATCAATGGAAACATTTAAAAATGATAAAAACTATAGAAATGTACATACATATTGCTAATTAAAAGCATTATTTCTTTTTTAGTGAACTTCAATAACATGTGTTAACACTTATAACAGTGAAGGAGCAGTTGCAAAGATGTTGGATTTTCTTCATAAAGCTCTGCGTCGCACATAAAGCGGAACACGGAAAAATTATTCGTCCATCTTCCTAGGCTTTCCGCAAATATCGCACATAACTTAAATTTTAGTTTTTAGCAAAATTTTTCACAAAAATAACGCGTAGTCACAAAACAATCCTTTCGCAAACGAAAATTGTAAACAATAAAACATAAACAAAGGCAAAACACGTGATAGTTTGACATACAGTTTTTAGACATGTGGAATAAGAGGATCACCTGAAATAGATACATCTTGGTGTGATCTGATAATAAGAAATCCGTTATTTTTAAATAATATCGATTATTGTATAAAAATATCGAAATTTCGATACTTCTACTTTAGAGCGCAATTACTTCAAGTATTGTCAAAATATTCGATATAAAAAAAAAATATTGCGCTTTGCTACAAAGAATCTATGTATTTAGGAAAGCGAATGAGTGGGACGACGGTACGGTTGCGTTGGTGGATTAACGGCCTTGTTTTAGGGGAATAAAAAGAATGTGAAAGATGTACACATGGGCAGAAACAAATATAAGGTAGCCAGTTACATATACATACATGTACACACCAATGTCGCAAGCGAGAGAGAGATTTGTTCACTGGGTATTTTGAAAGCATACTTTTTCATCTGCAACATGTCGTAGATGAGAAGGCGGACCACCAGGCTGGTTTAGCGGTGACAGACGGCTCAGTATTAAAATTTGGTTTATCTCTGGGTGAGGCTTTATGTCAAATACAAAAACATATTTGGATTGAATGGGAAAATGAGTTCAAGAACATTAGCATGTCTAAAGGTAAATTCTTTGCAGAAAACATAGGGGATATCAAAAAAGTGCCTTGGTTTAAAGATAAGAAATGTGACCTAGATGTGTATGATATAAAATTAATAAATCGTTTAATAACAGGGCACACTTACGGGAAAGTGTATTTAAGTAAATTCAATAGGGGAATGCTAGACTCATGCTCAACGTGTCAAGTAAAGGAAACCAGTGATCACTTGATTTTTGAGTGCTCAAAGTTTTCGGCTGCTAGAACTTCGTTTACATTTTTCAATAAAACAAATAATCTTAAGGAATTTTTCAACACTGTCAATTTAAATTACCTCAGAGAACTGACACACTTCCTACGGAAGGCAAATTTGGACAAAGTCCTTTAATGAAATTAAACAGAAATACAAGTCATATGCTTTAAAAGCCTAAGTGAAGTTAAGTACTTTTTGAGAGTTAGAAACAACCTATATACAATTACTTCTAAAGTCAGAATTAATTATAAAAAAAAAAAAAAAAAAAAAAAAATATATATATATTATAACAGTATGTAAAATGCATGTAAAATTCAAGTCAAATTCAAGTAAAGACTGAAATTCACAAATGAAAGACTTATGCGAATACATACACAAAGTGAAAACATACAACAAGTATACGATTATCATAAATATGTAATGTTAAATTGCCTTTTATATTTTTAAGCATAGCCTAAGTTTAGCACGTAAGATTCATGTAAAAACGAATATTCACAAATGAAAGACTTAAACGAAAACTGACACAAAGTATATGAGTAATATAATTATCAGTAATTCCAAGAATCTAATTAAAAAAAAAAAAAAAAAAAAAAAAAAGTTTTTGAAATGTTAAATCACCCTTTATATACTTAAGCATCGTAACATGTCACTGACAATAAACGTCAAATGTCATACTATTAACATATACATATGTATAGAAGAAGTCCACCTTTGTATACTTTTCTTGTCACTACTAAAATTTTTATCGAAGCATCATTAATTTATTTATATCTTCATAATTTAAATATTGTCTGTATAAAATTGTGAGCCACCACTATATCGTCGAGGTTCCTGCTTCGTGGGATTATAGTTTGGACTAGCTTGCAATTAAAATCATTAGTACAACCGGAAGCTTAAGGGCCTAAATACCCTTGCTGTATCAAATGTCCTGAATTGACATTTGCCAACCAAAAAAAAAAAAAAAACATGTCGTAGAGCAAGAAGATTCGTCTCCTGCGTCAAAGATAATCCTTACTCAAACTCCAAGCCCACTCATATTGTCGTTATTAATTAATTAATTTAAAAAGATCAGTAATGCGACAATCGTTTTTATCACTATTAACTTATTAAAAATAAATAGATGTCAGAAAATATATTGTCACATATTGCATCATGCAATGGAGACTGCTTATTTCTTCATGTCAGCGTTTATGTCTTGACATCTATTCTATGAAATAAGCCGTCACTTTGTTACTTTGACAGCTGTTTCATTTGGCCGTATACTTTTGGGGATCAACATCAAAGATATTTTCATCCAGAATCAAAAAATTAGAACATCAGCTATTTTCTGTGGAGATTTCGGGCAAAGAGCCTATGATAAACGATGTTGCCAGAATTGGAGTATTCTCTCTCAAAGAGAGATACTTGCAAGTTTAACGAACAGTTGATTGAATTTTTGTCCGCATCCAAATGTGCAAAATGGAAAACGTTGCATTAGTGTTTTCTTGAAAATTCCACTAACGAAACTTAACCAAAATAACTTTTACTTGCTTCTTGCATGTTTAATAAGCTGTTTTCTTTCTAGCAAATTTGTGCTGAGAAAATTTGTCCAACAAGAATTTGCAACTTCCCCTAAAAATGAAAAAAAATCGTGATATTTTAAAACAATTCGTAACAATTATCAGCACCGCAACACTCTTAATGAAAGATGCTGCGAATTGTGATACCGTCTGTCAAACTACATAAATGGCAGTTAAAAACAAGCGAGCGTTCGCTTACCGACCGGTTGGCGAGACGAAACATACTTTTTGCGGTCTTTACGTGCGACATGTCGCTTGCTTCCTGAAGTAAGCGAGAATTGAAAGCAGGTGAAGACCGCAGTTACGTATATTTGGAACGGCACCAATATGTATCATGGAACGGCAAATGTATTTTATGAGCGGCTGTTTCATTGTAGATAAAAGTACACGCGAAGAAGTGAATATAGCTGCCACCGATTTAAAATTTTACATACACCGTATGAGATTTAAGCCTTGGAATACGTAGTTATAGCACGCACTGATTCTGTCACAGCGACCGAAATGGGATTGGAAATAAAATAAAATCTTTCGTTCAAATTTGTACACGATTTAAAATCACTTTGACTGAAAAATCATGATTGCTGATATTTTGTATAAGCGGAAGCAGACTGTAAACATGACGATTCAAACTAATTAAGCAACATAACATATCTTCAACAAAAGCAAATCTCTGCATTCCATTCTCAACATGCCATTTAGTCCATTTCGAATAAACACACAATTGATCAAGTTGATTCCAAAAAGTGTATGTAAAAAGAAATAAATTCACGTTTCCATGGCCTGTCTTTCTAAATGCGCCTTCAATTGTTGGTTAAAATCATCCTCCACGTTATCATCATCCCAATTATCTTCCCACACGTTCACCTCATCCTGGTCATCATCTGCGATATTAAAATCTGCAAACATTTTGTTAAATATTATCAAATATCACATGTACGAAAATGTAACCTTCTGCTGGGAATTCTTCAAATTCGTCATCTTCTTCCAATAGTCCTAAATCTCCTTTCGCATTTTTATCTTTTTCCTTGTCTTTATCTGACGACATTTTTTTATATTTTAGTTGGTGTATTCAACAATCCTTTCCAAAACGAATGACCGAAGATTTTAAGCGCTTTTGCTGGAAAACAATGCCGAGTCATTTGACGATTAGTGATGTGTTAATTGACCTCTACCTAATCGTTATTTTCGGGACAAAATAATATATCGATACCTTTGACGGCAATATCTTGCAGCTTGCATTCTACCGTGATTATGTATTAAGGCACTTTCACACGTTCAGTATTTACTGATCCAAGTAGCACCATCTTTTTTGATGGCGTAGCATACAATATAGGTGGATCTTGATATAAAAGGCAGAGTTTACAAAGTACATAAATACTGTTGCGATAATTATTAAACTTGTAGCATTCGTGAGCGATCCATCAATCCATCGATACGGATCACGATCCAAACATTGAGATATATACTGATCGTGTGACAGTGCCCTTTAAATAGAGATATTTGCATCGCGATCCATATGGTTCGATTGGGCACTGTTGATATTCATATTGATTGATTTGCTCTCCCATGTGTAATTCGTTCTCTCAATCGTAATTGGCACCCCAATCATGAACCGAATCAATATGATTCCCCATACAAAATTTTGTGAGCGACTCACCTCATTTGTAGTTAATTAAGAGCCGTTTACACCATCTCTGGTTAAAATTACTGACGGTTTGTAGCTATTATTCAGTGCTTGCTTATCTGACGGATGGTCTTAACGGGCGCTTTTAGTTCCGATTAGCCTCTTAACCGAGATGGTGCAAACGGCCCTAAATCTGAATCACCATGCGAATCACGAAAATATCAATGTCATCTCTGATCTTAATTGGAAATTTATCGAATATAGACGAGAAAGCACATATAGCTATCAAAAAAAAGCAATAATTAAACAAACCAGAAGCAATTGAATGCTAAAATGCATTCAAACGTTGAATTTGTGAAGAAAATAATTATGTCAAAGAGATTGTTGGCTACAACTAGAGTGAATGAAGAGGCAAAATAATATCATGCGGGAATGCAACAGAAACGTAAAATTCAAAAAAATTTTACAGCCATATTCTAACTTGCGGTCTTCAACCCCAGCTCCCCCTTCTTGCATTCTCTTCACTACCTATTTTTACTCCTTTAATACTGCTGCACAAACAAGCAATAATTTCGCGATTCCTGAATATTTTTTTATTTAAAAAAAATCAACACACGACACTGTTACTTTGTATCGTGTTTATTTTTCGATTTCTCTGCGCAAAATAAATCGGTTAATTGAGTTAAGGAAAGTAATCGTTTGATTTAATTAAATCGTTGCGATATAATCGATTTATGCAATCAAATGATAAATCATTGCCATCCCTTTTATATAATGTTTATATTTTGTCGTCCCTTACATTTTCGAGAAACACGACAATATAAATAGCGTACGCATTTTTACATTTCCGATGTTGTGTGGTTTCATATTCTGGTAATCTCAGATTGTGAAAATGGTTCTTTGCAGATTTTATCTTCAAGGAGGTTGCAGATTTGGAACAAAGTGCAACAATGAACATTTGGATATTAAGTAATTCTTAATCAATATTTTTTAAACATATGATGAAACTTATTTATTATTAAATTTAATATTAAATGTAATTGACAATTTTAGTGAGAAACGCCTTAAATGCATTCTAAAATAAAGTAAATAACTTAATAAAAAATAATTTGCAAATAAAAAACACAAACAACAAACAAGTAAAATAGCGGCAGATCAGTTGCTGTTGTTTGTAGTTGGTTTGTTTTAGGAAGATGAAATATACACAGCAACCAAATCAGCTAGCGTAGCACAGCATGTAGCGTGTTGGCTCTGCAACTCCGAGCTCCAGGGTTAAAAGCCTAGCAGAAGTGTTTATGAAGAATAAATTTAAATAATTTAATATAAAAACAAAGAAGTTTCATGCGGAAATGTGGTGATTTCCGAAATAGTACTATAACTTCTACCATTAAAAAATTGTTGTTGTTTTTTCACACAAAATCTTCCATAAACTGGCCTAGAGCACAATTAAATTGTCAGTTACATTTATTAGGCCAACATAAAAATAACAAATATTCATTAAATATTATAGGCAACTCGTTAAATCTGATTTGGAAGGTGCTATTAATGGCAAGCAATGGCCCCTTTCGTGCTTTGGACCATTTAAAGATAAGCCATGTGTTCCCAGTTTTATAGAAGACCAGTCCTTCGAGGAAATACGATGGTTATGTTACGAAGCTAAGCAAAAGAACTGTGTAGACCAATACGTACAGCACTTTAACAAGGAGGCTATGGAAGCTAATAATAAAGTGAAAGTAATGCTACAATTGGCACCTCATGTATTCGATATAATTTGTCGATTATATGACGCACCTGCTGATGTTGGTAACAATGTGGGATTAGCTAAAAGCAATGTAAATAATCCATTCGGTCTCAATGATCAGACTTCAGTGTTTAATAAACCTGGTATAGTTGCGAACGGTAATAAAACATTTGGAAATGGATTTAACAACCATGGCACTAATAGCAATACTGGAAATGTATTTGGGAGTGGTGGTGGTAGTGGTAATGTGGGCATGCCTGCAGGAGCAATATTTGGTGGTCCAGGCTTTAATTTTCAAAATCAGCAGCCTTCAGTTTTCTCTTCACAACTTCCAAAATCTAATTCTATATTTGGTGGTGGAAACTCACAAAATGCTATGTTTGGCCAAACACAATCTAGCGTTTTTGGACAATCAATTCAAGGAACGGGACTATTCACTCAGACTTCGCAATCGCAACAACCTACGGCAAATGCAAGCTTATTTCCGCAGCAGCCACAATCAGGTTCAAATGGAGGGGTATTTGGACAGCAATCCCACACATTAGCGACACCATCGGGTGGTAATGTATTTAATCAAAATATTCAACAACAGCAGCAACCAAATGGGGGAAGTATATTTAGTCAAGCCCCTCAATCACAGCAAATACA